>JASDDO010000014.1:555868669-557118669 GCA_030015575.1 Agapanthus africanus
TTGAACTTGACTAGTAGCCTATGGTTTGTTGACCTCCGTCAAGGTCATAGGATGCTGGGGGTAAAATATTATCGGGAATTTCAAGTGTTGAAATTTGCAATGAGATTGCATACCTTCTATGAGATAGTTGGATCCCGATACCCGCTGCGAGTAATTGTTACTCCTGGGAGAGTTTTACACATTACAATTAGCCGATCAAGTAGGTGTCTAGAAAGGTGTTAACAGGGTTACGCATCTGGGAAAACGAGGTTTACATTAATTAGGTTCGTGCGAAAGCACGGGGGACCTCCCTCAAAGTACCGACACTGGCTTGGCTGAAAGATTGGCGAACTTGTTGTGTGTAATTAATCCCGGCTAGACTTTCCTTTTAGGGTTTGAAGGAAGATTTGATAAAAAGCAGTGGGAGCCATCCTGATTAGATAAAATAAAAACCAATCTATTCTTGACAGAGCGCACGCTGAGTGTTTTCTTCTCTCTCTCTCCTGGTAGCGACCATGTCACGCCTTAATCAAGATAATAATACGGATAATTGACCGAACCCGCTTGTTATACTGAGCTGGGGAACGTTGGTCCCGCTCCAACTTATAATTGTTATAAGACAGAGCAGGAGATTAGGGAATACCAGATTTCCCGTGCCGCCCAAACGAAGAGAGTGCATGCTGATGCATCATCTTCGGGTGTGTTCATTATACAGAACTGTTTCTCAATGTCCTTTACGTCCTGGGTATATGATACCGGATCAGGATCCCAGATATGTAATCTGTTACATAGGGCTACAGAGAGGTAGAGAACTGAGAACGGGTGATAAGTTTCATGAGGCAGAAAACGGGGCAAGTGTTGCAGCCAAGTCTGTTGGTCACTGTCACCCTGTATTACCTGAATACATTGATTCTGAACAAATGTTATTAGATACCGAACCTGATATACAAAATCATATCAGTCTCTTTATTAGTAAAGAAAGGATATAATTTTGTATTGTTGGATAATGTTTTGAACGTTTCCTATATCAAAAGTTGATCAGTTCAGGCACGTTATCTAAAAGCATTGATGTTCTAAATCAAACTACAGTTCTTAGTATATAGAACACACACAAGAGGAAGAGTTCAGAAATGAACGAATTCTTCTTGAGGTATTGTAGACTAGGTCAGATCAATGTGACCCGACTAGCTAGAGTTACATATAGATGCATATTTAAATCAGTTTGAATTTACATCTTGTGAAACTCGCCAGTCATGTCACAAAGATAAGATGACCATAGCTCTGTTTATTGGAAACAGAGAAAGAGTTAGTGAACTCTTGGGACTGATACATGATGATGTATGTAAGGTCTCCTGTCTACATATGCCAGGACTGATTCTTTATACTTCATTACATTCTCTGATAATCTCTCAAGATTCAGACATATGTTCCTGTTGAAACATGAGTCCGAACCTTTTGAGATATTCACAGAATATAAGCCAGAAGTAGAGAACCAAAATACGGGTAAAAGTGTTATGTCCTTTGATGAGATCAAGGAGGAGAATACTTGAACACGGAAATTCCTGGACTATTCTAAAGGAGAATGAGATTCTCTCTCAGAATTACTCCTCCGTATACACCATAGCACGATGGTATATCGGGGTGGAGCAGATACACCCTATATGATATGGTGTGCTCTATGATGAGTACTACTGAGTTAACTGTTTCCTTTTTGTGAGTCATGCACTTGAGAAGCTGCATACCTATTGAATAGGGTTCCAATCAATTCAGTTGCCTACCATTTCATATGTGAAATGGAAAGGGAAGAGCCCATGTCATAAGCTAGTTAAGATTTGGGGTTGACCGGCCTATGTCTAAAAGCAAAATCCGGACAAGCTCGAGGCAAGGTCTGTAATGTACAACTGGAAAGGTTCCAGCTATACAATTTCCAGCCGATGATTTGATAAAACCAAAGGATTCAATAGATTCCAACGAACCTCAGCCTCTCCGCCGATCTAGTAGGGTTCCTCACCCACCTGAGAGATACTTCGGTTTCTCTATGACAGTGGGAGCGAGGATTGCATCATGAGATGATGACCCAACTAGTTTCGAGCTGACCATCAGGAGTGTGACTCTGTAAGAATGGCTGGATGCTTAGCGATCTGAGATGGAATCCTTATACACCAACAAAGTATGGACTTTAGTTGCTATATCTGAAGGGTTAAATCCCCATCAGGAGCAAGTATATCTTGAGAAGATTACTTGGTGTAGATGGAAAAGTTGAGACTTTCAAAGCTAGACTTGTTAAAGGTTTGCATCATTGACCATACATGGATTATAATGAAACCTTTTCTAAGGAGCTATGCTTAAGTCCATCCAGATCCTACTTGCCATGGCTACATACCATGACTACGATATCTGGCGGTTGGGTGCCATGACTGCTTTTCTAAATGATGTTTTAGAAGAGTGTGTCTATAAGTACACAGCCAGAGGTCCTCGTAGACAGTGGGAGCAGCGGAAACGTGTGCAAGATGTTTTATATGATAAAGCAGGCATCGCGGAGTTGGAACGTCTGTTTTGATGTAGTAGTCAAAGAGTTTGACTTCATCAAAATGGTAGATGAACCTTGTATAAACAAAAAGGTAGTAGGAAGTATGGTGGTGATCCTCGTAGAGTACGTGGATGACATACTCTTGATAGGGAAGGAGTTTCCTATGCTACGCTTGGTCGATCTCCGCTTATCACATGGATTCTCCAATTAGGATCAAACTGATACCTACTAAATCCTGGATTTTGGATCTATGAGATAGATCTAATTGGATATTAGGACACTCACTAGTTGTAGTGAGATGGTATCAATTGATCCTGGGGAGAATCACTGGAAGGGTTCCAGGGTGATAAAGACGACTGAATATCAGTCACAGGCTTTGTCTTTACCCTTAGTAAAGGGACGGTATGTTGGAAGAGTTCCAAGCTAGATACCGTGACATACTATACGATAAAGGCAGGATACATCGCTACTTAAGGTGCTACCAAAGAGGCTGTTTGGGTGTATATTGGTTCATGAGATGAACTACGTTCCTACCATTGTGAGACAATGGAGTTGTGGCTTATGCCAAGGAACGCCGGTCCCATCAGTGATCCAGACTTATTCTAAGGCAGTATCACCTGATCATGGAGATGGTTGATCTCCAAGGTGATCGAGGCAAGGAGAGTAGACTCAGAGGATAACACTGCGGATCCACTCACGAAAGCCTATTCCCAGAGAGAGACTTTTATGGGATGGTTGAGTATGAGATGCTACAACCACTGCTACAGATGGCCCTAGTGCAAGTGGGAGATTGTAAGTTATATGTATGCCCTAGAGGCCATTACTGTACATAGGATGTATATTGTAGTGGATGCTGGGACGTATATAGGAAGGACTTTCTTGCTCGACATGATAGTATGCTATCGGTTACTCTTTACCTTAACGTGTATACTTATTGCCTCTCTGTTACATGTTGGTAAAGCCCTTAGGATATGTACTTGACTACCTGGACTATGATGCGGATCATACAAGTGGGGACATGGTAGTCTATAAGTACATCCTTCAAGGTCCCTAGTCGTGGGTGTATCGAGACGGGGCATCGATATACCAGAGTAGATTAGCGTATACCTTATCGACCCATACAGATGGGCGATGGATGATCCCATATCCATTGGTGTTTGACATCAGAGATGATATACGGGTGCTCAGTAGAGACTGGGTACACTGGACGGACTCGCCGAGAACTCCCAGATGGTATTATACCTTACGTCAGATGGCAGTTCTCTGGTGACACTGGTACAGAGTAGTCTGTTGACCCGAGATCGTCATAGAGTCTTGTGTGGTTCCCACTGTGCTTTGATTTCCATCTTACCATGTCCAAGAGGGCGTGCAAAACGGTGGTTTTTGGGTACAGTCCCGAATCACATGGAGGCAATGAGCGATAGGAGGGGATTCGTCTCTCCCGGTATAAGGAGTTGATGTTGCGCTGTGTTCGATTAGCTATAACCGGAAATCCCTGGCCAGGATTGCTGAGATTTACTAGTAAGTGTTACCAGTAGTTTCTTGAATTGTTATAGAACTCATATCGACACGACTTATCAAGCTATTGGGGTCTGACGTTTACCACCCCTAGGCGAGATATGCGACATATCAGACGACGAGACCGGACTGTACGGTAGTGTTACTGGTTGGATTCACTGGAGTGTGAGCGGGCTTGCTCGTCGATCTTCTGATCGCTCAATACCCGGGTGGCCGTTATGTTTAGCAGACCGCTTGCGGCTTGTGGGTGTTTGATATGATCATCATCTGCTGCCGGCGTATTGACGAGTCTTTAGAGTCCTACAGAGAGGTTTCCTGGCTCAAGCGAAACGAAATAGGAGCGCATATGAGATATGTGCGGGACCGAGAATAATGCGTGTATGTGATACCGTATTTCATTCTCGCGATCAATGTGTCGAATGGTTGTATGCGATATAACCTAGTTATCGATTCAAGCGTTGATTCGATAAGCCGATACATTGTATACTAGTCGGTTGTGTGCGACATGACCGGATCATTGAATCAAGTGTTGATTTAATGATTTAATGCATAATTATATATTTGATATATTACTTTGCATTAACTAGTATTGGTTCACTTTAAATGGATTTTCTCACTTGTTTGTGCACATTGTATATATGATATATTTTTTGTGCACAAGATTGTATCATGTTTGATGATACATGCTAGTTTGGGTTTGTGTAAAGAATTAAACCATGGTTACTTAAGTGGTTAGGGTTTCATTTCCTTTTCTCATTTATTTATCTATTTATTTCATTTAGAAAAGATAAAGAGAAAAGAATGGTTTCTAGTTTTGTTTTATTTGAAGCTTTGAACAAGTCCACCATTCTTGTCTCTTCTCTAACCCTTACCACTCATCTAACCTTAGTTAAATCTCTACACTAAACCATGGTTGAGATTATGATAAGTATCATATTGTTTTTATTTTTAAACAACAACTTATCATAACTTCTTCTTCTTCTTCATCTTCTTCTTCCATGAAGAAAGCTTGCTACATCAATGGTGATTGATGAAAATGAGTGAGAAATCCAATTCTAAAGTTTACCCACTTCCTATTTCTTCATCCTCTACCTCTTGCCAAGTAGTAGAGTGTGTTTTCTTCACAAGTTTCTTGACTTGGTGAAGTTGGAGCTTGATCTAGTGATGCTTCGACGTAGATCATCTTCGGCATCGTCGTCGATGACCTAGCCCGTCCATTCTCCGATGAAGCCGACGCAAGAGCCCGGATTTCGATTTGGACAGCGAGGAGACTTCATTGCGGAGCTATGGAGGTGGAGGACCGGATCTACAAAGGTTGTATTTCCGTTCCCTTAGTAAAGTAGTTTACTAGTTGCTTCTTTCGCCTAGACATCTAGCTAACGATCCGTAGTCTAGGGTTTCTCGGCACCGTAATTTTTGAAACGGGCATGGTTGATGCCTTGTGAGACCACTTGAGAGTGCCTAGGAACCTTACAGATATTAGTTAATGTATGTTAATATATCAAATATATAATTATACATTAAATTATCAAATCAACACTTGATTTAATAATCCGGCTATATCACATATAACCGACTAATATCTAATGTAACAACTTATCGAATCAACACTTGATCCGATAACCCGGCTATATCACATATAACCGACTGATGTCACATATCGCGAGAATAGAATGCGGTATCACATACGCGCATTAATCTCGGTCCTGCACATATCACATATATGCTCCTACTTCGTTTCGCATGAACCAGGAAACCTCTGTGTAGGACTCTAAAGACTCGTCAATACGCCGGCAGTAGGTGATGATCATATTAAACACCCACAAGCCGCAAGCGGTCTGCTAAACGTAACGGCCACCCGGGTATTGAGCGATCAGAAGATCAACAAGCAAGCATGCTCATACTCCTGTGAGTCCAATCAGTAACACTACCTTACAGTCCGGTCTCTTCGTCAGATATGTCGCATATCACAGCCTGCGGGTGGTTTAACGTAAGACCCCAATAGCCTGATAAGTCATGCCGATGTAAGGTCCATAACGGTTCAAGAAACTACTGATAACAATTACCAGTAGATCTCAGCAACCCTGGCCAGGGATTTTCGGTTATGGCTAATCTTGCATAGCGTCACATCAACTCCCAATACCGGGAGAGACGAATCCCCTCCAATCGCTCATTGCCTCCATGTGACTCGGGACTGTACCCAAAAACCACCTGTTTGCACGATCTCTTGACCGTGGTATAGTGGAAATCAAAGCACAGTAGGAATCACACAAGACTCTATGATGATCTCGGGTCGACAGACTAACCTGTACCAGTGACTACCACTGCCCCACTAGTATGATCTCATCATAATCCTGGTAGTCAAGTACTCATCCTAAGGGCTTTATCAACATGTAATAGAGAGACAATAAGTGTACATATTAAGATAAAGAGCAATCAGATAGCATACTATCATGTCGAGCAAGAAAGTCCTCCCTATATATGTCCAAGCATCCACTACAATATACATCACATGTACAGTAATGGCCTCTAGGGCATACTTATAACTAACAATCTCCCACTTGCACTAAGGCCATTTGTTGTAGTATCCTATACTCAACATCCTATAAAAGTCTCTCTAGGGAAAGGCCTTTGTGAGTGGATCCGCCGTGTTATCCTTCGCGTCAACTCTCCTGACCTCGATCCCTGGTAGATCAACCATCTCCCTGAGCAGGTGATACTTGCCTCAGAATATGTCTGGAACGCTGATGGGACCTGCGTTCCTAGGCCAAAACCACAACTCCATTTTTGTCACAATAGCAGTTAGTAGACGCTCAATGGTAGGAACCTTGTTCATCTTATGAACAAGAAATGTCCAGACAACCCCTTTGGTAGTATCGTTGGTAGCAATATATTCAGCCTTTATCGTCTAGTATGCCACGGTATCTAGCTTGGAACTTTTCCAACATACCGTCCCTCCACTGAGGGTAAAGACAATGCCTGTGACTGACTTTCAATCGACCTTATCACTCTGGAAGCTCGAACCAAGAGCATTTTTTTAGTGCTTCTCAAGTACTTAAGAATGTCCTCCACAGCTGTCCAGTGATTCTTCCAAGATCTGATTGATTCCTTATCACTACACCTAGTGAGTTAGCTACATCTGGTCTGGTACATAACATCGCACACATGATATAGCCTACTGCCGAAGCATATGGTATCCCTTGCACGCGAGCTCTCTACAAATCAGTCTTGGAGAGAGTGATCCATGAGTAAGTGGGTGAACCACCACGCTTAGAATCTTCCATACTAAAACTCTTTTAGTATGGTGTTAACATACCTGGATTTGGGACACTCCCAACATCCATTTAGATCTATCATCATAGGTCATAATCCACAAGATGTAGTAGGTATCATCCAGATCTTCAATTTATAATCCTCGTGATAAGAGGAGCTTGAACGAGTGTAGCATAGGAAACCATTTCCTATCAAGAGTATGTCATCTACGTACAATACGTGTAAGGCAGCCTTGCTCTCTACTTCCTTCTTGTATATACAAGATTCATCTACCATTTTGATGAAGTCAAACTCTTTGACTGCCACATCAAAACAGATGTTCCAACTCCGCGATGCGCGCATTGATCCTGATGGACTTAAGCATAGCTTTGAAAGTCTCAATTTTTCCGTCTACACCAAGAATCTTCTCAAGATCTATTTGCTCCCAATGGGTTTTACCCCTTCAGGTGCAACATGCAAAGTCATACTTTGTTGGTGTACATGGATTCCATCTTTGATCGCATAGCTTCTAGCCTTTTCACAGAGTCTCCACTTATGATGGCCTGTCTGAACCTAGTTGGGCCATCATCTACCATGATGCAATCCTCGCTCCCACTGTCACCGAGAAGACCGTAGTATCTCTAAGGTGGATGAAGAACCCTACCAGATTCGCGGAGAGGCTGAGGTTCGTTGGAGACTATTGAATCCTTTGGTTTCACCAAATCATCGGCTGTTAGTTTGTCAAGCTGGAACAACTTCCAGTTCTACCTCATGTCCACAAATTTCTTCACAAGAAATTCCTTTTCTAAAAAAAAGGTGGCATGCTGAGAAACAAAACATCTTTTGCTCCTCAGTGTGGTAGAATATATACCCTCGCAAATGTTTGGGATATCCTAACAAACTTATACAGAACTGACCTTGCCTCGAGCTTGTCCAGATTTTGCTTTTTAACCTAGGCTGGACAACCCATATCTTAACTCGTTTAAGATATGGTCTCTTCCCATTCTATATCTCATATGGAGTGGTAGGCATTGATTCGGATGGAACCCCATTCAATAGGTATGCAGCTTCTCAAGTGCAAAACACCAAAAGGAAATATGTAACTCAATAGTACTCATCATAGAGCGCGCCATATCTCATAGGGTGCGATACCTCCGCCCCGATACACCGTTGTGCTGTAGTGTATTCGAAGGAGTAAGCTGAGAGAGAATCTCATTCTCCTTTTAGAAACTCCAGGAACTTCATGCATAAGTATTTGCCTTCTCGATCACATCGAAGGACTTAATACTTCTACCCGTCTAGTTCTCAACTTCAAGCTTATTGATTGATGAAATTCCGATTGTGTAAGTAAATCAAATGATCCCCGGCAACGGCGCCATTTGCTTGATCGATTTTCTCGTTGTGTCGGTATTTTGAAAATTGTATAGAAATCACAACCAAAAATATTTTGACCGCAATCAATAACGGTGTCGAATGTAGCGCGTTAGTAAGTGAGGATCATCCACAGGGATTATCCGATTCGTTCGTATTTGTTTTGTTTGAATTGAAAATTTATGATAAGAGAAAAGAAAACTTGATCATATGATTTTATATCAATGAATTTCAAGAATTATCTAGATCTCATCAAAAAATCAAGAAAGCATTAAAAATTCAAGAACAAGAATTAATAGAATTCCAATCGGTTAAAGTTTCAAGAATTGAAATGTAGCTCGTAGGAGTCGATTAGATCTTAGATGTGAAGAAGACTAGAAATTACTTTTTCTTATCCATTAACGAATTGATGCTAGGTCGATGTCGATTTATCGAAGATTAAGGATCTTGCGAAGAACTAGGGTTCCTCATATTATCCTTTGTCCTTTCGATGAATCACATTCACAAGATAGCTTTTAGGAAATCGAATGATCAATCGTTGATCTCTAGTTCCATGCGAAAATAATCAAGAAAGCATTTCACACCGAAACTAAATCATCGATCATTCAATTTTCAAGAATTTACAATCATTATAAGATTTAAGAAAATGTTTAAAGATTCGTCAACATCATCATTCTACCGACCGTCTCAACTCCTCCACAAGCGGAGTTTTACTCAAGCATCATCACAAAGAGCACATTCAAGAATCTAGATTGAATCATAATGCTCGAATTTAAAGAAAGCAAGATAAAAGAAATTCACCTTTATTTATCGACAAATTCGTTACAACTCTCTTGAATTTACAAAAGGAAGGAACTAGATCGTCGAATTTGGCGTCGCTTCGGATCCTTAAGTCGCGGATCGGCTTGATCACTTGCTCCGATGAAGTCCGGCTTCGGTTCTAGAGGCTTTGAAGAATTCTTGCTTCGATTGAACTCAAAGATCTTGAACTTTTGGCTTTTTGATTGGATTAGGGTTAGGGTTTGAGGCACAAGTCGTGTCACTCAACTTGTGGGGAGAATTGTTGAACAACCAACTAATGAACAACCATTAACCCTAGATCTAGGCTCTTTTTTATAGACTTTCAAAACCCTAGATCTAGAATTCAAAATTTGAATTTCCCTCCAAAAGTTTGTTAGAGAGAGGCTTCTAGAAGAGGTTAGTTGGATGGAGCTTCTAGAACTAGTTTGTTAGGAGCTTAATCAAGATTAGCTTGCTTAATGATCTTTGCTGATCTGGCAGAAGCTTCGAGAGTTATATGGAACTTGAAGTATATGAAATGAATGTGGGCCCTGAGAGAAGCAATCTGCAGTGAAAATCATCTGATGAGGTGGCCATATAGCCGCGGATCCGCGGCGCCAAGTGGGTTTGGGCCGCGGATCCGCGGTCCTTTGAGGGCCCCACTGCATGACAATTCTTGGTAATTCTTCTGCTGACTTATGGGCCTTTATAAAATATGTTAAATCTCATTTGGCTTTCTGAATCACTGCCAGATCTCAAATCTTTGAGTTGGCGTATCTTTTATCAGCACTTTGACAATTTTGGTCGTTCTCCTGGAATTTCCTGCACAAACTTCGAAACAAGTGTTGCGCTACAAAAGAATGATGCGATGCCATGATAAACACACAATTTCCCTCGAAATGCTGGTTTTAGTATATAACACAGGAAATCTGGTATTTTATAGGTGTTTTGCTAATATGTGCAATATGAATACCGAACACTTCTAGATGAGTGCAAATGATAGGGAAATTGACGTGTTAAAAATGCAGTATTTTCGACTGATCACTTATATTCCTTGAATTTCTCAAAAGTTTCAGACTTGTATTTCAACAGGAACATATGTCCGAATTCTGAGAGAAGATCAGTGAATATAATGAAGTACGAAGAACCAACCTTGGTATTTGTAGACATTGGACCGTATACATCATCATGTATCCGTCCCAAGAGTTCAGTAACTCTTTCTCTGTTTTCAGTAAACGGACTATTGGTCATTTTACCTTTGAGACAAGACTGGCAAGTATCATAAAATGAAAATTCGAACAGATTCAAATATTCATCCTTATGTAATTTTAGCTGGTCGTGTCACATTGATATGACCTAATCTATAATGCCACAAGAAGGATTCGTTCATTTCTGAACTACTCCTCTTGTGTGTGTTTTATATACTTTGAACTGTGGTTTGATTTAGAACTTTTATGCCATTATATAACGTGCCTGATCCAATCAACTCTTGATTCAGGAAAATGTTCACAACATTATCCTCCAATACAGAATTATATCCTTGCTTAACTTAATAAAGAATCTGATGTAATGTTGTATATCAGGTTCGGTATGTAATAACATTTGTTCAAAATCAATGTATTAACACAAGGTGATATCTGCCAACTAACTTGGCTGCAACAATTGCACCATTCTCTAACACTTAGAGATATATCACCCAATCCCAGTTCTCTATCTTTCTGTAGCCCATGTAACATATTTTATATGCGGGATCCTGATCCGGTATCACATACCCAGGACGTAGAAGATACTAAGAAACAGTTTTCGGTAATGAACACACCCGAAGAAGATGCATCAACATGCACTTCCTTTGATTGGGTGGCATGGGAATCCGGATATTCCCCTATTTCCTACTCGACTTATAACAATTATAAGATGGAGAGGAACCAACGTTCCCCTGCTCAGTATAATAAGTAGGTTCTGTCAAAACATCCATATTATTATCTTGATTAAGACGTGACATGGTCGCTACCAGGAGAGAGAGAGAAGAAAACACTCTGCGTGCGCTCTTGCAAGATCAAATTGGTTATTATTTTATCTAATCAGGATGGCTCCCACTGTTTTTATCAAATCTTCCTTCAAACCCTAAAAGGTAAGATTAGCCGGGATTAATTACACACTACAAGTTCGCCATTCTTTCGGCCAGGCCAGTGTCGGTACTTTGAGGGAGGTTCCCCGTGCTTTCGTACGGACCTAATTAAAATAAACCTCGTTTTCCCAGGGGCGTAGCCCCGTTAACACCTTTCTAGACACCTACTTGATCGGCTAATTGTAATGTGTAAAACTCTCCCAGGAGTAACTCTTACTCGTAGTGGGTATCGGGATCCAACTATCTCATAGAAGGTATGCAATCTTATTGCAAATTTCAACACTTGAAATTCCCGATATTATTTTGCCCCTAGCAACTTATTGTTGGATATATGTATGCCGTAGAGGCCATTATATGATAGTGTATGTACCGGTATGTGTGTGTGTATTCAGGGGACATTCTTGCTCGACATGATAGTATGCTATCTGGTTGTACTTTATCTTGACATGTTCATTTGATCATGCTTTCACTCATTTGGTACATGTTGATAAAGCCCTTAGGATATTTGCTTGACTACTGAGATCATGATGCGGATCATACTAGTGGGACATGTGTAGTTTATAAGCATATCCTTAAAATGTTCCTAATCGTGGGTGTATCGAGACGGGGCATGGATATTTCCAGAGTAGACTAGCATATGCGTTGCTTGTCCCATATGATGGGCGATGGATGATCCCATATCCATTGGTGTGGTGACACCAAAGATCGTATACGGGTGCTCAGTGAGACTGGGTACACTGAACGGACTCGCCGAGAACTCCTATGTGGTATTATATCTATTGTCGGATAGCAGTTCTCAGGTGACACTGGTACAGGTTAGTCTGTAGACCCGAGATCGTCATAGAGTCTTGTGTGTCCTCCCACTGTACTTTGATCTCCACCCTACCACGGCTCTATTGAGTCGTGCAAACAGATGGATTTTGGGTACATTCCCGAGGCACATGGAGGCAATGAGCGATAGGAGGGGTTTCGTCTCTCCCGGTATTGGGGTTGATGTTGCGCTATGTACGATTGGCTATAACAGGAAGTCCCTGGCCAGGGCTGATGAGATTTACTGATAAGTGTTATCAGTAGTTTCTCGATCTGTTATGAGCCATATACCGGCATAACTTATTAGGTTAATGGCGTCGATGATACCATCCCTAGACTTGATATGCAGCACATATGACGAAGAGACCGGACTGTACGGTAAGTGTTGCCAGTTGGCTCGACGGGAGTTTTGACAGGTACTCTTGTGTTTCTTCTGATCGTTCAATACCTGGGAGCCGTTACGTATGGCTTGTGCCACTGACGGTTTGTGGGTATGTGATGTGATCACTGCCTACTGCTAGCGTATTGACGAGTCTTAGAGTCCCACAAAGGGGTCTCCTAGCTCAGGCGAAAAGATGTGGGGTGCATATGGGATATGCGCGGGAGTTCGATTAAATGCGTGTATTGGATACCGTATTTTAATCGGACGTTTACTATTGGACGGGTCGTATGTGATATGACCGGGTTATTAAATCAAGTGTTGATTTAATATTAAGTCCATTAGCTCATTTATTAAAACCTATTTCTTTATGATGCATGCATGAGTGTATGTATATGTTGATATGGATGCACACATGCAAGCATACATGTGTCATGGTTGATGATACATTGGTGGTGGCAATGCAAGACTCACATGGTTACATATTTGTATATTTTGATTATTTGAGAAAAGCAAAATGGGATTAATACCATGGTTTGATTGCCCATGGTTTTGATTAAACTCAAGTTACAAAATATCTAGATATTTTGTAACCATAGTTAGGCATGACATAATTCATTCTCATTTGGGATTATGTTTATTATTATTATCATCATTCTAACTTGAGTCAGCCATCTCCTTCTTCTTCCTCCTTCAAGCTCTCTAGGGTTTCAAAAAGTGAGAGAAAAACATTAAAAGAAAAGGTTTTTAAGTGAGAAAAACCCACATCACCAATCTGTAGGGTTCCTAGGCACACCCATGAGGTTCTACAACAGATCAACCATGTCCAATTCAAAAATTTCTTGTGCCGTGAAACCCTAATGCTAGATCGTTACTAGAGATAAGGCGAAACTACAACAAGTTAACAACAATACTAATAAGTGAAAGGGACTACAACCTTTGTAGATCCGGCCCTCTACTTCTTTAGCTCCGTGATGATGTCCTTCCGCTGCGATCATCGAATCCCGGACTCTGGCGATGGTTTCGTCGGAGAAATGATCGGGCTAGGTCGTTGACTTTGATGCCGAAGATGATCTACGTTGAGACAACTCAAGATCAAGCTCCATCTTCACTTGGTCATAGAACTTGTGAAGAAAACACACTCTACTACATGGCAAGTGGTAGAGGATGAAGAAATAGGAAGTGGGTTCACTTTGGATTTGGATTTCTCACTCATTTTCTCATGGCACCATTGGAGGTGGCAAGGTTTCTTCTTCTTGAAGAAGAAGAAGAAGAAAGAATATGATAAGAATAATAAAATCAATTGATGAATAATAATAAATCAAGTGATCTTATCATAATCCAACCATGGGTTAGTGTAACTAGTGTAGAGACTAAATTAGGGTTTAGGTGAATGGTTAGGTTAAGGAAAGAAACAAAATGGTCAAAGCTTTTCAAAGCTTCATGAAGCTTCAACTAAAAACCAAAAGAAGCCACCATTTTATTTCTTGCCCAAAAATAAATAAAATGAATAAGTGATCAAGAAAAGATAACAAAACCCTAACCATTAACCTAAACAAGGTTTAAAGCATACACACACCCAAGTTTGCATGTATCATCAAACATGATACAATCTAGTGCACAAAAATATATCACATATACTACTTGTGCACATCAAGTGAGAAAATCCATCTTAAGTGAACAAATACTAGTTAATGTAAAGTAATATATCAAATATATAATTATACATTAAATCATTAAATCAACACTTGATTTAATGATCCGGTCATACTGCATATAACCGACTAATATCAAGTGTATCAATGTATCGAATCAACACTTGATTCGGTAACCCGGCTATATCATATATAACCGTCCAATGATACAAATCGCGAGAATGGAATACAGTATCACATACTGGTATTATTCTCGATCTGGCACATATCTCATATGCGCTCCTATCTCGTTTCGCTTGAGCCAGGAAACCTCTGTGTAGGACTCTAAAGACTCGTCAATACGCCGGCGGCAGGTGATGATCATATCAAACACCCACAAGCCGCAAGCGGTCTGCTAAACGTAACGGCCACCCGGGTATTGAGCGATCAGAAGATCAACGAGCAAGCCCGCTCACACTCTTGTGAATCCAACCAGCAACACTTACCGTACAGTCCGGTCTGATCGTCTGATATGTCGCATATCTCGCCTAGGGATGGTAAACGTCTGACCCCAGTAGCTCGATAAGTCATGCCGATATAAGGTCCATAACATAGCATGAAACTACTGATAATTCTTACCAGTAAATCACTGCAACCCTGGCCAGGGTATTCCAGTTATGGCCAGTCGAGCATAGCGCAACATCAACCCCCAATACCGGGAGAGACGAATCCCCTCCTATCGCTCATTGCCTCCATGTGAATCGGGACTGTACCCAAAGACCACCTGTTTGCACGACTCAGTAGAGCCGTGGTAGGGTGGAAATCAAAGCACAGTGGGAGACACACAAGACTCTATGACGATCTCGGGTCAACAGACTGAGCTGTACCAGTGTCAGCAGAGAACTACCATCTAACGTGAGGTATAATACCATCTGGGAGTTCTCGGCGAGTCCGTTCAGTATACCCAGTCACCACTGAGCACCCGCATACCATCTCTGATGTCAAACACCAATGGATATGGGATCATCCATCGCCCATCACATGGGTTGAGAAGATATACGCTAGTCTACTGTGGAATATCGAAGCCCCGTCTCGATATTCCCATGACTAGGAACATTGAAGGATGTACTCATGGACTACCCAGGCCCCACTAGTATGATCTACATCATAGTCCTGGAAGTCGAGTACACATCCTAAGGGCTTTTTCAACATGTAACAGAGAGACAAAAAGTATACATGTTAAGATAAAGAGTAACCAGATAGAGTACTATCATGTCGAGCAAGAAAGTCCTACCTATATATGTCCCAGCATCCACTACAATATACATCCTATGTACAGTAATGGCCTCTAGGGCATACATATAACTAACAATCTCCCACTTGCACTAGGGCTATCTGTAGCAGTGGTTGCAGTTCTAATACTCAACCATCCCATAAAAGTCTTTCTTTGGGAAAATGCCTTTGTGAGTGGATCCGCCGTGTTGTCCTCTGAGTCTACTCTCCTAACCTCGATCACCCTGGAGATCAACTATCTCCATGATCAGGTGATACTGCCTCAGAATATGTCTGGGTCACTGATGGTATCGGGGTTCCTGGGCCAAAGCCACACTTCCATTGTCACACAATGGTAGGAACCTAGATCATCTTATGAACCAACATACACCCAAACTGCTTCTTTGGTAGTATCTTTGATAGCGATGTCACCAGCCTTTATCGTCTAGTCTGCCACGGTATCTGACTTGGAACTCTTCCAACATACCGTCCCTGCACTGAGGGTAAAGACATTGCCTGCGACTGACATTCAGTCGTCCTTATCACCCTGGAACTTTTCCAGTGATTTTCTCCAGGATCGATTGATACCATCTTACCACACCTAGTGAGAATCCTAACATCCATTTAGATCTATCTCATAGATCCAAAACCCAGGATTTAGGAGGTATCAGTTTGATCCTATATGGAGAATCCTTGTGATAAGAGGAGATTGACAGTGCGTAGCATAGGAAGCCCTTTTCCTATCAAGAGTATGTTGTCCACGTACAATACAAGGATGACCACCTTACTCTCTACTACCCTTTTGTATATACAAGGTTCATCTACCATTTTGATGAAGTCAAACTCTTTGACTACCACATCAAAACAGACGTTCCAACTCCGCGATGCCTTCTTTACTCTATAAAGCAACTTGCACACGTTTCCGCTGCTCCCACTGTTTACGAAGCCCTCTGGCTGTGTACTTATAGACGTTCTCTTCTAAATCAGTATTTAGAAAAGCAGTCATGACACCCAATCACCAGATATCGTAGTCATGGTATGTAGCAATGTTAAGTAGGATCCGGATGGACTTAAGCATAGCCACTGGAAAAGGTTTCATCATTTTCCACGCCTGGTCGATGACGAAAACCACTAACAAGTCTAGCTTTGAAAGTCTCAACTTTTCCATCTACACCAAGTAATCTTCTCAAGATATACTTGCTCCTGATGGGGATTTAACCCTTCAGATATAGCAACCAAAGTCCATACTTTGTTGGTGTACATGGATTCCATCTCAGATCGCTAAGCATCCAGCCATTCTTACAGAGTCCCTACTCTTGATGGCCTGCTCGAAACTAGTTGGGTCATCATCTCATGATGCAATCCTCGCTCCCACTGTCATCGAGAAACCGAAGTATCTCTCAGGCGGATGAGGAACCCTGCTAGATCGGCGGAGAGGCTGAGGTTCGTTGGGGACTATTGAATCCTTTGGTTCTGTCAAATCATCAGCTGTAGTTTGTATAACTGAAACTTTTCCAGTTCTACAGAACTGACCTTGCCTCGATCTTGTCCGGATTTAGCTTTTGACATAGGCCGGACAATCCCAAATCTTAACTTACTTAAGAGATAGGTTCTTCCCATACCATATCTTATATGGAGTGGTAGGCACTGATTTGATTCGAATCCAATTCAATAGGTATGCAACTTCTTAAGTGCACAACCCCAAAAGGAAATAGGTAACTCAAGTACTCATCATAGAGCATACCATATCTAATATGGTGCGATTGCTCCGCCCCTATACACCGTTGTGCTATGGTGTATTCAGAGGAGTAACACCGAGAGAGAATCTCATTCTCCTTTAGAATAGTCCAAGAATTCCATGCACAAGTATTCTCCTCCCTGATCTTATCATAGGACATAATACTTATACCCGGTTTTTGGTTCTCTACTTCTAACTTATATTCTGTGAATATCTCAAAAACTTCGGACTTATATTTCAACAGGAACATATGGCTGAATCTTGAGAGATTATCAGAGAATGTAATGAAGTACAAAGAACCGGTCCTCGGATTTGTAGACAGGGGACCTAACATACATCATCATGTATCAGTCCCAAGAGTTCACTAATCTCTTTCTTTGTTTCCAGTAAACGGAGCTATGGTCATCTTATCTCTGTGACATGACTGGCAAGTTTCATAAGACGTAAATTCAAACTGATTTAAATATGCATCTAAAATGTAACTTAAGCTAGTCGGGTCGCATTGATATGACCTAGTCTACAATACCATAAGAAGGAATCGTTCATATCTGAACTCTTCCTACTATGTGTGTTCTGTATACTAGGAACTGTAGTTTGATTTAGAACGTCAATGCTTTTAGATAACGTGCCTGAACCGATCAACTCTTGATATAGGAAATGTTCAAAACATTATCCAACAATACAAAATTATATCCTTCTTTAATAAATAAAGAGATTGATATGATTTTGTATATCAGGTTCGGTATCTAATAGCATTTGGTCAGAATTAATGTATTGGTAATACAGGGTGACAGCGACCAACAGACTTGGCTGCAACACTTGCACCGTTTTCTGTCTCATGAAACTTATCACCCGTTCTCAGTTATCTGCCTTTCTGTAGCCCATGTAACAGATTACATTTGCGGGATCCTGATCCGGTATCAAATACCCAGGACGCAGAGGATACTGAGAAACAGTTCTTTATAATGAACACACCCAAAGGAGATGCATCATATGCACTTTCTTCTTTTGGGCGGCATAGGAATCTTGGTATTCCCCTATTTCCTGCTCTGTCTTATAACAATTATAAGTTGGAGCGGGACCAACGTTCCTCAGCACAGTATAACAAGCGGGTTCGGTTAATACATCCATATTATTATCTTGATTAAGGCGTGATGTGGTTGCTACCTGGAGAGAGAGAGAAGAAAACACTCTGCGTGCGCTCTTGCAAGATTAGATTGGTTATATATTTTATCTAATCAGGATGGCTCCCACTGTTTTTATCAAATCTTCCTTCAAACCCTAAAAGGAAAGACTAGCCGGGATTAATTATACTCTACAAGTTCGCCAATCTTTCAGCCAGGCCAGTATCGGTACTTTGAGGGAGGTTCCCCGTGCTTTCGCACGGACCTAATTAAAGTAAACCTCGTTTTCCCAGAGGCGTAACCCCGTTGACACCTTTCTAGACACCTACTTGATCGGCTAATTGTAAAGTACAAAACTCTCCCAAGAGTAACAATTACTCGCAGTGGGTATCGGGATCCAACTATCATATAGAAGGTATGCAATCTCATTGCAAATTTCAACACTTGAAACTCCCGATAAAGGTTTTTACCCCTAGTACTTATGATCTTAACTATGGTCAACAAATCATAAGCACTAGTCAAGTTCTACCCGTCATTTCGTGATTAATTAGACCCACCCACATGACCCTTAACTAAGATCAACAAAGTCACGCGACTGTCCTAACTAATCGCATCATATGCGGTGTAGGAAGACATCACTTAGCTACCGTACACTGTGCCTTGACTATGGTCAACAAACACAGCACGAATACTAAGTACTCTACTTCCTAAAATGATGGAGGGTTGCGGATGGTTTTTATGAAAAACCTTTAACGCTTTGAACTTGATCTCGTTGCGGAATCAAATGGTTTTTAAATGGAGTGTTTTTTAGGCTTTTCTAGTTTTGCTAAAAGGGTCACTCCCGGTGAAGGGATCGTCGGCCCTTTCCTCATCGAATAAGGTGCATGATATATCACATATACCGCTGTGCAAAGCAAAAACTATAGAAGCAATCAAAAGACAAACTGAGGATTGTAACATCTGCCAGTTATTGCTAAAGGGGTCACTCCCGGTGAAGGGATCTCGGCCCTTTCCATATTGAATAAGGTGCATGATGTTCTACAAGGAACACCGCGATGCAAAGCAAGAACTGTAGCTACCTGTTTTATTTTTGAAATTCGATTCCACAACATCTTTTAGGTTTATTTTCTTTCATTAATCTTATTAATGAATGTCCCATCATTTAAGTCCACCTAAACATCACAGAAAAATATAATGTACGCTTATGCCATCCGCATTCGCCTCGATGTCCCGTCTGCACCGTTAGGTTAGGTAACTAACGGCAGAGCGAGGCAGGGCTAGCGCGGGTGTAAAACATAAGCAACGTCTATATAATATATCATATATACTATATACAATATCTATATGAACATATCACATGATCACATCACAGATAATGCAGCAGAAAAAATCATATGAAATATTGGATATACTAGGACGTCCGTGTTTTCAATACGAGCCAGTATAAAACACGGATTCCACGGTCGTGATGAATAGCCAATCCCACACCCCTAGACCCCTACGAGAGCGGCAAGTAACCCTACCAATTCTAGAGTTAGGAGACCCGGGCTCGACTCCTCGAGATGGTCTCCCACTGGACCCTAGAACCCGGTTACTTGTGCTCCCCGCCTTGGGTCTATCCTAATGCGGAAAAGTAAATAATATACATCAACGGTGACATCTTCTGCAACCTGGAAGTGCCCTAATAAAAGAATATTACATACAAGTTTTTACATGAATGAAAATGAAAAAACACTCGTCTCACATAAAAAAACCCCGGCTATTCAAACACGACGATCCAATATAACATATCCAGCAACACATTACATCACATGTCATCAACGTAAGTAAATATGCGCATCCCAATTGTCGTTGACATATAGCAACGAAACCAGCGATATCACATAGTACATTTACGGTCACAGAAAAGAAAGTGTAAAACTACAACAGTTGGAATCCGCAAACTCTTTAGACATCGCATGCCTAATCAAATGAATCCCTTAGACATCGCATGCCTAACAATTATAAACCCCGCATTTTAGCCTCAATATCGAAAACACTTTTCAATATAAAGTCGGGTAATTCAACAAGATTCCCGACATCCAGAACGAATGCTCGTCGCAAACTTTAGTGGACGGCCGCACCCCCGATACCGTCGACGAAGTGCACTAAGGCGGAACACCGCTGCCGCGAGCACCCGAACGGATGCTTTTTGGCGACGGGGTTCTCCTACAGTCACTTGGTCGGGGCTATGGGGTGTGTCTATCTATTAAGTTTACCGGCGAGTATCCGCGTACACTACGTGATTGCGACAGACTTTTGATCACATCAAAATCCCGTGGCAACCGATCAAGTGAGACTAAACCGCTAGATTTATAACATTCAAATTAGTTATCTCATAACTACTTGTGGATTCCAAATATTGTATCACATTCCAGATAAATAGACAATGTTAAACTTTCCGATCGAATAATCAAACACCCAAGTTTTCCCGAAAAGCTCAACACATGAAATAAGTTTAAAAACATCCACTTCATGCCACAGTACCAACGGTCCAGCCGTAGAAGGGTCAAGCCAACGCCTCACATGTGGCACGCCGTACTGCCCCAAACTCTAAGGTTCAAAGGGCAGTTCAAGACGGTCACATAATCGAGTTAAGGTTTGTTGTCTTCTAGATGGTCCATCGCGTTACTTGCACTACTTAGAACGTTCTTAAACTACGGAAAAATCCAACACTTGGAAATTTCCCGGCAGGGGAAAAAATGGGTATTTATATACGGTCGAACCTTTTAACAGTTTTTAAAATATCCGGAAAAACATAAACGAAGTTAAATTATCCGATCGAATTAACGAGTCCCCAATAAAACCCTAGAAAACTCAACACTTTAGTGTAATTAAAAAATTCCCAGAAAAAAATGACAAGAAAGGACCTAAGAATAAATATGTGAAGTTTTAGGGACTAATTCACAATTTGGGCCGCGGAACCGCCGCCAAACCCTTGGTTTGGCCGCGGTTCCGCGGTCAAATTTTTGAGTTAGGGGTCCGTACTTCACAGTAATTTTTATATTTTCCTGCTTAATTTTCGGAGCATTTTTAATTCACAAAAATCCACAGTTTGAAAAAATGTACAGAGAAGGGTTTTGATCGGGGTTTCGGGGTTCGATCGGATCTCTAACTTCGTCTACACTTCGCCTAAAGCTCTATCTAGGCTCTGATACCACTGTAGGGTTCCTAGGCACACCCATGAGGTTCTACAAAAGATCAACCATGTGCAATTCAAAAATTTCTTGTGCCGAGAAACCCTAATGCTAGATCGTTACTAGAGGTAAGACGAAACTACAACAAGTTAACAACTTAACTAATAAGTGAAAATGACTACAACCTTTGTAGATCCGGTCCTCCACTTCTTTAGCTCTGTGATGATGTCCCTCCGCTGCGATCATCGGATCCCGGACTCTGGCGATGGTTTCGTCGGAGAAATGATCGGGCTAGGTCGTTGACTTTGGTGCCGAAGATGATGTACGTCGAGGCAACTCAAGATCAAGCTCCATCTTCACTTGGTCATAGAACTTGTGAAGATAACACACTCTACTACATGGCAAGTGGTAGAGGATGAAGAAATAGGAAGTGGGTTCACTTTAGATTTGGATTTCTCACTCATTTTCTCATGGCACCATTGGAGGTGGCAAGGTTTCT
The DNA here is from genome assembly GCA_030015575.1 of Agapanthus africanus. NCBI lineage: Eukaryota > Viridiplantae > Streptophyta > Magnoliopsida > Asparagales > Amaryllidaceae > Agapanthus > Agapanthus africanus. Next base: position 555,890,860 of record JASDDO010000014.1, read on the forward strand.
TCTTCTTGAAGAAGAAGAAGAAGAAGAAGAAGAATGAATATGATAAGAATAATAAAATCAATTGATGAATAATAATAAATCAAGTGATCTTATCATAATGCAACCATGGGTTAGTGTAACTAGTGTAGAGACTAAACTAGGGTTTAGGTGAATGGTTAGGTTAAGGAAAGAAACAAAATGGTCAAAGCTTTTCAAAGCTTCATGAAGCTTCAACTAAAAACCAAAAGAAGCCACCATTTTATTTCTTGCCCAAAAATAAATAAAATGAATAAGTGATCAAGAAAAGATAACAAAACCCTAACCATTAACCTAAACAAGGTTTAAAGCATACACATACCCAAGTTTGCATGTATCATCAAATATGATACAATCTAGTGCACAAAAATATATCACATATACTACTTGTGCACATCAAGTGAGAAAATCCATCTTAAGTGAACAAATACTAGTTAATGTAAAGTAATATATCAAATATATAATTATACATTAAATCATTAAATCAACACTTGATTTAATAATCCGGTCATACTGCATATAACCGACTAATATCAAGTGTATCAATGTATCGAATCAACACTTGATTCGGTAACCCGGCTATATCATATATAACCGTCCAATGATACAAATCACGAGAATGGAATACAGTATCATATACTGGTATTATTCTCGGTCCGGCACATATCTCATATGCGCTCCTATATCGTTTCTCTTGAGCCAGGATACCTCTGTGTAGGACTCTAAAGACTCGTCAATACGCCGGCAGCAGGTGATGATCATATCAAACACCCATAAGCCGCAAGCGGTCTGCTAAACGTAACGGCCACCCGGGTATTGAGCGATCAGAAGATCAACGAGCAAGCCCGCTCACACTCCTGTGAATCCAACCAACAACACTTACCGTACAATCCGATCTGATCGTCTGATATGTCGCATATCTCGCTTAGGGGTGGTAAACGTCAGACCCCAGTAGCTCGATAAGTCATGCCGATGTAAGGTCCATAACATAGCATGAAACTACTGATAACTCTTACCAGTAAATCACTGCAACCCTGTCTAGGGATTTCCAGTTATGGCCAGTCGAGCATAGCGCAACATCAAACCCCCAATACCGGGAGAAACGAATCCCCTCCTATCGCTCATTGCCTCCATGTGAATCGGGACTGTACCCAAAGACCACCTGTTTGCACGACTCAGTAGAGCTGTGGTAGGGTGGAAATCAAAGCACAGTGGGAGACACACAAGACTCTATGACGATCTCGGGTCAACAGACTAAGCTGTACCAATGTCACCAGAGAACTACCATCTGACGTGAGGTATAATACCATCTGGGAGTTCTCGGCGAGTCCGTTCAGTGTACCCAGTCACCACTGAGCACCCGCATACCATCTCTGATGTCGAACACCAATGGATATGGGATCATCCATCGCCCATCACATGGGTCGAGAAGATATACGCTAGTCTACTCTAGAATATCGATGCCCCGTCTCGATATTCCCACGACTAGGAACATTGAAGGATGTACTCATTGACTACCCAGGCCACACTAGTATGATCTACATCATAGTCCTGGAAGTCGAGTACACATCCTAAGAGCTTTATCAACATGTAATAGAGAGACAGAAAGTATACATGTTAAGATAAAGAGTAACCAAATAGCGTACTATCATGTCGAGCAAGAAAGTCCTACCTATATATGTCCCAGCATCCACTACAATATACATCCTATGTACAGTAATGGCCTCTAGGGCATACATATAACTAACACAATCTATACTAGTCTAGCCCATTAATGTAGGTTGTTTGCTCCACTTCTTCATAGATCAAATGAAGCTAGGAGCTTGTGTAAAAGGACTTCGTGGTGGATCATCGTGGACTCGGAAGGATTCAAGCGAACCGGTTCAAACCCTACTCAATCCAAGGAGTCACAAGAGGAGGTCTACAAAGGTTATATTACTTACCTCTTAGTGTTAGACACTACTTTGTATATGATACTATATGATGTTACCCTAATTTTCTAGTTCGATTCATAGTTGGTATTGTTTAGCACCCCCTAAATTTTTATTATAGCATGTGTGATGCAACCCAAACCCTAGGATGGTGCTAGAGAATCCCTACAGTGGTATCAGAACCAGGTTACAACTTTAGAGTAATCTAGACGACGTTAAAAACTTCGAACGAACATCGATTACTCCGAGAAATTGTTCTATGCAAATTTTTCAAAATGTTGGAATTTTTCACATTAAAAATATTCAAAAAATCGTGCAGGTAATTCTATGGACCCTCTAGAAGAACGATACCCTAACTTGATCAAATGACCACGGAACCGCGGACAAAACGCGCTTTTGGCGGCGGTTCCACGGCGCCATTTGTGAGGCACGGGTCGGCCCTTCTACGGTTGGCCCATAGGTACCAGGGAATGTTTCTGGGCATTTTTAATACTGCTCAAGTGTTGAGCTTCTCTGTGAATTTTTGGGTAATCGATTAATCTATCGAATGGTTTAACATCGCCTAGTTTTTGTGAATGTGATACAATAAATGGAATCTACACTAATTAGTTTTGTGAAAAGTAATTAGTTGCGTGTAAATCTAATATTTTGGCCTCGGTAGAATCGGGAATCTTGTTGAATTACTCGACTTCTTTTGAAAAGGTGTTTTCATAGTTGAGACCCAAATGTAAGATTTGCATCGTTAGGCATGAAATCTTGAATATGTGATATTCCGGGTTTATGATGTCTAAAGGCAGTGTTGATTCCAATTGTTGTAGTTTTTCATTTTCTTTTCTGCGACCGTAAGTGTGGTATGTGTTGTATCGCCGGTTTTGTTGCTATACATCAACGACAATTGGGATACGCATACTTACTTACGTTGATGATATGTGATATTATGTGTTGCTGAGATAAGATGTGCAGGATCGTCGTGAATGAATGGTCGGGTTTTTTATGTGAGATGAGAGTTTTCTTTTCAGTCATGTAAAATTAATTGTATGTAATATTCTTTTATTGGGGCACTTCCGGGTTGAGGATGATGTCACCATTGTTGTATATTATTTACTTTTCCGTATTATGATAGACCCAAGGAGGGGAGTACAAGTGACCGGGTTCTAGGGTTCAGTAGGAGGCCATCTCGAGGAGTCGAGACCGGGTCTCCTAAACTCTAGAATTGGTATGGTCACTTTCCGCTCTCGTAGGGGTCTAGGGGTGTGGGCTTGGCTATTCATCGCGACCGTGAAATCCGTATTTTCTATTGTTGGCTAAGTACAAAATACAGACCTCTTAGTATATCCTGTATTTTCATATATGTACTTCCGCTGTTGATATTCTTTGATGTGATCACTTTATATGTTGAGACGAATGATGTATTATATATATGATATATAATAAACGTTGCTTATGTTTTACATCCGCGCTAGTCCCGCCCCGCTATGCCATTAGTTAAGTAACCTAACGGTATATAACGGGACATTGTGGCGAATGCGGATGTCATAAGCGTACGTTCTATTTTCGTTTCTTTTATGTATTGGCTTAAGGACTTAAATGATGGGACTACATTAATAAGATTAATGTAAACAAAAAGGAACCTAAAAAGATGTTGTAGAATCAGATTTGAAACCTACTCGGCTTTTTATGAAAAAGCAAGTTTTCAAATTGCGGAGCTTAATCCACTCCTTTTAAACCCATTGGATTCTACAACGATATCAAGTTCAAAGCGTTACAGGTTTTCTTAAAAACTATTCGCAGCCCTCCGTCATTTTAGGAAGTAGAGTACCTAGTATTCGTGCTGCGTATTTTGACTATAGTTAAGGCGCGGTGTACGGTAGCTATGTGATGTCTTCCTACACCACATATGATGCGATTAGTTAGGACATTCATATGATTATGTTGACTATAGTTAAGGGTCATATCGGTGGGTCTAGTTAATCACGAAATGACGGAAAGAACTTGACTAGTACTTATGATATGTTGACTATAGTTAAGGTCATAAGTGATAGGGGTAAAAACCATATCGGGAGATTCAAGTGTTGAAATTTGCAATGAGATTGCATACCTTCTATATGATAGTAGGATCCCGATCCCACTGTGAGCAATAGTTGCTCCCGGGAGTGTTTTTCACTTTACAATTAGCTAACCTATTAGGTGTCTAGAAAGGTGTCAATGGGGCTACGCCTATAGGAAAATAAAGTTTATTTTAATTAGGTTCATGCGAAAGCGCATGGAACCTCCCTCAGAAGTATCGGCACTGGCCTGGCTGAATAGTTAGTGAAGTTGTAGAATGTAATTAATCCTGACTAATTTTTTCCATTTAAGGTTTAAAGGAAAATTTGATAAAAGCAGTGGGAGACATCGATTAGATAAGATAAATAACCAATCTGATCTTTGCAAGAGCTTTCGTTGAGTGTATTCTTTTCTCTCTCCTAATGGCAGATAACCATGACTGGACTTAAGCTACTGTTAGAGAAAAATAAGCTTACCGGGCCGAACTATAAGAACTGGTAGAGGAACATTAATATTGCTCTCACATATGATAAAGTATCATATGTCCTTACTGCCTCAGCCCCGCCCAAGCAAGGCCCCAAATCTTCTGTAGCGGATAAGGAGATCCGCAAAACGTGGGATATTGACTGTGCTACTGCCAAATGCCTCGCGCTTGTATCGATGGACAATACACATCAAAAGCAACATGAGGAGATGGATGTTCAATCCATTTTTCTCCATACAAAAGAGTTTTTTGGGGAGCAATCTCGTATCCTACGATACGAAGCATCTCGAAAGCTGTTTCAGATGCGGATGGATCCTGGCACACCGGTAGGCGATCACGTTTTGAAGATGATAACTCTTATTGAAGAGCTTGAGGGCCTCGGATGGATAATGGACAACGAGCAATATACTGATATTGTTCTACAGTCTCTTCTCTCTGCCTTTGCTCCTTTCATAGTGAACTTCAACATGCATAACATGGAGAAGTCACTACCCGAACTTCTCAATATGTTGAGAAATGCGGAGAGCACGCTTAAGGCGAAGTCTCCCTCTATGCTTGTTGGACAATCTTCCTCTTCCGTCCCAAAAGCCAAGGCTAAGGGAAAGAATAAGAAGAAATCCACCAAACCAAGAGGTGGAATCAAGAAGGCACAAGGAAGAGACAAATCCATGGTTGACAAGTCGGGAAAAGGAGAATGTTTCTATTGTAAGAAGACGGGGCATTGGAAGCGGAATTGTGTCGTGTATATTGCTGAGCTCAACAAGAAGAAGCATGGTGATGCTTCTGCTACAGGTGTGTTTGTGACTGAAAACTGTTTTTCTATAAACTCTGCTTCCTGGGTATTAGATACCGGTTCGGGTTCACATATCTGCAATTCTGTGCAGGGCTTGAGAAATAGTAGAGTTTTGAAGACCGGTGATCACACTCTCCGAGTTGGAAATGGTTCCAATGTACATGCAGTTTCAGTGGGAGAGTATCACCTAGGGTTGCCGTCGGGTTGTATATTGGTTTTGAACCCGTGTTATTTTATACCTAGCATGCTTTGTAATATAATATCCGTTTCTTTGTTAGACAATGAAGGATATCATTTTGTATTGCAGCATAATGTTATGAACATTAAACTTAATCAAGAGTTGATTGGTTCTGGTATACTTAATAACGGGATATACGTCCTAAATCAACACACAGTTTTCAACATACAACACACAAATAAAAGAAAATTTTCAGATATAAATGAAGCTTTTCTTTGGCACTGTAGACTTGGTCATATTAATGAAACAAGACTAAACAAGCTTCATAAAGATGGATATTTAAATCCTTTTGAGTATAAATCTTATGCGACTTGTCAGTCTTGTATCAAAGGGAAAATGACCAAAACTCCGTTTACTGGACACGGAGAAAGAGCTACAGAGCTCTTGGGTCTCATACATAGTGATGTATGTGGGCCAATGTCTACACATGCGAGAGGCGGTTTTTCTTACTTCATAACTTTTACTGATGATTTCTTGAGATTCGTTCATGTGTTTTTATTAAAGCATAAGTCTGAAGCTTTTGAGAAATTCAAGGAGTACAAATTTGAAGTAGAAAAACAAACTGGAATGAGCATCAAAACACTTCGATCAGATCGAGGTGGAGAATATCTTAGTACATAATTTTCTAACTTCCTAAAAGAGAATGGGATTCTCTCTCAGCTCACTCTCCCTTACACACCACAGCACAACGGTGTGTCAGAGCGGCGAAATCACACCCTATTGGATATGGTACGATCCATGATGAGTGATACTGAGTTGCCTTTCTCCTTTTGGGGGCATGCATTGGAGACTGCAGCTTTTCTGTTGAACAAATTTCCAACCAAGACCGTGTCTACCACTCCATATGAGATATGGTATGGAAAGAGACCATCTCTTAAATGAGTTAAGATTTGGGGTTGTCCGGCTTTTGTTAAAAAGCAGAATCCAGACAAACTCGAGACACGATCGGTCAAGTGTATATTTGTGGGATATCCGAAACATTCGTTTGGATATCTTTTCTACCACAAGGAGGAACAAAAGGTGTTTGTTTCTCAGTATGCCATATTTTTAGAAAATGAGATTTTTCCAAATGATATTGATGGCAATGTGGTAGATCTAGAAGAGGTTCTAGCGACACAAGTTACATATGACGACTTGGTTGAACCTGATGTTGCAAAAGAAACTTATGAACCTCAGCCACTCCGTAGATCTGGTAGGACTTCTCGCCCACCGGAGAGATACTACGGTTTTCTCGTTGATGGTAATGGAGAAGATTGCATCATGGATGATGATGACCCTACCAGTTTTCAGCAAGATATCATGAGTGGTGACTCTGTGAAGTGGCTGGATGCCATGAGATCCGAAATGGAGTCTCTGTACACCAACAAAGTATGGACTTTGGATGTTGTACCCTCTGGGGTAGAACCAGTAGGGTGCAAATGGATCTTTAAGAGAAAGATCGGTGTAGATGGGCAGGTGGAGACCTATAAGGCAAGACTTGTGGCGAAAGGATTTCGGAAAAGACCAGGACCGGACTATGATGAAACCTTTTCTCCTGTAGCCATGCTTAAATCCATTCGGATCCTACTTGCTATTGCTTCTCACTACGACTATGAAATCTGGCAGATGGACGTTAAAACTGCTTTTCTAAATGGTGATTTAAAAGAATGCGTTTATATGGATCAGCCAGAAGGCTTCATTGATAGCGGGAGCAGCGAGAAAGCATGTAGCTTAAATCCATTTATGGATTAAAGCAGGCATCACGGAGTTGGAACATCTTTTTTTATGATGTTATCAAAGAGTTTGATTTCATCAAAAATCCAAATGAACCTTGTGTTTATAAGAAGATTGTAGGAAGTACTGTCACATTCCTCGTATTCTACGTGGATGACATTCTTCTGATAGGAAACGATGTTCCTATGCTATAGTCGGTCAAACTGTTCTTATCACGGAGGTTCTCCATGAAGGACCTGGGTGATGCCTCGTACATATTGGGCATGAAGATCTATAGGGATAGATCTAAAAGGTTGTTGGGATTGTCCTAAACCAGGTACATTAACACCATCCTAACGAGATCAAGTTCAAAGCGTTAAAGGTTTTCACAAAAACCATACGCAACCCTCCGTCATTTTAGGAAGTAGAGTACTTAGTATTCGTGCTGTGTTTGTTGACTTTAGTTAAGGCAAAGTGTACGGTAGCTAAGTGATGTCTTCCTACACCGCATATGATGCGATTAGTTAGGACAGTTGCGTGACTTTGTTGACCTTAGTTAAGGGTCATGTGGGTGGGTCTAATTAATCACGAAATGACGGGTAGAACTTGACTAGTACTTATGATTTGTTGACCTTAGTTAAGTTCATAGGTGCTAGGGGTAAAAACCATTATCGGGAGTTTCAAGTGTTGAAATTTGCAATGAGATTGCATACCTTCTATATGATAGTTGGATCCCGATACCCACTGCGAGTAATTGTTACTCCTGGAAGAGTTTTGCACTTTGCAATTAGCCGATCAAGTAGGTGTCTAGAAAGGTGTCAACGGGGTTACGCCTCTGGAAAAACGAGGTTTACACTAATTAGGTCCGTGCGAAAGCACGGGGAACCTCCCTCAAAGTACCGACACTGGCCGGGCTGAAAGATTGGCGAACTTGTAGAGTGTAATTAATCCCGGCTAGTCTTTCCTTTTAAGGTTTGAAGGAAGATTTGATAAAAACAGTGGGAGCCATCCTGATTAGATAAAATAACCAATCTGATCTTTCCAGAGCGCACGCAGAGTGTTTTCTTCTCTCTCTCTCCAGGTAGCGACCATATTTGTATTGTTGGATAATGTTTTGAACATTTCCTATATCAAAAGTTGATCGGTTCAGGCACGTTATCTAAAAGCATTGATGTTCTAAATAAAACTACAGTTCTTTAGTATACAGAACACACACAAGAGGAAGAGTTCAGAAATGAACGAATCCTTCTTGAGGCATTGTAGACTAGGTCATATCAATGTGAACCGACAGGCTGAAGTTACATTTAGATGCATATTTAAATTAGTTTGAATTTACATCTTGTGAAACTTGCCAGTCATGTCACAGAGATAAGATGACCATAGCTCCGTTTACTGGAAACAGAGAAAGAGTTAGTGAACTCTTGGGATGATACATGTCGATGTATGTAGGTCCCCAGTCTACACATGCCAAGACCGGTTCTTTGTACTTCATTACATTCTCTTATAATCTCTCGAGATTCAGACATATGTTCCTGTTGAAACACAAGTCCGAACCTTTTGAGATATTCACAGAATATAAGTTAGAAGTAGAGAACCAAAATACGGGTAAAAGTATTATGTCCTTTGATGAGATCAGGAAGGAGAATACTTGAGCACGGAAATCCTAGACTATTCTAAAGGAGAATGAGATTCTCTCTCAGCATTACTCCTCCGTATACACCATAGCACGATGGTATATCGAGGCGGAGCAATAGCACCCTATATGATATGGTGTGCTCTATGATGAGTACTACTGAGTTTCCTATTTCCTTTGGGAGTTATGCACTTATGAAGTTGCATACCTATTGAATAGGGTTCAAATCAAACCAGTTGCCCACCACTTCATATGAGATATGGAAAGGGAAGAGCCCATATCTTAAGTCAGTTAAGATTTGGGGTTGTCCGGCCTTTGTCTAAAAGCAAAATCAGGACAAGCTCGAGGCAAGGTATGTTATGTAGAACTGGAAATGTTCCAGCTATACAAACTGCAGTTGATGATTTGACAGAACCAAAGGATTCAATAGTTTCCAACGAATCTCAGCCTCTCCGCCAATCTAGTAGGGTTTCTCACCCTCCTGAGAGATACTTTGGTTTCTCTATAACAGTGGGAGCGAGGAATGCATCATGAGATGATGACCCAACTAGTTTCGAGCTGGCCATCAGGAGTAAGACTCTGTAAGAATGGCTGGATGCTTAGCGATCTGAGATGGAATCCTTATACACCAACAAAGTATGGACTTTAGTTGCTATATCTGAAGGGTTAAATCCCCATCAGGAGCAAGTATATCTTGAGAAGATTACTTAGTGTAGATGGAAAAGTTGAGACTTTCAAAGCTAGACTTGTTAAAAGTTTGCCTCATTTACCAGGCGTGGATTATGATGAAACCTTTTTCAAGTATCTATGCTTAAGTCCATCCAGATCCTACTTGCCACGGCTACATACCATGACTACGATATCTGGCGGTTGGGTGCCATGACTGCTTTTCTAAATGATATTTTAGAAGAGTGCGTCTATAAGTACACAGCCAGAGGGCCTCGTAGACAGTGGGAGCAGCGGATACGTGTGCAAGATGTTTTATGTGATAAAGCAGGCATCGCGGAGTTGGAACATCTGTTTTGATGAGTTAGTCAAAGAGTTTGACACCATCAAAATGGTAGATGAACCTTGTATATACAAAAAGGTAGTAGGGAGTATGGTAGTGATCCTCGTAGAGTACGTGGATGACATACTCTTGATAGGGAAGGAGTTTCCTATGCTACGCTCGGTCAATCTCCGCTTATCATGCTGATTCTCCATATAGGATCAAAAATGATACCTACTAAATCCTGGATTTTGGATCTATGAGATAGATCTAATTGGATGTTAGGAATCTCACTGGTAGTAGTGAGATGGTATCAATCGATCCTGGGGAAAATCACTGGAAGTGTTCCAGGGTGATAAAGACGATTGAAAGTCAGTCACAGGCATTGTCTTTACCCTTAGTAAAGGGACGGTATGTTGGAAGAGTTCCAAGCTAGATACCGTGGCATACTAGACGATAAAGGCTGGATACATCGCTACTTAAGATGCTACCAAAGAGGAAGTCTGGGTGTATATTAGTTCATGAGATGAACTTAGTTCCTCCCATTGTGTGACAATGGAGTTGTGGCTTATGCCAAGGAACACCCGTCCCATCAGTGATCCAGACATATTCTAAGGCAATATCACCTGATCATGGAGATGGCTGATCTCCAAGGTGATCGAGGTTAGGAGAGCAGACTCAGAGGACAACACGGCGGATCCACTCACAAAGGCCTTTTCCCATAGAGAGATTTTTATGGGATGGTTGAGTATGAAATACTACAACCACTGCTACAGATGGCCCTAGTGCAAGTGGGAGATTGTTAGTTATATGTATGCCCTAGAGGCCATTACTGTACATAGGATGTATATTGTAGTGGATGCTGGGACATATATAGGGAGGACTTTCTTGCTCGACAAGATAGTATGCTATCTGGTTACTCTTTACCTTAATGTGTATACTGATTGTCTCTCTGTTACATGTTGGTAAAGCCCTTAGGATGTGTACTTGACTACCTGGACTATGATGCGGATCATACTAGTGGGGACATGGTAGTCCATAAGTACATCCTTCAAGGTCCTTAGTCGTGGGTGTATCGAGACGGGGCATCGATATACCAGAGTAGACTAGCGTATACCTTCTCGACCCATACAGATGGGCGATGGATGATCCCATACCCATTGGTGTTTGACATCGGAGATGATATACGGGTGCTCAGTAGAGACTGGGTACACTAGACGGACTCGCCGAGAACTCACAGATGGTATTATACTTCACGTCAGATGGTAGTTCTCTGGTGACACTGGTACAGGTTAGTCTGTAGACCCGAGATCGTCATAGAGTCTTGTGTGATTCCCACTGTGCTTTGATTTCTACCTTACCACGTCCAAGAGGGCGTGCAAAATGGTGGCTTTTGGGTACAGTCCCGAATCACATGGAGGCAATGAGCGATAGGAGGGGATTCGTCTCTCCCGGTATAGGGAGTTGATGTTGCGCTGTGTTCGATTGGCTATAACCGGAAATCCCTGGCAAGGGTTGCTGAGATTTACTGGTAAGTGTTACCAGTAGTTTCTCGAACTGTTATAGACCTCATATCGACACGACTTATCGAGCTATTGGGGTCTGACGTTTACCACCCCTAGGCGAGATATGCGACATATCAGACGACGAGACCGGACTGTACGGTAAGTGTTACTGGTTGGATTCACAGGAGTGTGAGCGGTCTTGCTCGTCGATCTTCTGATCGCTCAATACCCGGGTGGCCGTTACGTTTAGCAGACCGCTTGCGGCTTGTGGGTGCTTGATATGATCATCATCTGCTGCCGGCGTATTGACGAGTCTTTAGAGTCCTACACAGAGGTTTCCTGGCTCAAGCGAAACGAAATAGGAGCGCATATGAGATATGTGCGGGACCGAGAATAATGAGTGTATGTGATACCGTATTTCATTCTCGCGATGAATGTTTCGATTGGTTGTATGTGATATAACCTAGTTATCGAATCAAGGATTGATTCGATAAGCCGATACATTGGATACTAGTCGGTTATATGCGACATGACCGGATCATTGAATCAAGTGTTGATTTAATGATTTAATGTATAATTATATATTTGATATATTACTTTGCATTAACTAGTATTGGTTCACTTTAAATGGATTTTCTCATTTGAAGTGCACATTGTATATGTGATATACTTTTGTACACTTGTTTGTATCATGTTTGATGATACATGCATGTTTGTGTGTATGTTTAGTTTAAACCTTAGTTAACTAAATGGTTAGGGTTTTGTTTAATTTATTTATTCATTTATTTCTTTTTGGCAAGAAATAAAATGGTTGCTACTTTTGTTTTACATTGAAACTTCATGAAGCTTTGAAGCTTTGACCATTTTGTCTCTTAGCCTTAACCTAACTATTAAACCTAACCTTAGTTTACTCTCTACACATAACCATGGTTGCAATATGATACTTATCATATTATTTTCTATTTTGAAAATACTAAAAAAACTTATCATATTCTTATCTTCTTCTTCTTCTTCAAGAAGAAAAGCTTGCAACCATCAATGGTGACTTGATGAAATGAGTGAGAAATCCAATTCTAAAGTGAACCTACTTCCTATTTCTTCATCCTCTACCACTTGCCAAGTAGTATATGTTGTTTTCTTCACAAGTTTCTTGACTTGGTGAAGTTGGAGCTTGATCTTGTGTTGCCTCGACGTAGATCATCTTCGGCATCGAAGCCGACGACCTAGCCCGCCCTTTCTCCGATGAAGCCGACGCTAGAGCCCGGGATCCGATGATCGCAGCGAGGAGACATCATCACAGAGCTATGGAGGTGGAGCACCGGATCTACAAAGGTTGTATTTCCGTTCACTTCTTAGTTAAGTAGTTAACTAGTTGCTAGTTTCGCCTAAAATTCTAGCCAACGATCTAGTCTAGGGTTTCTCGGCACTTGTAAAATTTGAAATTGGCATGGTTGATACCTTGTGAGACCTCCTTAGTGTGCCTAGGAACCCTACATATTCCGCCTTAGTGCACTTCGTCGACGGCATCGGGGGGTGCGACCGTCTACTAAAGTTTCCGATGAGCATTCGATCAGGATGTCGGGAATCTTGTTGAATTGCACGACTTGATATTGAAAAGTGTTTTCGAGATCGAGACTAAAATGCGGGGTTTATAACTGTTTGGCATGCGATGTCTAAGGAATTCATTTGGTTAGGCATACGGTGTCTAAGGTGGTTGCGGATTCCAACTGTTGTAGTTTTTCACTTTTTTTTCTGTGACCGTAAGTGTAATATGTGGTGTATTGCCGGTTTCGTTGATATACATCAACGACAATTGGGATAGGCATATTTACTTACGTTGATGACATGTGATGTTATGTGTTGCTTGGATATGATAAATTGGATCGTCGTGTTTTGAATAGCCGGGGGTTTTATGTGAGATGAGGGTTTTTATTTTCATTCATGTAAAATTCATTGCATGTAGTATTCTTTTATTGGGGCACTTCCGGGTTGAGGATGATGTCACCATTGTATATTATTTACTTTTCCGCATTAGGATAGACCCAAGGCGGGGAGCATAAGTAACCGGGTTCTAGGGTCCAGTGGGAGATCATCTCGAGGAGTCGAGACCGGGTCTCCTAACTCTAGAATTGGTAGGGTTGCTTGCCGCTCTCGTAGGGGTCTAGGGGTGTAGGATTGGATATTCATCGCGACCGTGGAATCCGTGTTTTATACAGGCTCGCAATAAAACACGGACCTCCTAGTATATCCAATATTTCATATGTTTCTTCTACTGCGATATCTGTGATGTGATCATTTGATATGATGAGATGAATACAGGATATAGTATATGTGATATATTATATAGACGTTGCTTATGTTTTACACCCGCGCTAGCATGGCCCCGCTCTGCCGTTAGTTACCTAACCTAACGGTGCATGAGGGGACATCGAGGAGAATGCGGATGGCATAAGCGTACGTTGTATTTTTCTGTGATGTTTAGGTAAACTTAAAAGATGGGACTTCATTAATGAGATTAATGAAATAAAAGAAACCTAAAGATGTTGTGGAATCGAATTTTCAAAACCAGATAGCTCTAGTTGTTGCTTTGCATAGCGGTGTTCCTTATAGAACATCCAGCACCTTATTCGATAAGGAAAGAGCCGAGATCCCTTCACCGGGAGTGACCTCTTTAGCAATAACTGGCAGATGCTACAACCTTCGGTTTTGTCTTTTGATTGCTTTTCTAGTTCTTATTTTGCATAGCGGTGTTCCTTGTAGAACATCCAGCACCTTATTCGATAAGGAAAGAGCCGGGATCCCTTCACCGGGAGTGGCCTCTTTAGCAAAACTAGTAAAGGCCTCAAAAAAACACTCCATTTAAATCATTTGATTCTACAATGATATCAAGTTCATTATCGTATTCGTGCTACGTTTGGTGACTATGTTAAGGCGTAGTGTGTGGTAGCTGATTAGTGCTTATCTGTACAAGCATATGATGCGATTGGATTAGGGTAGTCGTGCGACTTTGTTGACTATGTTAAGGGTCGTGCGGGTGGGTTTAATTCAATCAGGAAATGACGGGTGAACTTGACTTGCGGTCTATGGTTTGTTGACCTTGTGTAACACCTTAGGTTGTGTTTAGGGGTTAATTATATTTTAATAGATAGTTTTCGTAAAAATTTTACCAAATTAAGTTTCAAATATTTTATCCTAATTAATGAGTATTTTATTAGGATTTTTCTAGGCACACACACACTTGTGCATGTAAACTAGGGTTTAGATATGGGGTTAAACCATGATTAGCAAGCATGAAGGATTAACCCATTCTCTTTATGTTAATTGATTTTCATTAGGTGTATTTGGGTTTTTATTATGTGTGTTGTTTTCTTGTTTTCTATATATGAGAAATGATGTGGATTTTTGTTGTTGACTTGGAGGGAGAGAGAGACTATGGGCAATATGGCTTGAGCCATGCTCATTTAATAAGAGAGAGAGAGGGGTTGACTAGGGTGCCTCATTTCTTTCCTCATTATTCTCACAACTCTCACACACACACACTCAGCCGTGAGAGAGAGAGAGAGAGAGAGAGAGAGGCAGCAGCTGCAGAAGAAGCACCAGCAGCAGCAGCTGCAGAAGAAGCACCAGCAGCAACTAGCAGCAGCAACAGCATCATCATCAGCAACATCAGCAGCAGCCCCCAGCAGCTGCAACAGCACTTCCCATCTTCTCCACCTCCTTTCTACGAACACCTAGGGTCTTGTAAGGTATAGAATATGAGCCCAACTTCGTGTTTGCTTAATATATGTGTAGTTTAGCTTTGGTTTGTGTAAAAAGTGAGTTTTTGTGCTTGAAATGGTGATTTGTGTGAACTTATGGTGTAGTGCTGTTAATTTTGGTTAACCTAGCCTAATTAAGCGTTATTAGGACCACTTAAACCTAGCATGACCCTAGATTACACCAAAATACCATAGGGTTTCTATTTGTGCAAAATTTAGTGTTTTAAAGTGGAATTTTTAGATCTCTGTAATCTGCTATAGGCCCGAATAGTTCAGGTTGAAATTGACTTTTCTATAAGGTTAGATTGCATTGCTATATCTTGCTCATCACATGGAGATGTTATTAGATCGCACTTGTTGCATGATTTGAGCATCCAGTTCATCATATAGATGTTATCTGTTGGCATAGGTTAGAGTATCGTTGCACGTGCATACTCGCGATTACCATTTTATGTTATCTTCTATTCACGAGTTGGCAACTCACCCCCGTTGTGCCACAGTGTTTGCAGGTTGCCCTTCGGAGTAGTCGCGGCAGGCTGCGTTCTTACATCTTTTGATACAGATACCCCTACAGTTGGTGTACTAGCTCTTTTGCTGATAGGTGGGTTTTGTGCGATATCTGTTTATCTTTCAGTTATGTACATTGTTGTATCTAGTACTCTCCATCTACCACTTATGTATTGACTTAGAGACCAGTTGTGAGGACGATGCATATTATTTTGTATTCTGGTGTCGATCTCGTTGTCAGCCGACTTTACTTATGCAGTTATTCTATCTGTGATGTTTCCCACTTGTTGCTCATTTTCTTCGCTACGACGTCGTATATTGTTATCTTGGTGATTGTTTACTTAAGGTTTCTTGACATCTTAGTAATTGGTTCTATTAAATGCTTAAAACACTCTATACTTTTACTGGTTTGATTTCTGGGTTTTCGGCTTACTTAGTCGCGTTACGCCTGTAGACGTTACGTGGTTAAGTGCCGGTCATGGGCCAAACTTTGGGTCGTGATACCTTGTCAAGGTCATAGATCGCTCGGGGCAAAACATTATCGGGAATTTCAAGTGTTGAAATTTGCAATGAGATTTCATACCATCTATGAGATAGTTGGATCCCGATACCCACTGCGAGTAAGAGTTACTCTTGGGAGAGTTTTACACATTACAATTAGCCGATCAAGTAGGTGTCTAGGAAGGTGTCAATGGGGTTATGCCCGTGGGAAAATAAGGTTTATTTTAATTAGGTCCGTGCGAAAGCACGGGAAACCTCCCTCAAAGTACCGGCACTGGCCAGACTGAAAGATTGGCGAAATTGTAGGGTGTAATTAATCCCGGATAGTTTTCCTTTTAGGGTTTGAAGGAAGATTTGACTAAAACAGTGGGAGCCATCCTAATTAGATATATTAATAACCAATCTAATCTTGCAAGAGCATACGCTGAGTGTTTTTTTCTCTCTCTCTCTTGGTAGTGACCATGCCATGCCTTAATCAAGATAATAATATGGATGTATTGACCGAACCTGCTTGTTATACTGAGCTAGGGAATGTTGGTCCCGCTCCAACTTATAATTGTTATAAGATCGAGCATTAAATAGGGGATTACCAGAATTCCCGTGCCGCCCAAACGAAGAAAGTACATGATGATGCATCTTCTTCGGGTGAGTTCATTACAGAGAACTGTTTCTCAGTATCCTTTACGTCCTGGGTATAAGATACCGGATCAGGATCCCACATATGTAATATGTTACATGGGCTACTGAAAGGTAAAGAACTGAGAAAGGGTGATAAGTTTTAATAGTTAAAAATGGTGCAAGTGTTGCAGCCAAGTCTGTTGGCAGTTATCACCCTGTATTACCACATACATTGATTCTGAACGAATGTTATTAGATATCGAACCTGATATACAACATCCTAACAGTCTCTTTATATAGATAAAGAATGATATAATTTTGTATTGTTGGATAATGTTTTGAACATTTCCTATATCAAGAGTTGATGGGTTCAGGTACGTTATCTAAAAGCATATACGTTCTAAATCAAACCACAGTTCTTAACGTATAGAACACACACAAGAGGAAGAGTTCAGAAATGAACAAATCCTTCTTGAGGCATTGTAGACTAGGTCATATCAATGCGACCTGATTAGCAAAGTTACATTTAGATGCATATTTAAATCTGTTTAAATTTACATCTTGTGAAACTTGTCGGTCATGTCACAAAGATAAGATGACCATAGCTCCGTTTATTGGAAACAGAGAAAGAGTTGTTGAACTCTTGCGATTGATACATGATGATGTATGTAAGGTCCCCTGTCTACATATGCCAGGACCGGTTCTTTGTACTTCATTACATTCACTGATGATCTCTCAAGATTCGAATGTATGTTCCTAATGAAACACAAGTCTGAACCTTTTGAGAAATTCAATGAATATAAGTCAGAAGTAGAGAACCAAAACAGGTATAAGTATTAAGTCCTATGACGAGATCAGGGAGGAGAATACTTGAGCATGGAATTCCTGGACTATTCTAAAGGAGAATGAGATTCTCTCTCAGCATTACTCCTCCATATACACCACAGCACGTCGGTGTATCGGGACGGAGAAATCGCACCCTATGTGATATGGTGTGCTCTATGATGAGTACTACTGAGTTGCCTATTTCCTTATGGGGTTATGCACTTATGAAGCTGCATACCTATTGAATAGGGTTCCAACCAAATCAGGTGCCTACCACTCCATATGTAATATGGTATGGGAAGAGCCCATCTCTTAAGGATGTTAAGATTTGGGGTTGTCCGACCAATGTCCAAAAGCATAATCCGGACAAGCTCGTGGCAAGGTCAGTTCTGTAGAAGTTTGTTGGATATCCCAAGCATTCGCAAGGGAATATCTTCTACCGAACCGAGGAACAAAAGGTGTTTTGTTTCTCAGCATGCCACCTTTTAAAGAAAAGGATTTCTTGTGAAGAAATTTATGGTCATGAGGTGGAACTGAAAGGTGTTCAAGCGATACAAACTGCAGCTGATGATTTCGTAGAACCGGAGGATTCAATAGATTCTAACGAAGCTCAGCCTCTCCGCCGATCTGGTAGGGTTCCTCATCCACCAGAGAGATACTTCGGTTTCTCTATGGCAGTGGAAGCGAGGATTGCATCATGAGATGATGACCCAACTAGTTTCGTGCAGGCCATCAAGAGTGGGGACTATGTAAGAATGACTGGTTGCTTGGCGATCTGAGATGGAATCCATATACACCAGCAAAGTATGGACTTTGGTTGTTTTATCTGAAGGGTTAAATCCCCATCATGAGCAAGTATATCTTGATAATATTACTAGGTGTACATAGAAAAGTTGAGACTTTCAAAGCTATGCTTAAGTCCATCCAGATCCTGCTTGCCATTGCTACATACCATGACTACGATATCTGGCGGTTGGGTGTCATGACTGCTTTTCAAAATAGTGATTTAGAAGAGAGTGTAAGTCTAAGTTACCCACCCCGGTGCTTACGGGGAGGCGGAATAGGTAAAAAAAAACCGGATTTTTAACACAAGGTAACATGGACTAAAATTAGAGGATCTTTGCTAAACAAAAACTAACAAACTTACTACAAGTTCTAGCTACTAGGTTAGATGGTTATACCTAGATCTTGAACTCCTTCTCTTCTTGTTGTGGTCCTCCTTCTTGCTTGCTCCTTGAAGTGGTGTAGACGGCTCCTCCTCTTCGTCTTCTCTTTGCCGAAGAAAGATCCACCCGAAGGCCTCTACCTTGAGCTCCTACCTCAACCAAGAGGTAACTAGAGTGCTTGGCTTGCTAGACTAAGAATCTTAGAATGAGTAGAGAGTTTTCTTGATGGTTTTATCTTACAAAGCTCATGTTTTTCAACACATGAAAGAAGAGAGCTTTGAGAGAGGAAGAAGGAGAGCTTTTCATGAGAGAGAAAGAGCAAGAAAGAAAAATAACAATCATGCTCTCATATGAGAGAATATGAGAATAATAATAATAACTAAAGAAAATTGTGATGGTTAGTTGAAGTGACCATTATCATTTTACATTTAATGCTAATTGCAAACTTCAAGAAGCATCTTGCAAAAGAAATGATCATGGTCAAATGGTCAACAAAAGTCAAATGGTCTACCCAACGTCAACCATGGCACAATTATCCTTAATTAATATTATTAATCATATTTCTCATTCTCATTAGGGTTTAAAAAAAGTCAACGGTCAACAACCCTAATGAGGTTCCTCTGCCTCTGTCAACTTTGCAAACACACCCGCATCCGTGTTCCGAGGAACATGAATACAATTAGAAAAAACCAATCCCAAAATAAATACTAGGATCTGGCTTAAACCAAAGCCCGCTAGTAATAACTGCCCGGACACCAAACGTGCATAAGTGTGCGGATGTGAACGAACCCCGTCGCAAAACCATGCGACCTCTACTCTGTTTTGCCCAAAGGCGAACAACCCTCTGTGTGGGACTCTAAAGACTAGACACTATGCTGGCAGTGGTTTTAACCACAGGCCGCAAGCGGTACTAATTGTACGTAACGGTCCCTTGGTAGATGCCGATAAGAATACCGATGAGGTGAACCCATCCGCACTCCTACTGAGCCTGAACGTGACAATCTCCGTACAGTCCGGTCTGTTCGTCTGAGAGTATCACTTGTCGGGCCTAGGGGGCGGTAAACGTCAGACCCCTAACAGCGGTACAAGTCGTGCTAGAGTGTAGCCTAGAACATCCTGAGAAACTACTGGAAACACTACCAGTAATTCTCGCTTGCCCTGGCCTGGGACTTTGTGTAATGGCTCTCCAAGACACAGCGTGATATCAACCCCCAATACCGAGAGAGATGAATCCTATCTAACCGCTACTGCCTCCAAGTTCTTTGGGACTGCACCCAACTACTACATGTTTCCACGACTCTTTTGAGCCGTAGTAGGGTTAACACACTCGAGACGAAGTAGCAGTGTCAAGTCGACGGACTAAGCTGTACTCCTGTCACCTGGGAACTGTTATCTGATGATAGGTATAGTACCAACCAACAGTTCCCGACGAGTCTTGTCCAGTGTACTCATAACCTAACGAGCACCCGCATACCATCTCCAGTACGACGTACTAATGGCTGTGGGACATACTATCTCCCCTGCTGGATGAGAAGCGTATACGCTAGTCTGCTCCGGAGTATCGATGCCCCGTCTCGACAATCCTACGACTAAGGACCTGTATAAGGATGTGCTTGTATATTACCCATCCCCCACTAGTGTGACTGCCATCACAACGCTGGTAATCAAGCAAAGATCCTAAGGGCTCCACTAATATGTGTAAGCGATATGCTAAAAGAAACATATGTACATATTGAAGTAGAGACAAACCAAGTAGCATACTACCATTTTGAGAAAGATTGTCTATACAACTGTGAATATCCCAAGTTTCTATTAAGTAATATACAAACTAGTATGATACAGTAATGGCCTCTAGGGCATATACACTAACAATCTCCCACTTGCACTAGGGCCATGTACTGGCGTATCGAAGACCTATCATCTCAATCAGCCGCTCGAACTGAGTCTGGGGTATGGCCTTCGTGAATGGATCTACAGTGTTATCTTCTGCAGCAACCCTCCGAACCTCGATCTCCCGGCGATCCACGATCTCCCGGCGATCCACGATCTCCCTGATCAGGTGATACCGCCTCAAGATGTGTCTGTACTTCTGATGGGACCTGGGTTCCTTTGCTAAAGCTATAGCCTCATTGTTGTCACAATACAGAGGTATTGGATCAACAATGGACGGAACCACCTGAAGTTTTGTCAAGAACTTCCTCATCCAGACGGCTTCTTTTTCGGCATCAGATGCTGCGATATATTTCGCATCCATTGTCGAGTCAGCAACGGTTTCCTGTTTGGAACTCTTCCAACACACCGCCCCTCCATTGAGAGTAAAGACATAACCCGACATGGATTTGGAGTCATCCTTGTCACTCTGGAAGCTGGAGTCAGCAAAGGCCTCGATCTGGAGGTCTTTTCCGCCGTAAACCAAAAACATATCCTTAGTCCTTCTCAGGTACTTCAGAATGTTCTTTACTGCTATCCAGTGCTTCTCCCCAGGGTTTGACTGATACCGGCTTACTACACTCAGTGCATAAGCTACATCTGGTCTGGTACACAACATCGCATACATTATAGAGCCTACCGTAGATGCGTAGGGTATAATAGACATGCGATCCCTTTCCAAATCAGTCTTGGGAGACATCTCTTTGGAGTGGGTGATCCCGTGACAAGCAGGTAAATTACCGCGCTTGGAATCTTCCATACTGAATCTTTTCAGTATGGTGTCGATGTACCTGGACTGTGAAAGTCCTAATATCCTCTTGGACCTATCACGATAGATCCGGATCCCCAGAATGTAAGAGGCATAACCCAGGTCTTTCATGGAGAACCTGTGTGACAAGAACCCTTTGACAGATTGTAGCATAGGAATGTCATTTCCTATCAAGAGAATGTTATCCACGTATAAAACGAGGAATACGACAGTTCGTGCTACAATTTTACTATAAATACATGGTTCATCTTGATTTTTTATAAAGCCAAATTCTTTGACCGTCTCATCAAAACAGATGTTCCAACTCCGCGATGCCTGCTTCAGTCCATAAATGGACTTAAGCAACTTGCACACCTTCTCGCTGCTCCCACTCTGAATGAAACCCTCTGGCTGGTACATATAGACGCACTCCTCTAAATTTCCATTTAAAAAAGCGGTTTTTACGTCCATTTGCCAAATCTCATAATCGTGGAAGGAAACAATGACAAGAAGGATCCGAATGGATTTTAGCATAGCCAGTGGAGAAAAGGTTTCGTCATAGTCCAAACCAGGTCTTTGATGAAAACCCTTTGCAACTAGTCTAGCCTTATAGGTCTCAACCTGTCCATCTACACCAATCTTCCTTTTGAAGATCCATTTGCAGCCTACGGGTTTTACCCCTTCTGGTGCAACGTCCAAAGTCCACACTTTGTTGGTGTCTATAGACTCCATCTCGGTCTGCATTGCATCCAGCCATTTTACCGAGTCAGTGCTCTGAATGGCCTGCTGGAAGCTAGTCAGCTCATCATTATCAATGATGCAATCCTCTCTATCCCCGTCTATGAGAAAGCCGTAGTATCTCTCGGGCGGATGAGACTGCCTACTACTCCTGCGGAGTGGCGCAGGAATGTCCTGTCCTTTCGAACCTTCTGGTTCTACTAAGCCTTTAGTAATGGCTTGTGATTCTGGAATTTCTTCCAGTTCTATTGCGCTCCCACTTATTTGATTTTCTAAAAATTCAGTTTCCAAGAAGCAGGCATGACGAGAAACAAATACCTTTTGTTCCTCTGCGTAATAGAAGAAATATCCCTTGGAGTTCTTTGGATATCCCACAAACTTGCACTGTACTGAGCGTGCCTCGAGTTTGTCCGCATGCTGCTTTTTTACAAAAGCTGGACATCCCCATGTCTTAATGTGTTTAAGATAGGGTTTCTTCCCACTCCACGTCTGATATGGTATGGTAGGAACTGACTTAGTTGGAACTCGGTTCAAAAGATATGCAGCTGATTCTAGTGCATATCCCAAGAAAGATCGCGGTAACTCAGCGTTACTCATCATGGAACGTACCATATCTAATAGGGTTCGGTTCCGTCTCTCCGATACACCATTGTGTTGTGGTGTGTATGGAGGAGTAAGTTGAGAGAGAATTCCATTCTCTTTTAGGTAATCCAGGAACTCGGCACTCAAGTATTCACCACCTCGATCAGATCTCAGTGTTTTGATACTTTTGCCTGTTTGTTTTTCTACTTCATTCTTGTATTCCTGGAATTTTTCAAAGTCTTCAGATTTATGCTTCATTAAGAAGACATGTCCATACCTTGAAAAATCATTCGTAAAAGTAATGAAGTAAGAATAACCACTTCGCGCATGTGTAGACATTAGACCACATACATCGATGTGTACGAGTCCCAAGAGCTCGCTCGCCCTTACTTTGTATCCAGTGAATGGAGTCTTTGTCGTCTTTCCTTTGAGACATGATTGACAAGTTGCATATGATTGATATTCTAACGGATCCAAATATTCTTGTTTATGCAACTTAGTTAACCTTGTCTCATTGATGTGACCCAGTCTACAATACCATAAGAAAGCATGATTTATTTCTGGAGACTTTCTTTTGTGTGTATTCTGGATATTGAAAATTTGCGGTTGGTTTAATACGTATACACCATTGCTTAATGTACCCGACCCAATCAAAACATGATTAAGGTGAATGTTTACAACATTGCTTACAAATGCAAAATTATAATCTTCTTTAGACATTAAAGATACAGATATGATATTACAAGTCGAACTGGGTACAAAATAACAGTCGCGTAAAACCAAAACATGTCCATCTGTCAATCCTAAATGATAGTCCCCCACGGAATCAGCATCCATGCCTGCTCCGTTTGCAACTCTGAGGGTCATATCACCTGCCTTCAAAACTCTACGCCTTCTCAGTGCCTGCAAAGAATTACAGATATAAGATCCCGATCTGGTATCCAATACCCAGGAAGTAGAGTTGATTGATAGACAGTTTTCAATAACATACACACCTGAAGCCGAAGCCACAACTTGCTTCAGGTCCTGGTTCTTGGCCTTCCAAGCCCTGCAATCTTTCTTCCAGTGTCCTTTCTTGTGACAATAAAAGCACTCTTCCTTTCCCACAAGCTGTCCCGCTACCTTTGCTACCTTTGCCTTTCCCTTGGCTTCCATTTTACTAACACCGCCCCTTGGTTTGGTGGGGGCCTTCTTCTTCTTTCCTTTGGCTTTCGCCTTGAACCTAGAAGAGGAAGCTCCTCCAACAGACAAAGTGGGTGTTTCCCTAACTTTCTGTAGGATGCCCTCTGCACTCCTCAACAGGTTGAGGAGTTCCGGAAGTTCAACTTCTTTTCCTTGCAAGTTGAAGTTCAGGATAAACTGGGCGTAAGTGGAAGGAAGGGACTGGAGAATCAAGTCAGTGTAGAGCTCGTTCTCTAACGTGGTCCCGAGGTCCGTGAGCTCTTCAATGTAGCTAATCATCTTAAGCATGCGTTCTGCTACAGATGATTCGACGGCCAACCTCGCTGAAAACAACTTTTTCGAGGTTTCGTATCTGGCGATACGTGATTGCTCTCCATATAGTTCCTTAGTATGGAGAAATATGGATTCAAGGTCCATATTCTCGTGCCTCCTCTGATGTTCATTGTCCATAGAGGCAAGCACAAGGCACTTGGCCTTCGCGCAGTCAATCTCCCAGGTCTTACGAATTTCCTTATCCGCGACACTGGATTCTGGACCTGGAACGGCGGGGGCTTTACTGGTAAGGAGATACCCCAACTTGTCATAAGTGATTGTCATTTTGACATTCCTGAGCCAATCTTTGTAGTTTGGCCCTGTCAGTATATTCTTATCTAGTAGTAACTTAAGGCCGGTCATGATGTTTGGTCGCTGCAATTAAGAGAGAGAGAAGAAACACTTTAGTATGATGCTCTTGCAAGTTTAGAGTGGTTTTTAGTTTGTCTAAACAGGATGGCTCCCACTATTTCTCGAATCCTTCCTCAAACCATAAAAGAAGAATTAGTCGGGATCAATCTCACCGTACAATACTTGCTTAACCGTTCAGCCAGGCTAGTGTCAGTACTTCGAGGGAGGTTTTACGACGCTTTCGCGAAGTTCCTTAATTAAATAATCTCTTTTCCTTATGGGTGTAGCCCCGCTAACACCTTTCTAGACACCTATTTGGTTTATAGCATTGATCGTTAAGTGAGAAGGTTTCCGGAGGAGTAGCATATACTCACAGTAGGATCAGGATCCAAATATCATCGTGTGATAAAGCTAAAGGAATCCTATCAAAATCACCATACTCCAAATGGTATGCAATACTAGCAAGTTTCAGTTTCTTTAGAAACTCCCGATGTGGATTTTTGCCCCATGCTCTTATGACCTTGACTTTGGCCAACAAATCATAAGTCACATGTCAATTTCTACCCATCATTTTCCAGGTTAATTTGAACCCACCCATACCTACCTTTGACTTTGGCCAACAAGGCAGTACAACTGTCCCAAACCAACGCATCTATCTATGCTACATATGAATATCCAATAGCTACCAATCACTATGCCTTGACTTTGGCCAACAAACACAACTTGAATACTATTGACTATCCATATGAAATGACGGAGGGCTACGAATGGTTTTGGTGAAACCGTGAACGTAGTGAACTTGATATAATCGAAGGAACCTGATAGCTTTTAAAAAGAGTGGTTTAAGCTCCGCGTTTTTAAAAGTTTTCTGTTTTGGAAAAAAACGAGTGGTTTTGAAATTGTTCTAACTATTTAATTTTGGTTTGTTTTCTTTGCATTAATTTAATGCATCCCATCATTTAATCCTACCATTGCAGAAAACAACGAAAATATGACGTACGCTTATGCCATCCGCATTCGCCATGGGGCCCCGTCATCACCCGTTAGGTTACTTAACTAATGACAGAGCGGGGGCTGGACTAGCGCGGATGCAAAACATAAGCAACGCCTACTAGATATCATATATAGATATATACATTCGTCAAACACTATGATAGCCATTCCAGATCACAGATGAACACATTGGATATGCTAGGAATCCGCATTTCGTTCGAGCCTGCAACGAAAGACGGATTACACGGTTGCGATGAATAGCCAAACCCTACCCTAGACCCCTACGGGTGCGACAAACTACCCGCCAAGTACCCGAAGTGAAGCAACCTCCCTCAACAATGTGAGTAGGCCACTCGGCATTTCAAAGTACCCGGTAGTTTGTGCACCCCTCCTTGGGTCTATCCTAGGAGCAAAAACAGTAAAAGAAATAATATACAATGGCAGCTACAACCTCAACCCGGATGTGCGGCCATAAAAATAATATTACATCAATTTACAATTTACATCGAATGAAAGATAAATAAACTCTCATCTCACAAACCCCGGATATTCATCCGCGACAATCCAACAAGTTCATATACACAATCCAACATCACAGATCACAGATATGTACAACCCCCACTAATCGACATATAGCGATTAGTCGACGTTCAGTACATATTTCACATTACAGATATAACCAATTAGCTAAAGTTTATAGAATTTCGATCAATGTTACAATTTGAAACTACCCCAAAAACAATAATGTAATCTGAAGAATCTGGGCAGAAACAAATCATCTTAAAAATCACAAAACAGCAGTTTGAACACACTGCAGGAAAAACGAGTTGCGACCGAGTCGACTCGGCCGCGGATCTGCGGCGAAACGCTTGGTTTCGCCGCGCTTCCGCGGCAGTCTGATCGAGTCATGGGCTCAGATTTCTTGGGTGTTCCTAAAAAACCCTGCACGTATTTTTCAGGTGTGTGGAAATATTTTTAGACATGTTTTTTAAAAATGGCAGAAAGCACAAGATTTTGCTGTATTTTGCGATTTTTTTCCGGATCGAAGTTCTAAACACTTTGCTAACATGTTAGTTGTTGTTTAGTTAGGCTCTGACACCACTGTAAGTCCACGTTACCCACCCCGGTACTTACGGGGAGGCGGAATAGGTAAAAAAACGGATTTTTAACACAAGGTAACATGGACTAAAATTAGAGGATCTTTGCTAAACAAAAACTAACAAACTAACTACAAGTTCTAGCTACTAGGTTAGATGGTTATACCTAGATCTTGAACTCCTTCTCTTCTTGTTGTGGTCCTCCTTCTTGCTTGCTCCTTGAAGTGGTGTAGACGGCTCCTCCTCTTCATCTTCTCTTTGCCGAAGAAAGATCCACCTGAAGGCCTCTACCTTGAGCTCTTACCTCAACCAAGAGGTAACTAGAGTGCTTGGCTTGATAGACTATGAACCCTAGAATGAGTAGAGAGTTGTCTTGATAGTTTTATCTCAAAAAGCTCATGTTTTTCAACACATGAAAGAAGAGAGCTTTGAGAGAGAAAGAGGGAGAGCTTTTCATGAGAGAGAAAGAGCAAGAGATAAAAATAACAACCATGCTCTCATATGAGAGAATATGAGAATAATAATAATAACTAAAGAAAATTGTGATGGTTAGTTGAAGTGACCATTATCATTTCACATTTAATGCTAATTGCAAGCTTCAAGAAGCATCTTGCAAAAGAAATGATCATGGTCAAATGGTCGACAAAAGTCAAATGGTCAACCCAATCTCAACCATGGCACAATTATCCTTAATTAATATTATTAATCATATTTCTCATTCTCATTAGGGTTTAGAAAAAGTCAACGGTCAACAACCCTAATGAGGTTCCTCTGCCTCTGTCAACTTTGCATACACACCCGCATCCGTGTTCCGAGGAACACGAATACAATGAGACAAAACCAATCCCAAAACAAATACTAGAATCTGGCTTAAACCAAAGCCAGCTAGTAATAACTGCCCGGAAACCAAACGTGCACAAGTGCGCGGATGTGAACGAACCCCGTCGCAAAACCGTGCGACCTCTACTCTGTTTTGCCCAAAGGCGAACAACCCTCTGTATGGGACTTTAAAGACTCGACACTACGCTGGCAGTAGGTTTAACCATAGGCCGCAAGCGGTACTAGCTGTTCATAACGGTCCCCAGGTAGATGTCGATAACAAGATCGATGAGGTGAACCCATCCGCACTCCTACTGAGCCTGAACGTGACAATCTCCGTACAGTCCGGTCTGTTCGTCTGAGAGTATCGCATGTCAGGCCTAGGGGGCGGTAAACGTCAGGCCCCTAACAGCGGTACAAGTCGTGCCGGAGTGTAGCCCAGAACACCCTGAGAAACTACTGGAAACACTACCAGTAATTCTCGCTTGCCCTGGCCAGGGACTTTGTGTAATGGCTCTCCAAGACACAGCGCGATATCAACCCCTAATACCGGGAGAGACGAATTCTATCTAACCGCTACTGCCTTCAAGTCACCCGAACTTGGCAAAGTGTCTGTGGGGGACTCTAATGACTCATCAATACAATGGCACTGGGTATAACCACTAGCACGTCAGAGGTACTAGCTGTACGTAACGGTTTGCCTATGTATTGATTGGAAGGGAAGCTGACGAGCGAACTCATCTATAAACCCTACTGAGCCTTACAATGACAATATACGTACAGTCTGGAACGTTCGTCTATGAGTATCGCATATTAAGCCTAGGGGGTCGGTAAACGTCAGACCCCCAATAGCTGCATAAGTCGTGTCAGAGAGTAGCCAAAACACCTTGAGATACTACTGGTATACCTACCAGTATATCTCGATTACCCTAGCCAGGGATTTCGTGTAATGGCTCTCCTAAACACAGCGCGATCTCACCCCCAATACAGGGAGAGACGAATCCCCTGCCGATCCGCTCACTTGCCTCCAATGTGGCTCAGGACTGTACCCAAAATATACCTGTTTGCACGACTCCTTTGACCCGTGGTAGGGTATAAATCAAAGCACAGTAGGAACTCACACGAGACAAATGATGACCTCAGGTCGTTGAACTAACCTATACACATGTCACCAGGGAACTGCTATCTGACGATATGTATAATCCCAACTAGCATGTTCCCGGCGAGTCCTGTCTGGTGTACTCATAACCCAATGAGCACCTGTATACATCTTAGGTGATCCAACTGACATCAGTGGCTTGTGAGACCGGCCACCGCCCCTCGTCGGGGTCTCGAATGTATACACTAGTCTACTCCGGAGTATCGATGCCCTGTCTCGAAACTCCCACGACTAGGGACGGTTTAAGGACATGCTTACAGACCCCAGTTCCCACTTATATGTTCGCCATCATACTGCTGGTAGTTAAGCAAGAATCCTATGGGCTCTATCAACATATACATGATGATAAAGACAAACCAGATAGCATACTATCATCTCAAGTAAGACTGTTTATCGGTATAGGTCCTCCCTCAATCATTGCAATCACGTACCTGCGATCTAATAATTTGACTTAGAGGGCACTATATCCAACAATCTCCCACTTGCACTTAAGGCTAATTATTGCGATGTTGTGTACTCATAGCTCGTGTGATTCTGAGCATCCAACTCCTCTACTAATCAGTTTCATAAAGCTCGTTTGCAAAACTATTGTGTTCGAGAAATAGCCTTAGTGAGTGGATCCGCTTCGGTGTTTCTTTCTGTATCTCTCTATATCTCAACCTTGCGGAGAAAACTATCTCCTGAGTTGAGTAATACCTGTCTTAGAATATTTCTGGATATCTGATGGGACCTAGTTCATAAATTAACTCTAAATCCAAATTTCTTAGACTGTATTAATCACTGAAACTAATCAGTGTCTAGCACCATGCCTCCCACAGTATCCCCTTGGACCACCTGTCCATAATACTGTCCCTCGTCTGAGGGAAAACTATAACTCCGACAATCACTCTATCATCCAGGTCACCTGTGAAGCCTGGAATAATAACCGTCTCCCGAAGGAGGCTGCCGTCATCAAATCCGTAGAACATTCACTTATGTTCTAAAACTGCTTCCGTATGTTTCTTCAGGATTGGATTAATATAAACTTATCGCATCTAGTGCGAAAACGACATCTGGTGTGGTACTTGACATATCATAATTGACTCAATTGCCTAAGTAAGTGATCTGTCAATCATGTACGCCCCTCTCCCCTTTAGTCTGTAAGACACCTTTAGAGAGGGTGACTCCCTCACCTGCAGGTACACCACCATGCTAGGAGTCATCTATTCTAAAATACTATTAGAATACTGTCAAAGTACCCACATTGTGAAACTACCCAAATCTAGATCTAAAATCATAGATCTAGTAACCAGAATGTCAGATATTATATCCATATCCTTTGTGGAGAAACAACTGTGTGACGACCACAGTACAACTGATCGTAGTATAGGAATTTTACTTCCTACTCTGTGTATGTCATCCAAATACCAAGACATCACACCCTACTACCTTCTTAACAGATCCATCCCATATTCTGATGAAGTCAAACCCATGACTGTCACATAAAAATTAGATGATCTTATCTCTGCTATATGTGCTTAAGTCTAAAAATAGACATAAGCTACTTGCCCACTATGCTTCTGCTGCTCCCACTGACTACGACAACCCTCTGGCAGAATAATATATACGTGTACTTCTAAAACTAGTTTAGAACGACGTTATACATGTCCTCCTGCCGGGTCTCATTGTCTGGAACAACAGTAGTGTCAAGTCTGGGTAAACCAGAACCTCCCTGTCACCGTCCTTGAGGCTACCGGAGTACCTCTCGGGTGTCTGAGGTTACCCACTATATCTGCGGAGTGGCTAATGGAATGTCAAACCTGATTGAATATTTAGGTCCTATTAAATTTTTCGTAATCGTTTGCGGTTCTTGAATCACTTCCAGTTCTACCATACTCCCACTACTGTTTTCTGAAAAAATCCATTTTAATAAAACTATGGCGAGTTAAGAACAATATCACTATTGATCTTCCAGATGGTAGAAAATCAACCCTCGTCAAAGCTAGGGTCAACCCACAAACTGTCATTACAGAAACGTGCCTTGAGTTTTCCAGTGTTTGTTTTTAAGCATAAGCTGGACAACTCCCTTTACCTTAACATCGTTAAGATATGAAGCAATCTATATCCAATATAGAAACATAGGCACTTATTTAACTGGAACTAGATTCAAATCCTTCAGCTGTCTCCAGTGCATATCAACTTAATGGGGAGAGGTTAATCAGCATTACTCAACTTAGGAATCCATCCAATTATGAGTAACCTGAAAGAGAAACAAGTTTCTCAAAACCATTACTATCAACTGAATACCAATCACAAGAATCTACATCTTCGATCTCTTTGAAGAATCCCGATACTTGCGATACATGGTTCTCTACTTTATTCTTATACCCACAACTTCTCAATACTTAGACATTGTATTTCTACGAAACACTTATCTAAAAACTAGAGAAGTTACAAGTAAACAGAATATAATACGAGGACCAACCCCTTTGTCCTGATGGACACTGGACAACATACAATACTCTGTATAAGTCCGCTGAGTTGAATAACTCAAAACCTGTGCGTCGCAGGTTGAAAACTGTCCCCAGGCGATTTCCTCAAATATCACCAATTACAACGAATTCTGATATAATGAGGATGATCACCTAATTCCCAATAACTTGCTCCCACTCAACATCTGTAAAACTATACAGATGTGAGAATCATACCTGGTAAATACATACCCTGGAGTAAGTATTTTAATCGGGAAATCAGTTTTCAATTAACAATGCACAGTTTAACTGAAACATGAAAATGTTTCGTAGGGGTATCCTGGTATTCTTTAGTAATGCCTCTTCCATAATCCAATGACTTTAACCGTATATTTCCCTGCCATCTATCCAATTTCCTTTATTTGTCTTTAGTCGTTACCTTCTGTACACCATTATTAGGCTAAGTGGTTTTCTTCCTTCCCTACCGTTCGGCATCAGCCTATGGTTTGGAAGAAGAATATCCAGTAAGCATAATAGGTGTACCCTCATAATCGTAGGAGTTCTCGCAACTTGAGAGAATGTGATGATAAAAAACAACTGAATAGTCCTTATTCCTATTTCTCCTGAACCTAGAATCTATCCTCGAAAAAATATCCTTCGAGTTCGTATATAACCATACGATGGTTTTATCCAATGGAATTGGATAGTCGTAGTGATACGGGTTGTTCTGGAGAAATAAAGGTGAAGTAGGAGTGGCGATGAAATACGTGGTTTGGTCGTGAATGTTAGTAGTCGCAATTTACATTGCCCTCTTTTTAATTCCTTTATTTGTCTTTACATATTACCTTCTGCACACCCTACTTAGGCTAATTGGTTTTCTTCATTCCCTACCTTTCGACACCTGCCTATGGATTGGAATAAGACTATTCAATAAGCGTAATAGGTGTACTCTCCTAAACTAAGGAGCCCTCGCAACCTAAGAGAAGGCGATAATAAAAGACAACTGAATAAACTAATTCTATTTCTCCTGAACCTGGATCCATCCTCGAAGAAGTCCCTTCGAGTTCGTATATAACCATACGATGGATCTATCCAATGGAAGTGGATGTCCGTAGTAATACGGGGTGTTCTGAGAAATACAAAGGATAAAAGAAGGAGCTGCAATGACTTATGTAACTATAGACAATCCAAAAGCCAGTATTTTAAGAAGGTTCGGTCAACTTTGGTCACTAAGTTATAATCTAGGGTCGGTCAAAAAGTCGTTGCCAAAGAGAGAGAGAAAAGAAACACTTTGCGTGCACTTTTAACTAGATCAGAATGGTTATCACTTTATCAAATAAGGAAAACTCCCACTGTAATCTCAAATTCTCCTCCAAACCAGAAAGAAGAATTAGTCGGGGTCACCCGAAGAGTAAACCAACTCATCAGTGAGAATCGGTATCCAACTATCATCGCATGATAACTTGATGGAAGCCACTCAAGTTAACACACTCCAGAAGGTATGCGCAAGTCTGGCAAGTTTCTTGTATGTTTGAAACTCCCGATATAATTTTTATCCCATGCACTTATGACCTTGACGTAGGCCAACAAATCATAAGCCACATGTCAAGTTCTACCCGTCGTTGTCCCGATTAATTTAGGTCATCGTACATGCCCTTGACGTAGGCCAACAAGGCTGTACGTCTGTCCTAAACTAATGCATCTATCTGTGCAACAAATGAATACCCAGCAGCTACCAAACACCACGCCTTGCCGTAGGCCAACAAACATAGCTTGAATACTACTGACCATCCATAAGAAACGACGGAGGATTACGGCTGGTTTTTGGTGAAAAACCTTTAACGTAATGAACTTGATCTCGTTGAAGGAACTTGATAGAATTTTATAAAAAAAATAGTAGCGAAAAACTTTTGCTAAAGAAGTCATTCCCGGTGAAGGGATCTCGGCTCTTTCCTCGTGGAATGAGGTGCAGGATATTCCAACTGAATACCGTGATGCATAGAAACTTGTAATCGAGTATATAGAAGTTATTACCCTGACGCAAACTTCTGCCCAAGGGGTCACTCCCGGTGAAGGGATCTCGGCCCTTGCCTCGTCGAATGAGGTGCAGGATATTCTAACTGAATACCGCTATGCAAAACTAAAGGAAACGTCTTTGTAATAACTCCCTTTTAAAATTTGTTCCAACAACATCAAATATAGGTTTGTTTTATCTTGCATTGATAATAATCAACGCAGTCCCATCAATCAATCACACCAGAAAAGAACGAAAATAAAATATACGTATATGCCATCCGCATTCGCCACTGGGTCCCGTCATCACTCGTTAGGTTACTTAACTAACGACAGAGCGGGGGCTGGACTAGCGCGGGTGTAAAACATTTACAACATCTAATAGTATATATACTAATATACAATAATCGCTCCAGGCGTGATAATATGCAACATTACAGAAAAGTAATAAGCATCACAAAACAATACAGATAATCTGAGATCCCCGGGTTTCACAGAGCCGCTGCTGAAACCTGACGTTCCCCTGGTCGTGTGGATAGCCTGTGCAATGAAACCTAGAGACCTACGGGTGCGGCAGGTTACCCGCCAAAACCTGAAGTGAGGTAGTCCCCACAACATAGTGAATGGAACACCTGGCACTTCACAGAATCCGGTAAATTGAGCACCCCACCTTGGGTCAACCTGTACCCCCACGAGTGCGGCGAATAGTCTGCCAATTCTAGAGTGAGGTCCCTTTGCCTCTCAAAGCCATGAGATATGGACCCGTTGCCCTCCAGAACCCGGCTATCCATGCACACCTTCGCGGGATAAACCTGGTACAGAAATGAAAATATGTACAACGGGTACATCGACTTCGACCCGGTCGTGCCCCAAAAGAATATTATACAACAGGCAGTGACGGCAGTCCACATGTTGGAAGCTCGCCCCGCAATATCAAATGTACAAATAAATCCAAACTGCACTATCATTGCACCCTTCTATCCTCCACGACAAATCCGCAACATCACAGCACAACACAGAACATCAACGCGAATGTCACGTTCGCAAACCCGTCTAAAAGAACTATAGCAATCAGACGCGGTTTACCGATCAAATGACATTCCCGGTCGGAGATATAAAGTAAGTACTGTAAACTAACACGTTTAAATTTCGATCGACAAAATATCCCAAAGTGGGCCCCACAAACATCTGCTGTACAGTAACAAAATTTGGGCCCAAAAGAATATTACCAAAAACCTCAATTCCCTATAAAGAAGCCCCTGTACAATTTTGGTGCACTGTTCCCACTAAACGGCCGCGGAAGCGCGGTCAAACCCTAGGTTTGACCGTGATTACGCGGTCGTTATATGGGATCACTTGACCAAACTTGTACGGATTGCTTAAAAAAGCCTGCTTGTTTTACTGTGACATGCAAAATAATTTTTAGAATAGTTTAAAAATCAACAGAAACTTTAACACATGAAATTGCGATTTTCGAAAAACCGTTCGATCGATATTTTAAACGTGTTAGCACAAGTTAGTATAGCTTAATGGTAAGGCTCTGATACCACTGTAAGTATGCGGCAGCGCCCCAGCCGTCTAACAGACGCCAATATGCGGAACAAAACTTTTAACAACTGGCGTTATCGCGTACTATAACCCGGATCTGCCATTAAAGCTAAACTAACAAATTGTAAAGAGGGTAGAATTGTTAGACCGAACGATCCGAGTCCTTCGGTCTTCAACCATCATCCCACGCTTTGTTGCGGCGGCTTCGATCTTCTGAAACTCCAGTCTCGTCGTCCAGGTGGCACTACGTCGACGGATCTTTAAACGGGCTCCCGCCTCTGAACCGAGGCAACTCGGTCGTCAAGTTTGCTAAAAGAGACGACCAAGATGAAGTAGAGAATGAGTAGAATGCTTTGTCTCGTTACGTCCAAGGCTATGGACGAACGGTTAATAGAAGTTTCCATTTGGAGTCGGGTGAATGGAAATTGAACTAGGAAATTTCCATACACAAAACTATCATGATCTTTTGCAAAAATGAATGAATCAAAATCCCATCCCAACCTCACAAGAGGGGCCGACCACTATATAGAAGAGGGAGGGTGAGTGTAAGAGAGTGGAGGGTGAGCTTAAGAGAAAATATCTAGTGTGAACACAAAGTGTGAACACAAAGTATGAACACAATAAATGCACAATTAATGAACAAGTGAGTCACAAGCCTAATCACCCTCTCTAGAACCTTCTAGAACACTGACTCACCTCATCAAGAAAAGATAAATCCGTATTTAACCGAATGTTAAATACGGCTGATAGAAAACTGGAAACTGGCAACTTCCAAAAGTGATCCTGAAACGAATTTCAGGATAACCCCGTAATGGTATAAAAATACCCGTATTTATATTACGACTGAATATAAATGCAACTGAGACAAAGATATTATATCTACACAGTATAATACTGGGATCTGGCTTAAACCAAAGCCTACCAGTATTATCTGCCCGAAAAATAACACGTGCGAAAACACACGTGCTTTTTCCGAACCCTGCCATAAACCTATACGGCATCTACAACGTTTCGCCCGAACTTAGGAAAGTGTCTGTGGGGGACTCTAATGACTCATCAATACAATGGCACTGGGTATAACCACTAGCACGTCAGAGGTACTAGCTGTACGTAACGGTTTGCCTATGTATTGATTGGAAGGGAAGCTGACGAGCAAACTCATCTATAAACCCTACTGAGCCTGACAGTGACAATATACGTACATTCCGGAACGTTCGTCTATGAGTATCGCATATTAAGCCTAGGGGGTCGGTAAACGTCAGACCCCCAATAGCTGCATATGTCGTGTCAGAGAGCAGCCCAGAACACCTTGAGATAATACTGGTATACCTACCAGTATATCTCGATTACCCTGGCCAGGGATTTCGTGTAATGGCTCTCCTAAACACAGCGCGATCTCACCCCCAATACAGGGAGAGACGAATCCCCTGCCGATCCGCTCACTTGCCTCCAATATGGCTCGGGACTGTACCCAAAATATACCTGTTTGCACGACTCCTTTGACCCGTGGTAGGGTATAAATCAAAGCACAGTGGGAACTCACACGAGACAAATGACGACCTTAGGTCGATGAACTAACCTATACACATGTCACCAGGGAACTGCTATCTGACGATATGTATAATACCAACTAGCATGTTCCCGGTGAGTCCTGTCCGGTGTACTCATAACCCAAAGAGCACCTGTATACATTTTAGGTGATCCAACTGACATCAGTGGCTTGTGAGACCGGCCACCTCCCCTCGTCGGGATCTCGAATGTATATACTAGTCTACTCCGGAGTATCGATGCCCTGTCTCGAAACTCCCACGACTAGGGACGGTTTAAGGACATGCTTACAGACCCCAGCTTCCACTTATATGATCGCCATCATACTGCTGGTAGTTAAGCAAGAATCCTATGGGCTCTATCAACATCTACATGATGATAAAGACAAACCAGATAGCATACTATCATCTCAAGTAAGACTGTTTATCGGTATATGTCCTCCCTCAATCATTGCAATCACGTACCTGCGATCCGATAATTTGACTTAGAGGGCACTATATCCAACAGATGTACCCTTGAAACGGTCGTAAATTGATTTTGGGAGCTGCCGTGCTCAGTCAATTTAATTTGAGGACTTATGGCCATGACTGGACTAAGTGCAGTTGAAAAATATTCAACGCTTTTATTTATTTTTGGTCTATTAGACCTGTGCTAGGGCTTTGCCCACAATTAAATAATGCATTGCATTACTTTTTATTTTTGTTTGGGCTCTGCCCATAAAGGATGCAGAGCATCAATTTGTTTTGGGCTCTGCCCATTTATAAATGATGCAGAGCATCAATTTTATTTGGGCTCTGCCCTTTTATTGCTTTGCAATTTACTTTGGCCTGCTAGGTCTTTTTGACTTGGGCCTGGCCCTTTAGCAAAAGAAATGCATTGCATTTGTCAGGCGCTCTGCGCTAATCAAAGAGCGCAAGCGCTTGTGGTGATGACACGTGTCATGGAAGCGCCAGTGTGCTGCGCTTGCACTGCTGACACGTGGCGCGCTTTAGTGAGTTGCGCTAGTTTCAGAGAGCAAGGCTCTATTTCAAAAGCGCATAGCGCAAATGGTTCAGATACTGACACGTGGCGCTCTCTGGTGGCTTGCGCCAACCCAAGAGCGCAACAGTGCAGATTTACAAGTGCAAAGCACTATTAATTTAAGAATCTTTTAGATTCAAGAACCAATGGTTCATAAAAGAAGTGCAAAGCACTATTTGATTTCTTGATCTAATTTAAATCAGAGAAAAACAAGTTTTTTCTTATTTCAGGAACCAGAGGTTCATAAAAAGTGCAAAGCACTTTTTTTATTTTGTTTTTTTATTAAAGATCACTGATCTTGTTTTTAGATCAATGATCTATCAGAACAAATTCTTCTATCCAAAAGGTCTTTTACCTTTCTTTTTTTTCTTGGAATTTCTTCAGAGTTCTCTCTGCTTGAAATTTTTGATTTCTCACAAAAATGTTGATGCCTTTTAAATTGAGGTCTAGGGTCCTTTTTATAGTGCCCATAAATTAGTTAAAGAGATTTTTCTCTGAGTGATTTGGGGAATTTTCCCCACCGTTGGATCTTTGATCCAAGGGCTTCTGTTTTACAGAAGGCAATATTCTTGTTTTAACAAGAACAGAAAGGATTTCTTTAAAATCTTAATTCTGTTTGGCGCAAATGCCCCAGTGCGTGACACGTGTCACGCAGCGCACAGCGCAGCGCGACTGCGCTAGCGTATCTGCGCTGACACATGTCGCGCAGCGCAAAGCGCAGCGCAACTGCGCTAGCGCGTCTGCGCTGACACGTGTCGCGCAGCGCAGTGCTTGTGCAACTGAAGCGTTGCTTCCTTTAATTTTGCTTTAAATAGAGCTTTGCTCTGATTGGGTGCGCTGCTTTGGGCGCTGCGCTGATGTATCTGCGCCTAACACGTGGCGCGTTGCGCCCGGGATTTGAAGCGTTGCTTCAAAATTTGAATTTTGAATTTCCAACAGAGCTTTGCTCTGATTGGGGGAAACAAATGCCCCCCCACCGTTGCGCTCACGTGGTGCGCACGTGAGTGCAGCGGTGGAAAGCTCCTGACCATTGGATCAAGGGGTGAGCTGAAGGGGCGCAAGCGCCTTATAAATAGGACCTCTGGCCCTTAAAAAACCTTCACCCTTTTTCAAGATTTTTGATTTCAACAGAGCTTTGCTCTTGCTTAAGAACTTCAGAGCTTTGCTCATTTCCAAAGTTAGAAACTTTAGGCAAAATTAATTTAAATCAAATTAATTTAAATCAACCTTAACCAAAAGAGCTTTGCTCTCATAGATCTTTTGATCTAAGATATCCCTTTGGGGTTTCATAAACAGAGCTTTGCTCTCAAAAACTTATAGATCTACAGAGATCTTGTTCATGGGTTCTAACCCATGAACAGAGCTTTGCTCTTGGATCAAATGTAGATCTTTTAGATCTGAAATATGAAGAACTTATTATAAGTTTTCATGGATTTTCCAAGATTCCAAAAATTTTAATTCTTTTAAGTGTAAATTTTTTTTGATGGATCTTTCTATTATTTCCACAGAGCTATGCTCTTTTAAGGAATTTTATTCCTTTGAGACCAGAATTTGACAAGTGTCATTCTGTGACAGAGCTTTGCTCTGAAAGAGGAGATTTTCTCCTTGTCTCTAGGGATTCCCCACTGATGAGAATATTCTCTTAGGGATCTTTTCTTTAACTGACAGTCCCACCCAATGATGAGGCTGTCTTATTAAATAAGGCATTTTCATCCAGATTTTGTGGGTCCCTATTTGGTCCCCTACCCACTGCACTGCAGTGTGATTAATTTTAATTTAATTAATTTTTAAATTCAGTTAATTGAAAAATTTTAAACGCCAAGCGTCGGAATTGCAGTACTAACGGCTATTTCTTGTTCCTTTGCAGTGACCATGTCTCTTGATACCTCGTTCCCGTTCGCCCGCTCAGAGGAAGGGTTTCCTGAAGCGCCCTTGGACCGTGAAGTTCTAGCCATGATTAAGGACCACGACCCGGAATGCAAGAGTCTCCACCTTTGGGTATCGTGGTATAACCAGATTATCATGGGTCGACGGAGCTTCACCTGCGCAGTGCCGTCGGAACCCATTACGACGATTCACTATGCTACCCCACCCTCGGTGCAGTATGCCGTGGAGATGGTTGATTGGACCTCAAAGGGTTTTCTTCATCCCACTATGGATGCGATTCCGGTCCAGCGTCCTATGGTTTTGGATATCCTAGGACGCCGTATCTGTCAGGGCGAGGCGCGACCTTGGGGAAAATCATATAACATTGGTCTGATCCCCCGCCACCCGATCGGTTATCTGCCGTGGGCCCGGTATATCCTGTCGACGAAGAAGTCGTAGTTGATAAGGTTAGGATTGTACACCGCGGTCTACGTCTCTCTCTTCCAGTATCCCACGCTTCCCACCTGGTGGTTCAAGGCTTTCTTGGAGCAGTGGAACATTCCTACCCACACTTTTCTTGCCATGGATCGGGAAGTGTCAATCTCTTTGGAGGAGTTCACGGAGGTATCCGGTTTACCAGTCATAGGGGAACACTATGAGGAGTTGCTCCCGACAGACGAGTACGTCTTCGGTGCTAAGCCGGTGGTAAGGGGGCTCACGCCGGAGAATGCTGTTCAACACCAATTCCCGAGCTTGATTAAAGTGTTGAACATCTATGAGTCCCTTTTCATCAAACATGGGAGTCGAGGAGTTAACTTTGAGGATTTCATCGCTCGGTTCCTTCTCCCAAGCGTCCTCTCATCAGAAGCTGCCAAGTTCGCTACCCTGGATGACCCTTTCGGTCTAGGTGTGGACAACCTGCCGGAGAAGGAGATAGACCAAAAGGGTTTTTTCCTTCCAGACTTCCCGACTATGTCTTTTGCAGAAATTGCGGCCCCCGGGATGGACGAGGAGGCCTTTTTCTTAGGATTTCTCAGGTTGTGGATGAGTTGGTTTGCGATCCTAATGCACTCTCACCGTAAGCGGCCCTCTGTCTTTTACCCAGCCCACTGGATGGCCATCGGGGTAAAGGTGGCCGTTGGGATCGCCGGCTTGGCACACCTATATCATGTCCTCAGTCGAGCAGCGGATGCTAATGAGCCCGGGGTACTGCACGTGGTCTTCCCGATGCACTACTTTGTATCGTGGCTCGAGCTACACACGGCGGGTGTCTTCGGCATACACAAAAGGCCCTCGTTCTTCGACAAGTGCGGTTTCCCTCACATTATACAGCTGATCGGCGCATCAATTGTGACCCCATCACCACGGAACGCCAGGGGTTTACTCCTTCGCCCTCACACCGTTGGAGCCGGGATGTCCTTTATTGACAAGGTGTTGACTATTGGAAAGGCGTCCACCACTGCGGTGCGACCATTACAAGACTCCTTTAAGGATAGAGCCTCCGTTTTGACGGCCCGGGAGACCCTTCACTTATATTCTATTAGACCGGGATTCCTAGTCTTCAGGCAGAATGGTGCGGCGATTTTCATGAGATATAACCCGCATCGTTTCGCCCAACAACTGGGCTACGATCAAGGGGTCCCCTTGGAAGCTTTCCTGCTGGAACCCGCTGCCACTGAAGAAGGGATGGAGAACACGCTGCATCACTTCATGCGCCTGAACACAGGTTCTCATTTTTTTATCAGTGCGCCGGCTTGCGCTCTACGACTCCTCAACGTATACAAAGAATGGTACAATCATGCAACAGGAGCCGTTATAAAGGAGGAAAGGCGACTGCTGGTCGACCGTAAAGGTGCGCCTCCAAGCAGCGACCGCAACGCTCCTTTGGGGCCTAGGACTCCGGTAGCTGCCCCTCTAAAAGATGTTAGAGCAGGGCCATCGCGTGCGCAAAGTCCTCCGCACGGATTGCCGCTCCCCGATATTATAGATGCACCTCCAGCGCCCTATGCTCCAGTGGAGACAATGGTTGTAGCCTCGCCGGAGTCTGGCGTGGGTGCGGACATCGGGACCCGCCGTCCCAAGGTGGCTGCTAAGCGTAAGTCGATCCCGCGTGCACCTAGAGTTGGAGGGCAGAAGAAAAAGAAGTCGCTCTTCGCTGCAGACGTCGCGTTCGGTCAGGAACCCCATGCTCCCTATGCCGAGGGCCTGAGCGAATATGGGACTAACGAGGGATTAGTCATGCCGCCGCTGGATGATACAGACTTGGAAGCCGCTCTCGAAACTTCAGCGTGGTTGGCAAAGCGTGATGCGTGGATAGATAAGCTTGCGCAATCAGGTAACTACTAGTCGCATTTTCTTTATTGTATCATATCCTCCTCATTGCCTTTGACTAACGTTTTTCCTTCTTTTCTTCCAACAGGCATCACTGATGAAGAAGCCATTGCCGCTTCCCTCGAGACTTTCCAAGAGGAGGAACGTCTTAGAGCGTCTTTAGGCCTTAGTAAGTTTCAATTCATGAAGTTTTCGTTTTCCTTGTATTATGGTCAATTTAACCTCTTCCTTTTTATCGCAGAAACCTCAATGCCGTTCCCGCCAAATGACGCAGCTGCTCTGCCAGCTGCCTATGTTCTTGTTCTCTCTGGGCTACCGCAGGAGATCCGTCTTGAAGAGCCGATGAGAGATGCCTTAAAGGCTCTGGAGGCATCCTTGAATGAGGACGATGACGCTTCGATGAAGGAAGCGTCAAAGAGGTCCATCGTGATGGCCCGGGAGGAGAGGAAGCGGTCGAGGCGCGAAGAAAAGGCACGCAGGGCTGCCTTGGCTATTGGAGCGGGCCCGAGCACCGTTCCTCATGCCGACACCCCTTCAGAAGAGTCCCTGGTCGCCCTGTCTACAGCCCATAGACAGGCGATTCGCGCCAATAGGGAGGCTAACGAGAAGTCCACCTCAGGTAAATATTTTTTTTAGAATTTTGTTTGTAAAAATTGTAAACTCGCTGGTCCTTATGCATCTCATCTTGCAGGGCCAAGTCCGACCGAGGGGGAGGCAGAGACTGTCGAACCCGAGGAAGCAGGAGGGAGGCACCGGCCGAACTTGAGCCGACGGTGGGCAACGTCGCTGGGGTTATGGAGCCTGAGCTGGAGACCGAGGGATCCGCAGCCGAGAAGGTCATTGATGCCGAGCCTGAAGTGGCGGCAGATGAAATGATTGTTATAACTGAGCCCAGGGTAGTGGCGGACGAGGCGCTTGAGGCCGGCGATCTCGTGGTGATGGTGGACGAGGCAGCCGTGATTGCTGAGCCCGAGGGAGTAACGGGTGAGGTAGACATGATTCCTGAAGACGAGCCAGCCGCTCTTTCTCAGGAATCTGGTAATGCTCCAGTCATAGCCCTCCCCGCCTATAGTCCCCCGCCGTCTCCAGGTCTTGTCAACACGACAACGGTCCCTATTGAATCGGGTGACGAGGCCACGGGCGGTGGCCTCATATCGATGGAGGAGGGAATCGCCTCAGTTTCGGCCGGCAGCTCGTCAGGTAAATCCTAAGTTACTGTCCTCTTTATCTTACAATCCTTTCTGACAAATTCACATTTGTTCGTAACGTAGGTGTTAGTTATATGTATGCCCTAGAGGCCATTACTGTACATACGATGTATGTTGTAGTGGATGCTGGGACATATATAGGGAGGACTTTCTTGCTCGACATGATAGTATGCTATCTGGTTGTGCTTTATCTTAACATGTACTCAGATTGTCTCTATGTTACATGTTGATAAAGCCCTTAGGATATGTACTCGACTACTGGGACTATGATGAGATCATACTAGTGGGGCCACGGTAGTCGACGAGTACATCCTATAACTGTTCCTAGTCGAGGGTGTATCGAGACAGGGCATCGATACACCAGAGTAGACTAGCGTATACGCATCTTGACCCATATGATGGGCGATGGATGATCCCATATCCATCGGTGTTTGACATCAAGGATGGTGTACGGGTGCTCAGTGGAGACTGGGTACACTGGACGGACTCGCCGAGAACTCCCAGATGGTATTATACCTCACGTTAGATGGCAGTTCTCCGGTGACACTGGTACAGAGTAGTCTGTAGACCCGAGATCGTCATAGAGTCTTGTGTGATTCCCACTGTGCTTTGATTTCCATCATACCACGTCCAAGAGGGCGTGCAAAAAGGTGGCTTTTGGGTACAGTCCCGAATCACATGGAGGCAATGAGCGATAGGAGGGGATTCGTCTCTCCCGGTATAGGGAGTTGATGTTGTGCTGTGTTCGATTGGCTATAACCGGAAATCCCTGGCCAGGGTTGCTGAGATTTACTGGTAAGTGTTATCAGTAGTTTCTCGAACTGTTATAGACCTCATATCGACACGACTTATCGAGCTACTGGGGTCTGACGTTTACCACCCCTAGGCGAGATATGCAACATATCAGACGACGAGACTGGACTGTACGGGAGTGTTACTGTTTGGATTCACAGGAGAATGTACAGGCTTGCTTGTTGATCTTCTGAGCGCTCAATACCTGGGTAGCGGTTACGTTTAGCTGACCGCTTGCAGCTTGTGGGTGTTTGATATGATCATCACCTACTGCCGGCGTATTGACGATTCTTTAGAGTCCTACACAGAGGTTTCTTGACTCAGGAAAAACGGAGTAGGGGCACATATGTGATATGTGCGGGACCGAGGATAATACGATATGAGATACCGTATTCTATTCTCGCGATATTTGATATCAACCGGGTCATCGGATCAAGTGTTGATTCGATGAATCGGTACGGATATATATTAGTCGGTTATATGCGATATAGCCGGATTGTCGGATCAAGTGTTGATTCGATAATTTAATGTATAATAATATATATGATATATTAAATTACATTAACTAATATTTGCTCACTAAAAGATTATTTTTCTCACTCGGGTAATACATTGATATATATGCGATATATGTTAAATGTATTATTTTATTTTGTTACAATAAATATTGTATATGTGATATATAATATTGTAACATATTATAATTATTAATGCAACATGTTTAGAGAGTTTAAAGATGATTAGGGTTTGGATTAGGGTTAACACTTCTAGTTGATTCTAGAAGCTTTTCTTTTGTCATTTGCTAAGATATTATGATAGATATTTCTTTGTGACTCACCCTTTAACCCAACCCAAACCCTAACCCTAGTAAACTCTCTACAATGGTTACTACAACCATGGTTGCATAAATGATTATGATAACTTTTATTATTCATCACAAATGATAATTCATTATTCTTCTTCATCTTCTTCCTTCATCTTTCTTCGTGGAAAAAGCTCACTAGCTTTTTTCCAAGTGATGAATAAATGTGAGAAAAAGATAAATAAAGAGAGCAAAAATCCTACTTCATCATCCTCATCTTCCCTTGCCATTTAG
Organism: Agapanthus africanus; assembly: GCA_030015575.1. Classification (NCBI taxonomy): domain Eukaryota; kingdom Viridiplantae; phylum Streptophyta; class Magnoliopsida; order Asparagales; family Amaryllidaceae; genus Agapanthus; species Agapanthus africanus. Next base: position 555,935,342 of record JASDDO010000014.1, read on the forward strand.
ATGAGGGTGTTCACATCATTTCATGAGTGTTAGCTTGTGTTAACGAAACTTCAAGGTAGATCATCTTTGTATCGAAGATCGGAAGCAAAGGTTGCATCTTTCTCTTCGTGGAACCTCTCGAGAGTCCGGAACCCGATGATCGCAGCGAAGGGACCACAACACGGAGCATATGAAGTGAAGGACCGGATCTAAAAAGGTTGTAATCCCTCTCACTTAGTGTTAAAATGTTTAGCATGTTAGTTTTCGCCTAATATCTAGTTTAAGGATCCGTATTCGGGTTGTTCGGCACGGCTAATTTTTTAATCGGGCATGGTTGATGCCTCGTAGACCCTTGTGCGCGTGCCTAGCAACCCTACAGTGGTATCAGAGCCAAGCTAGAGCTTTAGGCGAAGTCTAGGCGAAGTTTAAAGTCCGATCGAACCCGGAAAACCCGATATACCCTAGGTTCTGGAAATTTTTCAAAACTGTGATTTTTTTCATATTAAAAATGCTCAAAAAATCCAGCGGGGTATTTTAGGAATTATTGTGAAAAACGACACCCTAACTCAACTATTTTAGCGCGGAACCGCGGCCAAACCATCGCATTGGCGGCGGTTCCGCGGCCGTTACTGTTGATTGATGGTTAGTTTCTGCACAGTAATGACCGTCTGTACTTCCTGATTCTTCTGGGTATTTTTATTTCTACTCAAGTGTTGAGTTTTATGGGTTGTATTGGTGACTCATTGATTCGATCGGATATTATAACTTTGTTTAGTTTCGTCCGGATAATTTTTAGAAACTGTTAAAAAGTTCGAACGGATATCAATAACTCACTTTTTCCCCTGTCGGAAATTTTTTCAAAAGTTGGATTTTTCCTCGTGTTTAAGAACGTTCTAAGCCGTGCAAGTAACGCGGTGGACCCTCTAGAAGACAACAAACCTTAACTCGATTATGTGACCGTCTTGAACTGCCTTTTGAACCTTAGGGTTTGGGGCAGTACGACGTGCCACATGTGAGGCGTTGGCTTGACCCTTCTACGGCTGGACCATTGGTACTGTGGCATGTGATGAATGTTTTTAAACTGATTTCAAGTGTTGAGATATATTGGGGAAATATTGGGTGTTTGATCATTCGATCGGAAAGTTTAACTTTGTCTATTTATCTGGAATGTGATACAATATTTGGAATCCACAGGTAGTTATGAGATAACTAATTTGAATGTTATAAACATAGCAGTTTAGTCTCGATGATCGGTTGCCACGAAATTTTGATGTGATCAAAAGTCCGTCGCAATCACGTAGCGTACGCGGATACTCGCCGGGTAAACTTAATAGACAGCCACGCCCCATAGCCCCGACCAAGTGACTGTAGGAGAACCCCGTCGCCGAAAGCATCCGTTCGGGTGCTCGCGGCAGCGGTGTTCCGCCTTAGTGCACTTCGTCGACGGCATCGGGGGTGCGTCCGTCTACTAAAGTTTGCGACAAGTATTCGACCAGGTTGTCGGGAATCTTGTTGAATTGCCCGACTTGACATTGAAAAGAGTTTTCGATAATGAGACTAAAATACGGGGTTTATAATTGTTAGGCATGTGATGTCTAACGAATTCATTTGGTTAGGCATGCGATGTCTACGGAGGTTGCGGATTCCAACTGTTGTAGTTTTACACTTTCTTTTCTGTGACCGTAAGCGTAGTATGTGGTGTATCGCCGGCTTCGTTGCTATACATCAACGACAATCGGGATACGCATACTTGCTTATGTTGATGATATGAGATTATGTGTTGCTGTGATATGTTATATTGGATCGTCGTGTTCTGAATAGCCGGGGGTTTTATGTGAGATGAGAGTTTTTTCTTTTTCATTCATGTAAAATTCATTTGTATGTAATATTCTTTTATTGGGGCACTTCCAGGTAGCGGAAGATGTCACCGTTGTATATTATTTACTTTTCCGCATTAGGTAGACCCAAGGCGGGGAGCACAAGTAACCGGGTTCTAGGGTCCAGTGGGAGACCATCTCGAGGAGTCGAGACCGGGTCTCCTAACCCTAGAATTGGCAGCGTTACTTGCCGCTCTCGTAGGGGTCTAGGGATGTGGGTTTGGCTATTCATCGCGACCGTGGAATCCGTGTTTTATACAGGCTCGTATTGAAAACACGGGCGTCCAAGTATATCCAATATTTCATATATGTTTCTTCTGTTGCAATGTTCTGTGATGAGATCATATTACTGCCTGAGATGAATATTTATATTATATATATGAGATATATGTTATATTGCAGATTTCGTTTCAAATGTGATGCTTGCGAAGCATAATAAAATGGGACTTCATTAATGAGATTAATGAAATAAAAGAAACCTAAGATGTTGTAGAAACTTGTTTATAAAAACTGGTAGCTCTAGTTCTTGCTTTGCATAGCGGTGTTCCTTGTAGAACATCCAGCACCTTATTCGATAAGGAAAGGACCGAGATCCCTTCACCGGGAGTGACTCCTTTAGCAATAACTGGCAGATGCTACAAACTCGGTTTGTCTTTTGATTGCTTCTATAGTTCTTGCTTTTCACAGTGATATATATGATATATCCCGCACCTCATTCGACAAGGAAAGGGCCAACGATCCCTTCACCGGGAGTGACCCCTTTAGCAAAAACTAGAAAAGCCTCAAAAACACTCCATTTAAAATCACTCGATTCTACGACGATATCAAGTTCATTACGCAATAGGTTTTCTTAAAAACCTGTCGTAACCCTCTGTCATTTTAGGAAGTAGAGTACTTAGTATTCGTGCTGTGTTTGTTGACCTTAGTTAAGGCACAGTGTACGGTAGCTAAGTGATGTCTTCCTATATATAGCATATGATGCGATTAGTTAGGACAGTCATATGACTTTGTTGACCTTAGTTAAGGGTCATGTGGGTGGGTCTAATTAATCAAGAAATGACGGGTTGAACTTGACTAGTGCTTATGATTTGTTGACCATAGTTAAGGTCATAAGTCACTAGGGGTAAAATATTATTAGGAATTTCAAGTATTGAAATTTGCAATGAGATTGCATACCTTCTATGAGATAGTTGGATCCCGATACCCGCTGCGAGTAAGAGTTACTCCTGGGAGAGTTCTACACATTACAATTAGCCGATCAAGTAGGTGTCTAGAAAGGTGTTAACGGGGTTACGCCTCTGGGAAAACGAGGTTTACTTTAATTAGGTTCGTGCGAAAGCACGGGGGACCTCCCTCAAAGTACCGACACTGGCCTGGCTGAAAGATTGGCGAACTTGTAGCGTGTAATTAATCCCGGCTAGTCTTTCCTTTTAGGGTTTGAAGGAAGATTTGACTAAAACAGTGGGAGACATCCTGATTAGATATATTAGATAACCAATCTAATCTTGCTAGAGCATACGCTGAGTGTTTTCTTCTCTCTCTCACCAGGTAGCGACCATATCACGCCTTAATCAAGATAATAAAACGGATATATTGACCGAACCCGCTTGTTGTACTGAGCTGGGGAACGTTGGTCCCGCTCCAACTTATAATTGTTATAAGACAGAGCAGGAAATTGGGGAATACCAGATTTCCCGTGCCGCCCAAATGAAGAAAGTGCAAGCTGATGCATCATCTTCGGGTGTGTTCATTACAGAGAACTGTTTCTCAGTATCCTTTACGTCCTGGGTATGTGATACCGGATCAGGATCCCGCATATGTAATCTGTTACATGGGCTACAGAAAGGTAGAGAACTGAGAACGGGTGATAAGTTTCATGAGACAGAAAACGGTGCAAGTGTTGCAGCCAAGTCTGTTGGTCAGTATCAGCCTGTATTACCAGAATACATTGATTCTGAACAAATGTTATTAGATACCGAACCTGATATACAAAATCATATCAGTCTCTTTATTAGTAAAGAAAGGATATAATTTTGTATTGTTGGATAATGTTTTGAACATTTCCTATATCAAGAGTTGATCGGTTCAGGCACGTTATCTAAAAGCATTGACGTTCTAAATCAAACTACAGTACTTAGTATACAGAACACACACACGAGGAAGAGTTCAGAAATGAACGAATCCTTCTTGAGGTATTGTAGACTAGGTCAAATCAATGCGACCCGACTAGTTAAGTTACATATAGATGCATATTTAAATTAGTTTGAATTTACATCTTGTGAAACTTGCCGGTCATGTCACAAAGATAAGATGACCACGGCTCTGTTTATTGGAAACAGAGAAAGAGTTAGTGAACTCTTGGGATTGATACATGTTGATGTATGTAAGGTCCCCTGTCTACACATGCCAAGATCGGTTCTTTCTACTTCATTACATTCTCTGATAATCTCTCAAGATTCAGACATATGTTTCTGTTGAAACACAGGTCCGAAGCTTTTGAGATATTCACAGAATATAAATTAGAAGTAGAGAACCAAAAATGGGTATAAGTATTATGTCCTTTGATGTGATCAAGGAGGAGAATACTTGAGTACGGAATTCCTGGACTATTCTAAAGGAGAATGAGATTCTCTCTCAGCATTACTCCTCCGTATACACCACAGCACGTCGGTGTATCGGGACGGAGCAATAGCACCCTATGTAATATGGTGTGCTCTATGATGAGTACTACTGAGTTTCCTATTTTCTTTTAGGAGTTATGCACTTGAGAAGCTGCATACCTATTGAATAGGGTTCAAATCAAATCAGTTGCCTACCACTTCATATGTGATATGGAAAGGGAAGAGCCCATATCTTAAGTTTGTTAAGATTTGGGGTTGTCCGGCCTATGTCTAAAAGCAAAATCCGGACAAGCTCGAGGCAAGGTCTGTTATGTAGAACTGGAATTTTTCCAGCTATACAAACTGCAGCTGATGATTTGGTAGAACCAAAGGATTCAATAGTTTCCAACGAACCTCGGCCTCTCCGCCGATCTAGCAGGGTTCCTCACCCACCTGAGAGATACTTCGGTTTCTCTATGACAGTGGGAGCGAGGATTGCATCATGAGATGATGACCCAACTAGTTTCGAGCAGGCCATCAGGAGTGGGACTCTGTAAGAATGGCTGGATGCTTAGTGATCTGAGATGGAATCTTTATACATCGACAAAGTATGGACTTTGGTTGCTTTATCTGAAGGGTTAAATCCCCATCAGGAGCGAGTATATCTTGAGAAGATTACTTGGTGTACATGGAAAAGTTGAGACTTTCAAAGCTACGCTTAAGTCCATCTAGATCCTACTTGCCACGGCTACATACCATGACTACAATATCTGGTGGTTGGGTGTCATGACTGCTTTTCTAAATGATGTTTTAGAAGAGAACGTCTATAAGTACACAGCCAGAGGGCTTCCTAGACAGTGGGAGCAGCGGAAACGTGTGCAAGATGTTTTATGTGATAAGGTAGGCATCGCGGAGTTGGAACGTCTGTTTTGATATGGTAGTCAAAAAGTTTGACTTCATCAAAATGGTAGATGAACCTTGTATATACAAAAAGGTAGTAGGGAGTATGGTGCTGATCCTCGTAGAGTACGTAGATGACATACTCTTGATAGGGAAGGTGTTTCTTATGCTACGCTCGGTCAATCTCCGCTTATCACAAGGATTCTCCATATAGGATCAAAGTGATACCTCCTAAATCCTGTGTTTTGGATCTATGAGATATATCTAATTGGATGTTAGGATTCTCACTAGTTGTAGTGAGATGGTATCAATCGATCCTGGGAAGAATCACTGGAAAGGTTCCAGGGTGATAAGGACGACTGAATGTCAGTCGCAGGCATTGTCTTTACCCTCAGTGGAGGGACGGTATGTTGGAAGAGTTCCAAGCTAGATACCGTGACATACTAGACGATTAAAGGCAAGATACATCGTTACCAAGGATACTACCAAAGAGGCAGTCTGGATATATATAAGTTTATAAGATGAACTTCGTTCCTAGCATTGTGTGACAATGGGGTTGTGGCTTTAGCCAAGGAACTACCGTCCCATCAGAAATCCAGATATAATTCTTAGGCAGTATCACCTGATCATGAAGATGGTTGATCTCCAGGGAGATCGAGGTTAGGAGAGTAGACACAGAGGACAACAGCGCGGATCCACTCACAAAGGCCTTTTTCCCAGTAGAGACTCTTATGGGATGGTTGAGTATGAGATACTACAACTGCAGCTAATTGTTGGGTATGCGATACCATAACAGATGGCCCTAGTGCAAGTGGGAGATTGTTAGTTATACGTATGCCCTAGAGGCCATTACTGTACATACGATGTATATTGTAGTGGATGCTGGGACATATATAGGGAGGACTTTCTTGCTCGACATGATAGTATGCTATCTGGTTGTACTTTATCTTAACATGTACTCAGAATGTCTCTATGTTACATGTTGATAAAGCCCTTAGGATATGTACTCGACTACTAGGACTATGATGAGATCATACTAGTGGGGCCACGGTAGTCGACGGGTACATCCTATAACTGTTCCTAGTCGAGGGTGTATCGAGACAGGGCATCGATACACCAGAGTAGACTAGCGTATACGCATCTTGACCCATATGATGGGCGATGGATGATCCCATATCCATCGGTGTTTGACATCAAGGATGGTGTACGGGTGCTCAGTGGAGACTGGGTACACTGGACGGACTCGCCGAGAACTCCCAGATGGTATTATACCTCACGTCAGATGGCAGTTCTCCGGTGACACTGGTACAGAGTAGTCTGTTGACCCGAGATCGTCATAGAGTCTTATGTGATTCCCACTGTGCTTTGATTTCCATCATACCACGTCCAAGAGGGCATGCAAAAAGGTGGCTTTTGGGTACAGTCCCGAATCACATGGAGGCAATGAGCGATAGGAGGGGATTCGTCTCTCCCGGTATAGGGAGTTGATGTTGTGCTGTGTTCGATTGGCTATAACCGGAAATCCCTGGCCAGTGTTGCTGAGATTTACTGGTAAGTGTTATCAGTAGTTTCTCGAACTGTTATAAACCTCATATCGACACGACTTATCGAGCTACTGGGGTCTGACGTTTACCACCCCTAGGCGAGATATGCAACATATCAGACGACGAGACCGGACTGTAAGGGAGTGTTACTGTTTGGATTCACAGGAGAATGTACAGGCTTGCTTGTTGATCTTCTGAGCGCTCAATACCTGGGTAGCTGTTACGTTTAGCTGACCGCTTGCAGCTTGTAGGTGTTTGATATGATCATCACCTACTGTCGGCGTATTGACGATTCTTTAGAGTTCTACACAGAGGTTTCTTGACTCAGGCAAAACGGAGTAGGGGCACATATGTGATATGTGCGGGACCGAGGATAATACGATATGAGATACCGTATTCTATTCTCGCGATATTTGATATCAACCGGGTCATCGGATCAAGTGTTGATTCGATGAATCAGTACGGATATATATTAGTCGGTTATATGCGATATAGCCGGATTGTCGGATCAAGTGTTGATTCGATAATTTAATGTATAATAATATATATGATATATTAAATTACATTAACTAATATTTGCTCACTAAAAGATTCTTTTTCTCACTCGGGTAATACATTGATATATATGCGATATATGTTAAATGTATTATTTTATTTTGTTACAATAAATATTGTATATGTGATATATAATATTGTAACATATTATAATTATTAATTCAACATGTTTAGAGAGTTTAAAGATGATTAGGGTTTGGATTAGGGTTAACACTTCTAGTTGATTCTAGAAGCTTTTCTTTTGTCATTTGCTAAGATATTATGATAGATATTTCTTTGTGACTCACCCTTTAACCCAACCCAAACCCTAACCCTAGTAAACTCTCTACAATGGTTACTACAACCATGGTTGCATAAATGATTATGATAACTTTTATTATTCATCACAAATGATAATTCATTATTCTTCTTCATCTTCTTCCTTCATCTTTCTTCATGGAAAAAGCTCACTAGCTTTTTTCCAAGTGATGAATAAATGTGAGAAAAAAATAAATAAAGAGAGCAAAAATCCTACTTCATCATCCCCATCTTCCCTTGCCATTTAGATGAGGGTGTTCACATCATTTCATGAGTGTTAGCTTGTGTTAACGAAACTTCAAGGTAGATCATCTTTGTATCGAAGATCGGAAGCAAAGGTTGTATCTTTCTCTTCGTGGAACCTCTCGAGAGTCCGGAACCCGATGATCGCAGCGAAGGGACCACAACACGGAGCATATGAAGTGAAGGACCGGATATACAAAGGTTGTAATCCCTCTCACTTAGTGTTAAAATGTTTAGCATGTTAGTTTTTGCCTAATCTCTAGTTTAAAGATCCGTATTGGGGTTGTTCGGCACGGCTAATTTTTTAATCGGGCATGGTTGATGCCTTGTAGACCCTTGTGCGCGTGCCTAGCAACCCTACAGTAGGTGCAGCCAGTGCCGATGCCCCATTGCTCGAGGGAGCGCCTTCAACTACCGCCTTGGCGGTGGTCACTTCTCAGCCTTCTCTCATACCATCAAAGATGTTGGAAGGTATGGGTTTGCAACTTATTAATCTTACTTTTTAGACGTATAATTTGTGTACTAAAGTCATACTGTTGTGCCTTTCAGGAGTGCTCTTTGATCACCTATATCAAGTGTTGCTCCCACACTTCTCCTTCCCATCTCAACTCGCTTCTCCTTCTGGTGGCGCTGGTGAGTATAGTTCCCGACTGATATCTTTCTTTTTCAGTGATGGAATTATTTCTAACTTTTTCTTGTCCTGACTGCAGTGCTACAAATCGAAGGGGGAGAAGAAAGATCGGTCGCGCCACCGACCCTTCCGGCCTTGCCACCTGCTTCAACTGGTATAGTAGACTATCTCGTTAATGACTTTTTCTATATCTCTTGAATCGTCATCTAATCGCATTTTGACTTTTCAACTGTCGTCCCGATCTCGGCGCCTTTCGAGTCTCATATTACAATGCCGGCAGGCCCTTCTCAGAGACGTCCGTCCTCGAAAGGTGGGGCGAATAGTCTGCGTATGTTGAGCGACTATATCGAGGAACTCGATGTCGAGACTCCTACGTCCGCTGCAAATTTTGCTACGACGGTTAACCCGATGCTGGTGATATTTGCTACCTTTCATGACGAGGGCATTATCGCATCTTGGGTTAACCTTTGCAGGGAGATCGAGGCTCGCCTGCACCAGCTAGAGTTGATGCTTCCCGCTCCCGAGACCTTAGCCGCAGGCAATCACAGAGCAGCGTGGATTGAGCAAAGCGCTTCTTACGTCCACCACTTGGAACAAGAAGCGGCTTTAAGGTTGAGGGAGTACCAAAAGACTTCAAGCAAGACGGCTCATCTGCGTGCTGAGGTCGAGGCAAATGCTGCCCAAGTGAAGGCTATCTTTGAGGGCCTCTTGGAACGCATTTCTCATGGGCTGAACTTGAAGCGGAAGCTTGATACTGCCGAGCGTGATATTCCAGGCTGTGAAGCTGCTCATCAGGCTGTTAGGGAGCAGCTTGCGTCTGTCTTGCAACAGCGAGCTCAGGTGGAGGCTGAACTGGCGGTGGTGACCGATCAAGAAAAGGCGCGGAAGGAAGTGCACGAACAATTAATAGAGCTATGCAAGACGCTTCCTTCCCAATGATTCCCCTTGTATCTCCATACTTGTAAAGAATTTTTTTTTAAATGATCTGTATTCATTCTTTATTCTTTTGTACGCTTCACTTTGTACTTGTTTACATTCAATAAAGATATACGTTTTTCTTTGCAATGTCTTGTGCTATTTCTTTGCTTTTTCTTTTCTCTTATTATTAGCGTACTGTCTTGATAAACACATTTGACCGATAATAGAGTAAGCATCTAGACTTTTCCGAGAGATAGCGATGGCTTAGGCCGCAGGTTCAGATCTGCAGCCTAAGACTTTCAACTTTATGAGCCGTGAGGGTCTCATAGAGATTTTCTCCCTACGGATCGAGAGGATCTCGTAGGTGTATTTTCTCCTTAGGAATCGTGAGGATTTATAAGTGTGTTTTCTCTTATATGTCGTAAGGTCCTATTAGAGAATTTTTCCCTCTTACGAGTCGAGAGGACCCGTAAGCGGTTGTTTCCCTCCTTGTCGAAAGTCGACTTTGGAGAGTGAGACCCGTGAATAGTATGCAAGAGACCGTTTTAGGTCGACTTGCAGGGTCCCACTGTTCAGGAAGAAAGTTTTTTTTTAGTTCCTGCTGCCTGAGCCTTCATCTTGCAAGTTGAGACGAATCGGGAATTTTCTCGCGGAGACACTAGTTTCTCTGCGAGCCGATACGAATCAGGAGGCTCTCGTCAAGGATTGTTTGTTTCCCTGAGTTGAGGTATTTGCCAAGGATTATTTGTTTCCCTGGTGCCAAGGATTATTTGTTTCCCTGGTGCCAAGGATTATTTGTTTCCCTGGTGTTGAAACTAGTCGAGAATTTCCCACGGAGACACTGGTTGCTCTGCGAGTCGACACGGATCAGGAGGCTCTCGTCAGGATTGTTTGTTTCCCTGAGTTGAGGTATTTGCCAAGTATTATTTGTTTCCCTGGTGTTGAAACGAATTGAGAATTTCCCACGGAGACACTGGTTTCTCTGCAAGTCGATGCGAATCAGGAGGCTCTCGTCAAGGATTGTTTGTTTCTGTCACGACCCGAAAGAGCACGTGACTGGCACTTGAACCATATGAAGCCTATAGGACTCCATCTGATCCAAGTAAGCCAAAAGCCCAGAAATCTAAAACCATTTTGAAGAATAAATAAAGAAAACTGGTTTAAAGAAGTGAAGAAATATAGGTTTGAAATCAAGGTTTTTAAATAACTAAGCCGAAGGTATGTTTTGAAAACAATAAGTCTTTTCTAAAAATTTCGGCAGAGTTTCTCTTGTAAAACTGGCCCCGAATGGGGTACAACATGAATAACAATATATAAAAATGATAAAGGCATCCCCAAGCGGGAGCTAGCTCTTCGTCAATCGACGGTCACAACCACGCAATGATATAATAATATACAACGCCAAGTGGCGAGGATCAAAACCAAAGAAAGCTCAAAAGCAACAATAAACCGCAATACTACTAAGCGCGACTCTAGGTCGAATAATACAACACTGTCTCTGAGTCTGAAAGAATATACAAGTTTTGGTTGATGGACAATTTCTAGATACAATGAATAAAATAAATACAAGGGTGGTTCTTGATGCGAAAGAATCCACCTACCAAAAGCAAGTCACCCGCAAGAAGGAAGTGTGCCAGAAATGTCGCAATAGAACCTGTACGGCATAACCTGCAAGAGCTGTGGCACAACGGGGGTGAGTTGCCAACTCGTGAATAGAAACATCTACGAGGATAAATCGAATGCAAGACATAATCCTAAGTCAACGATCAGTAAAATATCCACAAGAGTACATCTGAGTGTAATAAGGTGGCAAGGTAACATCTAATCATGTATATAGTGTCAGGTACTCAGGTAACAACATGTCATCAGTGTGAGGTATGTCTGCATGAAGTATCAATGAAGAAATATCAATAATATCAATACACATATATTAGCGTCCCATACCACTAATATTGGTGTAAGATAAGTGTAAATCCAGTCTGTATATGAACCAAGTCTGTATATATGTGGAACCCGTCCACCTGTCACCCACTGACAGTAAGCATCATATATGCAATGTGAGGATATAACCAAATCATGGAAAACTCATCATGAAACCCGTGCCAAACACCGACACGTAAATCCTCATCCGTATGGGGCTCCGTCTGCGGATATCGGCCCTCGGCCCCGGCAGTATGAGTCAACCCATGTCCATCTCTGGGCTCCGTCTGCGGATATCGGCCCGTCGGCCCCGGCAGTATGCCCATCTCTCGGCTCCAGGCGGTATCCCCCGGATATCCGCCGAGCTCAGGTAAAATCACCGGTAGGTACTCGCCCGCCTCCAGGCTCAATCGGTATAACCCATCGATCATCTCGCCGAGGGGAACCATACCGGGCCCACCACGAACCCGCAAACGGTACATCACCTCCTCGAATCGGGTTTCAAGCACACGTCTCAGCACCGAGAAAACGCGTGGTGGACGCACCGAAATATCATATCACGAGGTACCGGGTTTTCATAAAGTGCCTCTTTTCTTAAATAACCCCACGGTCCTCAAAAACCAGAAATCACATGAAAATCCAACATCCAGCAGTAAATCCAATGCGATGTACTATACAATCAATCCATGATATATGCGACATGTAAAGAGAGTAATCATATCGGAAATCATGCAACATGGAATAGGAATGCGCATATGTCAAAGGAAGCATCATATCACGAATGTAATAGTACTACTGTGTAGTGACATGGCAATTATCGATGATGAAGTGTGTGAGCCGGCAAATAGTGTACGTGAAACATACGCATCATCGATAATGGTGCTGGTGTCCTAACAGCATGATAATAGCATAATAATGAACATATGCCAGCAATGCGAATAGTATGAATATGCGGAAATCTAGTAATCAACAGCACAGTGAAGTATCTACTATGCAACTACATCTAAGTATCCTGTCAAATCAGGAGGGGTAGGTGTGGAAACCACCTAAAACTGAGTCTAAGTATATATGTAGATATATAGTCGGTGATCCCGCCTCAATGTCATATCGTAAGATATCCTCTAGCTATGAGTGCGGATCTATCATCAATATCAGCTCGTACGGTAAATCATCGTACGACATTCCCAAAAGCTGGGTAGGGGTCAACATCTCACTGTCTCATCACATAACGAATATCACCATCATCAGATCATATAGTCTGGAGTACTACTCTATGTCTAGTACAAACGGTAACATCGGTAAAGTATGCATGCGGGGGTAAACACACATCCCAAGCCCGCAAGAATCACAAGTCATACCCCACATATGAATCGTATCAAATCACCGATCCCAAGGCACCAAGCCCACAATATCGACTCATCTCCAAAGTCGTCACATATCATCAATCACAGTGTAAGTACATGTGAAAAGCAAGGGTATATGTATAGGGTAATTCTATCCTAGGGTTCGCGACTATAAACTACACTAGTCACTTCTAACCCTACATATCCAAAATACACTTAATATCACCATACCATATAATAAGCTATCTACGGACTGCGGGGGTGCTATACGCCATCCACCCGACTTTCCCCCGTAGATATAATCTACTCACCTTGCATCACCATTTGCGGACATCCCCATGCATTTGCTTGTCGTCCGAAGTCTTCATGGGTACCTACACATCAAAATATCGTATATGCGCATTAAAACCAAATCCAATCTAAAACGGCGCATAAACTCCAAAACGATACGATAAGGGGCCTATAGGTGAAAACCTATGGCACGCCTTCAAAACCATCAATAACTCCTCTATATCGTCGTGTAAACGACAAATAGTCGAGGCAAAACACATTCCACCATTTCAGAATCAAAAATACGGAATACGGAAACACGAATCCAAAACAACAACTTAGGATATAAGTCCCAGATTTCACCCTAGATAGAATCTGTCAAAACTAGAAGTACCCAGGGCCAAGAATTGATGAAATGAGGCTGTGCACAGAAAACGAGGAGATTCCTTACTGGTCTGGCCGCAATTTGCGGCCAGAATGGAGGTTTTGGAGGCCAGAATGTGGAGTGGGGAGCTAGGGTTTTGGGTTTTGCCTCTATGTTGCCTGCACATCTCAATTCCCACTCAATATTATTTTAGGGTTCTCGGGGTGTTAGCAGATTCCAATAACAGTGGCAGATTCCAGGTTTTTTCCCCGATATAGTTTTCTAAAATCCGTATTATGGTTCTAGCTTCAGGTTTGGGGTTCTAATTCATACACTAGGGTGTTGGTAAGATCAATACTGAGCCCAATTTCATAATGCAACACCAATTCACTCAAACCCTAACTAGGTTTCTCTCAAATCCATACTATCACACAATATCGATAAAATCTTGACATGGGGTTATAGGAAAAGCTATAATTAAGCAAATGGTCCAGAAATTACCTTCATTAGCAACTCAAGAAAATTCTTGAGTTGCCCTCTAGTGGCCAAATCCATGCTTCTTTAGCTCCATGTGTAGATCTAGGGATTTTGGACATTTTTAATGAAAGGAGATTGGGGTTTTGGTGTGTTTTTAGAGATGATTCATGGCTTGAGGAGGGGAGGGAAATGGAGAAGGGGCAGCAGCAGCAACTATGGGAGAGAGGGGAAGAAATGAGAAGGAGAAACAAGGCTAAGGGTTAAGGTCAAAGTCCACCTCTTTCTCTCACCTACCCTCATCATTGCATTTTCTTTTCTTTTCCCTTTTCTATTTAAAACCCAACCCTTCTCACACCAATAGTAAACCCAAATGAAAACCATGGCTAGAAAGATACACAAGTGTAGAAAAAGTGATATGTGCAAGTTTTGCACAAAATTGCCAAAAAACCCAATTAGCGATCTTAATCGCGATTAGCACTAAACTAGTGTCAAACTAATGACAAAAACTTAAAAATGTCATAATTCACTAATTTACCCTATTTTAGAATTTTCCATAATTTTCCGTAATTTTCTCCATTTATTTGTATTTAAAAATAGATTTAATATTAAAATAATCAATAAAATAATATTAAACTATAAAAATTCCCAAAATTAATATTTTATAGTTTTGAAGATGTTACAGTTTCCCTGAGTTGAGGTATTTGCCAAGGATTATTTGTTTCCCTTGTGTTGAAACGAATCGAGAATTTCCCACGGAGGCACTGGTTCCTCTGCGGGTCGACGCGGATCAGGAGGCTCTCATCAAGGATTGTTTGTTTCCCTGAGTTGAGGTATTTGCCAAGGATTATTTGTTTCCCTGGTGTTGAAACGAATTGAGAATTTCCCACGGAGGCACTGGTTGCTCTGCGAGTCGACGCGAATCAGGAGGCTCTCATCAAGGATTGTTTGTTTCCGTGAGTTGAGGTATTTGCCAAGGATTATTTGTTTCCTTGGTGCCAAGGATTATTTGTTTCCTTGGTGTTGAAACGAATCGAGAATTTCCCACGGAGACACTGGTTCCTCTGTGAGTCGACACGGATCAGGAGGCTCTCATCAAGGATCGTTTGTTTCCCTGAGTTGAGGTATTTGCTAAGGATTATTTGTTTCCGTGGTGCCAAGGATTATTTGTTTCCCTGGTGTTGAAACGAGTCGAGAATTTCCCACGGAGACACTGGTTGCTCTGCGAGTCGACGCGGATCAGGAGGCTCTCATCAAGGATTGTTTGTTTCCCTGAGTTGAGGTATTTGCCGAAGACACTGGTTTCTTCGGAGTTGGGATGAACCGTCGAGATTTGGCTTCATTTTCTGGCGGAGCCTGCTGGGAAAGTATGGTTCTTTTCTTCGTTTGTGCCCTTGGATTGTGTACAGGAATCGATGTGATCTCAGCTGTAGGGTTAGAGTTTTATCATCATTTTTCTTGTTTTATTTCCGCGATGCTCTATCATTTCAGCTTTTATATCGCGAAAGTCGCGATTGCCCAATCATTTCGGCTATTTCTCGCGGTGCCCAATCATTTCGGTTGTTTATTTTGTTTTCATTCGCTGCTTTTTATTGCGAGTTGCCCAATCATTTCGGCTATTTTGCATGCATACATTTTACTTGCTGCTTTTTATTGCAAGTTGCCCCATCATTTCGGCTATTTCGTATGCATGTGCGGCCTACTGGCTTTCCGCCGCAAACCTGAAATTAGACACCGATTTCGGCATCAGCACCGCTGCAACTGGGATATTGCCAGGAGCGAATCATCATCTTCCTCTGTCGATGTCAAACAAAGGTGGTTTAGCGATCAGGGTTAAGGTCCTGTCAACTAAGGCTTTCGACTTCGTGAGCCGTAAGGGTTTCACAAAGGTATTTCTCCCTACAAGTCGTGAGGATCTTGTAGGTGTATTTTCTCCTTAGGAATCGTGAGGATGTCTAAGTGTATGTTCCTCTGTAAGTCGTAAGGATCCTACAGGAGGGTTTTCTCCTTGTAAATCGAGAGGACTCACAAGTGTCATGCGAACATATCCCCAGTCACGAATGAAACTTGGTTAGGGAAATGTTTATTCGCGTCCGTGGATTGTATACAAGGGTCAGTATTGAACCACTTGTAGGGCGATATCGGAAGTTGTGGGGGTTGCTTAAGTACAGGTTTAGGTCTCTGTAACTTAAGACTTTCAAATCTTATGAGCCGTGAGGGTCCCATAAGAGAGTTCTCCTTACGAGTCATGAGGATCTCGCAAGTGTATTTTCTCCTTAGGAATCGTGGGGATCCCTAAGTGTGCTGCTCCCTTGTGAGTCGTAAGGATCTCACGCGGGTGGTTTCTCCTTACAAGGTCGAGAGGACCCTGTAAGTGTCCTTTAACGAGGTTGCGCCCTTTCAGGTTTTCATAAACACTCGCTGGTAGTCCTGCTGTTTTTACTCACGGAGCCCTTTCGGGTTTTCATCCGCGCCCATTTTGCTTATGGACATACCGTTTTTATTTTTATACATATACTTTTTTTTTAATCTCGTCAGCCTGAAGATGCTGTGGTAATAGTTTAAGGACGTTTCGGTCCGTCATTAGTTTAAGGACGTTTCGGTCCATTATTAGTTTAAGGACGTCTCGGTCTGTGGTGGAGAAGATTGGCTACTGCTTATAGAGTTTGAGCTTAGGAAGATAGCGAGCAGACATAGTCGTCGTCATCTACCATTGACCTAGGCGGTAACTCGCTAAGCGTAGTATTTCTTTAGGAATCGACCGTTTATTGGCCTGTAAGGCCTTTCACCGTGCATATCCACAAGTAGATAGGCTCCACCCTGGTAGACCTTATCTATGATGTACGGGCCTTCATAATTTGGCTCGAATTTTCCTCGCTTGGCGCGATTGGGGATCATAGGCCTTTTGACCACTAGCACGAGTTTGCCTTGGCGGAATGTCCTCGGCCGGGTCAATCTTTCATATGAGCGCATCATCTTTGCTTTATAGGCCTCCAGATTTAGTTGCGCTATGAGCCGGGTCTCATCAAGGGCATCGAGCTCCTCAAGCCGAAGGTGAGCATTTTCTTCATCTGCTAGCTCGTAGTGGACTGCCACTCGTAAAGAGGGTAACTCTATCTCGAGGGGGAGTACTGCTTCTGTACCGAATACCAGCGCATATGGCGTTGTGTTTGTAGCTATCTTGAACGTAGTTCGATACGCCCAAAGAGCTTCTTGCAGTCATTCATGCCAGTCCTTCTTATTTCGGGACACTATCTTCTTCATAATCTTTGTCAAGGTCTTGTTGAAGGCCTCGCCTAGACCGTTAGCTTGCGGATTATAAACCGAGGAGTATCTTCAGTCTATATTATGCTGTTGCGCGAAGCGACTGATTTTGTGGCTTCTGTAGGCTGGTCCGTTATCGGAGATGATCCGGCGCGGAGTTCCAAACCGATATATGACGTGCGTCTTGAAGAAATGGAGGATATTCTCCGTCTTCACTTCTCTTAACGGTACTGCTTCTGCCCATTTAGAGAAGTAGTCAGTCGTCGCCAGGATGAAACGATGTCTTCTGGACGATGCTGGTTCGATGGGGCCGACTATGTCAGTCCCCCACATTTCGAATGGCCAGCTAGCCACTATTGGATGGAGTGGATTTGGATGTTGGTGGATGAAGTCTCCATGGATTTGGCACGAGTGGCACTGCTTCGCATACTCAAGGCAGTCTTGGATCATCGTGGGCCAGTAGTAGCCCATCCGTTTAATCTTCAACTTCATCTTCGGGCTCGCTTGGTGAGAACCGCAGAGTCCGTCATGAACTTCCTGGACGACTCTTTTCGCTTCGTCGGGTCCCAGGCATCTTAACCACAGAGAATCAAATGACCTCTTGTACAGAGTATCATTGACGAAGGCGAAAGACAGAGCTCGTTTCATAAGCTGATGTCTTGAGGACGCATCTTCGGGCGTTCGACGGTATTTGAAGTATTCTATAAAGACTTCTCTCCAATCCTCGGTATTTTCCCAATCTTTTATTTGCAGGGTCGTCTACTCACTCGCTCCTTTTTCTTCGAATGATTCAGGAGATATTTCTGCCGGGGCAAGCACCTGACGGCTTTGTACCACAATTCTGACGTCATCGAGGTTCTCATCGGCCAGTTCCTTGGCGAGCTTGGCCAATGCGTCCGCTTTGTTGTTTTCCGCACGCGGTATGTTTTCCAAAGTATAGGAAGGAGGGTCAACAATTGTTGCACTCTTTCGCCGTATTTTACCAATTCTGGTTTGCATGTTTGGTAGTCGCCGTTTACGTGACTAACGACCAGTTGGGAATCTCCATATATGAGGAGGTTTTCAATTCCCATGTCGATGGCGATCTCGAGGCCTGCTATCAGAGCTTCGTATTCGGCTTCATTGTTTGTCCTTGGCTCTGTTAGGGAGAAAGCAAAACGCATTATCCCTCTTTGTGGCGTTACAAAGATGAGTCCTACCCCCGATTTGATTATAGGGGTACTTTGTTTGTGTTTCTTCATGGAAGATGCTCCATCGAAATAAAGCTCCCATCGGGTATCACCACTGTCGATCGCATCAAACGCATGTTCGTCTGGAAGATCGCAATTTAAAGGAGAATCGGCGGGTATCGGATGTTCAGCGAGGAAGTCGGCGATGGCCTGGCCTTTCTCTGCCTTGAGAGGTTGATACGTTATCGAGAACTCCATCAAGAGCAAGGCCCATTTAGCGAGTCGTCCCGTCAATATGGCCTTCGACATCAAATATTTAAGGGGTCCACCTTTGAAATGAGACGGACTTCATGTGCCAACGCATAGTGCCTGAGCTTTGTTATCGCAAAGATCAACACCAGGCAGTGTTTTTCAATGGGGGAGTAGTTGCTTTCTGCCCCCAGTAAAACTCGGCTTAAGTAATAGAGAGCTCTCTCCTTCCCTTGATCATTCTCTTGTGCCCATAATGCGCCCAAGGAGCCTTCGAGAGCGGTTGTATAAAGAATGAGGGGCTTTCCCTTGACCGGAGCAGCCAACACTGGCGTGTTCTGCAGGTATTGCTTTATCTCGTCTAGTGCGCTTTGGCATTTTTGGTCCTAGACGAACGGGGTTCCCTTCTACATCAGGTGGCTGTAAGGACGTCACTTTCCTGAAAGGTTGGCTATAAATCGCCGTATATACGCGAGCTTCCCTTGGAGAGACCGTAGCTGTTTGAGAGTCCTTGGCAGAGGCATTTCCATGATCGCCTTGATCTTTGACGGATCTATCTCAATACCTCGATGTCGGACGATGAATCCAAGGAATTTTCCCGAGGAAACTCCGAATGCACACTTGAGAGGGTTCATATTCAAGTTGTATTGTCGAAGGCGTTGAAACACGGTCTTCAAATGCTCGAGATGTTCCTCGTATGATTTGCTTTTAACCACGAGATCGTCGATATAGCATTCGACGATTTCATGTATAAGGTCATCGAAGATCTTCGTCATGGCCCTTTAGTAGGTGGCACCGACATTCTTTAAACCGAAGGGCGTCACCTTGTAGCAGAATATACCCAAAGGAGTCCTGAAGGCGGTGTGCTTCTGGTCTTCGGGATGCATCTTTATCTGATTATACCCTGATGAGCCGTCCATGAAGGAGAAAACCTCATGAGTGGACGTATTGTCTATCATCAGTTCGGTGACTGGGACTGGGAAATCGTTTTTCGGGCAAGCTTTATTGAGATCCCGGAAGTCCACGCATATGCGCACTGTCCCATTTTTCTTCATCACCGGGACGATGTTGGCGATCCATTCAGGATATTGAACATCCTGGATAAAGCCAGAGTCGATCAGCTTCTTGACCTCGGCGTTGATACTCATCTCAAGCTCGAGCCGCATTCTCCTCGGTGCCTGTTTGACTGGCTTGACGTCCGGAGATATCGCCAATTTGTGCACAGCAATTTCTGGATCAAGTCCCGGCATTTCGGAATAGTTCCACGCGAAGCAATCTCTATGCTGTAGAAGCACGTCCTTTAACGCAGCCACCCTTTCTTCAGATAGCAGCTCGCTGATGAATGTCGGTCGCGGGTCGTTCGCCGTTCCCAACTCAATTTTCTTGAGGTTATCTGCAGTGGTATGTATTCCATCTTCCAGCTCTTTTAGCGCTGGTGGAAATTCTGAGATCACCTCATCGTTGCTGTTTTCGAAGCACCAGGAAAGGTCATCCATATTCTCGGGCTCTTCTTTTGTTATTGTTATCACGTGACAAGTACGAATTCGCTTCCAATCCCAATGTGGAACTGGTTCTTCTTTCGTGGCCTTGGGTTCGTGCTTCTGTGGCGGCACTACCCTCCAATTGTCGGACAGAGCGAACTTGCCAAGCTGGTACTGATCTTCAACCCAATTTTTGAAGGTGAAGCAGTCTTCGAGAGGATGCCCTACCATTCGGTGATAAAAGCAATAGTTTGGGTGTGAGACCTCGCCTACTTGTTCGGAGTGTTTAGACTCCGGCAGTGTAAGCATTTGATGTTTTAAAGCGAGGTCAAGTATTTTCTTCGTCTTGTCCCGAGGAAAAGAGTATGCTCGACTCATTTTTCTCATGAGGGATAGATCGGAACCACTCGATTTTCGCTCGCGTGGCCTCTTAGCCCCGCTTCGTTGCTGTTGAGCGTCTTTTTCGTGTTTCGACTTGTTTCTGCATCTGCGTCGGGCCTTCTTTATAACAGGTTGACAAGGAGCGGCATTTTCATCTTTCACGGCCTGTTGGAAGAGGCATTGCGTTCTGGCTTTCTTGTAGATGACCATTTCGCGGTTATGGTCGTCTCGGACTTTTTGACCAGATTCCTTTATAAGTTTGTCCATTTGTTCTTCGAACGAAGGACTGGGCTCTTTTGCATCTGGAACTTTCACTGGCTCAGGATTAGCGTCCTCCCATTGAGCATCCGCTTCTTCATCGAAATCATACACGACATAGAGCTGTTTAGTAGCTCTCGTTTCTTTGACCAGATGTATCCAAGCCCAATTATTTCCATTCTCCCATTAGGCAGTTTGCGTTGAGTCCCGGGAACGTTCCAGACATTGTCATAGAACTTGGTTTTTCGAACGGTCTGCTTGAAGGATATCCCCTGGCGTTTCAGCAGCTTTTTCAAACCTTCCGTATAATATCTGGGAAGACGGATAGGCTGAAGCCTGTCGAGCGTAGGATCCGCGCCATGCCAGATTTCTTTCTCCACTTTGGTTTCTTCAGAGCGGTAGAATAGAATTGCTTTTTCGCTTTCTCGCCTGGGAGGGATATAGAACGTTTGTAGCTCTTCTACATTGTAAATATCAAGTGCATCCAGTTCTTTACGGTGTTTAAGCGGCACCATGGCGACTTGTAGACTTTGCTCTTCGTCAGCGGACGTTTGTATTGAAGGTCGAGCAGGGAATACAGCATGGACTTCATCTTCCGAGTCGCTACCAAAGATTAACGTAGGAGTAGATGGCCCTGGCTTGTTGTGTTGGGGCGGCTCCGAATAAACTATCTCCTCTTCCTCCTCGGTATCTGTCACGACCCGAAAAAAGGTACGTGATGGCCCTAATACTACGCAACGCCTCCAGACGTAACGCAGTAAAAGAAAGCCAAACCCAGAAATCTAAACCATAAAAATACGGAAAAGATAATATAAAGTTTTGGAAACATTTGAAATCACAACCCAAATTCTTTAAAATAGTCCACATTTTTTGTAAAATTTTTGCAGCACCTCCTTTATAAAACAAGCCCCTAAAAAGGGTACAACATAGATATAATGTAAAGCATCCCAAACGGGAGCAAAATCCACGCCCAACGGCGGAAAAACAACACCACAACAGATATACGACGCCGTAGCGCAGAAATCAGAGACAAAAGAAATGAACTGTATAAAATCCACAATATATACAAAAGTCGTCCTCACCAAGTCTCTAAGTCACAACAACTGCTGGTAATAGATGGAGAGTACAATATACAACGAATATACAATACACTCAGATAACCACAAAACCCACCTGGTCAAAACTGCACACTAACAGGCGAAGTGGTATCCGCAACCCAAAAGATGATAGATGAGTGTGTAGCTGAAAAGCTGAATAGCTCGAATAGCTTGCCTTGACTACTTTGGGGAAACTCCAGCAAAACCTGTGGCACAACGGGGGTGAGTTGCCAACTCGTGAATAGTAAATAACATATGCAGGTAATCGCGAGAATGAACGTACAGCATGAATCTAATATATGACATTTCAAATAATAACATGTCATGAGTACGTAATAATGGAAAGTACACTCACAAGTACCACCAATATGTCCTGCAATAATGATATGACAACAGTATGCAATAATCATGCACTGGGGATATGAGAAAGTAAATGTGCAACTCTCATGAAGGTACTCTCATAGGTACTCCTAATACATGGAAATAGTGCACAAGTATATAAAGATGAGGTATGGAGTGAAATATGTCATTTCCACGGAATCCTGACATCGTGGTAGGATCAAAATCCAATCAAGACAAATCAAAATCCCAATCCTCAATCAATCACCAAATCCGCTCTCATATCATCTAAGTGTCACATCTCCTCAAACTACACAATATCAAATGTATCTCACATAAGTGTCGAATGTACACATCGAATAGATCTCACATAAATAACAGGTACAACAACAGTATATCTCCCATGTCTCGTATGTATAACATAAGTGTATCTCACATCTCTCGTATGTACAATAACAATATATCTCCCATATGTCTCATGTACTACAGCTAGTGGATCCCACATATCTCGTCTGTATAATATCAGGTATCTCTCACCTATATCACATATACAACAGCTAGTGGATCCCACATATCTCGTCTGTACAATATCCGTCTATCTCACATATATCATATGTACAACACTAAGTGGATCTCACATCTCTAGTGTGTACGATATCATCATCCAATCCCAATGAATCTCATGAGTCTCAAGTCAAAACTCCAGCACAGTTCTAACATCCTAAATATAATGACATATATAAATATGATGAGGGCAGTACACATATATTAGCGTCCCATTCCACTAATATTGGTGTAAAGGTATATATAACAGCGGCTCAATCCCCTGTTATATATACAAGAGTATTTAGGAATATCATAAAACCAAGGTGTCAAGCATCGACACTGAAATACTGATCAGTACGTATCATACGCTATCCGGAAAGCACGAGTGTCCATCTCTGACTCTCCCGTCTTTCCACGTATCCATACGTACAGGACTCCCAACGGTATCCCCATGATATCCGCCGAGTCTCTGGTAATGTCACCGGAAAGTATGGCTCCCCTAGGCCTCATCGCCTCAATGCGACATCGGCTCACTCCGACAACATTCTTGCTTCGGGGTACCTCCGGGCCCCACCATGTATCCTCATGCGGCTCTCGACGCCTCCTCGCATAGGATATATATCCGCACCGATAAATCTCATGGTGGATGCTATAATATCATCTCAAGGAAACCGGGTCTTCATGTATGCATAATTTCATGAACTACCACGGTCCCCAAATCCAGAAAATATCATGAAAAATCAATATAACAATGCGATAATCCATGAATAATATATACGCAATATGAAACTGTAATGAAAGCGTATAAAGAACAGCATAGCATTCACCAGATATAAATGGATATATGAATCGTAAAGCAGAAATATAGGTATCTACCTATAGGGTGATGTGATATACTTATCAGGTATAAGTAAAGTATGAAATGCAAGTACACCTGCCAATATGATGATGTAATATACCTATCAGGTATAAGTATGAAATACAAGTAAACCTGCCTGTATGCTGATGTGATATACCTATCAGGTATAAGTAAGATATGAAAAAGCATGTACACCTGTATCTATGTCCCAGGGTGTATATGTATCTAGCCCTACTGATACAACATCCTATAGGTAAACAGGAACTAGCATGTCAAGTCTAAATATAACAATAGGAAATATGTATCAAAAGTCACAATGTTCCTAACCATACAATAGCATTTCTAAAATATGGTCGTGTATGACATAGCAATTATTGACGGTGTGTGTGGCATCCAATCAGTGCTCTCGCAATCTGAGCCGTCAATAATAGTGTAGTGTCCTAAGGATACTAGTCCAATCACAACTATCACTAAGCAGTAAGGTATATGCGCAATTCTAAACATGATATAGAATATGCGACAAAGGTAAAGGTTTCTAGCCCAGACGCATAATGCCATGCGGGCGATTCCCCTGTAGATGTTAAATCTACTCACCCACACTCCAAGCTAGATGAAATCTACCACCTGAATCCCCCTATGGCAGTGTCCGTAGTCCTCGTCTGCGAACCTGCAACATATAAACAACAACAATATACATATATCAATAATAGCTACGAAATACGAACTAGCTATATCTAACCGACACAACAACACACAACCACCTCCTAAGTGTTCGTATCGTGGCTAACGAGAGTAGCAACACGACGAAAACAACTTAAGAGCGAAACCACGAAAACGGCACGACGCGTGTCGTAACACGTATCGCACGAACACGAAACACTAGAAACTGCACAAATGATCCCAGATTTTCCTACTGTGAAAACTAAACAATTTCAACAAGACCAGATGAACCCATACCCTAGCAGACACCTACAGTCAAAAACCCAAACCCTAACTCTATAGGTTGGCCGGCGTCGCCGGCCCCTCCTCAAGCGCTCGCCGGCCCAGGCCGGTGGGATGGGGGTCGTCTCTCTGGTGGTGCTCCAGGTCCTCTAGTACATCACAACCACTATGTTTAATCTCCCAGTAAATAATCCAGATCACAGCAGGTTCTAAAAACTACAAACCGACATCAAAATACGATATTTCGTATCAAACCCTAACTTAACATCCTAAACTGCAAAGTTACACTAAAAACACTTAAAAGAGCAGTAAAGAAACTTACCTACACCAAAAGAACATCAAGAACCCAAGCTAGCATGCTCCAAGTGAAGAAAATGAGAAAGCATGCACAAAAATGTGATCTTTGTGAAAACTTATGGATTTGTGAAGGAATTATGAAAGAATGATGAAGAAAGGAGAAGGAAATGAGCTAAGTGCAGTAGAGGGAGAGGGGAGCTCGGCCATGTGTGAGGGAGAGAGAGAGAGAGGCAATTTCCTTGCAATTTCATGCAATAAATGCAATTAAATGCAAAGTCAAACTCACACACACATGCATGCACCTTCTTCTCACTTCTTTTCTTTTCTTTTCTTTTCTTTTTCCTCTTTAATCCTAGGCCACACACTCACTTCCTATATGGTTAAGATTAACTTAGGAAAAATTTTAAGAAAAGTTGAGAAGAGAAGATTCTAAAAATGTGCAAGCCGGATTAAAATAACATTAAAAATGGGAAAAATTCAAATTGCACCAAAACGTCCCATATACTCTCAAAGTGTGCGCACAAGCTTTATTTTCTCAAAACTAGGTGCTGGTAAGTCGATATGGCCGTTTGATCCCAATCGGTATAAAACTGAAAATACCGATGAATTTCACCCAAAAACAGAAACAAACACAAAACGATTTTCCAGAACGTTACAATCTCCCCCCCTTATAAAAATTCGTCCTCGAATTTAAAATTTCACCAAGCATACCTTCAAAGAGAAGAGTACAAAAACTCCCAAATCTCACTCGCAGCTTCCCAAGTGATCCCCTCACTATACAGCTACGTCCAAGAAAACTCTACACAGATGGCAAGACCCTTGACCGAAGTTTCTTCACCTGCTGAACCATTACACACATGGCTGCCGGTGAACGAAAAGATCGAGTCCACACCAATGGTCTGTGCTGAATCATGTGAAGAAGTCATGAAGGTATTCGCAAGAATCAACACCATGAAAACGGGGTGAATAATCTATAATCTGGGCGGAAGTGCCAAACTAAAGCAACACAACTAACTCACATAAAGGATCTCAAAAGACCAACTAGAACATCTCTGAAGTCTCTAGACAAGCTGAGGTCCAAAAATCCTACTAAGCTGAGTCAGAAAAACAGACTGGTGATCGACACTACCTGACTACACCTAAAGGTTGCCAATTGAAATGTCTCCTGATAACACTATCAAGAAGTATCCTAACAATGGCAAGTGACGATCCCAACTGCCACAAACAACAAACCAAACAAACACCCTGAAACGAAACCTGAAATTTCTCTTCACATTCTTGTCCACCTGTAACTATCTCACAAGTCACGTCAATGTTGGTGGAACTTGAATGAACACAGAGAATTGACCGATGTGCTTGCCCTAGGATTTCACGTCTCTACCCGATAACATCAGGTACACAAACGCATCCCTAACTTAGCACAACCTTGTCACAAATCAAGGTCTCCGAATCAAAAGCAAAGAACCGATGCAGTTGCTAACCAAATCTCCAACTGCTGAGAACTCTGCACACATGCCTCAGTTCAAGAAAAGAACCTCCTTACCTGGTCTTCACAGTCAACGGTGCAACAATACACTAGTAATCCTGCACGAAACGGCGGTAAAACCTGCTAAACCCAACACCAAAGGACCTCTGTCCGAACACAAGTCTGGGTCTAAGCTGTACGGTCACGATCTCCCTCGGAACCATACAAAACCGTCTCTCGTGACTACAAGACCTAGGAGTCAACACAAACAAGCCTGAAGGAACACTCCGAGAATCTAGCAACAACTGGGCTCTACCAATGTCTGCAAAACAAATTCTCAAAAGCTGCTCCTGTTCCTCAAAACACAACGAATTGACCAGAATGTCATCAAAACACAACAATAGCTGGTCGAGGAACGGCCTGAAGAAATCCGGTACATCATATCCCACAAATGCTGCTAGGACATTGGCAAGTCCAACGACACTACCAACACACAAACTGCCCGTAGCACGCACAAAAGCAAAATTCGGAATGCATCACTCCGAACCCGCATCAATGATGACCTGATCCCAAACAAACTTAGAAAAAGTCTCGCACTCTGGAGCTGATCGAAGAAATCATCAAAACAAGGTAACAGATACCTAACCGCACCACAAGCCGGTTCAATTGACGATCCATCAATCCACAACCGCAAACTGTCATCATCCTCCTGAACGAACAGAATTAGAGCTCCCACAAGCGAAACACTCAGACACACAAACCTCCCAACAACCAACTCTGCAGCAGATCCTTAAGCTCCTTGAATTTCGCTAGCTCTCCTGAAATATCGTCGAACAACTCTTGCACAATAAGTACCCGGTCCAACAAATCTACTGTGGCTCCGGTATCTCGAATAAACGCCAAGAATCCACGACATCTCCTCCAAAGCTGACTAGCGAAAAAGGCTTAATTCAAGCTGTGAAAGGCGGCACAACTATCCACCTGCACAACAAGAACTGACTCGCCGGGAAAACAAATCCTGACTGTTTCCACACGGTAGTCCACAGACGCCTAACACGTAGCTAACCAATCCATGCCCAGGAGAACGTCAAATCCAACATCTCTAGAGGGATCCAATGACGGCAAAATATCCTCACCAACTGGCATACGACTGAAATACGTGTCGCGCAACAAAAGAATCGCTGACAGAAATTACACAACAAAATGGCTGATCTATCTAACACGATCCTCGTCCCAACCACGGCACAAAGTGCGAAAAACCAACAAGTACAACAACGAACAAGAACAAGGATACCTGACACATCTGCACTGGACGTCCGATTGAGTAGAAACAAACCCTCGTGTCTGCCTCCTACCCACAACTGGCTGATATCCTCCACTCTGTGGTATAGCTGTCTCGCGTCTACGTGGCTCAGTACAAACTCTAACCCGATGATCCAAACTCCCGCACCGATAACATCCGGAAGAAAACTGCTGACCATCCTGGGAATAAGAGCTAGACGACTGTCCTCGTCTCACACCTCTTGTACTCCTATGCCGTGCACGAAACCTGTCACGACGACTGAACCTCTGTCCCTGGACTGGCACACCTACACGGGTCCTCCACTGTCCTGGAACTCGCAAATTCTCTGGAATACGTGTCTCGTCGACTGGAGCTACATCCACTGGTGCTACGTAAGTAACAGACTGCTGCACGCTGATCCCAAGGAACAACTGTCCAACTGGGGTGACAACCTCCTGTCGCTGCGCTCGAATGGCATCAACCAATGATCTCATCGTCTGGCGCAAATCCTGCATCTCTGTCACAAATCTAGCGATCTGATCAGTCGAAGGCTGATCCATCTGCAACCGTGCAACACGAGTGCCCTCCTGGTCAGTGCTCGTCTCACCCGAGCTAACCCTGACCTCGGCTCTCGCTGCATCACTCTGAGTCCCCGTAGTCATCAATGGCAAGACTATAAATAGAGATAGGATTCGATAAGAACAAGGAAATCGAATCTCAAGGATATGAATCATCAAGGAAGGAATCTCAAGCAAATTGTACTTAGGCACTTTAGGCGAAATACTGCATCGTAAGTATGCTGCAGACATACCCACAGTACGTTACTCCGCTTAGGTTACCTACTCCATCATACCAGGTCATCCTACACTCCGAAAGGTAAAACCACGCTCTGATACCAACTTTGTCACGAGCCGAAAAAAGGTACGTGATGGCCCTAATACTACGCAACGCCTCCAGACGTAACGCAGTAAAAGAAAGCCAAACCCAGAAATCTAAACCATAAAAATACGGAAAAGATAATATAAAGTTTTGGAAACATTTGAAATCACAACCCAAATTCTTTAAAATAGTCCACATTTTCTGTAAAATTTTTGCAGCACCTCCTTTATAAAACAAGCCCCTAAAAAGGGTACAACATAGATATAATGTAAAGCATCCCAAACGGGAGCAAAATCCACGCCCAACGGCGGAAAAACAACACCACAACAGATATACGACGCCGTAGCGCAGAAATCAGAGACAAAAGAAAGGAACTGTATAAAATCCACAATATATACAAAAGTCGTCCTCACCAAGTCTCTAAGTCACAACAACTGCTGGTAATAGATGGAGAGTACAATATACAACGAATATACAATACACTCAGATAACCACAAAACCCACCTGGTCAAAACTGCACACTAACAGGCGAAGTGGTATCCGCAACCCAAAAGATGATAGATGAGTATGTAGCTGAAAAGCTGAATAGCTCGAATAGCTTGCCTTGACTACTTTGGGGAAACTCCAGCAAAACCTGTGGCACAACGGGGGTGAGTTGCCAACTCGTGAATAGTAAATAACATATGCAGGTAATCGCGAGAATGAACGTACAGCATGAATCTAATATATGACATTTCAAATAATAACATGTCATGAGTACATAATAATGGAAAGTACACTCACAAGTACCACCAATATGTCCTGCAATAATGATATGACAACAGTATGCAATAATCATGCACTGGGGATATGAGAAAGTAAATGTGCAACTCTCATGAAGGTACTCTCACAGGTACTCCTAATACATGGAAATAGTGCACAAGTATATAAAGATGAGGTATGGAGTGAAATATGTCATTTCCACGGAATCCTGACATCGTGGTAGGATCAAAATCCAATCAAGACAAATCAAAATCCCAATCCTCAATCAATCACCAAATCCGCTCTCATATCATCTAAGTGTCACATCTCCTCAAACTACACAATATCAAATGTATCTCACATAAGTGTCGAATGTACACATCGAATAGATCTCACATAAATAACAGGTACAACAACAGTATATCTCCCATGTCTCGTATGTATAACATAAGTGTATCTCACATCTCTCGTATGTACAATAACAATATATCTCCCATATGTCTCATGTACTACAGCTAGTGGATCCCACATATCTCGTCTGTACAATATCAGGTATCTCTCACCTATATCACATGTACAACAGCTAGTGGATCCCACATATCTCGTCTGTACAATATCCGTCTATCTCACATATATCATATGTACAACACTAAGTGGATCTCACATCTCTAGTGTGTACGATATGATCATCCAATCCCAATGAATCTCATGAGTCTCAAGTCAAAACACCAGCACAGTTCTAACATCCTAAATATAATGACATATATAAATATGATGAGGGCAGTACACATATATTAGCGTCCCATTCCACTAATATTGGTGTAAAGGTATATATAATAGCGGCTCAATCCCCTGTTATATATACAAGAGTATTTAGGAATATCATAAAACCAAGGTGTCAAGAATCGACACTGAAATACTGATCAGTACGTATCATACGCTATCCGGAAAGCACGAGTGTCCATCTCTGACTCTCCCGTCTTTCCACGTATCCATACGTACAGGACTCCCAACGGTATCCCCATGATATCCGCCGAGTCTCTGGTAATGTCACCGGAAAGTATGGCTCCCCTAGGCCTCATCGCCTCAATGCGACATCGGCTCACTCCGACAACATTCTTGCTTCGGGGTACCTCCGGGCCCCACCATGTATCCTCATGCGGCTCTCGACGCCTCCTCGCATATGATATATATCCGCACCGATAAATCTCATGGTGGATGCTATAATATCATCTCAAGGAAACCGGGTCTTCATGTATGCATAATTTCATGAACTACCACGGTCCCCAAATCCAGAAAATATCATGAAAAATCCATATAACAATGCGATAATCCATGAATAATATATACGCAATATGAAACTGTAATGAAAGCGTATAAAGAACAGCATAGCATTCACCAGATATAAATGGATATATGAATCGTAAAGCAGAAATATAGGTATCTACCTATAGGGTGATGTGATATACTTATCAGGTATAAGTAAAGTATGAAATGCAAGTACACCTGCCAATATGATGATGTAATATACCTATCAGGTATAAGTATGAAATACAAGTAAACCTGCCTGTATGCTGATGTGATATACCTATCAGGTATAAGTAAGATATGAAAAAGCATGTACACCTGTATCTATGTCCCTAGGTGTATATGTATCTAGCCCTACTGATACAACATCCTATAGGTAAACAGGAACTAGCATGTCAAGTCTAAATATAACAATAGGAAATATGTATCAAAAGTCACAATGTTCCTAACCATACAATAGCATTTCTAAAATATGGTCGTGTATGACATAGCAATTATTGACGGTGTGTGTGGCATCCAATCAGTGCTCTCGCAATCTGAGCCGTCAATAATAGTGCAGTGTCCTAAGGATACTAGTCCAATCACAACTATCACTAAGCAGTAAGGTATATGCGCAATTCTAAACATGATATAGAATATGCGACAAAGGTAAAGGTTTCTAGCCCAGACGCATAACGCCATGCGGGCGATTCCCCTGTAGATGTTAAATCTACTCACCCACACTCCAAGCTAGATGAAATCTACCACCTGAATCCCCCTGTGGCAGTGTCCGTAGTCCTCGTCTGCGAACCTGCAACATATAAACAACAACAATATACATATATCAATAATAGCTACGAAATACGAACTAGCTATATCTAACCGACACAACAACACACAACCACCTCCTAAGTGTTCTTATCGTGGCTAACGAGAGTAGCAACACGACGAAAACAACTTAAGAGCGAAACCACGAAAACGGCACGACGCGTGTCGTAACACGTATCGCACGAACACGAAACACTAGAAACTGCACAAATGATCCCAGATTTTCCTACTGTGAAAACTAAACAATTTCAACAAGACCAGAGGAACCCAAACCCTAGCAGACACCTACAGTCAAAAACCCAAACCCTAACTCTATAGGTTGGCCGGCGTCGCCGGCCCCTCCTCAAGCGCTCGCCGGCCCAGGCCGGTGGGATGGGGGTCGTCTCTCTGGTGGTGCTCCAGGTCCTCTAGTACATCACAACCACTATGTTTAATCTCCCAGTAAATAATCCAGATCACAGCAGGTTCTAAAAACTACAAACCGACATCAAAATACGATATTTCGTATCAAACCCTAACTTAACATCCTAAACTGCAAAGTTACACTAAAAACACTTAAAAGAGCAGTAAAGAAACTTACCTACACCAAAAGAACATCAAGAACCCAAGCTAGCATGCTCCAAGTGAAGAAAATGAGAAAGCATGCACAAAAATGTGATCTTTGTGAAAATTTATGGATTTGTGAAGGAATTATGAAAGAATGATGAAGAAAGGAGAAGGAAATGAGCTAAGTGCAGTAGAGGGAGAGGGGAGCTCGGCCATGTGTGAGGGAGAAAGAGAGAGAGGCAATTTCCTTGCAATTTCATGCAATAAATGCAATTAAATGCAAAGTCAAACTCACACACACATGCATGCACCTTCTTTTCACTTCTTTTCTTTTCTTTTCTTTTCTTTTTCCTCTTTAATCCTAGGCCACACACTCACTTCCTATATGGTTAAGATTAACTTAGGAAAAATTTTAAGAAAAGTTGAGAAGAGAAGATTCTAAAAATGTGCAAGCCGGATTAAAATAACATTAAAAATGGGAAAAATTCAAATTGCACCAAAACGTCCCATATACTCTCAAAGTGTGCGCACAAGCTTTATTTTCTCAAAACTAGGTGCTGGTAAGTCGATATAGCCGTTTGATCCCAATCGGTATAAAACTGAAAATACCGATGAATTTCACCCAAAAACAGAAACAAACACAAAACGATTTTCCAGAACGTTACAGTATCACTGCCGAAGACAGGGATGGTGGTGTTAGCTTTGTTTTCCGGCTTGTGACACCTTTCCGTATCTTCGAAATCCGGTAAGAAGTACTTGGCATCTTCATATTTGCGGACTTCGTTCACGGAAAACGGATTCAGTTCTCCCGCCACGGTATACTCGAGACCATCCTTAGCGTATTTCATACACTGATGTTGTGTAGAAGGGATGACGTTGTACTCGTGTAACCATGGTCGGCCGAGCAGAGCATTGTAGCATGTCTTGGCGTCTATGACGTGGAACTTAATATCCGTGACAAGTAGCCCGAAGCGTAGCGTCAGTATCACAGACCCAAGAGTTCTTGATGACTGGGAGTCAAACCCGGAGATGGTGATCTTGTCTCGAGCAAGGTGCTGGACGCTCATGCAGATTTCTTTTAACACCCGCACATTGAGGAGATTAACGGAGGATCCATTGTCGATCAGGATTTTGCCTATCTTTATATCGTGACAGTATCCTGAGACGTAGAGGGGGCGATTGTGTTCGCATGTCCCAAGGAGAAGATCTTCATCACCAAAAGAGACATCGGCCGTGTGCACTTCCTTCAACTCATCCTTCATCTTTTCCTCGGCTAGGAAAGCTTGGAATTGTCCCGGATCCTGTAGTGCCTTGACTAACGAATCTCTCGCCTCCTTTGATAGCAAAAGGGCGTCAAGAATGCTGAGCTGTGAGGGTAGCTTCCTCAGATGCGCTAAGATGTTGTAATCCACGTTATTTTTCTAAGGCGGGTCCTTGGCATTTAGTTCCTCCACAACTTGGTCATTTAATTCGATATCTTCAGAGACCTTTTCTTTTCCTTTATCTTTTCTGTTTGAGGGTCCGAGATTCTTTTCGGGAAGCGTGCTGTAACATTTCCAAAATAATAAAATATTATTTTCGGGAATTTTTATAATTTAATATTATTTTATCGATTTTTTTAATATTAAATTAATAATTAAATGCAAATAAATGGGGAAAAATTATGGAAAATTATGGAAAATTCTAAAATGGGTTATTTATTGGAATTATACCATTTTTAAGTGTTTGTGATCAATTATATGCTAATTTAGTGCTAATCGGATTTTTTGGCTTTTTGTGCAAAATTGTGCACATATCATTTTTGGACTTGTGTTACATTTTCTTGCCATGATTTTGTTTTGGGATCACTATTGGTGTGAGAAGGAATGGGATTAAAAGAAAAAGGAAAAAGAAAAGAAAAAGAAAATGAGATATAGGTATGGTGAGAGAGTGAGGGTAGGTGAGGGTATTTGACTTAGCCATTCCCTTGGTTTTCCTCTCATTTCCTCCCCCTCTTCCTTGAGCTGCTGCTGCTGCTGCTCCTACCCCATTCTCCCCTCCACAAAATCCTCTCAAATCATCTCACAAACTATCTCAAAACCCCACTTCCATTTCACAAAACATGCACACAAGCTCACAAGCTATAGAATGGACCAAGAAAGTTGCTGTTTTGGTGCTGTGGGAAGATTCTTGAGTCTCTATTGAGGTAATTCCTTCACAAATATTGTAGTATTTCAAGTGATTTAGCCTCTTTTAAAGTTTCATATCGATATCGGGTGAATTGGTGCACTTTGGACAAAACTAGAGAGGGTTGGGGTAAAGTTGAGAGGTGACTTTGCAATTGAACTTAAAAGGTGACCTTAGACCCTATATTGACTAGAAACCCAGACCAACCC
Source organism: Agapanthus africanus (assembly GCA_030015575.1). Lineage (NCBI taxonomy): Eukaryota > Viridiplantae > Streptophyta > Magnoliopsida > Asparagales > Amaryllidaceae > Agapanthus > Agapanthus africanus. Next base: position 555,969,542 of record JASDDO010000014.1, read on the forward strand.
CACTGGAAACCCAAAAATACGGAATTACGGGATTTTCATGTCGGTTTGTGAGTGTTTAGAGTGTGCAGGGAAATCTGGAAGGTACTGGGACTTTTTCAGGAAAATTAAACAACACCAGGGACCAAATTGAGACCATAGGAGGCCACCCTGACCAGACAGACCCCATTGGAGATAGGGAGGGCCGGCCAGGCCGGTTTTGACATGTATGTGGCCGGCCAAGTAGTGGTGAAATGTTTCGGGGTTGGTCCAGTAGCTCAAATACATCATATACAGCACCCTGGACTTGTTTAATTGGCTAAATTTGACCCGAGGTGAAATCTGGGATCGTTTTCATGGGTTGCTGCCTTACTTTCAGTATTTGGTTTTACGCATTTTGATTTCCATATTTTGGTGTTTGTACGTTATCTCGATCGTGTGACGTTTGTACGACTGCATCGAGTGATTTCGGGTTGTTTTGCGAAGGCTAACCGTAGGTTCTAACCTATAAGCCTTTTAGCGTATCGTATTGGTTTTAGCGTGCCGTTTTAAGTTTTGATTTGATTTTGATGCGATGCGATACGTGTGATATGTGTAGGTACCCCGCGACGATCCGAGGCGATGCAGAAGATAACGGTGGTATCGACACCGACACGCAGGATACAGGTGAGTAGATTTATATCTACGGGGAGAAGTCGGGTGGATGGCGTATAGCACCCCCGCAGTCCGTGGTGTTGTATACGAATACGTATACACACGTATATATATTATGTGTTGTTAGGATTATTGATAGTAATAATGGTTTTATTGGTGATAAGAAAATACTGGTTTAGTATAGTGCGAACCCTAGATTAGTGGTTGCACCCACACATACATTTACACACATACTTGCATACATTCTTTCACTGATGGTGCGTATATCTACACATGGGTATGGGACTATGTGTTTATATACGGGATTTGAGGATGATACGTGGGTTTGAGATGATACTTGATGTGAGGCCGTGAGATCGGCAATGTGACATAGTTGCCTTTGAGGTGCGATATGATAGTTTTAGCGGGCCTTTGGACATGTGCTTTACCCGTATTCATATTCTTATAGATGGTATCGTTTTGTACTAGACTTGGAGTAGTACCCCAGATTATGCGATCTGATGATAGTGATACCTGATATGTGATGAGATAGTGTGATATTGACCCCTACCCAGCTATTGGGATGCCGTACGACGATCTACCGTACGAGCCGATATTGATGATAGATCCGCACTCATAACTCGAGGATATCTTACGATATGTTATTGAGGAGAGATCACCGACTATCATATCTATATATATATATGCCGACTCAGATTTAGGTGGTTTCATACCCCTCCTGTCTGGATTACTTGGTAGACATTAGACTAGACCGAGTCATACCTATTTCAAAACTAACGAATCAGGGATATTTTAAAGATAAGCAGAAGGGTTATACGGATATTTTCAAAAGACGTATCTTTTCATAAAAACACCGTAGCCCCTATTTTCAAAACCCTATGATTCGTGTTATTTCAAAAGGCACCATTTGTAGGACTTATAATAGATTAATGCAGATTAGTTATAGTTGCGTCTAGTATTCAGCTTCCGCTCATTTTTGTGGTTCGCTTCGCATCGCATGCTTATATTATGTTTCGTACTACATTATTGATTTCATGCTGTTAGGACACCAGCACCATTACCGATGATGCGTATGTACCACGTACACTTACTTGCCGGCTCACACACATCTTCATTGGTAATTGCCATGCCACGTACACTTTAGAAATACTATTGCATTGATATAGGTTGTTAGCTAATAATTTAGACAGGATGTTAGTGTACTCGCCTTATATGCTAGATTAGACATCGTAGTTATTACCTGCTACTTCATGCATACTGTTATTCATTGTTATGCCGCATTCATGGATTCTCATGCATATATTCACTATTTTACGTGTTATTGAGGTTTTGGATTTGGATTTCCGTGAGATTTTCTGGATTTGGAGGAAAACCGCAAAAACATAAATAAACATTTTCTCTCTTTTAAAATAAAAGCGCGGTTTTCCCATGATGTATGAGTCGTCCACCATGAGTTTGCTGATGGATTTGGAAACCCGATTCGAGGAGACGGATGAACCGTTTCGGGTACATGGTGGACCCGGTGCGGTACCCCGGGGCAAGAGGAATGTGGTGATGACGTTGAGCCTGGCAGGGGAGTACTACCTACCGGTGATTTTACCCGACGCGTCGGATATCCGGAGGATACCGTCGTGGTCTTGAGATTGATGGTAGGGGCCGGTCTGGACTGACGGCGCCCTAGATATTGTGGTTGAGACTTTGAGATATCGGGATATTGGGATTTCGTTTGTGCCGATACTAGGCACAGTTTTATGCTGATTTCATTATGGTACCTCATTTTAAAAATACAAGGGAAATCTCACTAAATTATGAAAACAGTTGCTTCATGTAAATGTATTCTGTTTTCACGCATTCATATCTCATTCATATGCTATATTGTTACCTGAGGCACTAGCACGAGCACTTGGCACTACACTCATGTATAGAGATTACATTGCCAGTTTAGCATGCTTCAGCTTTATTCATATTGAGGTTTATTTATATCTGATCGTATTGACCTAGGATGGGTCATGCATTCGATCTCTGCTTGTAGATATTTTCTATTCACGAGTTGGCAACTCACCCCCGTTGTGCCCCAGTTCTTGCAGGTTTGCCGTACAGTTCCATAACGGTATTTCTGGCACACTGCTTCCTTTTGGGTGACTTGCTTGGATAGGTGGGTTCTTTTGTATCAGAACCGCTATTGTATTTGTATTATTCATTGTATCTAGAATTGTCCATCAACCAAAACTTGTATATTCTTTCCGACTCAGACTTCAGTGTTGTACTATTTCGACCTTAGAGTCGCGCTTGTAGTATTGCGGTTTTCTAGCTGTTTTTGGGTTTCTTTTCAGTTTAGATCCTCGCCCTTTGGCGTTGTATATTGTTGTTGCTTATGTGGTTGTGACCGTCGATTGACGAAGAGCTAGCTCCCGCTTGGGGATGCCTTTTATCATGTTATATATATTGTTCTTGTTGTACCCCGTTCGGGGCCAGTTTTTACAAAAGAAACTCTGCCGAAATTTTCAGGAAAAATTGCACATTTTAAAAAAATTCATATTCGGCTTAGTTATTTAAAACTTGATTTTCAAACATGTTTTCTTTACCTCTTAAAAAACCAGTTTCTTTACTTATTCTTAAAAATGGTTTTAGATTTCTGGGCTTTTGGCTTACTTTGATCAGATAGAGTCCTATAGACTTCATAGGATTCAAGGGCCAGTCACGTGCTCTTTCGGGTCGTGACAAAGTTGGTATCAGAGCGTTAGGTTTTAACCTTCGGAGCGTAGGATGACCCTTGGTTGATGGAATAGGTGACTAAAGTAGAGTGACGCACCGTTGATATGTTCCGCGACATATTTACGACACGCCACTCCACTTATGAAGCCTTAGTATGTACATTTCCTTGTTCAGTATTATATTCCTTCCTGATCTAGCCTCATCGGTACCAGTTTGGTTTTGCTGCTACGGTTACGGCAGGGAGAGCTACGGCTAGAGTTGCGGTCAGCACGAGCTCGTTACGAACGAGGACAGACCAGGGCGTAATTCCGGCGACACACGATTGCAGAGATGTGTTTTTTTGTTGTGTTTTCACGCCACGAGCGTTTGGATAGATCGCTGTATGAGATTTCTCGGACGTGCCGATCAGTACCAGAGGATCGAGCCAATGATAGAGGCCAACCAGATTTTGATGACCGTTGGTGTATTGCTTATTCATGATGTTTGAGGCACTGTTCAGCGTGCAGACGAGTGAGCTAGTTATTGCTGCGAACGACGAGATATCGCCCCAGATGTTGGAGCTATTACAGTACGAGTTGTACTAAGAGATGATAGAATGTCGCTAGTCACCCGATGATGAATGACTAGGACATGTGGATCGTTCGCTACCCCGATGCGAGGTCATCAGATAGATTGATTCCAGCTGGAGACGACTTCACGCGGAGACGTTGGGAGTCGACAGAGACGATCGAATGTCAGAAACCTATTATTCCAAGTTTAAAGTAGTCGGAAAGACATGCAGGCAATTCTATGGTCCCTCTAGAAGAATGAAACCCTAACTCGACTTAATGACCGTGTGAAAGCCTCTGAACCTTTGGGTTTGCGGCAGTTCTACGGCGCCATTAGTGAGGCTTGGGTTTGCCCTTCTACGGCTGGACCACCGATGCTGTGGTATGTACTCGATACTATTAAACTGTGCCCAAGATGTTGAGCTCTTAGGGGATTATGAGGTTTTGACGACTCGATCGGATGGCTCGACTTAATTCGGATGCTATGTGGTGAGATGCATTCTTGGGAGACTCCAGATACGAGGATAGTCGTTGGAGCTCAATCCATGCAGCCGCGACGAGACGTGTCCAAAGCAGACGACATTAGAGAAAAGTGGAGTAAGAGGTTCGCACCAGATCTAGACGAGATGACGTTCCACTCCGCCGACATCAGAGATGCGATGCGCATGCCGAGGCATGGTGCTTGGACTTACCTTCCAGAAGGAGTCGCAATGAGTATGCAGTCGTTCCAGAGCAAGATGCAGATATAGGAAAGGACAATGACCTCCGCACAGATCGGCATAGGCAAGATCGGCAGAGACTTTGAGTAGGATTCCTTCCAGGACATCGCTGCAATGATGTTGCACACAGGATCAGACATGTGATGTGCCTTCAGAGAGCCGGAGGCCGACGCCAGAAACATATTGCGTTACGAGCAGTTATAAGGATTGACCGAGAGATTTCCAAGGAAGTGCCAGAACGGAATCGTTCCTGTCAGCACTCCTAACCGGGCCGGTGAGCCGATAGATTGCGAGATTGGTAATCTACAGGAAAGATCAGGAACCAGAGGCAGAGGACGCCAGCCGCGAGCGAGAGGCCAGTGGAGATCTTGCGCCGCTAGAATTGGATGTGCCGGCACCTTCTCGACTTCGAGGGAGGATATACCGACGACAGTATTTATGCTTTATGATTTTGTGATTCGATTATTGTGTATCTGTCACTTTGGGATTTCGGTATTTTGGCGATCTATTTGCATGATTGGTTTTGATGACTGAGTTCTATGACTTCTGTTTTCGTGCACCATGGTTGCACTTATTGGGCATTTATACCTGGCGCATCATTATTATTCTTGAGGTATTGATTGTGATTTCGTGCCTATTATATGCCGGTGATTTGATTTATGCTTCCAGCATAGTTTTCATGCATTCTAGTGTTTTGATTTGATTTGTGCACGCTGATGCACACGGTTGTGAGATTTGCCATTGCGATACACTTGATTTTGGATTGAGCCGCATTATATCGTTGATTTTGACCTTGACATTGATGATTGATTCTTGCACTCCGTGCTTTTGGTTTGACTTACGCATGTTCGGCGTTGCTATTGGATTTCGTGATTCCGTGCATGTTGAGTGCGCATGGTTTAGATTTTCATTCGTGCACGATGGATGCACCGATTTGGATTTTCGCGCATGTTGGGCGCATGTTTTGAGATACGATTTTGGTGCACACCCGATGCACTAAATCGAGATTCTTCGTGCATGTCAGATGCATCGGATTTTTGGCTGTCAGACACATACGTTGCCTATGACAGATGCTTCGTGCACACCCGTTGCACCTAGATGTTGTTTTGTGCACCTGTTTAGCACATATATGGATTTTTTATTTCCGTGCGCACCAGACGCACCGGATTGTGTTATGTATATTTTTGAGATTTATTCCTTTTGGAGCAGTACATTTTTATGATATGGGATATTTGTTTTCATACTGAGCAGGACTAGTCAGAGGACAGTACCTGGATATATTTTGCATGCATTGATAGTTTGAAGGGATTTCCAAGGAGCGAGCTATAGTCTCGATATATATATATATATACATACGTGTCCGATATGACACGAAACGTTTTAAAAAAAACAGGGAAACCCTTCTGATTGTTTTCAAAACGGCGGAACGTGCTTATTAAACAAAGGATATATATATAGTTATTTTCTCATGAAGAACGTTCGCCTCTGTGCAGTGTTATGCGCATCGCGCAGCGATTTTAAAAGATTTGGCATGCTTTTGCATCAGCTATTTACATGTATAGATTGTATGTCTACATGTGTAGTTCTGATCCATATCATATCGGTTTTGTATTGGATTGACATTGTGTTTTTACCTTGACTCCGATGATTGCGGGATGCTTGATGGAGCATTGTTTTTGAGTTATCTGCTCAGTACCCATGCGCATGCATTGCGCTGTGATGTTCTATGTGTTGATGATTTCGGAGCCCCGACGACTTGGATTTGTATCGAAATGTTTTAGTACTTGGGGGTTTTAAAGTTTAAATTCGGGGACCGAATTTCTTTAAGGGGAGTAGATTGTAACATTTCCAAAATAATAAAATATTATTTTCAGGAATTTTTATAATTTAATATTATTTTATTGATTTTTTTAATATTAAATTAATAATTAAATGCAAATAAATGGGGAAAAATTATGGAAAATTCTAAAATGGGTTATTTATTGGAATTATACCATTTTTAAGTGTTTGTGATCAATTATATGCTAATTTAGTGCTAATCGCGATTAAAAATCGCTAATCGGATTTTTTGACTTTTTGTGCAAAATTGTGCACATATCATTTTTGGACTTGTGTTACATTTTCTTACCATGATTTTGTTTTGGGATCACTATTGGTGTGAGAAGGAATGGGATTAAAAGAAAAAGGAAAAAGAAAAGAAAAAGAAAATGAGATATAGGTATGGTGAGAGAGTGAGGGTAGGTGAGGGTATTTGACTTAGCCATTCCCTTGGTTTTCCTCTCATTTCCTCCCCCTCTTCCTTGAGCTGCTGCTGCAGCTGCTGCTCCTACCCCATTCTCCCCTCCACAAAATCCTCTCAAATCATCTCACAAACTATCTCAAAACCCCACTTCCATTTCACAAAACATGCACACAAGCTCACAAGCTATAGAATGGACCAAGAAAGTTGATGTTTTGGTGCTGTGGGAAGATTCTTGAGTCTCTATTGAGGTAATTCCTTCACAAATATTGTAGTATTTCAAGTGATTTAGCCTCTTTTAAAGTTTCATATCGATATCGGGTGAATTGGTGCACTTTGGACAAAACTAGAGAGGGTTGGGGTAAAGTTGAGAGGTGACTTTGCAATTGAACTTAAAAGGTGACCTTAGACCCTATATTGACTAGAAACCCAGACCAACCCCACTGGAAACCCAAAAATACGGAATTACGGGACTTTCATGTCGGTATGTGAGTGTTTAGAGTGTGCAGGGAAATCTGGAAGGTACTGGGACTTTTTCAGGAAAATTAAACAACACCAGGGACCAAATTGAGACCATAGGAGGCCACCCTGACCAGACAGACCCCATTGGAGATATGGAGGGCCGGCCAGGCCGGTTTTGACATGTATGTGGCCGGCCAAGTAATGGTGAAATGTTTCGGGGTTGGTCCAGTAGCTCAAATACATCATATACAGCACCCTGGACTTGTTTAATTGGCTAAATTTGACCCGAGGTGAAATCTGGGATCGTTTTCATGGGATGCTGCCTTACTTTCAGTATTTGGTTTTACGCATTTTGATTTCCATATTTTGGTGTTTGTACTTTATCTCGATCGTGTGATGTTTGTACGACTGCGTCGAGTGATTTCGGGTTGTTTTGCGAAGGCTAACCGTAGGTTCTAACCTATAAGCCTTTTAGCGTATCGTATTGGTTTTAGCGTGCCGTTTTAAGTTTTGATTTGATTTTGATGCGATGCGATACGTGTGATATGTGTAGGTACCCCGCGACGATCCGAGGTGATGCAGAAGATGACGGTGATATCGACACCGACACGCAGGATACAGGTGAGTAGATTTATATCTACGGGGAGAAGTCGGGTGGATGGCGTATAGCACCCCTGCAGTCTGTGGTATTGTATACGAATACGTATACACACGTATATATATTATGTGTTGTTAGGATTATTGATAGTAATAATGGTTTTATTGGTGATAAGAAAATACTGGTTTAGTATAGTGCGAACCCTAGAGTAGTGGTTGCACCCATACATACATTTACACACATACTTGCATACATTCTTTCACTGATGGTGCGTATATCTATACATGGGTATGGGACTATGTGTTTATATACGGGATTTGAGGATGATACGTGGGTTTGAGATGATACTTGATGTGAGACCGTGAGATCGGCAATGTGACATAGTTGCCTTTGAGGTGCGATATGATAGTTTTAGCGGGCCTTTGGACATGTGCTTTACCCGTATTCATATTCTTATAGATGGTATCGTTTTGTACTAGACTTGGAGTAGTACCCCGGATTATGCGATCTGATGATAGTGATACCTGATATGTGATGAGATAGTGTGATATTGACCCCTACCCAGCTATTGGGATGCCGTACGACGATCTACCGTACGAGCCGATATTGATGATAGATCCGCACTCATAACTCGAGGATATCTTACGATATGTTATTGAGGCGAGATCACCGACTATCATATCTATATATATATATATATGCCGACTCAGATTTAGGTGGTTTCATACCCCTCCTGTCTGGATTATTTGGTAGACATTAGACTAGACCGAGTCATACCTATTTCAAAACTAACGAATCGGGGAGATTTTAAAGATAAGCAGAAGGGTTATACGGATATTTTCAAAAGACGTATCTTTTCATAAAAACACCGTAGCCCCTATTTTCAAAACCCTATGATTCGTGTTATTTCAAAAGGCACCATTTGTAGGACTTATAATAGATTAATGCAGATTAGTTATAGTTGCGTCTAGTATTCAGCTTCCACTCATTTTTGTGGTTCGCTTCGCATCGCATGCTTATATTATGTTTCGTACTACATTATTGATTTCATGCTGTTAGGACACCAGCACCATTACCGATGATGCGTATGTACCACGTACACTTACTTGCCGGCTCACACACATCTTCATCGGTAATTGCCATGCCACGTACACTTTAGAAATACTATTGCATTGATATAGGTTGTTAGCTAATAATTTAGACAGGATGTAAGTGTACTCGCCTTATATGCTAGATTAGACATCGTAGTTATTACCTGCTACTTCATGCATACTGTTATTCATTGTTATGCCGCATTCATGGATTCTCATGCATATATTCACTATTTTACGTGTTATTGAGGTTTTGGATTTGGATTTCCGTGAGATTTTCTGGATTTGGAGGAAAACCGCAAAAACACAAATAAATATTTTCTCTCTTTTAAAATAAAAGTGCGGTTTTCCCATGATGTATGAGTCGTCCACCATGAGTTTGCTGATGGATTTGGAAACCCGATTCGAGGAGACGGATGAACCGTTTTGTAACACCTTAGAATGTGTTTTGTAGCTAATTATATTTTAAAATGTGGTTTTTAATAAAAAGTTTACCAAATTAAGTTTTAAATATTTTATCCTAATTATTGTGTATTTTATTAGAATTTTGTTAGGCACACACACACTTGTGCATGATAACTAGGCTTGTTTTTGGTGTTTAACCATGATTAGCAACCATGGTTAACTAACCATTTCTCTATCTAGTGTTAAGTATTGTTTAAGTGTTATGGTTGTTATTAGTATGGGTTTTAGTCATGATAGTTTTTAATTTAAAAAGGGTTTTAAAATGGAGTTTTGAATTTGGTTGACTTTGGGGAGAGAGAGAGAGTGAGCATGGGCATCATGGCTTTGCCCATGCCTCATTATGAGAGAGAGAGTGAGAAGGGGGCCTTGGTGTGTGCTCATTTCTCCATTTCCTTTTCTTTCTCTCATTTCCCTCACACTCTCTCACACACACACACACACTCACTGCAGAGAGAGAGAGAGAGAAGCAGCAGCAGCAAGCCTTGGCAGCAGCAGCAACAGAGTGAGAGAGAGAGAGAGAGGAAGCACCAGCAGCAGCAGAGGAAGCAGCAGCAGCAGCAGAGGAAGCAGCAGCAATCACCACCACCACCATCATCTTCAGGAGTGGCAGCAGCATCCTCACCATCATCAGCATCATTATCATCTTCATTCACAACAACAACAACAACAATATCATCAGCAGCAGCAACAGCAACAATAGCAGCAGCAACAGGATCAGCAACAGCAACTTTTGGAGCTCCAGCAACTGCAGCAGCCTCATCACCTGCACACACTTCTTCACCTGCTCTCTAGGGTCCAATTGGGTATATTTCTGAACCCCAAACCCCTAACTTGCTTATGGTGTATGGTTTTGTGTCGATTAGTGTTAAATTTCTAGTTTTGTGCTTAATTGTGGTGTTTAAGTGGAATTGTGGTAAATTGTTGAATTGGTTAGCTACCTTAGGTTAGTTAAGTGCTAGTAAGGCCACTTCAACTGAGATAATTCCCAGATTACACTAAAATACCATAGACTTTCCTTATTGTGCAAAATTGGTGTTTTAAAGCGATATTTATGACTTTTGTGATCTGCTATAGACCCGGACCTTGCAGAGTAAAATTGTGGAAACTGGGACATGATACCTAGGTCTAGAACACACCACCAGAAGACGAGCCCCTACCCCCTTGTTCAGGCCGCCAATTTCTCCAGATTGGCCGCAATTTGCGGCCAAGTTGGGGAGTTGGGTGTTGGTCTTTTGGCTAGGGGTCCCTGCTGTGTTGTTTAGGTCTTTGGCATGTATAGTTTTGCAATATCTTGCCTGTAGGAAAATCTGGGACTATATGTCGCTTTTGTGTTTAGTTGTGTTTGCGCGATACGCGCGATACGTGAGTGGGTTCTGTGATCCAGCGTATCGCGGCGTGTCGCGATGGTTTTAGACGCGTACACACACGATTCGGCGTATCGTGCACACGCGCGTTTAGTTCGCGACGCGAGTTTCTCGTTTCGATTCGATATCGCATTTCGCGAGATATGTGGCTTATATGTGATTTCCATGTCTTATTTGCAGGTTTGCAGACAGGGACTACAGACACCACTACAGGGGGAGCAGATGATAGGATTCACCCCGCGTGGAGTTTAGGTGAGTAGATATAACATCTACAGGGGAATCGCCCGCATGGCGTTATGCGTCTGGGCTAGGATTCAAATTCCTGTCGCACATTCTACGTCATTATGGAATTGCGCCTTACTGCATTCCTAGATATAGCTATATACTGTAACTAGCAGCCGTAGGACACTGCACACATTATTGACGGTTCATGTTGCACGAGCACGGATTGCATGCTACACACACACCGTCAATAATTGCCATGTCACACACTACCTCTTATAGCTAACATTGCTTACCACACTTGACATCTAGTTTATCGGTATACCTATAGTGTATCATACCTTTAGTGATAGGTATATTTTCACTTGCGATACAGCTACAGGTATACCTCCTACATATTTTATCTATACCGGGAGGGATTTCCTACATATGTTACTTATACCCAGGGGGAGTATACGACATCAGTTCTTATAGGTAGATACCTATACTTGCTACACCTGTATGTTAGATACACATTCAGTTGTTGTCGCATATTCACATTTACTGATGTTACTTAGCTGTACCTTATCATGATTTCGCATACATCTGGTTCAGCTATATACTTGTGTTTACCTGCTCGCATTCAGATATATCGCATACATCTATTCCTGTATTTATGCATTGGTTATCTGGATTTCATATGATGTTTTCGGGATTTGGGAACCGCGGGAGTTCATGAAATTATGCATACATGTAACAACCCAGTTTCCTTGATATGATATTTCGAGCGTCCCCCATGAGTTTTATCGGTGCTGATTACCTACTCCATACGAGGTGTGGTTGCCGTATGAGAGTACATGGCGGGGCCCGGTATGGTTCCCCTCGGCAAGAAGATCGATGGGTTTGCCGATTGAGCCTGGAGGCGGGCGAGTACCTACCGGTGATTGTTTGGACCTGGCAGTTGTCTGGAGGCTACTGGCCAGAGTAGAGAGATGGATGCGGGATGACCTGTACTGTCGAGGCCGAGGGCCGACACTGCAGACGGACCCCGTGGGCTGATCGGGACTGACGGAGCCCCATATACGAGGATTTCTGTGTCGATGCTTGGAACACGGTTTCATGATATTTCTTTAACCCCCTTTTTGTATATATAACAGGGGATTTAGCCGTTGTTATATATACCCTTACACCAATATTAGTGGTATGGGACGCTAATATATGTGTATTGCCCCCATCATATTTATTTCTGTACATATATTTACCTTTAGGATGCTAGAAACTTACTTGAGATTGGACTTGGGATACTAGGTGATTCATTGGGATTGGACATTGGATATACCTATGTGATTGGTGATTTGTACATTCGGGATGTAGGAGATTACTCGATATTGTACATTGAGGTGATATGAGACTTTTATATTGTGACAGCCCAATGTGGGGGCCGGTTTGAGGATTTGGGATTGGAGTATCTTGATGGATTGTGATCCTACCACGACGTCAGGTTTCCGTGGAAAATGACATATTCCACCCTATACCTCACCATCACCTATCTTATGCACAGATTCATACATTGGTAGTACTTGTAGTGTACCCTTATGATAGTTGTATATTTGCTTTCTCATATCTCTATTGCATAGACATTGCATACTACTATCATGCCATCATTGCTTCACATATTGATTGTACCTGCTAGTGTACTCTCCCTATTTCAGCATTTGCATGATATATTATTATTGTAATCGCATATCTTAGATTCATGCTGTACGTGCATTCCCGCGATTACCTGCATATGTTTTATACTATTCACGAGTTGGCAACTCACCCCCGTTGTGCCACAGGTGTTTCAGGTTGTTCCCCAGAGTAGTCGAGGCAGGCTATTCCCCTATCCAGCTATCCAGCTACCATCTTTTGCTACAGATACCGCATCAGCTCACAGTACCCTTTTGCATAGGTGGGTTAGACGGTTATCTGTATTATATATTGTACCTTCGTTGTATTGTACTCTCCATCTACTGTTGTATTATTGACATAGAGACTTGGTGAGGACGTTGTGTGTATTATGGTGGATTTGATGTCTTTATATATATACAGCTTTTTCTCTACTGTCCTTATTCTTCTGTTGTATTCATATTGACTAGTCTTTATAAAAATGGGGTGTTGCTAAAATTTTAAAGAAAGAAAGCAAGACTTTTAAAGAATTTGGGTTGCGGTTTCAAATGTTTCAAAACTTATATTATCTTTTCCGTATTTTTATGGTTTAGATTTCTGGGTTTTGGCTTTCTTTTACTACGTGGCGTCTTTAGGCGTTGCGTAGTATTAGGGCCGTCACGGGCCATTCTTGGGTCGTGACACGTTTCGGGTACATGGTGGACCCGGTGCGGTACCCCGGGGCAAGAGGAATGTGGTGATGACGTTGAGCCTGGCAGAGGAGTACTACCTACCGGTGATTTTACCCGACGCGTCGGATATCCGGAGGATACCGTCGTGGTCTTGAGATTGATGGTAGGGGCCGGTCTGGACTGACGGCGCCCTAGATATTGTGGTTGAGACTTTGAGATATCGGGATATTGGGATTTCGTTTGTGCCGATGCTAGGCACAGTTTTATGCTGATTTCATTATGGTACCTCATTTTAAAAATACAAGGGAAATCTCACTAAATTATGAAAACAGTTGCTTCATGTAAATGTATTTTGTTTTCACGCATTCATATCTCATTCATATGCTATATTGTTACCTGAGGCACTAGCACGAGCACTTGGCACTACACTCATGTATAGAGATTACATTGCCAGTTTAGCATGCTTCAGCTTTATTCATATTGAGGTTTATTTATATCTGATCGTATTGACCTAGGATGGGTCATGCATTCGATCTCTGCTTGTAGATATTTTCTATTCACGAGTTGGCAACTCACCCCCGTTGTGCCCCAGTTCTTGCAGGTTTGCCGTATAGTTCCATAACGGTATTTCTGGCACACTGCTTCCTTTTGGGTGACTTTCTTGGATAGGTGGGTTCTTTTGTATCAGAACCGCTATTGTATTTGTATTATTCATTGTATCTAGAATTGTCCATCAACCAAAACTTGTATATTCTTTCCGACTCAGACTTCAGTGTTGTATTATTTCGACCTTAGAGTCGCGCTTGTAGTATTGCGGTTTTCTAGCTGTTTTTGGGTTTCTTTTCAGTTTAGATCCTCGCCCTTTGGCGTTGTATATTGTTGCTGCTTATGTGGTTGTGACCGTCGATTGACGAAGAGCTAGCTCCCGCTTGGGGATGCCTTTTATCATGTTATATATATTGTTCTTGTTGTACCCCGTTCAGGGCCAGTTTTTACAAAAGAAACTCTGCCGAAATTTTCAGGAAAAATTGCACATTTTAAAAAAATTCATATTCGGCTTAGTTATTTAAAACTTGATTTTCAAACATGTTTTCTTTACCTCTTAAAAAACCAGTTTCTTTACTTATTCTTAAAAATGGTTTTAGATTTCTGAGCTTTTGTCTTACTTGGATCAGATGGAGTCCTATAGACTTCATAGGATTCAAGGGCCAGTCACGTGCTCTTTCGGGTCGTGACACGTGCAATTACGTAGCCGGATATTTTCGCAAACCTTCGACTCTTCTTCTTTTCTCGAAGTGGACTCTTTAAAGAGAGGGGCAAGTTCCAGCTCTTCATCAGAATCGCTCCCGAATGTAGGCACTTGTGGCCCGCAGGTGTTAACCATGCGACAATCGCCGGTAGTTCTTTTAAGCCTCTCGGTCGTATTTTCTCGCTCTCTATGGGTTTTACGCTTCTCCCGCTTAAAATGTTGTCGATGAGCAACATATCCTTGCCACCATCTATTGAAGGTCTTGCACTCTTCAGTGGGGTGCGAAATCTTCTGGTGATACAAGCAATAGGAGGGGTGCATTTCCACTTCACCGGTGATGTTTCTTCGGAGGATGGTAGCTTCATGCCCATTGATATGGCCTTAGCAAACCTTTTCCTTATCTTGAATTGGCTTTTGTCGGTAGTGGAGGTGTTTTTCTCCAGCGGGATCGTCTCAGCTCTTTCATCAAGTCGCTGGCGCTTGGCCCTTTCGAATATAGCCATCTCGCGTTCTTGATCAGCTTTACTTTTCAATCGAGCTTCGTTGAGGAATGCGTCAATTACCTCATCTAATGGCCCCAGAATTTTTGATTCAGGGTCTGCCCCCAGCTTTTCAGTGCAAGGAGTCTCCTCATCGTCCATGAACGAATGGGAAATCACATGACAGCTCGCCACGCATTCTTTAGATTCATCAGATGAACTTTCTCCCTCATCTTCCTCTTGAAAGATATGATCGAGGAACTCTTGGAATGTAATGGGAGTCCGTGCCTTCTGGTTGTATTCCTCCAGCGCGTCAATTTGTTTTTGCAAGTCCGTGCGCTTGTCGCCAGGCTTCACGGGCTTCTTTGATTTCTTTTTCTTCTTCTTCGAAGATTTTGACGGCTGGTTGCGAGTGCTTGAGCTACCACCATCGGTCTTTGGAGTTGGACGTGGCTTCAACATCCCTTCAATGACCTGCGGTTCCAACGGGTTCTTCCATCTAATCGCTGGACATGTCTGAAGATCGTTTAGCATCCTCTTTGTCTTGGCTGATAATACAACCTCCCAAGGAGCTTCTTCAACGACGGAGCATGTTGCCCCCGGCGTATTCGTCCCCTTAGAGGTGTGGGGCTGCGGGGGATTCACCTTCCATTTGTCAGATAACGTGAATTTTCCCTGTCGGTACTGGTTTTCAAGCCAATTTTTGAAAACGTAGCAATCTTCGATCGGATGGCCCAGTACTCGATGATAAGGACAGTAGTTAGGCTCATTGACATCACTTGGTTGCAACGGACGTTTTGGATCCGGAAGATTTATGAGTCGGTTGCGCAACGCCAGCTTGAATAACCTTCTCGTTTTATTGTGGGGAAAAGAGTAAGAACGTCCTAGCCTCTCTTCAAGGGCTACGTACGGACGCATATTATTCTGACGAACAACCGGCTTCGAGTCGCTCGGTTGTTGTTGAGCATTAGCGACAACGATCGCTTTTCCCTTCCCATTGTCATTTCGGGAGTCCGGCTTTGGAAGAGGGGGTTTATGTCCCATCTGATCCATTTGCGCTAGCTTGTCAATCAAGGCCTGGAAGGTAGTCGGCTTGAAAAACATTATAAATTGCGAGATGGTTGCTTGCGGATCAAGGGTTCCCACAAACATACCCATCGCGGGAGCTTCTTCAATGCACTGCTCGCACTTCGACCATAAGTTCCGCCACCGTATAGCATATTGAACCCACGTCTCGCCTGGCTTTACCCTGGCGTTAATCAGTGCCGTCATCGGGGTGCGTTCACTGGCGCTTGCAAAATGCTGAATAAACAACAGCTCCATCTCCGCGAAGGTCTTGATAGAGTCATTTGGGAGCTCAGAGTACCACTCGAACGCCGTATCTGATAAACTTCCAACAAACTGGCGAAGCAAAAGCTTTTCATCACCGCCGGTGTTGCCACAGAGTGCCCTGAACTGGGCAACATGCAGGTGAGGATTGCCCGTCCCCTTGTAGACATGGAACTTGGGAATTGTGTAACCCGGCGGGTACTTGATTTGGTCGTACCAACTTGGATATGGCCGCCCCGTTTTTATGACCTGGCCAGCTGCTTCAGCCGCATGATGAACCCGTATTTGTTGGGCTATGTACTCATCCAAATCAGATTTGGAGATTGTATCCTCCTTAGCCGTCGACAAATCTGGCGGAGGATTTGACGTCTCTCCCCTATCGTCTCCAAGGACGATCGAGGGATCTTCGGCCGGAGGATCTTGTTGGATCATCATCCCCACCATGTCTTGGAACAGGAGGCCCATACGCTGTATGTTGGCTGCTTGTTCAGCGGCCTCTTTGTCCATCTTTTCCAATATTCGACGAAGGAATTCGGCGTCGGTTTCTTCCTCTTGGCGTTCATCCGAGGACGTTTCAGGGTTTTCTTTTGGCCCAGTAAGTGCGGCCATAGCGTTCATCATCTCTTGGAGCTTCTGCTGCTGCTCCTGCGCTTTGGTCACTGATCGCGTAAGCGGTCGATGACCCGTAGATATGCGACTGTCTTCTTTACCAGATGTCACGTAGACGGTATGAACTACAATGCCCCCTGACTTAGGGCGTTTGGGTTCACCACCTCTGATATTCGCCATCGGCGTTGGCACTTTCTCTAGCCTTCTTCTTTTATGGGCCATAGAAGTTAAGGGGGCCGTTGCTTTGGGCACCCTGGTGATTGTCATCCTTTCCTGTTTGATCGGGCGGTCTTTTTCTTTTTCTACTTTCTCCTTTTTCTGTTGACGAGAGCGATCTGGGTCAATTACGGAGTCTTGAACTCTCCGCCAAACATTATAAATTTTTTAGGACAGCCGTTGAGGGGGCTGTTCCTGCTTTGTTTCCGGAACTCTCTCCGCAGGTGGAGGAGATCTTTTCAGTGTAGCAGTTGGAGAGTTCTTACGTACCCTACTCAGCAGTTCAAAGCTGTTCCCGGTTGGAACAGCAGCGTTAACTTCCACTGTTGAAGCTGGCTGAGTCATCCCAGAAGGGGAGTTGCCCCCGGTCTTCCTTATCCGGCGCCGGTGGCATCGTCGGGCGCGACGAGTCGTCGGTATTGGTTCAGAAACAGAAACAACTTCTTCCTGCCCCCTGTTCAGGTGTGGGGCTGTTGCCGGCGTCAACCTGTTGAAGACTGATGTCTTTTGAGCAGCAATAGCAGGAGTGGGAGTTGGGACGGTCAGTCTTGTAAAGACCGATCTCTTAGCAGGAGAAGCCGACTTGACGACTTCAGGAGCATGTTTGGCTACTCCTTTTGGAATAACCTTTTCTGGGACTGCAAGCTTCATTGTGGGCCCGCAGGAGTTTTGGCCCAGTCTGGAGAAGACCGAGGCACTGGTGTTGGGCGACCCGTTGAGAGGGGCCGCAGTAGTTGAAAGTCGATCGAAGACCGACTTCTTAGGAGCTTCTTGTACGGGCACGGGGGTGCTGAAGCTTGTTGGCGGAAGCATAGTTCCGAAAAACAACCCCGTGGTGGCTTGAGTAATCTGCTCTACGGGCATGGTGCACAAAGAGGCCGCTTGGGGCCCGTAGGTTATACCTCCAGTTGAGGCCGGACGCGAGCTGCAGTTACAGCACTTCGAACAGGTAGAGACCATCGATGCTTGATTTCTTTTCTGCGCCAAGCAAGAGACCAAATCTTAGTAAACTTGAAATCCAAAGGCAACCATTAACAAACCGCGATTCGTTCGTGAAGACGACACACGAAGTGTGGAGTGGAAAGAGGAAAAGGTCCCACCGGGCGTGCCAGAATTTGTTCCCCTCCGAACGGCGGCGCACAAGACTGTGAAGTCTTGACGCTGAGATTCGGGGCAGATGCTATTTAGTTTTATCCGTCCACCTCTCCGAAGATGCCAAGTTGATTTATGGCACCGTGTATCGGAGGTTTAGACGGATGTGGCCGATGCAGCAGACTTCGTCAGATTCCTCCTC
Source organism: Agapanthus africanus (assembly GCA_030015575.1). Lineage (NCBI taxonomy): Eukaryota > Viridiplantae > Streptophyta > Magnoliopsida > Asparagales > Amaryllidaceae > Agapanthus > Agapanthus africanus. The sequence goes on from JASDDO010000014.1 coordinate 555,988,089, forward strand.
GCTTGAGGGGTTTTTGATTGTGGGGACGCTCTTCCCTGCAGGCGCAAGCCCCTGCAGTTAATTACGCTACCGCATCGCGGCAACAACTTTCTCCTTCTCCAGAATTTCACTTCGTGTCGTGTGTGTTTGTTTTGTTTGTGGTTACCCGTGGATTGTATATGGAGACTAAGCGATATCGTCGCCCGTAGGACGTGGATTAGTCCAAATCCGTATTTACTTAGATTTGGGTTTGGTGTTTTGGTTTAAGGATACGTTAGCCGTATTTAGGCTAAGATCGACTTAAACATTTGTTAAGGATACGTTAGTCTGATTTGAGACTAAGATCAACTTAACGGGATCGCTTGGATCCATCAAAAGAGCATTTCGGGGCTCTATTGTTCCAGTTTAGGGACATAGTGGTCCATGTTCCAGTTTAGAGACATAGGGGTCCATATTCCAGTTTAAGGACATGGTGGTCCATATTCCAGTTTAGGGACGTGGTGGTCCATCGTTAGTTTAAGGACGTTTCGGTCCGACATTAGTTTAAGGATGTTTCGGTCCACGAGTTTAAGGATCCCGCAGTCCATATCGATGTGTGGTCGTCGGGACCCGTCACCTCTCTGACATCGTTGAAGGATTACAACGATGGGTGTCAGAGGAGTTCGGAGATGTACCCTCGAACCGGTCGTAAATTGATTTAGGGAGCAGCCATGCTCAGTCAATTTAATTTGAGGACTTATGGCCATGACTGGGCTAAGTCCAGTTGAAAAATATTCAACGCTTTTATTTATTTTTGGTCTATTAGACCTGTGCTAGGGCTTTGCCCACATTTAAATAATGCATTGCATTACTTTTTATTTTTGTTTGGGCTCTGCCCATAAAGGATGCAGAGCATCAATTTGTTTTGGTCTCTGCCCATTTATAAATGATGCAGAGCATCAATTTTATATGGGCTTTGCCCTTTTATTGCTTTGCAATTTACTTTGGCCTGCTAGGTCTTTTTGACTTGGGCCTGGCCTTTTAGCAAAAGAAATGCATTGCATTTGTCAGGCGCTTTGCGCCAATCAAAGAGCGCAAGCGCTTGTGGTGATAACACGTGTCATGCAAGTGCCAGTGTGCTGTGCTTGCACTGCTGACACGTGGCATGCTATAGTGAGTTGCGCTAGTTTCAGAGAGCAAGGTTCTATTTCAAAAGCGCATAGCGCAAATGGTTCAGATACTGACACGTGGCGCTCTCTGGTGGCTTGCGCCAACCCAAGAGCGCAACAGTGCAGATTTACAATTGCAAAGCACTATTAATTTAAGAATCTTTTAGATTCAAGAACCAATGGTTCATAAAAGAAGTGCAAAGCACTATTTGATTTCTTGATCTAATTTAAATCAAAGAAAAACAAGTTTTTTCTTATTTCAGGAACCAGAGGTTCATAAAAAGTGCAAAGCACTGTTTTTATTTTGTTTTTTATTAAAGATCACTGATCTTGTTTTTAGATCAATGATCTATCAGAAGAAATTCTTCTATCCAAAAGGTCTTTTACCTTTCTTTTTTTTCTTGGAATTTCTTCAGAGTTCTCTCTGCTTGAAATTTTTGATTTCTCACAAAAATGTTGATGCCTTTTGAATTGAGGTCTAGGGTCCTTTTTATAGTGCCCATAAATTAGTTAAAGAGATCTTTCTCTAAGTGATTTGGGGAATTTTCCCCACCGTTGGATCTTTGATCCAAGAGCTTCTGTTTTACAGAAGGCAATCTTCTTGTTTTAACAAGAACAGAAAAGATTTCTTTAAAATCTTAATTCTGTTTGGCGCAAATGCCCCAGCACGTGACACGTGTCGTGCAGCGCACAGCGCAGCGCGACTGCGCCAGCGCATCTGCGCTGACACGTATCGCGCAGCGCATCTGCGCTGACATGTGTCGCGCAGCGCAAAGCGCAGCGCAACTGCACTGACACATGTCGCGCAGCGCAACTGCGCCAGCGCATCTGCGCTGACACGTGTCGCGCAGCGCAGTGCTTGCGCAACTGAAGCGTTGCTTCCTTTAATTTTGCTTTAAATAGAGCTTTGCTCTGATTGGGTGCGCTGCTTTGGGCGCTGCGCTGATGTATCTGCGCCTGACACGTGGCGCGTTGCGCCCGGGATTTGAAGCGTTGCTTCAAAATTTGAATTTTGAATTTCCAACAGAGCTTTGCTCTGATTGGGGGAAACAGTGGTCTTGACGTCCATCTGCCAAATTTCACAATCATGGTATGCAGCAATAGCAAGTAAGATCCTGATGGACTTAAGCATAGCCACTGGAGCAAAGGTTTCTACTCACGAGTTGGCAACTCACCCCCGTTGTGCCACAGTTCTTGCAGGTTGAACGCATGGATCAGTAGCGGCATCGCAGGCACATAGCTGTATTCGGTTGTTTTGATTTGGTAGGTGGTACATGTTGGATTGTACCCTCTTGTATTTATTATTCCTGTTGTATCTAGTTAACTCCATCAAATCTGAAACTAGTATTTGTATAAGTAGTAAGACTTAGCAAGACTTGTAGTTGCAAGACTTGAGCGATGGGTTTTATGTTCGCTTATTGGGTTGATGTCTTGCTTTATTCATTATCTTTTTGGTGTTGATCTTCGCCGTTGGGCGTCGTATACTTATTTTATGACTTGCGTGGTTGTGAATCCGCCGTTTGGCGAAGAGCTATCTCCCGCTTGGGGATGCCTTTATTATCATGTATTTGTGGTTTTGGATCAAAATATACAAAGGAGATGCTGCCCAAATTTTTAAAAAAGACGAAACATGTTTTTCAACTAGTAAAATAAACTTGCATTTTTCATGTTCCCTTTTCTTAAAACTTCACCTCTTTTATTTTCTTTAAAAGGTTTAGATTTCTGGGTTTCGGCTTACTTGAATTACGTTACGCCTTTAGACGTTGCGTGATTTAAGTGTCGGTCACAAGATAAATTTCGGGTCGTGACAGAAACTGATGTAATGCTGTATATCAGGTTCGGTATCTAATAACATTTGTTCAGAATCAATGTATTTACCATTTGGTAATATAAGGTGATATATGCCAACTGACTTGGCTGCAACAATTGTACCATTCTCTACACTTAGAAACATATCACCCAATCCCAGTTCTCTATCTTTCTGTAGCTCATGTAACTCTTACATATGTGGGATCCTGATCCGGTATCTCATACCCAGGACATAGAGTGTACTGAGAAACAGTTCTCGGTAACGAACACACCTGAAGAAGATACATCAACATGCACATTCCTCGTTTGGGTTGTATGGAAATCCGGATATTCCCCTATTTCCTGCTCAAACTTATAACAATTATAAGTGGGAGTGGAACGAACATTCCCCAGCTCAGTATAATAAGCAGGTTCAGTCAATACATCCATATTATTATCTTGATTAAGGCATGTTACGGTCGCTACCAGGAGAGAGAGAGAAGAAAACACTCAGCGTATGCTCTAGCAAGATTAGATTGGTTATTATTCTATCTAATCAGGATGGCTCCCACTGTTTTTATCAAATCTTCCTTCAAACCCTAAAAGGTAAGACTAGCCGGGATTAATTACACCCTACAAGTTCGCCAATCTTTCGGTCAGGCCAGTGTCGGTACTTTGAGGGAGGTTCCCCTTGCTTTCGCACGGACCTAATTAAAATAAACCTCGTTTTCCCAGGGGCATAACCCTCTTAACACCTTTCTAGACACCTACTTTGATTGGCTAATTGTAATGTGTAAAACTCTTCCAAGAGTAACTCTTACTCGCAGCGGGTATCGGGATCCATTTATCTCATAGAAGATATGCAATCTCATTGCAAATTTCAACACTTGAAATTCCCGATAATATTTTTCCCCAAGCGATCTATGACCTTGATAAGGTCAACAAACTATAAATCGCAAGTCAAGTTCAACCCGTACATTTCATGATTGAATTAAACACACCCGCACGACCCTTGACAAGGTCAACAAGGCCGCACGACTACCCTAATCCAATCGCATCATATGCTTTGCAGATAAGCACTAATCAGCTACCGCACACTACGCCTTGACAAAGTCAACAAACGCAGTACGAATACTAAATAGTCCTTATCTGAAATGACGGAGGGCTACGACAGGTTTTTAAGAAAACCATTTGCGTAATGAACTTGATATCGTTGTAGAATCGAGTGATTTTGAAAAGGAGTATTTTTTAAGCTTTTGCTAGTTTCGCTAAAGAGGTCACTCCCGGTGAAGGGGTCTCGGCTCTTTCCTCATCGAATGAGGTGCTGGATATTTCATAAACACCGCTATGCAAAGCATGAACTAAAAAAGCAATCAAAAGACAAAACCGAGTGGATTATAACATCTGTTAGTTTCGCTAAAGAGGTCACTCCCGGTGAGGGGATCTCGGCTCTTTCCTTATCGAATAAGGTGCTGGATATTCTACAAGGAATACCGCTATGCAAAGCAAGAACTAGAACTGCCAGTTTTTAAAACAGGATTCTACAACATCTTTAGGTATCTTTTATTTCATTAATCTCATTAATGAAGTCCCATCAATTATGCTTCCTGAGCATCACAGAAGAAACTAAAGCAGAAATATTTATTATATATCATATATATAATATAAGCATTTGTCTCATCATATAAAGTGATCACATCACAGAATATCAGGAGCAGAAGAACACATATGAAATATTGGATATACTGGGAATTCCGTATTTTAAATTAAGCCAATAAAAAACACGGATTCCACGGCCGTGATGAATAGCCAAACCCACATCCCTAGACCCCTACGACAGCGGCAAGAAACCCTACCAATTCTAGAGTTAGGAGACCCAGTCTCGACTCCTCGAGATGGTCTCCCACTGGACCCTAGAACCCGGTTACTTGTGCTCGTCGCCTTGGGTCTATCCTAATGCGGAAAAGTAAATAATATACATCAATGGTGACATCATCCTCAACCCGGAAGTGCCCCGATAAAAGAATATTACATACAAGTTTTTACATGAATGAAAATAAAAAAAACTCTCATCTCACATTAAAAAAACCCGGCTATTCAAACATGACGATCCAATATAACATATCACAGCAACGTATAACATCACATGTCATCAACGTAAGTAAATATGTGTATCCAAATTGTCGTTGACATATAGCAACGAAACCGGCGATACACCACATATTACACTTACGGTCGCAGAAAAGAAAGTGAAAAACTATAACAATTGGAATCCGCAACCACCTTAGACATCATAAACCCAATGTATCACATACTTTGGATTTCATGCCTAACCAAATGAATTCTTTAGACATCACATGCCTAACAATTATAAACCCCGCATTTTAGTCTCGATATTGAAAACACTTTTCAATAACCAGTCTGGTAATTCAACAAGATTCCCGACAACCTGATCAAATGCTCGTCGGAAACTTTAGTAGACGGCCGCACCCTCGATGCTGTCGAAGAAGTGCACTTAGGCGGAACACCGCGGCCGCGAGCACCCGAACGGATGCTTTTGGCGATAGGGTTCTCCTACAGTCACTTGGTCGGGGCTATAGGGCGTGGCTATCTAGTAATGTTACCCGGCGAGTATCCGCGTACGCTCCGTGATTGCGACGACATTTTGATCCACATCAAAATCCCGTGGCAACCGATCAAATGAGACTGAATTCCTAGATTTACAAAATTCAAATTAGTTTCCACAAAACTAAATATTGTGGATTCCAAGTATTGTATCACAATCACAGATAGTTAGACGATATTAAACTTTTCGATCGAATCAACAAACACCCAAAATTTCCCAAAGAGCTCAACACTTGAGCGCAGTTTAAAAATACCCAGTACATGCCACAACACCTATGGACCAACCGTAGAAGGGCCAATCCTTGTCTCACCTATGGCGCCGCGGAACTACCGTAAACCCTAGGGTCTGGTGGCAGTTCTGACGGTCACAGAATCGAGTTAGGGTTTCGTTCTTCTAGAGGGTCCATAGAAAACACCTGCATGATTTTCTGAAGATTTTAAACTTGGAAGAATCCAACTCTTGGAAAATTTCCAGCGAGGGAGAAAATGGGTTATTGATATCTGTTCGAACTTTTTAACGTCGTCTAAATACCCCGAAATGATGTTAGAATTACGACTACGAAACACTCCAAATTGCCTTTACACAAAGATAACATCACATGCAATCATAACAAAAACAAGCAACACCTGAAACACCAAAACCCAGAGACTGGAATACCATAAAAATTTGAAGCCAAAATTCCCTGGAAAAACCGGTCACCTCGGATTTTCATCTCATGTCGCCGGCCAAAATCCGGCGAGGAGGGCTCAAATTTCTGTGGTGTTCATGTTACATCTTATATAATATTCTGCAATTGCTTAAAAAAATTTAGACACCTTAAAAATTTCGACAGAAACTTGGTTTTTGTTTCGAGTGTTTCGGAGTTGTTTCGGTTTCGTAATTCTACAAATATCGTCTAATTCTGTAGCATGTCTTTGATACCACTGTTGGGTTCCCTAGGGTCGCCGCTGGGTTTCGGGAGGCATCGACCATGCTGTTTTTAAAAAATTGGCGCGCTAAAGAACCCTAACCTAAAATCTTAACTAAAGAATTAGACGAAACAAGAATGTAAACATATTTACATCTAAGTGAACAAGGAATACAACCTTTGTAGACCAGTCCTTCACTTCATAAGCTCCGTGTAGTAGTCCCTTCGCTCCAAGTAGTGATCTCCCGGACTCTAGTAAGGCTCCACAAGGTGAAAGGAACAAGCTTTCTTGAAGTCTTCAAGGCCGAAGATGATCTACGTCGTGGAGACACCAACTCAAGCTACCTCTTCACCAATATGGAATTAGTGAAACAAACACCCGAAACTAAATGGCTAGTCTAGTACAGGATGATGAAGTAGGAATTTTGCTCACTTTAGAAATATTTTTTTCACTCATTTTTTTCACCTCCCAAATTGCTAGAGAGCTAGAGGAAGGAGATAAAGAAAAGCAACCATGGAAAAATCAAGTGTAGAATGGAAACCATGGGTGAGTTAATATCATATACTAACTCATGTAGAGACTAAACCATGGCTAATCATAATGGATAGGTTAATAAATATCTTAAGTAAAACAAAATTGGTGGACTTAGTCAATGATTCTACAAGCTTCCACTAAGCATCAACCATGACTAATTTCCACTCAATTTTGAATTACTTTAAATAATAAAACCCTTCATTATGTTAAGCATGGTGTGAGTCTCATACACCCATGTCTCATGTATCATCTAGTATGACACAAAAGAATGTACATTAATATATATCACATATATACTAAGTGTACACAAGTTAGAAAAAGAAATTTTAAGTGAGCTAATATTAGTTAATGTAAGATAATATATCAAATATATAATTATGCATTAAATTATTAAATCAACACTTGATTTAATAATCCGGCTATATCACATACAACCGACTAATATTAAATGTATCAACTTATCGAATCAACACTTGATCCGATAACCCGGCTATATCACATATACCCGACCGGTATCGCATATCGCGAGAATAGAATACGGTATCACATACACGTATTAATCTCGGTCCCGCACATATCACATATGTGCTCCTACTTCGTTTCGCTTGAGCTAGGAAACCGCTGTGTAGGACTCTAAAGACTCGTCAATACGCCGGCAGTAGGTGGTGATCATATCAGTCACCCACAAACCGTCAGCGGTCTGCTAAACGTAACGATCATCCGGGTATTGAGCGATCAGAAGATCAACAAGCAATCCTGCTCATACTTCTGTGAATCCAATCAGTAACACTACCGTACAGTCTGGTCTCTTCGTCGGATATGTCGCATATCACAGCCTGGGGGTAGTATAATGTCAGACCCAAATAGCCCGATAAGTCATGCCGATGTGAGGCCCATATCGGTTCGAAAAACTACTGATAACACTTACCAGTAAATCTCAGCAACCCTGGCCAGGGATTTCCTGTTATGGCCAATCAAGCATAGCGCAACATCAACCCCCAATACCGGGAGAGACGAAATACCCTCCTATCGCTCATTGCCTCCATGTGACTCGGGACTATACCCAAAAACCACTGTTTTGCATGATCTCTTGAACGTGGTAACGTGAAAATCAAAGCATGGTGGGAATCACACAAGACTCTATGACGATCTCGGGTCGACAGACTAACCTGTACCAGTGTCACCAGAGAACTGCTATCTGACGATAGGTATAATACCATATAGGAGTTCTCGGCGAGTCCTTCCAGTGTACCCAGTCTCCACTGAGCACCCGTATACCTTCTCTGATGTCAAACACCAATGGATATGGGATCATCCATCGCCCATCATATGAGTCGAGAAGCGTATATGCTAGTCTACTCTGAAATATCGATGCCCTGTCTCGATACTCCCATGACTAGGAACATTTGAAGGATGTACGTACCGACTACCTATGCCCCACTAGTATGATCTGCATCATAATCTTGGTAGTCAAGTACTCATCCTAAGGGCTTTATCAACATGTAATAGAAAGACGATTAGTATACATGTTAAGATAAAGAGCAACCAGATAGCATACTATCATGTCGAGCAAGAAAGTCCTCCCTATATATGTCCAAGCATCCACTATAATATACATCACATGTATAATAATGGCCTCTAGGGCATACATATAACTAACAGTATTATGGTAGAGAGAGATCATACCCATACCCATATCCACACCCTCTCTCCTCCTTTCATTATTTCCTTTTCCTTTCTCTCTCCTCACTCAAAATATCCTCTCAAAATATCATAAATCTCTCATCCTCTCAAAATTTTCTCTCAACTCCTAACTTTTAAACCCAAACCAAAACCCAAATTCCCCCACTAAATTCTTCATCTAAACCCATCAATACTTCAAGTTTGGCCACTACAACTTTATAGAGATTCATGTGAACATCCCTAGAGCTTGGATCTTCACTTTTCATTACTCTAATTAGTAAGAATCCCTCTTTTATTCAATTTATACAAGTTTTGATATGTTTGGCTAAGGAAAAGTATAGTTTTTAGTATAGAAATGCTATTTTTATGGATTGAATTCTTTGTACTTTGGGTTTTTGAAGTGATCCACTAGTAATGGTGAATTAAGTGTGGTTTACTTGGTGACTACACCCTATTTTGGGAAGCAGAGGGCATTTTGGTGTAAAAGAATGGATTTTTAAGGTTTTGGAATTATCCAGTTTTTACAAAATTCGTTTCAGAAAAATCCTTCTTTATACGTCTGCTCATTTGTGTTGGGTTACCCTAACGTCCTAGCCATCATCCATGGCGATTTGCGGAACAAAATTTTTCTACGAGTTTAAAAACGACGCTAGAATAGCCTATTAAACCAGATTTAACCGTAAACCTAACTGGCTAAACTAGGAGAGCTAACTACTATGAAAAGAAGTCTCACCAAACGATCCAAGTCCTTCGGTCTTCTTTCCTCATCGTTTGCTCCAAGTGGACACCATGATCGCACTTGATCTCCTTTGCTTGCTCCATTGGTACTCCGGGATTGAGCTTTCTCTTCGGTCCTCCTCCGTCGAAGATGATCCACCCGAGAGATGTAATCCATAGCTCTAGCTCCTTGCTAAGTAACAAAAGGAGCAACTAGAGAACTTAGGATGCTAATCCAAGAACTTTAGGATGTAGTGTGAGGTTCTAGGTGTTTTATTATCTCTATCCTGCCCCCTCTCTTGTTTCTCAACACATGAGAGTGTAGAGTGGAAGAAGAAGATGAAGGTGGATGAACTCAAGAGAAGGAGAGGAGAGTGGAGCAAAAATGGTGAGCACAAAAGAAATGAGCAACCATGTGAGAGAAAAATAACTCACATTAGTTTTGTATATCAATATCCATGAATAAACAATGTGACTCGTGCTTCAATAGTTGCCACAAATGAATAAAGAATTCATTTGTCAACTATTGAGGCATGGTCCTCACCATACTCCCCTCACCTCACACTTTACACCTCATTTCCATTTAAAGAATAAATGGAAAAAGCATAATGAGGTGGCCACCTTCTAGAATGTTATCCGTAATATAATACGGATTACAGTCTACTGTATATACATACCTGCATTCGGATAAAAACACGAATGCCCAAAGAGATAGAATAACACGAAGAACATAATACTAAAATATATATATAGAATATGTAAATTATTAAATCAATATCTGATTTAATAATCCGGCTCAAGCCCGAGCCGGCTAGTATTACCAACTGTCCGATCGAAAGTTCGGATACAAAGTGCATCAATCGATCGGAACTCTGCACGTATCCAATACGGCTACTACGTCATTTCGCCTAAACCAGGGAAACCCTATGTGTGGGACTCTAAAGACTCGACAGTACGCCGGCAGTGAGTTACTAGATAAATCCATAACCACAAGCACGTCAGCTGCACTAGCTGTACGTAACGGCTACCCGGGTACCTTTCGAAAAGGAAGGCCGACGAGAAAACTCATCCGGATCCCTACTGAGCCTATCTATGACAATCTCCATACAGTCCGGTCTCTTCGTCTGAAAGTCGCATACCGGGTCTAGGGGTGGTAAACGTCAGACCCTAATAACCCGATAATTCATGCTGATGCGGCTCAGGACCAATCCGGGAAACTACTGATCATCCTATCAGTAAATCCCAACTTCCTTGGCCAAGGTCTTATAGTCCTGACCAATCAAACACAGTGCGATATCGATTCCCAATACCGGGAGAGATGAATCCCCGACAATCGCTCACTGCCTCCATGTGGCTCGGAACTGTACCCAACCAAAACCTGTTTGCATGACTCAGTAGAGTCGTGGTAAGGTAGTGTTCAAAGCACAGTGGAACTCACACGAGACAAATGACGATTTCAGGTCTAAAGGCTAACCTGTACTCATATCACCTGAGAACTTCCACCTGACCATAGGTATAGTACCATCTAGAAGTTCTCGGAGAGTCCGTCCGGTGTACTCACATCAGTGAGCACCTGTATACGATCTTAGGTGCAAAAGAACAATGGTTGCGAGACAATACCATCGCCCCTCGTTGGGGTATAGAAACGTATACACTAGTCTACTCCGGAATATCGATGCCCAGTCTCGATACTTCCACGACTATAGACCATTTAAGTATGTGTGTACCGACTACCCAGCTCCCATAAGTATGATCGCCATCACAACGCAGGTAGTCTAGCAATGATCCTACGGGCTTTATCAACATGTATGAATGATACATAATAGCAAGTAAAACATATGCATATGTTAAGATAAAGACAAACCAGATAGCATACTATCATATCGAGCAAGACTGTTCTGTACATATATATGTCGAAGTATCCACATGTATACATATACAATAATGGCCTCTAGGGCATACATATCCAACAATTTGAGCTTTAGACGTCTGCCCATTATATGTTTTGACAGTTTTCCCTTCTTTATACGTCTTGCCCCCAAACCTTCAGACGTCTGTCAATGATCTGCGAATCGTTGATGTTGATCTTCAAACGCCTGATGCTCAAGTCACCGGACGTCTACTTTTGATTATGATTTCTTGAGATTTGTTCTTCAGACGTCTGAGAGCCCTTCTTCAGACGTCTGTTTTGCTCTCTGGGTAACAGTAACCTCTTAGCCAGACATCTGCTCCTGAGAGCAGATGACGTCTGACCATCAATATTTTTGACAGTTTTGACAGTTTTCGTCATATTTCATTTTATCGGGTTTGTATTGCTTTTAATGAAGTTTCCTTGCATATTTATAACTACTTTGGTTATATGGACCATTACAGGGACTTCCAAGATGGCAAGGAAAGACAAGACTGTCTTCGGATTCGACTAGATCGAGGCGCACTTCGGTGAGTAGATTTATATCTATGGGGGAAGTCGGATGGATGGAGTATAGCACTCCCGAACTAATGCTAGGGAACACATAGTATAGAAAGCGTATATACGTAACCCAGATACTTAGGCTATTATGTAGTTAGTCTATAGCTCGTAGATTATATAATTAGGATATAGTTCGTAACTATTAGGCTATATATATGTGTGTATATATATGATTGATGATATTTGTCTTACATGACTTGAGGTCTGTACTATTTGAGATTTGATATTTGGTTAACATCGTATGATGGAGATTCCGTACTGGATGTGATGAGGATAGATTGCCGAATAAAGCAGATGATTATTTGACTCGCAGAGTCTTGCTATAAATCCCGATAGGGATGTTATAATAAATGTTATATTATACTCATTTCAAACTAACGATTCGTTCCTACTTTAAATGATAATGTCAATGATGCGTTGCTAGTTTCAAATGAATATCTATTTCAAAAATATCACAGCCACCTTATTTCCAAACAATATTTTGTTCTATTTTAAACTGTATAATCGTAATTATAGCGTTTGTTCACGTTACGTTATGCTTACTTGATATGCGCTCGCGCTTCATATAAATACACTTATAGAACACTGCACGACTACCGATGTCGTATGGTGCCATCACAGACTCGCATGTTACACTACACATCATTGGTACTGCTATGTCACTGTAGGATTGACATACATACTCGTGTAATAATTATATCCATGTTGACGTTAAATGCTTCCTATTATGATTATATTATATGAATGCGACTGGATTGATGTATCTGTGTGTTTAATCGTCAACTAAAGGATGATGCATGATGCATTGTTGACGATTATGATATTGATGTTTATGATGCGAATTGAGAATCCTACTTGTGTGAACATACTTGATAGAACACTTTCACAATTACTAATGATTGCCATGTTGCATGAGCACAGACACGTATTCTACACTACACATCATTAGTATTGCCATAACACAGTAGAAATTGCCAGGCTTGTTCGTGTTAGTTATCCATGCTAGTATGCATGATATTTGAGTATTACGATATACAAATGCCATTACCATAAATATTCGTATATGATTGTTGCCAATGGTGGCAAAGATGAATTATGGATTTTGTCCTTATGTACTTGATGTTTTCCATGGATTTTGAGAAGCCGCGGTATGATTTATAAAATATTGTGTATGTTTTCAAAAGTGTGGTTTTCTGTTGATATGATGATTTGACGTCCACCATAAGTTTTAGTATTCAAGGATGATTATCCGATTTCGAGGCAGGAGGATTACACCGATTTCGTATGCATAGTGGACCGGTGCAGTACCGAGGGGCAAGAAGCCCGTATAGAAAGGCGAGGTGGGCCTAGTGAGGATAAATACCGACCGGTGATAGCATTGGGCACAGCGGATATCTGGAGGATTCCGACCGGTGCAAGATCATGGACACGGTGGATTTGGCCGAGGATTCCATTGATAGAGAGGACTGATCCAAGGGACAGTGCCTAAGAAAACACCTGAGATTTACGTGTCGATAATTGGCACGGTTTTCTGATGATTTTATTGGTGATGTGTTTCCATTTGTGCGATCCAATTATAATGCGCTTTATTGATGTGATATGATGTATGTGAAAGATCGATATGGATGCCCTGAACAGATTGAAATGGTTTAAGCTATATTGTAGCCGAACATGACTGATCCTAGAGATAGAACCTGAAATATTATTTTCATATATCGATATATATTATGAGCTTTTCAAAGAAGCTATAACCTCCTTATTTTCCACGTGTCTTTGAGGACATAAGAATCTTTCAAAAGAAAAACCTTTCTTAAATCATTTTCAAAAGGCGTGACGTATGCTTTAAACAAAATTGCATATATTGCTTTAAAAATCAACATCCGCAACTTGTGTCATGATATACATATCATACGGATATCTTGAAACGATTTACATGCATACATCTTCGGCTGCTTTATAGGCTTACTTGGATGCATGCTATATATGAGATGATTACGCGATTCATTGGGATGCGCTTATAGTACTTGTGCAATATATATATATATATATATATTGTTAGTGTATATGATGCCCTAGAGGCCATTACTGTATCATACTAGTTTGTATATTACTTAATGGAAGCTTGGGATATTCACCATTGTATAGAAAATCTTGCTCAAAATAGTAGTATGCTACTTGGTTTGTTTCTACTTCAATGTGTGTACATGTGTTTCTTTTAACATATCGCCTATACACATTAGTGGAGCCCTTAGGATCTTTACTTGATTACTAGCGTTGTGATGGCAATCACACTCGTGGGTGCTGGGTAATCCACAAGCACATCCTTATGCAGGTCCCTAGTCGTAGGACTATCGAGACAGGGCATCAATACTCCGGAGTAGACTAGCGTATGCGCTTCTCATCCCAGCAGGGGAGACGGTCTGTCCCACAGCCGTCAGTACGTCGTACTTGAGATAGTATGCGGGTGCTCGTTAGGTTATGAGTACACTGGACAGGACTCGTCGGGAACTATTGGTTGGTACTATACCTATCGTCAGTTATCAGTTCCCAGGTGACATGAGTACAGCTTGGTCCACTGACTTGACACTGTCACTTCGCCTCGAGTGTGTTCCCACTGTACTTTGATTACTACCCTACCACGACTCAAAGGAGTCGTGCAAACAGGTAGTAGTTGGGTGCTGTCCCGAAGCACTTGGAGGCGGTGACGGTTAGATAAGATTCTTCTCTCCCGGTATTGGGAGTTGATATCGCGCTGTGTCTAGGAGAGCCATTACAAATAGTAATCCTTGGCCAGGGCAAGCGAGATACATTGGTAGGTTTCTAGTGTTGTCTCAGGGTGTTCTGGGCTACACTCCGACACGACTTGTACCGCTATTAGGGGACTGCCGTTTACCACCTCCCTAGGCCCGCCATGCGATATTCTCAGACGAACAGACCGGACTGTACGCAGATTGTCACATTCAGGCTCAGTAGGAGTTCGGATGAGTTCACCTCGTCGGTCTTCTTATCGGCATCTACCTGGGGGCCGTTACACACAGCTAGTGCCGCTTGCGGTCTGTGGTTAAACCCACTGCCAGCGTAGTGTCGAGTCTTTAGAGTCACACACAGAAAGCTATTCGCCTTTAGGCAAAAAGAGTAGAGGTCGCATGGTTTTGCGACAGGGTTCGGTCACATCCGTGCACTTGTGCACATTTAGTGTCCGGGCAGTTATTACTAGCGGGCTTTGGGTTAAGCCAGATCCTAGTATACATTTTGGGATTGGTTTTATCTCGTTTGTATTCGTGTTCCCCGGAACGCGGATGCGGGTGTGTATGCACGGCTGACCGAGACAGAGGCAGAGGATTCTCATTAGGGTTGTTGACTGTTGACTTTTGCTAAACCCTAATGAGAATAAGAAATATGATTAATGATAATATTAATTAAGTATTATTGTGCCATGGTTGGGTTGAAAAGGTTGACTTTGTTGACATGTTGACTTTGTTGACCGGTTGACTAGGTTGGCCTTGTTGACCATCATCATTACAATGGCTATCATTTCATGGCAAAGACTTTTGCTTGCTTGCTTGTTCACACATTGCATTTAATGCATGAAATGATATTGCCATTTGATATGATAACAACCATCACATAATACTCAATTATTATTATTTGTTATGATTATTTTGGATTATGAAGAGGATGGTTGTAAAAAGTCTTTCTCATTCTACCATTTGCATTCTCTCTCATGCAAAAGCTCTCCTCTTCCTCTTGCTCTCCCTCTTTCTCAAGTTCAAGGCAAAAACCTCTCATGTGTTGAGAACCATTTTGCCTTGGAGATAAAAACCCAAAACACTTCTCTACTCATCCTAGTGTATAAGGTCTAGCAAACCAAGTATTCTAGATTTCTCTAGATTGAGGTTGGAGCCAAAAGGTAGAAGCTTTCGGGTGGATCCATCTTCGGCATAAGGAGAAGACGAGGTGAGGCCGATCCGACCACCACAAGGATTTGAAGAGAAGGAGTTCAAGTTTAGGTATAACCCCTAACCTATTAGCTAAACTCTTAGTTAGGTTGTTAGATAGTTTGTTTAACAAAGATCCATTTTTGAGTCCATGTTACCCCCACCGTAGAAAATCGTTTTCACCATTTCCGCAACCCCAAAGAACCGGGGACGGGTAACGTGGACTTACAGTGGTATCAGAGCCTAGTTAAACACTATCTAATATGTTAGCAAAGTAACTAGAAGTTCAATCGGAGAAAAAATCACAAAACATGCCCGAAATATCAACTTTCTGCCGATTTTGTTTTCTGTTCAAAAATTAATAAATCATACACTAAAAATCGGCTCAGGGTTTTTATAGCACACCCAAGAAAAATGGTCCAGCGACTCCGTCAAAGCGCAGCGGAACCGCGGCAGGAGCATGCTCCCACCGCGGATCTGCGGCCGAGTTGACTCGGCCGTGGGCAATTTTTCCTGCAGTGTGTTCAGTGGGGTGTTTTGGGATTTTTACAATATGTTTTTTCTGCCCAGATTTTCCAGAAAGCAAAATTTGTTTTTGGGGTGGTTAAAAATCCATATTTTGATCGAACTTCTAAAGACTTTTGCTAACGGGTTATATCTGTGATGTGATATATGTATTGAACGTCTGCTAATCGCTATACGTCGATTAGTGGGGATTATACATATCTATGATCTGTAATGTTGATGGTATGTGTATATGAATTCATTGGATTATCGCGGATGAATAGCCTGGGGGTTGTGAGATGAGAGTTTTCTTTATCTTTCAATTCATGTAATATGTAAATTAATGTAATATTATTTGTATGGCCGCACATCCAGGATGAGGCTGTAGCCGTCATTGTATAATTTCTTTTTACTGTTTTTGCTCCTAGTATAGACCCATGGAGGGGGTACACAAACTACCGGGTACCTCGAAGTTCCGAGTGGCCTACTTACGTTGTTGAGGGAGGTTGCTTCACTTCGGGTATTTAGCGGGTAGTTTGCCGCACCCGTAGGGGTCTAGGGTAGGGTATTGGCTATTCACCGCGACCGTGTAATCCGCTTTTCGTTACAGGCTCGTACGGAATGCGGATTCCTAGTATATCCAATGTGTTCATCTGTGATCTGGAATGGCTATCATTGCATCTGACGAATGTATATATCTATATATGATATCTATTTAGGCGTTGCTTATGTTTTGCATCCGCGCTAGTCCGGCCCCCGCTCTGTTGTTAGTTAAGTAACCTAACGGGTAATGACGGGGCCCTATGGAGAATGTGGATGGCATAAGCGTACATCATATTTTTTTTGTTTTCTGCAATGGTAGGATTAAATGATGGGGCGCATTAAAATTAATGCAAGAAAATAAACCAAGTAAAAGTCGTTGGAACACTTTCAAAACCACTCGGTTCTTTTCAAACACCAACTTTTAAATGCGGAGCTTGAACCACTCCTTTTTAAAAGATATCTCGTTCCATCGATTTTATCAAGTTCACTACGTTCACGATTTCGCCAAAACCATTCGTAGCCCTCCATCATTTCAGTTAAATATTCGGTAGTATTCAAGCTATGTATTTTGACCTATGCCAAGGCATAGTGATTGGTAGCTGCCGGATATTTATCTGTTGCATAGATAGAATGCGTTGGTTTGAGACAGTCGTACTGCCATTTTGGCCTACGTCAAGGGTAGGTACGGGTGGGTTCAAATTAACCTGGATAATGATGGGTAGAACTTGACATGTGACTTATGACATTTTGACCTACGCCAAGGTCATAAGAGCATGGGGCAAAAATCCACATCGGGATTTTCAAAAGAAACTGAAACTTGCTAGCGCTGCATACCATTTGGAGTGTGATGATTCTGGTAGGATTCCTTCAGTTTTGTCACGCGATGATATTTGGATCCCGATCCTACCGTGAGTATATGCTACTCCTCGGGAAATTTCTCATTTAACGATCAATGCTATAAACCTAGTAGGTGTCTAGAAAGGTGTTAGCGGGGCAACGCCCTCAGGGAAAAGAGGTTCTTAAATTTAGGAACTTCGCGAAAGCTTTGGAAAACCTCCCTCGAAGTACTAACACTGGCCTGGCTGAACGGTTAAGCAAGTATTGTACGGTGAGATTGATCCCGACTAATTCTTCCTTTTTGGTTTGAGGAGGGATTCGAGAAACAGTGGGAGCCATCCTGTTTAGACAAACTAAAAACCACTCTATACTTGCAAGAGCATCATGCTGAGTGTTTCTTCTCTCTCTCCTAACTGCAGCGACCAATCGTCATGATCAAACTTAAGTTACTTCATAAAAACATACTGACAGGGACAAACTACAAAGATTGGCTCAGGAATGTCAAAATGGCAATCACTTACGACAAGTTGGGGTATCGCCTTACCACCAAAGCTCCCCCTGTCCCGGGTCCCACCTCCAGCGTCGCGGATATAGAAATCCGTAAGACATGGGAGATCGACTGCGCGAAGGCAAAGTGCCTCGTGCTTGCCTCTATGGACAATGAACATCAGAGGAGGCACGAGAATATGGGCCTGGAATCCATATTTCTTCATACAAAAGAACTGTATGGAGAGCAATCCCATATCGCCAGATACGAAGTCTCGAAAAAGTTGTTTTCGACGAGATTGGCCATCGGATCATCGGTAGCGGAATACGTGCTTAAGATGATTGGCTTCATTGAAAAGCTCACGGACCTTGGGACCACGTTAGAGAACGAGCTCTATACGGACTTGATTCTCCAGTCCCTTCCTTCCACTTACGCCCAGTTTATCCTGAACTTCAACTTGCAAGGAAAAGAGGTTGAACTTCCGGAGCTCCTCAACATGTTGAGGAGTGCAGAGGGCACCCTACAGAAAGGTAGGGAAACATCCACTTTGTTTGTAGGAGGATCTTCATCTTCTAAGTCCAAGGTGAAAGCCAAGGGAAAGAAGAAGAAAGCCCCCGCCAAACCAAGGGACGGTGTTAGTAAAGTGGATACGAAGGGAAAGACAAAGGCAACAAAGGTAGCGGGAAAGCTTGTGGGAAAGGAAGAATGCTTTACTGTCACAAGAGTGGACACTGGAAAAAGGATTGCAGGGCTTGGAAGGCCAGAAACCAGGATCTGAAGCAAGTTGCGGCTTCAGCTTCAAGTGTGTATGTTATTGAAAACTGTCTATCAATAAACTCTACATCCTGGGTATTGGATACCGGATCAGGATCTCATATCTGTAATTCTTTGCAGGCATTGAGAAGGCGTAGGGTTTTGAAGGCAGGTGATATGACCCTCAGAGTTGCAAACGGAGCTGGCATGGATGCTGAGTCCATGGGGGACTATCACCTGGGATTGTCAGATGGGCATGTTTTGGTTTTGCATGATTGTTATTTTATACCCAATGCAACCTGTAATATCATGTCTGTATCTTTATTATCTAAAGAAGGTTATGAATTTGCAATTGTAAGTAATGTTGTGAACATTCACCTTAATCAAGTTTTGATTGGATCGGGTACATTAAACAATGGTATATACGTATTAAACCAACCACAGATTTTCAATGTCCAGAATACACACAAAAGAAAGTCTCCAGAAATCAATCACACTTTCTTATGGCATTGTAGACTGGGTCACATCAATGAGAGAAGGTTGACGAAGTTACATACAGAAGGATATTTGGATCCGTTCGAATATCATTCATATGCAACTTGTTAATCCTGTCTCAAAGGAAAGATGACAAAGACTCCGTTCACTGGACACGGAGTAAGAGCGAGCGAGCTCTTGGGGCTCGTACACAGTGACGTGTGCGGTCCAAAGTCTACACATGCGTGAAGTGGTTATTCTTACTTCATTACTTTTATGGATGATTTTTCAAGGTTCGGACATGTCTTCTTAATGAAGCATAAATCTGAAGCCTTTGAAAAATTCAAGGAATATAAAAATGAAGTAGAAAAACAAACAGGCAAAAGTATCAAGATACTAAGATCTGATCGGGATGGTGAATACTTAAGTGCCGAGTTCCTGGATTACTTAAAAGAGAATGGAATTCTCTCTCAGCTTACTCCTCCGTACACTCCTCAACATAACGGTGTATCAGAGAGACGGAACCGAACCCTATTGGATATGGTACGTTCCATGATGAGTAACGCTGAGTTACCGCGATCATTCTGGGGATATGCGCTAGAATCAGCTGCATACCTTTTGAACCGAGTTCCAACTAAGACTGTGCCTACCACACCATATGAGATATGGAGTGATAAGAAACCCTATTTTCAATATCTGAAGATCTGGGGCTGTCCGGCTTTTGTGAAAAAGCAGCATGCGGACAAACTCGAGGCACGCTCAGTACTGTGCAAATTTGTGGGATACCCAAAGAACTCTAGGGGGTATCTTTTCTATTACACAGAGGAATAAAAGGTATTTGTTTCTCGTAATGCCCACTTTCTGGAACACCAGTTCTTAGAAAAGGAAATAAGTGGGAGCGCAATAGAACTGGAAGAAATTCCAGAACCACAGACTATTACTGAAAGCTTAGTAGAACCAGAGGGTTCGAAAGAACAGGACATTCATGCGCCGCTTCGTAGGAGTAGTAGGCAGTCTCATCCACCCGAGAGATACTACGGTTTTCTCATAGACGGGGATAGAGAGGATTGCATCATTGATTATGATGAGCCGACTAGCTTCCAACAGGCCATTCAGAGCTTTGACTCGGTAAAATGGCTGGATGCAATGCGGACCGAAATGGAGTCCATGTACACCAACAAAGTATGGACTTTGTACGTTGCTCCAGATGGGGTAAAACCCGTAAGATGCAAATGGATCTTCAAGAGGAAGATTGGTGTAGATGGACAGATTGAGACCTATAAGGCTAGACTTATTGCAAAGGGTTTTCGTCAAAGACCTGGTTTGGACTATGACGAAACCTTTTCTCCAGTGGCTATGCTGAAATCCATTCGGATCCTTCTTGCCATTGCTGCCTTCCACGATTATGAGATTTGGCAGATGGACGTAAAGACCGCTTTTCTAAATGGAAATTTAGAGGAGTGTGTCTATATGGACCAGCCAGAGGGTTTCATTCAGAGTGGGAGCAGCGGAAAGGTGTGCAAGTTGCTTAAGTCCATTTATGGACTAAAGCAGGCATCGCGGAGTTGGAACATCTGTTTTGATGAGATGGTCAAAGAATTTGGCTTTATCAAAAATCCAGATGAACCATGCATCTATAGCAGATTTGTAGCACGAACTGTCGTATTCCTCGTTTTATACGTGGATGACATTCTCTTTATAGGAAATGACATTCCTATGCTACAATCTGTCAAAGGGTTCTTGTCACACAGGTTCTCCATGAAAGACCTGGGTGATGCCTCCTACATTCTGGGGATCCGGATCCATCGTGATAGATCCAAGAGGATATTAGGACTTTCGCAGTCCAGGTACATCGACACCATACTGAAAAGATTCAGTATGGAAGATTCCAAGCGCGGTAATCTACCGGCTTGTCACGGGATCACCCTCTCCAAAGAGATGTCTCCCAAGACTGATTTGGAAAGGGATCGCATGTCTATTATACCCTACGCTTCTGCGGTAGGCTCTATAATGTATGCGATGTTGTGTACCAGGCCAGATGTTGCTTATGCACTAAGTGTGGTAAGCCGGTATCAGTCAAACCCTGGGGAGAAGCACTGGATAGCGGTAAAGAACATTCTCAAGTATCTGAGAAGGGCTAAGGAGATGTTCTTGGTGTATGGCGGAAAAGACCTCCAGATTGCGGCCTTTGCTGACTCCAGCTTCCAGAGTGACAAGGATGATTCCAAGTCCATGTCGGGTTTTGTCTTTACCCTCAATGGAGGGGCGGTGTGTTGGAAGAGTTCCAAACAGGAAACCATTGCTGACTCGACAATGGAAGCGGAATATATCGCTGCATCTGATGCCGTAAAAGAAGCCGTCTGGATGAGGAAGTTCTTGAAAGAACTTCAGGTGGTTCTGTCCATTGTTGATCCAATACCTCTGTATTGCGACAACAACGGGGCTATAGCTTTAGCGAAGGAACCCAGGTCCCATCAGAAATCCAGACACATCTTGAGGCGGTATCACCTGATCAGGGAGATCGTGGATCGCCAGGAGATCGAGGTTCGGAGGATTGCTTCAGAAGATAACACTGCAGATCCATTCACGAAGGCCTTGCCCCAGACTCAGTTCGAGCGGCTGATCGAGATGATAGGATACGCCAGTACATGGCCTTAGTGCAAGTGGGAGATTGTTAGTGTATATGCCCTAGAGGCCATTACTGTATCATACTAGTTTGTATATTACTTAATGGAAGCTTGGGATATTCACCATTGTATAGACAATCTTGCTCAAAATAGTAGTATACTACTTGGTTTGTTTCTACTTCAATATGTGTACGTGTGTTTCTTTTAACATATCTCCTATACACATTAGTGGAGCCCTTAGGATCTTTGCTTGATTACCAGCGTTGTGATGGCAGTCACACTAGTGGGGGCTGGGTAATCCACAAGCACATCCTTATGCAGGTCCCTAGTCGTAGGACTATCGAGACAGAGCATCGATACTCCGGGGTAGACTAGCGTATGCGCTTCTCATCCCAGCAGGGGAGACGGTCTGTCCAACAGCCGTCAGTACGTCGTACTTGAGATAGTATGCGGGTGCTCGTTAGGTTACGAGTACACTGGACATGACTCATCGGGAACTATTGGTTGGTACTATACCTATCGTCAGTTATCAGTTCCCAGGTGACATGAGTACAGATTAGTCCGCTGACTTGACACTGTCACTTCGCCTCGAGTGTGTTCCCACTGTACTTTGATTACTACCCTACCACGGCTCAAATGAGTCGTGCAAACAGGTAGTAGTTGGGTGCAGTCCCGAAGCACTTGGAGGCAGTGATGGTTAGATAGGATTCGTCTCTCCCGGTATTGGGAGTTGATATCGCGCTGTATCTAGGAGAGCCATTACACATAGTTGTCCCTGGCCAGGGCAAGCGAGATACACTGGTAGGTTTCCAGTGTTGTCTCAGGTTTTTCTGGGCTACACTCCGACACGACTTGTACCGCTATTAGGGGACTGGCGTTTACCACCCCCTAGGCCCGCCATGCGATATTCTCAGACGAACAGACCGGACTGTACGCAGATTGTCACATTCAGGCTCAGTAGGAGTTCGGATGAGTTCACCTCGTCGGTCTTCTTATCGGCATCTACCTGGGGGACGTTACGCACAGCTAGTGCCGCTTGCGGTCTGTGGTTAAACCCACTGCCAGCGTAGTGTCGAGTCTTTAGAGTCCCACACAAAGAGCTATTCGCCTTTAGGCAAAAAGAGTAGAGGTCGCATGGTTTTGCGACAGGGTTCGGTCACATCCGTGCACTTGTGCACGTTTAGTGTCCGGGCAGTTATTACTAGCAGGCTTTGGGTTAAGCTAGATCCTAGTATTGGGATTGGTTTTATCTCGTTTGTATTCGTGTTCCCCGGAACGCGGATGCGGGTGTGTATGCACGGCTGACCGAGACAGAGGCAGAGGATTCTCATTAGGGTTGTTGACTGTTGACTTTTGCTAAACCCTAATGAGAATAAGAAATATGAGTAATGATAATATTAATTAAGTATTATTGTGCCATGGTTGGGTTGAAAGGTTGACTTTGTTGACTTGTTGACTTTGTTGACCGGTTGACTAGGTTGGACTTGTTGACCATCATCATTACAATGGCTATCATTTCATGGCAAAGACTTTTGCTTGCTTGTTTGTTCATACATTGCATTTAATGCATGAAATGATATTGCCATTTGATATGATAACAACCATCACATAATACTCAATTATTATTATTTGTTATGATTATTTTGGATTATGAAGAGAATGGTTGTAAAATGTCTTTCTCATTCTACCATTTGCATTCTCTCTCATGCAAAATCTCTCATCTTCCTCTTGCTCTCCCTTTTTCTCAAGTTCAAGGCAAAAACCTCTCATGTGTTGAGAACCATTTTGCCTTAGAGATGAAAACCCAAAACACTTCTCTACTCATCCTAGTGTACAAGGTCTAGCAAACTAAGTATTCTAGTTTCCTCTAGATTGAGGTTGGAGCCAAATGGTAGAAGCTTTCGGGTGGATCCATCTTCGGCACAAGGAGACGACGAGGTGAGGCCGATCCGACCACCACAAGGAGTTGAAGAGAAGGAGTTCAAGTTTAGGTATAACCCCTAACCTAGTAGCTAAACTTTAGTTAGGTTGTTAGATAGTTTGTTTAACAAAGATCCGTTTTTGAGTCCATGTTACCCCCACCGTAGAAAATCGTTTTTCACCATTTCCGCAACCCCAAAGAACCGGGGACGGGTAACGTGGACTTATATATATTAGTTCAGAGTATGATAGTACTATATCTTTTGGCTCAGGTAGATCGTTATATATTCGATTTCTACCTTGTGATATTTTTTTACTCACGAGTTGGTAACTCACCCCCGTTATGCCTTACTTTCTTGCACGATCGACCGCTCGGATCGTAGCGGCTTGCCGGCATATCTTCTTCTTAGGGTGATTGTTTGTGGTAGGTGGGTTACATGGTTGTATCGTAACCTCCTCTTGTATCTTTATTATTATTCTTGGATCTAATTAAAAACTCCATCAACCACTTGTATATTTTTATTATTCGTGACTTAGAGACGAGACTTATATATGTTTTTTTTGGGTGTCAGACTCGTTTGGAGTCGACTTGAGTTGTTTATTTGCATACCTATTGTTTTATTGATTATGTTGCTCTTCGCCATAGGCATTGTATATTAACTGCATGGTTGCTCCGCCGTTAGGCGTGGAAGCTAGCTCCCATTGGGGATGATTTTTATATTATATATTATTGTGCATGTTTTACTCAAAATTTACAAATGAGGTGCTGCCTAATTTTTAAATGGTGAAATTGTTTTCAATAAAACATTATTTAAAAACAAATTTGATTTCAATTTATAACTCTTTTTCAAAACTACACCTCCATTATTTTCTAAAATGGTTTAGATTCCTGATTTTTGGCTTACTTGGGTTACGGTAGGGTCCTATAGACTTCACGTGATCCAAGTGCCAGTCACATGCAATTTCTGGGTCGTGACATATTGCTCTTATAAGATTAGGGTTATAATTAAAACCTTAATTTACATAATAAATTATTTTTCATAGATCTAAAATTATCAGATCTAAAATTATCAGATCTAAATTATTTAATAAGATTAAATAAGTTAGATAGATAAAAATATGTTTTTCTTGGATCTATTTAGATTATGTTTGTGGAGCCAGCGCCGCCGCCCCAAGAGGCGACGACACTTGCTGCCTCTCCAAAAGCCTTAATGGGTCGGTTTTGTTTTAAACACGGCCCAATAATAAGGCATCATTAATAGTATCACGAGACTACAAATGTAATGGGATCTGGAAAATTATTTTGAAGTCCCTAGATGACTTTAATATTGTTTCAGAACCTTTGTTTAATAGGATTAAATATTTAGAAACCCCTGGATAATTATTAATTTGATTCAAAACCTTTATTATGTGAATTTAAGTTTGAATAATTATCTATTGGTACATGTAATTTACTAAAATCACATGTTATTCACTTTACTTGATATAAATTAGTTTATATGTGGTTCTTTTATGGAAAAGACTTGAACTAGTTTGTTATGATGCTTTATACGATATTGAATCGGTCTCGTAAAATTTATATTTGATAAATAATGTGTCTATGGAATAAGTTTCAAAACTCCATAAATTTTTATGGATTATTAAGTGAATTGTCATTTATTTAATTACGAATTAAAATGATGAGATCATAATAATAATTAAAATTATTTCTTAAACTTATAAATTAAATGTTCTCTCAATTAATTTTACAATAGTTGTATACAAGTGTTGATAGATTTATAATTTATTAAATTTAGATCTAAAGGCTTTCCATCGTAAGGATGTATTTAAGACAGATATTTTAATTTATTCGAAGCCGGACATGATAGGATTTGTTAAAGTATTTGCCTTATATATGTCTTGTATAAAGATGCTAGATTCGTTATGTTTAATAGGACCACTTGGCTACAATAGGAGGTGCAACATATTTTACATACGTAGTCAAAAAGGTAGGGCCATACTTATTGATGATGTAGTAATCTCTCTATAATAGTGGAGTTGTTGGCTATAGTGCCCTCAAGGCAATTATCATAGTCGCAGGTAGGCGACTGCGATGATTGAGAGAGGACCTATACCGGTGGAACAGTCTTACTTAAGATGATAGTATGCTATCTGATTTGTCTTTATCATTATGTACATGTTGATAGAGCCCATCAGATTCTTTCTTGACTACCAGCATTATGATGGCGATAATATACGTGGGAGATGGGGGTCTATAAGCACATCCTTAAATGTCCCTAGTCGTGGGAGTTTCGAGACTGGGCATCGACACTCCAGAGTAGACTAGAGTATACTTATCCAGACCCTGACGAGGAGCGGTGGCCGGTCTCACAAGCCATTGGTGTCAGTTGTTCACCTAAGATAGTATACAAGTGCTCATTGGGTTATTAGTACACTGCACGGACTCGCCGGGAACCTGCTAGTTGGTATTATACCTATTGTCAGATAGCAGTTCCCAGGTGACATATGTACAGGTTAGTCTGTCGACCTGAGATCTTCATTTATCTCGTGTGAGTTCCCATTGTGTTTTGATTACTACCCTACAACGGCTCAAAGGAGTCGTGCAAACAGGTTTTAGTTGGGTACAGTCCCGAGCCACATGGAGGCCGTGAGCGGATCGTCGGGATTCGTCTCTCCCGATATTGGGGGTTGATGTCATGTTGTGCACGGGTGGCCATCACCAGAAATCCTCTGCCGGGGTAGAGGAGAATTACCGATACATGATCGATAGTTTCTCAGGTGGTGATGGGTTTCATACCGACACTAAATGTCGCATTTCTAGGGGTCTGACTTCATCCACCTGTAGGGTTCCTAGGCACTCTTACAAGGGTTAATAAGGCATCAACCATGCCCGAATAAAAATTTAGACGCGCCGAACAACCCAAAGCCGGGATCTTTGCTAGATAATTAAGGCACATGCAAGTAAACATCTTTACAACTAAAAGTGAGGGATTACAACCTTTGTAGTCCGCTCCTTCGCTTCATAAGCTCCGAGTAGAAGTCCCTTCGCCGCGATCCATGATCTCCCGGACTCAAGAGATGCTCCACAACTCGAACGATCCATGCTAGCTTGTAGTCTTCCTTTTCTCCGATGATCTACCTCGAAGTTTCTATAACTCAAGCTATCTCTCTCTAATGAGGTGAACACCCTAATCTAATTGGCTAGATTAGATGAGGAGGATGGAGTAGTATTTGTGTTCTCTTTTCTTATCAAATTCTCACTCTTAATCTGTAGGTTAGTGTTGCATGCTACCACAACTCTTGTGGCGTGGCGGAAGCGATGAACAAAAATTTTCTTTGCATACAACACGCACTTAACCGAAGATCTTGTCTAAACCACAACTAGTAAACCCCAACTAGAGATCTTATCTACTATGTTAGGGATTTTACCTTGATGATACGGTCCTTCGGGTCTTCTCTTTGATGCAACTCCTTTGCTCCTTTCTCCTCTTTTGCGGACTCCTCAGCTCCTTTCTTCTCTTTTGTGGACTCCTCGGCTCGTTAGATGTTGCCGACGTTTTCGATCTCCGGCCACCGAAGACAAAGATGATCCACCAGAGAGTTTTCGTTCAAGCTTGAAACTCTTTTCAAGAATTTAACCGAGAGACCAAATTTGCTAGAAGAGGTCACTAGGATGATGTAGAGATAATTGTATTGGATTAACTTGAAATCCTAAGCTTTTGATTCACATCTCATGTGAGGGTTAAAGCTAGGAAGAATGATCACCATCATTTTTCTTTCTCTCTTCTTATGAACTTGTTATGATACACTTATCATAATTTTGTTAAGGAATTGAATGCCTTGATTTCACATCTCATGTGAAGGTATTTATAAGAAGAAATGGAGGAGAGAATAATTTCATTTATAATTAAAAAGTTCAAGCATGATGGAAAAAGAAAGAAAAGAATTTAGCACTAACTAAAGCATGTATTATGAAAGAAGTATCATACTTTAATAGTACATCCACTTCAACAAACATGTTATCATGCTTATACCTTTTAATTTACACCTCACTTATTTGTTTCATTTATAATTAAAAAGTTCAAGCATGATGGAAAAAGAAAGAAAAGAATTTAGCACTAACTAAAGCATGTATTATGAAAGAAGTATCATGCTTTAATAGTACATCCACTTCAACAAACATGTTATCATGCTTATACCTTTTAATTTACACCTCACTTATTTATTTTCACAAAATAAATGATGTCATAATTATGTCATTATGAGGTGGCATCTTCTAGAAGGTATTTTGTAACAATTACAAAAATACCCCTCCTCCGTATACCGTATACCGTATACTGTATACCCGCATCCGAATTCCGAAAAATACGAATACAATTAATCCAATAATATAATACCGGTATCCGTCCAGTATTATTCTTCCGATTATTATTCCTGTAACAATTACACGAACATAATCGAAAACCTGCCGCAACACTTTTCGGCTGCCGTAACAACTTACGGTTTCTACATCTTTTGCCTGAACGAGGGAACCCTCTGTGTGGGACTCTAAAGACTCGTCAGTACGCTGGCAATGGGTTTAACCACAAGCACGTCAGCGGCACTAGCTGTGCGTAACGGCTACCCAGGTACATGACGAAAAGGTGGCCGACGAGCGAACTCATCACAACCCTTACGAGCCTGTAAGCAACACTTACCGTACAGTCCGGTCTCTTCGTCTGATACGTCGCATATGAAGTCTAGGGGTGGTAAATGTCAGACCCCAGTAACTTTATAAGTCATGTTGATTTATGGCTCATAACAGGTCGAGGAACTACTGATAACACTTATCAGTAAACCTCGAGAATCCTGGCCAGGGATTTAGGTGTTATAGCCGATCAAACATAGCGCGACATCAACCCCCTATACCGGGAGAGACAAAACCCCTCCTATCGCTCACTGTCTCCATATGATTCGGGACTGTACCCAAAATCCACCTGTTTGCACAACTCAGTAGAGCCGTGGTAGGGAGGAAATCAAAGTACAGTGGGAACCACACAAGACTCTATGACGATCTCGGGTCTACAGACTAACCTGTACAAGTGTCACCAGAGAACTGCTATCTGACAATAGGTATATATACCATCTAGGAGTTCTCGGCGAGTCCGTTCAGTGTACCCAGTCTCCACTGAGCACCCGTACACCATCCTTGATGTCAAACACCGATGGATATGGGATCATCCATCGCCCATCATATGGGTCAAGATGCGTATACGCTAGTCTACTCTGGTGTATCGATGCCCTGTCTCGACACACCCTCGACTAGGAACAGTTGTAGGATGTACTCATAGACTACTGTGGCCCTACTAGTATGATCTCATCATAGTCCCAGTAGTCGAGTACAAATCCTAAGGGCTTTATCAACATGTAACAAAAGAGACAATCAGAGTACATGTTAAGATAAAGTACAACCAGATAGCGTACTATCATGTCGAGCAAGAAAGTCCTCCCTATATATGTCCAAGCATCTACTACAATATACATCGTATGTACAGTAATGGCCTCTAGGGCATACATATAACTAACATAATCATCACAAAGTGAAAACCTAGAAAGCTTTCTCAAAGCTCAAGGTTGAAGAAGAAGAAGAAAATACTGGATAAATCCTTTTGTGATGAATAATGAAATGATATATGATTAATAATGCAACCATGGTTAACTATGACAAGGCTAACTCATGTAGAGAATTAACTAAGGCTAAGGGTTTGGGTTGGGTTAAGAATGAGTCACTAGAAAATATCAACCATAATAGCTTAGCTCAAAACAAAATAAATCCTTCTAGAAGCATCACGAAAGAACTAACCCAAATCAAACCCTAACCTTGTTTAATCTCCACTAAACATGTTGCATTAGTAATCATATCATGTTACTATATTATATATCACATATAAAATATATATTTGTAACAAAAGAAAATAATACAATTAACATATATCACATATATATCAATGTATTACCCGGTGAGAAAATGAAATAATAAAGCGAGCCAATATTAGATAATGTAATGCAATATATCATATATATTATTATACATTAAATTATCGAATCAACACTTGATCCGACAATCCGGCTATATCGAATATAACCGACTAATATATCATGTACCGATTCATCGAATCAACACTTGATCCGATGAGCCGACTCATATCAAAATATCGCGAGAATATAATACGGTATCTCATATCGCATTATCCTCGGTCCTGCACATATCACATATGTGCTCCTACTCCGTTTGGCCTGAGTCAAGAAACCTCTATGTAGGACTCTAAAGAATCGTCAATACGCCGGCAGTAGGTGATGATCATATCAAACACCCACAAGCTGCAAGCGGTCAGCTAAACGTAATAGCCACCCAGGTATTGAGCAATTAGAAGATCAACAAGCAAGCGTGTACATTCTCCTGTGAATCCAATCAGTAACACTCCCGTACAGTCCGGTCACTTTGTCTGATATGTTGCATATCTAGTCTAGAGGTGGTATAAGTCAGACCCCAGTAACCGATAAGTCATGTCGATGTGAGGCTCATAACGGGTCGAGAAACTACTGATAACACTTACCAGTAAATCTCTATATCAGCCCTGGCCAGGGACTTCCAGTTATAGCCAATCAAACACAGCACAACATCAACTCCCTATACCGGGAGAGACGAATCCCCTCCTATCGCTCATTGCCTCCATGTGATTCGGGACTGCACCCAAAAGCCACCGTTTTGCACGCCCTCTTGGATGAGGTAAGGTGGAAATCAAAGCACAGTGGGAATCATACAAGACTCTATGACGATCTCGGGTCTACAGAATACCCTGTACCAGTGTCACCGGAGAACTGCCATCTGACGTGGGGTATATCACCATCTGGAAGTTCTCGGCGAGCCCGTCCAGTGTACCCAGTCTCCACTGAGCACCCATACACAATCCTTGATATCAAAACACCGATGCTTATGGGATCATCCATCGCCCATCATATGGGTTAAGATGCGTATACGCTAGTCTACTCTGGTGTATCGATGCCCTGTCTCGACACACCCTCGACTAGGAACAGTTATAGGATGTACTCATTGACTACCGTGGCCCCACTAGTATTATCTCATCATAGTCCCAGTAGTCGAGTACAGATCCTAAGGGCTTTATCAACATGTGAGAGTAAGACGGTAAACTAATATAAGTCAACATGTTAAGATAAAGGAAAACCAAATAGCATACTATCATGACGAGCAAGAAAGTCCTCTATATATATATCCAAGCATCCATTATAATATACATCATATGTACAACAATGGCCTCTAGGGCATATACATAACTAACAATCTCCCACTTGCACTAAAGCCAGCTGCTGTTGTATCTCATACCTAGCATCCGGAATAATCTCTCAAACTGTATCTGGGGAATGGCCTTCGTGAGTGGATCCGCAGTGTTGTCCTTCGTATCTACTCTCCTAACCTCGATCTCCCGGAGATCAACTATCTCCCTGATCAGGTGATACCGCCTCAGAATATGTATGGACTTTTGATGGGACCTGGGTTCCTTGGCCAAAGCCACAACTCCATTAATATCGCAATAAAGCGGTATTGGATGTTCAATGGATGGAACCTCACCAAGTTCAGTAATGAACTTCTTTATCCAGACAGCTTCTTTGGCAGCATCGTTGGCAGCGATGTATTCAGCCTCCATCGTCGAGTCTGCAACGGTATCCTGTTTGGAACTCTTCCAACATACCGCCCCTCCATTGAGGGTAAAGACAAATCCCGAGTGCGACTTAGAGTCGTCCTTATCACTTTTGAAGCTCGAATCGGTAAAGGACTCCACCTGGAGTTCTCTGTTATCATACACCAGGAACATCTCTTTAGTCCTTCGTAAGTACTTGAGAATGTTCTTCACAGCTGTCCAGTGACTCTCTCCAGGATCTGCTTGATACCGACTCACTACACTTAGTGAGTATGCTACATCGGGTCTGGTACATAGCATCGCATACATGATAGAGCCTACTGCCGAAGCATAGGGTATCCCTTGCATGCGAGCTCTCTCCAAATCAGTCTTGGGAGACATCTATTTGGAGAGAGTGAGTCCAGAGATTGTGGGTTGGTTCCTATGCTTGGATTCTTCCATACTAAATCTCTTTAGTATGGTGTCAATGTACCTGGATTGGGACAATCCCAATATCCGTTTAGATCTATCTCTATAGATCATGATTCCCAATATGTAAGAGGCATCACCTAGATCTTTCATTGAGAATCTTTGTGATAAGAAAAGCTTGACTGATTGCAGCATAGGAACATCATTTCTATCAAGAGTATGTCATCCACGTACAATACGAGGAATACAACCTTACTCTCTGCAACCTTCTTAAAAATACAAGGTTCATCTATATTTTTAATGAAGTCAAACTCTTTGACTACAACATCAAAACAGATGTTCCAACTCCGCGATGCTTTCTTTAACCCATAAATGGATTTAAGCAGCTTGCACACCTTTCCGCTGCTCCCACTATCTACGAAGCCCTCTGGCTGAGTCATGTATACGCACTCTTCTAAATCACCATTTAGAAAGGCGGTCTTAACATCCATTTTCCAGATTTCGTAGTCATGGTATGCAGCAATGGCAAGTAAGATCAGGATGGACTTAAGCATAGCCACTGGAGAAAAGGTTTCGTCATAATCCACACCTGGTCGTTGACGAAAACCCTTTGCAACAGGTCTAACTTTGAAAGTCTCAACTTTTCCATCTACACCAATTTTCTTTTTAAAGATCCACTTGCTCCCAATGGGTTTTACCCCTTCAGGAGCATTTTCCAAAATCCATACTTTGTTGGTGTACATGGATTCCATCATAGATCGCATTGCATCCAGCGATTTCACTGAGTCACCACTCGTGATGGCCTGCTCGAAACTAGTCGGGTCATCATCTTACATGATGCAATCCTCGCTCCCACCATCAATGAGAAAACCGTAGTATCTCTCAGGTGGATGAGAAACCCTACTAGATCGGCGGAGAGGCTGGGGTTCGTCGGGTACTACCGAATCCTTTTGTTCCACTAAATCTTCAGTTGCAGTTTGTGTTGCTGGAACTTCTTCCAGTTCTACCTCAGAGCCACTAATCTCTTTTGCAAGAAATTCTTTTTTCTAAAAAGGTGGCATGTTGAGCAACAAACACCTTTTGCTCCTCACTGTGGTAGAAAAAATATTCATAAGAATTCTTCGGATATGCTACAAACTTGCAAAGAACTGATCGTGCCTCGAGATTGCCCGGATTTTGTCTTTTGACATTGGCCGGACAACCCCATATCTTAACTCGTTTAAGATATGGTCTCTTCCCACTCCATATCTTATATGGTGTGGTAGGTACAGATTTAGACGGAACTTGATTCAATAGGTATGCTGCTGTCACCAGTGCATACCCCCAGAAGGAAATAGGTAACTCAGCATTACTCATCATCGAGCGCACCATATCTAATAGGGTGCGATTCCTTCGCTCCGAAACACCGTTGTGCTGTGGTGTATAAGGAGGAGTAAGCTGAGAGAGAATCCCATTCTCTTTTAGATAATCTAGGAAATCATTGCTTAAGTATTCTCCTTCTCGATCAGATCGAAGGATCTTAATACTTTTGTCCGTTTGGTTCTCTACTTCGTGCTTATATTCTCTGAATTTCTCAAAAGCTTCAGACTTGTGTTTCATCAGGAACACATGTCCGAATCTTGAGAGATCGTCAGTGAATGTAATGAAGTAGGAAGAACCGTTCCTGGAATGTGTAGACATGGGACCACATACATCACTATGTACAAGTCCTAAGAGTTCCGTAACTCTTTCTCCGTGTCCATTAAACGGAGTTTTGGTCATTTTTCCTTTGAGACATGAATGGCAAGTATCATAAGATGATAATTCGAATGAATTCAAATATCCATCCTTATGTAACTTAGCTAGCCGTGTCGCATTGATATGACCAAGTCTACAATGCCACAAGAAGGATTCGTTCATTTCTGAACTTTTCCTCTTGTGTGTGT
Source organism: Agapanthus africanus (assembly GCA_030015575.1). Classification (NCBI taxonomy): domain Eukaryota; kingdom Viridiplantae; phylum Streptophyta; class Magnoliopsida; order Asparagales; family Amaryllidaceae; genus Agapanthus; species Agapanthus africanus. Next base: position 556,022,058 of record JASDDO010000014.1, read on the forward strand.
TTTGTATATTAAGGACTGTATTTTGAATGAGAATGAATATGCCATTATGTAACGAGCCTGATCCAATCAACTTTTGATATAGGAAGATATTCATAACATTATCCTTTACTACAAAATTATATCCTTCTTTACTTAATAAAGAAACTGATATAATGTTGCACATCATGTTCGGTATATAATAGCACTCATTCAGAATCAGTGTATTACTACTTGGTAATACAAGGTGATATTCGCCAACAGCTTTGGCTGCAATACTTGCACCATTCCCTACTTGTACGGAATGATCACCTTTTCCCAGTTCTCTACCTTTACGTAGCCCACGTAACATTTTACATATGTGGGATCCTGATCCGGTATCTAATACCCAGGACGTAGGGTGAACTGAGAAACAGTTCTCAATAACTAACACACCCGAAGAAGATGCATCAGCATGCATGTTCTTCGTTTGGGCGGCGTGAGAATCCAGATATTCTCCTATTCCCCGTTCAGTCTTATAACTCTTATAAGAAAGAACAGGACCAAGGTTCCCATGCTCAGTATAATAAGCGGGTTCAGTCAATACATCCATATTATTATCTTGATTATGGCCTGACATGGTCGCTACCTGGAGCGAGAGAGAAAAAAGAAAACACTTTAGCGTATGCTCTTGCAAGATTAGATTGGTTATTTTCTTATCTAATCAGGATGTCTCCCACCGTTTTTATCAAATCTTCCTTCAAACCCTAATAGATAAGATTAGCCGGGATTAATTACACCCTACAATTTCGTCAATCTTTCAGCCAGATCAGTGTCGGTACTTGAGGGAGGTTCCTCGTGCTCTCGCACGGAACTAATTAAAATAAACCTCGTTAACACCTTTCTAGAAACCTACTTGATCCGCTAATTGTCCTGTGTAAAACTCTCCCAGGAGTAACTCTTATTCGCAGTGGGTATCGGGATCCAACTATCTCATAGGAGGTATGCAATCTCATTGCAAATTTCAACACTTGAAATTCCCGATAATATTTTGCCCCTAGCGATCTATGACCTTGACAAGATCAACAAACCATAAATCGCAAGTCAAGTTCAACCCGTCATTTCCCGATTAAATTAAACCCACCCGTATGACCCTTGACAAGGTCAACAAGGCCGTATGAATACCTTAATCCAATCGCATCTCATGTTTTAGCAGATAAACACTAATTAGCTACCGTATACTGTGCCTTGACAAGGTCAACAAACGCAGCACGAATACTAAATAGTCTTTATCTGAAATGACGGAGGGCTACGCAGGTTTTTCAGGAAACCATGAGCGTAATGAACTTGATATCGTCGTAGAATCAAGTGATTTTGAAAAAGGAGTGTTTTTGAGGCTTTTCTAGTTTCGCTAAAGAGGTCACTCCCGGTGAAGGGATCTCGGCTCTTTCCCCATCGAATAAGGTGCAGGATATATCGTATATACCGCTGTGCAAAGCAAGAACTATATAAGCTGTCAAAAACTAAACCGCGAGTTTGTAGCATCTGCCAGTTTAGCTAAAGAGGTCACTCCCGGTGAAGAGATCTTGGCTCTTTCCTCATCGAATAAGGTGCAGGGTATATCATATAAACCGCTATGCAAAGCAAAATTGTAGCCACCCTTTTTTTAAATTTTTGATTCTACAACATCTTTTAGGTTTCTTTTCTTTTATTAATCTCATTAATAAAAATCACATCATTAATGCTTCCTAAGCATCACAGAAGAAACGAAAGCAGTAATATTTATATATCAACATATATATAGTATAAGCATTCATCTCAGGCAGTAATATGATCTCATCACAGAACATTGCAGCAGAAGAACATATATGAAATATTGAATATACTAGGATGTCCGTGTTTTTAATACGAGCCTGTATAAAACACGGATTCCATGGTCGCAATGAATAGCCAAACCCACATCCCTAGACACCTACGAGAGCGGCAAGCAACACTGCCAATTCTAGGGTTAGGAGACCCGGTCTCGAGTCCTCGAGATGGCCTCCCACTGGACCCTAGAACCCGGTTACTTGTGCTCCCCTCCTTGGGTCTACCTAATACGAAAAAGTAAATAATATACACTGGTGACATCAACCGCATCCCGGAAGTGCCCCTATAAAAGAATATTACATACAAATGAATTTTACATGAATGAAAATAAAAACCCTCATCTCACATAAAACCCCCGGCTATTCAGAACACGACGATCCAATATAACATATCACAGCAACACATAATATCTCATATCATCAACGTAAGCAAGTATGCATATCCTGTTGGTGTATATGCCCTAGGGGCCATTATTGTATCATACTTGTATGTATATTACTTAATGGAAGCTTGGGATATTCACAGTTGTATATACAATCTTGCTAAAAATGGTAGTATTCTACTTGGTTTGTGTCTACTTTAATATGTGCATATGTTTCTTATAACGTATCACTTATACATATTAGTAGAGCCCATAGGATCTTTGCTTGATTACCAGCATCGTGATGGCAGTCACACTAGTGGGGGCTGGGTAGTCTGTAAGCAACATCCTATACAGGTCCCTGGTCATTGGATTATCGAGATAGGGCATCGATATTCCGGAGTAGACTAAGTGTGTACGCTTCTCATCCCAGTTGGGGAGATGGTCTGTCCTACAGCCATCAGTACGTCGTACTGGAGATAATATACAGGTGCTCGTTAGGTTACGGGTACACCGGACAGGACTCGCAGGGGAACTGTTGGTTGGTATTATATCAATCGTCAGTTAACAGTTCCCAGGTGACATGAGTACAGCATAGTCCGCAGGCTTGACACTGCTACTTCGCCTCGAGTGTGTCCCACTGTTCTTAGATTGCTATCCTACCACGGCTCAACGGAGTCGTGCAAACAGGTAGCAGTTGGGTGCAGTCCCGAGCACTTGGAGGCAGTGGCGGTTAGACAGGATTCGTCTCTCCCGGTATTGGGAGTTGATATCGCGTTGTGTCAGAGAGCCATTACGCAAAGTCCCTGGCCAGGGCAAGCGAGATTTACAGGTAGGTTCCAGTAGTTTCTCAGGGTGTAATAGGCTACGCTCCGACACGACTTATACCGCTATTAGAGGACTGACGCTTGCCACCCCCTAGGCTAGATATGCGATTGTCTTAGACGAACAGACCGGACTGTACGGAGATTGTCACATCTGGCTCAGTAGGAGTTCGGATGGGTTTCCTCATCGGCCTTCTTATCGACATCTACCTGGGGACCGTTACGTACAGCTAGTGCCGCTTGCGGTCTATGGTTAAACCCACTGCCAGCGTAGTGTCGAGTCTTTAGAGTCCCACACAGAGGGTTTCCCTGCTCCAGGAGAAACGATATAGAGGTCGTATGGTTTTACGACAGGGTTCGGACGCATACGTGTTTTTACGCACGTACGATGTTCGGACAGTTTTTACTAGTCGGCTTTGGTTTAAGCCAGATTCTAGTATCAGGTTATTGGATTTATACAGTCTAAAGTTTTTCTGTGTTTTCACGGAAAGGAGGGGCGTTCTCGTAATTTGTCGAGAAGCTTCTAGATGGATGATGACATGGAGGGTAAGGTGGCATTAACATTTAATGAAATTGTGACTCACTTAGATGAATCATTTAAGTGAGCTAATGAAGCATTTATTGCTTAATGACTCACTTGATGATTCATTGCATATGTTTAATGAAGCATGATGATAATGCATTTTGATTTATTCGTTTTGATTTTCTGATGCTTCATAATATATTAGAAGTGAGAAGCTTTCTCATTCATAACTTATGCTCACCTTCTCTCTCCTCAAGCTTTCTCTTGAAACCCTAATCCTCCCCTCTCATGTGTTGAGATCAAGGATTAGATAGACTAATACATCCATAACCTCACTCTATATCCCCTAGGTAGCTTAGATTAGCACTTTGAGCAACCTAGTTATCTCAAGTTAGAGATCAAGCTTGGCGTAGGAGCTCTCGGGTGGATCGTCTTTGACTCGAGAAGGCCGTTGAGGTGTCGATGTTCCAAGGAGCCTACGAGGAGTGGAAGACAGCGATGAAGACCCGAAGGACAAGTAACGTGAGGTATAACTTCGAATCCGAGTAGTTAAAACCTCTCGTAGTTTGCTAGTAACGGTTTAGATACGATTCATGCGCTCAAGTCCGTGTTACGAAGCTTTGATAATCGTTTTTCATATATTCCGTCTCCCCGCAAGTTCGTGGGGTGCGTGACATGGACTTACATATCCCGATTGTCGTTGATGTATAGCAACGAAGCCGGCGATACCCCACATACTATGCTTACGGTCACAGAAAAGAAAGTGTAAAACTACAACATTTGGAATCCACAATCTCTTTAGACATCGTAAATCCGAAATATCACATACTTCGCATTTCATGCCTAACTATATGAATTCCACATATTGTATCACATTCCAGATAAATAGACAGTATTAAACTTTCCGATCGAATAATCAAATACCCAAGATTTCCTAAATAGCTCAACACTTAAGCGAAGTTCAAATAATCCCAGAATATGTCACAGTACCAATGGTCCAGCTGTAGAAGGGTCAAACCAACGCCTCACATGTGGCACACCGTACTGCCCCAAACCCTAAGGCTTAGAGGCGGTTCAGACGGTCACATAATCGAGTTAAGGTTTGTGTTATTCTATAGGGTCCACCGTGTTACTTGCACGTTTTTCCGAAAGATTTAAACTTAAGAAAAATTCAACACTTGAAAGTTTTTCGTGCCGGGAAAAAGCGAGTTAATGATATTCGTTCGAACATTTTAACAGTTTCTAAATTATCCGGAAAACAGAACGAAATTAAATTTTCCGATCGAATCAACGAATTCAAAATAATCCCCAGAACACTCAACACTTGAGTCAGATTAAAAATACCCAGAAATATGCAGGAACAGCTACGGAAATTACTGTACCAACACGTGTCCCCAAGTCACTCTTTTGGCCGCGGAACCACCGCGGCAAGCATGTTCTTGCCGCGGTTCCGCGGCTCGTGTTTTAGGGTTATCCTTAGAATTCCTTGCTGATTTTTTTAAGTATTTTTAATGCAGAAAAAATCACATTTTTACAAAATTTCCAGAGAGGAGGTCTAGTTTGATGTATCGGGGTTCGATCGGAGTTTTAACTTCGTAAACACGTCGCCTAATACTCTAGCTAGGCTCTGATACCACTGTAGGATTCCTAGGCACTCTTACAAAGGTTAATAAGGCATCAACCATGCCCGAATAAAAATTTAGACGTGCCGAACAACCCAAAACCGGGATCTTTGCTAGATAATTAGGGTTACACATGCAAGTAAACATCTTTACAACTAAAAGTGAGGGATTACAACCTTTGTAGTCCGCTCCTTCGCTTCATAAGCTCCGAGTAGAAGTCCCTTCACTGCGATCCATGATCTCCCGGACTCAAGAGACGCTCCACAACTCGAACGATCCATGCTAGCTTGTAGTCTTCCTTTTCTCCGATGATCTACCTCGAAGTTTCTATAACTCAAGCTATCTCTCTCTAATGAGGTGAACACCCTAATCTAATTGGCTAGATTAGATGAGAATGATGGAGTAGTATTCATGCTCTCATTTCTTATCAAATTCTCACTCTTAATCATCACAAAGTGAAAACCTAGAAAGCTTTCTCAAAGCTCAAGGTTGAAGAAGAAGAAGAAAATAATGGACAAATCCTTTTGTGATGAATAATGAAATGATATATGATTAATAATGCAACCATGGTTAACTATGACAAGGTTAACTCATGTAGAGAACTAACTAAGGCTAAGAGTTTGGGTTGGATTAAGAATGAGTCACTAGAAAATATCATCCATAATATCTTAGCTCAAAACAAAATAAATCCTTCTAGAAGAATCACGAAAGAACTAACCCAAATCAAAATTTACAAATGAGGTGCTGCCCGATTTTTAAACGGTGAAATTGTTTTCAATAAAACATTATTTAAAAACAAATTTGCTTTCAATTTATAACTCTTTTTCAAAACTACACCTCCATTATTTTCTAAAATGGTTTAGATTCCTGATTTTTGGCTTACTTGGATTACGGTAGGGTCCTATAGACTTCACGTGATCCAAGTGCCGGCCACATGCAATTTCTGGGTCGTGACATATTGCTCTTATAAGATTAGGGTTTTAATTAAAACCCTAATTTACATAATAAATTATTTTTCATAGATCTAAAATTATTAGATCTAAATTATTTAATAAGATTAAATAAGTTAGATAGATAAAAATATGTTTTTCTTGGATCTATTTAGATTATGTTTGTGGAGCCAGCGCCGCCGCCCCAAGTGGCGACGGCACTTGCTGCCTCTCCAAAAGCCTTAATGGGTCGGTTTTGTTTTAAACACGGCCCAATAATAAGACATCATTAATAGTATCACGAGACTACAAATGTAATGGGATCTGGAAAATTATTTTGAGGTCCCTGGATGACTTTAATATTGTTTCAGAACCTTTGTTTAATAGGATTAAATATTTAGAAACCCCTGGATAATTATTAATTTGATTCAAAACCTTTATTATGTGAATTTAAGTTTGAATAATTATCTATTGGTACATGTAATTTACTAAAATCACATGTTATTCACTTTACTTGATATAAATTAGTTTATATGTGGTTCTTTTATGGAAAGGACTTGAACTAGTTTGTTATGATGCTTTATACGATATTGAATCGGTCTCGTAAAATTTATATTTGATAAATAATGTGTCTATGGAATAAGTTTCAAAACTCCATAAATTTTTATGGATTATTATGTGAATTGTCATTTATTTAATTACGAATTAAAATGATGAGATTATAATAATAATTAAAATTATTTCTTAAACTTATAAATTAAATGTTCTCTCAATTAATTTTACAATAGTTGTATACAAGTGTTGATAGATTTATAATTTATGAAATTTAGATCTAAAGGCTTTCCATCGTAAGGATGTATTTAAGACAGATATTTTAATTTATTCGAAGCCGGACATGATAGGATTTGTTAAAGTATTTGCCTTATATATGTCTTGTATAAAGATGCTAGATTCGTTATGTTTAATAGGACCACTTGGCTACAATAGGAGGTGCAACATATTTTACATACGTAGCCAAAAAGGTAGGGCCACACTTATTGATGATGCAGTAATCTCTCTATAATAGTGGAGTTGTTGGCTATAGTGCTCTCAAGGCAATTATCATAGTCGCAGGTAGGCGAGTGCGATGATTGAGAGGGGACCTATACCGGTGGAACTGTTAGTTATATGTATGCCCTAGAGGCCATTACTATACATAGGATGTATACTGTAGTGGATGCTTGGACATATATAGGGAGGACTTTCTTGCTCTACATGATAGTATGCTATCTGGTTGCTCTTTACCTTAACGTGTACACAGATTGTCTCTCTATTACATGTTGGTAAAGCCCTTAGGATGTGTACTTGACTACCTGGACTATGATGCGGATCATACTAGTGGGGACATGGTAGTCCATAAGTACATCCTTCAAGGTCCCTAGTCGTGGGTGTATCGAGACGGGGCATCGATATACCAGAGTAGACTAGCGTATACCTTCTCGACCCATACAGATGGGCGATGGATGATCCCATATCCATTGGTGTTTGACATAAGAGATGATATACGGGTGCTCAGTGGAGAATGGGTACACTGGACGGACTCGCCGAGAACTCCCAGATGGTATTATACCTTACGTCAGATGGCAGTTCTCTGGTGACACTGGTATAGGGTAGTCTGTTGACCCGAGATCGTCATAGAGTCTTGTGTGGTTCCCACTGTGCTTTGATTTCCACCTTACCACGTCCAAGAGGGCATGCAAAACGGTGGCTTTTGGGTACAGTCCCGAATCACATGGAGGCAATGAGCGATAGGAGGGGATTCGTCTCTCCCGGTATAGGGAGTTGATGTTGCGCTGTGTTCGATTGGCTATAACCGGAAATCCCTGGCCAGGGTTGCTGAGATTTACTGGTAAGTGTTACCAGTAGTTTCTCGAACTGTTATAAACCTCATATCGACACGACTTATCGAGCTATTGGGGTCTGACGTTTACCACCCCTAGGCAAGATATGCGACATATCAGACGACGAGACCGGACTGTACGGTAGTGTTACTGGTTGGATTCACTGGAGTGTGAGCGGGATTGCTCGTCGATCTTTTGATCGCTCAATACCCGGGTGGCCGTTACGTTTAGCAGACCTCTTGCGGCTTGTGGGTGTTTGATATGATCATCATCTGCTGCCGGCGTATTGACGAGTCTTTAGAGTCCTACACAGAGGTTTCCTGGCTCAAGCGAAACGAAATAGGAGTGCATATGAGATATGTGCGGGACCGAGAATGATACCAGTATGTGATACTGTATTCGATTCTCGCGATTTGTGACATTGATCAGTTATATGCGATATAGCCGGGTTATCGGATCAAGTGTTGATTCGATAAGTTGTTACTGTAGATATTAGTCGGTTATATGAGATATGACCGGATCATTAAATCAAGTGTTGACTTAATGATTTAATGCATAATTATATATTTGATATATTACTTTGCGTTAACCGGTATCGGTTCACTTAAGATGGCTTTTCTCACTCACTTTTGCACATTGTATATATATGATATAGATTTGTGTATTTGATTGTAACATGTTTGATGATGCAAGATTGCTAGGGGTTGTGTAAAGAATTAAACCTAGGTTAAGTAAATGGTTAGGGTTTTATTTATTCATTTATTCATTCATTTATCTATTTATTTTTGTATGAAAAGAATGAGAAAAGAAAACAAATGGTTGCTTTCTTAGAAGCTTCTTCAAGCTTCATGCAACTTTGACCAAAGTAACCATTCTTGTCTTCTTCTCTAACCCTAACCATTCAACCTAACTCAAGTTAATTCTCTACACTTTACCATGGTTAAAATTATGATAAGAATTCATTTTCTTTTCTATTTTGATTATTCTTATCATAACATTATCATCTTCTTCTTCTTCTTCTTCAAGAAGAAAAACTAGATTCCATCAATGGTGATTGATGAAAATGAGTGAGAAATCCAATTCTAAAGTGAACCCACTTCCTATTTCTTCATCCTCTACCTCTTGCCAAGTAGTATAGGGTGTTTCCTTCATAAGTTATCATGGTTTGGTGAAGGTGGAGCTTGATCTAGTGATGCCTCGACGTAGATCATCTTCGGCACGAAGCCGACGACCTTGCCCGCCGATTTCTCCGATGAAGCCGATGCTATAGTCCGGGATTCATTTTGGACAGCGGAGAGACATCATTGTGGAGCTATGGAGGTGGAGCACCGGATCTACAAAGGTTGTATTTCCGTTCACTTAGTAAAGTTGTTAGCTAGTTTCTTTTTCGCCTAAACTTCTAGCCAACGATCCGTATTAGGGTTTCTCGGCACCGTAATTTTTGAAATTGGCATGGTTGATGCCTTTTGAGACCTCACTAGCATGCCTAGGAACCCTACAGTGGTATCAGAGCTACTAGGCATTGGATGTCGACCTATGGGGGGTTTTCACTGTGTGACAGTGTGGCGAAGCATAGGCTCTTACCCCCGGGGTGTCCCGAGACCGGAAGGTGTTCCGGCGGGTTGTAGTCCTCGTGAGGGGGCATGCGTAAAAAGTAGCGGCTGAGGGACCCGTTGGTGCCACGGCGACCCCATTGGATGGGGTGGCTTCCTGACCTACAGTGGTATCAAAGCAAGAACTGTAGCTACCTGTTTTAATTTTTGAAATTCGATTCTACAACATCTTAGGTTTCTTTTATTTCATTAATCACATTAATGAAGTCCCATCATTTAAGTTACCTAAACATCACAGATAAATACTACGTACACTTATGTCATCCGCATTCGCCTCGATGTCCCCTCGTGCACCGTTAGGTTAGGTAACTAACGGCAGAGCGGGGCAGGGCTAGCGCGGGTGTAAAACATAAGTAACGTCTATATAATATATCATATATACTATATACTGTATCTATCACAGAACATCACATGATCACATCACAGATATCGCAGCAGAAGAAACATATGAAATATGGGATATACTAGGACACTAGGGGAAAAATATTATCGGGAATTTCAAGTGTTGAAATTTGCAATGAGATTGCATACCTTTTATGAGATAGTTGGATCCCGATACCCACTGCGAGTAAGAGTTACTCCTGGGAGAGTTTTACACATTACAATTAGCCGATCAAGTAGGTGTCTAGAAAGGTGTCAACGGGGTTACGCCTCTGGGAAAACGAGGTTTACTTTAATTAGGTCCGTGCGAAAGCACGGGGAACCTCCCTCAAAGTACCGACACTGGCCTGGCTGAAAGATCGACGAAGTTGTAGGGTGTAATTAATCCCGGCTAGTCTTTCCTTTTAGGGTTTGAAGGAAGATTTGATAATAAGCAGTGGGAGCCATCCTGATTAGATAAAATAAAAACCAATCTATTCTTGCAAGAGCGCACGCAGAGTGTTTTCTTCTCTCTCTCTCCAGGTAGGGACCATATCACGCCTTAATCAAAATAATAATACGGAATATTGACCGAACCCGCTTGTTTTACTGAGCTGGGGAACGTTGGTCCCGCTCCAACTTATAATAGTTATAAGACAGAGCAGGAAATGGGGGAATACCAAGATTCCCATGCCGCCCAAACGAAGAGAATGCATGCTGATGCATCATCTTCGGGTGTGTTCATTATACAGAACTGTTTCTCAATGTCCTTTACGTCCTGGGTATATGATACCGGATCAAGATCCCAGATATGTAATCTGTTACATAGGGCTACAGAAAGGTAAAGAACTGAGATCGGGTGATAAGTTTCATGAGGCAGAAAACAGGGCAAGTTTTGCAGCCAAGTCTGTCGGTCACTGTCACCCTGTATTACCAATACATTGATTCTGAACGAATGTTATTAGATACCGAACCTGATATACAAAATCATATCAGTCTCTTTATTAGTAAAGAAATGATAAAATTTTGTATTGTTGGATAATGTTTTGAATATTTCCTATATCAAAAGTTGATCGGTTCAGGCACGTTATCTAAAAGCATTGATATTCTAAATCAAACTACAGTTCTTAGTATACGGAACACACACAAGTGGAAGAGTTCAGAAATGAACGGATCCTTCTTGAGGTATTGTAGACTAGGTCATATCAATGCGACCCGACTAGCTAAAGTTACATTTAGATGCATATTTAAATCAGTTTAAATTTACATCTTATGAAACCTGCCAGTCATGTCACAGAGATAAGATGACCATAGCTCCGTTTACTGGAACCAGAGAAAGAGTTAGTGAACTCTTGGGATGATACATGTTGATGTATGTAGGTCCCCTATCTACACATGCCAAGACCAGTTCTTTGTACTTCATTACATTCTCTGATAATCTCTCGAGATTCAGATCTATGTTCCTGTTGAAACACAAGTCCGAACCTTTTGAGATATTCACAGAATATAAGTTAGAAGTAAAGAACCAAAATACGGGTATAAGTATTGTGTCCTTTGATGTGATCGAGGAGGAGAATACTTGAGCACGGAAATCCTAGACTATTCTAAAGGAGAATGAGATTCTCTCTCAGTTTTACTCCTCCGTATACACCATAGCACGATGGTATATCGGGGCAGAGCAATCACACCCTATATGATAAGGTGTGCTCTATGATGAGTACTACTGAGTTACCTATTTCCTTTTAGGAGTTACGCACTTATGAAGTTGCATACCTATTGAATAGGGTTCTAATCAAATCAGCTGCCTACCGCTTCATAAGTGATATGGAAAGGGAAGAGCCCATATCTTAAGTTTGTTAAGATTTGGGGTTGTCCGGCCTATGTCTGAAAAACAAAATCCGGACAAGCTCGAGGCAAGATCTGTTATGTAGAACTGGAAATGTTCCAGCTATACAGACTGCAGCTGATGATTTGATAGAACCAAAGGATTCAGTAGATTCCAACGAACCTCAGCCTCTCCGCCGATCTAGTAGGGTTCCTCACCCACCTGAGAGATACTTCTGTTTCTCTATGACAGTAGGAGCGAGGATTGTATCATGAGATGATGACCCAACTAGCTTCGAGATGGCCATCAGGAGTAAGACTCTGTAAGAATGGCTGGATGCTTAGCGATCTGAGATGGAATCCTTCTACAGCAACAAAGTATGGACTTTGGTTGCTATATCTGAAGGGTTAAATCCCCATCAGGAGCAAGTATATCTTGAGAAGATTACTTGGTGTAGATGGAAAAGTTGAGACTTTCAAAGCTAGACTTGTTAAAGGTTTTCGTCATCGACCAGGCGTGGATAATGCTGAAACCTTTTTCAGTGCCTATGCTTAAGTCCATCCGGATCCTACTTACCACGGCTACATACCATGACTACGATATCTGGTGGTTGGGTGTCATGACAGCTTTTCTAAATGATGTTTTAGAAGAGGGAGTCTATAAGTACACAGCCAGAGGACCTCGTAGACAGTGGGAGCAGCGGAAACGTGTGCAAGATGTTTTATTTGATAAAGCAGGCATCGCGGAGTTGGAACATCTGTTTTGATGAGTTAGTCAAACAGTTTGACATCATCAAAATGGTAGATGAACCTTGTTTAAACAAAAAGGTAGTAGGGAGTATGGTGTCGATCCTCGTAGAGTACGTGGATGACAAACTCCTGATAGGGAAGGAGTTTCCTATGCTACGTTCGATCAATCTCTGCTTATCACAATGATTCTCCACATAGGATCAAGATGATACCTACTAAATCCTGGGTTTTGGATCTATGAGATAGATCTAAATGGATATTAGGATACTCACTAGCTGTAGTGAGATGGTATCAATCGATCCTGGGGAGAATCACTGGAAGGGTTCCAGGGTGATAAAGACGACTGAATGTCAGTCACAGGCATTGTCTTTACCCTCAGTAAAGGGACGGTATGTTGGAAGAGTTCCAAGCTAGATACCGTGACTTACTAGACGATAAAGTCTGGATATATCGCTACTTAAGATGCTACCAAAGAGGAAGTCTGGGTGTATAATAGTTCATGAGATGAACTTCGTTCCTCCCATTGTGTGACAATGGAGTTGTGGCTTATGCCAAGGAACACCCGTCCCATCAGTGATCCAGACATATTCTAAGGCAGTATCACCTGATCATGAAGATGGATGTTCTCCAAGGTGATCGAGGTTAGGAGAGCAGACTAAGAGGACAACACGGCGGATCCACTCACAAAGGCCTTTTCCCAGAGAGAGATTTTTATGGGATGGTTGAGTATGAGATACTACAACCACTGCTACAGATGGCCCTAGTGCAAGTGGGAGATTGTTAGTTATATGTATGCCCTAGAGGCCATTACTATACATAGGATGTATACTGTAGTGGATGCTTGGACATATATAGGGAGGACTTTCTTGCTCGACATGATAGTATGCTATCTGGTTGCTCTTTACCTTAACGTGTACACAGATTGTCTCTCTATTACATGTTGGTAAAGCCCTTAGGATGTGTACTTGACTACCTGGACTATGATGCGGATCATACTAGTGGGGACATGGTAGTCCATAAGTACATCCTTCAAGGTCCCTAGTCGTGGGTGTATCGAGACGGGGCATCGATATACCAGAGTAGACTAGCGTATACCTTCTCGACCCATACAGATGGGCGATGGATGATCCCATATCCATTAGTGTTTGACATCAGAGATGATTTATGGGTGCTCAGTGGAGACTGGGTACACTAGACGGACTCGCCGAGAACTCCCAGATGGTATTATACCTTACGTCAGATGGCAGTTCTCTGGTGACACTGGTACAGAGTAGTCTGTTGACCCGAGATCGTCATAGAGTCTTGTGTGGTTCCCACTGTGCTTTGATTTCTACCTTACCACGTCCAAGAGGGCGTGCAAAACGGTGGCTTTTGGGTACAGTCCCGAATCACATGGAGGCAATGAGCGATAGGAGTGGATTCGTCTCTCCCGGTATAGGGAGTTGATGTTGCGCTGTGTTCAATTGGCTATAACCGGAAATCCCTGGCCAGGGTTGCTGAGATTTACTGGTAAGTGTTACCAGTAGTTTCTCGAACTGTTATACACCTCATATCGACACGACTTATCGAGCTATTGGGGTCTGACGTTTACCACCCCTAGGCAAGATATGCGACATATCAGACGACGAGACCAGACTGTACGGTAGTGTTACTGGTTGGATTCACTGGAGTGTGAGCGGGATTGCTCGTCGATCTTTTGATCGCTCAATACCCGGGTGGCCGTTATGTTTAGCAGACCGCTTGCTGCTTGTGGGTGTTTGATATGATCATCATCTGCTGCCGGCGTATTGACGAGTCTTTAGAGTCCTACACAGAGGTTTCCTGGCTCAAGCGAAACGAAATAGGAGTGCATATGAGATATGTGCGGGACCGAGAATGATACCAGTATGTGATACTGTATTCGATTCTCGCGATTTGTGACATTGATCAGTTATATGCGATATAGCCGGGTTATCGGATCAAGTGTTGATTCGATAAGTTGTTACTGTAGATATTAGTCGGTTATATGAGATATGACCGGATCATTAAATCAAGTGTTGACTTAATGATTTAATGCATAATTATATATTTGATATATTACTTTGCGTTAACCGGTATCGGTTCACTTAAGATGGCTTTTCTCACTCACTTATGCACATTGTATATATATGATATAGTTTTGTGCATTTGATTGTATCATGTTTGATGATGCAAGATTGCTAGGGGTTGTGTAAAGAATTAAACCTAGGTTAAGTAAATGGTTAGGGTTTTATTTATTCATTTATTCATTCATTTATCTATTTATTTTTGGATGAAAAGAATGAGAAAAGAAAACAAATGGTTGCTTTCTTAGAAGCTTCTTCAAGCTTCATGCAACTTTGACCAAAGCAACCATTCTTGTCTTCTTCTCTAACCCTAACCATTCAACCTAACTCAAGTTAATTCTCTACACTTTACCATGGTTAAAATTATGATAAGAATTCATTTTCTTTTCTATTTTGATTATTCTTATCATAACATTATCATCTTCTTCTTCTTCTTCTTCTTCTTCAAGAAGAAAAACTAGATTCCATCAATGGTGATTGATGAAAATGAGTGAGAAATCCAATTTTAAAGTGAACCCACTTCCTATTTCTTCATCCTCTACCTCTTGCCAAGTAGTATAGGGTGTTTCCTTCACAAGTTATCATGGTTTGTTGAAGGTGGAGCTTGATCTAGTGATGCCTCGACGTAGATCATCTTCGGCACGAAGCCGACGACCTTGCCCGCCGATTTCTCCGATGAAGCCGATGCTATAGTCCGGGATTCATTTTGGACAGCGGAGAGACATCATTGCGGAACTATGGAGGTAGAGCACCGGATCTACAAAGGTTGTATTTCCGTTCACTTAGTTAAGTTCTTAGCTAGTTTCTTTTTCGTCTAAACTTCTAGCCAACGATCCGTATTAGGGTTTCTCGGCACCGTAATTTTTGAAATTGGCATGGTTGATGCCTTTTGAGACCTCACTAGCGTGCCTAGGAACCCTACAGGAACAGTCTTACTTAAGATGATAGTATGCTATCTGATTTGTCTTTATCATTATGTACATGTTGATAGAGCCCATCGGATTCTTGCTTAACTACCAACATTATGATGTCGATCATATACGTGGGAGATGGGGGTTTATAAGCATATCCTTAAATGTCCCTAGTCGTGGGAGTTTCGAGACTGGGCATCGACACTCCAGAGTAGACTAGCGTATACTTATCCAGACCCTGACGAGGTGCGGTGGCCGGTCTCACAAGCCATTGGTGTCAGTTGTTCACCTAAGATAGTATACAAGTGCTTATTGGGTTATGAGTACACTGCACGGACTCGCTGAGAACCTGCTAGTTGGTATTATACCTATTGTCAGATAGCAGTTCCCAGGTGACATATGTACAGGTTAGTCTGTCGACCTGAGATTTTCATTTATCTCCTGTGAGTTCCCACTGTGCTTTGATTACTATCCTACCACGACTCAAAGGAGTCGTGCAAACAGGTTTTAGTTGGGTACAGTCCCGAGCCACATGGAGGCAGTGAGCGGATCGTCGGGGATTCGTCTCTCCCGGTATTGGGGGTTGATGTCATGTTGTGCACGGGTGGCCATCACCAGAAATCCTCTGCCGTGGTAGACGAGAATTACCGATACATGATCGATAGTTTCTCAGGTGGTGATGGGTTTCATACCGACACTAAATGTCGCATTTCTAGGGGTCTAACTTCATCCACCTGTAGGGTTCCTAGGCACACTTACAAGGGTTAATAAGGCATCAACCATGCCCGAATAAAACTTTAGACGTGCCGAACAACCCAAAGCCGGGATCTTTGGTAGATAATTAGGGTTACACATGCAAGTAAACATCTTTACAACTAAAAGTGAGAGATTAAAACCTTTGTAGTCCGCTCCTTCGCTTCATAAGCTCCGAGTAGAAGTCCCTTCATCGCGATCCTTGATCTCCCAGACTCAAGAGACGCTCCACAACTCGAACGATCCATGCTAGCTTGTAGTCTACCTTTTCTCCGATGATCTACCTCGAAGTTTCTATAACTCAAGCTATATCTCTCTAATGAGGTGAACACCCTAATCTAATTGGCTAGATTAGATGAGGATGATGGAGTAGTATTTGTGTTCTTTTTTCTTATCAAATTCTCACTCTTAATCATCACAAAGTGAAAACCTAGAAAGCTTTCTCAAAGCTCAAGGTTGAAGAAGAAGAAGAAAATAATGGATAAATCCTTTTGTGATGAATAATGAAATGATATATGATTAATAATGCAACCATGGTTAACTATGACAAGGCTAACTCATGTAGAGAATTAACTAAGGCTAAGGGTTTGGGTTGGGTTAAGAATGAGTCACTAGAAAATATCAACCATAATAACTTAGCTCAAAACAAAATAAATCCTTCTAGAAGCATCAAGAAAGAACTAACCCAAATCAAACCCTAACCTTGTTTAATCTCCACTAAACATGTTGCATTAGTAATCATATCATGTTACTATAGTATATATCACATATATAATATATATTTGTAACAAAAGAAAATAATACAATTAACATAAATCACATATATATCAATGTATTACCCGGTGAGAAAATGAAATAATAAAGCGAGCCAATATTATATAATGTAATGCAATATATCATATATATTATTATACATTAAATTATCGAATCAACACTTGATCCGACAATCCGGCTATATCGAATATAACCGACTAATATATCATGTACCGATTCATCGAATCAACACTTGATCCGATGAGCCGGCTCATATCAAAATATCGCGAGAATATAATATGGTATCTCATATCGCATTATCCTCGGTCCTGCACATATCACATATGTGCTCCTACTCCGTTTGGCCTGAGTCAAGAAACCTCTATGTAGGACTCTAAAGAATCGTCAATACGCCGGCAGTAGGTGATGATCATATCAAACACCCACAAGCTGCAAGCGGTCAGCTAAACGTAACAACCACCCAGGTATTGAGCAATCAGAAGATCAACAAGCAAGCATGTGCATTCTCCTGTGAATCCAATCAGTAACACTCCCGTACAGTCCGGTCTCTTCGTCTGATATGTTGCATATCTAGTCTAGGGGTGGTATACGTCATACCCCAGTAACCGATAAGTCGTGTCGATGTGAGGCTCATAACGGGTCGAGAAACTACTGATAACACTTACCAGTAAATCTCTATATCAGCTCTGGCCAGGGACTTCCAGTTATAGCCAATCGAACACAGCACAATATCAACTCTCTATACCGGGAGAGACGAATCCCCTCCTATCGCTCATTGCCTCCATGTGATTCGGGACTGCACCCAAAAGCCACCGTTTTGCACGCCCTCTTGGACGAGGTAAGGTGGAAATCAAAGCACAGTGGGAATCACACAAGACTCTATGACGATCTCGGGTCTACAGACTATCCTGTACCAATGTCACCGGAGAACTGCCATCTGACGTGGGGTATATCACCATCTGGAAGTTCTCGGCGAGTCCGTCCAGTGTACCCAGTCTCCACTGAGCACCCGTACACCATCCTTGATGTCAAAACACCGATGCTTATGGGATCATCCATCGCCCATCATATGGGTCAAGATGCGTATACTGTAGGGTTCCTAGGCACACCAAGGAGGTCTCACAAGGCATCAACCATGCCAATTTACAAAAATTACGGTGCCGAGAAACCCTAACACGGACCGTTGGCTAGAATTTTAGGCGATAAAATGAAACTAGTTAACACTTAACTACAAGTACGGATATACAACCTTTGTAGATCCGGTGCTTCACCTCCATGGCTCCATGATGGTGTCTCCTCGCTATCCAAAACGGATCCCGGGCTCTAGCGTCGGCTTCATCGGAGAAGAAACGGGCTAGGTCATCGACGACGATGCCGAAGATGATCTACGTCGAGGCATCGCTAGATCAAGCTCCAACTTCACCAAGCTTTGAAATATTGTGAAGGATACACCCTATACTTCTTGGCAAGAGGTAGAGGATGAAGAAATAGGAAGTGGGTAGACTTTAGAATTGGATTTCTCACTTGATTTCTTCACTTGCCATTGTTGTAGCAAGCTTTCTTCATGGAAAAAGAAGATGAAGAAGAAGAAGAAGATGATATGATATATTATGATAAGTTTTTTAAAACGAAAAGAAAAGGAATACTTATCATGATAATCACCATGGTCAAGTGTAGAGACTAAACTAAGGTTAAGTGAAGTGGTTAGGGTTAAGCATGAGACAAAATGGTCACAAAGTCAAAGCTTCATGAAGCTTCAAAGAAAGAAACAAAACTTGCAACCATTTCATTTCTTTATGCTTAATATTTATCCAAAATAAACAAACAAATAAATAAATGAATAAATAAATAATGGATATGAAAAACAAAACCCTTAACCATTTAAATAACCATGGTTTAATCTTTACACTTAACTAAAAAGCATGTATCATCAAACATGATACAATCAAATGTACAAATGTATATCACATATACAATGTGCACAATCCAAGTGAGAAAATCCATTTAAAGTGAACCAATACTAGTTAATGCAAAGTAATATATCAAATATATAATTATACATTAAATCATTAAATCAACACTTGATTTAACGATCCGGTCATATCGCATATAACCGACTAGTATCCAATGTATCGGCTTATCGAATCAATCCTTGATTCGATAACTAGGTTATATCGCATACAACCATTCGATACATTCATCGCGAGAATAGAATACGGCATCACATACACGCATTATTCTCGGTCCCGCACATATCTCATATGCGCTCCTATTTCGTTTCGCTTGAGCCAGGAAACCTCTGTGTAGGACTCTAAAGACTCGTCAATACGCCGGCAGCAGATGATGATCATATCAAACACCCACAAGCCGCAAGCGGTCTGCTAAACGTAACGGCCACCCGGGTATTGAGCGATCAGAAGATCGACGAGCAAGCCCGCTCACACTCCTGTGAATCCAACCAGTAACACTTACCGTACAGTCCGGTCTGATCGTCTGATATGTCGCATATCTTGCCTAGGGGTGGTAAACGTCAGACCCCAATAGCTCGATAAGTCGTGTCGATATGAGGCTCATAACGGGTCGAGAAACTACTGGTAACACTTACCAGCAATTCTCTGATCAGCCCTGGCCAGGGACTTCCTGTTATAGCCAATCGAACACAGTGCAACATCAACTCCCTATACCGGGAGAGACGAATCCCCTCCTATCGCTCATTGCCTCCATGTGATTCGGGACTGTACCCAAAAACCACCGTTTTGCACGCCCTCTTGGACGTGGTAAGATGGAAATCAAAGCACAGTGGGAACCACACTAGACTCTATGACGATCTTGGGTCAACAGACTACTCTGTACCAGTGTCACCAGAGAACTGCCATCTGACGTAAGGTATAATACCATCTGGGAGTTCTCGACGAGTCCGTCCAGTGTACCCAGTCTCTACTGAGCACCCGTATATCATCTCCGATGTCAAACACCAATGGATATGGGATCATCCATCGCCCATTTGTATGGGTCGAGAAGGTATATGCTAGTCTACTCTGGTATATCGATGCCCCGTCTCGATACACCCACGACTAGGGACTTTGAAGGATGTACTTATAGACTACCATGTCCCTACTGGTATGATCCGCATCATAGTCTAGGTAGTCAAGTACACATCCTAAGGGCTTTACCAACATGTAACAGAGAGACAATCAATGTACACGTTAAGGTAAAGTACAACCAGATAGCATACTATCATGTCGAGCAAGAAAGTCCTCCCTATATATGTCCCAGCATCCACTATAATATACATCCTATGTATAGTAATGGCCTCTAGGGCATACATATAACTAACAATCTCCCTCTTGCACTAGGGCCATCTGTAGCAGTGGTTGTAGTATCTCATACTCAACCATCCCATAAAAGTCTCTCTCTGGGAATATGCCTTCGTGAGTGGAACCGCCGTGTTGTCCTCTTGGTCTACTCTCCTAACCTCGATCACCCTGGAGATCAACCATCTCCATGATCAGGTGACACTGCCTTAGAATATGTCTGGATCACTGATGGGACGAGGGTTCCTGGCATAAGCCACAACTCCATTGTCACACAATGGTAGGAACTAAGTTCATCTCATGAACAAATATACATCCAAACAGCCTCTTTGGTAGCATCTTAAGTAGCGATGTATCGTGCCTTTATCGTCTAGTATGTCACGGTATCTAGCTTGGAACTCTTCCAACATACCGTCCCTTTACTGAGGGTAAAGACAATGCCTGCGACTGACATTCAGTCGTCTTTATCACCCTGGAACACTTCCAGTGATTCTCCCCAGGATCGATTGATACCATCTCACTACTACTAGTGAGTATCCTAACATCCAATTAGATCTATCTCATAGATCCAAAACTCAGGATTTAGGAGGTATCACTTTGATCCTATACGGAGAATCTTTGTGATAATCGGAGATTGATCGAGCGTAGCATAAGAAACTCCTTTCTTATCAAGAGTATGTCATCCACATACTCTACGAGGATCACCACCATACTCCCTACTACCTTTTTGTTTATACAAGGTTCATCTACCATTTTGATGATGTCAAACTCTTTGACTATCTATCAAAACAGATGTTCCAAATCCGCGATGCCTGTTTTATCCTATAAAGCATCTTGTACACGTTTCCGCTGCTCCCACTGTCTACGAAGCCCTCTGGCTGTGTACTTACAGACGCACTCTTCTAAAACACCATCTAGAAAAGCAGTCATGACACCCAACCACCAGATATCGTAGTCATGGTATGTAGCCGTGGCAAGTAGGATCTGGATGGACTTAAGCATAGGTACTGGAAAAGGTTTTATCATTATCCACGCCTGGTCAATGACGAAAACCTTTAACTAGTCTAGCTTTGAAAGTCTCAACCTTTCCATTTACACCAAGTAATCTTCTCAAGATATACTTGCTCCTGATGGGGATTTAACCCTTCAGATATAGCAACCAAAGTCCATACTTTGTTGGTGTACATGGATTCCATCTCAGATCACTAAGCATCCAGCCATTCTTACAGAGTCTTACTCCTGATGGCCAGCTCGAAGCTAGTTGGGTCATCATCTCATGATGCAATCCTCGCTCCCACTGTCATAGAGAAACCGAAGTATCTCTCAGGTGGGTGAGGAACCCTACTAGATCGGCGGAGAGGCTGAGGTTCGTTGGTATCTACTGAATCCTTTGGTTGTACCAAATCATCTGCTGTATTTTGTATAGCTGGAACCTTTCCAGTTCTACATTACAGACCTTGCCTCGAGCTTGTCCGGATTTTGCTTTTAGACATTAGCCGGACAACCCCAAATCTTAACTAGCTTAAGACATGGGCTCTTCCCTTTCCATATCACATATGAAATGGTAGGCAACTGATTTGATTGGAACCCTATTCAATAGGTATGCAACTTCTCAAGTGCATAACACCCAATAGGAAAATGGTAACTCAGTAGTACTCATCATAGAGCACACCATATCAAATAGGGTGTATCTGCTCCGCCCCGACATACCATCGTGCTATGGTGTATACGGAGGAGTAATGCTGAGAGAGAATCTCATTCTCCTTTAGAATAGTCCAAGAATTCCGTGCTCAAGTATTCTCCTCCTTGATCTCATCATAGGACATAATACTTATACCCATATTCTGGTTCTCTACTTCTCACTTATATTCTGTGAATATCTCAAAAGGTTTGGACTCAAGTTCCAACAGGAACATATGACTGAATCTCGAGAGATTATCAGAGAATATAATGAAGTATAAAGAACCAGTCCTGGCATGTGTAGACAGGAGACCTTACATACATCATCATGTATCAGTCCCAAGAGTTCACTAACTCTTTCTCTGTTTCCCTTAAATAGAGCTATGGTCATCTTATCTTTGTGACATGACTGGCGAGTTTCACAAGATGTAAATTCAAACTGATTTAAATATGCATCTAAATGTAACTCAGCTAGTCGGGTCGCATTGATATGACCTAGTCTACAATACCTCAAGAAGGATTCGTTCATTTCTGAACTCTTCCTCTTGTGTGTGTTCTGTATACGAAGAACTGTAGTTTGATTTAGAACATCAATGCTTTTAGATAACGTGCCTGAACCGATCAACTTTTGATATAGGAAATGTTCAAAACATTATCCAACAATACAAAATTTTATCATTTCTTTACTAATAAAGAGACTGATATGATTTTGTATATCAGGTTCGGTATCTAATAACATTCGTTCAGAATCAATGTATTACAATACAGGGTGACAGTGACCAACAGACTTGGCTGCAACACTTGCCCCGTTTTCGGCCTCATGAAACTTATCACCCGTTCTCAGTTTTTCTACCCTTTTGTAGCCCTATGTAACAGATTACATATCTGGGATCCTGATCCGGTATCATATACCTAGGATGCGGAGGATACTGAGAAACAGTTCTTTGTAATGAACACACCCGAAGATGATGCATCAGCATGCACTTTCTTCGTTTGGGCGGCACGGGAAATCTGGTATTCCCCAATTTCCTGCTCTGTCTTATAACAATTATAAGTTGGAGCGGGACCAACGTTCCCCAGCTCAGTATAACAAGCGGGTTCGGTTAATAATCCGTATTATTATCTTGATTAAGGCGTGATATGGTCGCTACCTGGAGAGAGAGAGAAGAAAACACTCAGCGTGCGCTCTTGCAAGAATAGATTGGTTATTATTTTATCTAATCAGGATGGCTCCCACTGCTTTTTATCAAATCTTCCTTCAAACCCTAAAAGGAAAGACTAGCCGGGATTAATTACACACTACAAGTTCGCCAATCTTTCAGCCAGGCCAGTGTCGGTACTTTGAGGGAGGTCCCCCGTGCTTTCGCACGAACCTAATTAATGTAAACCTCGTTTTCCCAGAGGCGTAACCTTGTTAACACCTTTCTTGACACCTACTTGATCGGCTAATTGTAATGTGTAAAACTCTCCCAGGAGTAACAATTACTCGCAGTGGGTATCGGGATCCAACTATCTCATAGAAGGTATGCAATCTCATTGCAAATTTCAATACTTGAAATTCCCGATAATATTTTGCCCCTAACCTCCTATGACCTTGACAAAGGCCAACAAACCATAGGATGCTAGTCAAGTTCAACCCGTCATTTCCTGATTGAATTAAACCCACCCGCACGGCCCTTGACAAAGGCCAACAAGGTCGCACGACTACCCTAACCCAATCTGCATCATATGCATAAGCAGATAAGCACCAGTTAGCTACCGCACACTGCGCCTTGACAAAGGCCAACAAACGCAGCACGAATACTAACAACTACTTATCTGAAATGACGGAGGGCTACGACAGGTTTTTCTGAAAACCTATTGCGTAATGAACTTGATATCGTTGTAGGATCGAATGAATTTTGAAATGGAGTGTTTTTTAGGCTTTTCTAGTTTTGCTAAAGGAGTCACTCCCGGTGAAAGGATCGTCGGTCCTTTCCTCGTCGAATGAGGTGCGGGATATATCATATATATCGCTGTGCAAAGAAAAAACTCTTAAAAGCAATCAAAAGACAAACCGAGTGTGTAGCATCTGCCAGTTATTGCTAAAGGAGTCACTCCCGGTGAAGGGATCTCGGTCCTTTCCTTATCGAATAAGGTGCAGGATATATCACATATACCGCTGTGCAAAGCAAGAACTGTAGCTACCTATTTTATTTTTGAAATTCGATTCTACAACATCTTTAGGTTTCTTTTCTTTCATTAATCATATTAATGAAGTCCCATCATTTAAGTACCTAAACATCACAGATAAATACGATGTACACTTATGCCATCCGCATTCGCCTCGATGTCCCCTCGTGCACCGTTAGGTTAGGTAACTAACGACAGAGCGGGGCAGGGCTAGCACGGGTGTAAAACATAAGTAACATCTATATAATATATCATATATACTATATATTGTATCTATCACAGAACATCACATGATCACATCACAGATATCGCAGTAGAAGAAACATATGAAATATTGGATATACTAGGACGTCCGTGTTTTCAATACGAGCCAGTATAAAACACGGATTCCACGGTCGTGATGAATAGCCAAACCCACACCCCTAGACCCCTACGAGAGCGGCAAGCAACCCTACCAATTCTAGAGTTAGGAGACCCGGCCTCGACTCCTCGAGTTGGTCTCCCACTGGACTCCAGAACCCGGTTACTTGTGCTCCCCTCCTTGGGTCTATCCTAGTGCGGAAAAGTAAATAATATACAAAGGGTGACAACTTCCGCAACCTGGAAGTGCCCCAATAAAAGAATATTACATACAAGTTTTTACATGAATGAAAATGAAAAAACACTCATCTCACATAAAAACCCCCGGCTATTCAAACACGACGATCCAATATAACATATCCAGCAACACATAACATCACATGTCATCAACGTAAGTAAATATGTCCATCCCAATTGTCGTTGACATATTGCAACGAAACCGGCGATATCACATATTACACTTACGGTCACAGAAAAGAAAGTGTAAAACTACAACAGTTGGAATCCGCAACCACCTCAGACATCGCATGCCTGACCAAATGAATTACTTAGACATCGCATGCCTAACATTTATAAACCCCGCATTTTAGTCTCAAAATCGAAAACACTTTTCAATATCAAGTCGGGCAATTCAACAAGATTCCCGACATCCTGATCGAATGCTCGTCGCAAACTTTAGTAGACGGCCGCACCCCCGACGCCGTCGACGAAGTGCACCAAGGCGGAACACCGCTGCCGCGAGCACCCAAACGGATGCTTTCGGCGACGGGGTTCTCCTACAGTCACTTGGTCGGGGCTATGGAGTGAGGCTGTCTATTAAGTTTACCCGGGGAGTATCCGCGTACGCTACGTGATTGCGACGGACTTTTGATCACATCAAAATTCCGTGGCAACCGATCAAGTGAGACTAAACTGCTATGTTTATAACATTCATTCAGTTATCACATAACTACTTGTGGATTCCAAGTATTGTATCACATTCCGAATCAGATAGAAAATGTTAAACTTTTCGATCGAACAATCGAACACCCTAGTTTTCCTGATACAGATCAACACATGAAACAAGTCTAAAAACATTCAGTTCGTGCCTCAGTACCAACGGTCCAGCCGTAGAAGGGTCAAGCCAACGCCTCACATGTGGCACGCCGTACTGCCCCAAACCCGAAGGTTCAAAGGGCAGTTCAAGACGGTCACATAATCGAGTTAAGGTTTGTTGTCTTCTAGAGGGTCCATCGCGTTACTTGCACTACTTAGAACATCTTTAAACCATGGAAAAATCCAACACTTGGAAATTTCCCGACAGGGAAAAAATTGGGTATTTATATCCGGTCGAACTTTTTTAACATATTCAAAAATTATCCGGAAAGCCAAAATAGACAAAGTTAAAATATCCGATCGATTCATCGAGTCCCCAATACAACCCCAGAATACTCAACTGTAGAGTATACATTAAAATTACCCAGAAAATACAGGAGTTAATTATAAACATTACTGTGCAAAGAGGAGTCAAAGAGTCAACAGTATTGCCGCGGAACCGCCGCGCCACGTGGGCTTAGGCCGCGGTTCCACGCCGTTATGACGGAGTTAGGTCTCCGTTTTTCACAGTATTTCATAAAAAACCCTGCTTGATTTTCTGCATATTTTTAATATTGAAAAATCCACAATTTACAAAAAAGGACAGAGAGCAATTTGGAGTTAGGGATTTCGATCGATCGGACTTCAAACTGCGTCTACGCATCGTCTAAGGCTCTAGCTAGGCTCTGATACCACTGTAGGGTTCCTAGGCACACCAAGGAGGTCTCACAAGGCATCAACCATGCCAATTTACAAAAATTACGGTGCCGAGAAACCCTAACACGGACCGTTGGCTAGAATTTTAGGCGATAAAATGAAACTAGTTAACACTTAACTACAAGTACGGATATACAACCTTTGTAGATCCGGTGCTTCACCTCCATGGCTCCGTGATGGTGTCTCCTCGCTGTCCAAAATGGATCCCGGGCTCTAGCGTCGGCTTCATCGGAGAAGAAACGGGCTAGGTCATCGACGACGATGCCGAAGATGATCTACGTCGAGGCATCGCTAGATCAAGCTCCAACTTCACCAAGCTTTGAAATATTGTGAAGGATACACCCTATACTTCTTGGCAAGAGGTAGAGGATGAAGAAATAGGAAGTGGGTAGACTTTAGAATTGGATTTCTCACTTGATTTCTTCACTTGCCATTGTTGTAGCAAGCTTTCTTCATGGAAGAAGAAGATGAAGAAGAAGAAGAAGAAGATGATATGATATATTATGATAAGTTTTTTAAAAGGAAAAGAAAAGGAATACTTATCATGATAATCACCATGGTCAAGTGTAGAGACTAAACTAAGGTTAAGTGAAGTGGTTAGGGTTAAGCATGAGACAAAATGGTCACAAAGTCAAAGCTTCATGAAGCTTCAAAGAAAGAAACAAAACTTGCAACCATTTCATTTATTTATGCTTAATATTTATCCAAAATAAATAAACAAATAAATAAATGAATAAATAAATAATGGATATGAAAAACAAAACCCTTAACCATTTAAATAACCATGGTTTAATCTTTACACTTAACTAAAAAGCATGTATCATCAAACATGATACAATCAAATGTACAAATGTATATCACATATACAATGTGCACAATCCAAGTGAGAAAATCCATTTAAAGTGAACCAATACTAGTTAATGCAAAGTAATATATCAAATATATAATTATACATTAAATCATTAAATCAACACTTGATTTAACGATCCGGTCATATCGTATATAACCGACTAGTATCCAATGTATCGGCTTATCGAATCAATCCTTGATTCGATAACTAGGTTATATCGCATACAACCATTCGATACATTCATCGCAAGAATAGAATATGGCATCACATACATGCATTATTCTCGGTCCCGCACATATCTCATATGCGCTCCTATTTCGTTTCGCTTGAGCCAGGAAACCTCTGTGTAGGACTCTAAAGACTCGTCAATACGCCGGCAGCAGATGATGATCATATCAAACACCCACAAGCCGCAAGCGGTCTGCTAAACGTAACGGCCACCCGGGTATTGAGCGATCAGAAGATCGACGAGCAAGCCCGCTCACACTCCTGTGAATCCAACCAGTAACACTTACCGTACAGTCCGGTCTGATCGTCTGATATGTCGCATATCTTGCCTAGGGGTGGTAAACGTCAGACCCCAATAGCTCGATAAGTCGTGTCGATATGAGGCTCATAACGGGTCGAGAAACTACTGGTAACACTTACCAGCAATTCTCTGATCAGCCCTGGCCAGGGACTTCCTGTTATAGCCAATCGAACACAGTGCAACATCAACTCCCTATACCGGGAGAGACGAATCCCCTCCTATCGCTCATTGCCTCCATGTGATTCGGGACTGTACCCAAAAACCACCGTTTTGTACGCCCTCTTGGACGTGGTAAGATGGAAATCAAAGCACAGTGGGAACCACACAAGACTCAATGACGATCTCGGGTCAACAGACTACTCTGTACCAGTGTCACCAGAGAACTGCCATCTGACGTAAGGTATAATACCATCTGGGAGTTCTCGGCGAGTCCGTCCAGTGTACCCAGTCTCTACTGAGCACCCGTATATCATCTCCGATGTCAAACACCAATGGATATGGGATCATCCATCGCCTATCTGTATGGGTCGAGAAGTTATACGCTAGTCTACTCTGGTATATCGATGCCCCGTCTCGATACACCCAAGGCTAGGGACTTTGAAGGATGTACTTATAGACTACCATGTCCCCACTGGTATGATCCGCATCATAGTCCAGGTAGTCAAGTACACATCCTAAGGGCTTTACCAACATGTAACAGAGAGACAATCAATGTACACGTTAAGGTAAAGTACAACCAGATAGCATACTATCATGTCGAGCAAGAAAGTCCTCCCTATATATGTCCCATCATCCACTACAATATACATCCTATGTATAGTAATGGCCTCTAGGGCATACATATAACTAACATATACGCTAGTCTACTCTGGTGTATCGATGCCCTGTCTCGACACACCCTCGACTAGGAACAGTTATAGGATGTACTCATTGACTACCGTGGCCCCACTAGTATTATCTCATCATAGTCCCAGTAGTCGAGTACAGATCCTAAGGGCTTTATCAACATGTGAGAGTAAGACGGTAAACTAATATAAGTCAACATGTTAAGATAAAGGAAAACCAAATAGCATACTATCATGACGAACAAGAAAGTCCTCTATATATATATCCAAGCATCCATTATAATATACATCATATGTACAACAATGGCCTCTAGGGCATATACATAACTAACAATCTGCCACTTGCACTAAGGCCAGCTGCTGTAATATCTCATACCTAGCATCCGGAATAATCTCTCAAAGTGTATCTGGGGAATGGCCTTCGTGAGTGGATCCGCAGTGTTGTCCTTCGTATCTACTCTCCTGACCTCAATCTCCCGGCGATCAACTATCTCCCTGATAAGGTGATACCGGCTCAGAATATGTCTGGACTTTTGATGGGACCTGGGTTCCTTGGCCAAAGCCACAGCTCCATTGTTATCGCAATACAGAGGTATTGGATGTTCAATGGATGGAACCTCACCAAGTTCAGTAATGAACTTCTTTATCCAGACAGCTTCTTTGGCAGCATCGTTGGTAGCGATGTATTCAGCCTCCATCGTCGAGTCTGCAATGGTATCCTGTTTGGAACTCTTCCAACATACCGCCCCTCCATTGAGGGTAAAGACAAATCCCGAGTGCGACTTAGAGTCGTCCTTATCACTTTGAAAGCTCGATTTGGTAAAGGACTCCACCTGGAGTTCTCTGTTACCATACACCAAGAACATCTCTTTAGTCCTTCGTAAGTACTTGAGAATGTTCTTCATAGCTGTCCAGTAGCTCTCTCCAGGATCCGCTTGATACCGACTCACTACACTTAGTGAGTATGCTACATCGGGTCCGGTACATAGCATCGCATACATGATAGAGCCTATTGCCGAAGCATAGGGTATCCCTTGCATGCGAGCTCTCTCCAAATCAGTCTTGGGAGACATCTATTTGGAGAGAGTGAGTCCAGAGATTGTGGGTTGGATCCTATGCTTGGATTCTTCCATACTAATCCTCTTTAGTATGGTGTCAATTTACCTGGATTGGGACAATCCCAATATCCGTTTAGATCTATCTCTATAGATCATGATTCCCAATATGCAAGAGGCATCACCTAGATCTTTCATTGAGAATCTTTGTGATATGAAAAGCTTGACTGATTGTAGCATAGGAACATCATTTCCTATCAAGAGTATGTCGTCCACATACAATACGAGGAATACAACCTTACTCTCTGCAACCTTCTTATAAATACAAGGTTCATCTATATTTTTAATGAAGTCAAACTCTTTGACTACAACATCAAAACAGATGTTCCAACTCCGCGATACTTGTTTTAACCCATAAATGGATTTAAGCAGCTTGCACACCTTTCCGCTGCTCCCACTATCTACGAAGCCCTCTGGCTGAGTCATGTACATGCACTCTTCTAAATCACCGTTTAGAAAGGCGGTCTTAACATCCATTTGCCAGATTTCGTAGTCATGGTATGGAGCAATGGCAAGTAAGATCAGGATGGACTTAAGCATAGCCACTGGATAAAAGGTTTCGTCATAATCCACACCTGGTCATTGACGAAAACCCTTTGCAACAGGTCTAGCTTTGAAAGTCTCAACTTTTCCATCTACACCAATTTTCTTTTTAATGATCCACTTGCTCCCAATGGGTTTTACCCCTTCAGGAGCATTTTCCAAAGTCCATACTTTGTTGGTGTACATGGATTCCATCAAAGATCGCATTGCATCCAGCCATTTCACTGAGTCACCACTCGTGATGGCCTGCTCGAAACTAGTCGGGTCATCATCTTCCATGATGCAATCCTCGCTACCACCATCAATAAGAAAACCGTAGTATCTCTCAGGTGGATGAGAAACCCTACTAGATCGGCGGAGAGGCTGGGGTTCGTCGGGTACTACCAAATCCTTTTGTTCCACTAAATCTTCAGTTGCAGTTTTTGTTGCTGGAACATCTTCCAGTTCTACCTCAGAGCCACTAATATCTTTTGCAAGAAATTCCTTTTTCTAAAAAGGTGGCATGTTGAGCAACAAACACCTTTTGCTCCTCACTGTGGTAGAAAAAATATCCATAAGAATTCTTCGGATATGCTACAAACTTGCAAAGAACTGATCGTGCCTCGAGTTTGTCCGGATTTTGTCTTTTGAAATTGGCCGGACAACCCCATATCTTAACTCGTTTAAGATACGGTCTCTTCCCACTCCATATCTTATATGGTGTGGTAGGTACAGATTTAGACGGAACTTGATTCAATAGGTATGTTGTTGTCTCCCGTGCATACCCCCAGAAGGAAATAGGTAACCCAGCATTACTCATCATCGAGCGCACCATATCTAATAGGGTGTGATTCCTTCGCTCCGAAATACCGTTGTGCTGTAGTGTATAAGGAGGAGTAAGCCGAGAGAGAATCCCATTCTCTTATAGATAATCTAGGAAATCATTGCTTAAGTATTCTCCTTCTCGATCAGATCGAAAGATCTTAATACTTTTGCCCGTTTGGTTCTCTACTTCGTGCTTATATTCTTTGAATTTCTCAAAAGCTTCAGACGTGTGTTTCATCAGGAACACATATCCGAATCTTGAGAGATCATCAGTGAATGTAATGAAGTAGGAAGAACTGTTCCTGGCGTGTGTAGACATGGGACCACATACATCACTATGTACAAGTCCTAAGAGTTTCGTAACTCTTTCTCCGTGTCCATTAAACGGAGTTTTGGTCATTTTTCCTTTGAGACATGAATGGCAAGTATCATAAGATGATAATTCGAACGAATTCAAATATCCATCCTTATGTAACTTAGCTAGCCGTGTCGCATTGATATGACCAAGTCTACAATGCCACAAGAAGGATTCGTTCATTTCTGAACTTTTCCTCTTGTGTGTGTTTTGTATATTAAGGACTGTATTTTGATTTAGAATGAATATGCCATTATGTAACGAGCCTGATCCAATCAACTTTTGATATAGGAAGATGTTCATAACATTATCCTTTACTACAAAATTATATCCTTCTTTACTTAATAAAGAAACTGATATAATGTTGCACATCATGTTCGGTATATAATAGCACTCATTCAGAATCAGTGTATTACTACTTGGTAATACAAGGTGATATTCGCCAACAGCTTTGGCTGCAATACTTGCACCATTCCCTACTTGTACAGAATGATCACCTTTTCTCAATTCTCTACCTTTACGTAGCCCACGTAACATTTTATATATGTGGGATCCTGATCCGGTACCTAATACCCAGGACGTAGGGTGAACTGAGAAACAGTTCTTAATAACTAACACACCCGAAGAAGATGCATCAGCATGCATGTTCTTCGTTTGGGCGACGTGAGAATCCAGATATTCTCCTATTCCCTGTTCAGTCTTATAACTCTTATGAGAAAGAACGGGACCAAGGTTCCCATGCTCAGTATAATAAGCGGGTTCAGTCAATACATTCATATTATTATCTTGATTATGGCCTGACATGGTCGCTACTTGGAGAGAGAGAGAGAAGAAAACACTTTAGCGTATGCTCTTGCAAGATTAGATTGGTTATTTTCTTATCTAATCAGGATGTCTCCAACTGTTTTTATCAAATCTTCCTTCAAACCCTAAAAGATAAGATTAGCCGGGATTAATTACACCCTACAATTTCGTCAATCTTTCAGCCAGATCAGTGTCGGTACTTGAGGGAGGTTCCCCGTGCTCTCGCACGGACCTAATTAAAATAAACCTCATTTTCCCAGAGGCATAACCCCGTTAACACCTTTCTACACACCTACTTGATCGGCTAATTGTCCTGTGTAAAACTCTCCCAGGAGTAACTCTTACTCGCAGTGGGTATCGGGATCCAACTATCTCATAGGAGGTATGCAATCTCATTGCAAATTTCAACACTTGAAATTCCCGATAATATTTTGCCCCTAGCGATCTATGACCTTGACGAGGTCAACAAACCATAAATCGCAAGTCAAGTTCAACCCGTCATTTCCCGATTAAATTAAACCCACCCGTATGACCCTTGACAAGGTCAACAAGGCCATATGAATACCTTAATCTAATCATATCTCATGTTTTAGCAGATAAACACTAATTAGCTACCGTATACTGTGCCTTGACAAGGTCAACAAACGCAGCACGAACACTAAATAGTCTTTATCTGAAATGACGGAGGGCTACGCAGGTTTTTCAGAAAACCATGAGCGTAATGAACTTGATATCGTCGTAGAATCAAGTGATTTTGAAAAAAGAGTGTTTTTGAGGCTTTTCTAGTTTCGCTAAAGTGGTCACTCCCGGTGAAGGGATCTCGGCTCTTTCCCCATCGAATAAGGTGCAGGATATATCGTATATACCGTTGTGCAAAGCAAGAACTATATAAGCTGTCAAAAACTAAACCGCGAGTTTGTAGCATCTGCCAGTTTAGCTAAAGAGGTCACTCCCGGTGAAGAGATCTCGGCTCTTTCCTCATCGAATAAGGTGCAGGGTATATCATCTATACCGCTATGCAAAGCAAAACTGTAGCTACCCTTTTTATAAAGTTTTGATTCTACAATATCTTTTAGGTTTCTTTTCTTTTATTAATCTCATTAATAAAAATCCCATCATTAA
Source organism: Agapanthus africanus (assembly GCA_030015575.1). NCBI lineage: Eukaryota > Viridiplantae > Streptophyta > Magnoliopsida > Asparagales > Amaryllidaceae > Agapanthus > Agapanthus africanus. The sequence goes on from JASDDO010000014.1 coordinate 556,055,374, forward strand.
TGCTTCCTAAGCATCACAGAAGAAACAAAAGCAGTAATATTTATATATCAACATATATATATAGTATAAACATATATATCATTTATACCGCTAGTGCCGCTGACGTTCTTGTGGTTAAACCCACTGCCAGAGTATTGACGAGTCTTTAGAGTCCCACACAGAGGATTCTCACGGTTCAGGCGATATGGTGTAGATGACGTATGTTGGTACATACAGGTGTCCGATTAAATATGTGTACAGGCCGCACAGACTTTAATCGGACGGTTGATAATACTAGCGGCTTAGGATTAAGCCGGATTATTAAATCGGGTTTTGATTTAATAATTTATATATGTATTTATATATATGTATTCTAGTATTATTGTTCACTATTCATTTTCTCTCTTGGCTATTCGTATTTTTGTACGAATACGCGTATATGTATTTCGATACGTATACCGGGTTGCATTCCGTATTTATACGGAATTGTTTCTAGAAGATTGGACACCTCATTTGTATGATTTCCTTTTTTAGAAAATCATTTGTTTTTTGCAAATGAGGTGGAGGGGGTGACATGGCATGAACATTGTTTAGCATGTTGAGAGGTATGGCATGGATTTGTTTATTGAAAAATTGAGATGAGATATTTTGTGTGTGCATGATTGATAGAGAGAGAGGCAGCCACTTCTTGAGAGGGCTTGCTCATTTTGTTTTCTAGACTTGATCACTCATTCTCACTTGGAGAAAAACACTTAGCCATTTTTCCATGGTTGCTCATGCCACATGTTTCCTCACCTCCTCTTCATCTTCTTGAGTTGCTCTTGGAGCATTTGTGATGAGAGAAAAATTATAGTGACACAATCCTACACCTCCACTCTCCATTTCTAGGAACCTTGGAGCGTCGGTTGCCTCGCTTTGCAAGGCTGAAGCTTGCGCCGTTTCCCTCAGGTGGATCATCGTAGATGGAGGAAGACCAGCGTCCAAATTCGATCCGCGACCACTAGGAGCTTGGGATGATGGTTGAAAACCGAAGGACACGGATCAACTCGTTATAACTATCTAACTCCTATTTTTACATATTGCTAGTATATGGTTTAGGATAGATCCGGACATCGGGTCATGGTAGCGCCAGTTTAGAAAAATTTTGTTCCGCATTTGGCCACGGTTTGATGGCTGGGCCGCTGCCGTAACCTAATAGGAGCAATGTTATACATCAATAAGTTAGATATAAAAGGAAGTTATATAGATAATTGGATATGTTGTATCCTACCTTATTTGTTCTTACTTTATCTTGGCAATCTGGAAAAGTATGAATAAATTTGGATTTCTTGTTCACTAATAGATGCATGAGAGAAGCACTGATAGTGAAAAAATTACTTAAAATAAACCCTAGTAATATTGTGAAAACAGTCTTAGAGTGGGTGAATAAGATTTTATGGAAACTTAGTACAATTGTGCGGAATAAAGAAATTTTGAAGCGGAATATAAAATCAGAGTATAAAGACTAACAATTTCACGGTCATAGAATGCACAAAGAGACAAATTTGACACAGAAGATTGTTAACTAGGGTTCACCTACTCTGTGGCTAATCTCTGTCTGAGAACTGCTCAGGATTCAACTTCACTATCCAGTGACTCCTTACGGGTGGAGAAACCCAGATTTTTTTCTAAGCTCAGATCTTAGAATTTTTACACTTGTAGTTTGTTAACACCTAGATTTTTTCCGAGGCTCAAGTCTGGAACCCTTACAGTGTGAAGATCTTGGAACTTTCTTCACTAGGTCGTAAAAGAAAATTTTAACAAATCTTTATAAGCCAACTATACAATCCTAATGATTTCAAATGATAAATCAACTTTCAAATCTAAAAAGATAATGGATTGTGTTTTGGAGAATAGAAACTTTTAAAAACGATTTGCAGAAGTTTTCAAAGATTAAGAAAAGTTTAAAACAAAACTTCTTCAACAACTAAGAGATCTTTTGTTTATAATAAACAGTAAAGTTTAAAGCACTAGAAAGATCTCGTCTCTCTAAAAGAATAGAAATAACTTGAGAACTAGAGAGACAGAGTTTTCATGAAAGAAAAATTGAAAATCAAAATAGTTGAAACTTTAAAATCATGAAAGAGTGAGTGAAAAATCTTTAGAAAATAGGTCTTTTATATAGAAAAACAATGAAGGACGGTTGGAGCAGTTAAAATAACTTTCCCTAAAGTTTAGAACCATTTTTGGCAATTAATAGCCGTCACGGTTTGAATTTCAAACCGAAAACAGAATTTTGGAAAACTTATAAATGCTATGGACGTCTCAAGGGACGTCCTATGTGACGTCCTATGTCTGATTTATCAGACACAGAATCCTTTAAAGTTAGAAAAAATTTGAGAAAAGGATTTTGGTTTGGTTTTAAAAATTCTAATTGAAAATATAGATCAGAAAATAGATTCTAACCGTTAGAGATCGACTCAACTCTAGACTCAAAGAAAAATGGAAAAATCTTGAATATGTTCGTTGGTCGACTTCTTCGTTATTTCCTTTGAATTGGCATTAAGGCCTTCCGAGTCTTTCAATGTCACTGATGTTACTTTTAAGATGTCAGTTGCAGTGCCGATTGTTTTTATACTTGAATAACTCCAGTTGTGTAGCACTTTAACTTATCTGACATGGTTAGTAATATATGATATATTTGAAATACGGTTTTGTAAAATAATATGTTGGTGATGTATGCCCAAGAGGACATTATTGTATAGTACAGGATTGTATATTACATTTTGGAATGTTGGGATATATACAGATATAATAACAGCCTTGCTCAATATGATAGTATGTTATGTGGTTTGTATCTATCTTAATATGTGTATATGTTTCTTTTAACGTATCGCTAAAACATGTTGATAGAGCCCGTAGGATCTTTGCTTGACTACCAGCGTTGTGATGGCAGTCACACTAGTGGAGGCTGGGTAGTTTATAAGTGCATCCTTAAACTTGTCCCTAGTCGTAGAATTATCGAGACTAAGTATCGATACTCCAGAGTAGACTAGTGTATATGCTTCTTATCCCCGTCAGGGGAGATGGCATGTCCCGCAACCATTGGTATACGGTAACAAAGATAGTGTACAGGTGCTCATTAGGTTATAAGTTACACCAGACGGACTCGCTGGGAACTGTTGGTCGGTATTATACCTATCATCGGATAGCAGTTCTCTGGTGACATGAGTACAAGTTAGTCCGTTGACTTGACATCACTATTCGTCTCGAGTGTGTTCCCGCTGTACTTAGATTACTACCCTACCATGACTCTAATGAGTCGTGCAAACAGGTAGTAGTTGGGTGCAGTCCCGAAGCACTTGCAGGCAGTATGTGATAGAAGGGATTCATCTCTTCCAGTATTGGGAGTTGATATCGCGTTGTGTAGGGTTGGCCAATACTAAAGGTCCCTGACCAGGGAAAGTGAGATTTACTTGTAGGTACTGTTAGTCTAGGATTGCCCACTTGAAATAATATTTGAGGCTAAGCATGCATGATTTTCAAAAATATAATGAGAAAAACTACCGCTAAAGAGGTAATATGAACTGAAGATCGAAACTTGAAGCTAGAAACTAAACTAGAAGAGGTTTAGCTACTCGGCTCAGGTTATACTTACATTCTTAAGCTAATCTTGAAGGAATTAGAGGTTTGTTCCCCCAATTAGAGCAAGGCTCTGTTTGAATTTTGAAAATTCAAATTTTGAAGCAACGCTTCGGTTCCCGTGCGCTGCGCGCAATGCGCCATGTGTCAGAAGTTGACACGGCAGCACAACGCCCAAGGCGGTACGTCCGATCAGAGCAAGGCTCTTTAAAAAACATAAGCAACACTCAACTGCGCAAGTGCACCGCAGCGCGACACGTGTCTGCGCAGTTGCGCAAGCACAACTGCGCAAGCGCACGGCTGCGCGACACGTGTCTGCGCAGTTGCGCAACCACAACTGCGCAAGCGCACGGCTGCGCGACACGTGTCTGCGCAGTTGCGCAAGTGCTTCACTGCGCGACACGTGTCTGCGCAGTTGCGCAATCGCTGTTGCGCAAGTGCTTCACTGCGCGACACGTGTCTGCGCAGTTGCGCAATCGCTGGTGCGCAAGCGCCTTACTGCGTGACACGTGTCACGCGCTGGTGAGTTGCGCAACAACAGAATGAAGATTTAAGGAAATTTTTTCTGTTCTTACTAAAACAAGAAGATTTCTTCTGTAAAACATGGGCCTTTGGATCAAAGATCCAACGGTGGGGAAAATTCCCCAAATCACTCAGAAAAAGATCTTTTTAACAAATTTAACTAATTTTTAAGCACTATAAAAAGGACCTCAGACCTCATTTCAAAGGCATCATCCGGTTTTAAAAAAAAAAGAAAAGAAGAAAGAAGAGAACTCTTGAGAACTCCTTGAGAATACAAAAAAAAAAGAGAAGGTAAAAACCTTTGAGATAAGAGAAAATTCTTTTAAAGAATAGATCATTGATCTAAAGAACAAGATCGGTGATCTTCAATAAATAAATAAATAAATAAAAATAATAAAAAATAGTGCCTTGCACTTGCTATGAACCTCTGGTTCTCTAAGACAGAAAGAAAGAAAAAGATTTCTTTCTTTTCTTTGATCTAAATTTAGATCAAGGAATTAAAAAGTGCTCTGCACTTCTTTTCTTGAATCTAAAAGATTCTTAGTGCTTTGCACAAATGCAATGCATTACTTGAAGGGCCAGGCCCAAATCAAAAAGACCCAGCAGGCCAAAATAAATTACAAAGCAATAAAAGGGCTGGGCCCAAATAAAATTGATGTTCTGCATCAGAGCCCAAAACAAATTGATGCTCTGCATTCTTTCTGGGCAAAGCCCAAATAAAAGTAAAAAGAAATGCAAAAGCAATGTTGGACATTTTCAACTGGACTTAGCCCAATCGTGGCCATAAGTCCTTAAATTAAATTGACTGAGCAAAATGGCTCTCCTAAATCAATTTACGTCCGATTCGAGGGTACATCTCCGAACTCCTTTGACATCCATCGTTGTAATTCCTCAACGACGTCAAAGAGGTGACGGGTCCCAACGACCACACACCCATATGGACTGCGGGGTCCTTAAACTCGTGGACCGAGACGTCCTTAAACTAACATTGGACCGAGACGTCCTTAAACTAACATCGGACCGAGACGTCCTTAAACTAACATCGGACCGGGACGTCCCTAAACTAATATTGGACCGAAACGTCCTTAAACTAATATTGGACCGAGACGTCCTTAAATTAATAATGGACTGAGATGTCCCTAAACTAATATCGGACCACCACGTCCCTAAATTGGAACAATAGGGCCCAAACGCTCTTTTGTCGAATCTAAACGGTCCCGTCTAAGTTGATCTTAGCCCCAAATACGGTTAACGTGTCCTTAGATATTTAAATAAACGATAAAACTCCAAATCAACTTTGGTTCAAGGGTACATCTCTGAACTCCTCTGACGCCTGTCGTTGTAATCCCTCAACGACGTCAGAGAGGTGACGAGTCCCGACGGCCAGATATTAAATCGATCACTACGTCAAGTCGATCTTAGTCCAAAACAGGACTAACGTATCCTTGACGAACGTTTAAGTTGATCTTAGCCGCAAAACTAATGTATCCTTAAACTAAAACACCAAACCCAAATCTAAGTAAACACGGATTTGGACTAATCCATGTCCTACGGGCGATGGCATTACTCAGTCCCCGTATACAATCCACGGGCAACCATAAACAAAACAAACACACATGACACGAAGTGAAATTCTGGAGAAGGAGAAAGTTGTTACCGCGATGCGGTAGCGTAATTAACTGCAGGGGCTTGCGCCTGCAGGGAAGAGCGTCCCCACAATCAAAAACCCCTCACCCTGAGGGGGAATCTGACGAAGTCTGCTACATCGGCCGCATCCGTCTAAACCTCCGATACACGGTGCCAAAAATCAACTTGGCATCTTTGGAGAGATAGACGGATAAAACCAAATAGCATCTGCCCCGAACCTCAGGCACAGACCCAAAGTCCAGGCCGCCGTTCGAAGGGGAACAGATTCTGGCACGCCCGGTGGGACCTTTTCCTCTTTCCACTCCACACTTCGTTTGTCATCCTCGCGAACCAATCGCGGTTTGTTAAATGGTTGCCTTCGGATTTCAAATTACTAAGATTTGGTCTTTTGTCTGGCACAGAACTCAAGATTCAATGGCCTCCAACTGCACCAACTGCTCGAAGTGCCACTGCAATGGACGCTCCACCTCTCCCGGAGGTGTAGCATATGGGCCCCAAGCGGCTTCTTTCCTTACTCTGCCGGTAGACCAAGTGACCCAAGCCACCACCGGCTTGTTCTTCGGAACTATGATCCCACCTGCAAGCTTTTCTGCACCAATACCTGCACCGGGAGTGGGTAAAAAGTCGGTCTTCAACCGGCTCACTGTTTCGACAGCCCCTGTCAACGGGTCGCCCGTCACTAAACCGACAGCCTCCGTTTTCAGCAGGCTAGGTCAGAACCATGAAGTGGCCGTCCCAAAGAGGGCAACGGTCGCTGCTCCGGAAGTCGTTAAAGCGGCTTCTCCCATCAGAGAGTCGGTCTTCACAAGATTGACGGTTCCCACTCCTCCCCCAGCTGGTCAAAAGGCATCAGTCTTCGATAGGCTGACATCGGCAGTTACCCCACGCTCAAACAGGGGACAACAAGAAACTATCTCGATTTCCGAGCCAGTCCCAACGGCTCGTCGTGCGCAACGTCGCCATTGGCAACGAGTGAGGAAAACAGGGGGCAGTTCCCCCTCAGGGCTGATTCCACCTGCTCCGATGGTGGAGGTCAACGCTGCTGTTCCAACCGGGAACAGCTTTGAATTACTGAGGAAGGTAAGAAAGAACTCTCCAATAGCTACATTGAAAAGATCTCCGCCTGTGGAGAAAGCTCCTGAAACAAAACGAGAACAGACCCCTCAACGGCTGTCTTCAAAGATTTATAAAGTTTGGCGGAGGGTTCAAGACTCTGTGATTGACCCAGACCAATTTCGTCGCAAGAAAAAGGCAAAAGTGGAAAAGGACAAGGACCGCCCCATTAAACAGCAGGGGACAACAGTTGCTATGGTGCCCACTTCAACGGCTCCTTCCACCTCGATGGCTCACAAAAGAAGGAGGCCAGAGAAAGCTCCCACGTCAGCGGCAAAGTTTAAAAGCAGTGAACCTAAACACCCCAAGTCAGGGGGCATAATTGTTCATACGGTTTATATGGCTTCTGGAAAGGAAGAAAGCCGTACTTCTACGAGTCACCGACCGCTTACCCGATCAGTGACCAAGGCTCAGGAGCAGCAACAAAAGCTCCAGGAGATGATGACTACAATGGCTGCACTCACGGAGCCAAAAGAGAACCCTGAGACATCCTTAGATGAACGCCAAGAGGAATAGACCGACGCCGAGTTCCTCCGCTGAGTACTGGAAAAGAGGGACAAAGAGGCTGCTGAACAAGCGGCCAACATACAACGGATGGGCCTCCTCTTCCAGGATATGATAGGGATGATGATACAACAAAATCCTCCCGCTGAAGAACCCCTAATCGTCCTTCGAGATGATAAGGGAGAGACATTAAATCCGCAGCCCGCTCTATTAACAGCTAAAGAGGATACAATCTCTAAGACTGATCTGGACGAATACATAGCCCAGCAAATAAGGGTTCATCATGCGGCCGAGGCAGCCGGCCATGTCGTAAAAACGGGGCGGCCATATCCGGGCTGGTATGACCAAATCAAGTACCCGCCGGGTTACACAATTCCCAAGTTCCATGTCTACAAAGGGACCGGCAATCCCCATCAGCATGTTGCCCAGTTCAGGGCGCTTTGCGGTAACACCGGCGGTGATGACAAGCTCTTGCTCCGCCAGTTCGTTGGAAGTCTATCAGATACGGCGTTCGACTGGTACTCTGAACTCCCTAATGATTCTATTAAAACCTTCGCGGAAATGGAGCTGCTGTTTACCCAACGTTTTGCAAGTGCCAGTGAACGTACCCCGATGACGGCACTGATTAACGCTAGGGTAAAACCCGGCGAGACATGGGTTCAGTACGCTATACGGTGGCGTAATCTATGGTCGAAGTGTAAACAACGCATAGAAGAAGCCCCTGCGGTGGGAATGTTTGTTGGAACTCTTGATCCACAAGCAACCATTTCACAGTTTATGATGTTCTTCAAGCCGACTTCCTTCCAGGCTTTGATTGACAAACTAGCGCAGATGGACCAGATGGGCCATAAACCCTCTCTCCCAAAGCCAGACTCCCGAAATGACAAAGGAAAGGGAAAAGCGATCGTTGTCGCTAATGCTCAACAACAACCGAGCGACTCGAAGCCGGTTGCTCATCCAAACAATACGCGCCCGTACGTACCCCTTGAGGATAGAATGGGACGCTCTTACTCCTTCCCCCACGATAAAACGAGAAGGCTATTCGAGCTGGCATTGCGCAACAGACTCATAAATCTGCCAGATCCAAAACGTCCGTTGCAACCGAACGACGTCAACGAGCCCAATTACTGCCCTTACCATCGAGTGCTAGGCCATCCCATCGAGGATTGCTACGTTTTCAAGAATTGGCTTGAGAACCAGTACCGCCAAGGCAAATTTGCGCTATCCGACAAATGGAAGGTGAATCCCCCGCAGCCCCACACCTCTAAAGGGACGAATACGCCGGGGGCAACATGCTCCGTTATTGAGGAAGCTCCTTGGGAGGTTGTATTATCAGCCAAGACAAAGAGGATGCTAAACGATCTTCAGACCTGTCCAGCGGTCAAGTGGAAGAACCCCTTTGAACTGCAGGTTATTGAGGGGATGTTGAAGCCACGTCCGACTCCGAGGACCGATGGTGGTAGTTCAAGTGTTCATAGTCAGCCGTCAAAATCTTCGAAAAAGAAGAAGAAGAAATCTAAGAAGCCCGTGAAGCCTGGCGACAAGCGCACAGACTTACAAAAGCAAATCGACGCACTGGATGAATACAACCAAAAGGCGCGGACTCCCATTACGCTCCAAGATTTCCTTGATCACGTCTTTCAAAAAGAAGATAAGGGAGAAAGTTCATCGGATGAATCCGAGGAATATGTGGCGAGCTGTCATATGACCTCCCATTCGACCACGAACGATGAAGGGACTTCTGACACTAAAATGCTGGGGGCAAATACTGGGTCAAGGGTTCCGGAGTTATCAATCGAAAGGATTGACGCGTTTCTTAGTGAAGCTCGATTGAAAAGTAAGCTGATCGAGAACGCGAGACGGCTGTATTCGAAAGGGCCAAGCGCCAGCGACTTGAGGAAAGAGCTGAGATGATCCCGCTGGAGCAAAATGCCTCCACCGCTGACAAAAGCCAATTCAAGATAAAAAAGAGGTTTGCTAAGGCCATATTAATGGGCATGAAGCTACCATCCTTTGAAGGAAAAATGACTGGTGTGGTAGAAATGCACCCCTCTTATTGCTTATATCATCAGAAGGTCTCGCATCCCACTCAAGAGTGCAAGGCTTTCGATAGATGGTGGCAAGGATACGTCGCTAATCAACAACGCTTTAAACGGGAAAAGCGTAAAATTCGTCGGGAGCAAAGAAACACGACCAAAGAGCTTGAAAGAACTGCTGGCAATTGTCACATGGTTAACACTACCGGGTCACAAGTGCCTACATTTGGGAGCGACTCTGATGAGGAGCTAGAACTTGCCCCTCTCTTTAAAGAGTCAACTTCGGGAAAAGAAGAAGAGCCGGTGGTTTGTGAAAATATCCGGCTGCGGAATCGGACACTGCCTGAAGAGAACCTCGGACCCTCGAATAGAAAAGATAAAGGGAAAGAAAAGGTCTCTGAAGACATCGTCTTAGATGACCAAGTTCTGGAAAAGCTAAACGCCGAAAACCCGCCGAAGATAAGTAAGGTGGATTACAACGTTCTGGCACATCTGAGGAAACTGCCCTCTCAGCTCAGCGTCCTTGATGCCTTGTTACTATCAAAGGAGGCGAGAGACTCTTTGATTAAGGCGCTACAAGATCCGGACCAGTTCCAAGCCTTCTTAGCCGAAGAAAAGATGAAAGACGAATTAGAAGAAGTGCACACAGCCAACGTTGCTTTTGGTGATGAAGACCTTCTCCTAGGGACGTGTGAACACAATCGCCCCCTTTATGTCTCAGGATACTGCCATGACATAAAGATAGGTAAAATCTTGGTCGATAACGGATCGTCTGTCAATTCACTCAATGTGCGAGTGTTAAAGGAGATTTGCATGAGTGTCCAACACCTCGCCCGAGACAAAATCACCATCTCCGGATTCGACTCCCAATCATCAAAAACTCTTGGATCTGTGATATTGACGTTACGCTTCGGGTTGCTCGTCACAGACATCAAATTCCATGTTATAGACGCCAAGACGTGCTACAATGCTCTGCTCGGCCGACCATGGCTACACGAGTACAATATCATCCCTTCTACGCAGCATCAGTGCATGAAGTATTCTAGGGATGGCCTCGAGTACACTGTGGCGGGAGAGTTGAATCCGTTTTCCGTGAACGAAGTTCGCAAGTATGAAGATGCCAAATACTTCTTACCGAGTTTCGAATACACGGAAAGGTGTCACAAAACGGAGAACAAAACTAACGCCACCATCCCTGTCTTCGGCAGTGACACCGAGGAGGAGGAGGATATAATTTATTCAGGTCCATCCTAATCCACCAGGCCAGGACCATCCGTTCCTTCGTTGATCTTCGGCAGTGATTCAGAGGATGAAGTTCATGTTGTATTCCCTGCTCAGCCTTCAATACGGGTTTTCGCTGATGAAGAGCGAAGTCTGCAGATAACCATGGTGCCGCTTGAACATTACAAAGAACTGGATGCACTCGACACCAACAGCGTAGAAGAATTGCAGACATTCTATATCCCTCCCGGACGAAAAGGCGAGAAGGCAATCCTATTCTACCGTTCTGAAGAAAACAAGGTGGAAAAAGAAATTTGGCATGGCGTGGATCCCACGCTCAACAGGCTTCAGCCTATCCGTCTTCCCAGATATTATACCGAAGGTTTGAAGAAACTGTTGAAGCGCCAGGGAATACCTTTCGAACAAACCGTTAGAAAGGCCAAATTCTATGACAGGGTTTGGAACGTTCCCGGGACTCAACGCAAACTGCCTAATGGGAAAATGGAAACAAAAGGGCTTGGGTACATCCGGTCAAAGAAACGGGAGCTAGTAGACAGCTGTTATGTCATGTATGACGTCGATGAAGAGGCGGACGCTCAATGGGAGGACGCTAATCTTAAGCCAGTAAAAGTTCCTAACGAAAAATTGCCCGGTCCATCATTTGAAGAACAAATGGACAGGCTTATAAGGGAAGCTAGTCAAAAAGTCCGAGATGACCACAACCGCGAGACAGCCATCTATGAGAAAGCCAAGACGCAACGCCTTCTCCGACAGGCTGTGAAGGATGAAAATGCAGCTCCTTGTCAGCCTGCTACAAAAAAGGTTCGACGCGAAAGCAAAAACAAGTCAAAGGGCAGAAAAGGCGCTCAACAACCACAAAGCAGAGCTAAGAAACCACGTATCCGAGAGTCGAGCGTTATTGACTTAGCCCTCAGGAAGAAAATGGGTTGAGCATACTCATTTCCTCGGAACAAAACAAGGAAGATATTCGATCTCGCTCTAAAACATCAAATGCTTACGTTGCCAGAGTCAAAGCACCCCAAGCACGCAGGCGAGGTGTTCAACCCAAATTATTGCTTTTACCATCGAGCAATGGGACACCCTCTTGAAGATTGCTTCACCTTCAAGAATTGGGTTGAAGATCAGTATCAGCTAGGCAAATTCGCGTTTTCTGACAACTGGAGGATAGCGCCACCACAGAAGCACGAGCCCGAGGCCGCGAAAGAAAAACCAGTTCCACATTGGGATTGGCAGAAAATTCGCACCTGTCGTATGATCACAATATTAAAAGAAGAACCCAAGAACCTGGACAGCCTCCCTTGGTGCCTCGAAAACAGTAATGATGAGGTAATCTCAGAATTTCCCCCAGCTCCGAAAGAACTGGAGGATGGAATACATACCACCGCAGATAACCTCAGGAAAATCGAGTTGGGGACGGTAAATGATCCGCGACCGACATTCGTCAGCGAACTGCTGTCTGAAGAGAAGGTGGCTGTGTTAAAAGACGTCCTTGTGCAGCATAAAGATTGCTTCGCATGGAACTATTCCGAGATGCCAGGACTAGATCCAGGAGTCGCTGTACATAGACTAGCAATATCCCCAAACGTCAAACCAGTCAAACAGGCACCGAGAAGAATGCGACTAGAGCTTGAGATGAGCATAAATACCGAAGTCAAAAAGTTAATCGACTCTGGCTTCATCCAGGAAGTTCAGTACCCAGAATGGATCGCCAACATCGTCCCGGTAATGAAGAAAAATAGGACAGTGCGCATATGCGTAGACTTCCGGGATCTTAATAAAGCTTGCCCGAAGGATGATTTCCCAGTGCCAGTCACTGAACTGATGATAGACAATACATCCACTCATGAGGTTTTCTCATTCATGGACGGCTCATCGGGGTATAATCAAATAAAAATGCATCCCGAAGATCAGAAACATACGGCTTTCCGGACTCCTTTAGGGATATTTTGTTATAAAGTAATGCCCTTCGGTTTGAAGAACGCCGGTGCTACTTATCAGAGGGCCATGACAAAGATCTTCAACGACCTTATACACGAAATCGTCGAATGCTATATCGACGATCTCGTGGTTAAAAGCAAGTCATACGAAGAGCATCTCGAGCATTTGAAGATCGTATTTCAACGCCTTCGGCGATACAATTTGAAGATGAACCCTTTAAAATGTGCGTTTGGGGTTTCCTCGGGCAAATTCCTAGGATTTATCGTTCGACACCAAGGTATCGAAATAGATCCGTCTAAGATTAAGGCGATCATGGAAATGCCTCCGCCAAGAACTCTTAAACAGTTGCGATCTCTCCAAGGGAAGCTTGCATACATGTTCATATCAGATTTTTGCATTTTCATACCGCCCAATTTTTATCACAATGCATATCGGTAGATACTCTTGAGCCGTGTTTGCTAGTCAATTGCAGGATACAGGTTCTCGGTTCGAAAACGGTGAAATTCATGGAAAACACGACAAGATCCGGGTTCCTGCTAACCACAGATAAAACACGGTCTCCGCTCTTCATCCGTATGCTGCCAGATACCAGTTTAGGGAGACAAAATGTTAAATCAATGTCGTTTTCAGGCACAAGGCTCAATGGCAGCATAAGATCCAAGAAAATCTACGCGGTGCTCGAGGCAATCATTCCAAATCTTGACAAAAAGTCCACCTTTCCCTCAACAGAAATTCTGGAAAATTCGTGAAGCAATTATGAGAAAATACATATACCAGAATGAAGTTCACAACAAACCAGGCCACCACCAAAAAGCCCAAAGCCCAACTCCACAATACGGCCGCGGAAGCGCGGCCAAAGGGGGGTCTTGGCCGCGCTTCCGCGGCCGTTCTGGCGCCAAACATGCAGGGTTTTCAGGGGGGTTTTGGTATTTTCATATGGGCCCGTATGGTTGCCCTAGATTTCCATTCTCCAGCCTATAAATAGCCCAGAAGTTTGAGAAGGAAGGGGGTCCATTCTTGTATTTTCATTTTGCCTAGTTTTAGTGTTTATCTTCTTCCTCTTCTCACCTCTTCTCCATTAAACTTATAGTGAGCTTTTGAGTGAAGAGTGATGAATAAAGAAGACCATTTTATTATCATGCTTGTCTCTTTCTTTACTTGTTGTAATTTTAATTGTTAAGTAGTTGTTGTTATTTGCTTGATTGTTTCTTTCTTCTCTCTTTTTCTTTATCATTCATATGACAATGATACTTACGCTAGATCCTCGCCAAGGTGAGGTCGCAAATAGTTAGTCGTATTCTTCTAATCTCCATCTTTCTATCTTACTCTTTGTTTTGTTTTGTTTTTCCTTATCATGAAGTGTGAGTAGTTTTATACTTGTTAGGGTAGGATAAGGGAAGTTTGAGAGAAGGAAATCTCTCTCACTCTTTCCTTGCCCAACAACTTAAATCGACTCCCGTTAATTGAACCACAATCCGCTCCTTACGGCACCCTATCCTACATGATAGCGGTGATTCCGTAGTGAGACCGGTTGTGGTTGAATTAACCGGAGGTTATGGATAAGAGCCAAGAACGGACGGACAAGCACCAAAAGGAAGGACTATGCGTTGGAAAGCTTAGCTTATACTCGCAAGTTCCTTCCTAGTCACGCTAATCCCCGTTGTTGCCGATTACCGTAACACCGATATTAAGTGGGGCAACGAAAGATGTGGAGACTCCTAACTCAAACTAACCTAATCCTAACCCTAACAAGCTCTCTTTAAATATCAACTCAACACTTAGATAATCCAACAAAATCTGAAAACAGGACTTAACTCGTTAAAACACTTTGAAAAAGACTCCCATCTCCCTGCGGACGACCCGTACTCAACCGGCTAGCTACAAGCGAAACCGTCTTGATTGCGTTATTTAAACTAGAACTTGAACACGCACGTATCCTACCAATCAAATGGCGCCGTTGCCGGGGAGACGGTAGTTTATTTCCTTGTGTAATTTCGGGTTAATTTGTAAGTATAAAAAAAACGAAAAAAAAATACACTTTGTAAAAGAAACCATCTTGTTATTCTTGATTAGTTTTTGTGCAAGTGTGCAGGAAAATACGAAGTTCAAGATCGACGCCAAGGACGTTGAAAATACGGAGTTCAAGTACAGTGCCAAAGACGTGGGAAGATAGACCCACATTTCGCGGCTACACCGCGACGGACAAAAAGAAGTTAACGGTCTACTGTCAAGATCTGGAGCAGGTACAGTGAGAAACTAAAGATTCAGTAGATCCAGACAAGAAGAGGACAGCTACAGAAGATCACCCAATTTTTCCAGAAGCCCAAATCCACAGTACTGCCGCGGAAACGCGGCATAAGCAAGCTTAGGCCGCGGTTCCGCGGCCACTTGGTGCCTTTGGGCTGCCAACTTTTTTCTGGTGAGTCTCTCTCCTCTCTCCACTCCTCTGGACTCCACTGAACTGTGTTTTCTGCAGCCTTCTTTGCGCAAATTCTTCTCCCCCTTCCAATAAACTGTTCTTGTGCAGGATTCTTTGCGCCACAAATAAAAATTGTTTGCAGTTGATTTGTTACTGTTTTGCATTCTTTAATACGGACTTAAGGGGCTTGAAACCAATCCAGATTGGGTGGGGATTTCATCACCCTTCCCAGGACCCCAAAAATCACTAAAGCATATGCATTGTCCATTGTAAATTAAAAAATACTAGACTTCAGCCCTAAGGACTTCGCGCTCATTAGGAGAAGATAAACCGTGTTTAGAACCTCGCTTAACCGTATATTGTTTACGGGGTGTCTAGGAAAGTGTTAAAGGCGCAACCGCCGAAAGAGAAAGGATTATTTAATTAAGGAACTTCGCGAAAGCGTTGGACAACCTCCCCTTATCTCTGCACTTACCTGGCCTCGTGATCAGTGTATTGTTAAGCCCGTTTCTCGACACTGTTTAACTTCGATAATCAAGTTCAGGAGCAGGTCTAGTAGACCTAGGTTACCCAGATCTAGGTGTGATTGTGCATATCTTGTTTGTGATTGCTTAAGCCGTATTTCCGTACATATTTCTGTAAATCTCTTTCTAAAAAAAAAGAAAAAAAAATCAAAAACTTTTATAAAAACTTGCCCTTTTATCGCCAAATCCATTTTCACCCACCATCCATCGCCTTTCTCCATTGACGTTTTCTTACCCTCACCTTCTCCGCTTTGACTATACTAAACTTGTTTAGTGTATGTCCGCTTGGACTCGGGACACTAGCGCCCGTCTAGTCCGCGTTACGTTAGTCGCAACCGACTACGCGATCGACTCCGAAGTCGATACTCCGTCCACTCCTCTTTCACCCCTTCCTTTGCCGGCCAACTCCGACGTTGACCGGAATTCTGTTCATACGTCTTCACCTTCACTTTCACCTTCACCAACCTCTTCTTCCGCGATGTCGGGATTTAATCCGAACATCTCTTTGACCACCGCTGAATTGGCTCCACCTCCTACGGAGACCAATATTCCACCACCTCCGCCTGTTGTAGCGCCGCAGCGAATTGCGCTCCAGGATCGTTTCTACCCTACCCGTTCTGCACTTCCCACCTGCCTTTCTCTTCCTCCGGCCAATAGGGACAACTTTGAAATTAAGCCCCATTTCATCAACATGCTTCCACGTTTTCATGGGCTTGAATCTGAAGATGCCTATATCTTCATCAATAAATTTCAAAATGTCTGTGCCATGATGAAAACCACCCAGCTGTCGGACGATGCTATACGCCTACGGGTCATTCCGTTTACTTTATGCGATCTCGCTGAAAAATGGTTGTATAGCACCGCTTCCCACTCAATCACCAGCTGGGACGAGTTTGTTAAAGCGTTTCTGAAAAAATTCTATCCAAATCATAAGACCGCAAGAATTCGAAATGAAATCAACCAATTCTCCCAGCTTCCTTCTGAACCCTTCTGGAAGTGCTTTGACCGATACAAATACCTTCTTGTTCAGTGTCCTCACCACGGTATAGAGAAATGGCAACTTTGCCAAACCTTATACGAAGGACTGAACCCAGCAACGAAGCAGTTGCTGGAAACCATCTGTCAGGGCCACTTCCTATCGAAATCTGACGAGGAAGCGTGGCAGTTCTTTGACGATCTTGCGGAGCAAACGCTACAGTGGGAGAGCACCAGACCGACTTCTTCTTCTTCTACCTCCACTTCTACCGGTCAGTCTAGGGTAGGAATTCACCAGCTTGATGTCTCTATTGCGATGAGAGCTGAAATGGCTGCAATAACAAAAAAGCTTGAAGCAATAGAGAGCAAATTTTCTTCTCCTGCTCCTGCCCCTATTCTCCCCCTTCGTACCATCTGCGCTTGTTGTTCCGATCCTTCCCACTTGACCGAAGAGTGTCCTTACAATCCACCCTCGCAAGGACAGGATCAGGTTAATGCTGCCTTCCAGCAAAGACCGAGGAATGATCCATACTCTTCCACCTACAATCCCGGTTGGAGGAACCACCCCAATTTCGCCTGGAATCAGAATCAGAATCAGTTCCAGGGCAACAATTTCCAAAGGGCCCCTCCACCGCAACAACAAGCGCAACAACAAACTCAGTATCAGCAGCCCTTCCAACCCCAACCTTACCAAAACCAGACGAACAACTTTGCACCGAACAATTCTTTTCCACCAAACAACTTTGTTCCGTCGAACAACGATAAGGTTTCCTCGCTCGAGCGAAGTCTGGAGGCGTTTGTTAAACAATCGACTCAATCCACCGCCAACATCCAGTCTTCGATTCAATCTTTAGTGCAACACACTGCCGCACACGGGCAAAGCATCAAGACCATTGAGGCCCAGATTGCACAGCTGAACGCGGCCTTGAGCGAGCGAGAGAAGGGGAAGCTCCCGTCCCAGCCACTTCCAAATCCCGGTCACCCACATAATGCACATGTTGCTCTTGAACAACAAAACCATAATGTGGATGCCGTGACTACACTGAGATCGGGAAGGATGCTGCAAAACAACATTGGCAAGCGAATCAACGATGACACCCCGGCCGCTGCTTCTTCTTCTTCTTCTTCTTCTTCTTCTTCTTCTTCGTCTTCCGAGCCTATTCTCCGTTCTTCAACAGGCTCTCCTTCCACTTCTTCTGCTCTGAACGGACCCACTTCTCACTCCACGAAAACACCTATTCTGGGACCCGTTCCAACTCCAAAATCTCCTCCTCCAGCATTAGACTCAACCAATTTTCAAAATGTTCCATTTCCAAACCGGTTGAAGTCTAATAAACAAAATCCTCAAATGGAGAAGATTCTGGAGTTATTCAAGCAGGTTAACATTAACATTCCTCTTTTAGATGCTGTCCAACAAGTCCCGTCCTACGCGAAAATCTTAAAGGACTTGTGCACGAAAAAGAGGAAGTCTCAGGTACCCAAGAAAGTTTTCTTGGCTAGTGCTGTGAGTGATGCCCTTACCCAATCTTTACCACAAAAACGGAAGGACCCTGGCTGTCCTACAATTTCAATTACCATTGGGGATAAGAACATCAACCGCGCACTATTAGATCTTGGTGCCAGTGTTAACTTGCTTCCGTATTCAGTATACGAGCAATTAGGCGTCGGAGAGTTGAAACCCACACACTGCACTCTCCAAATGGCCGACCGATCGATCACCCATCCTAGGGGTGAGCTAGAGGATGTGTTGATAAGAGTCGGGGACTTCATATTCCCCGTTGACTTCATTGTATTAGATACACAGCCTGTAGCTAACCCCCGGAATCAAATTCCGGTGATACTCGGTCTCCCATTTCTCGCAACCTCAAATGCTGTGATCAATTGTCGCAATGGTTCAATGAACCTCTCTTTTGGAAATATGACGATTGAACTCAACATTTTTAGGTTGGGGAATCAGCCCGCCGAACCTAATGCTCATATACTGGACGTCTGCTCGATCCAGGAGATCACACCAGAAGAGTGTGAATTCGAGGAGTTTCTGTTTGATCACGATAATCTTGACGCCACTAGTGCGTTTCTCTTCGAACCTGCTGCTGTTTCTGCGCCCGATAACGAATACGAGTGTTTCACGTTCTCGAACGATCTTAGCCGCGCACAACCCGAGTTTGAATCCTTCGACTTTCCGGATGAGTTACCTGAACCATCCGACTCGGTTGCCTACACTCGTTTTGAACCTTTGATGGAGTCCTTTGAGTTCGAGACCTTTGCACCAGTCTTGCCTTCCATCATTTCACCTCCAACGCTCGAACTCAAGCCGTTGCCGTCTCACCTTAAGTATGCTTACTTAGGTGAGAACGAGACCCTCCCTGTCATCATTTCAGCTTCTCTAGCTCCCGAGCAAGAGAAAGCCCTTCTCACGGTCTTGCACGGCAACAGGCAAGCTTTTGGCTGGTCCATGGCGGACATCAAGGGGATTAGTCCCCTCATCGTTGAGCATCACATTCATCTGATGGATGATGCCAAACCAGCCCGGGATCCACAAAGACTTCTTAATCCAGTCATGAAGGAGGCTGTGAAGAAGGAGATCGTCAAATGTCTAGATAGTGGTATCATTTACCCTATCTCTGATAGCCAGTGGATTAGCCCCATTCACGTTGTCCCTAAGAAGTCGGGCATCACGGTCATAACCAACGAGGCGAATGAGTTAATCCCTACTCGCACCAAAACCGGGTAGCGAGTTTGCATTGATTACAGAAAACTCAACGCCGCAACGCGGAAAGACCACTTTCCGCTACCTTTCATTGACCAGATGCTGGAACGATTGGCCGGACATGAGTACTATTGTTTTCTTGATGGCTACTCTGGCTATAATCAAATTCCCATCGCCGAAAAAGACCAGGACAAGACCACTTTCACTTGTCCTTTCGGCACGTTTGCATATCGTCGCATGCCCTTTGGGTTATGCAATGCGCCCGCTACCTTCCAGCGGTATATGATGGGAATTTTTTCGGACATGGTGGAAAAATTTCTGGAGATTTTCATGGATGACTTCTCCATCTTCGGCGACTCCTTTGACGAGTGTTTGCTGCATCTTGACGCTGTCCTTACCCGATGTAAGGACAAGAATCTCACTTTGAACTGGGAGAAATGCTACTTCATGGTGCGCGAAGGTATTGTCTTAGGACATATCATCTCGCAAAATGGCATAGAGGTTGACAAAGCAAAGATTGAGGTCATTTCCAATCTGCCTCCTTCCCGATGCGTCAGAGATATCCGAGCCTTCCTTGGCCATGCCGGTTTCTACAGACGGTTTATCAAGGACTTTAGCAAGATTGCTAGGCCCTTGATGCTTTTGCTGGCCAAGGACACGCCTTTCAACTTCAACTCGAGCCGTGTGACTGCATTCGAGTCACTGAAACGCTCACTCACTTCTGCTCCCGTTCTTTCTTCCCCTGACTGGACGCACCCATTCGAGATTATGTGCGATGCATCCGACTTTGCCATCGGTGCTGTCCTTGGACAGCACATCAACAAGATGCCACACGTAATCTATTACGCGAGCCGGACCCTGAACGACGCCCAACTCAATTATACAACAACTGAGAAGGAATTCTTAGCTGTTGTATTTGCTCTAGAAAAGTTCAGGCCCTACCTCATCGGCTCTCCAGTCATTGTCTACACGGACCATTCAGCTCTGCGCCATCTTTTTGCGAAGAAAGATGCCAAATCTCGGTTAATACGTTGGATCCTCTTGCTTCAAGAGTTTGACCTTGTCATTAAGGACAAAAGAGGATGTGAAAACGTAGTTGCCGACCATCTCTCACGGCTTCCTTCTTCGCCTTCGCTTCCAATTCCAATTAACGACGTTTTTCCGGATGAACAGCTCTTGACAGTATCGTGCGAACCCTGGTTCGCAGATATTGTGAACTATTTGGCCACGGGATTACTACCGACCGAATGGTCAGGTCAGGACAGACTTCGCTTCTTATCCCAAGTAAAACACTTTTACTGGGACGAACCCTACTTGTTCAAGTACTGTCCCGACCAGATTATTCGTCGGTGTGTCCCCGATGAGGAATTCAAGAGTGTGCTGTCATTTTGCCACGGTCAAGCGTGTGGCGGGCATTTTGGGCCCAGAAAGACAGCTGAGAATATCTTGCAATGTGGTTTCTACTGGCCACAACTTTTCAAAGACGCTCACGACTATTGCAAGACTTGCTCCCGGTGCCAACACATGGGCCGGATATCCCGGAGGAACGAGATGCCGCTCCAACCAATCTTGGTTGTGGAGATTTTAGATGTTTGGGGGATAGATTTCATGGGGCCGTTTCCCAGCTCTTTTGGGAACTTGTACATCCTTCTAGCTGTTGATTACGTCTCTAAATGGGTCGAGGCTGTGCCCAGCCGAACAAACGACAACAAGGTTGTCGTTAGGTTCCTTAAAGAAAACATTTTCTCACGGTTTGGGCACCCCCGAGCGATCATTAGCGACAATGGAAGTCATTTCTGCAATAAAACTTTCGAAGCCTTGATGCGGAAATACTCCATTAATCATAAGCTTTCTACGCCCTACCACCCCCAAACCTGCGGGCAGGCCGAAGTTTCAAATCGGCAAATCAAGCAGATACTGGAGAAGACGGTTTCCAAGAACCGTACGGATTGGTCTCTGAAACTCACTGATGCCCTTTGGGCATTTAGAACCGCTTATACGACCGACCTTGGCATGTCTCCCTATCGGCTTGTGTACGGAAAAGCCTGATACCTTCCTGTCGAAATCGAGCATCGCGCATTTTGGGCGATAAAGGAGCTGAATCTGTCTCTTGAGGATGCGGGCAGCCATCGGAAGCTGCAGTTGAACGAACTGAACGAGCTTAGGGATGAGGCTTACGACAACGCGGTTGTCGTTAAGAATCGAACGAAGGTGTTTCACGATAAACACCTTTTGCGCAAAACCTTCGTACCTGGTCAGCAGGTACTGCTTTACGACACCCGACTTCACTTCCATCCTGGAAAGCTCAGATCTCGCTGGAAAGGGCCGTATTTTGTGCGAAATGTGTATCCGCAGGGCGCTGTGGATTTGGAAAATCCAAAGGACGGTTCACTCTTCAAGGTAAATGGACACCGATGCAAACCGTACCTTAGCGCCGAACCAACAGAGGAGCTCCTGTTCCTACAGGAGCCGGTTTACCCTGAATGATCTTCCTCTGCCTACCTTCAAACTTCGGTTATCCAGCCAAGAACAGCGGACACTGTTCCAAATAAGTTTGGGGGTATGTACAAACCATTTTGTTTATATTTGTGTATATTCTTTTTCTTTTCTTTAAAAACAAAAACAAATAAAAATTTGTGTATCACTAACCGACAATTTTGAACCTTCCAACTGCTCTCTTCATGCAACGACAGTGAGGACACTGTCCAGTTTAAGTTTGGGGGTACGCTCGGTACGCATTTCTTACCTTCGCATTCATATGTATATTTTGCATCTGCATTTTAAAAATCCATAAAATCCATAAAAATCTGAAAATTTTCTAAAAAAATATAAAAACTTTTTTGTCAAGTTAGCTTGTGGAAGAACTTTGATTCAACATTTCGACGGTTTTTGTTTGAAAAAATAGGAATAACTAAATCTTATGTTTGGATTTTGAAAACCTGAAAGATAACTCTCCTTTGAAGTTAACTATAGCTGATATACGTCTTTACATCACACTACACGTGTCGTAAGATTTTGGGAATTAGATGACAAGTCTTTCATGTTTAAACTTTTAAACAGATAAATGATTTTCTGAGGATCAAATAGGTTTGTTCTGAAATAAGTAATGTCAAGAATAGTTTATGAATTAAAGCGAATATGAAGGAATGTTATTGATGCCATAATTGGAGCTAAGTCTGAAAAATAACCCATCTAAAACTTGATTGGAATGATTACACACCCAACACACCAAACACGTCTTTTATCCAAAAAAATATTTGAACTGCCAGTTATATCTCCGTTCGTATTAAATCATCTGATTTTCACGCCAAACTGTCTTTTGTTTTTGGACCTAGGTAACTTGAGTAATTAAGTCCGCTGGGGTGTTTCTACACCTAATGCCCTAAAATCAACTGGTTTGGGTGCATTGGCCCAAAGCTCGCTAAGAAGCCTAGAAAGTCCAGTTTAAAACAAAATCAAGCAAGTGTTCTCTCCGAGTTAAAATTCCTAACGGCTCTTTGTGTGAGAATAATCTTGATAAAAGACAGGCTTTTAAAAAAATTTTAACGGAGATATGAAGGTTTTACTCTTTGATAAAGACTATTGCACGTTCACAGAGGTGTGTATGAAATGAAAACAAGAAAAAGGTGGAGTGAAAAATTAGACTTAGTTTCCTGTTATGGAAGATAGAAATTCTGAAGTTGAAACCTTACTGGAAAACGAAACTTGAAAAATGCTTAACTCTTTATAAAACTTATGTGATCCTTTTAAAATTGTTATCTGGGCTTTATTGTGCGACATGATGACTTTATTCAACCTTTCGGGAACTTAACGACACTATTTGCACTGCACGTAAAGACATATAAAATCTGTAGTTAAATAAGAAGCGAGGTGTGAAAAATAAAGGTTCGATAGTCTAGACTTAGGATCATAGAATTGTTATTTTCTGAAACAAAACTTTAGGGTTTGACTCTTAGTTATTTTACAAAACCAACTTGACCGGATTTTGTGGGTAGTGTTGGAGATAGTGCCCTCAGAGTCAATTATTGGATCACAGGCACGTGATTGCAATGATTGAGGGAGGACCTATCCCGGTAGGACAGTCTTACTCGAGATGATAGTATGCTATCTGGTTTACCTTTATCATCGTGTACTGCTTTAGATGACCTTACAGGTCACTATTGCACGTTGATAGAGCCCCTAGGATTCTTGCTTGACTACCGGCAGTATGAGGGCGATCATATACGTGGGAGCTGGTAGTCTATAAGCACATCCTTAAATGGTCCCTAGTCGTGGGAGTTTCGAGACAGGGCATCGATACTCCAGAGTAGACTAGTGTATACAGTCGAGACCCCGACGAGGGGCGGTGGCATGTCTCACAAGCCACTGGTGTCAGTTGGTTCACCTAAGATGTATACAGGTGCTCATTGGGTTATGAGTACACCGGAAAGGACTCGCCGGGAACATGCTAGTTGGTTTTATACCTGACGTCAGATAGCAGTTCCCTGGTGACATGTGTACAGGTTAGTTCATCGACCTGGGGATCGTCATTTGTCTCGTGTGAGTTCCCACTGTACTTTGATTACTACCCTACCACGGCTCAAAGGAGTCGTGCAAACAGGTTTTAGTTGGGTACAGTCCCGAGCCACATGGAGGCAGTGAGCGGATCTTCAGGGGTTCGTCTCTCCCGGTATTGGGGTTGAGGTCGCGCTGTGTCTAGGAGAGCCATTACACAAAGTCCTTGGCCAAGGCAGGAGATTTACTGGTAGGTATTCCAGTAGTATCTCAGGGTGTTCTGGGCTACACTCCGACACGACTTGTACCGCTTTTGGGGGTCTGACTTTTACCAACCCCCTAGGCCCGACATGCGATGCTCATAGACGAGCGGACCGGACTGTACGGATATTATCACTGACAGGCTCAGTAGGGTGTCAGGATGAGTTCACTCATCGACTTCCCTTTTGGTCAATAGCTGGTGGCCCGTCACGTATTGGCTTATACCTTTGACGTGCTAGTGGTTAAATCCACAGCCATAGTATTGACGAGTCTTTAGAGTCCACCACACTTTCAGTTACTCAAGCTTTCGGGCGAAACGCTGTAGAGGCCGTATGGAGATATGGCAGCGTCCGATCAGATACGTGCGGTATTGCACGGATCAGGATCGGACGGTTTGTACTAGAGGCCGTATGGTTATATGGCAGCGTTCGATCAGATACGTGCGGTATTGCACGGATCAGGATCGGACGGATATTACTAGCCGGCTTTGGTTTAAGCCGGATCCTAGTATAGTACAGTGTAGATTTTGTCTCATTGCATTTGTATCCGGACGGAATACAGATGCGGGTGTGTATGCACAGTATCGGGGTTTTCCTGTAATTTATTACGGGACCAGTTTTCTGGAGTTGCCAGTTTGCATTCCGTTCCGTCCGGTTTTCCTTTGTTCTTTCCCGGCCGGACTTTTCCGATGGAGGGGGTTATTTGCAAGTTTGCAAATAACACATTGTGGAGGTTTTTCTTGCAAATGTATTTATTATGAAAGCATCTTTTGATACCATTCTTATCCATCATTATCACTTGCTTTTTGTTGATTAGAAGTGATTAGAGTTTGATGTGAGATGGTTATGATGATGTTTTGGATGTGGTCACCACTTGTGCTCCTACCATCACCTCCCTTCATGCTTCATATTCTTTCCTCCACCATTTCTAAGATGATAGTTTTTTCATGGTTGAGAAAAAGAAAAAGATGAGAGTTTTCATTCTTGAGAGTTTCATTTTTCTTGATCTCATTTCATGTTAAGAAAAATGCAAGCACCATTTTTCTTACCTTGTTTCCTCCATCATCTTCAAATGGCAACGAACCCAAATGAGACATAGCCTCTACACTACACTTCCTACAGCAAATCTTGGATTCGTCGGCTAGCCTACTTCGCGCCCGAGTTGCCTCGGTATTAAGGTGGGAGCCCGTAAAAGATACAGGCGATATGGTGCCCTTTCCGGCGAGGAGGCGACGACCGGAGTTTCCGCAGGAGATCGGGACGACGACGAGAAGACCGGAGGACTCGGATCATTCGGTATATCTCTAACCCGTCTTGTAGTTAGCTAGATCTAGTTTAATGGCACGATCCGGGGTTTAGTGCGTGGTGGTGCCGGTCTGGTAAGTTCGCAAAATTAAAGTTTATCACCGTTTCCGCATTTGGCCATCGGATTGACGGCCGGGGCGCCGCCGTGCACTTACAGTGGTATCAGAGCCTCGCCATTAACTTCGTCTAGCTTTGTTTGATGTGTTTTACGTTTCCGATCGAACAAAATCCCGAAAACGCGTTTTTCAAGCACATCAGTTTCTGTCGAATTTTTTTTGAGTCCAAAAATTTTTCAGGTTGTCTCAGAGTGATGTGCAGGGAATTATAAGCATACTGTAAAAATTTGGTACCATGAACTCACCATACCACCGCGGAACCGCGGCCAAACCCCTTCTTGGGCCGCGGTTCCGCCGCAATGTTAACTGTTCATGCCCCCAAAACTTTGCAGAATGTTCCTGAGTTGAAAATGTGGTTTCTGGAAGGTTAATTTTGGGCCCAGAATTTCTTGATGTGCTACAGTAGTACTTAGGGGCCCACTAGTTAATTTTTGATCGATCGGATATTTTAAACACATTATTTCCCAGTATTTACATTATATCTGCGACCGTGAATGTCACTTGATCGGTAAATCCAGTCTAACTGCTATAGCCCGGTTAGACGGATTTGCGAACGTGATTTTCACGTTGATGTTCTGTGTTTATGCTGTGATGTTTCGGAGGTCGTAGGGGATAGCCTGGATGCAATGCTAGTACAGTTTCTGTTGTATTATGTACAATTGATATTGCGGGGCGAGCGTCCGACATGTGGACTGCCGTCACTGCCTGATTGTATTATTATTTTGGGGCACGACCTGGTTGCGGTCGATGTACCCGGTGTATGTATATTTTACTTTCTGTACTAGGATTACCCCGCGGTGGGGTGCACGGACAGCCGGGTTCTGGAGGGCAACAAGCCCGTATCTCATGGCATTGGGACGGAGGGGGCTTCACTCTAGAATTGGCGGGCTTTTCGCCGCACTCGTAGGGGGTACAGGTTGACCCAGGAGGGGTACCCAAGTTACCGGATTCCGTGAAGTGCTGGGTGGTCCATTCACGGCGCTGAAGGGGGCTGCCTCGCTTCAGGTTTTGGCGGGTAACTTGCCGCGCCCATAGGGGTCTAGGATTTCATTGCACAGGCTATCCACGCGACCAGGGGAACGTCGGGTTTCAGTAGTGGCTCTGTGAAACCAGGGGATCCCAGATATCTGTATTGTTCTGTGATGCTGTACATTTCTATGATGTTGCATTTTTATCACGCCTTGAGCGAAATATAATATATTGGTATATATATTAGTAGATGTTGTATATGTTTTTCATCCGCGCTAGTCCAGTCCCCGCTCTGCCGTTAGTTAGCTAACCTAATGGGTGATGACGGGACCCAGTGGCGAATGCGGATGGCATATACGTACGTCAGTATATTTTCGTTCTTTATTGGTGTGATCAATTGATGGGACTGCGTTGATTCGGATCAATGCAAGTTAAACAAACCTATTCTGATGTTGTTGGAACACTTTTCTAAAAGCTGTTATTGCAAGGACGTTCACTTTTGTTTTGCATCGTGGTATTCATTTGGAATATCCTGCTCCTCAGTCGACGAGGCAAGGGCCGAGATCCCTTCACCGGGAGTGACCCCTTGGACAAACAGTTTGCGTCAGG
Organism: Agapanthus africanus; assembly: GCA_030015575.1. Lineage (NCBI taxonomy): Eukaryota > Viridiplantae > Streptophyta > Magnoliopsida > Asparagales > Amaryllidaceae > Agapanthus > Agapanthus africanus. Next base: position 556,082,357 of record JASDDO010000014.1, read on the forward strand.
GCAATGACTTCACTATAGCCGATTACTTTTGCTTTGCATCGTGGTATTCATTTGGAATATCCTGCACCCCATTCTACGGGGAAAGAGCCGAGATCCCTTCACCGGGAGTGACCTCTTTAGTAAAGGTTTTCGTCACTATATTTTCTAAAAAGCTATCCGTTCCTTCAACGATATCAAGTTCATTACGTTAAAGGTTTTCGCCAGAAACCATTCGTAGCCCTCCGTCGTTTCATGTGGATAGTCAATAGTATTCAAGCTGTGTATGTTGGCCAAAGTCAAGGCACAGTGTTTGGTAGCTGTTGGGTATTCATATGCAGCATAGATAGATGCGTTGGTTTGGGACAGTCGTACTGCCATTTTGGCCAAAGTCAAGGGTATGTACGGGTGGGTTCAAATTAACCTGGAGAATGACGGGTAGAACTTGACATGTGACTTATGATATGTTGGCCAAAGTCAAGGTCATAAGAGCATGGGGTAAAAATCACATCGGGAGTTTCAAAAGTACTGAAACTTTCCAGATATGCGCATACCATCTGGAGTGTGATAACGTGAGCGGATTCCGTCACGTTGTCATGCGATGAGAGTTGGATCCCGATTCCCACTGATGAGTTAGTTTACTCCTCGGGTGACCCCGACTAAATCTTCTTTAAGGTTTGGAGGAGATTTTGAGGTACAGTGGGAGGTTTCCTGATTAGATAAATTGGTAACCATTCTGATCTAGGTTAGAGTGCACGCTGAGTGTTTCTTTACTCTCTCTCTTTGGCAGCGACCATTGACCCGACCCTAGACTATGACTCAGTGACCAAGTTGACCGAACCTTCTTAACACTGGCTTTTGGATTGTCAGAGTTGCAGACCTCATTGCCACTCCTACTTTTACCCTTTTCTCCAGGACACCCCGTATTACTGCAAACGTTCACTTCCATTGGACAAAACCATCGTATGGTTATATACGAACTCGAAGGAATTCGAGGATGGTTTCCGGTTCTGGAGAAAACGGAAAGGATTATTCAGTTGTCTTTTCCCTTTTACCTTCTCTCAAGTTGTGAGTACTCCTTGGTTTAGGAGATAGTACACCTATTACGCAAATTGGATAGTATTCTTCCAAACCTTAGGCTGGTGCCGACCGGTAGGGAATGAAGAAAACCAATTAGCCTAAACGGTGTGCAGAAGGTATTATGATTAAGACAAAGCAAGGGATTAGTAAGAGGGCAAAGTAAATTGCGACTGATATTCACGACCAAACCAAGTATTTCTTCGCCAATCCTAAATCACCTTTGTATTTCTCCAGGACACTCCGTATCACTACGAAGATCCACAGTTTATTGGATACTCCATCGTATGGTTATATACGAACTCGAAAGGAACTTGTTCCAGTTCGGGGATGGATTCTGGTCCAGGAGAAATAGGAATAAGGTTTATTCGGTTGTCTTTTATCTTCACCTTCTCTCGCATTGCGAGTGATCCTAGGATTAGGACAGTACACCCATTATGCTTATTGGATAGTCTTCTTCCAAACCATAGGCTGGTGCCGAACGGTAGGGAAGGAAGAAAACCAATTGGCCTAAAGGGGTGTGCAGAAGGTAATGACTAAAGACATATAAAGGGATTTGGAGAGGTGGCAAAGAATTATACGGTTATAATTGTGAATATGGATAATGGAAGAGGCATTACTAGGAATACCAGGATACCCCAACGAAACATTTCAATGTTTCAGTTTGACTGTGTACTGTTAATGGAAAACTGATTTCCCGATTAGACACTTGCTCCAGGGTATGCATTTACCAGGTTGATTCTCACATCTGTATGGTTTTACAGATGTTGAGTGGGAGTAAGTTATTGGGAATTGGGTGATCATCCTCATTATATCGGGATTCGTTGTAATCGGTGATATTTGAGGAGATCACCTGGGCTGTTTGCCGGTCGGCAAATATTTGGTTTTGAATATCCGCTGTTGTGCACCAATTTCAAATTGATATATCTGTACGTCTATTTTCATAGAGTGAGATATACCTTTTGATATTATGTCGATGACATTTACCTATATCAGTGGATGGTTAGGTAAGGAGCATTAAACAGCGGTGTAATTCTTCTTAACCATAAGTACAGTTTTCAACCTGCGACACACAGTGAAAGAGTTGTTAGACTCAGCGGACTTATACAGAGTATTGTATGTTGTCCAGTGTCCATTAGGACAGAGGGGTTGGTCCTCATACTATATTCTGTTTACTTTTAACTTCTCTAGTTCTTAGACATGTGTTTCGTAGAAACACAAGGTCTAAGTTTTGAGGAGTTATAGGTATTTGAATAGAGTAGAGAACCAGGTGTAGCAAGTATCGGAATTCTTCAAAGTGATCGAAGATGTAGATACTTGTGTATGGTATTCAGTTGATAGTAATGATTAAGAGAAATTGCTTCTCTTTCAGGTTACTCATAATTGGAAGCATTCCTAAGTTGAGTAACACTGATCGGCCTCTCTCCATTTAGTTGACATGCACTGGAGACAGCTGCATGATTTGAATCTGGTTAAATTAAATCAGTGCCTCTGGTTCTATATTGAATATAGAACAGTTCATATCTTAACGTTGTTAAGGTACGGGGAGTTGTCCGGCTTATGATTAAAACCAGACACTGGACAACTCAAGGCACGTTTCTATAATGGCTGTTTGTGGGTTGACCCAGGCTATGACGAGGGTTGATTTTCTACCATCTGGCAGATCAATAGAAATATTGTTCTAGACTCGCCACAGTTTTATTAAAAATGGATTTTTTCAAAAACAGTAGTGGGAGTACGGTAGAACTGGAAGTGATTCCAGAACCGCAAACGATTACTGAAGATTTGATAAGGAACCTAAAGATTCAATCTGTTTTGACAATCCATTGGCCACTCCGCAGATAAGGTGGGTAACTTCAGGCACCCGAGAGGTACTCCAGTAGCCTCAAGGACGGTGACAGGGAAGTTCTTGTTTACCCACACTTGCCATTGTTGTTGTTCCAGGCTGCGAGACCCGGCAGGAGGATGAGTATAGCGTCGTTCTAAACTAGTTTTAGAAGTGCACGTCTATATGACTCTGGCAGAGGGTTGTCGTAGTCAGTGGGAGCAGCGGAAGCATTGGTGGACATCAGGCTTATGTCTATAGACTAAAGCACATATAGCGGAGATAGATCATCTATTTCTGATGTGACAGTCATTGGTTTGACGTCATCAGAATAGGGGATGGATCTGTTGAGAAGGTAGTAGGGTGTGATATCCTGGTTTTTGGATGACATACACAAAGTAGGAAAAGAAATTCCTATACTACGATCGGTTATACTTTGGTCGTCACACAGTGGTTTCTCCACATGGGACTTGGACATTATATCAGACATACTGGTTACTAGATCTATGTTTTTAGATCTAGATTTGGGTGGTTTCCCAATCAGGGTACCTTGACAGCATTTTAAGAGTATTTAGAATGGACGACTCCTGGCATGGTAGTGTACCTGCAGGTGATGGAGTCACCCTCTCTAAAGGTGTCTTACAGACTAAAGGGGAGAGGGATGTGCATGATTGGCAGATCACTTGCTCAGGCAATTGAGTCAATCATGGGATGTCAAGTACCACACCAGATGTTGTTCTTGCACTAGATGCAATAAGTTGATATTGATCCAATCCTAGAGAAACAGTCGGAAGCAGTTTTAGAACATAAGTGAATGTTCTAGGGATATGATAACGGCTGCCTCCTTTAGGAGACGGTTATCATTCCAGGCTTCCAAGGTGACCTGGACGACAAGGAGGTTGTCAGAGTTATAGTTTTTCCCTCTGACGAGGGGCAGTATTTTGGACAGATGGTCCAGGGCAATACTGAGGGTGGCATGGCGCAGGATACTGATTAAATTCAGTTGACGATACAGTCTAAGAAGTTTGGATTTGGAGTTCATTTATGAGCTCGGTCCCATCAGACATCCAGACATTCTAAGACAGGTATTGCTCATTTCGGGAGATGGTTTTCTCCGCGAACTTGAGATATAGAGAGACATAGAAAGAAACATCTAAGCGGATCCACTCACTGAGGCTATTCCTTGAACGCAATAGTTTCACAGACGAGCTTTGTGAGACTGACTAGTAGAGGAGTTGGGTGTTCGGTATCACACGGGCTGTGAGTATGCGACATCGCAATAATTAGCCTTGAGTGCAAGTGGGAGATTGTTGGAGATAGTGCCCTCAGAGTCAATTATTGGATCACAGGCATGTGATTGCAATGATTGAGGGAGGACCTATCCCGGTAGGACAGTCTTACTCGAGATGATAGTATGCTATCCGGTTTACCTTTATCATCGTGTACTGCTTTAGGTGACCTTACAGGTCACTATTGCACGTTGATAGAGCCCCTAGGATTCTTGCTTGACTACCGGCAGTATGAGGGCGATCATATACGTGGGAGCTAGTAGTCTATAAGCACATCCTTAAATGGTCCCTAGTCGTGGGAATTTCGAGACAGGGCATCGATACTCCAGAGTAGACTAGTGTATACAGTCGAGACCCCGATGAGGGGCGGTGGCCGGTCTCACAAGCCACTGGTGTCAGTTGGTTCACCTAAGATGTTTACCGGTGCTCATTGGGTTATGAGTACACCGGACATGACTCGCCGGGAACATGCTAGTTGGTCTTATACCTGACGTCAGATAGCAGTTCCCTGGTGACATGTGTACAGGTTAGTTCATCGACCTGGGGATCGTCATTTGTCTCGTGTGAGTTCCCACTGTACTTTGATTACTACCCTACCACGGCTCAAAGGAGTCATGCAAACAGGTTTTAGTTGGGTACAGTCCCGAGCCACATGGAGGCAGTGAGCGGATCTTCAGGGGTTCGTCTCTCCCGGTATTGGGGGTGAGGTCGCGCTGTGTCTAGGAGAGCCATTACACAAAGTCCTTGGCCAAGGCAGGAGATTTACTGGTAGGTATTCCAGTAGTATCTCAGGGTGTTCTGGGCTACACTCCGACACGACTTGTACCGCTTTTGGGGGTCTGACTTTTACCAACCCCCTAGGCCCGACATGCGATGCTTATAGACGAACGGACCGGACTGTACGGATATTGTCACTGACAGGCTCAGTAGGGTGTCAGGATGAGTTCGCTCATCGACGTCCCTTTTGGTCAATAGCTGGTGGCCCGTCACGTATTGGCTTATACCTCTGACGTGCTAGTGGTTAAATCCACAGCCATAGTATTGACGAGTCTTTAGAGTCCACCACACTTTCAGTTACTCAAGCTTTCGGGCGAAACGCTGTAGAGGCCGTATGGAGATATGGCAGCGTCCGATCAGATACATGCGGTATTGCACGGATCAGGATCGGACGGTTTGTACTAGAGGCCGTATGGTTATATGGCAGCGTTCGATCAGATACGTGCGGTATTGCACGGATCAGGATCGGACGGATATTACTAGCCGGCTTTGGTTTAAGCCGGATCCTAGTATAGTACAGTGTAGATTTTGTCTCATTGCATTTGTATCCGGACGGAATACAGATGCGAGTGTGTATGCACAGTATCGGGGTTTTCCTGTAATTTATTACGGGACCAGTTTTCTGGAGTTGCCAGTTTGCATTCCGTTCCGGCCGGTTTTCCTTTGTTCTTTCCCGGCCGGACTTTTCCAATGGAGGGGGTTATTTGCAAGTTTGCAAATAACACATTGTGGAGGTTTTTCTTGCAAATGTATTTATTATGAAAGCATCTTTTGATACCATTCTTATCCATCATTATCACTTGCTTTTTGTTGATTAGAAGTGATTAGAGTTTGATGTGAGATGGTTATGATGATGTTTTGGATGTGGTCACCACTTGTGCTCCTACCATCACCTCCCTTCATGCTTCATATTCTTTCCTCCACCATTTCTAAGATGATAGTTTTTTCATGGTTGAAAAAAAGAAAAAGATGAGAGTTTTCATTCTTGAGAGTTTCATTTTTCTTGATCTCATTTCATGTTAAGAAAAATGCAAGCACCATTTTTCTTACCTTGTTTCCTCTATCATCTTCAAATGGCAACGAACCCAAATGAGACATAGCCTCTACACTACACTTCCTACAGCAAATCTTGGACGCGTCGGCTAGCCTACTTCGCGCCCGAGTTGCCTCGGTATTGAGGTGGGAGCCCGTAAAAGATACAGGCGATGTGGTGCCCTTTCCGGCGAGGAGGCGACGACCGGAGTTTCCGCAGGAGATCGGGACGACAACGAGAAGACCGGAGGACTCGGATCATTCGGTATATCTCTAACCCGTCTTGTAGTTAGCTAGATCTAGTTTAATGGCACGATCCGGGGTTTAGTGCGCGGTGGTGCCGGTTTGCTAAGTTCGCAAAATTAAAGTTTATCACCGTTTCCGCATTTGGCCGTCGGATTGACGGCCGGGGCGCCGCCGTGCACTTACAGGTAGTATCCGCTGAAAACCCTCAGGAGACAACACTCCTCCTACTAGGGACACCTAGAGGTTTAACGGCTTGTTGCACATGCTCAGTGCAATCGCGTTCCCTGCGAAAGTGAGGTTAGGAAATTTTTTGTGAATAAATGGGCTTTGCTCGGGACGAGCAAATGATAAGTTTGGGGGTATTTGTTCATATCAGATTTTTGCATTTTCATACCGCCTAATTTTTATCACATTGCATATCGGTAGATACTCTTGAGCCGTGTTTGCTAGTCAATTGCAGGATACAGGTTCTCGGTTCGAAAACGGTGAAATTCATGGAAAACACGACAAGATCCGGGTTCCTGCTAACCACAGATAAAACACGGTCTCCGCTCTTCATCCGTATGCTGCCAGATACCAGTTTAGGGAGACAAAATGTCAAATCAATATCGTTTTCAGGCACAAGGCTCAATGGCAGCACAAGATCCAAGAAAATCTACGCAGTGCTCGAGGCAATCATTCCAAATCTTGACAAAAAGTCCACCTTTCCCTCAACAGAAATTCTGGAAAATTCGTGAAGCAATTATGAGAAAATACATATACCAGAATGAAGTTCACACCAAACCAGGCCACCACCAAAAAGCCCAAAGCCCAACTCCACAATACGGCCGCGGAAGCGCGGCCAAAGGGGGGTCTTGGCCGCGCTTCCGCGGCCGTTCTGGCGCCAAACATGCAGGGTTTTCAGGGGGTTTTTGGTATTTTCATATGGGCCCGTATGGTTGCCCTCGATTTCCATTCTCCAGCCTATAAATAGCTCAGAAGTTTGAGAAGGAAGGGGGTCCATTCTTGTATTTTCATTTTGCCTAGTTTTAGTGTTTATCTTCTTCCTCTTCTCACCTCTTCTCCATTAAACTTGTAGTGAGCTTTTGAGTGAAGAGTGATGAATAAAGAAGACCATTTTATTATCATGCTTGTCTCTTTCTTTACTTGTTGTAATTTTAATTGTTAAGTAGTTGTTGTTATTTGCTTGATTGTTTCTTTCTTCTCTCTTTTTCTTTATCATTCATATGACAATGATACTTACGCTAGATCCTCGCCAAGGTGAGGTCGCAAATAGTTAGTCGTATTCTTCTAATCTCCTTCTTTCTATCTTACTCTTTGTTTTGTTTTGTTTTTCCTTATCATGAAGTGTGAGTAGTTTTATACTTGTTAGGGTAGGATAAGGGAAGTTTGAGAGAAGGAAATCTCTCTCACTCTTTCCTTGCCCAACAACTTAAATCGACTCCCGTTAATTGAACCACAATCCGCTCCTTACGGCACCCTATCCTACATGATAGCGGTGATTCCGTAGTGAGACCGGTTGTGGTTGAATTAACCGGAGGTTATGGATAAGTGCCAAGAACGGACGGACAAGCACCAAAAGGAAGGACTATGCGTTGGAAAGCCTAGCTTATACTCGCAAGTTCCTTCCTAGTCGCGCTAATCCCCGTTGTTGCCGATTACCGTAACACCGATATTAAGTGGGGCAACGAAAGATGTGGAGACTCCTAACTCAAACTAACCTAATCCTAACCCTAACAAGCTCTCTTTAAATATCAACTCAACACTTAGATAATCCAACAAAATCTGAAAACAGGACTTAACTCGTTAAAACACTTTGAAAAAGACTCCCATCTCCCTGCGGACGACCCGTACTCAACCGGCTAGCTACAAGCGAAACCGTCTTGATTGCGGTATTTAAACTAGAACTTGAACATGCACGTATCCTACCAATCAATACATTCGACGGTTTATCGCTAATCTTTCAGGAAAGTGCCGTCCTTAAAGTCACCTGATGAAGAAGGGAACCCCATTCGTTTGGGATCACAAGTGCCAAAGTGCACTAGACGAGATCAAGCAATACTTGCAGAACCCACCGGTATTGGCTGCTCCGGTCAAGGGAAAACCCCTCATTCTTTATACGACCGCCCTCGAAGGTTCTTTAGGCGCATTATGGGCACAAGAGAACGATCAAGGGAAAGAAAGAGCACTCTACTACTTAAGTCGAGTTCTACTGGGGGTAGAGAGCAATTACTCCCCCATTGAAAAACACTGCCTGGCGTTGATCTTCGCAATAACAAAGCTTAGACATTACGCATTAGCGCATGAAGTCCATCTCATTTCAAAGGTGGGCCCTCTCAAATATCTAATGTCAAAGGCCATATTGACGGGGCGACTCGCTAAATGGGCCCTGCTCTTAATGGAGTTCTCGATAACGTATCGACCCCTCAAGGCAGTGAAGGGTCAGGCCATAGCTGACTTCCTTGCTGAGCACCCGATACCTGATGATTCTCCCCTGAATTGCGATTTGCCAGACAAGCATGCGTTTGACGCAATCGGCGGTAGTGATACCCGTTGGGAACTTTATTTCGATGGGGCATCTTCCATGAAAAAGCACAAACAAAATACGTCAATGATCAAATTGGGAGTAGGCCTTATCTTCGTAACCCCACAAGGAGGAATAATGCGCTTCGCCTTCTCCTTGACAGAGCCGAGAACGAATAATGAAGCTGAATACGAAGCTTTGATAGCAGGATTGGAGATTGCCATTGACATGGGAATTGAAAACCTCCTCATATATGGGGACTCCCAGCTAGTCGTCAGTCAAGTGAACGGCGATTACCAAACATGCAAACCGGAATTGATAAAATACGGTGAAAAGGTGCAACAACTGCTAACCCAAATTCCCTCCTATATTTTGGCAAGCATACCGCGTGCGGAAAACAGCAAAGCGGACGCACTGGCCAAACTTGCTAAAGAATTGGCTGATGAGAACCTCGATGACGTTAGAATCGTGGTACAAAGCCGTCGAGTACTCGCCCCGGCAGAAATACCTCCAGAATCATATAAAGAAAAAGGAGCGACTGAGCAGACGACCCTACAAATAAAAGACCATGAGAAGGCGGAGGACTGGAGGGAAGTCTTCATAGACTACTTTAAGACCCACCAAGTGCCTGAAGAAGCGTCCACAAGATATCAGCTCGCGAAACGAGCCCTGTCTTTCGCTTTTGTCAACGATACCCTGTACAAGAGGTCATTTGATTCTTTATGGCTGAGATGCTTAGGACCTGACGAAGCGAAAAGAGTCGTCCAGGAAGTTCACGACGGACTCTGCGGTTCTCATCAAGCAGGCCCTAAGATGAAGTTGAAAATAAACGGATGGGCTACTACTGGCCCACGATGATTCAGGACTGCATCGAATATGCGAAGCAATGCCACTCATGCCAAATTCATGGGGACTTCATCCATCAACATCCAAATCCGCTACACCCAACAGTGGCTAGCTGGACATTCGAAATGTGGGGGACTGATATAGTTGGCCCTATCGAACAAGCATCGTCTAAGGGACATCGTTTCATCCTAGCGGCGACTGACTACTTCTCTAAGTGGGCAGAAGCAATACCGTTAAGAGAAGTGAAGACAGAAAATATCCCCCACTTCTTCAAAACGCACGTCATATATCGGTTTGGAACTCCGCGACGGATCATCTCCGATAACGGGCCAGCCTACAGAAGCCACAAGATTAGTCGCTTTGCGCAACAGCATAATATAGACTGGAGATATTCCTCAGTTTATAATCCGCGAGCTAATGGTCTAGCTGAGGCCTTCAATAAAACCTTGACGAAGATCGTGAAGAAAATGGTGTCACGAAATAAGAGAGATTGGCACGAAAGATTGCAAGAGGCTCTTTGGGCGTATCGAACTACATTTAAAACGGCCACAAACACAATGCCGTACGCGTTGGTATTTGGGACGGAAGCAGTACTCCCTCTCGAGATAGAATTACCCTCTCTACGAGTGACAGTCCACTACGAACTGACAAACGAAGAAAATGCTCACCTTCAGTTTGAAGAGCTTGATGCCCTTGATGAAATCCGGCTCCTAGCACAGCAAAATCTGGAAGCTTATAAAGCAAAGATGACGCGCTCATACGAAAGATTGACCCGACCGAGGACATTCCGTCAAGGAGAACTCGTGCTAGTGGTCAAAAGGCCTATGATCCCCAATCGGGCCAAGCGGGGAAAATTTGAGCCCAACTATGAAGGCCCGTACATCATAGATAAAGTCTACCAAGGTGGAGCCTATCTACTCATCGACATGCACGGCGAAAGGCCTTTCAGACCAATAAACGGTCGCTTCCTAAAGAAATATTACGCTTAATGAGCCACAGCCTAGGTCAATGATGGATGACGACGACTATGTCCGCTCGCTATTTTCCTAAGCTCAAGCTTCATAAAGAATAGCCAACCTTCTCAACAACGGACCGAAATGTCCTAAAACTAATAGCAGACAAAAACGTCTTTAAGCTACTACCACAGCATCCTTGGGCTGACGAGATGAATAAAAATAAATAAAAATATATATATATATATAATAAATAAAACGGTATGTCCATAAGCAAAAAGGGCACGGATGAAAACCCGAAAGGGCTCCGTGAGTAAAAACAGCAGGGACTACCGGCGAGTGTTCGTGAAAACCCGAAAGGGCGCGACCTCGTAAAAAAAAAGAAAAAAAGAAAGGAAAAAATAAAAAGAATAAAAAAAAAACGGTATGTCCATAAGCAAAATGGGCGCGGATGAAAACCCGAAAGAGCTCCTTGAGTAAAAACAGCAGGGCTACCGGCGAGTGTTTGTGAAAACCTGAAAGGGCGCAACCTCGTTAAGGACGCTTATAGGGTCCTCTCGACCTTGTAAGGAGAAACCACCTGCGTAAGATCCTTACGACTCACAAAGGAGAAACACACTTAGGGATCCCCACGATTCCTAAGGAGAAAATACACTTGAGAGATCCTCACGACTCGTAAGGAGAACTCTCTTATGGGACCCCCACGGCCCATAAGATTTGAAAGTCTTAAGTTACAGAGACCTAAACCTGTGCTTAAGCAAACCCCCACAAACTTCCAATATTTCCCTACAAGTGGCTCAGTATTGACCCTTGTATACAATCCACGGACGCGAATAAACATTTCCCTAACTAAGTCCCATCTGAAACTAGGGATATGTTTGCATGGTAAACAACCCTTGTAAATCCTCTCGACTTACAAGGAGAAAGCCCTCCTGTAGGATCCTTACGACTTACAGAGAAACAAACACTTAGGGATCCTAACGACCCCTAAGGAGAAAATACACCTACAAGATCCTCACGACTTGTAGGGAGAAATACCTTCATGAGACCCTTACGGCCCATGAAGTCAAAAGCCTTAGCCGACAGGACCCTAACCCTGGTCGCTAAGCCTCCTTTGTTCGACAACGACAGAGGCAAATGATGATTCGCTCCTGGCAATATCCCAGTTGTAGCGGTGCTGATGCCGAAATCGGTGTCCAATTTCATGTTTACGGCGAAAAAGCCAGTAGGCCGCACATGCATGCAAAATAGCCGAAATGATGGGGCAGCTTGCAATAAAAAGCAGCAGGTAAAATGTATGCATGCAAAATAGCCGAAATGATTGGGCAACCCGTAATAAAAAGCGACGGGTAAAAATAAAACAAATAGCCGAAATGATTGGGCACCGCGAAAAATAGCCGAAATGATTGAGCAGTCGCGACCTTCGCGATATAAAAGCTGAAATGATAGAGCATCGCGGAAATAAAATAAAATAAAAAGAAGAAATGATAAAACTTTGGCCCTACAGTTAAGATCACATCGATCCCTGTATACAATCCAAGGGCATAAACAAAGAAGGAACCATACTTTCCCAACAGGCCTCGCCAGAAGACGGAGCCAAATATCGACGGTTCAGTCCAACTCCGAAGAAACCATTATCTTCAGCAAATTCCTCGACTCACGGATACAAACACTCCTTGACGAGAGCCTTCTGATCCGCGTCGACCCGCAGAGCCACCAGTGCCTCCGTAGGAATCCTCGACTCGTTTCAAACCCCAAGGAAACAAATAATCCTTGGCGCTTGGGAAACAAATAATCCCTAGAAAAACTCCTCGACTCACGGATACGAACACTCCTTGACGAGAGCCTTCTGATCCGCGTCGACCCGCAGAGCCACCAATGGCTCCGTAGGAATCCTCGACTCGTTTCAAACCCCAAGGAAACAAATAATCCTTGGCGCTTGGGAAACAAATAATCCCTAGCAAATTCCTCGACTCACGGATACAAACACTCCTTGACGAGAGCCTTCTGATCCCCGTCGACCCGCAGAGCCACCAGTGCCTCCGTAGGAATCCTCGACTTGTTTCAAACCCCAAGGAAACAAATAATCCTTGGCGCTTGGGAGACAAATAATCCCTAGCAAATTCCTCGACTCACGGATACAAACACTCCTTGACGAGAGCCTTCTGATCCGCGTCGACCCGCAGAGCCACCAGTGCCTCCGTAGGAATCCTCGACTCGTTTCAAACCCCAAGGAAACAAATAATCCTTGGCGCTTGGGAAACAAATAATCCCTAGCAAATTCCTCGACTCACGGATACAAACACTCCTTGACGAGAGCCTTCTGATCCGCGTCGACCCGCAGAGCCACCAGTGCCTCCGTAGGAATCCTCGACTCGTTTCAAACCCCAAGGAAACAAATAATCCTTAGCGCTTGGGAAACAAATAATCCCTGGCAAACTCCTCGACTCGCGGATACAAATACTCCGTGACGAGAGCCTCCCAACCCGCGTCAACTCACAGAACCACAACTGTCTCCGTGAGAGAGTTCTCGGTTCGTTCCACCTTGCAAGATAAAGTCCCGGGCAGCAAGGATTAAAAAACTTGCTTCCTGAGCAATGGGGCCCTGCAATTCAATCCAAAATGGTCTCTTGCATACTATTCACGGGTCTCACTCTCCAAAGTCGAGTTTCGACGAAGAGGGAAACAACCACTTACGGGTCCTCTCGACTCGTAAGAGGGAAGAATTCTCTTATAAGATCCTTACGACTTATAAGAGAAAACCACACTTAGGAATCCTCACGATTCCTAAGGAGAAAATCCACCTATGGGATCCTCTCGACCCGTAGGGAGAAAAACCTCTATGGGACCCTCACGACTCATAGAGTCAAAAAGTCTTAGGCAGCAGACCTGAACCTGCAGCCTAAGCCATCGCGATTTCTTAAGGAAGTCAGAATACTTGTTTTAGATATCCATCAATTATGGTTATTAAGAAAGCCTGCTGACAATAAAAAGAAGATGACAGAAAGAATATCTGATCTACATTGGATCGGGAGTTCATATCGCATTCATTTATGCACAAGCAGAAAACTCAAGACAAGGAATAAGACAAGCCGAAATAAAAAAAGGGAAGGGTTTCCATTCATACCGCTAAGAATTTTTACAAACATAAGAATAATGAATAAGAAACAGTATTCAAATTATTACAACGGTATAACCTCAGATCCGGGGCACGGATTGAGGAAATCGAAAGTAAGGCCATCCAGAGTTCTCTGGCCTTTCTAATTATTCTTATGCGCAGTCTTTCGCGCTCCTCTGTGTCAATATCATCGGCAAGCCCCCCTGGCCTCCGATAAGCGGCAATGATCGTCGTCTGCTGGAAGACTTGGTGTAGGATGTCGACGAGGCTGTTCCGCCGTTTCTTTGAGATCAGCCCTGTCAGGTGCACTGAATGCACCTTGTCTTCTGCATCATCCAGTGCGTTAAGCGGTAAGGCCTCATGAAGATCCGGAAGTGCTCTCCATATGGCTCCCAACACGACCTTCAAAAGGGCCGAACGACGAGGCAACAGCCAACCACCGCTTGCGTTCAGACGACCCATGACTTCTGCACATTCAGCGTCCGTAAACTCCTGGTTTTGTTGACGACCCTGAGCGCGGATATCGTCGTAAGTAATGAACTCGTGCGAACTGTATAGGTGCACCGCCGCCATTATACCTGGAGGAAATATTACACGAAGATCAGCAATAGAAAAGCGATAACGTACATAGAGGACTAAATTCCTGAGGAGCAAGACTATGTTCAAGGATGAAATCCCCCAAACGAAAGCTCTGCTGGTTAATCGATTCTACCTAAAGAAGTTTTTTTTTTCTTTTTTTCTAAAAAACTTTTAAAAAAAAGGGGAAACCAAGCAACGGAGTTCTTAAAGGCAAGAACAGAGCTCCGAAGTCTTCGAAAATGAAAATCTGGAAGATGATAAGTATTTGGAGGGGACCAAAGGTCCTATTTATAGGCATCAAGTGCCTCCTCGACTTCCAAAAGTCGTCACGGCGGTTCACCCTAATCGGAGCAAACTTCTGTTCAAATCCCGAGGCGGGAGACGAAGCAACGCTTCGTCTTCCCCCAATCAGAGCAAAGCTCTGTCTTAAAAATTAATTTAATGAAGCAACGCTTCAGATTGTTTGCGCTGCGTAACGGGCCACGTGGCGGACGCAGACGCATCAGCGCAACGCCCAAAGCAGCGCACCCAATCAGAGCGAGGCTCCTTTTCAAAATTAAAGGAAGCAACGCTTCAACTGCGCTGCGCCGTGCGCTACACAACACAGTACAGAGGCGCTAACACAGTTGCGCTGCACTGTGCGCTGTGCGACACGTGTCATACCCTGAAGCATTCGCGTTAAACAAAATTAAAAATTCTGGAGAAATCGTTCCTACTCTTTTTAAAGTAAAGAGATTTGCTTCTGTGAAACAGAAGCCCTTGGATCAAAGATCCGACGGTGAAGGGAAATTCCCCCAGATCATTTAGAAAAGGGATTTCTCTAATAAATCGAATTTGCTTCTCAATTTGCAAGACAAAGCCTCAGGCAGCAGAGATGGGAAAACTTACTTCCTGAACAATGAGACCCTACAAATCGATCTAAAGTGGTCTCTTGTATACTATACACGGGTCTCACTCTCCAAAGTCGAGATTCGATAAAGAGGGAAACAACCACTTACGGGTCCTCTCGACTCGGAAGAGGGAAAAATTCTCTTATATGATCCTTATGACCTATGAGAGAAAACCACACTTAGGAATCCTCACGATTCCTAAGGAGAAAATCCACCTACGAGATCCTCTCGATCCGTAGGGAGAAAAGTCTCTATGAGACCCTCACGGCTTATAGAGTTGAAAAGTCTTAGGCAGCAGATCTGAACCTGCGGCCTAAGCCATCGCTATTTCTTAAGAAGGTTGGGATACTCGTCCTAATCATCCGTCAATCATGGTTATTAAGGTGACATACTGATAATAAAAGAAAGAAAAGTCGGAGAAATGACACAAGACATTACAAAAATGTGCATCTTTTATTCATAAATATTGATCGAGTACAGGATACATTGCGCTAAAGAATAAAAATATATATACATATATTTTACAAATACAAATGATACAAGGAGAATTATTGGGAAGGAAGCGTCTTGCATAGATGTAGCAATTGCTCGCATATGTCCTTCCATGCCTTCTCTTGATCGGCTACCACCGCCAACTCTGCCTCCACTTGGGCTCGTTGCTGCAAGACCGACGCAAGCTGCTCCCTGACGACCTGATAGGCAGCTTCCCGACTTGGGATATTGCGCTCAGCTACGTCAAGCTTCCGCTTCAAGTTTAGCCCATGGGAGATGCGCTCCAAGAGACCCTCAAAGATAGTCTTCACTTGGGCAGCATTTGCCTCAACCTCAGCGCGCAGATTGGCCGTTTCGTTCGAGGTCTCTTGGCATTCCCTTAGTCTTAAAGCTGCTTCTTGCTCCAAGTGGCGGAAGTGCGAAGTGCTTTCCTCGAGCCAAGTTGTGCGTTGGGTGCTCAGGGCTAAAACTTCGGGAGAAGAGCGCGTCGACTCCAGCCTATATAAACAGGCCTCGATCTCCCTGCAGTGATTAACCGAAGATCCGACGACGCCTTCGTTATGAAAATTTACGAGCGCCGCCAACATTAGATTAACCTCCACAGCGAAATCTACAGCAGAAGGGAGAGCGTCTATGTTGAGCTCTTTGATGTACCTGCTCAGCATGCCCAAACTCATCACAGCATCCTTTGAAGACGGGCGTTTCAAGAAAGGGCCTGCCGGTGGAAGGACGCGAGACTCAAAAGGGACCGGAGCCGGAACAGTAACTGCAAAACAAAACATGGTTAAACGACGGTTCAAAAGATGTGGAAGGGTTACCAAAAAAGGAAATTTACTATACCAGCTGCAACGGACGGCAAACCCGGAAGGGCCGATAGCGCGGCAAGTCTTGCATCCCCTCCTTCGATTTGTGGCACTGCAATAAAGAAAAGGAAAAGTCAGGAATTATCCCATTGCTAAAAAAAAGGGGGTAAATAAAGATATTATAGTGAAAGTATACTCACCGGCGCCACCAGGGGGAGAAGCGAGTTCGGATGGGAAAGAGAAGTGTGGGAGCAACACTTGATATAAATGATCGAAGAGCACTCCTGCAAAGGCACAATGGTATAACGTTAGTACAAAGCTATATTTTTGAAAGATTAATGCATAAGTCGTGAATCCATACCTTCCAACATCCGTGATGGCACAAGGGAAGGCGGGGAGGTGACCACCGCCAAAGCAGTAGTCGACGGTGCCCCCTCGAGCAATGGAGCATCGACACTGGCCGCACCTGCAAAGACAAGCTTGTTAGAAGAGATCGCAAGAAATATAAAAAAGGGGGGAACGCTGGTGACAAAAAAAATTTACCCGACGAGCTACCAGTAGAAACTGAAGCAATCCCCTCATTCATTGACATGAGACCACCGCCCGTAGCCTCATCACCCGACTCGATGGGAACCGTTGTTGTGCTCGCGAGCCCGGGAGACGGCAAGGAACCATACGCGATGAGGGCTATGATCGGAGTATTACCAGATTCCTGGGAAAGAGCGGTTCTCTCCTCCTCAGGAATCGTGGCTGCCTCACCTGATACTCCCTCGGTTTCTGCGGTCGTGGTTGTCTCGTCCATCGGCACCGTGACGTCTCCAGCCTCAAGCGCCTTGACTTCTACTGCCTTCGGCTCGACAATCATTTCATCTGCCGCCACTTCAGATGCGGCATCAATGACTTTCTCGGTGGCAGATCCTTCAACTTCTGTTTCAGGCGTCGTGGCCCCGATGACGGTGCTCAATGTCGGCTCGGGTTCGGCAAGTACCGCTTCCTCCATTCCCCTGGGTTCGACGGTCTCCGCTTCCCCCTCAGTCGGACTTGGCCCTGCATGATGGAATGCGTGTGAGCCAATGGCTTGATAATTCTTACAACAAGGTTCTGAAAGAAATGTTACCTGAAGAGGACTTATCGTTTGCACTCCGAGCCGCGCACGCCACTTGCCTATGAGCAGTAGACAGGACGGCGGGGGCCTCTTCCGAAGGAGTGTCGGCATGGGGAATAGTTCTAGGGCCCGCTCCCGTGGCCAAAGCAGCTCTGCCCACCTTTGCTCCAGAAGGAGTGTCGGCACGAGGAATAGTGCTAGGGCCCGCTCCTGCGGCCAAAGCAGCTCTGCGCGCCCTTGCTTCGCGTCTCAACCGCTTCCGCTCCTCTCGAGCCGTTGAGACGGACGCCACTAGAGCTTCCTTGAGTGAGGCTTCCTCATCCGTATATAGGGATGCCTCTAGATTCTTCAAGGCATCCCTCGTCGTCTTGTCAAGCCGAGGCTCTTGTGGCAACTTCGACGAAGCCGGGACTTCGATGATGGACTCGGGAAGGATCCCTGCGTCAATTGATACAACCCCTGCAAAGAAACAGAAGAAGGTTAGGTTGACTGTCGGAAAAAGACAACAAACTTTCCTTATAAAAGAGAAAGGGGTGAAACATACCAACGCCTGCTAGGGTACGTTTCTCCTCCTCCTCCTGGAAGGTTTTCAGGGAGGCAGCAATAGCCTCTTCAGTAGAGACACCTGTTGAAAATGGAGCAAATGTTAGTTAAATATAATAATACAAAGTGCAATGAAATGACAAATAAAGCGTCTGATGATTATTGGACTCAGCGAGTTTGCTTAACATCGCTTCAAGCCTCACCGATCGCTCTGAAGCTGCAATGGCGGCGGCCAGATTAGTGTCCTCAGGGTCTACCACGAAGCCCTCATTGCTGCCATACTCACATATAGCCTCGGCGGGAGGAGCCGCAGGCTTTAGGCTAAGGATCGCATCGAGGGATAGGGTGGACTTCTTCTTCTTCTGTCCGCCAGCTTTAGATCCACTCGGAGCAGCTTTGCGCTTGGCAGTCACTTTCGGGCGGCGAGTCCCGATATCCGCTCCTGCGCCAGACTCTGGCGATACCACTTTAACCGTCTTTGTGGGAGCACGGGGCGCCGGTGGTGCATCCACCGTAGTAGGCAGTGGCAATCCACGCGGGGGGCCAACACGCGTGGTCGGTCAGCTCCGGCATCTTTTATCGGGAGGGTGACCGGGATCCTTAGCTGCAAGGGAGCCTTGCGATCACCGCCAGGAGGCGCACCCCTACGGTCAACCAGCAGGCGTTTCTCCATTAAAATGATTGGGCCCATAGCATGCGAATACCAGGCTACATACGAATGGATTATTTTAGGGGCACAGCTAGGCTCACTGATAAAAAAAATAGGATCCCGTATTAAGCCGGACGAAATGATGCATAGCATTCCTTATCCCCTCTGGACCGACCGCGGGTGTTTCCAGAAAGGCTTCCATCGGGATCCCTTGATTGTAACTCGATTGTCGGGCAAATCGATGTGGGTTATACCTCATAAAGAGAGCCGTCTTATTCTGCCTAAATACTAGGTAGCCCGGCCGAATGGAGTAAAGGTGAAGGATTTCCCGAGCCTTCAGTACAGAAACCCCGCCCTTAAAGTCATCACGCAGCGACACCACTGATTTAGTGGTCTCGGAGCCTATGGTGATGACCTTATCCACAAAAGAGGTCTTCGCTCCGACTAGATATGAACGCAAGAGCAGTCCCCTAGACTCCCGCGGAGGTGCAACCACAATTGAAGCCCCGACCAACCGCATGATTCTTGGGAGTCTGTATTTCTCAAAAAACGGAGGAGTCTTATGGGCACCAAACACCCCTCGCACATGCAGCTCCATCCAAGAAGTGAAGTAGTGCGTCGGGAAGTTAGCAGGCTGTACCCCAGGCTCATTAGCGTCCGCCGCTACGCTAAGTCCATTATAGAGGTAAGCCAGCCCGGCGATCCCTACTGATAACTGTAGACCAGCCGCCATTCGATGCGCCGGGTAAAAGACAGAAGACCGCATGAGGCGTGGGTGCATGGGAAGCGCGAAGCTGCATAGCCATAGACCCAAGAACCCTATGAAAAAAGTCTCCTCGTCCATGCCAGAAACGGCGATCTCTGAGAAAGGGACGCTGGCAGTGCCGGGGAGATAAAAATCCCGCTGGTCATTTTCCGATGAAGGTCGGCGGTCCAAGCCGAAACCAAAGGGGTCAGCAAGCTGAGCGAACTTCTCGCCCTGCTCTGATAGGAACTCCGGGCGGATAAAACGAGCAATGAAATCCGCGAAACTGACGCCCCGGTCGCCCGATTCCAAGTGGAGTTCCTCATAAATCTCCAATACCTTCACCAAGCCCGGGTGCTGATGTTGAATGGCATTTTCCGGAGTTAAGTCAAATACAAGCTGCTTGGTGGCGAAGACATACTCGTCAGGAGGAAGCAGCTCCTCGTAGTGTTCTCCCCTCATTGGCAGACCTGAAATCTCAGCAAACTCCTCCAGAGAGATGGAGACTTCCCTATCCGCTGTCAGGAAGGTATGGGTAGGGATATTCCATTGTTCGATGAAGGCCTTTATCCACCACGTCGGAGGAGAGGGATACTCGAAAAGCGAGACGTAGACGGCCGAGTATAAACCGATCGTCGTCAGGAGAGCCCTCTTCGTCGCCAAAATGTAACGGGCCCATTGCAAATATCCGGCAAGCGGCCGCGGGATCAATCCAATGTTATAAGCCTGTCCCCAAGGGCTTGCTTCACCCTGACAGATTCGCCTCCCCAAGATATCTATAGCCGGCGGCTGCACCGGAATGGCACCGATTGCAGGCTGAAGGAGGTCGTCGGAATTCCAATTTTTAACCTCCACGGCATACTCCACTGGGGGCTTGTCCGCATAAGGGATCGTAACTATGGGCTCAGAGGGCGAAGCGGAGCTGAAGCTGCGACGGCCTTGGATGATTTGGCTGTACCACCTTCCCCACAGGTGAAGTCTCTTGCACTCAGGATCGTGATCTTTGATCAAGGCGAACACCACCCGGTCCACTGGCGAGTGAGGGAACCCTCCTTCCGAGCGAACGAAGGGGAAAAACAAATCATCAGACATGTTTCCTGTGATAAGACAAAATAACCATTAGTCTTCTAACGCTTGACTTTTTTTTAAATCTTATTTCACATTGTGATGTAGTGGGTAGGGGACCAAAGGGGGACCCACAAAATCTAAATGACAGTACATCACTTAATAAGACAAACCCATCATTAGATGAGACTGTCAATTAATGAAAAGGTCCCCAAAAGAATATCCTCACTGATGGGAAATCCCTAGAGACAAGGAGAAATATTCTCTTTCAGAGCAAAGCTCTGTCACAGAGTGACATTTGTCAAACTCTGGTCTCAGGGGAACAAGGTTCCTTAAAAGAGCATAGCTCTATGGTAATAGTGGAAAGATCCATCAATTTTATTTAGAAGAATTAGAGTTTTGGAGTCTAGAAAAATCCAGGAAAACTTATAAGACACAAATTTTCTCCGTTTCTCAAATCTAAAAAGATCTACATTTGATCTAAGAACAAAGCTCTGTTCATGGGTTAAAACCCATGGATCAGATCTCTGTAAATCTGTAATTTTTTTAGAGCAAGGCTCTGTTGAAGAAACCCTAAAGGGGTTTTTTCTTTAGATCAAAGATCTATAAGAGCAAGGCTCTGTTAATTAAATTTAATTTAAATTAATTTAATTTAATTAATTTTACCTAGAGTGATTCTAAAACTGGAACTTTGAAGTTCTCACAAGAGCAAGGCTCTGGAAGTTCTTAAACAAGAGCAAGGCTCTGAGATTCAAATTCTTGAGAATAGTAAAGTATTTTCTAAGGACCAAAGGTCCCATTTATAGGCGCATGCGCCCCTTCAACTGACCCCCATGATCCAACAGTCAGGATCTTGCCACCGCTGCACTCACGTGCGCGCCACGTGAGCGCAACGGTGGAGGGGCATTTGTTCCCCCAATCAGAGCAAGGCTCTGTTTGAATTTTGAAAATTCAAATTTTGAAGCAACGCTTCGGTTCCCGTGCGCTGCGCGCAATGCGCCACGTGTCAGAAGTTGACACGGCAGCACAATGCCCAAGGCGGTAGGTCCGATCAGAGCAAGGCTCTTTAAAAAACATAAGCAACACTCAACCGCGCAAGCGCACCGCAGCGCGACACGTGTCTGCGCAGTTGCACACGCACAACTGCGCAAGCGCACGGCAGCGCGACACGTGTCTGCGCAGTTGCGCAACCACAACTGCGCAAGCGCACGGCTGCGCGACACGTGTCTGCGCAGTTGCGCAACCACAACTGCGCAAGCACACGGCTGCGCGACACGTGTCTGCGCAACTGCGCAAGCGCACGGCTGCGCGACACATGTCTGCGCAGTTGCACAATCGCTGTTGCGCAAGCGCTTCACTGCGCGACACGTGTCTGCGCAGTTACGCAATCGCTGGTGCGCAAGCGCCTTACTGCGTGACACGTGTCACGCGCTGGTGAGTTGTGCAACAACAGAATGAAGATTTAAGGAAATTTTTTCTGTTCTTGTTAAAACAAGAAGATTTCTTCTGTAAAACAGGGGCCTTTGGATCAAAGATCCAACGGTGGGGAAAATTCCCCAAATCACTCAGAAAAAGATCTTTTTAACAAATTTAACTAATTTTTGAGCACTATAAAAAGGACCTCAGACCTCATTTCAAAGGCATCATCTGGTTTTAAAAAAAAAAGATAAGAAGAAAGAAGAGAACTCTTGAGAACTCCTTGAGAATACAAAAAAAAAGAGAAGGTAAAAACCTTTGAGATAAGAGAAAATTCTCTTAAAGAATAGATCATTGATCTAAAGAACAAGATCAGTGATCTTCAATAAATAAATAAATAAAAATAATAAAAAATAGTGCCTTGCACTTGCTATGAACCTCTGGTTCTCTGAGACAGAAAGAAAGAAAAAGATTTCTTTCTTTTCTTTGATCTAAATTTAGATCAAGGAATTAAAAAGTGCTCTGCACTTCTTTTCTTGAATCTAAAAGATTCTTAGTGCTTTGCACAAATGCAATGCATTACTTGAAGGGCCAGGCCCAAATCAAAAAGACCCAGCAGGCCAAAATAAATTGCAAAGCAATAAAAGGGCTGGGCCCAAAACAAATTGATGCTCTGCATCAGAGCCCAAAACAAATTGATGCTCTGCATTCTTTCTGGGCAAAGCCCAAATAAAAGTAAAAAGAAATGCAAAAGCAATGTTGGACATTTTCAACTGGACTTAGCCCAATCGTGGCCATAAGTCCTTAAATTAAATTGGCTGAGCAAAATGGCTCTCCTAAATCAATTTACGTCCGGTTCGAGGGTACATCTCCGAACTCCTTTGACATCCATCGTTGTAATTCCTCAACGACGTAAAAGAGGTGATGGGTCCCAACGACCACACACCCATATGGACTGCGGGGTCCTTAAACTCGTGGACCGAGACGTCCTTAAACTAACATCGGACTGAGACGTCCTTAAACTAACATCGGACCGAGACGTCCCTAAACTAACATCGGACCGAGACGTCCCTAAACTAATATTGGACCGAAACGTCCTTAAACTAATAATGGACTGAGATGTCCCTAAACTAATATCGGACCACCACGTCCCTAAACTGGCACAATAGGGCCCAAACGCTCTTTTTTCGGATCTAAACGGTCCCGTCTAAGTTGATCTTAGCCCCAAATACGGTTAACGTGTCCTTAGATATTTAAATAAACGATAAAACTCCAAATCAACTTTGGTTCAAGGGTACATCTCTGAACTCCTCTGACGCCTGTCGTTGTAATCCCTCAACGACGTCAGAGAGGTGACGAGTCTCGACGGGCAGATATTAAATCGATCACTACGTCAAGTCGATCTTAGTCCAAAAAAGGACTAACGTATCCTTGACGAACGTTTAAGTTGATCTTAGCCGCAACGTGACTAATGTATCCTTAAACTAAAACACCAAACCCAAATCTAAGTAAACACGGATTTGGACTAATCCATGTCCTACGGGCGACGGCATTACTCAGTCCCCGTATACAATCCACGGGCAACCATAAACAAAACAAACACACACGACACGAAGTGAAATTCTGGAGAAGGAGAAAGTTGTTACCACGATGTGGTAGCGTAATTAACTGCAGGGGCTTGCGCCTGCAGGGAAGAGCGTCCCCACAATCAAAAACCCCTCACCCTGAGGGGGAATCTGACGAAGTCTGCTACATCGGCCGCATCCGTCTAAACCTCCGATACACGGTGCCATAAATCAACTTGGCATCTTTGGAGAGATAGACGGATAAAACTAAATTGCATCTGCCCCGAACCTCAGGCACAGACCCAAAGTCCAGGCCGCCGTTCGGAGGGGAACAAGGTTGAACTTGAACTCCTTGAGCTCCTAGAGGTCCTTGAAGTATTCTTTTTGTAGAAAAGATCCAAGATGATCCACCTTGAGCTCTTCCAAGTTTTGGCTCACCAATCTCTAAGTAGAGATCAAACTAGAAACTCCAAGTTGCTAATTTGGAGGTTCTAGATAGTGTAGTCTTCTCTTCTTCTCTCTTTGTATTTTTCTAATGGATTTAAGAAAGATTTTTGTTGCTAAAAAAGAGAGGAAAAGAGGAAGAAGGAGGAGGCTTAAGATTTTTAGTAAAGATGAAGGCTGGGTTTTTTTTTTAAAGAAAGTTATGAAGGAAAAAGAAAGAGTTGTATGCTTAAATAAATTAAGTGTAACATTTCCAAAAAAAATCAGCCCCTAACACATTTCAGCCTCCCATAGCTGACTTGCACACCCTGATTACGATGTTTCTGCCCCCATTGCTGACCAAACACCCCCCCATCGAGACTTATCAGCCACCTAGCTGATCTACAATCTCCCATTATCATTTTTCAGCCCCCAATGGCTGACTTTGCTACTAATCAGCCCTGATTTCAGCTGAAAATGAATCTATTAGCAACATACCTTTGCACCTTTGTCAATACTTTCAGCCTACAATGATGGACTTCAGCAACCCCTAGCCCCTAGCACTATAGCCCCATACGCATGCACCCTTATCAACACATCAGCCATATCATATTATCATCAGCACAATTCAGCCACTAAAGCATCAGCCAACATCAATATTAAGCCCCTTGTGCATCAGCTTATGCAGCAACAGCATTAACTTCATACAAAAACAACAACACTACCACACCACCACAACCATTCCCACAACACTCTGATCCTGCAACACTTAGAAAAAGAATGGAAGAGAAAAGAAAGAAAGAAAACCAAAAGGGAGAGAGAGTTGCAAGCATCAGCAACTATAAAGAACAACATCAGCTTTAAGCATCAGCCTGATGCTGCAACAGCCCAATGGAGCAACTCCCCAGCAGCAACCACACCCTCCTCCTTCCTTCATCTTCCCTTCTCCTTCATTCTAGGACCCCCTTGAGGTATAATCCCGCATCCCAACTCAGTTCTTGCTCAGTTCCGGTGTAATGTCTGAAAGTTTACTATTTTATTATGATATTATGCTAGTTTAGGCAATTTTGAGTGAAACTTGATCTAGTATTGGTATTGATCGTTAGTATAACCATATTAGAGGTTTTTGAGACCATTGTAACCAATATTACTCTAAAATCCAAGTATTTACCAGAGTTATTCGACTTGGCGTATTTTACCGTTTTTGTATGGATTTTGATATTCGATGATTCGTATCTGTCGGGTGGCGTTCGGACGTCGACGACAGTGGATATTGGCTGTTTTTGCACACAAGGTCACAGGTTTTTACCTATGGGCGTAGTGTGCACCATTTTGGTTTCCGATGTGATTTTTATGAGTTTTAGCATGTGATATCCTTGTAGGTACTCACGCGACGTCGAAGCGTTGGAGATGCAAATGGCGACATCGGCACCGGAACACATAACTAGGTGAGTAGATTTATATCTACGGGGAGAAGTCGGATGGATAGCGTATAGCACCCCCGCAGTCCGTGGTGATGTATACGGATGCGTATACACACTTACAATTATTATATGTTGTTTGGGAAATTACTGATGTTTAGGATGGATAATTGGTGGACTTGGATGATTTAGTATTGCGGACCCTAGGTAGTGGGTGCACTACACATACCTATACACACTCATACTTGTAAACATCCTTATTTCATATGTGGTTATGGGATCCTATATAGATATGTGTTCACAAGAGTATGTGACTATGTGTTCACATACGGATTTGAGGATGATACATGGGATTGAGATGAGTCGATGAGTTTGATCTGAGATTATGATATCGGTGATGGTAAAATTCATATTCGAGATAAGTCTTGATGCCTTAGCGGATTTTGGGATAATGATGTCACAGGAATAGTGATATATATAAATGATCGACATGTACGAGATATGATATGATATGACAGGATAATTATAATAGGCCGCCTTGGGCGGGGTACACTCCTTGTGATGATATGTGGTGATGATATCGATTTATACGAGACTGTCGATCAGTAGTCAAATCATAATCATAGTGATGATGTTAGCATTGTACTAGACACAGGTCAGTACCCAGATTACGATATTTGATAAAGTGAATACCGGATGAATGATAGGACGAATGTGATATTGACCCGTACCCAGATTGGGGAGGCCGTACGACGGATTTACGTACGAGCTATATTTTGATGTTTGATCCGCCTACTTGACTTGGGAATAACCAATTATAGAGATATGGTATCGGATGTGATATGATCGAGGCGGGATCACCGACTATATATGTATATTTATATGTATCGACTCAGAGGTTAGGCGGTTTCCCTTACCTACTACTAGCTTTAGCTCAGCCTTGTAGTAGGGTAGCTATATGACCTTTATGACATTAGATGCAGTTTAACGAACATGGTGTTCAGTATTTCAGCTCCCGCTTATTTTTATTGTTGCTCTGCATCGCATACTGTTATAATTCATATTCTATTATTGATATCATGCTGCTAGGACACCAGCACCATTACCGATGATGCGTATGTACCACGTACACTTATTTGCTGTCGCACACACATCTTCATCGGTAATTGCCATGTCACGTACACTTAGAGAATATTATTGCCTGATTTAGCTTGTTAGCTAGTAGTGACATGATATTAGTGTACTTGCCATATATACCAGCTTGACATTGTAGTTATTACCTGTCACTTCATGCATGCTGTTATTCACTATATGATGCATTCATGGATTCTCATGCTTATATTCATGATTTCACATGCTATTGATGATTGGATTCGAGTTTCCATGAGATTTTCTGGATTTGGAGGAAAACCGCAAAACATATATATACATATATATAAACTGCTTTCTCTTTTTAATAAAAATGCGGTTTTTCCTTGATGTTCGAGTCGTCCACCATGAGTTTTGCTGATGGATTTCGAGACCCGATTCGAGGAGGCGGATGAACCGTTTCGGGTATATGGTGGGCCCGGTGCGGTACCCCGGGGCAAGAAGATCGCAGATGATGGCGTTGAGCCTGTGCAGGGGAGCACTACCTACCGGTGATTTTACCCGACACGTCGGATATCCGGAGGATACCGTCATAGTCATGAGATGGATGGTAGGGGCCGATCTGGACTGACGGCGCCCTAGATTTTGTGATTGAGACATTGAGATTTCGAGACATTGAGATACAGAGATTGTGATACAGAGGTATCGAGATACTGAGACTTATGTTTTGTGCCGATGCTGGGCACTGTTTATGCTGATTTCATTTATGATACCTCATTTTAAAAATACAGAAATCTCACAAATTATGAAAACAGTTTTCTTCAGTACATGCATTCTGTTTCATGCATTCATACATCATTCATATGATATATTGCCACCTGATGCACTGGCACAGACATATGGGATTACATTTGGGTTAGATATCTACAGTAGCTATGGTTAGAGATTACTGATTATATATTTGAGGATTATATATATTATGATCGTATGACCTAGGTTGCGTCATACATGCGATTTGCTGTTTGTAGATCTTTTTCTACTCACGAGTTGGCAACTCACCCCCGTTGTGCCCCAGTTTCATGCAGGTGTTGCCGTACGGATTTCATTACGGCTTTGCGGGCACATCTTCTTCAGGTGACTTGCTAGTAGGTGGGTTTATTGTATCTTACCCATCATTATACATTGTATATTATATTTCAGTTGTATCTAGAAGTTCCATCAACCAAACTTGTATTTATTTGAGATAGAGACCAGTGATGTTTATTATTTCGACCTTAGAGTCGCGCGTTATAGTTCCATGAGTTCTTGCTGGTTGAGTTTCATTTCTGTTGTGATCCTCGCCTTTAGGCGTTGTATATTATGTGCATACAGGTTGATTTGATATGGTTCTTCCTATTCTCTACTACTTCACTTGGTTTGGATTTCTGGGTTTCGGCTTACTTAGCATACGTACGTCTTGAGACGTTCGTAGTCTAAGTGCCGGTCATGTTCCGTACTTTCGGGTCGTGACAAAGTTGGTATCAGAGCGTTAGGTTTTACCTTCGGAGTATAGGATGACCCTTGGTTGATGGAATAGGTAACTAAAGTAGAGTGACGTACCGTGGTATGTCCGCGGCATATTTACGATGCGCCACTCCACTTAAGAAGCCTTAGGATGTGCATTTCCTTGTTCAGTATCATATTCATTCCTGATCTAGCTTCATCGGTACGAGTTATGGTTTTGCTGCCACGATTACGGGCAGGGAGAGCTACGGCTAAGAGTTGCGGTCAGCATGAGCTCGTTGCAAACGAGGACTGACCAGGGCGTGATTCCGACGACACACGGTTGCGGAAATATGTCTTTTTATGATGTTTTCACGCCACGAGCGTTGGATGGATCGCTGTATGAGATTACTCGGACGTGCAGATCAGCACCTGAGGATTTAGACACTGACAGAGGCCAGCCAGATGTTGATGACCGTTGGTATATTGCTTACTCCTGATGATGGAGGCACGGTTCAGCTTGCGGGCGAGCGAGCCAGTTTTTGCTACGAACGACGAGATATCACCCTAGATGTTGGAGCTATTGCAGTACGAGATTGTACTAAGAAATGATAAAAGGTCGCTAGTCACCGAGGGTGAATGATTAGAACATGTGGATCGTTCGCTACCCCGATGAGAGGTCATCAGATAGATTGATTCCAGTTAGAGACGACTTCACGCGGAGGCGTTGAGAGTCGACAGTAACGATCGAATGACAGTAACCTATTATTCCAAGTTAAAGTATTCGGAAAAACATGCAGGCCATTCTATGGACCCTCTAGAAGAATGAAACCCTAACTCGACCTAATGACCGTGTGAAAGCCTTTGAACCTTAGGGTTTACGGCAGTTCTGCGGCGCCATTAGTGAGATTTGGGTTTGCCATTCTACGGTTAGACCACCGATGCTGTGGTACGTACTCGATACTATTATACTGTACCCACGATGTTGAGCTCTTGGAGGATTATGAGGTTTTGACAAATCGATCGAATGGTTTGACTTAATTCGGATGTTAGGTGGTGAGATGCATTTCTTGGGAGACTCCATATACGAGGATATCCGTTGGAGCTCAGTCCATGCAGCCATGACGAGACGAGTCCGAAGCAGTCGACATTAGAGAAAAGTGGAGTAAGAGGTTCGTACAAGATCTGGATATGATGACGTTCCATTCCGCCGACATCAGAGATGCGATGCGCATGCCGAGGCATTGTACTTGGAAACACCTTCCATAAGGAGTTGCGATGAGTATGCAGCCATTCCAGAACAAGAAACAGATATAGTAAAGGACGATGATTTCCGGACAATTGGCAGAGATGAGACTTGGAAGAGACCTTGAGCAGGATTCCTTCCAGGACACTGCTGCAATGATACTTGCACCCAGGATCAGATGTGTCACGTACATTCAGAGAGCCAGAGGCCGACGCCAGTGACATGTTGCTTTACAAGTGGTCGTGAGGATTGACCGAGAAATAACCAGAGAAGTGCCAGAACGGAATCGTCCCCGTTAGCACACCTGACAGGGCCGATGAGCCGATGAATCGTTAATTGGTAGTCCACAGAGAAGACATAGACCCAGGAGTGGTCATGTTACGCACACCAGTAGGCCAGAGTTCAAGATCGTCGACGAGATATGCTATGAGTGACTACGACAGTTGGCCAGAGATTCTTGGAGGATGCGCTTGAGCGGAACTATTCCGCCATACTTGATTTCGGTATTGTTGGGCGATTTATCCGTATGATTTGATTTTGATGATTGAGGATTTACGATTTTTGCACAGAAGATGTACTTGATATCGTTTTCGTGCCTTGGTTTCACATGTTTGTGATTTTATGGGGCTTAGACATTTGAGTTGATTTTGTGCGTATGCACGCACACGATTTGGTTTTTTGCACTCTGCATAATTTACATATGCTTGCAGTGCAGTGACATATATTTCGTGCACTTGGATGCACTGGACTTCGAGTTCGATGGTGATGCTCGATATTTGATTTCATGATTTCGTGCATGGTGAATGCACCGGATTTGGAATTTTAGCACATGTTGGGCGCATGTTATGAGATGCGATTTGGCGCACACCAGATGCACTAAACCGAGATTCTTCATGCATGTCAAATGCACCTGTTTGTGCTGTCAGGCACACCTGTTGCTATGACAGATGCTGCGTGCACCCCCGTTGCACCTTGATGTCGTTTTGTGCACCTTTTTGGCACATTCATGGATTTTGATTTCCGTGCGCACCGGATGCACAGAGTTTTTATATGCACATTTTGGGATTGATTTCTATGGAGCAGTACGTTTATATGATATTTGCTATGTGTTTTCGTACTGAGCAGGACTGATCAGATGGCAGTGCCTGGGTATATTTTTCATGCATAATAGATTTCAAGGGGATTTCCAAAAGCGATCTATAGTCTCACTATTTGCATACGTGTCTGACATGACACGAAACGTTTAAAACGAGGAAAACCCTTCTAAAATTAATTTCAAAACGGCGGGACGTGCATATTAAACAAAAGAGATATACATATATGATTATTTTCTTATAGAGACGTCCGCCGCTGTGCAGTGTTATGCGTATTGCACATCGACTTTAAAGAATTTGGCATGCATTCCTTTCAGATATTTACATGTACGGATTTGGTATTTACATGTATAATTCCGATTTCTAGCATATCGGTTTTGCTTTGGATTTAGCAGTCGTGTTTTCGTCTTGACTCCGATGATTGCGAGATGCTTGACGGAGTTTTGACTTCGAGTTATCTGCTCGTTACTCATGCGTATGTATTGCACTATGATGCCTTTTATGTATTGATGATTTCGGAGCCCCGTTGACTTGGACATTTATTTGAAATGTTTTAGAATTGGGAGGTTTAAATTTAAATTCGGAGACCGAATTTCTTTAAGGGGGGAAGACCGTAACATTTCCAAAAAAAAATCAGCCCCTAACACATTTCAGCCTCCCATAGCTGACTTGCACACCCTGATTACGATGTTTCAGCCCCCATTGCTGACCAAACACCCCCCCATCGAGACTTATCAGCCACCTAGCTGATCTACAATCTCCCATTATCATTTTTCAGCCCCCAATGGCTGACTTTGCTACTAATCAGCCCTGATTTCAGCTGAAAATGAATCTATTAGCCACATACCTTTGCACCTTTGTCAATACTTTCAGCCTACAATGATGGACTTCAGCAACCCCTAGCCCCTAGCACCATAGCCCCATACGCATGCACCCTTATCAACACATCAGCCATATCATATTATCATCAGCACAATTCAGCCACTAAAGCATTAGCCAACATCAATATTAAGCCCCTTGTGCATCAGCTTATGCAGCAACAGCATTAACTTCATACAAAAACAACAACACTACCACACCACCACAACCATTCCCACAACACTCTGATCCTGCAACACGTAGAAAAAGAATGGAAGAGAAAAGAAAGAAAGAAAACCAAAAGGGAGAGAGAGTTGCAAGCATCAGCAACTATAAAGAACAACATCAGCTTTAAGCATCAGCCTGATGCTGCAACAGCCCAATGGAGCAACTCCCCAGCAGCAACCACACCCTCCTCCTTCCTTCATCTTCCCTTCTCCTTCATTCTAGGACCCCCTCGAGGTATAATCCCGCATCCCAACTCAGTTCTTGCTCAGTTCTGGTGTAATGTCTGAAAGTTTACTATTTTATTATGATATTATGCTAGTTTAGGCAATTTTGAGTGAAACTTGATCTAGTATTGGTATTGATCGTTAGTATAACCATATTAGAGGTTTTTGAGACCATTGTAACCAATATTACTCTAAAATCCAAGTATTTACCAGAGTTATTCGACTTGGCGTATTTTACCGTTTTTGTATGGATTTTGATATTCGATGATTCGTATCTGTCGGGTGGCGTTCGGACGTCGACGACAGTGGATATTGGCTGTTTTTGTACACAAGGTCACAGGTTTTTACCTATGGGCGTAGTGTGCACCATTTTGGTTTCCGATGTGATTTTTATGAGTTTTAGCA
Source organism: Agapanthus africanus (assembly GCA_030015575.1). Classification (NCBI taxonomy): domain Eukaryota; kingdom Viridiplantae; phylum Streptophyta; class Magnoliopsida; order Asparagales; family Amaryllidaceae; genus Agapanthus; species Agapanthus africanus. The sequence continues at coordinate 556,114,342 of JASDDO010000014.1, forward strand.
TATGATATCCTTGTAGGTACTCACGCGACGTCGAAGCGTTGGAGATGCAAATGGCGACATCGGCACCGGAACACATAACTAGGTGAGTAGATTTATATCTACGGGGAGAAGTCGGATGGATGGCGTATAGCACCCCCGCAGTCCGTGGTGATGTATACGGATGCGTATACACACTTACAATTATTATATGTTGTTTGGGAAATTACTGATGTTTAGGATGGATAATTGGTGGACTTAGATGATTTAGTATTGCGGACCCTAGGTAGTGGGTGCACTACACATACCTATACACACTCATACTTGTAAACATCCTTATTTCATATGTGGTTATGGGATCCTATATAGATATGTGTTCACAAGAGTATGTGACTATGTGTTCACATACGGATTTGAGGATGATACATGGGATTGAGATGAGTCGATGAGTTTGATCTGAGATTATGATATCGGTGATGGTAAAATTCATATTCGAGATAAGTCTTGATGCCTTAGCGGATTTTGGGATAATGATGTCACAGGAATAGTGATATATATAAATGATCGACATGTACGAGATATGATATGATATGACAGGATAATTATAATAGGCCGCCTTGGGCGGGGTACACTCCTTGTGATGATATGTGGTGATGATATCGATTTATACGAGACTGTCGATCAGTAGTCAAATCAAAATCATAGTGATGATGTTAGCATTGTACTAGACACAGGTCAGTACCCAGATTACGATATTTGATAAAGTGAATACCGGATGAATGATAGGACGAATGTGATATTGACCCGTACCCAGATTGGGGAGGCCGTACGACGGATTTACGTACGAGCTATATTTTGATGTTTGATCCGCCTACTTGACTTGGGAATAACCAATTATAGAGATATGGTATCGGATGTGATATGATCGAGGCGGGATCACCGACTATATATGTATATTTATATGTATCGACTCAGAGGTTAGGCGGTTTCCCTTACCTACTACTAGCTTTAGCTCAGCCTTGTAGTAGGGTAGCTATATGACCTTTATGACATTAGATGCAGTTTAACGAACATGGTGTTCAGTATTTCAGCTCCCGCTTATTTTTATTGTTGCTCTGCATCGCATACTGTTATAATTCATATTCTATTATTGATATCATGCTGCTAGGACACCAGCACCATTACCGATGATGCGTATGTACCACGTACACTTATTTGCTGTCGCACACACATCTTCATCGGTAATTGCCATGTCACGTACACTTAGAGAATATTATTGCCTGATTTAGCTTGTTAGCTAGTAGTGACATGATATTAGTGTACTTGCCATATATACCAGCTTGACATTGTAGTTATTACCTGTCACTTCATGCATGCTGTTATTCACTATATGATGCATTCATGGATTCTCATGCTTATATTCATGATTTCACATGCTATTGATGATTGGATTCGAGTTTCCATGAGATTTTCTGGATTTGGAGGAAAACCGCAAAACATATATATAAACTGCTTTCTCTTTTTAATAAAAATGCGGTTTTTCCTTGATGTTCGAGTCGTCCACCATGAGTTTTGCTGATGGATTTCGAGACCCGATTCGAGGAGGCGGATGAACCGTTTCGGGTACATGGTGGGCCCGGTGCGGTACCCCGGGGCAAGAAGATCGCAGATGATGGCGTTGAGCCTGTGCAGGGGAGCACTACCTACCGGTGATTTTACCCGACACGTCGGATATCCGGAGGATACCGTCGTAGTCATGAGATGGATGGTAGGGGCCGATCTGGACTGACGGCGCCCTAGATTTTGTGATTGAGACATTGAGATTTCGAGACATTGAGATACAGAGATTGTGATACAGAGGTATCGAGATACTGAGACTTATGTTTTGTGCCGATGCTGGGCACTGTTTATGCTGATTTCATTTATGATACCTCATTTTAAAAATACAGAAATCTCACAAATTATGAAAACAGTTTTCTTCAGTACATGCATTCTGTTTCATGCATTCATACATCATTCATATGATATATTGCCACCTGATGCACTGGCACAGACATATGGGATTACATTTGGGTTAGATATCTACACTAGCTATGGTTAGAGATTACTGATTATATATTTGAGGATTATATATATTATGATCGTATGACCTAGGTTGCGTCATACATGCGATTTGCTGTTCGTAGATCTTTTTCTACTCACGAGTTGGCAACTCACCCCCGTTGTGCCCCAGTTTCATGCAGGTGTTGCCGTACGGATTTCATTACGGCTTTGCGGGCACATCTTCTTCAGGTGACTTGCTAGTAGGTGGGTTTATTGTATCTTACCCATCATTATACATTGTATATTATATTTCAGTTGTATCTAGAAGTTCCATCAACCAAACTTGTATTTATTTGAGATAGAGACCAGTGATGTTTATTATTTCGACCTTAGAGTCGCGCGTTATAGTTCCATGAGTTCTTGCTGGTTGAGTTTCATTTCTGTTGTGATCCTCGCCTTTAGGCGTTGTATATTATGTGCATACAGGTTGATTTGATATGGTTCTTCCTATTCTCTACTACTTCACTTGGTTTGGATTTCTGGGTTTCGGCTTACTTAGCATACGTACGTCTTGAGACGTTCGTATTCTAAGTGCCGGTCATGTTCCGTACTTTCGGGTCGTGACATTAAGCATACACAAAGAATTCATCCTAGCCCTTCATCTTCACCTAACTAGCCAAGTGACCATCCAACTCTCTTCCCTCCAAGTGTCAAGCTCCTACAAACCCAAAATGATAATATAAACCATAGAGCAACATAAGCAAAGCAAAACCCACTCTTAAAACCAAACTTAATTAACAAATAGATTAATACTATGTATTATACATAAATATCTATACATATACATATTAATGTAAATACACTAATATATGTGTGTGTGTGTGTACACACACTATCAATCTACTTATTAAAAACATTAAAAAGAACAAAAGAGATGAATATGACATAATGCTAGAAAATACATATACTAAAAATACATGTATTATATATTAAATCCATCCTGATTTAATATCCGTCTTATATAAAGACCGGCTGGCATTATGAAATGTCCGATTGCCATTGATGTATGAAAATACACGCATTCCAAACGGACCCCTGCACGCATCCAATACGGCCACTACATTGTTTTGCAAAAATGGGAAAAGTTCTGTATGGGACTTTAAAGACTCGACAATACGCTGGCAGTGAGTTAACCGTCGAAACCCTAACTCCCAAGCACATCAGTGGCACTAGCTGTGCGTAATGGCTACCCAGGTATCTGTTGATAAGAAGATCGACAAGAAGACTCGTTCGAACCCCTACTGAGCTTATAGGTGACATTCTCTGTACAGTCTGGTCTGTTCATCTGAGAGTATCGCATATCGAGCCTAGGGAGTGGTAAAAATTAGACCCCTAGTAGCGCGATAAATCATGTCGGTGTGGAACCCAATACCTCCTGTGAAACTATTGGCAATTCTACCAATAAATCTCACTTGCCCTAGCCAAGGACTTATGGTATTGGCCTACCGTACACAGCGTGATATCGAGTCCCTATACCGAGAGAGACGGATCCCTTCTATTACCTACTGCCTCTAAGTGCTTTAAGACTGTACCCAACTACTACCAGTTTGCATGACTCTTTAAAACCGTGGTGGGGTAGTAATCTAAGTACAGTAGGAACACACTCGAGACTAATGGTGATGTCAGGTCATCAGACTAATATGTACTCATGTCATCGGAGAACTGCTATCCGAAGATAGGTATAATACCAACTAGCAATTCCCAGTGAGTTCGTCCAGTGTAACTCATAACCCAATAAGCACCTGTATACTATATTTGGTACCGTATACCAATGGTTGTGGGACCGGCCATCTCCCCTGACGGGAATAAGAAACGTATACACTAGTCTACTCTGGACTATCGATGCCCAGTCTCGATAATCCTACGACTATGGACAATTTAAGGATGTGCTTATAGACTACCCAGCCCCCATAAGTATGATTGTCATCACAACGCTGGTAGTCAAGCAAATATCCTGCATGCTCTATCAACATGTATCAGCGATACGTAAAAAGGAACATATACACATGTTAAGATAAATATAAACCAGATAGCATACTATCATATCTAGCAAGACTGTCCTGTACATATATATATCCCAAGCATCCAAAATGTAATATACAATCCTATACTATACAATAATGGCCTCTAGAGCATACATATCTAACAATCTCCCACTTGCACTAAGGCCATGTATTGGCGTATCGCAGACCTATCATTTTGAGTAGCCTCTCGAACTGTGTCTGAGAGATGGTCTTTGTGAGTGGATCTGTAGTGTTGTCCTTCGTATCTACTCTTTGCACCTCTATCTGCTGGCGATCCATGATCTCCCTGATAAGGTGATACCGCCTTAAGATGTGTCTGGATTTCTGATGGGACTGTGGTTCCTCGCTAAAGCAATAGCCCCGTTGTTTTCACAATACAAAGTTATTGGGTCAACAATGGACGAAACCACCTGAAATTCCGTAATGAACTTCCTCATCCAGACCGTTTATTTTGCGGCATCGCTAGCAGCGATGTACTCTGCCTCCATTGTCGAGTCTGCTACGGTGTCCTGTTTGGAGCTCTTCCAACAGACCGCCCCTCCATTGAGGGTGAATACATAACCCAACATGGATTTAGAGTCATCCTTGTCACTCTGGAAGCTGGAATCAGTGAAAGCCTCGATCTGGAGGTCTCTACTGCCGTATACCAAGAATATCTCCTTAGTATTTCACAAGTACTTGAGAATGTTCTTTACTGCTATCCAGTGCTTCTCCCCTTGGTTTGACTGATACCTGCTTATCACGCTCAATGCGTATGCTACATCTGGTCTGGTACATAACATCACATACATTATAGATCCTACTGCCGAAGCGTGGGGTATAATGCCCATGCGAGCCCTCTCCTCATCAGTCTTGGGAGACATCTCTTTGGAGAGGGTGATTCCGTGACAAGCGGGTAAGTTAACGCACTTAGAATCTTCCATACTAAATCTCTTTCAGTATGGTGTCAATGTACCTGGACTGTAAAAGTCCCAACATTCTCTTAGACCTATCATGATAGATCCTGATCCCCAGAATGTAGGAGGCATCACCCAGGTCTTTCATAGAGAACTTCTGTGATAAGAAGTTTTTGGCTGATTGTAGCATAGGAATGTTATTTCTTATCAAGAGAATGTCATCCACATACAAGACGAGAAATACCACAGTTCTTGCTACAATTTTCTTTAAAATGCATGGTTCATCTACATTTTTGATAAAGTCAAATTCCTTGACCATCTCATCAAAGAAAATGTTCCAACTCCGCAATACTTGCTTTAATCTATAAATAGATTTAAGCAACTTGCACACTCTTCCGCTGCTCCCACTCTCTATGAAGCCCTCTGGCTGATCCATATAAACACACTCTTCCAAATTTCTATTTAGAAAAGCGGTTTTTACGTCCATCTGCAAGAGTTAATAATCATGGAAGGCATCAATGGCAAGTATGACTCGGATGGATTTTAGCATAGCTACTGGAGAAAAAGTTTCATCATAGTCCAAACCAGGTCTTTGACAACCGCCTTTTGCTACAAGTCTAGCTTTTTAGGTTTCAACATGTCCATCTACACCAATTTTCTTTTTGAAGATCCATTTGCAGCCTACGGGTTTTATCCCTGGTGGTGCAATATCCAAACTACAAACTTTGTTAATGTACATGGATTCCATCTCGGACCGCATAGCATCCAGCCACTTTACTGAGTCTCTTCTCATGATGGCCTGCTGAAAACTAGTAGGCTCACCATCATCGATGATGCAATCCTCTCTATCCTCGTCTACGATAAAACTGTAGTATCTCTCAGGCGGATGAGACTGCCTACTAGATCTGCGGAGTGGCGTAGGTACGTCCATTTCTTTTGAAACTTCGGCTTCCACTAAGGTTTCAGTAATAGATTATGGTTCTAGAATTTCTTCCAGTTATATTACGCTCCCACTCATTTCTTTTTCAAGAAATTGAGTCTCCAGAAAGTGAGCATGTCGAGAAACAAAAACCTTTTGTTCCTCAGCGTAATAGAAAATATACCCCCTGGAATTCTTTAGGTATCCCATAAACTTGCACAGTACTGAGCGTGCCTCAAGCTTATCCGCATGCTACTTTCTGACAAAAGCTGGACATCCCCATATCTTAAGATATTTAAGACAGGGTTTCTTCCCACTTCACGGTTCAATAGAGTGGTAGGCACAGATTTAGTTGGAACTTTGTTCAAAAGGTATGCAGCAGATTCTCTCAACACTACTCATCATGAACACACCATATCTAGTAAGGTGAGGTTTTGCCTTTCTGATACACCGTTGTGTTGTGGTGTGTATAGAGGAGTAAGCTGAGAGAGAATTCCATTCTCTTTTAAACATCCCAGGAACTTGGCACTCAAGTATTCACCACCCCGATCAGATCGAAGTGTCTTAATACTTTTGCATGTTGGTTTTTCCACTTCATTCTTGTACTCCTGGAATTTCTCAAAGGACTCATATTTGTGTTTCATCGAGAATACATGTTCATATCTTGAGAAATCATCAGTAAAAGTAATGAAGTAGGAATAACCACTTCTTACATGTGTAGACATTGGACCATACACATCGCCGTGTATGAGTCCTAAGAGCTCGGTAGCTCTTTCTCCGTGTCCAGTGAACGAAGTCTTTGTCATCTTTCCTTCGATACATGATTGACATGTTCCATAAGATAGATACTCAAACGGATCAAAATATCCATCTTTATGTAACTTTGTCAACCGTGTTTCATTGATATGACCTAGTCTACAATACCAAAAGAAAGTTTGATTTAATTCTGGAGTCTATTTTTTAAGTGTGTTCTGGACATTGAAAACTTGATGTTGATTTAATATGTATATATCGTTGTCAAGTGTACCAGACCCAATCAAGTCATGATTAAAGTGAATGTTAACAACATCGCTTACAGATGCAAAATCATAACCATTTTTAAATAACAAAGATACATAAATGATATTATATGTCATACTAGGTACACAAAAACAGTTACGCAAAATCAAAAGTTTCCACGTGTCAATCCTATGTGATATTCCCCTACGGTAACAGCATCCACGCTCGCTCCGTTTGTAACCCTGAGGGATATATCACCTGCCTTCAAAACTCTACGCTTCTCAGTGCCTGCAAAGAATTACAGATATGAGATCCTGAACCGGTATCCAATACCCAGGAAGTAGAGTTTATTGACAAACTGTTCTCAATCATAAACACACATGAAGCCGAAGCCACACCTAACTTCGAATCCTGGTTCTTGGCCTTCTAAGCCCGGCAATCCACCTTCCAATGACCTTTCTTGTGACAGTAAAAGAATTCCTCTTTTGCTACTGTTGGCCCCCTACTTTTGTACCTTAACGACACCGCTTTTCGGTTTGGTGGGGGCCTTTTGTTGGGTTACAGCAGCGCCCCGGCCATCAATCCGTGGCCAAATGCGGAACAAAAACTTTTAAAACCCGGCGCTAACGGAACCCTAATCTACGGATCGTACCATTAACACTATACTAGTTCTATAAAAGGAGTTTAGATAGGTTATACCGATCGATCTGTGTCCTTCGGTCTTCAACCTCTGTCCCAAGCTCCTCGCGGCTTCCCCGATCAAGTTTGATCTCCGGTCTCCCCACATCGAAGAAGATCCATGTCGAGGGTTTGTAATACGGGCTCCCGCCTCAAAACCGAAGCAACACAGGTATCTACTTTCCTAACCTAGATAGCTCAGATGAAGTAGAGAGTGTGTGTGAATACTTTGTCTCAATACACCCAAGGATTCTCAACTCATGAGAGGGTATGGGTGGAGGTTGAAGAAGATGCCAAGTGTGAAAAGTATGAGCTCAAGAAAAGACCAAGTGAAAAAAGAAATGAAGTGGCTGCTTTTTTGTGAGTGTTGTGAGATATTAGTTGTGAGCAACTAAAGAAAAAACCCAAGTCAAGAAAAGATCTGCCTCTACCCAAAAAATATCTCACAAGCTCAAAACAAATATCTCATAAGTCACCATGAATCACACAAGACCCAACACCATTAGTCACCAAGTGCACATGCCACAATCAATGCATACAAATGAGTCACACTTTCCACAATTATAAACATTTAAGCTAAAATGTTTAATCCAAAAAGAAATAGCAATTTCTAAAGTAAACTTGTAACGAATTACAAGAATACCGCTCATCCGTATATACATACCCGCATCCGTATTCCGACTGAATACGAATACAACGAGACGAAAGTAATCCAACAATATAATACTAGGATCCGGCTTAAACCAAAGCCCACTAGTATTATCCGTCCGATCATGATCCGTGCACAAGTGCACATATATGATCGAACCCTGCCATAAAACCATACGGCCACTACAACGTTTTGCCCGAAGCAGTGAAACGTTTTGGATCGCAGGTACGTGATTGCAATGATTGAGGCAGGACCTATACCGATATGACAGTCTTGCTCGAGATGATAGTATGCTATCTGGTTTGTCTTTATCATCGTATACATGCTTTAGTTCGCTATTGCATGTTGATAGAGCCCATAGGATTCTTGCTTGACTGCCAGCAGTATGATGGCGATCATATACGTGGGAGCTGGGGTCTATAAGCACATCCTTAAAGTGTCCCTAGTCGTGGGAGTTTTGAGACAGGGCATCGATACTCCAGAGTAGACTAGTGTATACATTCGAGACCCCGACGAGGGGCGATGGCCGGTCTCACAAGCCATTGGTGTCAGTTGGATCACCTAAGATGTACACAGGTGCTCATTGGGTTATGAGTATACCGGACAGGACTCGCCGGGAACATTCTAGTTGGTATTATACATATCGTCAGATAGCAGTTCCCAGATGACATGTGTACAGGTTAGTTTGTCGACCTAAGTTCGTCATTTTTCTCGTGTGAGTTCCCACTGTGCTTTGATTTCTACCCTACCACGCTCAAAGGAGATGTGCAAACAGGTAGTTTTTGGGTACAGTCTCGAGCCACATGGAGGCGGTGAGCGGATCGTCGGGGATTCGTCTCTCCCGGTATTGGGGGTTGATGTCGCACAGTGCACGGGTGGCCATCACTAGAAATCCTCGGCCGAGGTAATGGAGAATTACTGATTTGGATCAGTAGTTTCTTAGATGGTGATGGGATTCATGCCGACACGATTTATCGCGTTATTAGGGGTCTGACTTTATCCACCCCCCTAGACTCGATATGCGATAATATTTAGACGAACGGACCGGACTGTACGGATATTGTCACTGTCAGGCTCAGAGTAGGGTTTTTGGATGAGTTCGCTCGTCAGCTTCCCTTCCAATCAATACATAGGCAAACGTTACGTACAGCTCGTACCTCTGACGTGCTAGTGGTTATACCCAGTGCCAGTGTGTTGATGAGTCATTAGAGTCCCCCACAGACCGTTTCCCAAGTTCGGGCGAAACGTTGTAGAGGTCGTATGGTTTTATGGCAGGGTTCGGAAAATGCACGTATGTTTACGCACGAGTCATATTTCGGGCGGATAATACTGGTCGGCTTTGGTTTAAGCCGGATCCGAGTATTATGCTGTGTAGATATAATATCTTTGTCTCAGTTGCATTTGTATTCGGTCATAATACAAATGTGGGTATGTTTATACTGATACGGGGTTATCCTGAAATTCGTTTCAGGATCACTTTTGGAGGTTGTCAGTTTCCAGTTTTCTATCAGCCGTATTAAACATTCGGTTTAATACGGATTTATCTTTTCTTGAGATGAGTGTGGAAGCTTCTAGATGATGACTAGGATGGTGAGGTGTTATGTGACTCATTAGTGCATTTAATGATTCATTTAATGCAAGGGTGACTAGGTTAATGACTAGGTTTATGTTCATTGGTTTGCTTTTAATATGTTCATACAAGGTGTCTTATGAATCATTCTTTCTTTCATGGTAATGGTCACCCCCCTCTCCTACACTCACCTCCCTCATCCTCTATATATGGCCGGCCCTCCCCTCCTCTTCACACTCACTCACTAGGGGAAAAGATTATGATAGATTTGTGTATGGAAATTTCATATAGCTCAAATTCTTATCACCCGATTCCATAAAAGGCAGCTTCATTAACCGTTCGTCCATATCTTTGGACGTAACGAGACAAAGTGTTCTACTCATTCTCTACATCAATCTTGGTCGTCTCTTTTAGCAAACTTGACGACCGAGTTGCCTCGGTTCAGAGGCGGGAGCCCGTTTAAAGATCCGTCGACGTGGTGCTACCTGGACGAGAAGACTGGAGATTCAGGAGATCGGAGCAGCCGCAACAAAGCGTGGGATGATGGTTGAAGACCAAAGGACTCGGATCATTCGGTATAACAATTCTACCCACTTTATAGTTTGTTAGTTTAGCTTTAATGGCAGATCCGGGTTATAGTACGCGATAGCGCCAGTTGTAAAAGTTTTTGTTCCGCATTTGGCGTCTGTTAGACGGTCGGGGCGCTACCGTGGACTTACAGTGGTATCAGAGCCTCACTATTAAGCTTTACTAACTTGTGCTAACGCGTTTAAAATATCGATCGAACAGATTTTCGAAAACCGCAAATTCCAGGTTAAAGTTTCTGTCGATTTTAAACAGTGTCTTAAAATTATTTTACATATCGCAGAAAACTAAGCAGGTGTTTCTAAGCATTCTGTAAAAATATGGGCACGTGATCCCATAAGACCACCGCGGAACCGCGGCTCCTTTGTGGGAACAGTGCTCCAACTTTTTCCAGAGAGCTTTATTTTGGAAATTGCGGTTTTTGGTACTATTCTTTTGGGCCCAGTTTTTGTTACTGTACAGTAGATGTTTATGGGGCCTACTTTGGGATATTTGGTCGATCGAAATTTAAACATGTTAGTTTGCAGTACTTACTTTATATCTCCGACCGGGAATGTCATTCGAGCGGTAAACCGCGTCTAATTGCTATAGTTCTTTTAGACGGGTTTGCGAACGTGACATTCGCGTTGATGTTCTGTGTTGTGCTGTGATGTTGAGGATTTGTCGTGGTGGATAGCAGGGTGCAATGATAGTGCAGTTTAGATTTATTTGTATATTTGATATTGCGGGGCGAGCGTCCAACATGTGGACTGCCGTCACTGCCGTTTGTATATTATTCTTTTGCGGCACGACCGAGTTGAGGTCGATATACCCGTTGTACATATTTTTATTTCTGTAGTAGGTTTATCCCGCGAAGGAGTGCACGGATAGCCGGGTTCTGGAGGGCAACGGGTCCGTATCTCATGGCTTTGAAAGGCAGAGAGGCCTCACTCTAGAATTGGCAGACTATTCGCCGCACTCGTAAGGGGTACAGGTTGACCCAAGGAGGGGTGATCAAGTTACCGGATTCCGTGAAGTGCCGGGTGGTCCATTCATTATACTGTAGGGGGCTGCCTCGCTTCAGGTTTTGGCGGGTAACTTGCCGCACCCGTAGGGGTCTAGGTTTCATTGCACAGGCTATCCACACGATCAGGGGGAACGTCAGGTTTCAGTAGCGGCTCTGTGAAACCCGGGGATCCCAGATTATCTGTATTGTTCTGTGATGCTTATTACTTTTCTGTAATGTTGCATATTATCACGCCTGGAGCGATTATTGTATATTGGTATATATACTATTAGATGTTGTATATGTTTTACACCCGCGCTAGTCCATCCTGTTGGAGATAAGTTCCCTCAAAGTCAATTATTGGATCGCAGGTACGTGATTACAATGATTGAGGCAGGACCTATACCGATATGACAGTCTTACTCAAGATGATAGTATGCTATCTGGTTTGTCTTTATCATCGTATACATGCTTTAGTTCACTATTGCATGATAATAGAGCCCATAGGATTCTTGCTTGACTACCAGCAGTATGATGGCGATCATATACATGGGAGCTGGGGTCTGTAAGCACATCCTTAAAAGTGTCCCTAGTCGTCGGAGTTTCGAGACAGGGCATCGATACTCCAGAGTAGACTAGTGTATACAGTCGAGACCCCGACGAGGGGTGGTGGCCGGTCTCACAAGCCACTGGTGTCAGTTGGATCACCTAAGATGTATACAGGTGCTCATTGGGTTATGAGTACACCGGACAGGACTCGCCGGGAATCTGCTAGTTGGTATTATACATATCGTCAGATAGCAATTCCCTGGTGACATGTGTACAGGTTAGTTCATCGACCTGAGATCGTCGTTTGTCTCATGTGAGTTCCAACTGTGCTTAGATTACTACCCTACCACGCTCAAAGGAGTTGTGCAAACAGGTTTTAGTTGGGTACAGTCCCGAGCCACATTGGAGGCAAGTGAGCGGATCGTCAGGGATTCGTTTCTCCCGGTATTGGGGGTTGATGTCGTGCAGTGCACGGGTGGCCATCACTAGGAATCCTCGGCCGAGGTAGTGGAGAATTACTGATTTGGATCAGTAGTTTCTCAGGAGGTGATGGGCTTCATGCCGACACGATTTATCGCGTTATTAGGGGTCTGACTTTATCCACCCCCCTAGACTCGATATGTGATACTCTTTAGATGAATGGACCGGACTGTATATACATTGTCACTGTCAGGCTCAGTAGGGTTTATAGATGAGTTCGCTCGTCAGCTTCCCTTCCAATCAATACATAGGCAAAACGTTACGTGCAGCTTGTACCTCTGACGTGCTAGAGGTTATACCCAGTGCCAGTGTGTTGATGAGTCATTAGAGTCCCCCACAGACACTTTCCCAAGTTCGGGCGAAACATTGTAGAGGACGTATGGTGATATGCACGGTTCGGAAAAAGCACGTGCGTTTTCGCACGTGTCGTTTTTCGGGCAGATAATACTGGTAGGCTTTGGTTTAAGGCAGAACCCAGTATTATATTGTGTAGATATAATATCTTTGTCTCAGTTGCATTTGAATTCGGTCGTAATACAAATGCGGGTATGTTTATACTGATACGAGGTTATCCTAAAATTCGTTTCAGGATCACTTTTGGAAGTTGCCAGTTTCCAGTTTTCTATCAGCCGTATTTTGACATTCGGTTAAATGCGGATTTATCTTTTCTTGATGAGGTAAGTCAGTGTTCTAGAAGGTTCTAGAGAGGGTGACAAGGCTTATGAGTCATTAGGTCATTAATGGTGCATTTAATGACAAGGTGACTAGGTTAATTGTGATTGGTTTGCTTAAAATTCTTTCATACTTGATGCTAAGATATTTGTTGTTGATCTTTTCCTTTGTGGTCACCTTCCCCCTCCTACACTCACCTCCCTCCCTCTCTATAAGTGGTCGTCCCCCTCCCCTCCTCTTAAAGCTCATGGTTGTTGTTCACTAGAAAAAAGATTATGATAGATTCGGGTTCATGAAAATTAGATAGCCTCTTTCTCATTTCACCCGATCCAAAAGGCAACTTCCATAACCGTTCGTCCGTGACTTTGGACGTAATGAGACAAAGTGTTCTACTCATTCTCTACTTCATCTTGGTCGTCTCTTTTGGCGAATTTGACGATCGAGTTGCCTCGGTTCAGAGGCGGGAGCTCGTTTAAAGATCCGTCGACGTGGTGCCACCTGGACGACAAGAATGGAGATCGAGGAGATCAGAGCAGCCACAACAAGCGTGGGATGATGGTTGAAGACCGAAGGACTCGGATCATTCGGTATAACGTTTCTACCCACTTTGTAGTTTGTTAGTTTAGCTTTAATGGAAGATCCGGGTTATAGTACGCCATAGCGCCAGTTGTAAAAAGTTTTTGTTCCGCATTTGGCGTCTGTTAGACGGCCGGGGCGCTACCGTGGACTTACACAGCCCCCGCTCTGTCGTTAGTTAAGTAACCTAACGGGTGATGACAGGACCCAGTGACGAATGCGGATGGCATATACGTACATTTTATTTTCGTTCTTTTCTGGTGTGATTGATTGATGGGACTGCATTGATTCTTATCAATGCAAGGATAAAACAAACCTATATTTGATGTTGTTGGAACAAATTTTAAAAGGTGTTATTACAAAGATTTTTCCTTTTGTTTTGCATAGTGATATTCAGTTTAGAATATCCTGCACCTCATTCGACGAGGCAAGGGCCGAGATCCCTTCACCGGGAGTGACCCCTTGGGCAGAAGTTTGCGTCAGGGTAATAACTTTAATATAGTCGATTACAAGATGCTTTGCATCGCGGTATTCAATTGGAATATCCTACACCTCATTCCACGAGGAAAGAGCCGAGATCCCTTCACCGGGAGTGACCTATTTAGCAAAGGTTTTCGCCACTATATTTTTATAAAAAGCCATCAGGTTCCTTCAGCGATATCAAGTTCATTACGTTAAAGGTTTTTCGCCAAAAACTAGCCGTAGCCCTCCGTCATTTCTTATGAATAGTCAGTAGTATTCAAGCTATGTTTGTTGGCCCTTAGTCAAGGCATAGTGTTTGGTAGCTGCTGGGTATTCATTTGTTGCATAGATAGATGCGTTGGTTTGAGACAGTCATATTACTTTGTTGGCCCTTAGTCAAGAGTATGTACGGGTGGGTTCAAATCAACCTGGACAATGACGGGAAGAACTTGACATGTGACTTATGATTCGTTGGCCCTTAGTCAAGGTCATAAGAGCATGAGGTAAAAATTACATCGGGAGTTTCAAACAAACAGCAAACTTGCCAGGCATGCGCATACCTTCTGGAGTGTGATAACCTGAGTGGCTTCCATCAAGTTATCATGCGATGATAGTTGGATCCCGATTCTCACTGATGAGTTGGTTTACTCTTCGGGTGATCCCGACTAATTCTTCTTTCAGGTTTGGAGGAGAATTTGAGATTACAGTGGGAGGTTTCCTGATTAGATAAAGTGATAACCATTCTGATCTAGGTTAGAGTGCACGCAGAGTGTTTCTTTTCTCTCTCTTTGGCAGCGACCTTTGACGGACCCTAGACTATGACTCAGTGACCAAGTTGACCGAACCTTCTTAAAATACTGGCTTTTGGATTGTCCGAGTTGCATAAGTCATTGCCGCTCCTTCTTTTACCCTTTGTATTTCTCAGAACACCCCGTATTACTACGGACATCCACTTCCATTGGATAGATCCATCGTATGGTTATATACGAACTCGAAAGGACTTCTTCGAGGATGGATCCAGGTTCAGGAGAAATAGAATAAGGCATTATTCAGTTGTCTTTTGTTATCACCTTCTCTCAGGTTGCGAGGGCTCCTTAGTTTAGGAGAGTACACCTATTACGCTTATTGGATAGACTTATTCCAAACCATAGGCTGGTGTCGAAAGGTAGGGAAGGAAGAAAACCAATTAGCCTAAGTAGGGTGTACAGAAGGTAATAACTAAAGACAAAATAAAGAGATTAGAAAGAGGGCAAAGTAAATTGCGACTGCTATCATTCACGACCAAACCGCGTACTTCATCGCCACTCCTATTTCACCTTTGCTTTTTTCCCCAGTTCGGGAGAAATAGAATAAGATATTATTCAGTTGTCTTTTATCATCACCTTCTCTCAAGTTGCGAGTACTCCTAGGATTAGGAGAGTACACCTATTATGCTTACTGGATAGTCTTCTTCCAAACCATAGGCTGGTGCCGAACGGTAGGGAAGGAAGAAAACCATTTAGCCTAACGATGGTGTACAGAAGGTAACGACTAAAGACAAATAAAGGGATTTGGAGAGATGGCAATAAAATATACGGTTATAGTCATGAATTGGATTATGTAAGAGGTATTACTAGAATACCAGGATACCCCTACGAAATATTTTCATGTTTCAGTGCATTGTTAAAGGAAAACTGATTTCCCGAATAGATACTTACTCCAGGGTATGTATTTACCAGGTTTGATTCTCACATCTGTATGGTTTTACAGATGATGAGTGGGAGTAGGTTATTGGGAATAAGGTGATCATCCTCATTATATCGGAATTCGTTGTAATTGGTGATATTTGAGGAAGTCGCTTGGGTTTTTGCCGGACGGCATGTATTTGGTTTTGAGTATCCGTTGTTGTGAACCAATTTCAAAATGATATATCTGTAGGTTTATTTTTATAAAGTGAGATATAACTTTTTGATATTATGTCGATGACATTTACCTATATCAGTTGACGATTGGGTAAGGAGCATTGAACAACGGAGTAGTTCTTAACCATAAGTACAGTTTTCAACCTACGACGCACAGGTTTTTGAGTTATTCAACTCAGCGGACTTATACAGAGTATTGTATGTTGTCCAGTGTCCGTCAGGACAAAGAGGTGGGTCCTCGTACTATGTTCTATTTACTTGTGACTTCTCTAAGTTTTTAGACAAGTGTTTTTGTAGAAATACAATGTCTAAGTTTTGAGAAGTTGTGGGTATAAGAATAAAGTAGAGAACCAGATGTCGCAGGTATCAGGATTCTTCAAAGAGATCGAAGATATAGATACTTGTGATTGGTATTCAGTAGATAGTAATGGTTTTGAGAAACTTGTTTCTCTTTCAGGTTACTCATAATTGGATAGATTCCTAAGTTGAGTAATGCTGATTAGCCTTTCTCCATTAAGTTGATATGCACTGGAGACAGTTGCATGGTTTGAATCTGGTTCCAATTAAATTAGTGCCTCTATTTCTATATTGTATATAGAATGGTTCATATCTTAACGATGTTAAGGTACGATGAGTTGTCCAGCTTATGCTTAAAACCAGACACTAGATAACTCAAGGCACATTTCTGTAATGGCAGTTTGTGGGTTGACCCTGGCTTTGACGAGGATTGATTTTCTACCATCTGGAAGATCAATAGTGATATTGTTCTTGACTCGCCACGGTTTTAGTAAAATGGATTTTTTCTGAAAATAGTAGTGGGAGTATGGTAGAACTGGAAGTGATTCCAGAACCGCAAACGATTACGGAAAATTTAATAGGACGTATATATTCAATCAGGTTTGACATTCCATTAGCCACTCTGCAGATATGGTGGGTAACCTCAGACACCCGAGAGATACTTAGGTAGCCCCAAGGACGGTGACAGGGAGGTTCTTGTTTACCCAGACTTGACACTACTGTTGTTCCAGACTGTGAGACACGGCAGGAGGATAAGTATAGCGTCGTTCTAAACTAGCTTTAGAAGCGCATGTATATATTATTCTGCCAGAGGGTTGTCGTAGTCAGTGGGAGCAGCGGAAGCACAGTGGGCAAGTAGCTTATGTCTATTTATAGGCTTGAGCAGATATAGCGGAGATTAGATCGTCTAATTTTTGATGTGAAAGTCATGTGTTTGACTTCATCAGAATAGGGGATGGATCTGTTAAGAAGGTAGTAGGGTGTGATGTCCTGGTTTTTGGATGACATACACAGAATAGGAAGTAAAATTCCTATATTACAATCGGTTGTACTGTGGTCATCACACAGTTGTTTCTCCACAAAGGACATGGATATAATATCAGACATTCTGATTACTAGATCTATGGTTTTAGATCTAGAATTGGGTAGTTTCCCAATTTGGGTACTTTGACAGTATTCTAATGGTATGTAGAATAGATGACTCCTGGCATGGTGGTGTACCTGCAGATGATGGAGTCACTCTCTCTAAAGGTGTCTTATAGACTAAAGGGGAGAGGGATGTGCATGATTGGCAGAACACTTGCTTAGGCAATTGAGTCAATCATGAGATGTCAATTACCACACCAGATGTTGTTTTTGCACTAGATGCGATAAGTTTATATTAATCCAATCCTGGAGAAACATAAGGAAGCAGTTTTAGAACATAAGTGCATGTTCTACGGATTTGATGACAGCAGCCTTCTTCGGGAAACTGTCACGACCCGAAAGAGCACGTGACTGGCCCTTGAACCATATGAAGCCTATAGGACTCCATCTGATCCAAGTAAGCCAAAAGCCCAGAAATCTAAAACCATTTTTGAGAATAAGTAAAGAAAACTGGTTTAAAGAAGTGAAGAAATACAGGTTTGAAATCAAGGTTTTTAAATAACTAAGCCGAAGATACGTTTTGAAAACAATAAAGTCTTTTCTAAAAATTTCGGCAGAGTTTCTTTTGAAAAACTGGCCCCGAATGGGGTACAACAAGTATAACAATATGTATGCAATGATAATGGCATCCCCAAGCGGGAGCTAGCTCTTCGTCAATCGACGGTCACAACCACATATGCAGCAATAATATACAACGCCTAGTGGCGAGGATCAAATCCAAAGAAAACTCAAAAGCAATAAGAAAAAAACGCAATACTACTAAGCGCGACTCTAAGGTCGAAATAATACATCACTAGTCTAGGTCTGAAACAATACAAGTTTTGGTTGATGGAAATTCTAGATACAATGAAATAAATAAATACAATGGTGGTTCTTGATGCGAAAGAATCCACCTACCAAAGCAAGTCACCCGCAAGAAGAAAGTGTGCCAGAAATGCCGCAATAGAACCTGTACGGCAGAACCTGCAAGAACTGTGGCACAACGGGGGTGAGTTGCCAACTCGTGAATAGAAACATCTACAAGCAGAAACCGAATGCAAGACATAAACCTAAGTCAACGATCAATAATATAATCCACAAGAGTACATCTGAGTGTAATAGGGTGGCAAGGTAACATCTAATCATGTATGTAGTGCCAGGTACTCAGGTAATCACATGTCATCAGTGTAAGGTATGTCTGCATGAAGTAACCATGAAGAAATATCAATGATATCAATACACATATATTAGCGTCCCATACCACTAATATTGGTGTAAGGGTATATATAACAGCGCCCTCATACCCTGTTATATATACAAATAAAGTATGATCAATGTAAAACCAGTCTGTATATGATCCAAGTCTGTATATGATCCATGTCTGTAAGTATGTGGAACCCGTCCACTCGTCACCCACTGACGATAAGCATCAAGTATGCAAGTATGAGGATATAAACAATATCATGGAAAAACATCATGAAAACCCGTGCCTAGCATCGACACGTAAATCCTCATCCATATGGGGCTCCGTCGGCGGTATCGGCCCTCGGCCCCCGGCAGTACGAGTCAACCCATGTCCATCTCTGGGCTCCGTCTGCGGTATCGGCCCTCGGCCCCCGGCAGTACGGGTCAGCCCATCTCTCGACTGCGGCCGGTATCCTCCAGATATCCGCCGAGCTCAAATACAATCACCGGTAGGTACTCGCCTGCCTCCAGGCTCAATCGGCAAACCCATCGATAATCTCGCCGAGGGGAACCATACCGGGCCCACCACGAACCCGCAAACGGATCATCACCTCCTCGAATCGGGTTTCAAGCACACGTCTCAGCACCGAGAAAACGCGTGGTGGACGCACCGAAATATCATATCACGAGGTACCGGGTTTTCATAAAAGTGCCTCTTTTCTTAAATAACCCCACGGTCCTCAAAAACCAGAAATCACATGAAAATCCAACATCAGGAAGTAAATCCAATGCGATGTGCTATGCAGTCAATCCATGACGTATGCGACATGTAAAGAACAGTAATCATATCGGAAATCATGCAACATGGAATAGTAATGTGCATATGTCGAAGGAAGAATCATCTCATGAATGCAATAGTACTACAGTGTAGTGGCATGGCAATTATCGATGATGAAGTGTGTGAGCCGGCAAATAGTGTACGTGGAACATACGCATCATCGATAATGGTGCTGGTGTCCTAACAGCATGATAATAATATAGCAATGAACATATGTCAGCAATGCGAATAGCATGAAGATGCAGAAATCTAGTAGTCAACACCACAGTGAAGTATCTACTATGCAACTACACCTAAGTATCAGGTCAAACAGGAGGGGTAGGTATGGAAACCACCTAAATCTGAGTCGGTATATATATAAAGATATATAGTCGGTGATCTCGCCTCAATGTCATATCATAAGATATCCTCGAGTTATGAGTGCGGATCTATCATCAATATCGGCACGTACGGTAAATCATCGTACGGCATCCCCAAAAGCTGGGTAGGGGTCAACATCTCACTGTCTCATCACATAACAGATATCACCATCATCAGAACATATAGTCTGGAGTACTACTCTATATCTAGTACAAAACGGTAACATCAGTAAAGTATGCATGCGGGGGTAAACACATATCCCAAGCCCGCAAGAATCACAAGTCATATCCCACATATGAATCGTATCAAATCACCGATCCCAGGGCACCAAGCCCACATCATCGACTCAACTCCAAAGTCATCACATATCATCAATCATAGTGCAAGTACAAGTGATAAGCAAGGGTGTGTGTATAGGTGTAATTCTATCCTAGGGTTCGCGACTATGAACTGCACTAGTCACTTCTAACCCTGTACTATCCATAATACACCTAATAATATGATAACTACATAATAATCTATCTACGGACTGCGGGGGTGCTATACGCCATCCACCCGACTTCCCCCTGTAGATATAATCTACTCACCTTGCTTCTCGTGTGCCAAAGCCGATGTCGCTATCTTCACCTCCTTTGCCTCAACATCACGCGGGGTACCTACAAGTATATCACAATGCTAAAGCACATGAAAATCACATCGGAAACCAAAATAGCACACGCTACCCGCATAGGTAAAAACCTATCGACTCGCATGTAAACACAATCAAAATCCACTTGTCGTTGACGTCCAAACGCCACCCGACAGGAATGAATCACCAAATACCAAAATCCATGCTAAAACAAGTCCCAAATTATACACCAACATAGGAAAATCAACCCAGATTTCACCCTAGATGGAATCAGTCAAAACTAGACATACTCAGGGTCAAAACTAGAGGAAATGGGGGCATGCACAGAAAACGAGGCAATTCCTTAAAATACCTTATTTTAGAATTTTCTATAATTTTTCCCCATTTATCTGTATTTAATTATACCAGAATATTAAAATATTCATTAAAATAATATTAAATTATAAAATTTCCCAAAAATCATATTTTATTATTTTGAAGACGTTACAATCTACCCCCCTTAAAGAAATTCGGTCCCCGAATTTAAATTTAAACCCCCAAATACTAAAATATTTCAATACAAATTCCAAGTCATCGGGGCTCCGAAATCATCTATACATAAAACATCATAGCGCAATGCATGCGCATGAGTACTGAGCAGATAACTCAAAAGCAACACTCCATCAAGCATCCGCAATCATCGGAGTTATGGTAACGACACAATGTCAAATCCAATACAAAATCAATATGATATGGACCAAGACTATACATGTAGACACCCAATCTATACATGTAATTAGCTGATGCAACTGTATGCCAAATCTTTTTAAGTCGCTGTGCGATGCGCGTAACACTGCACAGTGGCGGACGTTTCTCATAAGAAAATAACTATATATGTGTATATATATCCTTTGTTTAATAAGCACGTTCCACCATTTTGAAAATAATCAGAAGGGTTTCCTTGTTTTTAAAACGTTTTGTGTCATATCGGACACGTAGGTATATACTGAGACTATAGCTCGCTTTTCGGAAATCCCTTCGATAACTATCGATGCATGCAAAATATATCCAGGCACTGTCCACTGACTAGTCCTGCTCAGTATGAAAGCAAATATCCCACATCATAAAAATGTACTGCTCCAAAAGGAATAAATTCCAAAAATGCACATAACACCACCCTGTGCGTCTGACGCGCACGGAAATCAAAATCCATATATGCGCTAAACATGTGCACAAAACAACATCTAGGTGCAACGGGTGTGCACGAAGCATCTGTCATAGACAACATGTGTGCCTGACAGCCAAAACAGGTGCATCTGAAATGCACGAAGAATCTCGATTTAGTGCATCTGGTGTGCCCCAAAATCGTATCTCAAAACATGCGCCCAACATGCGCGAAAATCCAAATCGGTGCATCCATCATGCACGAATGAAAATCTAGACCCTGCGCACTCAATATGCACGGAATCACAAAATCCAATAGCAACGTCGAATATGCGTAAGTCAAACCCCAAAGCACGGAGTGCAAGAATCCACATCAATATCACAATCAAAATCGACATACCGAAAGGCATCAAATCGAAGTCAGGTGCAATCGTAATGCACAAAATATAAATCCGGTGCAACAAAGGCACGAAATATAAATCTGATGCGATAAACGCAAGAAACATAAAACTGGTGCGACAAATGCACGAAGTATAGAACTGGTGCATCCCATGCACAAATACCAAGCAATAACTCAAATACGTAAGCAGCAACACCAAGTGTATCCAGATATGAAGAAAATCATAAACGTGTGCAGCTGCGGGCACAAAACACATATCGATGCACTACAAGTACATATAAGCTATACCGAGTGCAAAATCAAAACACTAAAATTACATGAAACTCTGCTGGAAACGTAAATCAAATCACCAGCATAAAATAGGCATGAAATCGCAATCAACAGCTCAAGAGTAATAACTATGTACAAGGTATAAATACCCAGTAGGTGCAACCATGGTGCACAAAATCAAATATCATGAAACTCAGTCATCAAAACTAAATCATGCAAACAGAACGCCCAAAATACCGAAATCCAAAATGACGGATACGTGATAATCGAATCACAAAATCACAAATCATAAATACCGTCGTCGGTAGTTCCTCCTTCAAGGTCGAGAAGGAGTCGGTGCAATCCACTGCTAGCAGCGCAGGATATCTACCTGCCTCTTGCTCACGATCTGGCATCCTCTGGCTCTCTGGGTCCTTATCTTCTCCGTGGATTTCCAATCTCACAGTCAACCGGCTCATCGGCCCTGTCAGATGTGCTAACGGGGACGATTCCGTTCTGGCACTTCTCTGGTCACCTCTCGGTCAAACCTCACGACCACTCGTAAGGCAGCATATCACTGGCGTCGGCCTCTGGCTCTCTGAAAGCACGTCACACATCTGATCCTGGGTGCAATCATCATGGCAGCAATGTCCTGGAAGGGATCCTGCTCAAGGTCTCTTCCAAGCATGCCTATGCCGATCTGTACAGAGGCTGGCCTTCCTGCACAACCTCTTCTCGCTCAAAAGACACCTGTGTCCTCAGCACAATATTTTCTCAGAAACCGGTCACATCCCAACGTCTCTGTAAGCATATCAGGTCTCTAGTCTCGACGGGAAGCAATGACAGCTCGTCAGTGTCTCACACGAACCTCTTGTTCCACCTGTATCTATCACCGTCCATTATGGCGTCATGCTAAGCTACGATGCACCGCACTGTTCTCGGCCGCAGTCAATCTGATGTCTCTCGTACGGACTCGAAATCGCGTACTCTGTAGCTTCATCATTCCGTAGAAGATGTCAGGCCGAACTGGTCCTCGGAAACACGTCCCAACCATCGGAGGAATACTTATCACTCGTCCGTCCTTGGTCAATCCGCAACGCATCTGGGTATGTTCCTTTATCCGAACTTAGTCGACTACCCCGTCGACAATGCCGAACTCTGTCCTGCTGGGTGTGCGCAATACGACCACTCCTGGTCTAGGTCTTCTCGTATCGTACTCCAGAAAGGTCCTGTCGAGGTTCCTTCTCAAATCTCAAACCTGCCGAAATGCCCGGAAGTCGTCATCCGATGCTGAAGCTAAAGCTCATTCCGGAACGGCTGCATACATATTGCGCTTCTTTCTGGAAGATCTATCCACATACCACGCCTCGGGGTGCGTATCACATCTCTGATGTCAGCGGAGTGGGACGTCATCTCGTCGAAATATCTTGCGAACTCTTTTCTTCACTCTGCGTCAATGTCGACTGATTCGGACTCGTCTCATCATGGCTGCATGTACTGTGCTCCAACGGCTATGCTCGCATCTGGAGTCTCCCAAGCAGTGTCCCATCACGATATCCGAAGATGTCGAACCATCCGATCGACTCGCCAGATCCTCATAATCCCCCAAGAGCTCACATCTCGGGTACAGTTTAATAGTATCGAGTACATGCCACAGCGTCGGTGGTCCAGCCGTAGAAGGGCAAACCCAAGCCTCACTAATGGCGTCGAGGAACCGCCGCAAACCCGAAGGTTCAAAGGCTTTCACACGGTCATTAAGTCGAGTTAGGGTTTCATTCTTCTAGAGGGTCCATAGAATCACCTGCATGTCTTTCCGTATACTTTAAACTTGGAAAATAGGTTCCTGACATTCGATCGTCTCTATCGACTCTCAACGAACCTGCGTGAAGTCGTCTCTATCTGGAATCGATCCACCTGATGACTCGCATCGGGTAAGCAAACTCACCACACGTCCTAGTCATTCATCCTCGGTGACTAGCAACTCGCTATCATAACTCCAAGAACATGCTCATGCTGCAGTAGCTCCAACCATCTGGGCGATATCTCGTCATTTGCAGTAGCAACTGGCTCATACGCCTGTACGCCGAACAACGCCTCAATCCTCCAGGAAAGGCAATACATAAGCGGTCATCTCTGAGTCGGTCTGCTCTAGATCTGAGTAAGACTCTCCACACTGGAAATCTTCAACTCATCTGGGCCCGCTCTGGCGCAAAATCGGACGAATCACCTTCGTCTCTCAAATTGGGTAGACTAGCTATCATCAGTCGCATGACTGCCCGAAAGCTCCGGCAATCTCAGCTCGTAAGCTCCGAAAGCAACATCCTGTCAATCTCAGCCACAGCTGGTCCATCTGTCTGCACGGTAGGCGACATCACAATCTCTGAGGTATGCTGTACATCAACAGTCTTCTCTCAACTGGCAGCTCTAACAATGGCCCGATCATCCGGTGCAAGACCAAGCACTCGCCTCCACTAGAGGTCATAATTACCAACACTAACTCGAGACGTTCCCATGTCACCAGAAAACACAATGGTCGGCCCTCGTACCAAACGAGCTCACACCGGCCGTAACCCTAGCAGCAGCCCAAACTGCGCTCAAACATGGCGACAGGAACCTCAGTCGAGTATCAAAGAGAGCACATCAATGGCAAGAAAGGAAACAACAGATCCAAAGTGGATACATGATCATAGGAAGGAACAGCATCAATGGAGGTATGATCATGAAACTAATAGAATCGGGGATCTCAAATGGATGTATAATCCAGGATATGAAGAGTCACTGATCTCGAAAGTATGTACATCCTATGGTTCCTTAAGCGGAGTGGCGTGTCGTAAGTATGCCGCGGAACATACCAACGGTACGTCACTCTACTTTAGTCACCTAATCCATCAACCAAGGGTCATCCTAATACGACGAATGTTCGGGTCGAATACCCCCTCGACCAAGTCTAAGTTCCGTAAGGTCAAGCCTAAGTTTCGTATATAAACAACGCCCTAGGCTCCACATAGTCAAACTCAGACTCGAACCAAGGTCAACCTAGCGCTCTGATACCAACTTTGTCACGACCCGAAAGAGCACGTGACTGGCCCTTGAACCATATGAAGCCTATAGGACTCCATCTGATCCAAGTAAGCCAAAAGCCCAGAAATCTAAAACCATTTTTGAGAATAAGTAAAGAAAACTGGTTTAAAGAAGTGAAGAAATACAGGTTTGAAATCAAGGTTTTTAAATAACTAAGCCGAAGATACGTTTTGAAAACAATAAAGTCTTTTCTAAAAATTTCGGCAGAGTTTCTTTTGAAAAACTGGCCCCAAATGGGGTACAACAAGTATAACAATATGTATGCAATGATAATGGCATCCCCAAGCGGGAGCTAGCTCTTCGTCAATCGACGGTCACAACCACATATGCAGCAATAATATACAACGCCTAGTGGCGAGGATCAAATCCAAAGAAAACTCAAAAGCAATAAGAAAAAAACGCAATACTACTAAGCGCGACTCTAAGGTCGAAATAATACATCACTAGTCTAGGTCTGAAACAATACAAGTTTTGGTTGATGGAAATTCTAGATACAATGAAATAAATAAATACAATGGTGGTTCTTGATGCGAAAGAATCCACCTACCAAAGCAAGTCACCCGCAAGAAGAAAGTGTGCCAGAAATGCCGCAATAGAACCTGTACGGCAGAACCTGCAAGAACTGTGGCACAACGGGGGTGAGTTGCCAACTCGTGAATAAAAACATCTACAAGCAGAAACCGAATGCAAGACATAAACCTAAGTCAACGATCAATAATATAATCCACAAGAGTACATCTGAGTGTAATAGGGTGGCAAGGTAACATCTAATCATGTATGTAGTGCCAGGTACTCAGGTAATCACATGTCATCAGTGTAAGGTATGTCTGCATGAAGTAACCATGAAGAAATATCAATGATATCAATACACATATATTAGCGTCCCATACCACTAATATTGGTGTAAGGGTATATATAACAGCGCCCTCATACCCTGTTATATATACAAATAAAGTATGATCAATGTAAAACCAGTCTGTATATGATCCAAGTCTGTATATGATCCATGTCTGTAAGTATGTGGAACCCGTCCACTCGTCACCCACTGACGATAAGCATCAAGTATGCAAGTATGAGGATATAAACAATATCATGGAAAAACATCATGAAAACCCGTGCCTAGCATCGACACGTAAATCCTCATCCATATGGGGCTCCGTCGGCGGTATCGGCCCTCGGCCCCCGGCAGTACGAGTCAACCCATGTCCATCTCTGGGCTCCGTCTGCGGTATCGGCCCTCGGCCCCCGGCAGTACGGGTCAGCCCATCTCTCGACTGCGGCCGGTATCCTCCAGATATCCGCCGAGCTCAAATACAATCACCGGTAGGTACTCGCCCGCCTCCAGGCTCAATCGGCAAACCCATCGATAATCTCGCTGAGGGGAACCATACCGGGCCCACCACGAACCCGCAAACGGATCATCACCTCCTCGAATCGGGTTTCAAGCACACGTCTCAGCACCGAGAAAACGCGTGGTGGACGCACCGAAATATCATATCACGAGGTACCGGGTTTTCATAAAAGTGCCTCTTTTCTTAAATAACCCCACGGTCCTCAAAAACCAGAAATCACATGAAAATCCAACATCAGGAAGTAAATCCAATGCGATGTGCTATGCAGTCAATCCATGACGTATGCGACATGTAAAGAACAGTAATCATATCGGAAATCATGCAACATGGAATAGTAATGTGCATATGTCGAAGGAAGAATCATCTCATGAATGCAATAGTACTACAGTGTAGTGGCATGGCAATTATCGATGATGAAGTGTGTGAGCCGGCAAATAGTGTACGTGGAACATACGCATCATCGATAATGGTGCTGGTGTCCTAACAGCTTGATAATAATATAGCAATGAACATATGTCAGCAATGCGAATAGCATGAAGATGCAGAAATCTAGTAGTCAACACCACAGTGAAGTATCTACTATGCAACTACACCTAAGTATCAGGTCAAACAGGAGGGGTAGGTGTGGAAACCACCTAAATCTGAGTCGGTATATATATAAAGATATATAGTCGGTGATCTCGCCTCAATGTCATATCATAAGATATCCTCGAGTTATGAGTGCGGATCTATCATCAATATCGGCACGTACGGTAAATCATCGTACGGCATCCCCAAAAGCTGGGTAGGGGTCAACATCTCACTGTCTCATCACATAACAGATATCACCATCATCAGAACATATAGTCTGGAGTACTACTCTATATCTAGTACAAAACGGTAACATCAGTAAAGTATGCATGCGGGGGTAAACACATATCCCAAGCCCGCAAGAATCACAAGTCATATCCCACATATGAATCGTATCAAATCACCGATCCCAGGGCACCAAGCCCACATCATCGACTCAACTCCAAAGTCATCACATATCATCAATCATAGTGCAAGTACAAGTGATAAGCAAGGGTGTGTGTATAGGTGTAATTCTATCCTAGGGTTCGCGACTATGAACTGCACTAGTCACTTCTAACCCTGTACTATCCATAATACACCTAATAATATGATAACTACATAATAATCTATCTACGGACTGCGGGGGTGCTATACGCCATCCACCCGACTTCCCCCTGTAGATATAATCTACTCACCTTGCTTCTCGTGTGCCAAAGCCGATGTCGCTATCTTCACCTCCTTTGCCTCAACATCACGCGGGGTACCTACAAGTATATCACAATGCTAAAGCACATGAAAATCACATCGGAAACCAAAATAGCACACGCTACCCGCATAGGTAAAAACCTATCGACTCGCATGTAAACACAATCAAAATCCACTTGTCGTTGACGTCCAAACGCCACCCGACAGGAATGAATCACCAAATACCAAAATCCATGCTAAAACAAGTCCCAAATTATACACCAACATAGGAAAATCAACCCAGATTTCACCCTAGATGGAATCAGTCAAAACTAGACATACTCAGGGTCAAAACTAGAGGAAATGGGGGCATGCACAGAAAACGAGGCAATTCCTTAAAATACCTTATTTTAGAATTTTCTATAATTTTTCCCCATTTATCTGTATTTAATTATACCAGAATATTAAAATATTCATTAAAATAATATTAAATTATAAAATTTCCCAAAAATCATATTTTATTATTTTGAAGACGTTACAGAAACGGTTATCATTCCAGGCTTCAAAGGTGACATGGATGACAGAGTGATTGTAAGAGTTATAGTTTTCCCTCTGACGAGGGACAGTATTATGGACAGGTGGTCCAAGAGGATACTGTGGAAGGCATGGTGCTGGATACTGATTAGGTTCAGTGATCAATAAAGTCTAAGAAGTTTGGATTTGGAGTTCATATATGAACTAGGTCCCATCAGATATTCAGACATATTCTAAGACAGGTATTACTCGATTCGGGAGATGGCTTTCTTCATGAACTTAAGATTAAGAGAGACATAGAAAGAAACATCAGGGAGGATCCACTCACTGAGGCTATTTCTCGAACACAAGAGTTTTACAAACTAGCTTTGTGAAACTGATTAGTAGAGGAGTTGGATGTTCAGTATCACACGGGCTGTGAGCATGCGACATCGCAATAATTAGCCTTAAATGCAAGTGGGAGATTGTTGGAGATAGTACCCTCAAAGTCAATTATTGGATTGCAGGTACGTAATTGCAATGATTGAGGCAGGACCTATACCGATATGACAGTCTTGCTCGAGATGATATTATGCTATCTGGTTTGTCTTTATCATCGTATACATGCTTTAGTTCGCTATTGCATGTTGATAGAGCCCATAGGATTCTTGCTTGACTGCCAGCAGTATGATGGAGATCATATACACGGGAGCTGGGTTCTATAAGCACATCCTTAAAGTGTCCCTAGTCATGGGAGTTTCGAGACAGGGCATCGATACTCCAGAGTAGACTAGTGTATACATTCGAGACCCCGACGAGGGGCGATGGCCGGTCTCACAAGCCATTGGTGTCAGTTGGATCACCTAAGATGTATACAGGTGCTCATTTGGTTATGAGTACACCGGACAGGACTCGCCGGGAACATGCTAGTTGGTATTATACATATCGTCAGATAGAAGTTCCCAGGTGACATGTGTACAGGTTAGTTTGTCGACCTGATATCTTCATTTGTCTCGTGTGAGTTCCCACTGTGCTTTGATTTCTACCCTACCACGCTCAAAGGAGACGTGCAAACAGGTAGTTTTTAGGTACAGTCCCGAGCTACATGGAGGCAGTGAGTGGATCGTCGGGGATTCGTCTCTCCCGGTATTGGGGGTTGATGTCGCACAGTGCACGGGTGGCCATCACTAGAAATCCTCGGCCGAGGTAATGGAGAATTACTGATTTGGATCAGTAGTTTCTCAGATGGTGATGGGCTTCATGCCGACACGATTTATCGCGTTATTAGGGGTCTGACTTTATCCGCCCCCTAGACTCGATATACGATACTCTTTAGACGAACGGACCGGACTGTACGGATATTGTCACTGTCAGGCTCAGATTAGGGTTTATGGATGAGTTCGCTCGTCAGCTTCCCTTCCAATCAATACATAGGCAAACGTTACGTACAGCTCGTACCTCTGACGTGCTAGTGGTTATACCCAGCGCCAGTGTGTTGATGAGTCATTAGAGTCCCCCACAGACCGTTTCCCAAGTTCGGGCGAAACGTTGTAGAGGCCGTATGGTTTTATGGCAGGGTTCGGAAAATGCACGTGCGTTTACGCACGTGTCATATTTCGGGCGGATAATACTGGTCGGCTTTGGTTTAAGCCGGATCCGAGTATTATGCTGTGTAGATATAATATCTTTATCTCAGTTGCATTTGTATTCGGTCATAATACAAATGCGGGTATGTTTATACTGATACGGGGTTATCCTGAAATTCGTTTCAGGATCACTTTTGGAAGTTGCCAGTTTCCAGTTTTCTATCAGCCGTATTAAACATTCGGTTTAATACGGATTTATCTTTTCTTGAGATGAGTGTGGAAGCTTCTAGATGATGACTAGGATGGTGAGGTGTTATATGACTCATTAGTGCATTTAATGATTCATTTAATGCAAGGGTGACTAGGTTAATGACTAGGTTTATGTTCATTGATTTGCTTTTAATGTGTTCATACAAGGTGTCTTATGAATCATTCTTTATTTCATGGTAATGGTCACCCCCCTCTCCTACACTCACCTCCCTCATCCTCTATATATGGCCGGCCCTCCCCTCCTCTTCACACTCACTCACTAGGGGAAAAGATTATGATAGATTTGTGTATGGAAATTTCATATAGCTCAAATTCTTATCACCCGATTCCATAAAAGGCAACTTCATTAACCGTTCGTCCATAGCTTTGGATGTAACAAGACAAAGTGTTCTACTCATTCTCTACATCAATCTTGGTCGTCTCTTTTAGCAAACTTGACGACCGAGTTGCCTCGGTTCAGAGGCGGGAGCCCGTTTAAAGATCCGTCGACGTGGTGCCACTTGGACGAGAAGACTG
The DNA here is from genome assembly GCA_030015575.1 of Agapanthus africanus. Taxonomy (NCBI): domain Eukaryota; kingdom Viridiplantae; phylum Streptophyta; class Magnoliopsida; order Asparagales; family Amaryllidaceae; genus Agapanthus; species Agapanthus africanus. The sequence continues at coordinate 556,145,145 of JASDDO010000014.1, forward strand.
GAGATTCAGGAGATCGGAGCAGCCGCAACAAAGCGTGGGATGATGGTTGAAGACCGAAGGACTCGGATCATTCGGTATAACAATTCTACCCACTTTATAGTTTGTTAGTTTAGTTTTAATGGAAGATCCGGGTTATAGTACGCGATAGCGCCAGTTGTAAAAGTTTTTGTTCCGTATTTGGCGTCTGTTAGACGGCCGGGGCACTACCGTGGATTTATAGAGAAGTCACAAGTAAACAGAATACAGTAAGAGTACCAGCCCCTTTGTCCTAATGGACACTGGACAACATACAATACTTTGTATAAGTCCCCTGAGTTGAATAACTCAAACCCTGTGCGTCGTGGGTTGAAAATTGTACTATGGTTAAAAAGAATTACACCTCTGTTTAATGCTCCTTACCCAATCATCAAATGATATAGGTAAATGTCATGGACAAAATTTCAAAAAGTTATATCTCACTTTATAAAATAAATGTACAGATATATCAGTTTGAAATTGGTGCAAAACAACGGATATTCGAAACCAAATATTTGTCGTCAGGAAAAAACCCAGGCGATTTCCTCAAATATCACCAATTATAAAGAATTCCGATATAACGAGGATATAATCACCTAATTCCCAATAACTTACTCCCACTCATCATCTGTAAAACCATACAGATGTGAGAATCAAACCTGGTAAATACATACCCTGGAGTAAGGATATAATTGGGAAATCAGTTTTCAATTAACAATGCACAGTGAAACTGAAACATGAAATTGTTTCGAAGGGGTAGCCGGGTATTCCTGGTAATGCCTCTTCCATTATCCAGATTCATGACTGTGGACATATATTTCCTTGCCATCTCTCCAAATCCCTTTATTTGTCTTTACTCATTACCTTTTGTACACCACCTTTAGGCTAAATGGTTTTCTTCCATCCCTACCGTTCGGCACCAGCCTATGGTTTGGAAGAAGACTATCCAATAAGCGTAATAGGTGTACTCTCCTAATCCTAGGAGTACTCGCAACTTGAGAGAAGGTAAAGATAAAAGACAACTGAATAAACCTTATTCTATTTCTCCTGAACCAGAATCCATCCTCGAACTGGAACAAGTTCCTTTGAGTTCGTATGTAACTATACAATGGATTATCCAATAAATGTGGATCTTCGTAGTGATACGGGATGTTCTGGAGAAATTCAAAGGTGAAGTAGGAGTGGCAATGATACGTAGTTTGGTCGTGAATGATAGCAGTCGCAATTTACTTTGCCCTCTTTCTAATCCCTTTATTTGTCTTTACTTATTACCTTCTGTACACCACACTTAGGCTAATTAGTTTTCTTCTTTCCCCACCTTTCGGCACCTGCCTATGGTTTGGAAGAAGACTATCCAATAATCGTAATTGGTGTACCCTCTTCTAATCCTAGGATCCCTTACAACCTGAGAGAAGGTAAAAGGAAAAGACAACTGAATAGTCATATTCATTTTCTCCAGAACCGGAAACCATTCTCGAATCTGAAACAAGTTTCTTCGAGTTCGTATGTAACTATATGATGGTCATATCCAATAAATGTGGATCTTCGTAGTGATACGGAATATTCCGGAGAAAAGCAAAGGGTAAAAGTAGGAGTGGCAATGAAGTATGCAACTCTAACAATCCAAAAGCCAATGTGTTTTAAGAAAATTCGGTTAACTTGATTACTGAGTTATAGTCTATGGTCAGGCCATGGTCGCTGCCAAAGAGAGAAAGAAAAGAAACACTCAGCGTGCACTTTAACCTAGATTAGAATGGTTAATCACTTTATGTAATCAGGATGTCTCCCACCGTTTCCTCAAATTCTCCTCCAAACCCGAAAGAAGAATTAGTCGGGATCGTCTAAAATCACCCGAGGAGTAAACCAACTCAGGTAAGTCTACGGTAGCGCCCCGGCCGTCAATCCGAGGCCAAACACGGAACAAAAAACATTTCTAAACTAGCGCTAATGCAGACTTTTACCCGAATCGTTCCATTAACCCTATACTAGATAACTACTAAGAAGTTAGAATGGCTATACCGATCGATCCGTGTCCTTCGGTCTTTAGCCATCATCCTTAGCTCCTCACGGCATCTCCGATCTCGTTTGATCTCCGGTCTCCTTGTCGAAGTGGCACCACATCAATGAGTCTTTTTACGGGCTCCAGCTTCAAACCGAAGCAACTCGGACATGAAGTTTTATAGCTGACATGTCCAAGGTGAAGTAGAGAATGTGTGTGATAACTTTGTCTCTAAACATCCATTGATTCTCAACACATGAGATTGTATGGATGGAGGAAGAAGATGCCATTGATGGAGATTGTGAGCTCAAAGAGAAAGCTAGAGAAGAAGAAGAAGAAGCTTGCTCTCTTGTATGTGATAAAAAATGAGAGAGAATTAGAAAAAAATCCTAAGAGCTAACCCCATACATGTGGCTGCCCTCTCTCTCTCTCTACCTTTCATCTCACACCACTAATCAACCAAGATAATTGTCATGGCACAATAATGTTAGTTATATGTATTCCCTAGAGGCCATTACTGTACATACGATGTATATTGTAGTGGATGCTAGGACATATATAGGGAGGACTTTCTTGCTCGACATGATAGTATGCTATCTGGTTGTACTTTATCTTAACATGTACTCTGATTGTCTCTATATTACATGTTGATAAAGCCCTTAGGATATGTACTCGACTACTGGGACTATGATGAGATCATACTAGTGGGGCCACGGTAGTCGACGAGTACATCCTATAATTGTTCCTAGTCGTGGGTGTATCGAGACAGGGCATCGATGCACCAGAGTAGACTAGCGTATACGCATCTTGACCCATATGATGGACGATAGATGATCCCATACCCATCGGTGTTTGACATCAAGGATGGTGTACGGGTGCTCAGTGGAGACTGGGTACACTGGACGGACTCGCCGAGAACTCCCAGATGGTATTATACCTCACGTCAGATGGCAGTTCTCCGGTGACACTGGTACAGAGTAATCTGTTGACCCGAGATTGTCATAGAGTCTTGTGTGATTCCCACTGTGCTTTGATTTCCATCATACCACGTCCAAGAGGGCGTGCAAAAAGGTGGCTTTTGGGTACAGTCCCGAATCACATGGAGGCAATGAGCGATAGGAGGGGATTCGTCTCTCCCGGTATAGGGAGTTGATGTTGTGCTGTGTTCGATTGGCTATAACCGGAAATCCCTGGCCAGGGTTGCTGAGATTTACTGGTAAGTGTTATCAGTAGTTTCTCGAACTGTTATAGACCTCATATCGACACGACTTATCGAGCTACTGGGGTCTGACGTTTACCACCCCTAGGCGAGATATGCAACATATCAGACGACGAGACCGGACTTTACTTGCGGTCTATGGTTTGTTGACTCAGTCAAGGTCATAGATCGCTTGGGGCAATGTATTATTTTATTTGGTTACAATAAATATTATATATGTTATATATAATATTGTAACATGATATGATAACTAATGCAACATGTTTAGTGGAGTTTAAACATGATTAGGGTTAAGCTTTCTAGATGATTCTAGAAGGTTTTTGATATGATCATCACCTACTGCCGGCGTATTGACGATTCTTTAGAGTCCTACACAGAGGTTTCTTGGCTCAGGAAAAACGGAGTAGGAGCACATATGTGATATGTGCGGGACCGAGGATAATGCGGTATATGATACCGTATTGGATTCTCGCGATATGAGATATCGGCCGGGTATATGTGATATAGCCGGGTCATCGTATTAGTCGGTTATATACGATATAGCCGGATTGTCGGATCAAGTGTTGATTCAATAATTTAATGTATAATAATATATATGATATATTAAATTACATTAACTAATATTAGCTCACTAAAAGATTCATTTTCTCATGGGATAATACATTGATATATATGCGATATATGTTAATTGTATTATTTTCTATTGTTACAAAATATATTGTATATGTGATATATAATATTGTAACAGGTTAGGGTTACAAATTTAACTATGGTTTAGGGTTTAAACTTGGTTAGGGTTTGGATTAGGGTTAGCTTTTGCATGAAGCTTCCATGAAGCTTCATGAAGCTTTGACTTTGTGGTTGCTTGATATTATTTGTGAGATATTATGTTAACCCAATCCAAACCATTAACCCTAGGGTTTGTGGTTGCTTGATATTATTTGTGAGATATTATTTGTGAGATATTATGTTCGATCGGACTTTAAACTTCGTCTAGACTTCGCCTAAAGCTCTAGCTTGGCTCTGATACCACTGTAGGGTTGTTATGCACGTGCACAAGGGTCTACGAGGTATCAACCATGCCCGATTAAAATTTTAGCCGTGCCGAACAACCCGAATACGGATCTTTAAACTAGGGTTTAGGCGAAAACATGCGTGTTAAACACTTTAACACTAAGTGAGAGGGATTACAACCTTTGTAGATCCGGTCCTTCACTTCTTAAGCTCCGTGTTGAGGTCCCTTCACTGCGATCATCGTGTTCTCGACTCTCATGAGGCTTCACGAAGAGAATGATGCAACCTTTGCTTTCGATCTTCGATACCAAGATGATCTACCTTGAAGTTTCGATAACACAAGCTAACACTCATAATATGAAGTGAACACCCTCATCTAAATGGCAAGGATAGATGAGGATGATGAAGTAGGATTTTTGCTCTCATTTATCATCTTTTTCTCACTCACTTTCATCACAAAAGAAAGCTTTTTCATCAAAGAACTCAAGCATGAAGAAGAATGAAGAAGATAATCTTAATCCTTTTGTGATGAACAATGAATTATTGTAGTGGTTATAAATCTAACCAAGGGTTAAGCATGAGAGAGTTAACCCTTGTAGAGAGTTAACTAGGGTTAATGGTTTGGATTGTGTTAACATAATATCTCATAAATAATATCAAGCAACCACAAAGTCAAAGCTTCATGAAACTTCATGGAAGCTTCATGCAAAAGCTAACCCTAATCCAACCCTAACCAAGTTTAAACCCTACACCATAGTTAAATTTGTAACCCTAACCTGTTACAATATTATATATCACATATACAATATATTTTGTAACAATAGAAAATAATACAATTAACATATATCGCATATATATCAATGTATTATCCCGTGAGAAAATGAATCTTTTAGTGAGCTAATATTAGTTAATGTAATTTAATATATCATATATATTATTATACATTAAATTATCGAATCAACACTTGATCCGACAATCCGGCTATATCGCATATAACCGACTAATACGATGACCCGGCTATATCACATATACCCGGCCGATATCTCATATCGCGAGAATCCAATACGGTATCATATACCGCATTATCCTCGGTCCCGCACATATCACATATGTGCTCCTACTCCGTTTCGCCTGAGCCAAGAAACCTCTGTGTAGGACTCTAAAGAATCATCAATACGCCGGCAGTAGGTGATGATCATATCAAACACCCACAAGCTGCAAGCGGTCAGCTAAACGTAACAGCTACCCAGGTATTGAGCGCTCAGAAGATCAACAAGCAAGCATGTAACTTCTCCTGTGAATCCAAACAGTAACACTCCCGTACAGTCCGGTCTCGTCGTCTAATATGTTGCATATCTCGCCTAGGGGTGGTAAACGTCAGACCCCAGTAGCTCGATAAGTCGTGTCGATATGAGGTCTATAACAGTTCGAGAAACTACTGATAACACTTACCAGTAAATCTCAGCAACCCTGGCCTGGGATTTCCGGTTATAGCCAATCGAACACAGCACAACATCAACTCCCTATACCGGGAGAGACGAATCCCCTCCTATCGCTCATTGCCTCCATGTGATTCGGGACTGTACCCAAAAGCCACCTTTTTGAATGCCCTCTTGGACATGGTATGATAGAAATCAAAGCACAGTGGGAATCACACAAGACTCTATGACGATCTCGGGTCAACAGACTACTCTGTACCAGTGTCACCAGAGAACTGCCATCTGACTTGAGGTATAATACCATCTGGGAGTTCTCGGTGAGTCCGTCCAGTGTACCCAGTCTCCACTGAGCACCCGTACACCATCCTTGATGTCAAACACCGATGGATATGGGATCATCCATCGCTCATCATATGGGTCAAGATGCGTATACGCTAGTCTACTCTGGTGCATCGATGCCCTGTCTCGATACACCCACGACTAGGAACAATTATAGGATGTACTCGTCGACTACCGTGGCCCCACTAGTATGATCTCATCATAGTCCCAGTAGTCGAGTACATATCCTAATGGCTTTATCAACATGTAATATAGAGACAATCAGAGTACATGTTAAGATAAAGTACAACCAGATAGCATACTATCATGTCAAGCAAGAAAGTCCTCCCTATATATGTCCTAGCATCCACTACAATATACATCGTATGTACAGAAATTGCCTCTAGGGCATACATATAACTAACAATCTCCCACTTGCACTAGGGCCATCTGTTGTGGTATCGCATACCCAACAATTAGCTGCGGTTGAAGTATCTCATACTCAACCATCCCATAAAAGTCTCTACTGGGAAAAAGGCCTTTGTGAATGGATCCGCGCTGTCGTCCTCTGTGTCTACTCTCCTAACCTCGATCTCCCTGGAGATCAACCATCTCCATGATCAGGTGATACTGCCTAAGAATTATATCTGGATTTCTGATGGGACGGTAGTTCCTTGGCTAAAGCCATAACTCCATTGTCACACAATGGTAGGAACGAAGTTCATCTTATGAACTTATATATATCCAGACTGCCTCTTTGGTAGCATCCTTGGTAACGATGTATCTTGCCTTTAATCGTCTAGTATGTCACGGTATCTAGCTTGGAACTCTTCCAACATACCGTCCCTCCACTGAGGGTATAGACAATGCCTGCGACTGACATTCAGTCGTTCTTATCACCCTGGAACCTTTCCAGTGATTCTCCCCAGGATCGATTGATACCATCTCACTACAACTAGTGAGTATCCTAACATCCAATTAGATCTATCTCATAGATCCAAAACCCAGGATTTAGGAGGTATCACTTTGATCCTATATGGAGAATCCTTGTGATAAGCGGAGATTGACCGTGCGTAGCATAGGAAACTCCTTCCCTATCAAGAGTATGTTATCCACGTACTCTACGAGGATCTCCACCATACTCTCTACTACCTTTTTGTATATACAAGGTTCATCTACCATTTTGATGAAGTCAAACTCTTTGACTACCACATCAAAACAGATGTTCCAACTCCGCGATGCCTGTTTTATCATATAAAACATCTTGCACACGATTCCGCTGCTCCCACTGTCTACGAAGCCCTCTGGCTGTGTACTTATAGACGCTCTTTTCTAAAACATCATTTAGAAAAGTAGTCATGACACCCAACCGCCAGATATCGTAGTCATGGTATGTAGCCGTGGCAAGTAGGATCTGGATAGACTTAAGCATAGCTTTGAAAGTCTCAACTTTTCCATGTACACCAAGTAATCTTCTCAAGATATACTCGCTCCTGATGGGGATTTAACCCTTCAGATAAAGCAACCAAAGTCCATACTTTGTTGGTGTATAAGGATTCCATCTCAGATCGATAAGCATCCAGCCATTCTTACAGAGTCCCACTCCTGATGGCCAGCCCGAAATTAGTTGGGTCATCATCTCATGATGCAATCCTCGCTCCCACTGTCATAGAGAAACTGAAGTATCTCTCAGGTGGGTGAGGAACCCTACTAGATCGGCGGAGAGGCTGAGGTTCGTTGGAAACTATTGAATCCTTTGGTTCTACCAAATCATCAGCTGCAGTTTGTATAGCTGGAACCTTTCCAGTTCTACATAACAGACCTTGCCTCGAGCTTGTCCGGATTTTGCTTTTAGACATAGGCCGGACAACCCCAAATCTTAACCAACTTAAGATATGGGCTCTTCCCTTTCCATATCACATATGAAGTGGTAGGCAACTGATTTGATTTGAACCCTATTCAATAGGTATGCAGCTTCTCAAGTGCATAACTCCCAAAAGGAAATAGGCAACTCAGTAGTACTCATCATAGAGCACACCATATCACATAGGGTGCTATTGCTCCGCCCCGATACACCGACGTGCTGTGGTGTATACGGAGGAGTAATGCTGAGAGAGAATCTCATTCTCCTTTAGAATAGTTCAGGAATTCCGTGCTCGAGTATTCTCCTCCTTGATCTCATCAAAGGACATAATACTTATACCCGTATTTTGGTTCTCTACTTCTAACGTATATTCTGTGAATATCTCAAAAGCTTCGGACTTATGTTTCAACAGGAACACATGTCTGAATCTTGAGAGATTATCAGAGAATGTAATGAAGTACAAAGAACCGGACTTGGCATGTGTAGACAGGAGACTTTCATACATCAGCATGTATCAATCCCAAGAGTTCACTAACTCTTTCTCTGTTTCCAATAAACAGAGCTATGGTCATCTTATCTTTGTGACATGACCGGCAAGTTTCACAAGATGTAAATTCAAACAGATTTAAATATGCATCTAAATGTAACTTAGCTAGTCGGGTCGCATTGATATGACCTAGTCTACAATGCCTCAAGAAGGATTTGTTCATTTCTGAACTCTTCCTCTCGTGTGTGTTCTGTATACTAAGAACTGTAGTTTGATTTAGAATGTTAATGCTTTTAGATAACGTGCCTGAACCGATCAACTCTTGATATAGGAAATGTTCAAAACATTATCCAACAATGCAAAATTATATCACTTCTTTACTAATAAAGAAACTGATATGATGTTGTATATCAGGTCCGGTATCTAATAACATTCGTTCAGAATCAATGTATTCAGGTAATACAGGGTGATAGTGACCAACAGACTTGGCTGCAACACTTGCACCGTTTTCTGTCTCATGAAACTTATCACCCGTTCTCAGTTCTCTACCTTTCTGTAGCCCATGTAACAGATTACATATGCGGGATCCTTATCCGGTATCACATACCTAGGACGTAAAGAATACTGAGAAATAGTTCTATGTAATGAACACACCCGAAGATGGTGCATCAGCATGCACTTTCTTCGTTTGGGCGGCACGGGAATTCTGGTAATCCCCAATTTCCTGCTCTGTCTTATAACAATTATAAGTTGGAGCGGGACCAACGTTCCCCAGCTCAGTATAACAAGCGGGTTAGGTCAATAATCCATAGTATTATCTTGATTAAGGCGTGATATGGTCGCTACCTAGAGAGAGAGAGAAGAAAACACTCAGCGTATGCTCTTGCAAGATTAGATTGGTTATCTAATATATCTAATCAGGATGTCTCCCACTGTTTTAATCAAATCTTCCTTCAAACCCTAAAAGGAAAGACTAGCCGGGATTAATTACACGCTACAAGTTCGCTAATCTTTCAGCCAGGCCAGTGTCGGTACTTTGAGGGAGGTCCCCCGTGCTTTCGCACGAACCTAATTAAAGTAAACCTTGTTTTTCCAGAGGCGTAACCCTGTTAACACCTTTCTAGACACCTACTTGATCGGCTAATTGTAATGTGTAAAACTCTCCCAGGAGTAACTCTTACTCGCAGTGGGTATCGGGATCCAACTATCTCATAGAAGTTATGCAATCTCATTGCAAATTTCAACACTTGAAATTCCCAATAATATTTTACCCCTAGCGTCCCATGACCTTGACGCAGGCCAACAAACCACAGTGCGCTAGTCAAGTTCAACCCGTCATTTCTTGATTGAATTAAACCCACCCGCACGACCCTTGACGCAAGCCAACAAAGTCGCACGACTACCCTAATCCAATCTGCATCATATGCATAAACAGATAAATACTAGTTAGCTACCGCACACTACGCCTTGACGCAGGCCAACAAACGTAGCACGAATACTAAGTAGGACTTATCTGAAATGACGGAGGGCTACGACAGGTTTTTATGAAAACCCTTTGCGTAATGAACTTGATATCGTTGTAGAATCGAGTGATTTTAAATGGAATGTTTTTGAGGCTTTTCTAGTTTTGCTAAAGGGGTCACTCCTGGTGAAGGGATCGTCGGCCCTTTCCTCGTCGAATGAGGTGCGGGATATATCATATATATCGATGTGCAAAGCAAGAACTATAGGAGCAATCAAAAGACAAACCGAGATTGTAGCATCTGCCGGTTATTGCTAAAGGAGTCACTCCCGGTGAAGGGATCTCGGTCCTTTCCTTATCGAATAAGGTGCCGGATGTTCTATAAGGAACACCGCTATGCAAAGCAACAACTAGAGCTACCAGTTTTTATAAACAAGTTTCTACAACATCTTAGGTTTCTTTTATTTCATTAATCTCATTAATGAAGTCTCATTTTATTATGCTTCACAAGCATCACTGTTGAAACGAAATCTGCAATATAACATATATCTCATATATATAATATAAACATTCGTCACAGGCAGTAATATAATCTCATCACAGAACATAGCAGCAGAAGAACATATATGAAATATTGGATATACTAGGACGTCCATGTTTTCAATACGAGCCTGTATAAAACACGGATTCCACGGTCGCGATGAATAGCCAAACCCACATCCCTAGTCCCCTACGAGAGCGGCAAGCAACACTGCCAATTCTAGGGTTAGGAGACCCGGTCTCGACTCCTCGAGATGGTCTCTCACTGGACCCTAGAACCCGGTTACTTGTGCTCCCCGCCTTGGGTCTACCTAATGCGGAAAAGTAAATAATATACAACGGTGACATCTTCCGCAACCTGGAACTGCCCCAATAAAAGAATATTACATACAAATGAATTTTACATGAATGAAAAAGAAAAAAACTCTCATCTCACATAAAAACCCCGGCTATTCAAAACGCGACTATCCAATACAACATATCACAGCAACACATAATATCTCATATCATCAACGTAAGCAAGTATGCGTATCCCGATTGTCGTTGATGTATAGCAACGAAGCCGGCGATACACCACATACTACGCTTACGGTCACAGAAAAGAAAGTGTAAAACTACAACAGTTGGAATCTGCGATCTCTTTAGACATCGCATGCCTAACCAAATGAATTCCTTAGACATCTCATGCCTAACAATTATAAACCCCGCATTTTAGTCTCATTATCGAAAACTCTTTTCAATATCAAGTCGGGCAATTCAACAAGATTCCCGATGTCCTGATCGAATGCTCGTCGCAAACTTTAGTAGACGGCCGCACCCCAGATGCCGTCGACGAAGTGCACTAAGGCGGAACACCACTTCCGCGAGCACCCGAACGGATGCTTTCGGCGACGGGGTTCTCCTACAGTCACTTGGTCGGGGCTATGGGGTGTAGTTGTCTATTAAGTTTACCCGGCGAGTATCCGCGTACGCTACGTGATTGTGACGGACTTTTGATCACATCAAAATTCCGTAGCAACCGATCATTTAAGACTAAACTGCTATGTTTATAATATTCAAATTAGTTATCTCATAACTACCTGTGAATTCCAAATATTGTATCACATTCCAGATAAATAGACAAAGTTAAACTTTCTGATCGAATAATCAAACACCCAAGATTTCCCCAATATATCTCAACACTTGAAATCAGTTTAAAAACATCCATCACGTGCCACAGTACCAATGGTCCAGCCGTAGAAGGGTCAAGCTAACGCCTCACATGTGGCACGCCGTACTGCCCCAAACCCTAAGGTTCAAAAGGCAGTTCAAGACGGTCACATAATCGAGTTAAGGGTTGTTGTCTTCTAGAGGGTCCACCGCGTTACTTGCACGACTTAGAACGTTCTTAAACACGAGGAAAAATCCAACTTTTGAAAAAATTTCCGACAGGGGAAAAAGTGAGTTATTGATATCCGTTCGAACTTTTTAACAGTTTCTAAAAATAATCCGGACAAAACACAAAGACGCAGTTAAAGTTCCCGATCGAATCATCGAATCCCTAATACAACCCAGAAAATTCAACAGTTGAATAAATATTAAAAATTCCCAGAAAATACAGCAATAAAAAACAAGAATTACTGTGCAAATTTCAAATTCTGAAGTGACTAACTTGCTGCGGAACCGCCGCACAAGCCATGCTTGTGCCGCGGTTCCGCCGCGCTTTGGTGGAATCAGGCGCACGTGCTTCACAGTATTTCTTACAATTCCCTGCTGAATTTTTTAGGTATTTTTAATATGGAAAAAATCACATTTCAGAAAAATTTCCAGAGAATGGGTTTTATCGGGTTTTCCGGGTTCGATCGGACTTTAAACTTCGTCTAGACTTCGCCTAAAGCTCTAGCTTGGCTCTGATACCACTGTAGGGTTGCTATGCACGCACACAAGGGTCTACGAGGTATCAACCATGCCCGATTAAAATATAGGAATTACTGTGCAAAGAACGTGCCAAGAATCGACTTTATGGCCGCGGAACCGCCGCACATGCTGGGGTGGAGCCGCGGTTCCGCGGCGCTTTAGTCAAATTGCGCTCACGTGCTTCACAATAACTCATATAATTCCCTTGTGCGCGTGCATAGCAACCCTACAAATAAAACACACCATGAGTCACCAATGAAGCACATGGCACATTTAATGCACATAATCATGACAACCACTCACAATTTCCACCAAATAAACATTAACCCAAATGTTTATGACAATAAAAAGATATGGCATCAACTAAAGTAAACTCGTGACGGATCACAAGGATACCCCTCACCTGTATATACATACCTGCATCCGCACTCCGACTGAATGCGAATGTAATGAGACGAAAGCAATCCAATAAATCTAATACTAGGATCCGGCTTAAACCAAAGCCCACTAGTATGATCCATCCGATCATGATGTAAGTGCACGGCGGCGCCCCGGCCGTCAATCTGACGCCGGAATGCGGAAGCGAAAAACTTTAATTTTGCAAACTAGCAAACCGGCACCACCACGCACTAAACACCCAGATCGGGCTATTAAACCAGATCTAGCTAACTGCAAGACGGGTTAGAGATATACCGAGCGATCCGTGTCCTTCGGTCTTCGTCTCCACTCCGATCTCCCGCGGAAACTCCGTTCATCTCCTCCTCGTCGGAAAGGGCACCACATAGCCGGAATCTTTTACGGGCTCCCACCTCTGGACCGAGGCAACTCGGGCGCGAAGTTGGCTAGCCGACGCGTCCAAGATTTGCTGTAGACTAGTGTAGAAAACATGTCTCTTTGGGGTAGTGAAGTTGCCATGGATGGAGGAAGTGAAGCATGAACTTTGGAGAGGGTTTTGAGAATTTAGCAAGCATAGAATGAATTTGAGATGAATCAATTCCTCACATATCAAAATGAACTCTCTCATTCTCTCTCCCATCAAAATTGTGGCCGGCCCCCATTTTGTGAGAATGGTCAAGAGAAAAACAAGAAGGGGGGTGAGTGTAGGATAAGGTGGAGGGTGACCACATCCAAAGCAATGATAACTATGTCACACTAAATCAAATCCACTTCTAATCAACTCCAATCACAATAAAGCAAGCCATCATGAAAAAGCAAAGATGCTTAACCTTTCATAATGCCACAAGTGCAAGAAAACCCCTCCACAAATGTTATTTGCAAACTTGCAAATAACCCCCTCAATCGGAAAAGTCCGGCTGGGAAAGAACAAAGGAAAACCGGCCGGAACGGAATGCAAACTGGCAACTCCAGAAAACTGGTCCCGTAATAAATTACAGGAAAACCCCGATACTGTGCATACACACCCGCATCTATATTCCAACCGGATACAAATGCAATGAGACAAAATCTACACTGTACTATACTAGGATCCGGCTTAAACCAAAGCCGGCTAGTAATATCCGTCTGATCCAGATCCGTGCAATACCGCACGTATCTGATCGAACCCTGCCATATATCCATACGGCCTTTAGTACAATCCGTCCGATCCTGATCCGTGTAATACCGCACGTATCTGATCGGACCCTGCCATATATCCATACGGCCTCTACAGCGTTTCGCCCGAAACTTGAGTAACTGAAAACGTGGTGGACTCTAAAGACTCGCCAATACTATAGCTGTGGATTTAACCACTAGCACGTCAGAGGTATAAGCCAATACGTGACGGGCCACCAGCTATTGACCAAAAGGGACGTCGATGAGCGAACTCATCCTGACACCCTACTGAGCCTGTCAGTGACAATATCCGTACAGTCCGGTCCGTTCGTCTATGAGTATCGTATGGCGGGCCTAGGGGGTTGGTAAAAGTCAGACCCCCAAAAGCGGTACAAGTCGTGTCGGAGTGTAGCCCAGAACACCCTGAGATACTACTGGAATACCTACCAGTAAATCTCCTGCCTTGGCCAAGGACTTCGTGTAATGGCTCTCCTAGACACAGTGCGACCTCACCCCCAATGCCGAGAGAGACGAACCCCTGAAGATCCGCTCACTGCCTCCATATGGCTCGGGACTGTACCCAACTAAAACCTGTTTGCACGTCTCCTTTGAGCGTGGTAGGGTAGTAATCAAAGTACAGTGGGAACTCACACGAGACAAATGACGATCCTCAGGTCGATGGACTAACCTGTACACATGTCACCAGGGAACTGCTATCTGACGTCAAGTATAAGACCAACTAGCATGTTCCCGGCGAGTCCTGTCCGGTGTACTCATAACCCAATGAGCACCTGTATACATCTTAGATGATCCAACTGACACCAGTGGCTTGTGAAACCGGCCACCGCCCCTCGTCGGGGTCTCGACTGTATACACTAGTCTACTCTGGTGTATCGATGCCCTGTCTCGAAACTCCCACGACTAGGGACCATTTAAGGATGTGCTTATAGACTACCAGCTCCCATGTATATGATCGCCCTCATACTGCCGATAGTCAAGCAAGAATCCTAGGGGCTCTATCAACGTGCAATAGTGACCTGTAAGGTCACCTAAAGCAGTACACGATGATAAAGATAAACCAGATAGCATACTATCATCTCGAGTAAGACTGTCCTACCGGGATAGGTCCTCCCTCAATCATTGCAATCACGTGCCTGTGATCCAATAATTGACTCTGAGGGCACTATCTCCAACAATATCCCACTTGCACTCAAGGCTAATTATTGCGATGTCGCATACTCACAGCCCGTGTGATACCGAACACCCAACTCCTCTACTAGTCAGTCTCACAAATCTCGTTTGTGAAACTATTGCGTTCGAGGAATAGCCTCAGTGAGTGGATCCGCCTTGATGTTTCTTTCTATGTCTCTCTATATCTCATGTTCGCGGAGAAAGCCATCTCCCGAAATGAGCAATACCTGTCTTAGAATGTGTCTGGATGTCTGATAGGACCTAGCTCATAAATGAACTCCAAATCCAAACTTCTTAGACTGTATCGTCAACTGAACTTAATCAGTATCCTGCGCCATGCCTCCCTCAGTATCTGCCTGGATCACCTGTCCAAAATACTGCCCCTCGTCAGAGGGAAAACTATAACTCTGACAACCTCCCTGTCGTCCAGGTCACCTTGGAAGCCTGGAATGATAACTGTCTCCCTTAATGAGGCTGTCGTTATCAAATCCCTAGAACATACACTAATGTTCTAAAACTGCCTCCGACTGTTTCTCCAGGATTGGATCAATATCAACTTATTGCATCTACTGCAAGAACAACATCTGGTGTGGTACTTGACATCTCATGATTGACTCAATTGCCTGAGCAAGTGATCTGCCAATCATGCACATCCCTCTCCCCTTTAGTCTGTAAGACACCTTTAGAGAGGGTGACTCCATCACTTGCAGGTACACTACCGTGCCAGGAGTCGTCCATTCTAAATACTCTTAGAATGCTGTCTAAGTACCCTAATTGGGAAACCACCCAAATCTAGATCTAAAACCATAGATCTAGTAACCAGTATGTCTGATATAATGTCCAAGTCCCATGTAGAGAAACCACTGTGTGACGACCAAAGTATAACCGATCGTAGTATAAGAGTTTCTTTTCCTATACTGTGTATGTCATCCAAATACCATGACATCACACCCTACTACCTTCTCAACAGATCCATCCCTTATTCTGATGAAGTCAAACCTATGACTGTCACATCAGAAATTGATGATCTATCTCCGCTATATTTGCTTTAGTCTATAAATAGACATAAGCCACATGTCCACCAATGCTTCCGCTGCTCCCACTGACTACGACAACCCTCTGGCAGAGTCATATAAACGTACACTTCTAAAGTAAGTTTAGAACGACGCTATACTCATCCTCCTGCCGGGTCTCACAGTCTGGAACAAAAGCAATGGCAAGTGTGGGTAAACAAGAACTTCCCTGTCACCGTCCTTGAGACTACCGGAGTACCTCTCGGGTGCCTGAAGTTACCCCGCTTATCTGCGGAGTGGCCAATGGAATGTCAAATCAGATTGAATCTTTAGGTTCATTATCAAATCTTCAGTAATCGTTTGCGGTTCTGGAATCACTTCCAGTTCCACCATACTCCCACTACTGTTTTTCTGGAAAAATCCATTTTTTAATAAAACTGTGGCGAGTCAAGAACAATATCACTATTGATCTTCTAGATGGTAGAAAGTCAACCCTCTTCATAGCCTGGGTCAACCCACAAACAGCCATTACAGAAACGTGCCTTGAGTTATCCAGAGTCTGGTTTTAAGCATAAGCCGGACAACTCCCCGTACCTTAACATCGTTAAGATATGAACTGTTCTATATCCAATATAGAACCAGAGGCACTGATTTAATTGAACCAGATTCAAATCAAGCAGCTGTCTCCAGTGCATGTCAACTAAATGGAAAAAGGCCGATCAACTTTACTCAACTTAGGAATGCTTCCAATTATGAGTAACCCGAAAGAGAAGCAAGTTCTCTTAATCATCACTATCAACTGAATACCATACACAAGTATCTACATCTTCGATCACTTTGAAGAATCCCGATACTTGCAATACCTGGTTCTCTACTTTATTCAAATACCTATAACTTCTCAAAATTCAGACCTTGTGTTTCCACGAAACACCTGTCTAAAAACTAGAGGAGTCATAAGTAAACCGAATATAGTACGAGAACCAATCCCTCTGTCCTCATGGACGCTGGACAACATACAATACTCTGTATAAGTCCCTTGAATCTGATAACTCATTCACTGTATGTCGTAGGTTGAAAACTGTACTTATGGTTAAGAAGAATTACACCGCTGTTTAATGCTCATTACCTAACCATCCACTGATATAGGTAAATGTCGTAGACATGATTTCAAAAAGGTATATCTCACTCTATAAAAATAGACGTACAGATATATCAATTTGAAATTGGTGCATAATAGCGGATATTCAAAACCAAATATTTGCCGTCCGGCAAACAACCCAGGTGGCTTCCTCAAATATCACTAATTACAACGAATCCCGATATAATGAGGATGGTCACCTAATTCCCAATAACTTACTCCCACTCATCATCTGTAAAACCATACAGATGTGAGAATCATACCTGGTAAATACATACCCTGGAGTAAGTGTCTAATCGGGAAATCAGTTTTCCATTAACAGTACACAGTGAAGCTGAAACATTGAAATGTTTCGTTGGGGTATCCTGGTATTCCTAGTAATGCCTCTTCCATTATCCAGATTTACAACTGTAACCGTATAATTCTTTGCCACCTCTCCAAATCCCTTTATATGTCTTTAGTCTTTACCTTCTGCACACCCCTTTAGGCCAAATGGTTTTCTTCCTTCCCTACCGTTCGGCACCAGCCTATGGTTTGGAAGAAGACTATCCAATAAGCATAATGGGTGTACTGTCCTAATCCTAGGAGCACTCGCAACGCGAGAGAAGGTGAAGATAAAAGACAACCGAATAAACCTTATTCCTATTTCTCCTGAACCAGAATCCATCCCCGAACTGGAACAAGTTCCTTTCGAGTTCGTATATAACCATACGATGGAATATCCAATAAACTGTGGATCTTCGTAGTGATACGGAGTGTCCTGGAGGAATACAAAGGTGATTTAGGATTGGCGAAGAAATATTTGGTATGGTCGTGAATGGCAGTCGCAATTTACTTTGCCCTCTTACTAATCCCTTTCTTTGTCTTTACTTAATACCTTCTGTACACCGTTTAGGCTAATTGGTATTCTTCATTCCCCACCGTTCGGCACCAGCCTAAGGTTTGGAAGAAGACTATCCAATTTGCGTAATAGGTGTACTATCTCCTAAGCCAAGGAGTACTCGCAATCTGAGAGAGAAGGTAAAAGGAAAAGACAACTGAATAGCCCTATTCGTTTTCTCCAGAACCGGAAACCATCCTCGAATAAATTCGAGTTCGTATCTAAGCATACGATGGTTTTGTCCAATGGAAGTGGACGTTCGTAGTAATACGGGGTGTCCTAGAGAAAAGGGTAAAAGTAGGAGTGGCAATGAGGTTTGCAACTCTGACAATCCAAAAGCCAGTGTTAAAGAAGGTTCGGTTAATTTTGGTCACTGAGTCATAGTCTTAGGGTCGGGTCAATGGTCGCTGCCAAAGAGAGAGAGAAAAGAAACACTCAGCGTGCACTCTATCCTAGATCAGAATGGTTATTACTTTATCTAATCAGGAAACCTCCCACTGTACCGTCAAATTCTCCTCCAAACCTGAAAAAAGAATTAGTCGGGATCGCCCGAGGAGTAAACCAACTCATCAGTGGGAATCGGGATCCAACTATCATTGCATGATAACGTGACGGAATCCGCTCACGTCATCACACTCCAGAAGGTATGCGCATATCTGGCAAGTTTCAGTTCTTTTGAAACTCCCGATGTGGATTTTTACCCCATGCTCTTATGACCTTGACTTTGGCCAACAAATCATATGTCACATGTCAAGTTCTACCCGTCATTCTCCAGGTTGTTTTGAATCCACCCGTACTTACCCTTGACTTTGGCCAACAAGGCAGTACGACTGTTCCAAACCAACGCATCTATTTATGCTGCATATGAATAACCAACAGCTACCAAACACTGTGCCTTGACTTTGGCCAACAAACACAGCTTGAATACTATTGACTACCCATATGAAACGACGGAGGGCTATGAATGGTTTCTGGCGAAAACCTTTAACGTAATGAACTTGATATCGTTGAAGGAACGGATAGCTTTTTAGAAAATATAGTGACGAAAACCTTTACTAAAGAGGTCACTCCCGGTGAAGGGATCTCGGCTCTTTCCCCGTAGGATGGGGTGCAGGATATTCCAAATGAATACCACGATGCAAAGCAAAAGTAATCGGCTATAGTGAAGTTAATGCCCTGACGCATACTTCTGTCCAAGGGGTCACTCCCGGTGAAGGGATCTCGGCCCTTGCCTCATCGACTGAGGTGCTGGATATTCATAACCGAACATCACTGTGCAAAACAAAAGAGAACGCCCTTGCAATAACAGCTTTTTGAAAAGTTGTTCCAACAACATCAGATTAGGTTTGTTTTAACTTGCATTGATCCGAATCAACGCAGTCCCATCAATTGATCACACCACAAAGAACGAAAATATACTGATGTACGTATATGTCATCCGCATTCGCCACTGGGTCCCATCATTACCCGTTAGGTTAGCTAACTAACGACAGAGCGGGGACTGGACTAGCGCGGATGGAAAACATATACAACATCTACTAATATATATACCAATATATTATGTTTCGCTCAAGGCGTGATAAAATGCAACATCACAGAAATGTACAGCATCACAGAACAATACAGATATCTGGGATCCCCGGGTTTCACAGAGCCACTACTGAAACCCGACGTTCCCCTGGTCGTGTGGATAGCCTGTGTAATGAAATCCTAGACCCCTACGGGCGCGGCAAGTCACCCGCCAAGACCTGAAGCGAGGCAGTCCCCTTCAGCACCGTGAATGGACCACCCAGCACTTCACGAAATCCGGTAACTTGGGCACCCCTCCTGGGTCAACCTTTACCCCCTACGAGTGCGCGAATAGCCCGCCAATCCTAGAGTAAAGCCCCCTCCGTCTCAATGCCATGAGATGCGGGCCCGTTGCCCTCTAGAACCCGGCTATCCGTGCACCCCTCCGCGGGGTAATCCTAGTACAGAAAATAAAATATACATACACCGGGTACATCGACCGCAACCTGGTCGTGCCCCAAAATAATAATACAAACGGGTAGTAACGGCAGTCCACATGTCGGACGCTCGCCCCGCAATATCAAATGTACAAAATACAACCAAATCTGTACTACCATTGCATCCAGGCTATCCCCCACGACCGATCCGCAACATCACAGCAAAATCACAGAACATCAACGTGAATGTCACGTTCGCAAATCCGTCTAACCGGGCTATAGCAGTTAGACAGGATTTACCGATCAAGTGACATTCACGGTCGCAGATATAATGTAAATACTGTGAACCAATGTGTTTAAAATATCCGATCGATCAAATTTACCAAGTGGGCCCCCAAGTACTACTGTAGCACATCAAGAAATTCTGGGCCCAAACATAATATTCCAGAAACCCTATTTTCACCCTAGAAGCCCACTGGAAAAATTCGACACATCGATCCCTCCAGACCGCGGCGGAACCGCGGCGCCAAGTGGGGTTTGGCCGCGGTTCCGCGCTCCTCTTGAAAGATCAACCTCTCGAATTTCTCCATAATTCTTAGGACTTCCAGTACATCAGTTTTCTACAACTTGAAAAATTTTTAGAGCCGGAAAAAATTCGACAGAAAACTGATGTGAAGAAAACGCGGGTTTTTGGAATTTTGGTCGATCGGAAATGTAAAACACATTAGACAAAGCTAGACTATATTAATGGCGAGGCTCTGATACCACTGTAAGTGCACGGCGGCGCCCCGGCCGTCAATCTGACGCCGGAATGCGGAAGCGAAAAACTTTAATTTTGCAAACTAGCAAACCGGCACCACCGCGCACTAAACACCCGGATCGGGCCATTAAACTAGATCTAGCTAACTACAAGACGGGTTAGAGATATACCGAGCGATCCGTGTCCTTCGGTCTTCCTCTCCACTCCGATCTCCCGCGGAAACTCCGTTCATCTCCTCCTCGTCGGAAAGGGCACCACGTAGCCGGAATCTTTTACGGGCTCCCACCTCTGGACCGAGGCAACTCGGGCGCGAAGTTGGCTAGCCGACGCGTCCAAGATTTGCTGTAGACTAGTGTAGAAAACATGTCTCTTTGGGGTAGTGAAGTTGCCATGGATGGAGGAAGTGAAGCATGAACTTTGGAGAGGGTTTTGAGAATTTAGCAAGCATAGAATGAATTTGAGATGAATCAATTCCTCACATATCAAAATGAACTCTCTCATTCTCTCTCCCATCAAAATTGTGGCCGGCCCCCATTTTGTGAGAATGGTCAAGAGAAAAACAAGAAAGGAGGTGAGTGTAGGATAAGGTGGAGGGTGACCACATCCAAAGCAATGATAACTATGTCACACTAAATCAAATCGACTTCTAATCAACTCCAATAACAATAAAGCAAGCCATCATGAAAAAGCAAAGATGCTTAACCTTTCATAATGCCACAAGTGCAAGAAAACCCCTCCATAAATGTTATTTGCAAACTTGCAAATAACCCCCTCCATCGGAAAAGTCCGTCCGGGAAAGAACAAAGGAAAACCGGCCGGAACGGAATGCAAACTGGCAACTCCAGAAAACTGGTCCCGTAATAAATTACAGAAAAACCCCGATACTGTGCATACACACCCGCATCTGTATTCCGACCGGATACAAATGCAATGAGACAAAATCTACACTGTACTATACTAGGATCCGGCTTAAACCAAAGCCGGCTAGTAATATCCGTCCGATCCTGATCCGTGCAATACCGCACGTATCTGATCAAACCCTGCCATATATCCATACGGCCTCTAGTACAATCCATCCGATCCTGATCCGTGTAATACCGCACGTATCTGATCGGACCCTGCCATATCTCCATACGGCCTCTACAGCGTTTCGCCCGAAACTTGAGTAACTAAAAGTGTGGTGGACTCTAAAGACTCGTCAATACTATAGCTGTGGATTTAACCACTAGCACGTCAGAGGTATAAGCCAATACGTGAAGGGCCACCAGCTATTGACCAAAAGGGACGTCGATGAGCGAACTCATCCTGACACCCTACTGAGCCTGTCAGTGACAATATCCGTATAGTCCGGTCCGTTCGTCTATGAGTATCGCATGGCGGGCCTAGGGGGTTGGTAAAAGTCAGACCCCCAAAAGCGGTACAAGTCGTGTCGGAGTGTAGCCCAGAACACCCTGAGATACTACTGGAATACCTACCAGTAAATCTCCTGCCTTGGCCAAGGACTTCGTGTAATGGCTCTCCTAGACACAGCGCGACCTCACCCCCAATACCGGGAGAGACGAACCCCTGAAGATCCGCTCACTGCCTCCATGTGGCTCGGGACTGTACCCAACTAAAACCTGTTTGCACGTCTCCTTTGAGCGTGGTAGGGTAGTAATCAAAGTACAGTGGGAACTCACACGAGACAAATGATGATCCTCAGGTCGATGAACTAACCCGTACACATGTCACCAGGGAACTGCTATCTGACGTCAGGTATAAGACCAAATAGCATGTTCCCGGCGAGTCCTGTCCGGTGTACTCATAACCCAATGAGCACCTGTATACATCTTAGGTGATCCAACTGACACCAGTAGCTTGTGAGACCGGCCACCGCCCCTCGTCGGGGTCTCGACTGTATACACTAGTCTACTCTGGAGTATCGATGCCCTGTCTCGAAACTCCCACGACTAAGGACCATTTAAGGATGTGCTTATAGACTACCATCTCCCACGTATATGATCGCCCTCATACTGCCGGTAGTCAAGCAAGAATCCTAGGGGCTCTATCAACGTGCAATAGTGACCTGTAAGGTCACCTAAAGCAGTACACGATGATAAAGGTAAACCAGATAGCATACTATCATCTCGAGTAAGACTGTCCTACCGGGATAGGTCCTCCCTCAATCATTGCAATCACGTGCCTGTGATCCAATAATTGACTCTGAGGGCACTATCTCCAACACATGATCCGTGCACTAGTCCATGCATATGATCAAACCCTGCCATAAAACCATACGGCCTCTACAACGTTTCGCCCGAACTTGGGAAACTTTCTATGGGGGACTCTAAAGACTCATCAATACGCTAGCAGTAGGTTTAACCACAAGTACGTCAGTGGTACTAGCTGTACGTAACGGCTACCCATGTATTGACCAAAAGGGAGGCAGATGAGCGAACTCATCCTGATACCCTATTGAGCCTATCTGTGACAATCTCCATACAGTTTGGTCTGTTCGTCTTAAAGTATCGCATATCAGGCCTAGGGGGATGGTAAACGTCAAATCCCCAATAGCAGTATAAGTCGTGTCGGAGTGTAGCCCAGAACACCTTGAGAAACAACTAGAATACCTACCAGTAAATCTCACTTGTCTTGGCCAAGGACTTTATGTAATGGCTCTCCAGACACAGCGCGATATCAACCCCCAATCCCGGGAGAAACGAATCCTATCTAACCGCCACTGCCTCCAAGTGCTTTGGGACTAGACCCAACTACTACCTGTTTGCACGACTCCTTTGAGCCGTGGTAGGGTAGCAATCAAAGATCAGTGGGAACACACTTGAAGCAATGTAGCAGTGTCAAGTCAACGGACTAAGCTGTACTCATGCCACCTGGGAACTGCTCCTGACGATAGGTATAGTACCAATCAGCAGTGCCCCTGCGAGTCCGTCCGGTGTACTCATAACCCAATGAGCACCTGTATACTATCTTAGGTGAACCAACTGACACCAATGGCTTGTGAGACCAGCCACCGCCCCTCATCGGGGTCTCGATCCGTATACACTAGTCTACTCATGGAGTATCGATGCCCAGTCTCGAAACTCCTACGACTAGGGACACTTTAAAGATGTACTTATAGACTACCGAACTCTCACGTATATGATCACCATCGTACTACTGGTAGTCAAGCAAGAATCCTATGGGCTCTATCAACGTGTAATAGTGATTTGTAATGTCACTTGAAACATGTACACGATGATAAAGACAAACCAGATAGCATACTATCATCTCGAGTAAGACTGTTCTACCGGTATAGGTCCTCCCTCAATCATTGCAATCACGTGCCTGCGATCCAATAATTGACTTTGAGGGCACTATATCCAACAAATCATCAGTGGGAATCGGGATCCAACTATCATCGCATGATAACTTGATGGAATCCACTCAAGTTATCACACTCCAGAAGGTATGCCCATGCCTGGCAAGTTTCTTGTATGTTTGAAACTCCTGATGTGATTTTTCCCCATGCTCTTATGATCTTGACTAAGGCCAACAAATCATAAGTCACATGTCAAGTTCTACCCGTCATTGTCCAGGTTAATTTGAATCAACCCGTAATCGCCCTTGACTAAGGCCAATAAGGTTGTACGATTGTCCCAAACCAACGCATCTATCTATGCAACAGAAAGGTAACAAACAGCTACCATACACTATGCCTTGACGAAGGCCAACAAACATAGCATGAATACTAAGTGCTACCCGTCTGAAATGACGGAGGGCTACGAATAGTTTTTGGAAAAAAACCTTTAACATAATGAACTTGATATCGTTGAAGGAACCGGATAGCTTTTTACAAATATATAGTGGCGAAAACCTTCGCTAAAGAGGTCACTCCCGGTGAAGAGATCTCAGCTCTTTCCTCGTCGAATGGGGTGCAGGGTATTCCCACTGAATACCACGATGCAAAGAAAAAAGTAATCGACTATAGTGAAGTTATTACCCTGACGCAAACTTCTGCCCAAGAGGTCACTCCCGGTGAGGGGATCTCGGCTCTTGCCTCGCCGAATGAGGTGCTGGATATTCATAACCGAATACCGATGTGCAAAACAAAAGAAAACGTCCTTGTAATAATAGCTTTTTGAAAATTATTCCAACAACATCGAATAGGTCTGTTTTCCTTGCATTGATCAGAATCAACGCAGTCCCATCAATTAATCACACAAGAAAAGAACAAAAATATGATGTACGTATATGTCATCCGCATTCTCCACTGGGTCCCATCATCACCCGTTAGGTTACTTAACTAACGACAGAACGGGGGCTGGACTAGTGCGGGTGTAAAACATATACAACATCTACTAGTATATATATATAACAATATATAATAATCGCTCCAGGCGTGATAAATGCAACATCACCTAATAGCGATAAGCATTACAGAACAATACAAATAATCTGGGAGCCCCGGGTTTTCTTTGAGCCGCAAGCGAAACCCGACGTTCCCCTGGTCATGTGGATGGCCTGTGAAATGAAAACCTAGACCCCTACGAGCACGGCAAGTTACCCGCCAAAACCAGAAGCGAGGCAGCCCCCTTCAACAAAGTGAATGGGTCACCCAGCACTTCACGGAATCCGGTAACTTGAGCACCCCACCTTGGGTCAACCTGTACCCCCTACGAGTGTGGCGAATAGCCTGCCAATTCTAGAGTGAGGCCCCCTCCTTCTCAATGCCATGAGATGCGGACCCGTTGCCCTCCAGAACCCGGCTATCTGTACACTCCATCATGGGGTAATCCTAGTACAGAAAAGAAAAAATGTACAATGGTGACATCGACCTCAACCCAGTCATGCCCCAAACAAATAATATACAAGAAAGCAGTGACGGCAGTCCACATGTCGGACGCTCACCCCGCGATATCAAATGTACAAATGAAACTAAACTGTACTGTCATTGCAACCAAGCTATCCACCATGACGATCCCTCAACAACACAGTACAACACAGAACATCAACGTGAATGTCACGTTCGCAGACCAGTCTAAAAGGACTATAGCAATTAGACAAGTTGTACCGCTCTAATGACATTCACGGTCGCAGATAGCAATGTATGTACTGTAAATTTTAAACATTGTTAGAAATATCGACTTCGAAATAACCCCGAATAGCCCCAAACTAATAGATAAAACCATATCCAAACTGGGCTAAACTAGCAATACCATTGAACTAATATTCCAGAGACCACACCACACCACAAAAATCAAGTCCTAACCCCCTCACAAAACCGGTCAGGCCGGATTTTTACCTCATGTGGCCAGGTAAAGTAAAGTGGAAAGGGTTCGTATTTGGGGTATGTTCTAGTTGTCATCTAAGTAGTCTTCTGCAGTTGCTTAAATATTTTTAGAAGACTATAAAAAATTCGACAGAGAATCGAACACTAGATGGTGTTGTTACGGAATTGTTTCGGTTTCGATACTTTAACATCGTCTAAACAAACTAGTATGCGGTTAATGGGTTGGCTCTGATACCATGTTGGGTTACGGCAGCACCCAGGCCATCAATCCATGGCCAAATGCGGAACAAAAACTTTTAAAACCCGGCGCTAACGAAACCCTAATCTACGGATCGTACCATTAACCCTATACTAGTTCTATAAAAGGAGTTTAGAGAGGTTATACCGATCGATCCATGTCCTTCGGTCTTCAATCTCTGTCCCAAGCTCCTTGCGACTTCCCCGATCAAGTTTGATCTCCGGTCTCCCCACATCGAAGAAAATCCACGTCGAAGGTTTGTAATACGGGCTCCCACCTCAAAACCGAATCAACTCGGGTATCTAGTTTGCTAACCTAGATAGCCAAGATGAAGTAGAGAGTGTGTGTGAATACTTTGTCTCAATACACCCAAGGATTCTCAACTCATGAGAGGGTATGGGTGGAGGTTGAAGAAGATGCCAAGTGTGAAGAGTGTGAGCTCAAGAAAAGACCAAGTGAAGAAAGAAATGAAGTGGCTGCCTTTTTGTGAGTGTTGTGAGATATTAGTTGTGAGCAACTAAAGCAAAAACCCAAGTCAAGAAAAGATCTGCCTCTACCCAAAAAATATCTGTCACGACCCGAAATTTAGCTCGTGACCGGCACTTAAATCACGCGACGTCTAAAGGCGCGACCTAACTCAAGTAAGCCGAAACCCAGAAATCTAAACCTTTTTACGAAAATAAAAGGAGGTGAAGTTTTGAAATAAAGGTATAATGAAATAAAAGGTTTTCTTAATGCATAGATAATGGAACATGAAAAATGCAAGTGGATTATGCAAGTTTAAAAATATGTTTCGTATTTTAAAAATTTAGGCAGCACCTCCTTTGTATATTTTGATCCAAAACCACATATACAAGATAATGATAAAGGCATCCCCAAGAGGGAGCTAGCTCTTCACCAAACGGCGGAATGACAACCACGCAAATCATAAATATAAGTATACGATGCCCAACGGCGAAGTTCACCACAAAAGATAAAGAATAAAGAGAGATATCAACCCAAAACGCGAACATAAAACCCATCGCTGAAGTCTCGCAACTACAAGTCTCACTAAGTCTCATTACTTATACAAATACTAGTTTGATTTGATGGAGTTGACTAGATACAATATGAAATATAAATACAAGAGGGGTACGATCGAATATGTACCACCTACCAAAGCAATCACCCAAATGCAACTGTGTGCCAGCGATGCCACTACTGATCCATGCGGTCAACCTGCAAGAACTGTGGCACAACGGGGGTGAGTTGCCAGCTCGTGAGTAGAAAAACATCTACAAGCAGAAATCGAATAAACAACGACTCCTAGGTCAACTATATCATAAAGGTAATACTATGATATCTAGGGTGACCGTATCTGTATATGTGCCAACACTAATATCAATGTCTATCAGCATGTGGATAACATCCAACAATATAATAAATGCCAGTATGCATGTAGATCTCGTCCACGTGTCAACCGATGACACAACCACATCATGCATGTAAATATCATAAAATCATATGCATGAAAGTATGAGGATATAAATCAACGTGTGTCCCTCGCGACACCTCAAAATCATGGAACATGAGTGTCCAGCATCGACACTCGAAACCTCATGAAACCCGTGTCCAGCATCGACACGTAAATCCTCATATATCTCAGACGCCGCATCCTCATATCGGCCCTCATATCCATCTCACTACTCCAGTCGGGATCCTCCGGATGACCGCCGAGTCCAAATACTATCACAGGTAGGTAGTGGTCCCTCTTCCAGGTTCATCGTCATCCCCACAAAATCTCTCTCGCCCCGGGGTACCATACCAGGTCCACCATGTATCCACAAACGGTTCCTCCACTCCTCGAATCGGGTCTCGAAAACAAATCTCAGAACCGAGAAAACTCATGGTGGACATCTCGAAATATCATATCAAGAGAAACCGGGTTTTTAAAACAATGCATACTTTCTTTTGAAATAACCACGGTTCTCAAATCCAGAAATCTCATGAAAACAGCATCTCAGTGCATATAATCGTAAAGCATGATGTATGCGACATATATCAGAAATGTAAGTATATCCGTATATCATGCAACATGAAACAGTGATGTGAACATAGTAAGTAAATCATGCAAGGAGTCATATCATGATGCAGCAATTCTACTGTGTAGTGACATGGAAATTATCGATGATGAAGTGTGTGGGCCGGCAAAATCTATGTAAGTGTAACATACACATCATCGATAATGGTGCAGGTGTACTAGCACAGGTATAAGTAATGCAATGCGAATGACATAAACATGGCATAAAGTAAATCGTATGCGAATGCTAACAGGTACACGTATCTAACATGACCGAGTCGGTGAATCTATTAATCGGCATCCAGCCTCACAACATCACGTACGGTATAATCCATCGTACGGCATCCTCTAGTCAAGGGTATGGATCAATCATCAAGTCAAACTCATCATGTATAGAAAATCATCGTACAGCGGCATTAAACCATTAGGGATCCTATCAACCTATACGAAAATGAGGGTACAGACCTAACGTCTCGTACAGCATATCAATTAAGATTCACAACATTAATAAATCTATATACCTATATCACAGGCCGCATCCATAACAATCTCATATCTGGGGACCGGCAAGGTATCAATCATCTCAATCGACCAGCATCCGTATACCAACATATAATCAAATCATCATATCACATCGTATATTCTATTCATCCCATTTATATCCCACATCAAGTCAATTTTACAAATACATTCTACATTTACTATAAGCATACGTATCTGATCTAAAATACACACCCGAACCATACGATCGGTTTTTAAAAGATGTGAATCGTAGTTTTGAAAGTAGGGGCTACGGTGTTTTTAAGGAAAAGATATCATTTGAAAATCCGTAACGTCCCTCAAGGTATCTGTTTAAAAGATGCATACGATTCTTCAGTTTGGAAATAGGTATGGTTCGGATGACACGTTTACGTCGGCTATCTAGTCTTATAGTACCCTAAACGGCAATATCATCGAACATCATCCTCAAATCCCGTCATCACATATTAACCATATCATATCACTTCTAACTATCCTTTTAGCCATATCCCTAGTTTCCTAATCTAGGTTTCTACGACTGTATCCTATAGATTGGTTTCCATCAAATTGCGGGGGTGCTATACGCCATCCACCCGACTTCCCCCATGGATATAGATCCACTCACCTTGATCCTTGCTTTTCGAAGTCGATGAAGCCATGCTCCGTCACCTCGAAATCCACGAAGAGGTACCTAGAATAATACACAAATCGCAAACGCTATTAACATTACGTCTGGAAAACCAAAACGGCACACGGATCGCCTATAGGTTAAAACCTATAGCCCACGCATGCAAAACCAACCAATGATCCCTTGTTGTTGATGTACAAACATCCAACAACCAAATACAAATCCAAATATCAAAACTTATCATTCAAAATACGGAAAACACGAAAACAGCAACATAGGAAAGCCCTTCCCAGATTTCACTATAGGACAAACTAAGGGATTTTGCACATTGGGTTGCTCCAAATATCTGATAAGGAAGCTACTGAACCAAATCCACCATGTTTCACTCTGGTGTGGCCGCAATTTGCCACAGGGGATTAATTTGCGGCCAAAAAGTGAGGGGAGGGGCTCAGGTTTCAGGGGGTGGTTCATGGTTGCATGCACGTCTTGTGGTCATGGGAACTTATTTTATAAAGGCCTCGGGTCATCCCAGATTCCTATATACCATCACTAATTCCACAAAAACCCGATATCGATGAATCTAAAGTTCGTATTTTGGGGTTTTAGTCACTGGTCCAGGTAAAGAATTGGTCTTTAGGGTCTTGTAACAGCCACTAGGTATCACCCAATCCACACAACACTCTAACCCTTCGCTGGGAATTTCCAAGTTCACAAATCCACACCTTAACCCAATTCTAAACTAACTAGAATGCTAGGAAAACATATACTAACTAAGTGAAGGGAAATATACCTCATGAATGCCACCAAGAAAAACCATAGAAGTCCAAAGTCCTCAAAATCCAACATTGATGGGTTCAAAGCGTAGAGGGTGAAGAGAGGATCAACTTTTGTGAAGGGGGTTTAGGATTTTGGTGAACATTTGGAGATGATTCCTTGGGATGGAGGTGGAGGGAGATGAGGTTGGAGGAAGATGAAGAAAGAAAAGTAATGGGGTGGAGTTATGGTGGCTGCCCTCTCTCCCTCTCTCTCCTACCCTCACTCTCTCTTATTCTCACCCTTTTTCTCTCTCTCCAATCATTTTCTCTTTTTAACCTTTTCTCCTTTTCTTTTCTTTTTAAAACCAAACCACATAATACCCCAAAACAACATAAGAAACAACATGTAATCAAAATGCAACATGACATGGTGCACTAGCCATGGAAAACTGTAGAAACACAGATTTGGCTTAATCGCGATTAGCAGTGCACTAATCGGGTTTTTATCCAAACTGCATATAATAAATTTTAAAAAATGCCAAATCCTTTAAATATATTTTTAAATGAATAAATAATTTTAATTTCCATTTATTTCACAATTATTGGTATATATTTATACCCTTTTTCGAAAACCTCAATTTCGCAAATCGGGCAGTTTTCGGGAAAAATATTATTTTAATATTAAATTCAAAAAATAATATTTTATATTTTCTGAAATGTTACAATATTTCACAATCTCAAAAAAAATATCTCATAAGTCACCATGAATCACACAAAACCCAACACCATGAGTCACCAAGTACACATGCCACAATCAATGCATACAAATGAGTCACACTTTCCACAACTATAAACATTTAAACTAAAATGTTTAATCCAAAAAGAAATGGAAATTTCTAAAGTAAAATAGTAATGAATTAAAAGAATACCCCTCATCCGTATATACATACCCGCATCCGTATTCCGACTGAATACGAATACAACGAGACGAAAGTAATCCAACAATATAATACTAGAATACGGCTTAAACCAAAGCCCACTAGTATTATCCGTCCGATCATGATTCGTGCACAAGTGCACGTATATGATCGAACCCTGCCATAAAACCATACGGCCACTACAACGTTTCGCCCGAAGCAGTGAAACCTTCTGTGTGGGACTTTAAAGACTCGTCAATACGCTGGCAGTGGGTTTAACCACAAGCACGTCAGTGGCACTAGTTGTACGTAACGGCTACCCGGGTATTGAGCGAAAGGGAGTCCGACGAGTAAACTCATCCTGAAACCCTACTAAGCCTGACAGTGACAATATCCGTACAGTCCGGTCCGTCCGTCTATGAGTATCGCATATCGAGTCTAGAGGGTGGATAAAGTCAGACCCCTAATAACGCGATATTTAGTGTCGGTATGAAGCCCATCACCACCTGAGAATCTACCGATCCTAGATCAGTAATTCTCGACTACCTTGGCCAAGCATTTCTGGTGATAGCCACCCGTACACAACCGCGACATAAACCCCCAATACCGGGAGAGACTAATCCCCTGACGATCCGCTCACTACCTCCATGTAGCTCGGGACTGTACCCAACTAAAACCTGTTTGTATGACTCCTTTGAGCCGTGGTAGGGTAGTAATCAAAGCATAGTGGGAAATCACACGAGACAAATGACGATCTGTCATGACCCGTGGAGTACGGAACGTGACCGGCACTTAAGTTATGAAACGTCTCAAGGCGTCCGTAAGATAAGTAAGCCGAAGCCCAGAAATCAAAACCTGATTTAGAAATAGAGTGAAGGAAAAGCCATTTTTATTTAAGGCACTTTGTCCCATTAAGCATATCAAGTTTCCTTTTTAAAAACCAGTTTCCTTTCCTAAATTTCCGGCAAAAATCTTCTTTGTAAAATAGTCCCGCAACGGGTACAAACAGGAATACAAGTGAATAACAGAAATATGGAATCCCCAAGCGGGAGCTAGCTCTTCGCCTCAAGGCGGTCACAAATCCCACGCGATGTAAAATACAATGTGCATAAGTAAGCATGAAAGCACAGATAAAATAATATGTCGACTCAAGTGAGCTCGACCCCAAATATAACATATCATCCACAAGTCTCACAACCTCGCCTCTAGGTCAATATACAGTAATCCAAATAAGATTAGTACAGCTGAAATAGTAGCAGATGGAGTACTCTAGATACAATGAATGCATAAGGTGGTACAAAATGATAACAACCCACCTATGAGCAAAAGCCTCGAGTCCAGGCAAAAGGAGCAAAAGAGGCAAAAGTGTCCGCCGCTATAGTGCTGACGGAACGAACCAGCAGAAAAGCTGTGGCACAACGGGGGTGAGTTGCCAGCTCGTGAGTAATAAATAACATCTACAAAGGCTATCGCATGCATGCACACAAGTATCCTAGCATCTCTAGCAGGCAAGGCTATATGTACTAGCAGATATGTATGCAGCATCAGTGTACTAGCAGGTATGTATGCCACATGAATGTACTAACATGTATATATGCTATATGAGTCAACTCAAGATCTCAACATGTAAGTACAAGAACTATTCTTTCTTTGTTTTTGAAACTCTTTTCAAATATCAGCATAATATCCATGAAATCAACAAAATCCGTGTCCAGCAACGACACCTCAAAACTGTCTCAATCTCATATATCCATGTCAAGTATCTCTGGTCTCAGCCATCCGGCTGATCCATCCTAAATATCCATATCTCAATCTAGCGGCCACGGTCGGTATCTTCTGGATATCCGCCGTGCCAAATGAAGTCACCGGTAGGTAATCCGTCCCCTGCCAGGCTCAACGCCATCTCCTGTGATCTTCTTGCCCCGGGGTACCTTACCGGGCCCACCATGTACGCGAGACGGTTCATCCACCTCCTCGAAACGGGTCTCGAAAACCACAACAAACTCATGGTGGACGACACTTTACATCACTAGAAAACCGCAACTTTTATATTTTAAAAGATCATAAGTTTGAAATCTTGCGGCTTTTCCCCGAAATCCAGAAATATCATAAATCTCATGAAATCATCATGGGTGCATATGTCAATGATAATGAAAGCATATGGTATCAATGTTCAAGTTGCAATGTATGATTTATATTAGGCATGAGCAAATGATATAATGATATATATGCACGAGAATAGCAATTCTTATGATTTCATTTTATATATTTATTGCAATAGCACAGGTCTAAGCAATTAATATGTTTCAGATTTATAGTTATCTAGTATCGTGACATGGCAATTACCAGGGTGTATGTGTACACATGAATAGTGCTCGTGTTGCATATAAAAACCTGGTAATGGTGCATGTATCCTACAGAATGAGTTTGCGCATATGGGTACAACATATAGATCCTAACTGCAGCAATTATCATGCAAGTATTATTATTTCTAATGTCACAAGTAAATGTTAAAGTTTACTATTTTCAAGTTTACTAAATCTATCGGGCGACTTGCGCCATCCAAACGATCGTCCCCCGTAGATGTGAAATCTACTCACCCGTGATCTCGCGCTAGGTGTGTCCGACCACCTGCTTCCCTTTCTCCGCTGCGCTCGAAGTCTCCGCCGGCGATCCTAGAATTTACAAAAGTCACCATATAAGAAAAAATCCTGCAGAACATGATATATCGATAAAAGGGATACGC
The DNA here is from genome assembly GCA_030015575.1 of Agapanthus africanus. Lineage (NCBI taxonomy): Eukaryota > Viridiplantae > Streptophyta > Magnoliopsida > Asparagales > Amaryllidaceae > Agapanthus > Agapanthus africanus. The sequence continues at coordinate 556,179,008 of JASDDO010000014.1, forward strand.
GTGCGTGAAACTAAACGCGCATGCACACGACACGTCGCGACGCGCACAAACCCACCAGAACCTACTCCGACGCGCTGTGTCGAGCAGTGCGCCACAGAACCACGCGTATCACGCGCGTGTCGCACAAGACTTAAAACATCGAAAACACGTTTATAGCTCCAGATTTTGCCTCTGGGCCTAACTTAAAAAGTTACAGATACCAACAGACTAAGCTACCTAGCAGAGCCCCACACCCAAAAACCCAACACCCCACCCCTCGTTCTGGCCGCAAATTGCGGCCAGACTGATTAAATCGGAGGCCAGAAAGGGGAGAGGGGTCCCCGTGTTTTGTGTGTGTGTTCCTGCTAATCTCACCATACCACAGTTTTCCCAATTTTATCCTGAAGGGCTCGGGTCAACAGCAGATCTAACAGAGGCTAAAAAGTCGCTAAAACTGCTAAATTACGCCAAGTCGGATAAATCGGGTATTTGTGTTAAATCTGGGACCAAACTTAGTTGATCTAGTCTCAACAACATCTAATAAGGCTACTCTAACCATCACAACCATTACTTGCCAACACTCCCCTAAATTACCCAAAATTACCACTAAAACATATAATAAACACTAACTAAGCTAGATACCCATAATTTTAGCAATTAGGAGTCGGGTTAAGGGGTTATACCTCTAGAGACCCTAGATGAAGGAGAAGAGAAGAAGTTGGAGAGTGTGTGCTGCTGCTACAGCTCCTGGTGCTGCAAACTTGGGCTGAAAATGAGCTAATCTGTAACTTGCTGTAACTTTGCAGAAACTGTTGTTGTTGTTTGCTTTCTCTTGGTGTTGTGTAGTAATTTTTTTGTTGCTGTTGTAGCAGTGGTAGTAAAGTTGTGGGAAGGGTTGTGTGTTTGTGGGGGAAGGGTTATGTAAGAAGTTGGGGCTGTTTGTAGCAGTTGTTGTTGCTGATTCAGGATGTTTTGGTGGCTGAAATGATGATATTTGGGCTGATGTGAGTGTGTGAGTGAGAGAGAGATGTGAGGGAGTGAAAGATAATGTGAGGAGACATGCAAAAAGGTTTGAGGAGATGGATGGTGACCAAACCTAGGAGCCACCATTCTCTCTCTCTGATTTAATGTTTACAAGACACCCATCAAATCCCTTCTCAAGTCAACCCTAATTCCTAATCACCCTTAATTAAACTAATTAGCTCATAATCAACTCAATTATCTTAACCAAGGGCCTAACCCACCATGGTTGGCTAAACATGGTTAACCCACCATGCACACCCAAACTTGGTAACCCTAGGCTTAACCCTAGTTAACGTGCACAAGTGTGTGCGGTCGAGATAAAATTCTACAAAAATAACCATAAAACCAGATAAATTACTAGAAACCCGTTTTGGTAAACTTTTTACCAAAAACCCCATATTAACACACAATTACTACTAAACACAGACTCAGGTGTTACAGTCTTCCCCCTTAAGAAAATTCTTCCCCGAATTTAAAATATGTAACTACGCGTACCTTCAAAAAGATGAGGGAATTTCTTCCGCATCTCTCCCTCGGCCTCCCAAGTGATCTCCTCACCATTCGGGCTGCGCCAAAGAACCTTCACAGACGGTAGGACCTTTGATCGAAGTTTCTTCACCTGCCGATCTAATATCTCAACTGGCTGCACGGTGAACGAAAGGTCGGGCTCAAGCTGAACGGTCTGATTCTGAATCGTGTGGGAAGGGTCATGAAGATATCTGCGTAGCATCGACACGTGGAAGACGGGGTGAACATCTGAAAAGCTGGGTGGAAGAGCCAAACGATATGCAACAGCGCCGACACGCTCGAAGATCTCGAAGGGACCCATGAATCTAGGGCTAAGCTTTCCCTTTCGCCCAAATCGCATCACGCCTTTCATCGGAGAGACCCTCAGAAAAACATGACCGCCAACTGCAAACTCTAATCTGCGACGGCGCCTGTCTGCATACAATTTCTGCCTGCTCTGAACTGCTCTCATCCGGTCTCAAATCAACTGCACTTTCTCGGTCGTCTCCTGCACGATCTGTGGCCCAAAAATACTGCTCTCGCTCGATCTACATCTCCTCCCATACAAGGCCTCGAAAGGTGCCATCTGAATAGTATCCTGGAAGCTGTTGTTGTAGGAGAACTCCACTAGAGGTAAATGACGATCCCAGCTACCGCCAAAGTCCAAAACGCACGCTCTGAGCATGTCCTCAAGAGTCTGAATAGTCCGCTCTGACTGTCCGTCGGTCTGCGGATGAAATGCAGTGTTGAAACTCAAACGAGTGCCCAAAGCCTCCTGAAGTCTCTGCCATAGTCGGCTGGTAAACTGGATGCCTCGATCTGACACTATACAATTCGGTATGCCATGCAACCGCACAATCTCATCAATGTAAATCTGGGCATACTGAGTAAAACTGAAAGTGGTCTTTACTGGCAGGAAGTGAGCCGCTTTCGTCAATCGATCCACGATCACCCAAACGGAGTCGTACCCTCGACTGGTCCTGGGTAGACCCACAACGAAGTCCATCTAAATCTTCTCACATTTCCACTCCGGAATAGGCAAAGGCTGCAACTCTCCTGCTGGCCTCTGGTGCTCGGCCTTGACTTGCTGAAAAGTCAGGCATCTCGACACGAAGTCAGTGACATCCCCCTTCATCCCGTCCCACCAATAAACATCTCTTAAATCACGGTACATCTTGGTGGAACCTGGATGAACGCTGTATGTAGATCTATGCGCCTCCTCAAGAATCTCACATCGCAGTCCCTCCGAATCTGGTACGCACAATCGAGTCCCAAATCGTAGTACTCTCTGATCGTCGATCACGAACTCGGACTCTCTGCCCTGCCTAATCTGCTCCATGATCTCTGAAAGTCGGTCATCACTGGGCTATGCCTCTCGAATGCGGTCAAGTAACTGCGGACGTGCATGAACATGCGCAAGCTGTCCCCCTGTCGGAGTGAACTCGAACTCAACTCGGCCGTCGCATAAAATCTGCCAATCTGCTGACGACCGCCTCTGCACTGCGCGCAAACAAGATAGACTACCCCCGGGCCTCCTGCTCAAAGCATCCTCCACTACATTGGCCTTGCCCGGGTGATACAAGATCTCGTAATCATAGTCTTTCACTAGCTCCATCCAACGACGCTGTCTCAGATTCAGGTCTCGCTGCTGAAATATATACTTTAAGCTCTTGTAGTCAGTGAATATTTGGCACGACTCGCCGTAGAGGTAATGTCGCCACATCTTAAGTGCAAAGACCAGTGCAGCCATCTCCAAATCATGAGTGGGGTAGTTCTGTTCATGTTTCTTCAATTGCCGCGAAGCATACGCGATCACCCTGTCATGCTGCATCAATACGCATCCTAGTCCCACCCTTGAAGCATCACAATAAACCATGATTTCGCCTGATCCTGAAGGCAAAGATAATATCGGCGCCGTAGTCAAACAGGTCCGTAGCTGCAGAAAACTGTGCTCGCATTCCTCCGTCGAAACGAAAGGAACTCCCTTCCGTGTCAAACCGGTCAAAGGTGAAGCAATACGGGAGAAATCCTGAACGAATCGCCTGTAGTAGCCCGCCAGGCCTAGAAAACTATGGATCTCCGTAACCGATGTCGGTCTGGGCCACTGCTGAACGGCCTCAATCTTCTTTGGGTCCACACATATGCCATCTCTCGTAATCACATGACCCAAGAAACCAACGTTGTCCAACCAGAATGCACATTTGGAAAATTTTGCGAAGAGGTGCTCCCTCAGAGTCTGCAACGTAATCCGCAAGTGCTGCTCGTGCTCTTCTCGGCTCCGGGAATACACCAAAATATCATCAATGAACACTATGATGAACAAGTCGAGATATGGACTGAAGGTACGGTTCATCAAATCCATAAATGCTGCTGGGGCGTTGGTGAGTCCGAACGACATCACCAGAAACTCATAATGGCCATAGCGTGTACGGAAAGCTGTCTTCGGTATATCCTCCTGTCGGACTCGCAGCTGATGGTATCCTGATCGCAAGTCGATTCTCGAAAAATAACCCGCACCCTGAAGCTGATCGAACAAATCATCAATGCGTGGCAACGGATACCTGTTCCGCACAGTAACTTTGTTCAGCTGGCGGTAGTCGATACACAAGCGCAAACTTCCGTCCTTCTTCTTGACAAACAGGACCGGAGCACCCCATGGAGAAACACTGGGTCGAATAAGTCCCTTATCTAACAAATCTTGCAGCTGAACCTTCAACTCTCTAAGCTCCGTCGGGGCCATCCGATAAGGCGTTATAGAAATAGGCCCCGAGCCGGGAATCAAATCAATACAGAACTCGACATCGCGCTCAGGCGGCAATCCTGGCAGCTCATCTGGGAAAACATCGGGGAACTCGCATACAATCGGAACCTGGTCCAATGGAATATCTGTAGCTCTAGTATCGCAAACATAGGCTAGAAATCCCCGACATCCCTTTCTCAACAGCTGATCAGCGCGAAGAGAAGAAATTAATATGTGAGGGGCGGCACCACGGTCCCCCTGCACAACAAAAGCCGACTCGCCGGGAAAACAAAATCTAACTGTCTTCTCACGGCAGTCCACAGACGCATAGCACGTGGCTAACCAATCCATGCCTAAAAGAACGTCGAAGTCCAACATCTCAAGAAGGATCAAGTCGACAGGCAGCTCTCGCTCGCCAATACGGACGGTACAGGATCGGAACACGTGCCTAGCAACAAATGACTCTCCCACAGGAGTGGTCACAACAAGCGGCTGATCAAGCAAACCGGACTCTCTACCCAAACTCGGCACGAAGTGTGTGGAAACGTACGAATGCGTGGATCCGGGATCAAACAACACGTGTGCATCAACAGAACATATTGATAGGGTACCTGTCACGACGGCATTGGATGCCTGTGTATCCTGCGGTGTCAACGCAAATACCCGGGCCTGACCTCCACCAATAGCGGGCTGACCTCGGCCTCGGCCTCTGCCTCCTCGTCCTCTCTGGATAGGTCCGCCGCATCAATGGCCTCTGGGTGCACCTAAATGGCGTGGAGCATCGCCTGTGGCAGGAAGTAGAGCTCTCTGAGGAGGGGGCGGTGATGGTGGTAGGGTCACATGCGGAACTGTCGCCACTCCCTGTCGTCTCGCCGGGCAGTCTCTGATATGATGGTGCAGACTCCCGCACCCAAAACATCCTAGCGACGCCTGTTGTCCCTGTGGATACGAACCATACAGCTGACCTCGTCCAAACCCTCTGCCGGCCCTATCTCTCGGAAAGAATCTGGCATGTTGCCTCTGATCTAGCGTGCCGGTACGAATCCTCTTCGGCACGGGAACGGCCGAAGTCGCTGAAATACGTGCCTCCATCCGCAACGCTGTATCCATAGCCGCTGAATAGGTATCGAAGTGTTGGACGCCAATGGCAAGAAATAGCTGGGCATCCAGTCCCTGTATGAACCTATTCACCCTCTTCGCTTCGGTATCCACCAAGTACGGAGCATATCTGGATAACTGTGTGAACTGGACGTCATACTCAGACACCGTCATCCCTGGAGTCTTGATCAAGGCCTCAAAACTACGAGCTCTGGCATCACGAACGCTCTCCTGAAGGAAACGGGCTAGAAAGACTGCTGTGAACTCGGTCCAGGTCATGGGCGGTAGACCTGCAGCTCGACCTCTCAAAACTGATTTCCACCATATCTGTGCAAGGCCCTCTAGTCGGAAACTCTCCAGCTCTACCCATCGGTCATCAGAACATCTCAGCGAGCGGCAGATCCTGGCCAAACTGTCAAGGAACGTCTGAGGGTCCTCTGCTGCATCGGTACCCATGAAGACTGGAGGTCTCAGCCTCATGAACTCCTATAGCGAAACCGGGATGGCCACGGTGGTAGTAGTAGGAGCAGGTATCATAGTAGTCTGGGATGTAGTGGGTACGTCCTCCGGCCTCGGTGCATGACTGGCCGCAACTAAGGATCCCACCATCTGACGTAGCTCCTGCATACTCCCCATCATCTGTCGCAGCTCCTCCATACCAGACTCAAGCCTATCCATACAGCCTGGGGAAGGTGGATCAGTCTGTCCCTGCGGTGTAGGCATACCACCCTTCTCAGTTCTAGTCTCGGACGAGCCAACTCGAATCTCATCTCGGGCGACAGCCCTCAGCGCTCTGGTAGCCCTCTGCGGCATAGTGACTGGTACAGGAAACAGGACAATAAGAACGGTGCAATAGAATCGTAGGATACACGGAATTGAAGAAGGAATTTCAAGCAAGTATATCCTAAAGTCACTTAGGCGGAGTACCGTATCGCAAGTATGCCGCGGACATACGTACGCTACGCTACCCTGCTTAAGTCACTTACTCCATCTACTAAGGGTCATCCTACACTCAGAAAGGTGAAACATATCGCTCTGATACCAACTTTGTCATGACCCGCGGAGTACGGAACGTGACCGGCACTTAAGTTACGAAACGTCTCAAGGCGTCCGTAAGATAAGTAAGCCGAAGCCCAGAAATCAAAACCTGATTTAGAAATAGAGTGAAGGAAAAGCCATTTTTATTTAAGGCACTTTGTCCCATTAAGCATATCAAGTTTCCTTTTTAAAAACCAGTTTCCTTTCCCAAATTTTCGGCAAAAATCTTCTTTGTAAAATAGTCCCCCAACGGGTACAAACAGGAATACAAGTGAATAACAGAAATATGGCATCCCCAAGCGGGAGCTAGCTCTTCGCCTCAAGGCGGTCACAAATCCCACGCAATGTAAAATATAATGTGCATAAGTAAGCATGAAAGAACAGATAAAATAATATGTCGACTCAAGTGAGCTCGACCCCAAATATAACATATCATCCACAAGTCTCACAACCTCGCCTCTAGGTCAATATACAGTAATCCAAATAAGATTGGTACAGCTGAAATAGTAGCAGATGGAGTACTCTAGATACAATGAATGCATAAGGTGGTACAAAATTATAACAACCCACCTATGAGCAAAAGCCTCGAGTCCAGGCAAAAAGAGCAAAAGAGGAAAAAGTGTCCGCCGCTATAGTGCTGACGGAACGGACCTGCAGAAAAGCTGTGGCACAACGGGGGTGAGTTGCCAGCTCGTGAGTAATAAATAACATCTACAAAGGCTATCGCATGCATGCACACAAGTATCCTAGCATCTCTAGCAGGCATGGCTATATGTACAAGCAGGTATGTATGCAGCATCAGTGTACTAGCAGGTATGTTTGCCACATGAATGTACTAACATGTATGTATGCTATATGAGTCAACTCAAGATCTCAACATGTAAGTACAAGAACTATTCTTTCTTTGTTTTTGAAACTCTTTTCAAATATCAGCATAATATCCATGAAATCAACAAAATCCGTGTCCAGCAACGACACCTCAAAACTGTCTCAATCTCATATATCCATGTCAAGTATCTCTGGTCTCAGCCATCCGGCTGATCCATCCTAAATATCCATATCTCAATCTAGCGGCCACGGTCGGTATCTTCTGGATATCCGCCGTGCCAAATGAAGTCACCGGTAGGTAATCCGTCCCCTGCTAGGCTCAACGCCATCTCCTGCGATCTTCTTGCCCCTGGGTATCTTACCGGGCCCACGATGTACCCGAGACGGTTCATCCACCTCCTCGAAACGGGTCTCGAAAACCACAGCAAACTCATGGTGGACGACACTTTACATCACTAGAAAACCGCAACTTTTATATTTTAAAAGATCATAAGTTTGAAATCTTGCAGCTTTTCCCCGAAATCCAGAAATATCATAAATCTCATGAAATCATCATGGGTGCATATGTCAATGATAATGAATGCATATGGTATCAATGTTCAAGTTGCAATGTATGATTTATACTAGGCATGAGCAAATGATATAATGATATATATGCACGAGAATATCAATTCTTATGATTTCATTTTATATATTTATTGCAATAGCACAGGTCTAAGCAATTAACATGTTTCAGATTTATAGTTATCTAGTGTCGTGACATGGCAATTACCAGAATGTGTGTGTACACATGAATAGTGCTCGTGCTGCATATAAAAACCTGGTAATGGTGCATGTGTCCTACAGAATGAGTTTGCGCATATGGGTACAACATATAAATCCTAACTGCAGCAATTATCATGCAAGTATTATTATTTCTAATGTCACAAGTAAATGTTAAAGTTTACTATTTTCAAGTTTACTAAATCTATCGGGCGACTTGCGCCATCCAAACGATCGTCCCCCGTAGATATGTAATCTACTCACCCGTGATCTCGCGCTAGGTGTGTCCGACCACCTGCTTCCCTTTCTCTGCTGCGCTCGAAGTCTCCGCCGGCGAACCTAGAATTTACAAAAGTCACCATATAAGGAAAAATCCTGCAGAACATGATATATCGATAAAAGGGATACGCGTGCGTGAAACTAAACGCGCGTGCACACGACACGTCACGACGCGCACAAACCCACTAGAACCTACTCCGACACGCTGTGTCGCGCAGCGCGCCACAGAACCACGCGTATCACGCGCGTGTCGCACAAGACTTAAAACATCGAAAACACGTTTATAGCTCCAGATTTTGCCTCTGGGCCTAACTTAAAAAGTTACAGATACCAACAGATTAAGCTACCTAGCAGAGCCCCACACCCAAAAACCCAACACCCCACCCCCCGTTCTGGCCGCAAATTGCGGACAGACTGATTAAATCGGCGGCCAGAAAGGGGAGAGGGGTCCCCGTGTTTTGTGTGTGTGTTCCTGCTAATCTCACCATACCACAGTTTTCCCAATTTTATCCTGAAGGGCTTGGGTCAACAGCAGATCTAACAGAGGCTAAAAAGTCGCTAAAACTGCTAAATTACGCCAAGTCGGATAAATCGGGTATTTATGTGAAATCTGGGACCAAACTTAGTTGATCTAGTCTCAACAGCATCTAATATGGCTACTCTAACCATCACAACCATTACTTGCCAACACTCCCCTAAATTACCCAAAATTACCACTAAAACATATAATAAACACTAACTAAGCTAGATACCCATAATTTTAGCAATTAGGAGTCGGGTTAAGGGGTTATACCTCTAGAGACCCTAGATGAAGGAGAAGAGAAGAAGTTGGAGAGTGTGTGCTGCTGCTACAGCTCCTGGTGCTGCAAACTTGGGCTGAAAATGAGCTGATCTGTAACTTGCTGTAACTTTGCAGAAACTGCTGCTGTTGTTTGCTTTCTCTTGGTGTTGTGTAGTATTTTTTTTGTTGCTGTTGTAGCAGTAGCAGCAGCAGGAGTGGTAGTAAAGTTGTGGGAAGGGTTGTGTGTTTGTAGGGGAAGGTTATGTAAGAAGTTGGGGTTGTTTGTAGCAGTTGTTGTTGCAGCAGTTGTTGTTGCTGATTCAGGATGTTTTGGTGGCTGAAATGATGATATTTGGGCTGATGTAAGTGTGTGAGTGAGAGAGAGATGTGAGGGAGTGAAAGATAATCTGAGGAGACATGCAAAAAGGTTTGAGGAGATGGATGGTGACCAAACCTAGGAGCCACCATTCTCTCTCTCTCTAATTTAATGTTTACAAGACACCCATCAAATCCCTTCTCAAGTCAACCATAATCCTTAATCACCCTTAATTAAACTAATTAGCTCATAATCAACTCAATTATCTTAACCAAGGGCCTAACCCACCATGGTTGGCTAAACATGGTTAACCCACCATGCACACCCAAACTTGGTAACCCTAGGCTTAACCCTAGTTAACGTGCACAAGTGTGTGCGGTCGAGATAAAATTCTACAAAAATAACCATAAAACCAGATAAATTACTAGAAACCCGTTTTGGTAAACTTTTTACCAAAAACCCCACATTAACACACAATTACTACTAAACACAGACTCAGGTGTTATACGATCTTAGGTAGACTAACCTGTACACATGTCACCTAGGAACTGAAATCTGACAATAGGTATAATACTAACTAGCATGTTCCCGGCGAGTCCGTCCGGTGTACTCATAACCCAATGAGCACTTGTATACATCTTAGGTGATCCAACTGACACCAATGGCTTGTGAGACCGGCCACCGCCCCTCGTCGGGGTCTCAATCCGTATACACTAGTCTACTTTTGGAGTATCGATGCCCAGTCTCGAAACTCCCACGACTAAGGACACTTTAAGGATGTGCTTATAGACCACCAAACTCTCACGTATATGATCTCCATCATACTGCTGGTAGTCAAGCAAGAATCTTATAGGCTCTATCAACATGTAATAGCGATCTGTAATGTCACCTAAAGCATGTACACGATGATAAAGACAAACCAGATAGCATACTATCATCTCGAGTAAGACTGTCCTACCGGTATAGGTCCTCTCTCAATCATTGCAATCACGTGCCTGCGATCCAATAATTGACTTGAGAGCACTATTGCCAACAATCTCCCACTTGCACTTAAGGCTAATTATTGCGTTGTCGCATACTCACATCCCGTGTGATACCGAACACCCAACTTCTCTACTAATCAGTTTCACAAAGCTCGTTTGTAAAACTATTGCGTTCGAGAAATAGCCTCAGTGAGTGGATCCGCTCCAATGTTTCTTTCTATGTCTCTCTTTATCTCAAGTTCGCGGAGAAAGTCATCTCCCGAAATAAGCAATACCTGTCTTTGAATATGTCTGGATATCTGATGGGACCCAGTTCACAAATGAACTCTAAATCTAGCAAACTTCTTAGACTGTATCTGTTCCCGCCAAAAATTTCTGCGCAAAGAGCCTAAGGTATCAAATGGCAGCGATACGCTTAAGAAAATGCGAACCAGTATTTTCCGGGCTGTATTTTGACAAACTCCCGAATGAGAAACAGCTAAATTCTAATATTATCGAAAGTGTCTCGAAAAATCCTTCGATTTGATATATTATGGGCCTCATAATTCATCCGGGATCAAAAGTTATAAGGCATCACGTGCCCACACGTGACCGGGCATCACGTGCCTACACGCGACCATTTACAGGCAAAGCCTGTAGGCACTAAATAAAATAAATAATTAAATGGGATCACGTGCCAACACGTGATGGGCTCTTAGAACCCACTGAAAAGAATTAAAAGTATAATAAAATAACAAGGAAAAAAACCCAATGGGGCATCACGTGCTCAAACGTGACCAAGGGTCACGTGCTGACACGTGATAATTCCTGAGTTCTTTAAATAACAGAATTAAATTCTGGTTAAATGCTTAATCGGGGGGTCACGTGTCAACACGTGATGGGATTCTAAGATCTCTAAAATAATAGAATTAAATTCTAATTAAGAGAGAATCGAGAACCCTAACTGGAAAAATATTTCTTTAAATCTTTCCAAACAAAAAAAGATTGTGCTCTGTAAAATGGAGCACCATTGGATTAAAAATCCAATGGTGATTAAAAATCACCAATTTATGGAAAGATTTTATACAAGGAAAGATTTCCCTGAAATTCACCAAGAATAACAGATAAAATATCTTTTGGATTAAAAATCCAATGGTGAATAAAATTCACCGGATGATGTAAAAGATCATGTTGGTTACAAAAACAACCAAAATCTTTCAATGAAAGATTCACTAAACAAATTGATTCTTTTCTTTCTCCTATAAATAGGAGCCAAGAAGAGAAAAGAAGGGATCTACTTTTTTTTTTGGAGATATACATCAACAGAGAGAAAAAAGAGAGGAGAATTTAATTCTCAAGAGAGAAAAAGAAGATCTCTTCAGAGAAAAAACTCTAAGGGAAAAAAAAGAAGAAAAAGAAGTTCATTCTACAAGCTCTCACAAAATAAAAAGAGAATTTAATTCTCAATCTAAGAGTTTAACTCTTCTGAATAAGAACTTAGTTCTACCTCTGTTTGAAGATCTACAGAAGCAGATCTCCCCATAAGTTAAGAATTTAATTCTCATCGGGGAGATTCTGCCATACAGATCCAAAACTTAGAGGGAGGATTGAGTTTTAAGAATTTAATTCTTCCAAATTCATAGGAATTTAATTCCTCCAAATGAAACTAGGGTTTAACCCTACATAAGAATTCAATTCTTCCAAAAACATAAAAATTTAATTCCTCTAAATGAAACTAGGGTTTAACCCTGCAAAAGAATTTAATTCTTAAAACAAGAGACTTGAAGCTCTCCATGCACATAAAGATCAAGTATCCAACATGATCACGTGGTAACACGTGACCCTTCATCCCAACGAACAAAAAAGAATGAATAAGGCATGCTCATGTGCCCCCACGTGACCCTTTAAAGGACTCTTCAAAATAAGAAGGAATTAGCCCAGAGGCAATGCCTCACGTGCTCCCACGTGACCCTCAAAATAAAAGAGAACAAAGCCAAAGGCAGTACTGATCTAGGGCGCCTCAAGTGACCCCTGATAAACACCATTTTCAAAAGAATAAAATAAGGGAAAACAGAGGAATTGATGCCCAACGCAGAGGCACTGTCACGTGTCCACACGTGATGATTTCAAAAACTAAGTGTTTAACACTTATTTGCATTCTCTGAGGATAAAATAAAGGAAGTCTGGCCCCATCTTCAGATGCCTCACGTGACCCCACGTGACCAATTCAATTTTAGTGTTTAACACTATTTTAAGCATTTCCCCCTAGTGTTTAACACTATTCTGAGCGCATCACGTGGGAGCACGTGATAGCTGAATTTACTTTAGTGTTTAACACTATATCCAAGACAATCTTAGCTTGAACTAGCTAAGTTTTTCCAGAGGCAGACTCCCTTTTGACTGAGCCTCAAATACACCCTTGTCTTCCAAAATTGGTCATCTCATATGACATTCAAAGCAAAATCCAGAGCCTTTCAACCAACTTTGGTTCGAGGGCACATCTCTTCACACCTCTGATACATGTCGTTGTAATTCTTCAACGTCTTCATAGAGGCGGTGGGTCCCAATGACCAATAACTATCTGGTGCATGTCCAAACCAATGCTTGCATCTGACCTTGGACCGCAATGTCCCTAAACTAAACAATAGAGCCCAAATGCTCTTTTGTTGGATCTAAATGATCCTGTTAAGTAGATCTTAGTCTAAAACTTAGACTAACGTATCCTTAATAAACATTTAAATTGATCTTAGTCTCAAACGAGATTAACAATCCTTAAATCAATCCAATTACAGATCCCCAACCAAAATTGGTTCAAGGGTACATCTCTGCACTCCTCTGATATATGTCGTTGTAATCCTTCAACGTCTTCAGAGAGGTGACGGGTCCCGGCAACCAAACATTCCTTGGACTATGGGGTCCTTAAACCTACGGACTATGATGTCCTTAACCTCGGACTGTAGGGTCCTTAAACCCATGGACTATGATGTCCTTAACCTTGGACTGTGGGGTCCTTAAGCCCATGGACTATGATGTCCTTAACCTTGGACCGTAATGTCCTTAAACTAATCGACCGCAATGTCCCTAAACTAAACAATAGAGCCCAAATGCTCTTTTGTTGGATCTAAATGATCCCGTTAAGTTGATCTTAGTCTGAAATTAGATTAACGTATCCTTAACAAATGTTTAAGTTGATCTTAGTCTCAAATGAGACTAACGTATCCTTAAATCCAACCCTAAACCCAAATCTAAGAAAATATGGATTTTGACTAATCCACGCCCTAGGGGCGACAACATAAATTAGTCTCCGTATACAATCCACGGGCAACCAAAAACAAAACAAACACCCACGACATGAAGTGACCATCTGGAGAAGGAGAAAGTGGTTACCGCGATACGGTAGCATAATTAACTGCAGGGCTTGCGCCTGCAGGGAAGAGCGTCCCCACAATCAAAAACCCCTCAACGAGGGGGAATCTGACGAAGTCTGCTACATCGGCCGCATCCGTTTAAACCTTCGATACATGGTGCCATAAATCAACTTGGCATCTTCGGAGCGGTGGACGGATAACGCCAAATAGCATCTGCCCCCAAATTCAGGCAAGACGTCAGTCTTTCCCGGCTTTCGGCGGAGAACAGATTCTGGCACGCCCGGTGGGACCTCTTCCTCTTTCCACTCCACACTTCGTGTGTCGTGTTCGCGAACGAATCGCGGTTTAATATGGTTGCCCTTGGGTTCGAGGTACTAAGATTTGGTTTTGCTCTCGTGCAGAAAAAAGACATCAATGGCCTCTAACTGCTCCAGCTGCAACTGCAACTCCCATTCCGTCTCATCTGGAGATGTAACCTACGGGACCCAAGCGGCCTCCCTTTTCAACATGCCAGTGGAGCAAGTAACTCAGGCCACCACTGGGCTGTTCTTCGGGACCATGATCCTACCGATGAGCTTCAATGCCCCGCAGCTGTCGCAAGAAGCCCCAAAGAAGTCGGTCTTTGATCGGCTTACCACTACCGTGGCCCCTCTCAGCGGGTCGCCCAAACCAAGCGCCTCAGTCTTTTCCAGATTGGGCCAAAGTTCATGTGGGCCTATGAAGAAGCCTGCAATTCCAGAAAGGGTTATCCCGAAGAGGATAGCCATCCCTGCTCCCAAAATCGTCAAGGCTACTTCCCCCGCTCGGAAGTCTGCCTTCAATAAGTTGGTTATCCCCACTCAGCGGACATCGGTCTTCAATAGGCTGACGACGAAAATTTCTAACCAAGACAGGGGGCATGATGAAGCCACCACCATAGCTGAGCCAATACCATCGGCTCAACATGCTCGACGTCGCCACTGGCGCCAAGTAAGGAAGGCTGGGGGCAATTCCCCTTCTGGACTGACTCCGCCAGCTCCAATGGTGGAAGTCGACGCTGCTGTTCTAACTGGGAACAGCTTTGAACCACTGAGGAGGGTCCGCAAGAACTCTCCGATTGCTATGCTGAAAAGATCTCCTCCGCCTATGGAGAATGCCACAAAGGCGAAGCTAGAGCAGCCCCCTCAACGGCTATCCTCTAAAATTTACAAGGTCTGGCGTCAAGTCCAAGACTCGGTGATTGATCAAGATTACTCTCGCTGAAAGAAAAAGGTGAAAGTTCAGCGAGAAGATGACCATCCTGTCAAGCCACAGAAGGCGACAGCTACTTGGGTGCCCACTGCAATGGCTCCCTCAACTTCAACCGCCCACAAGAAGAGAAGGCTGGAGAAAATCCCTGCGTCTGCGACGAATCGCAAGACCACTGAACCCAAACGCCCCAAGACTGGGGGTATGATGGTGCCGGTCAAAGAGGATAGCTGTATCTCCACAAGTCACCGACCGCTTACACGATCAGTGACTAAGGCTCAGGAGCAACAGCAACAAAAGCTCCAAGAGATGCTAACAGCTATGGCCGCACTCACGGGAACGAAAGCAAGCCCGGAGACATCCTCGGAGCAGCGCCGTGAGTAGGAAACCGATGTTGAATTCCTTCGGAGAATGCTTGAGAAGAAGGACAAAGAGGCCGCGGAACAAGCGGCTAATATAAAACAAATGGCCTTTTTATTCCAAGATATGGTGGGCCTGATGATCCAGCCGGACCCTCCAGCCGAAGATCCTCCAGTAATAATTGAAGATGATAGAGAAGAGACACCAAATCCTCTGCCGGCTCTGTCAGCAGACAAGGAGGAGACCATCTCTAAATCCACGCTCGATGATTATATAGCTCAGCAAATACGAGTTCATCATGCGAGCGAAACGGCCGGGTAGATCGTTAAGACTGGACGACCCTATCCGGGTTGGTACGACCAAATAAAGTACCCGCCGGGATACACGATCCCAAAATTCCACGTATATAAGGGGACGGGAAATCCGCGTCACCACATCGCTCAATTCAGAGCCTTGTGCGGCAACACCGGAGGTGACGATAAGCTGCTACTTCGTCAATTCGTCGGCAGCTTGGCAGAGACGACATTCAAATGGTATTCCGAGCTTCCCAACGACTCCGTCAAGACATTCACGGAGATGGAGCTGCTATTCACCCAACGTTTTGCGAGCGCTAGCGAACGTACCCCAATCACGGCGCTGATCAATGCCACGGTGAAGCTGGGAGAAACTTGGGTCTAGTACGCAATACGGTGGCGAAATCTATGGTCGAAGTACGAACAACGCATCGAAGAAGCGCCTGCGGTAGGTATGTTCGTGGGTACTCTCGACCCTCATGCGACCATTTCACAATTTATGATGTTTTTCAAGCCGACCACTTTCCAGGCCTTGATTGACAAGTTGACCCAAATGGACCATATGGGCCACAAGCCTTCCTCTTCGAAGCCGGAGCCACGGAATGAAAAAGGGAAAGGGAAAGCGACCTTCGTCTCCAATACTCAACAACAGCCTAGTAGTCCAAAACCAGCTGATCGCCAAAATGATAGACAGCAATCCCTTGGAGAAAAAATGAGACGCCCTTACTCGTTCCCTCGGGATAAGACGAAGATGTTATTTGAGCTATCGCTGCTCAACGGGCTCATCACTCTGCCGGAGCCAAGACGCCCAACGCAACCAGGCGACATTAACAATCCTAATTACTGCCCTTATCACCGAATATTGAGTCATCCAATCGAAGATTGTTACATCTTCAAAAGTTGGATCGAAGATCAGTACCAACAGGGCAAGTTCGTATTATCCGAAAACTGGAAGGTGAACCCACCCCAGCCACTTGCTTCGAAAAAGATGGACACGCCGGGGGCATCATGCTCATTCATAGAGAAAGCCCCATGGACCGAAAAGTCTGTAAACTAGATATTTGCCTCAAATACGGCAACTACGGACCAAAACGTCCTTAAACTAACGATGGACCACTATGTCCTAAAACTGGCTGTTGACCGAAACGTCGTTAAACTACTGCCAACCCGCGCCGTCCCCAGGCTGACGTGATAAAAAAAAGGCTACGTCCACAAGCAAAATGGGCACGGATGAAAACCTGAAAGGGCTCCGTGAGTAAAAACAGCAGGACTACCGGCGAGCTTTGTGAAAACCCGAAAGGGCGCAATCTCGTTAGAAAACACTTGCAAGGTCCTCTCGATCTTGCAAGGAGAAACCACCTGCGTGAGATCCTTATGACTCACAAGGGAGCAACACACTTAGGGATCCCCATGATTCCTAAGGAGAAATTACACTTACGAGATCCTCATGACCCCTAAGGAGAATTCCCCTTTGAGACCCTCACGGCTCATAGGATTCAAAAGCCTTAAGCTATAGGAATCTGAACCTGTTCTTAAGCCATCACAATCTCCGATGCTGCCCTACAAGTGGTTCAGTAATGACCCCCGTATACAATCCATGGGCGTGAATAAATATTTCCCTAATAAAGTCCCACCAGAGACTGGGGATATGCTCATATGGCAAAAGACACTTGTAAGTCCTCTCGGCTTATAAGGAGAAACCACTCTTGTAAGATCCTTACGACTTATAAGGGACCATACACTTAAGACTCCTCACGATTCTTAAGGAGAAAAAGCACCTACGAGATCCTCACGACTTGTAGGGAGAAATAACTTTATAAGACCCTTACGGCTCATGAAGTCAAAAGCCTTAGTCGACAAGATCTTAACCCTGTTTACTAAGCCACCTTTGTTCGAACCGACAAAGGCAAATGATGATTCGCTCCTGGCAATATCCCAGTTGTAGCCATGCTAATGCCTAAATCGGTATCAAATCCCAAACTCGCAACAAAAAGTCAGCGAACCCCAAATGCATATGAAATAGCCGAAATGATGGGGCAACTTGCAACAAAATCAGCAAGTAAAAATGTATGCATCCAAAATAGCCGAAATGGTTGGGCAACTCGCAATAAAAAGCAGCGAGTAAATAAAACAAATAGCCGAAATGATTGGGCACCGCAAAAAATAGCCGAAATGATTGGGCAATCGCGACTTTCGCGATATAAAAGCTGAAATGATAGAGCATCGCGGAAAAATAAATATATAAAATGAAACTTTTTGCCCTACAGGTGAGATCACATCGATCCCTGTATACAATCCAGGGGCGCAAACAAAGAGGGAACCATATCATCCCACCAGGCTCCATCAGAAAAGAGAGCCAAGTCTTGATAGCCACATCTACAGCCTGGAGGCCACTTCGACATTCGTCTCATTACATCAGACGCAATACCAGCAAACGAAGCAAAGGCCAAATTCCTAGCTTCAGGGTCTTGACGGCAACTCATATAAAACCTGAAAGACTATCGGAGATCATCCCACACCAGCGCGGAGTGGTTATGACTCATCGGGGCTCCCCAAACTGAGCCTAACCTCAAGTAAAAAGCGGCATGGCAAAATTCCTAACGCTTGCTCTTCCGACGGTCAAACTGCCTAGGAAGATTGCTTGAAGATGTCTTGTCCAGCCCCTGAAGGGATCAGAGACACGACAGTCGCAAGGCTACTCGAACAGCAAGATTGCCTATCGAAGGATACATCAGTCAACGCGACGGTACGACAGGCAAAACCCTAGTACCACAGACCCTAGCGGACATCTGCCGTAAAGAGCAGAGGTTAACTGCGACGTTAGGACATTCTTGCGAGAACTTCTCGATTCGTCTCGACTCGTAGAAGAAAGCCTTAGGCAATAGAGATAGCGACATGTTTCCTAAGCAGACCTTCCCACCAGGCTCCATCAGAAAAAGAAGCCAAATCTCGATGGTTCACAGACAGCCTGGAGGCCACTTCGACATTCGTCTCATTACAGCAGACGCTACGTCATCAAATGACCCTTTCGCAGAATTACGTCATCAAATGACCCCGTCGCGGAATTACGTCAGCACATGACCTCGTCTCGGAAATACGTCATCCACATAACCCCATCGCGGAAATACGTCAGTACATGACCCCGTCTCGGAAATACGTCATCCACATGACCCCGTTTCGGAAATACGTCATCAAATGACCCCGTCGCGGAAATCCGTCATCCAATGACCCCGTCGCGGAAATACGTCATCAAATGATCCCGTCGCGGAATTACGTCAGCACATTACCCCGTCTCGGAAATACGTCATCCACATGACCCCGTCGCGGAAATACGTTATCCACATGACCCCGTCTCGGAAATACGTCATCCACATAACCCCGTCGCGGAAATATGTCATCCACATGACCCCATCTCGGAAATACATCATCCAAATGACCCCGTCGCGAAAACACGTCAGCAAATGACCCCGTCGCGGAAATACGTCAGCAAATGACCCCGTCTCGGAAATACGTCATCCACATGACCCCGTCGCGGAAATACGTCAGCACATGACCCCGTCACGGAAACACATCATCCACATGACCCCGTCGCGGAAATACGTCATCCAAATGACCCCGTCTCGGAAATACGTCATCCAAGTGACCCCATTGCGGAAATACGTCATCCACATAACCCCATCGCGGAAATACGTCATCCAAGTGACCCCGTTGCGGAAATACGTCATCCAGTGACCCCGCCTCGAAAATAAGTCAACTCCTCCTAGTCCCGAAGAACACGGCTAATGTCAATCCTGACCCCGTGGGAAGGTCCCGTGGAACACGGCTAATGTCAATCCTGACCCCGTGGGAAATGGCCAGAGCAACTCCTGACTCCGTGAAATGCGGATAAAGTCAACCCCTGACTCCGTGAAATGCGGATAATGTCAACCTCATCCATCACTTACGGGTCATTTTAACTCGTAAGAGAGAAAACTCTTTTGTGAGATCCTTACGACTCTCAAGAGAAAACACACTTAGGAATCCTCACGATTCCTAAGGAGAAAATTACACTTACGAGATCCTCACGACTCGTAAGGAGAAATTCTTTATAAGACCCTCATGGCTCATAAAGTTGAAAAGTCTTAGGTGGCAGATCCTAACACTATCTCCCAAGCCATCATTGCCCCGCAGAAAGATCAAGGTAGATTTTCTACAGGCCATATTCCCCGAAGTCAAATATCGACAAAGAGGGAAACAACCACTTACAAGTCCTCTCGACTTGTAGGCGGGAAAATTCTCTTGTGAGATCCTTACGACTCCCAAGAGAAAACACACACTTAGGAGTCCTCACGACTCCTAGGAAGAAAATACACCTACGGGATCCTCTCAACTCGTAGGGAGAAAAGTCTTTATGAGACCCTTATGGCTCATAAAGTTGAAAAGTCATAGGTGACAGATCCTAACCCTATCTCCTAAGCCATCACTGCCCTACAAAGAGGTCAAGATGGACTATCTATGGGCCATATTCCCCGAAGTCAAACATCGACAAGGAGGGAAACAATCACTTATGAGTCCTCTCGACTTGTAAGGGAGAAAATTCTCTTTTGAGATCCTTACGACTCTCAAGAAAAAAACGCACTTAGGAGTCCTCACGACCCCTAAGGAGAAAATACACCTGTGGGATTCTCTCGACCTGTAGGGAGAAAAAACCTTCTTGAGACCCTTACGGCTCATAAAGATGAAAAAGTCTTAGGTTACAAGGACCTTAAATTTGTCTCCTAAGCCATCAATTCTATTGTCATGCGTAACTCTGTACTACTTCACCCACGTACATACTTACGTAGGCAAAGTAGTGGGGGGCATTTGTTCCCGCCAAAAATTTGTGCACAAAGAGTCTAAGGTATCAAATGGAAGCGATACGCTTAAGAAAATGCGAACCAGTATTTTACGGGATATATTTTGACAAACTCCCGAATGAGAAATAGCTAAATTCTGATGGTATCGAAAGCATCTCGAAAAATCCTTCGATTTGATATATTATGGGCCTCATAATTCATCCGGGATCAAAAGTTATGAGGTATCACGTGCCCACACGTGACCGGGCATCACGTGCCCACACGCGACCATTTACAGGCAAAGCCTGTGTAACGTTTTGAAAATCGTTTCGGTGAAATTTCGGAAAAATCGTTAAAATAAGGGGGTTTTCTGTAAAAATTCAAAATATAAATATCTTTATTATAAAATTAAATATACATATTCTAGCTATGTAATTGCTAGTATTTGGTATTTATTGAGCCACTGGTAAAATTTCTAATTTTCTGGAAAAAAATCCGAAATTAATTATTTTAATATTATTTTAAGCCGTCACTAATACATTTAATTAGGGAAAACTACAAATTGGAATGGGTTGAAACAAATTTTGTGCATCGTAACAAATTAAACAAAATTTTAGCATGTTGTTTTTGAAATAAAATGAAGCTGTCAAACGGTTATAGAAATATCGAAGAAAAATGCTTAAATGGTGAAAATAAGTTAAATGGAAATTTAGGGTATAATATTTATCATTTTCCCTCACCCCCCCCCCCCCACACACACATATTCAGCACCCCTCTCCAAGTTTTCCCCCACTTCTTGATAGAAGAAAAGAAATCAAGAGAAAAGAAAACAAAGGAAATGTGAAAATAGTAAAAAGAGTATGGTCTTTTGTTGACTTGGTCTTCTTTTCTCCCCTTGACTTCACCCACCTCCACACCACACCTCACTCCTCTCCTCTCCAGGCCGAAACTGAGCTATTGGCAGCCCCCCCATTTTCTCCAACTCTTCATCTTCCTTCACCTCCAAATTCATTCAAAAATCAACCAAAATCAAAGCAAACTCAAAATTTAATCCCTACCCATTTCTCATTAGCCAAACTTGCATGGATCTAAGGAACAAGTTGGCATTTTAGAGGCTTTGATTTCCATATTTGATCTCTTGATCATGAGGTATAATTTTAACCTTTTTCTTAATTTGTTGTTAATTGCTTTAGGTTAGCTTAATTAAATGTTTAAATAGGTTTTTAATTGGTTCTAAGTGCATGATTTAAAATTCAAGAGAGGGGTTTGAATTCAAATTAGGGTTTTGTGTTGTGAGATTATGGTTGTGTGATGTATTTGACATATTAATGTTATGCTAAATCAAATCTAGTTGCTAGTTGCATTTTTGTTAATTTAAATTTGTGATAACTATATAAATTGCAAACTAGGTTTTAAAAATATATATATTTTGGTGAGATAAAATTCTAATTAGGGTTTCATGGCATTATTAACATTATAAATTGTGGTTTAATATTTTGGTATATGCAAAACTAAGATTAATTGTAAAATTGTGAATTTTACTTTAAAAAGAGTTAAAATCGGTATTTTTGCAAACTAGGAATTTGGAATTTAAACAAATTGATGAGTTTAATTTATGAAAGTGATTTGTATGACCTAATTATGTTATTTAATGAGAATTTTGGCCATTTGAATCATTGAAATTTGTAGATTGGTTAAAACATCAAGTTTTGAACCGAAATGGGAATTTGTGCTAACTAGGTTTTTGGAAAATAAAACGATTGGTTTAATTTTATGGTTTTGACGAATTAAACCATATTTCTTATACAGTTAGTGAGTTTTGAAACCATGATTGGTATGTTTGGTGTTTTTCTTGATCAATCGACGTTTGTACGCCGATGTCGAGGGTTTTGGGTTGATTTGTGAAAGCAAACCATAGGTTTTGACCTATGTAGGATTCGTGTGTCGTTTTGGTCATGAGTCAGATTTTAATACGATACAGTGCGTTATGATATGTAGGTACCCCATGTGGACTTCGAGACGACAAGCAAGCGCGTGGCGACGTCGGCACCGGCGAGCGAAGATCAGGTGAGTAGATTATATCAACGGGGGAAGTCGGGTGGATGGCGTATAGCACCCCCATAATTCGTGGTGATGTATACGAATACGTATACACACATATATTTATTATAGGTTGATTTGAGTTTATTGATGATAAAGATGGATTCTAGGTGTTCTTGGATTGGTTAAGTGTTAGTTGCGAAACCCTAGAGTAGTGGTTGCACCCACACACACACACATACTTGCATACATTCTTTCTTTTACCTGTGCGTATATGAGGATGCGTATATTTACACATGGGTATGGGACTATGTGTACATATACTGGATTATGAGGATAGTACTTGGGATTTGAGATAAGTCGATGAGATTGGATTTGAGGCCGTGAGATCGGTGATATGACAGGGTTCGTATTTGAGATACGACATGATGTTTTAGCGGGTCCTTTGACGTAGTGTTTCATACAAACGCATGCATACATAGAGGGTATCAGTAGTGTACTAGACGTAGGTCAGTACCCTGGATCATAATGGTTGATAAAGAGGATACTAGATGAATAATGTGATTGATGTGACATTGACCCGTACCCAAATTTGGGAGGCCGTACGACGGATGTACCGTACGAGCTATATATTGATGATAGATCCACACTCTTAACTTGAGAATGTCATATTATAGATATTTGATCGTATATGACACTATTGAGGCGGGATCACCGACTGTTATATTATATATATATATATATATATATATATATATATTTATATATTTATATATATATATGTATCGACTCAGATGTTAGGCGGTTTCCTTATATTTGATCAGTCTGTATAGTTTGGCCCTGTAGTGTACTTGTATATGATAGATTAGATTCGACTCATACCTATTTCAAAAACTAACGAATCGTGTGTATTTTAAAGACGGGACAAGGGATTCTACGGATATTTCAAAGGACGTATCTTTTCTTAAAACACCGTAGCCCTTATTTTCAAAACACCACGATTCGTGTTATTTCAAATGGCACCATCGTATGACTTATATTTATATAAATGCAGTTTAGTTATCATAGGTGTTTATCTTTCAGCTCCCGCACATTATTGCGATTCGCTTCGCAACGCATGCTTATATTGTGTTTTCATATACCATTATTGATATCATGTTAGGACACCAGCACCATTACGAATGATGTGTATATTCCACGTACACTTACTTGCCGGCTCACACACATCATCATCGGTAACTGCCATGTCACCTACACTTTAGAGAAGATTGTTTCATTGATATAGCTTGTTAGCTGATAGTTTCGACATGATATTAGTGTACTTGCCTCATATGCTAGTTTAGACATTGCAGTTATTACTTGCTACTTTATGCATATTATTATTCACTGTTTACTTGCTACTTCATGCATATTATTATTCACTGTTTACTTGCTACTTCATGCATATCATTATTTACTGTTTACTTGCTATTGATGATTGGATTTCGGATTTTCATGAGATTTCCTGGATTTGGGGGAAAACCGCAGGATTATGTATAAACGTCTTTCTCTTTTTAAAATGAAAAGCGCGGTTTTCCCATGATGTATGAGTCATCCACCATGAGTTTTCATGATTGTTGTTGGATTTCGAGACCCGATTTGAGGAGTTGGATGAACCGTCTCGGGTACATGGTGGGCCCGGTAAGGTATCCCGGGGCAAGAAGTTCGAGTTGTATTCGATGAGCCTGGCAGGGGAGCACTACCTACCGGTGATATTATTTGGACTCGTCAGCTATCCGGAGGATACCGGCCGGAGTCATGAGATGGTTATAAGCTGATCCGTTCTGTGGAGCCTGAGATATTGATATTTGAGATTTGAGACACTGAGGCATTGAGATTTGATGATACAGGTTAGGCCGGGCAGCCGGAACCTGAGATATTGAGATATTGGAATTTATGTTTTGTGTCGATACTTGACACGGATTTCTCTGTTGATTTCATTGAGGAGACTCGTTTTATATACATACAGAATCCTATTAAATCAAAGAAAATAGTTGTCTCACTCATTTCATTACATTACATTCATACCTCATACATGTGATATGTTGCTATCTGAGGCACTGACACGAGCATATAGTATTACACTATACATAGCTGGACCAGGATTTTATTGAGGATATTACCTGATATGACCTAGGATTGCGTTATGCATGCGATTTCTACTCGTGGATGTTTTCTACTCACGAGTTGGCAACTCACCCCCGTTGTGCCATAGTTCCTTCCAGGTTTTGCCGTACGGGTTTTGTTGCGGCTTTGCTGGCATACTGTTCCTTCCGGGTGATTGCTTTGGTAGGTGGGTTCTTTGCATCAAGACCACCATTGTTTATTATTATTTCAGTTGTATCTAGAAACTCCATCAACCAGATTGTATAATTGAGAGAGATAGAAACCAGACCTGTTATTCTTTCGACCTTAGAGTCGCGCGTTGTATTATTATGTTTTTTCTTGTTGTTTTGAGTTTCTTTTGAGTTTTGATCCTCGCCCTTGGCGTTGTATATTATATTGCTTGTGTGGTTGTGACCGTCGATTGACGAAGAGCTAGCTCCCGCTTGGGGATGCCTTTTTATTCATTTCGTATACTATTCATGTTGTATCCCGTTTGGGGGCCAGTATTTACAAAGGAGACTCTGCCGAAATTTTCAGGAAATACTTGATGTTTTTAAAAACGCATAATTCGGATTATGCTATTAAAACTACTTAGTTTAAGTTGGTTTTTCTTTCACTCTACTGCTTCTTTGGTTTTGATTTCTGGGTTTTGGCTTACTTAGATTACGTACGCTTCAAGACGTCCGTAATTTAAGTGTCGGACATGTTCCGTACTTTTCGGGTCATGAAAAAGTTGGTATCAGAGCGTTAGGTTTTACCTTCGGAGTGTAGGATGACCCTTGGTTGATGGAGTAGGTGACTAAAGTAGAGTGACGTACTGTGGGTATGTTCCACGGCATACTTACGATACGCTACTTCTCTTAAGAAGCCAAGGATGTACATATCCTTGCACAGTATTATATTCCTTCCTATGATCTAGCCTCATCGGTACCAGTTATGGTTTTGTTACCACGGTTACACGGGCGTGGAGATCTACGACTAGAGTTGCGGTCAGCACGATCTCGTCACGAAACGAGGACTGACCAGGGCGTAATTCCAGGGACATACGATTGGATAGGGAGGCTTCGTTTTATTGCGTTTTCGAGCTACGAGCGTTTGATGGATCGCTTTTATGAGATTTTTCGGACGTGCAGATCAGCACCAGAGGATAGGGCCACTGCAAAAGGCCAGCCAGAATGTGATGACCGTCGATGCACCGACTATTCTTGATGATTGAAGCACTGTTCAGCGTGCGGACGAATGAGCCAGTTGTTGCGGCGAACGATGAGATATTGCCCCAGATGTTGGAGCTATTGCAGTACGAGTTGTACTTAGAGATTTGATAGAAGGTCGCTAGTTACCCGAGGATGAAAGACTAGGACATGTGGTTTGTTCGCTTACCCGATGCGAGGTCATCAGATAGATTGATTCCAGCTAGAGACGACTTCACGCTGATACGTTGAGAGTCGACAGAGGCGATCGAATGTCAGAAACCCATATTCCAAGTTTAAAGTATTCGGAAAGACATGCAGGCAATTTTATGGACCCTCTAGAAGAATGAAACCCTAACTCGACATAATGACCGTGTGAAAGCCTTTGAACCTTAGGGTTTGCGGCAGTTCCGCGGCGCCATTAGTGAGGCTTGGGTTTGCCCTTCTACGGCTGGTCCATCGATGCTGTGGTATGTACTCGATACTATTAAACTGTACCCAAGATGTTGAGCTCTTAGGGGATTATGAGGTTTTGACGAATCGGTCGAATGGTTCGACTTCATTCGGATGCTATGCGATGGGATGCATTGCTTGGGAGACTCCAGATACGAGTATAGCCGTTGGAGCACAGTTTATGCAGCCACGATGAGGCGAGTCCGAAGCAGTCGACATTAGAGAAAAGTGGAGTAAGAGGTTCGTACGAGATCTTGATGAGATGACGTTCCACTCCGCCGACATCAGAAATGTGATACACAAGCAGAAGCATTGGCTATGAATATATCTTCCCGGAGGAGTCGCGATAAGTATGCAGCCGTTCCAGAATAAGATACAGATTTAGTAAGAGACGATAACTTCTGGGAAGTTCGGCAGGAACGAGAATTGTGAGAGACCCCGACAAGACATTTCTGGAATAATTTACGAGAAGACTTGGAACCAGGAGCGGTCGTTTTACGCACACTCAGCAGGCCAGAGTTCGGCATCGTCGGCAAGACATGTTATGAGTAACCATGATAGTTGGCCAGAGATCTTTAGAGGATGTGTCAGGGCGGACTGCTTCCGTTATCGTTTCTATATTGGACCGTTGAGCCGAGGAGCTATGTACTTAGCAGTCTGCAGTGAGAGACGAAAGCCTAAGGGCACTAGGCGACATGCCATGATCAGAAGGCAAGTAGATATCTTGCTCTGCTAGCATTGGATGCACCGACACCTTCTCGACTTTAAAGGACGGACATATCGACGACAACATTTATGATTTATGATTTTGTGATTGACTATCACGTATCCGTCATATTGGATTTCAGTATTTGTGGGTGATTTATTTCATGATTGAGTTTTGATGACCGAGTTTCATGATATTTGATTTCATGCCTAGGGCATGTATATGATTTGACTTATGCTTTCGGCATAGTTTTCATGCACTTTTAGTATTTGATTTGCTTTTGTGCACGCCGATGCACAGGATGGTAAGATTTTATACCACGGTATACCTGATTTGGATTTTGATTGAAATGTATCGTATACCGTCGATTTCGAGTGTGATATTCGATATTCGTTTTCATGCACATTGTGCACTTGATTTGGATTTTGCGCATACTTAAAACGCTTGATGCGATTTAGGTTCACACTAGATGCACTAAATCGAGATTCTTCGTGCATATAAGATGCACCTGGTTTTGCTGTCAGGCACACACGTTGCCTTTGACAGGTGTTTCGTGCACACCCGTTGCACTTAGATGTTGTTTCTGTGCATATGTATGGCATATTCATGGATTTCAATTTCCGTGCGCACCAGACGCACATGGCATTCATATATATATTTGGGACTGATTTATGTTGGAGCAGTATATTTTATGATGTTTGCTATTTGGTTTAGTATTGAGCAGGACTAGTCACAGGACAGTACCTGAGTATATTTTTGCATGCATTGATAGTTATCGAAGGGATTTCCAAAGAGGAGCTATAGTCTCAGTATTTACCTACGTGTCCGAGATGACACGAAACATTTTATAAAGGAAACCCTTTTGAAATTGCTTTCAAAATGGCGGGACGTGCATATTAAACAAAGGATATATATATGTAGTTATTTTCTTACAATAGACGTCCGCCACTGTGCAGTGTTGCGAACATCGCACGGCGATTTGAAGAAGATTTGGCATGCATTGCTTCTAGATGTTTTAATGATGTATATCATGTTGGTTTTCGTATTGGATCTTGACATTGATGTCTTCCCCATGACTCCGATGATTGCGGGATGCTTGACGGAGTTTTGATTTTGAGTTATATGCTTATTTTTCATGCACATGCGTTGCGCTACGATTTGTTTTATGTATTTATGATTTCGGAGCCCCGACGACTTGATGGTTTTACTTAGATGTTTTAGTATTTGGGGGGAGTTTTAATTTAAATTCGGGGACCGAATTTCTTTAAGGGGGAAAGATTGTAACGTTTGGAAAATCGTTTCGGTGAAATTTCGGAAAAATCGGTAAAATAAGGGGGTTTTCTGTAAAAAGTCAAAATACAAATATCTTTATTATAAAATTAAATATACATGTTCTAGCTATGTAATTGCTAGTATTTGGTGTTTATTGGGCCACTGGAAATATTTCTAATTTTCTAAAAAAAAAACCGAAATTAATTATTTTAATATTATTTTAAGCCGTCACTAATACATTTAATTAGGGAAAACTACAAATTGGAATGGGTTGAAACAAATTTTGTGCATCGTAACAAATTAAACAAAATTTTAGCATGTTGTTTTTGAAATAAAAAGAAGCTGTCAAACGGTTTTAGAAATATCGAAGAAAAAGGCTTAAATGGTGAAAATAAGTTAAATGGAAATTTGGCGTATAATATTTATCATTTTCCCTCACCCCACACACACACCCACACTCACACACACCCATATTCAGCTGCCCTCTCTAAGTTTTCCCCCACTTCTTGATAGAAGAAAAGAAATCAAGAGAAAGGAAAACAAAGAAAATGAGAAAATAGTAAAAAGAGTATGGTCTTTTGTTGACTTGGTCTTCTTTTCTCCCCTTGACTTCACCCACCCCCACACCACACCTCACTCCTCTCCTCTCCTGGCCGAAACTGAGCTGTTGGCAGCCCCCCCCCCCCATTTTCTCCAAGTCTTCATCTTCCTTCACCTCCAAATTCATTCAAAAATCAACCAAAATCAACACAAATCAAAGCAAACTCAAAATCTAATCCCTACCCATTTCTCATTAGCCAAACTTGCATGGATCTAGGAAACAAGTTGGCATTTTAGAGGCTTTGATTTCCATATTTGATCTCTTGATCATGAGGTATAATTCTAACCTTTTTCTTAATTTGTTGTTAATTGCTTTAGGTTAGCTTAATTAAATGTTTAAATAGGTTTTTAATTGGTTCTAAGTGCATGATTTAAAATTCAAGAGAGGGGTTTGAATTCAAATTAGGGTTTTGTATTGTGAGATTATGGTTGTGTGATATATTTGACATATTAATGTTATGCTAAATCAAATCTAGTTGCTAGTTGCATTTTTGTTAATTTAAATTTGTGATAATTATTTAAATTGCAAACTAGGTTTTAAAAATATATATATTTTGGTGAGATAAAATTCTAATTAGGGTTTCATGGCATTATTAATATTATAAATTGTGGTTTAATATTTTAGTATATGCTAAACCAAGCTTAATTGTAAAATTGTGAATTTTACTTTAAAAAGAGTTAAAATCGGTATTTTTGCAAACTAGGAATTTGGAATTTATACAAATTGATGAGTTTAATTTATGAAAGTGATTTGTATGACCTAATTATGTTATTTAATGAGCATTTTGGCCATTTGAATCGTTAAAATTTGTAGATTGGTTAAAACATCAAGTTTTGAACCGAAATAGGAATTTGTGCTAACTAGGTTTTTGGAAAATAAAACGATTGGTTTAATTTTATGGTTTTGACGAATTAAACCCTATTTCTTATACAGTTAGTGAGTTTTGAAACCATGATTGGTATGTTTGGTGTTTTTCTTGATCAATCGACATTTGTACGCCGATGTCGAGGGTTTTTGTGTTGATTTGTGAAAGCAAACCATAGGTTTTGACCTATGTGGGATTCGTGTGTCGTTTTGGTCATGAGTAGGATTTTAATGCGATACGGTACATTATGATATGTAGGTACCCCATGTGGACTTCGAGACGGCAAGCAAGTGCGTGGCGACGTCGGCACCGGCGAGCGAAGATCAGGTGAGTAGATTATATCTACGGGGGAAGTCGGGTGGATGGCGTATAGCACCCCCGCAATTCGTGATGATGTATACGAATACGTATACACACATATATTTATTATAGGTTGATTTGAGTTTATTGATAATAAAGATAGATTCTAGGTGTTCTTGGATTGGTTTAGTGTTAGTTGCGAAACCCTAGAGTAGTGGTTGCACCCACACACGCACACACATACTTGCATACATTCTTTCTTTTACCTGTGCGTCTATGGGGATGCGTATATTTACACATGGGTATGGGACTATGTGTACATATACTAGATTATGATGATAGTACTTGGGATTTGAGATGGGTCGATGAGATTGGATTTGAGACCGTGAGATCGGTGATATGACAGGGTTCGTATTTGAGATACGACATGATGTTTTAGTGGGTCCTTTGACATAGTGTTTCATGCACACACATGCATACATAGAGGGTATCAGTAGTGTACTAGACGTAGGTCAGTACCCTGGATCATGATGGTTGATAAAGAGGATACCAGATGAATAATGTGATTGATGTGACATTGACCCGTACCCAGATTTGGGAGGCCGTATGACGGATGTACCGTACGAGCTATATATTGAAGATAGATCCACACTCTTGACTTGAGGATGTCATATTATAGATATTTGATCGTATATGATACTATTGAGGCGGGATCACCGACTGTTATATTATATATATATATATATGTGTGTGTGTGTGTGTGTGTGTGTGTGTGTGTATCGACTCAGATGTTAGGCGGTTTCCTTACATTTGATCAGTCTATATAGTTTGGCCCTGTAGTGTACTTGTATATGATAGATTAGATTCGACTCATACATATTTCAAAAACTAACGAATCGTGTGTATTTTAAAGACGGGAGAAGGGATTCTACGGATATTTTAAAGGACGTATCTTTTCTTAAAACACCGTAGCCCTTATTTTCAAAACACCACGATTCGTGTTATTTCAAATGGCACCATCGTATGACTTATATTTATATAAATGCAGTTTAGTTATCATAGGTGTTTATCTTTCAGCTCCCGCACATTATTGCGATTCACTTTGCATCGCATGCTTATATTGTGTTTTCATATACCATTATTAATATCATGCTGTTAGGACACCAGCACCATTACCGATGATGCGTATGTTCCACGTACACTTACTTGCCTGCTCACACACATCATCATCGGTAACTGCCATGTCACCTACACTTTAGAGAAGCTTGTTTCATTGAAATAGCTTGTTAGCTGATAGTTTCGACATGATATTAGTGTACTTTCCTGATATGCTAGTTTAGACATTGCAGTTATTACTTGCTACTTCATGCATATTATTATTCACTGTTTACTTGCTACTTCATGCATATTATTATTCACTGTTTACTTGCTACTTCATGCATATCATTATTTACTGTTTACTTGCTATTGATGATTGGATTTCGGATTTTCATGTGATTTCCTGGATTTGGGGGAAAACCGCAGGATTATGTATAAAATTCTTTCTCTTTTTAAAATGAAAAGCGCGGTTTTCCCATGATGTATGAGTTGTCCACCTTGAGTTTTCATGACTGCTGTTGGATTTCGAGACCCGATTCGAGGAGTTGGAAGAGCCGTCTCGGGTACATGGTGGGCCCGGTAAGGTACCCAGGGCAAGAAGTTCGAGTTGTATTCGATGAGCCTGGCAGGGGAGCACTACCTACCGGTGATATTATTTGGACTCGTCGGCTATCCGGAGGATACCGGCCGGAGTCATGAGATGGTTATAGGCTGATCCGTTCTGCGGAGCCTGAGATATTGATACTTGAGATTTGAGACACTAAGGCATTGAGATTTGATGATACAGGTTAGGCCGGGCAGCCGGAACCTGAGATATTGAGATATTGGAATTTATGTTTTGTGTCGATGCTTGACACGGATTTCACTTTTGATTTCATTGAGGATACTCGTTTTATATACATACAAAATCCCATTAAATCAAAGAAAACAGTTGTCTCACTCATTTCATTACATTACATTCATACCTCATACATGTGATATGTTGCTATCTGAGGCACTGACACGAGCATATAGTATTACACTATATATAGCTGGACCAGGATTTTATTAAGGATATTACCTGATATGACCTTGTAGGGTTCCTAGGCACTCTAATGAAGTCTCACAAGGCATCAACCATGCCAATTTCAAAAATTATGGGTGCCGAGAAACCCTAATACGGATCGTTTACTAGATGTTTAGGCGAAAAGATAAACTAGTTAACTATTTAACTAGAAAGATAACGGAAATACAACCTTTGTAGATCCGGTGCTCCACCTCCATAGCTCCGCAACGCAGTCCCCTCGCTGTCCTAGTGAATTCTCGGGCTCTAGCGTCGGCTTCATCGGAGAATAGGCGAGCTAGGTCGTCGATGTCCATGCCGAAGATGATCTACGTCGAGGCATCGCTAAATCAAGCTCCACCTTCACCAAGTCATGAAAACTTGTGAAGGAAACACACTCTACTACTTGGAAAGAGGTAGAGGATGAAGAAATAGGAAGTGGGTAGACTTTAGAATTGTATTTCTCACTCATTTCCATCAATCACCATTGATGGAGCTTGCTTTCTTCAAGTGAAGAAAGGAAGAAGAAGAAGAATTATGTTATGATAAGTTAATTAAAAAAGAAAAGAATAATCAATCCTTATCATAACATGACCATAGTTAAGTGTAGAGAACTAATCATGGTTTAATGCAATGGTTAGGGTTAAGCTAAAAACAAAATGGTCATCAAGTCAAAGCATTCATGAAGCTTCATGAATGAACAAAAGAAATGCCACCATTTTATCATTTCATTTTCTTTTTCCAATAAGAAAAAGATTAATAAATAAATGAATAAAATGAATAAGCAAATAGTAAACCCTAACCATTCCATTAACCAAGGTTTAATTCTATACACTTAATTAAAAAGGCATGTATCATCAAACATGATACAAGCATGTGCACAAAATCATATCGCATATGCAATGCGCACACCCGAGCGAGAAAATCCATTTAAAGTGAACCGATACTAGTTAATGCAAAGTAATATATCAAATATATAATTATGCATTAAATCATTAAATCAACACTTGATTTAACAATCCGGTCAAATCGCATATAACCGACTAGTATCATTAGTAACAACTTATCGAATCAACACTTGATCCGATAACCCGGTTATATCGCATATAACCGATCAATGTCACATCGCGAGAATCGAATACAGTATCACATACTGGTATTATTCTCGGTCCCGCACATATCTCATATGCGCTCCTATTTCGTTTTGCTTGAGCCAGGAAACCTCTGTGTAGGACTCTAACGCAGCAGATGATGATCATATCAAACATCCACAAGCCGCAAGCGGTCTGCTAAACGTAACGGCCACCCGGGTATTGAGCGAACAGAAGATCGACGAGCAAGCCCGCTCACACTCCTGTGAATCCAACCAGTAACACTACCGTACAGTCCGGTCTCGTCGTCTGATATGTCGCATATCTCGCCTAGGGGTGGTAAACGTCAGACCCCAATAGCTCGATAAGTCGTGTCGATATGAGGTCTATAACAATTCGAGAAACTACTGGTAACACTTACCAGTAAATCTCAGCAACCCTGGTCAGGGATTTCCTATTATAGCCAATCGAACACAGCGCAACATCAACCCCCTATACCGGGAGAGAAGAATCCCCTCCTATCGCTCATTGCCTCCATGTGACTCGGGACTGTACCCAAAAACCACCATTTTGCACGCCCTCTTGGACGTGGTAAGATGGAAATCAAAGCACAGTGGGAACCACACAAGACTCTATGACGATCTCGGATCAACAGACTACTCTGTACCAGTGTCACCAGAGAACTGCCATCTGACGTGAGGTATAATACCATCTGGGAGTTCTCGGCGAGTCCGTCCAGTGTACCCAGTCTCTACTGAGCACCCGTATATCATCTCTGATGTCAAACACCGATGGATATGGGATCATCCGTCGTCCATCTGTATGGGTCGAGAAGGTACACGCTAGTCTACTCTGGTATATCGATGCCCCGTCTCGATACACCCACGACTAGGGACTTTGAAGGATGTACTTGTGGACTACCATGTCCCCACTAGTATGATCCGCATCATAGTCCAGGTAGTCAAATACACATCCTAAGGGCTTTACCAACATGTAATAGAGAGACAATCTGAGTACACGTTATGGTAAAGAGTAACCAGATAGCATACTATCATGTCGAGCAAGAAAGTCCTCCCTATATATGTCCCAGCATCCACTACAATATACATCCTATGTACAGTAATGGCCTCTAGGGCATACATATAACTAACAATCTTCCACTTGCACTAGGGCCATCTGTAGCAGTGGTTGTAGTATCTCATACTCAACCATCCCATAAAAGTCTCTCTCTTGGAATAGGCCTTCGTGAGTGGATCCGCCGTGTTGTCCTCTTGGTCTACTCTCCTAACTTCGATCACCCTGGAGATCAACCATCTCCATGATCAGGTGATACTGCCTTAGAATATGTCTGGATCACTGATGGGACCTGCGTTCCTTGGCATAAGCCACAATTCCAATGTCACGCAATGGGAGGAACATAGTTCATCTTATGAACCAATATATACCCAAACAGCCTCTTTGGTAGGATCTTAAGTAGCGATGTATCCTGCCTTTATCGTCTAGTATGTCACGGTATCTTGCTTGGAACTCTTCCAACATACCGTCCCTTTACTGAGGGTAAAGACAATGCCTGCGACTGACATTCAGTCGTCTTTATCACCCTGGAACACTTCTAGTGATTCTCCCCAGGATCAATTGATACTATCTCACTACAACTAGTGAGAATCCCAACATCCAATTAAATCTATCTCGTAGATCCAAAACTCAGGATTTAGGAGGTATCACTCTGATCCTACACGGAGAATCTTTGTGATAAACGGAGATTGATCGAGCGTAGCATAAGAAACTCCTTTCTTATCAAGAGTATGTCATCCACGTACTCTACGAGGATCACCACCATACTCCCTACTACCTTTTTGTTTATACAAGGTTCATCTACCATTTTGATGATGTCAACTTCTTTGACTACTTCATCAAAACAGATGTTCCAACTCCGCGATGCCTGCTTTATCACATAAAACATCTTGCACGCGTTTTCGCTGCTCCCACTGTCTACGAGGCCCTCTGGCTGTGTACTTATAGACGCTCTCTTCCAAATCATCATTTTAGAAGAGCCGTCATGACACCCAACCACCAGATATCGTAGTCATGGTATGTAGCCGTGGCAAGTAGGATCTGGATGGACTTAAGCATAGGTACTGGAAAAGGTTTCATCATTATCCACGCCTGGTCAATGACGAAAACCTTTAACAAGTCTAGCTTTGAAAGTCTCAACTTTTCCATTTACACCAAGTAATCTTCTCAAGAAATACTTGCTCCTGATGGGGATTTAACCCTTCAGATATAGCAACTAAAGTCCATACTTTGTTGGTGTACATGGATTCCATCTCAGATCACTAAGCATCCAGCCATTCTTACAGAGTCACACTCCTGATGGCCAGCTCGAAGCTAGTTGGGTCATAATCTCATGATGCAATCCTCGCTCCCACTGTCATCGAGAAACCGTAATATCTCTCAGGCAAGTGAGGAACCCTACCAGATCGGCGGAGAGGCTGAGGTTCGTTGGAATCAACTGAATCCTTAGGTTCTATCAAATCATCTGTTGTAGTTTGTATAGCTGGAACCTTTCCAGTTCTACATTACAGACCTTGCCTCGAGCTTGTCCGGATTTTGCTTTTAGACATAGGCCGGACAATCCCAAATCTTAACTAGCTTAAGACATGGGCTCTTCCCATACCATATCATATATGAAGTGGTAGGCAACTGATTTGATTGGAACCCTATTCAATAGGTATGCAACTTCTCAAGTGCATAACACCCTAAAGGAAATAGGTAACTCAGTAGTACTCATCATAGAGCACACCTTATCATATAGGGTGTGATTGCTCCGCCCCGATATACCATCGTGCTATGGTGTATACGGAGGAGTAATGCTGAGAGAGAATCTCATTCTCCTTTAGAATAGTCCAGGAATTCCATGCACAAGTATTCTCCTCCCTGATCTCATCAAAGGACATAATACTTATACCCGTATTCTGGTTCTCTACTTCTAACTTATATTCTGTGAATATCTCAAAAGGTTCTGACTTGTGTTTCAACAGGAACATATGTCTGAATCTTGAGAGATTATCAGAGAATATAAAGAACCAGTCCTGGTATATGTAGACAGGAGACCTTACATACATCATCATGTATCAGTCCCAAGAGTTCACTAACTCTTTCTCTGTTTCCAATAAACAGAGCTATGGTCATCTTATCTTTGTGACATGACTGGCGAGTTTCACAAGATGTAAATTCAAACTGATTTAAATATGCATCTATATGTAACTCTAGCTAGTCGGGTCACATTGATCTGACCTAGTCTACAATACCTGAAGAAGGATTCGTTCATTTCTGAACTCTTCCTCTTGTGTGTGTTCTGTATACTAAGAACTGTAGTTTGATTTAGAACATCAATGCTTTTAGATAACGTGCCTGAACCGATCAACTTTTGATATAGGAAATGTTCAAAACATTATCCAACAATACAAAATTGTATCCTTTCTTTACTAAAAGAGACTAATATGATTTTGTATATCAGGTTCGTTATCTAATAACATTCGTTCAGAATCAATGTATTGGTAATACAGGGTGACAGTGACCGACAGACTTGGCTGCAACTCTTGCCCCGTTTTCTGTCTCATGAAACTTATCACCCGTTCTCAGTTTTTCTACCCTTTTGTAGCCCTATGTAACAGTTTACATATCTGGGATCCTGATCCGGTATCATATACCCAGGATGCGGAGGATACTCAGAAACAGTTCTGTATAATGAACACACCCGAAGATGATGCATCAACATGCACTTTCTTCGTTTGGGCGGCACGGGAAATTTGGTATTCCCCAATTTCCTACTCTGTCTCATAACAATTATAAGTTGGAGCGGGACCAACGTTCCCCAGCTCAGTATAACAAGCGGGTTTGGTCAATATTCCGTATTATTATCTTGATTAAGGCGTGATATGGTCGCTACCTGGAGAGAGAGAGAAGAAAACACTCAGCGTGCGCTCTTGCAAGAATAGATTGGTTTTATTTTATCTAATCAGGATGGCTCCCACTGCTTTTTATAAAATCTTCCTTCAAACCCTAAAAGGAAAGACTAGCCGGGATTAATTACACACTACAAGTTCGCCAATCTTTCAGCCAGGCCAGTGTCGGTACTTTGAGGGAGGTTCCCCGTGCTTTCGCACGGACCTAATTAATATAAACCTCGTTTTCCCAGAGGCGTAACCACGTTGACACCTTTCTAGACACCTACTTGATCGGCTAATTGTAATGTGTAAAACTCTCCCAGGAGTAACTCTTACTCGCAGCGGGTATCGGGATCCAACTATCTCATAGAAGGTATGCAATCTCATTGCAAATTTCAACACTTAAAATTCCCGATAATCTTTTGCCCCAGGCGATCTATGACCTTGACAAGGTCAACAAACCATAGACCGCAAGTCAAGTTCAACCCGTCATTTCTTGATTGAATCAAACCCACCCGCACGACCCTTGACAAGGTCAACAAGGCCGCACGACTACCCTAACCCAATCTGCATCATATGCATAAGCAGATAAATACTGGTTAGCTACCGCACACTGCGCCTTGACAAGGTCAACAAACGCAGCACGAATACTAAACAGGACTTATCTGAAATGACGGAGGGCTACGACAGGTCTTTCTGAAAACCTATTGCGTAATGAACTTGATATCGTTGTAGGATCGAATGAATTTTGAAATGGAGTGTTTTTGAGGCTTTTCTAGTTTTGCTAAAGGAGTCACTCCCGGTGAAGGGATCGTCGGTCCTTTCCTCGTCGAATGTGGTGCGGGATATATCATATATATCACTGTGCAAAGCAAAAACACTTAAAAGCTATCAAAAGACAAACCGAGTGTGTAGCATCTGCCAGTTATTGCTAAAGGAGTCACTCCCGGTGAAGGGATCTCGGTCCTTTCCTCATCGAATAAGGTGTAGGATATATCATATATACCGCTGTGCAAAGCAAGAACTGTAGCTACCTGTTTTATTTTGAAATTCGATTCTACAACATCTTAGGTTTCTTTTATTTCATTAATCATATTAATGAAGTCCCATCATTCAAATACCTAAACATCACAGATAAATACGACGTACACTTATGCCATCCGCATTCGCCTCGATGTCCCCTCGTGCACCGTTAGGTTAGGTAACTAACGGCAGAGCGGGGCAAGCTAGCGCGGGTGTAAAACATAAGTAACATCTTGTAGGGTTCCTAGGCACTCTCAAGATGTCTCACAAGGCATCAACCATTCCAATTTCAAAATTTAACGGTGCCGAGAAACCCTAATGTACGGATCGTTGGCTAGATTTCTAGGCGAAACAATAAACTAGTTAACACTTAACTATAAGAATACGGAAATACAACCTTTGTAGATCCGGTTCTCCACCTCCATAGCTCCGCAACGAAGTATCCTCACTGTCCAAATCGAAATCCGGGCTCTTGCGTCGGCTTCATCGGAGAAAAAGCGGGCTAGGTCATCGACGACGTGCCGAAGATGATCTACGTTGAAGCATCACTAGATCAAGCTCCACCTTCACCAAGCCATGAAAACTTGTGAAGGAAACACACTCTACTACTTGGCAAGAGGTAGAGGATGAAGAAATAGGAAGTGGGTAGACTTTAGAATTGGATTTCTCACTCATTTCCATCAATCACCATTGATGGAGCTTGCTTTCTTCAAGTGAAGAAAGGAAGAAGAAGAAGAAGATAATAGTTATGATAAGTTAATTAAAAAAGAATAGAAAAACAATACTTATTATAATTCTAACTATGGTTATGTGTAGAGAATTGACCAAGGTTAAAGGAATGGTTAGGGTTAAGGATGAGATAAGAATGGTGGACTAAGTCAAAGCTTCATGAAGCTTCAACTAAACAACAAATAAAGCCACCATTCTTTTCTCTTTTCCATTTATTTTCCAAAATGCATAAACAAATAAATAAATGAATAAATAAGTAATGGAAAATAAAACCCTAATTATATGTTTAACCATGGCTTAATTCTTTACACTTAACCAAGGAAACATGTATCATCAAACATGATACAATCAAGTGCACAAAACTATATCGAATATACAATGTGCACATCCGAGTGAGAAAATCCATCTTAAGTAAACCGATACTAGTTGATGCAAAGTAATATATCAAATATATAAATATGCATTAAATCATTAAATCAACACTTGATTCAATGATCCGGTCATGTCGCATACAACCGACTAGTATACAATGTATCGGCTTATCGAATCAACGCTTGAATCGATAACTAGGTTATATCGCATACAACCATTCGACACATTCATCGCGAGAATGGAATACGGTATCACATACACGCATTATTCTCGGTCCCGCACATATCTCATATGCGCTCCTATTTCGTTTCGCTTGAGCCAGGAAACCTCTGTGTAGGACTCTAAAGACTCGTCAATACGCCGGCAGCAGGTGATGATCATATCAAACACCCACAAGCCGCAAGCGGTCTGCTAAACGTAACGGCCACCCGGGTATTGAGCGATCAGAAGATCGACGAGCAAACCCGCTCACACTCCAGTGAATCCAACCAGTAACACTACCGTACAGTCCGGTCTGATCGTCTGATATGTCGCATATCTTGCCTAGGGGTGGTAAACGTCAGACCCCAATAGCTCGATAAGTCGTGTCGATATGAGGCTCATAACGGGTCGAGAAACTACTGGTAACACTTACCGGCAATTCTCTGATCAGCCCTGGCCAGGGACTTCCAGTTATAGCCAACCGAACACAGTGCAACATCAACTCCCTATACCGGGAGAGACGAATCCCCTCCTATCGCTCATTGCCTCCATGTGACTCAGGACTGTACCCAAAAACCACCATTTTGCACGCCCTCTTGGACGTGGTAAGTTGGAAATCAAAGCACAGTGGGAACCACACAAGACTCTATGACGATCTCGGGTCAACAGACTACTCTGTACCAGTGTCACCAGAGAACTGCCATCTGACGTAAGGTATAATACCATCTGGGAGTTCTCGGCGAGTCCGTCCAGTGTACCCAGTCTCTACTGAGCATCCGTATATCATCTCTGATGTCAAACACCGATGGATATGGGATCATCCATCGCCCATCTGTATGGGTCGAGAAGGTACACGCTAGTCTACTCTGGTATATCGATGCCCCGTCTCGATACACCCACGACTAGGGACTTTGAAGGATGTACTTATGGACTACCATGTCCCCACTAGTATGATCCGCATCATAGTCCAGGTAGTCAAGCACACATCCTAAGGGCTTTACCAACATGTAATAGAGAAACCGTCAATGTACACGTTAAGGTAAAGTGCAACCAGATAGCATACTATCATGTCGAACAAGAAAGTCCTCCCTATATATGTCCCAGCATCCACTACAATATACATCCAATGTACAGTAATGGCCTCTAGGGCATACATATAACTAACAATCTCCCACTTGCACTAGGGCCATCTGTAGCAGTGGTTGTAGTATCTCATACTCAACCATACCATAAAAGTCTCTCTCTGGAAATAGGCCTTCGTGAGTGGATCCGCTGTGTTATCCTCTAAGTCTGCTCTCCTTGCCTCGATCACCCTGGAGATCAACCATCTCCATGATCAGGTGATACTGCCTTAGAATATGTCTGGATCACTGATGGGACCAGCGTTCCTTGGCATAAGCCACAACTCCATTGTCACACAATGGGAGGAACATAGTTCATCTCATGAACCAATATACACCCAAACAGCCTCTTTGGTAGCATCTTAAGTAGCGATGTATCCTTCCTTTATCGTCTAGTATGTCACGGTATCTATCTTGGAACTCTTCCAACATACCGTCCCTATACTGAGGGTAAAGACAATGCCTGCGACTGACATTCAGTCGTCTTTATCATCCTGGAACCCTTCCAGCGATTCTCCCCAGGATCTATTGATATCATCTCACTACAACTAGTGAGAATCGTAACATCCAATTAAATCTATCTCATAGATCTAAAACTCAGGATTTAGGAGGTATCATTTTGATCTTATATGGAGAATCCTTGTGATAAGCGGAGATTGATCGAGCGTAGCATAGGAAACTCCTTCCCTATCAAGAGTATGTCATCCACGTACTCTACGAGGATCGTCACCATACTCCCTACTACCTTTTTTTTTATACAAGGTTCATCTACCATTTTGATGATGTCAAACTCTTTGACTAATCCATCAAAACAGATGTTCCAACTCCGCGATGTCTGCTTTATCAGATAAAACATCTTGCACACGTTTCCGCTGCTCCCACTGTCTACGAAGCCCTCTGGCTGTGTACTTATAGACGCACTCTTCTAAAACATCATTTAGAAAAGCAGTCATGACACCCAACCACCAGATATCGTAGTCATGGTATGTAGCCGTGACAAGTAGGATCTGGATGGACTTAAGCATAGCTACTTGAAAAGGAGTCATCATTATCCACGCCTGGTAAATGATGCAAACTTTTAACAAGTCTAGCTTTGAAAGTCTCAACTTTTCCATGTATACCAAGTAATCTTCTCAAGATATACTTGCTCCTGATGGGGATTTAACCCTTCAGATATAGCAACTAAAGTCCATACTTTGTTGGTGTATAAGGATTCCATCTCAGATCGCTAAACATCCAGCCATTCTTACAGAGTCTTACTCCTGATGGCCAGCTCGAAGCTAGTTGGGTCATCATCTCATGATGCAATCCTCGCTCCCACTGTCATAGAGCAACCGAAGTATCTCTCAGGTGGGTGAGGAACCCCACTAGATCGGCGGAGAGGCTGAGGTTCGTTGGTTACTACTGAATCCTTTGGTTCTACCAAATTATCTGCTGTATTTTGTATAGCTGGAACCTTTCCAGTTCTACATTACAGACCTTGCCTCGAGCTTGTCCGGATTTTGCTTTTAGACATAGGCCGGACAACCCCAAATCTTAACTAACTTAAGATATGGGCTCTTCCCATACCATATCAAATATGAAGTGGTAGGCAACTGTTAGTGTATATGCCCTAGAGGCCATTACTGTATCATACTAGTTTGTATATTACTTGATGGAAGCTTGGGATATTCACCTTGTATAAACAATCTTGCTCAATATAGTAGTATGCTACTTGGTTTGTCTCAACTTCAATGTGTACTTGTGTCTATTTCAGTATATCACTTATACGCATTAGTGGAGCCCTTAGGATCTTTGCTTGATTACCGGCGTTGTGATGGCAGTCACACTAGTGGGGGCTGGGTAATCTATAGGCACATCCTTATACAGGTCCCTAGTCGTAGGACTATCGAGACAGGGCATCGATACTCCGGAGTAGACTAGCGTATACGCTTCTCATCCCAGTGTGGGAGATGGTCTGTCCCACAGCCATCAGTACGTCGTACTGGAGATAGTATACGGGTGCTCGTTGGGTTACGAGTACACTGGACAGGACTCGTCGGGAACTGACAGGTTGGTATTATACCTATCGTCAGTTATCAGTTCCCAGGTGACATGAGTACAGCTTAGTCCGCTGACTTGACACTGACACTTCGCCTCGAGTGTGTTCCCACTGCACTTTGATCACTACCCTACCACGGCTCAAAGGAGTCGTGCAAACAGGTGGTGGTTGGGTGCAGTCCCGAAGCACTTGGAGGCAGTGACGGTTAGACAGGATTCGTCTCTCCCGGTATTGGGGGTTGACATCGCGCTGTGTCTAGGAGAGCCATTACACGAGTAGTCCCTGGCCAGGGCAAGCGAGATATACTGGTAGGTTTCCAGTGTTATCTCAGGGTGTTTTGGGCTTCACTCCGACACGACTTGTACCGCTATTGGGGGACTGACGTTTTACCGCCCCCTAGGCCCGCCATGCGATGTATCAGACGAACAGACCGGACTGTACGGAGAATGTCACATTCAGACTCAGTAGGAGTACAGATGGGGTTTCACCTCGTCAGCCTTCTTGTCGGCATCTACCTGGGGACCGTTACGCACAGCTAGTGCCGCTTGC
Source organism: Agapanthus africanus (assembly GCA_030015575.1). Lineage (NCBI taxonomy): Eukaryota > Viridiplantae > Streptophyta > Magnoliopsida > Asparagales > Amaryllidaceae > Agapanthus > Agapanthus africanus. The sequence continues at coordinate 556,222,172 of JASDDO010000014.1, forward strand.
GGTCTGTGGTTAAACCCACTGCCAGCGTAGTGCCGAGTCTTTAGAGTCCCACACAGAGGGTATTCGCCTCTGGGCAAAACAGAGTAGAGGTCGCATAGTTTTGCGACAAGGTTCGTTCTCATCCGCGCACTTATGCACGTTTGGAGTCCGGACGGATTATACTGGCAGGCTCTGGTTTGAGCCAGATACTGGTATATGTTTTGGGGGTTGCTTTTATATCTTGGTATTCTTATTCCTCGGAACGAGAATGCAGGTGTGTATGCACAGTTGCTTGAGGCGGAGAATGAGGTTTTTCATTAGGGTTTCGGATCGGGTGCGTATGCACAGTTGACAGTTATCATTTTCCAAACCCTAATGGATTTATATATTATCTATTAATAATAGTAATTAAATGAGAATTATGTTATGGTTGTTTTTTGTTGACTTGTTGACCTTGGTTGACTTGTTGACCATTGACCACTTTCATGCCTTGAAAGTCTTCCTTGATTCATGCTTACACTTCATTTAAAGAAGCATGATAGTGGTCATTCCAAAAATTACCATCAACTATTCTTATTTCAATTATTATCATTTAGATAATTCTTTTCTTTTGCTTTATGGTTGCAAAAAGAGAAGAAAAAAAAGCTCATTCTATCATAACCTCTCTCTCTCCTCATTTTCATCTTCTTCTTCCTCTTGAAAAGAGAAACCTTCTCATGTGTTGAGAATCATTCTCTTTTGATAGAAAAGCAAACCCTAATCTCTCTCTACTCATTCTAGGATGAAGGTTTAGCAAACCGGAAACCCTAGTTCACTCAAAGATCGAGGAAGAGCCCAAAGTCGAACCTTCGAGGTGGATCCATCTTCGACGGGAGAAGGCGACGTAAAGAGAACCATCAACCTCTACAAAGTTTCAAGAAGAAGGAGTTCAAGTTTAGGTATAACCATCTTCCATAGTAGCTAAATCTCTTTAGCTAGAATACTAGTTCAAGTTTAGACAACGATCCCGACCATGTTTAGTCCATGTTGCCTCTTGCGATAAAAATTCGTTTTTTATACCGTTTCCGCCTCCCCGTAAGCACCGGGGGTCGCAATATGGACTTACAGTGGTATCAGAGACTAACTAAACTTAAACTAGCTTGGTAGTAAGGTGTAACGAAGTTCGGAACCGAAAAATCACAAAACCGGAAAAACCAAAACCCTAAAACCGTATTTTTCAAAACCTGAGTTTCTGTTGAAATTTTTTTGGCTCAAAATGAAAAAATTTATATTTGTAAAATCATCTCAGGGTTTTCTAAAAACACCCATGAAAAACGATCCAGAGTTGAGCTCAAAGCGCCGCGCATCCGCGGCACGAGGTAGGCTCGTGCCGCGGAACCGCCGCGCTTTGTCCTCTTCTGCGCCTCGTTTTTCGTGCAGTATCTGTAGGTTTTGGTTTTGGGATTTTTGAGATATATTATATGTGCCCAGATTTTCCAGAAAAGAAATTTCCTTTTGGGGTCCTATAATTCCGTATTTTTTCCGAACTTCACTGCACTTTGGCTATATTGGTTATATCTGTGTTGTTTGCATGTATTGAACGTCGGCTAATCGCTATAAGTCGATTAGTCGGGGTTATACATGATCTGTAATGTGCTGGAATGTGTATATGAATGTGTTGGACTGTCGCGGGTGAATAGCCGGGGTTGGATGTGAGATGAGCTTTTGTTTTTCTTTCATTCATTTGTAAATGTAAATTGATGTAATTATATTATTTGTTTGGCCGCACAACCGGGTCGGGGTTGTAGCCGTCATTGTATAATTCTTTTTACTGTTTTTGCTCCTAGGATAGACCCATGGTGGGGTGCACAAACTACCGGGAACTTGGCGGGTAGTTTGCCGCACCCGTAGGGGTCTTGGGTGGGGTTTTTGCTATTCACCGCGACCGTGTTATCCGCTTTTCGTTTCAGGCTCGAAAGAAATGCGGATTGCTAGTATATCCAATGTATTCATCTGTGATCTGTAATGTCTATCATTGCTTTCTATTTAGGCGTTGCTTATGTTTTACAGCCGCGCTAGCCCAGCCCCCGCTCTGTCGTTAGTTAAGTAACCTAACGGGTGATGACGGGGCCCCGTGGCGAATGCATATGGCATAAGCGTACGTCATATTTTGGTTGTTTTCTGCAATGGTAGGATTAAATGATGGGACGCATTAAAAGAACTAATGCAAGAATATCACGCATTAAAAGAACTAATGCAAGATAATAAACCAAGTTTAAAATCGTTGGAACACTTTCGAAAAAACCACTCGGTTCTTTTCAAAATTAACTTTTAAATGCGGAGCTTGAGCCACTCCTTCTAAAAGCTATCTCGTTCCATCGATTATATCAAGTTCACTACGTTCACGGTTTTACCAAAACCATTCGTAGCCCTCCGTCGCTTCGCATGAATAGGCAGTAGTATTCAAGCTATGTATTTTGGCCAAAGTCAAGGCATAGTGATTGGTAGCTATTGGGTGTTCATGTGTAGCATAGATAGATGCGTTGGTTTGGGACAGTCGTGCTGCCATTTTGGCCAAAGTCAAGGGTATGTACGGATGGATCCAAATTAACCTGGAAAGTGACGGGAAGAACTTGACATGTGACTTATGATATTTTGGCCAAAGTCAAGGTTATAAGAGCATGGGGCAAAAATCCACATCGGGAGTTTCATAAGTACTGAAACTTGCTAGATTTGCATACCATTTGGAGTGTGATGATTATGGTAGGATTCCTTCATTTTCGTCACGCGATGATATTTGGATCCCGATCCTACTGTGAGTATATGCTACTCCTCGGGAAATTTCTCACTAAACGATCAATGCTATAAACCTAGTAGGTGCCTAGAAAGGTGTTAGCGGGGCTACGCCCCCAGGGAAAAGAGGTTCTTAAATTAAGGAACTTCGCGAAAGCGTTGGAAAACCTCCCTCGAAGTACCGACACTGGCCTGGCTGAACGGTTAAGCAAGTATTGTACGGTGGGATTGATCCCGGCTAATTCTTCCTTTGTGGTTTGAGGAGGGATTCGAGAGACAGTGGGAGCCATCCTGTTTAGACAAATTAAAAACCATTCTAAACTTGCAAGAGCATCGTGCTAAAGTGTTTCTTCTCTCCCCCCTGCAGCGACCAAATCGAAATGACTGGACTTAAGTTGATTCTAGATAAAAACATATTGACAGGGCCAAACTACAAAGATTGGCTCAGGAATGTCAAGTTGGCAATCACTTACGACAAGCTGGGGTATCTTCTTACCACCAAAGCTCCCCCCGTCCCAGGTCCCACCTCCAGCGTCGCGGATAAGGAAATCCGTAAGACTTGGGAGATTGACAGCGCGAAGGCCAGGTGCCTCGTACTTGCCTCGATGGACAACGAACATCAGAGGAGGCACGAGAATATGGATTTGGAATCCATATTTCTTCATACAAAAGAACTGTATGGAGAGCAGTCTCGTATCGCTAGATACGAAGTGTCGAAGAAGTTGTTTTCGACAAAGTTGGCCGTCGGATCATCGGTAGCGGACCACGTGCTTAAGATGATTGGCTACACTGAGGAGCTCGCGGAACTTGGGACCACGTTGGACAGTGAACTCTACACGGATATAATCCTCCAGTCCCTTCCATCCACTTACGCCCAGTTCATACTGAATTTCAACTTGCAAGAAAAGGAAGTTGAACTTTCAGAACTCCTCAACCTGCTGAGGAGCGCAGAGGGCACCCTACAGAAGGGTAGGGAAACACCCGCTTTGTTTGTAGGAGGATCTTCTTCCTCTAGGTCCAAGGCGAAAGCCAAGGGAAAGAGAAAGAAAGCCCCCGCCAAACCAAGAGGCGGTGTTAGTAAAGTGGGTACGAAGGGAAAGGAAAAGGCAACAAAGATTGCGGGGAAGCTTGTTGGAAAGGAAGAATGCTTCTATTGTCATAAGAGTGGACACTGGAAGAAAGATTGCAGGGCTTGGAAGGCCAAGACACAGGAACTGAAGCAGGTTGCGGCTTCAGCTTCAGGTGTGTATGTTATTGAAAACTGTCTTTCTATAAACTCTACTTCCTGGGTATTGGATACCGGATCAGGATCTCATATCTGTAATTCTTTGCAGGCGTTGAGAAACCGTAGGTTTTTGAAGGAAGGTGACATGACCCTCAGAGTTGCGAACGGAGCTAGCATGGATGCTAAAGCCGTGGGGGACTATCACCTGGGAATGTCAGATGGGCATGTTTTGGTTTTGCGTAATTGCTTTTTTGTACCCAACGCAACTTGTAATATCATTTCTGTATCTTTGGTTTCTAAAGAAGGTTATGAATTTGCGTTTATAAGTAATGTTGTTAACATTCACCTTAATCAAGTTCTGATTGGGTCAGGTACATTGAGCAATGGTATATACGTATTAAACCAACCACAGATTTTCAATGTCCAGAATACACACAAAAGAAAGTCACCAGATATTAATCAGACTTTCTTATGGCATTGTAGACTGGGTCACATCAATGAGAGAAGGTTGACTAAGTTACATACAGAAGGATATTTGGATCCGTTCGAATATCAATCATATGCCACTTGTCAATCCTGTCTCAAAGGAAAGATGACAAAGACTCCGTTCACTGGACACGGAGTAAGAGCGAGCGAGCTCTTGGGACTCGTACACAGCGACGTGTGCGGTCCAATGTCTACACATGCACGAAGCGGTTATTCTTACTTCATTACTTTTACGGATGATTTTTCAAGATACGGTTATGTCTTCTTAATGAAACATAAGTCCGAAGCTTTTGAAAAATTCCAGGAATTTAAGAATGAAGTAGAAAAACAAACCGGCAAAAGTATCAAGATTCTAAGATCGGATCGAGGTGGAGAATACTTAAGTGCCGAGTTCCTGAATTACTTAAAAGAGAATGGGATTCTCTCTCAGCTTACTCCTCCATACACTCCGCAACACAACGGTGTATCGGAGAGACGGAACCGGACCTTATTGGATATGGTACGGTCCATGATGAGTAACGCTGAGTTACCGCGATCATTCTGGGGGTATGCGCTAGAATCAGCTGCGTACCTTTTGAACCGAGTTCCTACTAAGACTGTGCCTACTACACCATATGAGATGTGGTGTGGGAAGAGACCCCATCTCAGTCACATTAAGACTTGGGGAAGTCCAGCTTTTGTTAAAAAGCAGCATGCGGACAAGCTCGAGGCACGCTCAGTACTGTGTAAGTTTGTGGGATATCCAAAGAATTCCAAGGGATATCTCTTCTACTACGAAGAGGAACAAAAAGTTCTTGTTTCTCGTCATGCCCACTTTCTAGAACATCAGTTCTTAGAAAAAGAATCAAGTGGGAGCGCAGTAGAACTGGAAGAAATTCCAGAACCACAGACTATTACTGAAAGCCTAATGGAACCAGAGGGTTCAAATGAACAGGACATTCCTATGCCGCTCCGCAGGAGTAGTAGGCAGTCTCATCCGCCCGAGAGATACTACGGTTTTCTCATAGACGGGGATCGAGAGGATTGCATCATAGATTATGATGAACCTACTAGCTTCCAGCAGGCCGTTCAGAGCGTTGACTCAGTAAAATGGCTGGATGCAATGCGGACCGAAATGGAGTCCATGTACACCAACAAAGTATGGACGTTGGACATTGCTCCAGACGGGGTAAAACCCGTAGGATGCAAGTGGATCTTCAAAAGGAAGATTGGTGTAGATGGACAGGTTGAGACCTATAAAGCTAGACTTGTGGCAAAGGGTTTCCGTCAAAGACCTGGCTTGGACTACGACGAAACCTTTTCTCCAGTGGCTATGCTGAAATCCATTCGGATCCTTCTTGCCATTGCTGCCTTCCACGATTATGAGATTTGGCAGATGGACGTAAAAACCGCTTTTCTAAATGGAAATTTAGAGGAGTGTGTCTATATGGATCAGCCAGAGGGTTTCATTCAGAGTGGGAGCAGCGGAAAGGTGTGCAAGTTGCTTAAGTCCATCTATGGACTAAAGCAGGCATCGCGGAGCTGGAACATCTGTTTTGATGAGACAGTCAAGGAATTTGACTTTATCAAAAATCCAGATGAACCATGCATCTATAGTAGATTTGTAGCGAGAACTGTTGTATTCCTTGTTTTATACGTGGATGACATTCTCTTAATAGGAAATGACATTCCTATGCTACAATCTGTCAAGGGTTTCTTGTCACAAAGGTTCTCCATGAAAGACCTGGGTGATGCCTCTTACATCCTGGGGATCCGGATCCATCGTGATAGATCCAAGAGGATATTAGGACTTTCACAGTCCAGGTACATCGACACCGTACTGAAAAGATTCAGTATGGAAGATTCCAAGCGCGGTAACTTACCGGCTTGTCACGGGATCACCCTCTCTAAAGAGATGTCTCCCAAGACTGATTTGGAGAGGGATCGCATGTCTATTATACCCTACGCTTCTGCGGTAGGCTCTATAATGTATGCGATGTTGTGTACCAGACCGGATGTAGCTTATGCACTGAGTGTAGTAAGCCGGTATCAGTCAAACCCTGGGGAGAAACATTGGATAGCGGTAAAGAACATTCTCAAGTACCTGAGGAGGACTAAGGAGATGTTCTTGGTTTATGGCGGAAAAGACCTCCAGATTGAGGCCTTTGCTGACTCCAGCTTCCAAAGTGACAAGGATGATTCCAAGTCCATGTCGGGTTTTGTTTTTACCCTCAATGGAGGGGCGGTGTGTTGGAAGAGTTCCAAACAGGAAACCGTTGCAGACTCGACTATGGAAGCGGAATACATCGCTGCATCTGATGCCGCAAAAGAAGCTGTCTGGATAAGGAAGTTCTTAAAAGAACTTCAGGTGGTTCCGTCCATTGTTGACCCAGTACCTCTGTATTGCGACAACAACGGGGCTATAGCTTTAGCAAAGGAACCCAGGTCCCATCAGAGATCCAGGCACATCTTGAGGCGGTATCACCTGATCAGGGAGATCGTGGATCGCAAGGAGATCGAGGTTCGGAGGGTTGCTTCAGAAGAGAACACTGCAGATCCATTCACCAAGGCCCTACCCCAGACTCAGTTCGAGCGGCTGATCGAGATGATAGGTCTTCGATACGCCAGTACATGGCCTTAGTGCAAGTGGGAGATTGTTAGTGTATTTGCCCTAGAGGCCATTACTGTATCATACTAGTTTGTATATTACTTGATGGAAGCTTGGGATATTCACCTTGTATAAACAATCTTGCTCAATATAGTAGTATGCTACTTGGTTTGTCTCAACTTCAATGTGTACTTGTGTCTATTTCAGTATATCACTTATACGCATTAGTGGAGCCCTTAGGATCTTTGCTTGATTACCGGCGTTGTGATGGCAGTCACACTAGTGGGGGCTGGGTAATCTATAGGCACATCCTTATACAGGTCCCTAGTCGTAGGACTATCGAGACAGGGCATCGATACTCCGGAGTAGACTAGCGTATACGCTTCTCATCCCAGTGTGGGAGATGGTCTGTCCCACAGCCATCAGTACGTCGTACTGGAGATAGTATACGGGTGCTCGTTGGGTTACGAGTACACTGGACAGGACTCGTCGGGAACTGACAGGTTGGTATTATACCTATCGTCAGTTATCAGTTCCCAGGTGACATGAGTACAGCTTAGTCCGCTGACTTGACACTGACACTTCGCCTCGAGTGTGTTCCCACTGCACTTTGATCACTACCCTACCACGGCTCAAAGGAGTCGTGCAAACAGGTGGTGGTTGGGTGCAGTCCCGAAGCACTTGGAGGCAGTGACGGTTAGACAGGATTCGTCTCTCCCGGTATTGGGGGTTGACATCGCGCTGTGTCTAGGAGAGCCATTACACGAGTAGTCCCTGGCCAGGGCAAGCGAGATATACTGGTAGGTTTCCAGTGTTATCTCAGGGTGTTTTGGGCTTCACTCCGACACGACTTGTACCGCTATTGGGGGACTGACGTTTTACCGCCCCCTAGGCCCGCCATGCGATGTATCAGACGAACAGACCGGACTGTACGGAGAATGTCACATTCAGACTCAGTAGGAGTACAGATGGGGTTTCACCTCGTCAGCCTTCTTGTCGGCATCTACCTGGGGACCGTTACGCACAGCTAGTGCCGCTTGCGGTCTGTGGTTAAACCCACTGCCAGCGTAGTGCCGAGTCTTTAGAGTCCCACACAGAGGGTATTCGCCTCTGGGCAAAACAGAGTAGAGGTCGCATAGTTTTGCGACAAGGTTCGTTCTCATCCGCGCACTTATGCACGTTTGGAGTCCGGACGGATTATACTGGCAGGCTCTGGTTTGAGCCAGATACTGGTATATGTTTTGGGGGTTGCTTTTATATCTTGGTATTCTTATTCCTCGGAACGAGAATGCAGGTGTGTATGCACAGTTGCTTGAGGCGGAGAATGAGGTTTTTCATTAGGGTTTCGGATCGGGTGCGTATGCACAGTTGACAGTTATCATTTTCCAAACCCTAATGGATTTATATATTATCTATTAATAATAGTAATTAAATGAGAATTATGTTATGGTTGTTTTTTGTTGACTTGTTGACCTTGGTTGACTTGTTGACCATTGACCACTTTCATGCCTTGAAAGTCTTCCTTGATTCATGCTTACACTTCATTTAAAGAAGCATGATAGCGGTCATTCCAAAAATTACCATCAACTATTCTTATTTCAATTATTATCATTTAGATAATTCTTTTCTTTTGCTTTATGGTTGCAAAAAGAGAAAAAAAAAAAAGCTCATTCTATCATAACCTCTCTCTCTCCTCATTTTCATCTTCTTCTTCCTCTTGAAAAGAGAAACCTTCTCATGTGTTGAGAATCATTCTCTTTTGATAGAAAAGCAAACCCTAATCTCTCTCTACTCATTCTAGGATGAAGGTTTAGCAAACCGGAAACCCTAGTTCACTCAAAGATCGAGGAAGAGCCCAAAGTCGAACCTTCGAGGTGGATCCATCTTCGACGGGAGAAGGCGACGTAAAGAGAACCATCAACCTCTACAAAGTTTCAAGAAGAAGGAGTTCAAGTTTAGGTATAACCATCTTCCATAGTAGCTAACTCTCTTTAGCTAGAATACTAGTTCAAGTTTAGACAACGATCCCGACCATGTTTAGTCCATGTTGCCTCTTGCGATAAAAATTCGTTTTTTATACCGTTTCCGCCTCCCCGTAAGCACCGGGGGTCGCAATATGGACTTACAGCAACAGATTTGATTTGAACCCTATTCAATAGGTATGCAACTTCTCAAGTGCATAACACCCAATAGGAAAAAGGTAACTCAGTAGTACTTATCATAGAGCACACCATATCAAATAGGGTGTATCTGCTCCGCCCCGATATACCATCGTGCAATGGTGTATACGGAGGAGTAATTCTGAGAGAGAATCTCATTCTTAGAATAGTCCAGGAATCCTGTGCTTTAGTATTCTCCTCCTTGATCACATCAAAGGACATAATACTTATACCCGTATTTTGGTTCTCTACTTCTAACTTATATTCTGTGAATATCTCAAAAGGTTCGGACTTGTGTTTCAACATGAACATATGTCTAAATCTTGAGAGATCATCAGAGAACGTAATGAAGTATAAAGAACCATTCTTGGTATGTGTAGACAGGGGACTTACATACATCAACATGTATCATCCCAAGAGTTTAACTAACTCCTTCTCTGTTTCCAATAAACAGAGCTGGTGTCATTATATCTTTGTGACATGACTGGCAAGTTTCACAAGATGTAAATTCAAACTAATTTAAATATGCATCTACATGTAACTTTAGCTAGTCGGGTCGCATTGATATGACCTAGTCTACAATGCCTCAAGAAGGATTCGTTCATTTCTGAACTATTCCTCTTGTGTGTGTTCTGTATACTAAGAACCGTAGTTTGATTTAGAACATCAACGCTTTTAGATAACGTGCCTGAACCGATCAACTTTTGATATAGGAAATGTTCAAAACATTATCCAACAATACAAAATTTTATCATTTCTTTACTAATAAAGAGAGTGATATGATTTTGTATATCAGGTTCGGTATCTAATAACATCCGTTCAGAATCAATGTATTGGTAATACAGGGTGACAGTGACCGACAGACTTGGCTGCAACACTTGCCCCGTTTTCTGCCTCATGAAACTTATCACCCGTTCTCAGTTTTCTACCTTTCTGTAGCCCTATGTAACTGATTACATATCTGGGATCCTGATCTGGTATCATATACCCAGGACGTAGAGGATACTGAGAAACAGTTCTTTGTAACGAACACACCCGAAGATGATGCATCAACATGCACTCTCTTCGTTTGGGCGGCACGGGAAATCTGGTATTCCCCAATTTCCTGCTCTGTCTTATAACAATTATAAGTTGGAGCGGGACCAACGTTCCCCAGCTCAGTATAACAAGCGGGTTCGGTCAATATTCCGTATTATTATCTTAATTAAGGCGTGACATGGTCGCTACCAGGAGAGAGAGAGAAGAAAACACTCAGCGTGCGCTCTTGCAAGAATAGATTGGTTATTATTTTATCTAATCAGGATGGCTCCCACTGCTTTATATCAAATCTTCCTTCAAACCCTAAAAGGAAAGACTAGCCAGGATTAATTACACACTACAAGTTCGCCAATCTTTCAGCCAGGCCAGTGTCGGTACTTTGAGGGAGGTGCCCCGTGCTTTCGCACGGACCTAATCAATGTAAACCTCGTTTTCCCAGAGGCGTAACCTCGTTAACACCTTTCTAGACACCTACTTGATCGGCTAATTGTAATGTATAAAACTCTCCCAGGAGTAACAATTACTCGCAGCGGGTATCGGGATCCAACTATCTCATAGAAGGTATGCAATCTCATTGCAAATTTCAACACTTGAAATTCCCGATAATATTTTGCCCCTAGCGTCCTATGACCTTGACAGAGGTCAACAAACCATAGGCTGCTAGTCAAGTTCAACCCGTCATTTCCTGATTGAAGTAAACCCACCCGCACGACCCTTGACAGAGGCCAACAAGGTCGTACGACTACCCTAAATCAATCGCATCATATTCTTATACAGATAAGCACTAATCAGCTACCGCACACTACGCCTTGACAGAGGTCAACAAACGTAGCACGAATACTAACTAGTACTTATCTGAAATGACGGAGGGCTACGACAGGTTTTTCTGAAAACCTATTGCGTAATGAACTTGATATCGTTGTAGAATCAAATGAAGATTAAAATGGAGTGCTTTTGAGGCTTTTCTAGTTTTGCTAAAGGAGTCACTCCCGGTGAAGGGATCGTCGGTCCTTTCCTCGTCGAATGAAGTGCGGGATATATCACATATATCACTGTGCAAAGCAGAACTCTTAAAAGCAATCAAAAGACAAACCGAGTGTGTAGCATCTGCCAGTTATTGCTAAAGGAGTCACTCCCGGTGAAGGGATCTCGGTCCTTTCCTCATCGAATAAGGTGCAGGATATATCGCATATACCGCTGTGCAAAGCAAGAACTGTAGCTACCTTTTTTATTTTGAAATTCGATTCTGCAACATCTTAGGTTTCTTTTATTTCATTAATCACATTAATGAAGTCCCATCATTTAAATTACCTAAACATCACAGATAAATACGACGTACACTTATGCCATCCGCATTCGCCTCGATGTCCCCTCATGCACCGTTAGGTTAGGTAACTAACGGCAGAGCGGGGCAGGGCTAGCGCGGGTGTAAAACATAAGTAACGCCTATATAATATATCATATATACTATATACTGTATCTATCACAGAACATCACATGATCACATCACAGATATCGCAGCAGAAGAATCATATGAAATATTGGATATACTAGGACGTCCGTGTTTTGAATACGAGCCAGTATAAAACACGGATTCCACGGTCGTGATGAATAGCCAAACCCACACCCCTAGACCCCTACGAGAGCGGCAAGCAACCCTACCAATTCTGGAGTTAGGAGACCCGTACTCGACTCCTCGAGTTGGTCTCCCACTGGACTCCAGAACCCGGTTACTTGTGCTCCCCTCCTTGGGTCTATCCTAGTACGGAAAAGTAAATAATATACATCAACGGTGACAACTTCCGCAACCTGGAAGCGCCCCAATAAAAGAATATTACATACAAGTTTTTACATGAATGAAAATGAAAAACACTCATCTCACATAAAAAAAACCCGGCTATTCAAACACGACGATCCAATATAACATATCCAGCAACACATAACATCACATGTCATCAACGTAAGTAAATATACGCATCCCAATTGTCGTTGACATATAGCAACGAAACCGGCGATATCACATATTACACTTACGGTCACAGAAAAGAAAGTGTAAAACTACAACAGTTGGAATCCGCAACCACCTCAGACATCGCATGTCTGACCAAATGAATTACTTAGACATCACATGCCTAACAATTATAAACCCCGCATTTTAGTCTCAAAATCGAAAACACTTTTCAATATTAAGTCGGGAAATTCAACAAGATTCCCGACATCCTGATCGAATGCTCGTCGCAAACTTCAGTAGGCGGCCGCACCCCCGATACCGTCGACGAAGTGCACCAAGGCGGAACACCGCTACCGCGAGCACCCGAACGGATGCTTTCGGCGACGGGGTTCTCCTATAGTCACTTGGTCGGGGCTATGGGGTGTAGCTGTCTATTAAGTTTACCCGGCGAGTATCCACGTACGCTACGTGATTGCGACGGACTTTTGATCATATCAAAATTCCGTGGCAACCGATCAAGTGAGACTAAAGTGCTATGTTTATAACATTCATTCAGTTATCTCATAACAACTTGTGAATTCCAATTATTGTATCCCATTCCTGATAAATAGAAAATGTCAAACTTTCCGATCGAACAATCGAACACCCAAGTTTTCCCGATACAGATCAACACATGAAACAAGTCTAAAAACATTCAGTTCGTGCCTCAGTACCAACGGTCCAGCCGTAGAAAGGTCAAGCCAACGCCTCACATGTGGCACGCCGTACTGCCCCAAACCCGAAGGTTCAAAGGGCAGTTCAAGACGGTCACATAATCGAGTTAAGGTTTGTTGTCTTCTAGAGGGTCCATCGAGTTACTTGCACTACTTAGAACGTCTTTAAACTACGGAAAAATCCAACACTTGGAAATTTCCCGACAGGGAAAAATTGGGTATTTATATCCGGTCGAACTTTTTAACATATTCTAAAATTTACCCGGAAAGCCAAACAGACAAAATCTGATAATCCGATCGATTATACCAAGTCCCCAAAACAACCCAGAAAATTCAACTCTTGAAAAAATATTAAAAATTCCCAGAAAATCCAACTTCAGAAAATAGGAATTACTGTGCAAACAACGAGGATGACGTCATCAAAGTGCGGCGGAACCGCCGCAGAAGCAAGGCTTCTGCCGCGCTTCCGCCGCGGTTTTTACTATTCATGGAAAAAAAATTGCACCGTAATTCTTAGATTTCCCTGCTGAATTTTTTACGCATTTTTAATTTGGAAAAATCCCAGAATTTGGAAAAAGTCCAGAGAGCTATTTTGGGTTCGGATTTTGGTTCGATCGGACTTCAAAGTCCGTCTAGACTTCGCCTAAGGCTCTAGCTAGGGTCTGATACCACTGTAGGTCAGGCAGCCACCCCATCCAATGGGGTCGCCGTGGCACCAACGGGTCCCTCAGCCGCTACTTTTTACGCATGCCCCCTCACGAGGACTACAACCCGCCGGAACACCTTCCGGTCTCGGGACACCCTGGGGGTAAGAGCCTATGCTTCACCACACTGTCACACAGTGAGAACCCTCCATAGGTCGACATCCAATGCCTAGTAGCTCTGATACCACTGTAGGGTTCCTAGGCACTCTCAAGAGGTCTCACAAGGCATCAACCATGCCAATTTCAAAATTTAACGGTGCCGAGAAACCCTAGTGTACGGATCGTTGGCTAGATTTCTAGGCGAAACAATAAACTAGTTAACATTTAACTATAAGAATACGGAAATACAACCTTTGTAGATCCGGTTCTCCACCTCCATAGCTCCGCAACGAAGTATCCTCGCTGTCCAAATCGAAATCCGGTCTCTTGCGTCGGCTTCATCGGAGAAGAAGCGGGCTAGGTCATCGACGACGTGCCGAAGATGATCTACGTCGAAGCATCACTAGATCAAGCTCCACCTTCACCAAGCCATGAAAACTTGTGAAGGAAACACACTCTACTACTTGGCAAGAGGTAGAGGATGAAGAAATAGGAAGTGGGTAGACTTTAGAATTGGATTTCTCACTCATTTCCATCAATCACCATTGATGGAGCTTGCTTTCTTCAAGTGAAGAAAGGAAGAAGAAGAAGAAGATAATAGTTATGATAAGTTAATTAAAAAAGAATAGAAAAACAATACTTATCATAATTCTAACTATGGTTATGTGTAGAGAATTGACCAAGGTTAAAGGAATGGTTAGGGTTAAGGATGAGATAAGAATGGTGGACTAAGTCAAAGCTTCATGAAGCTTCAACTAAACAACAAATAAAGCCACCATTCTTTTCTCTTTTCCATTTATTTTCCAAAATGCATAAACAAATAAATAAATGAATAAATAAGTAATGGAAAATAAAACCCTAATTATATGTTTAACCATGGTTTAATTCTTTACACTTAACCAAGGAAACATGTATCATCAAACATGATACAATCAAGTGCACAAAACTATATCGAATATACAATGTGCACATCCGAGTGAGAAAATCCATCTTAAGTAAACCGATACTAGTTGATGCAAAGTAATATATCAAATATATAAATATGCATTAAATCATTAAATCAACACTTGATTCAATGATCCGGTCATGTCGCACACAACCGACTAGTATACAATGTATCGGCTTATCGAATCAACGCTTGAATCGATAACTAGGTTATATCGCATACAACCATTCGACACATTCATCGCGAGAATGGAATACGGTATCACATACACGCATTATTCTCGGTCCCGCACATATCTCATATGCACTCCTATTTCGTTTCGCTTGAGCCAGGAAACCTCTGTGTAGGACTCTAAAGACTCGTTAATACGCCGGCAGCAGGTGATGATCATATCAAACACCCACAAGCCGCAAGCGGTCTGCTAAACGTAACGGCCACCCGGGTATTGAGCGATCAGAAGATCGACGAGCAAACCCGCTCACACTCCAGTGAATCCAACCAGTAACACTACCGTACAGTCCGGTCTGATCGTCTGATATGTCGCATATCTTGCCTAGGGGTGGTAAACGTCAGACCCCAATAGCTCGATAAGTCGTGTCGATATGAGGCTCATAACGGGTCGAGAAACTACTGGTAACACTTACCAGCAATTCTCTGATCAGCCCTGGCCAGGGACTTCCTGTTATAGCCAACCGAACACAGTGCAACATCAACTCCCTATACCGGGAGAGACGAATCCCCTCTTATCGCTCATTGCCTCCATGTGACTCGGGACTATACCCAAAAACCACCGGTTTGCACGCCCTCTTGGACGTGATAAGATGGAAATCAAAGCACAGTGGGAACCATACAAGACTCTATGACGATCTCGGGTCAACAGACTACTCTGTACCAGTGTCACCAGAGAACTGCCATCTGACGTAAGGTATAATACCATCTGGGAGTTCTCGGCGAGTCCGTCCAGTGTACCCAGTCTCTACTGAGCACCCGTATATCATCTCTGATGTCAAACACCGATGGATATGGGATCATCCATCGCCCATCTGTATGGGTCGAGAAGGTACACGCTAGTCTACTCTGGTATATCGATGCCCCGTCTCGATACACCCACGACTAGGGACTTTGAAGGATGTACTTATGGACTACCATGTCCCCACTAGTATGATCTGCATCATAGTCCAGGTAGTCAAGCACACATCCTAAGGTCTTTACCAACATGTAATAGAGAAACCGTCAATGTACACGTTAAGGTAAAGTGCAACCAGATAGCATACTATCATGTCGAGCAAGAAAGTCCTCCCTATATATGTCCCAGCATCCACTACAATATACATCCAATGTACAGTAATGGCCTCTAGGGCATACATAGAACTAACACCTCTATATAATATATCATATATACTATATACTGTATCTATCACAGAACATCACATGATCACATCACAGATATCGCAGCAGAAGAATCATATGAAACATTGGATATACTAGGATGTCCGTGTTTTCAATACGAGCCAGTATAAAACACGGATTCCACGGTCGTGACGAATAGCCAAACCCACACCCCAAGACCCCTACGAGAGCGGCAAGCAACCCTACCAATTCTGGAGTTAGGAGACCCGGTTACTTGTGCCCTCCTCCTTGGGTCTATCCTAGTGCGAAAAAGTAAATAATATACAAAAGGTGACAACTTCCGCAACCTGGAAGTGCCCCAATGAAAGAATATTACATACAAGTTTTTACATGAATGAAAATGAAAAACACTCATCTCATATAAAAAACCCCGTCTATTCAACACGACGATCCAATATAACATATCCAGCAACACATAACATCACATGTCATCAACGTAAGTAAATATGTCCATCCCAATTGTCGTTAACATATAGCAACGAAACCGGCGATATCACATATTACACTTACGGTCACAGAAAAGAAAGTGTAAAACTACAACAGTTGGAATCCGCAACCACCTCAGACATCGCATGCCTGACCAAATGAATTCCTTAGAGATCACATGCCTAACAGATATAAATCCCGCATTTTAGTCTCATTATCGAAAACTCTTTTCAATATCATATGGGACTAAACTGCTAGATTTATAACATTCATTCAGTTATCTCATAACTATTTGTGAATTCCAATTATTGTATCTCATTCCGGATAAATAGAAAATGTCAAACTTTCCGATCGAACAATCGAACACCCAAGTTTTCCCGATACAGATCAACACATGAAACAAGTCTAAAAACATTCAGTTCGTGCCTCAGTACCAACGGTCCAGCCGTAGAAGGGTCAAGCCAACGCCTCACATGTGGCACGCCGTACTGCCCCAAACCCGAAGGTTCAAAAGGCAGTTCAAGACGGTCACATAATCGAGTTAAGGTTTGTTGTCTTCTAGAGGGTCCATCGCGTTACTTGAACTACTTAGAACGTCGTTAAACTACGGAAAAATCCAACACTTGGAAATTTCCCGACAGGGGAAAAATTGGGTATTTATATCCGGTCGAACTTTTTTTAACATATTCTAAAATTTACCCGGAAAGCCACACAGACAAAATTTGATAATCCGATCGAACATACGAATCCCCAAAACAACCTCAGAAAATTCTACTCTTGAATAAATATTAAAAATTCCCAGAAAATCCAACTTCCGAAAATAGGAATTACTGTGCAAACAAGGGAAGCTGACGTCATCAATGGGCCGCGGAACCGCCGCATAAGCTAGGCTTCTCCCGCGGTTCCGCCGCAGTTATGACTGTTCATGAGAAACTTTTTGCGCCGTAATTCTTAGATTTCCCTGCTGAATTTTCTGCATATTTTTAATGTTGAAAAATCCCAGATTTTAGAAAAAGGACAGAGAGCATTTTTGAGTTGGGTTTCGGGTTCGTTCGGGTTTCAAATTCCGTCTAGACTTCGCCTAAGGCTCTAGCTAGGCTCTGATACCACTGTAGGGTTCCTAGGCACTCTAATGAAGTCTCACAAGGCATCAACCATGCCAATTTCAAAAATTATGGGTGCCGAGAAACCCTAATACGGATCGTTTACTAGATGTTTAGGCGAAAAGATAAACTAGTTAACTTTTTAACTAGAAAGATAACGGAAATACAACCTTTATAGATCCGGTGCTCCACCTCCATAGCTCCGCAACTCAGTCCCCTCGCTGTCCTAGTGAATTCCCGGGCTCTAGCGTCGGCTTCATCGGAGAATAGGCGAGCTAGGTCGTCGATGTCCATGCCGAAGATGATCTACGTCGAGGCATCGCTAAATCAAGCTCCACCTCCACCAAGTCATGAAAACTTGTGAAGGAAACACACTCTACTACTTGGCAAGAGGTAGAGGATGAAGAAATAGGAAGTGGGTAGACTTTAGAATTGTATTTCTCACTCATTTCCATCAATCACCATTGATGGAGCTTGCTTTCTTCAAGTGAAGAAAAGAAGAAGAAGAAGAATTATGTTATGATAAGTTAATTAAAAAAGAAAAGAATAATAAATCCTTATCATAACATGACCATAGTTAAGTGTAGAGAACTAATCATGGTTTAAAGCAATGGTTAGGGTTAAGCTAAAAACAAAATGGTCATCAAGTCAAAGCATTCATGAAGCTTCATGAATGAACAAAAGAAATGCCGCCATTTTATCATTTCATTTCCTTTTTCCAATAAGAAAAAGATTAATAAATAAATGAATAAAATGAATAAGCAAATAGTAAACCCTAACCATTCCATTAACCAAGGTTTAATTCTATACACTTAATTAAAAAGGCATGTATCGTCAAACATGATACAAGCATGTGCACAAAATCATATCGCATATGCAATGCGCACACCCGAGCGAGAAAATCCATTTAAAGTGAACCGATACTAGTTAATGCAAAGTAATATATCAAATATATAATTATGCATTAAATCATTAAATCAACACTTGATTTAACGATCCAGTCATATCGCATATAACCGACTAGTATCATTAGTAACAACTTATCGAATCAACACTTGATCCGATAACCCGGTTATATCGCATATAACCGATCAATGTCACATCGCGAGAATCGAATACAGTATCACATACTGGTATTACTCTCGGTCCCGCACATATCTCATATGCGCTCCTATTTCGTTTTGCTTGAGCCAGGAAACCTCTGTGTAGGACTCTAAAGACTCGTCAATACGCCGGCAGCAGATGATGATCATATCAAACATCCACAAGCCGCAAGCGGTCTGCTAAACGTAACGGCCAACCGGGTATTGAGCGATCAGAAGATCGACGAGCAAGCCCGCACACACTCCTGTGAATCCAACCAGTAACACTACCGTACAGTCCGGTCTCGTCGTCTGATATGTCGCATATCTCGCCTAGGGGTGGTAAACGTCAGACCCCAATAGCTCGATAAGTCGTGTCGATATGAGGTCTATAATAATTCGAGAAACTACCGGTAACACTTACCAGTAAATCTCAGCAACCCTGGCCAGGGATTTCCTGTTATAGCCAATCGAACACAGCGCAACATCAACCCCCTATACCGGGAGAGACGAATCCCCTCCTATCGCTCATTGCCTCCATGTGACTCGGGACTATACCCAAAAACCACCGTTTTGCACGCCCTCTTGGACGTGGTAAGATGGAAATCAAAGCACAGTGGGAACCACACAAGACTCTATGACGATCTCGGGTCAACAGACTACTCTGTACCAGTGTCACCAGAGAACTGCCATCTGATGTGAGGTATAATACCATCTGGGAGTTCCCGGCGAGTCCGTCCAGTGTACCCAGTCTCTACTGAGCACCCGTATATCATCTCTGATGTCAAACACCGATGGATATGGGATCATCCATCGCCCATCTGTATGGGTCGAGAAGGTACACGCTAGTCTACTCTGGTATATCGATGCCCCGTCTCGATACACCCACGACTAGGGACTTTGAAGGATGTACTTATGGACTACCATGTCCCCACTAGTATGATCCGCATCATAGTCCAGGTAGTCAAGTACACATCCTAAGGGCTTTACCAACATGTAATAGAGAGACAATCTGAGTATACGTTAAGGTAAAGAGTAACCAGATAGCATACTATCATGTCGAGCAAGAAAGTCCTCCCTATATATGTCCCAGCATCCACTACAATATACATCCTATGTACAGTAATGACCTCTAGGGCATACATATAACTAACAGACCTAGGATCGCGTTATGCATGCGATTTCTACTCGTGGATGTTTTCTACTCACGAGTTGGCAACTCACCCCCGTTGTGCCATAGTTCCTTGCAGGTTTTGCCGTACGGGTTTCGTTGCGGCTTTGCTGGCACACTGTTCCTTCCGGGTGATTGCTTTGGTAGGTGGGTTCTTTGCATCAGGACCACCATTGTTTATTATTATTTCAGTTGTATCTAGAAACTCCATCAACCAGATTGTATAATTAAGAGAGATAGAAACCAGACCTGTTATTCTTTCGACCTTAGAGTCGTGCGTTGTATTATTATGTTTTTTCTTGTTGTTTTGAGTTTCTTTTGAGTTTTGATACTCGCCCTTGGCGTTGTATATTATATTTCTTGCGTGGTTGTGACCGTCGATTGACGAAGAGCTAGCTCCCGCTTGGGGATGCCTTTTTATTCATTTCATATACTATTCATGTTGTATCCCGTTTGGGGGCCAGTATTTACAAAGGAGACTCGGCCGAAATTTTCAGGAAATACTTGATGTTTTTAAAAACGCATAATTTGGCTTATGCTATTAAAACTACTTGCTTTAAGTTGGTTTTTCCTTCACTCTACTGCTTCTTTGGTTTTGATTTCTGGGTTTTGGCTTACTTAGATTACGTACGCCTCGAGACGTCCGTAATTTAAGTGTCGGTCATGTTCCGTACTTTTCAGGTCGTGACAGCCTGTAGGCACTGAATAAAATAAATAATTAAATGGGGTCACGTGCCAACATGTGATGGGCTCTTAAAACCCACTGAAAAGAATTAAAAGTATAATGAAATAACAAGGAGAAAAACCCAATGGGGCATTACGTGCTCACATATGACCAAGGGTCACGTGCTGACACGTGATAATTCCTGAGTTCTTTAAACAACAGAATTAAATTCTGGTTAAATGCTTAATCGGGGGGTCACGTGTCAACACGTGATGGGCTCCTAAGATCTCTAAAATAATAGAATTAAATTCTAATTAAGAGAGAATCGAGAACCCTAACTGGAAAAATATTTCTTTAAATCTTTCCAAACAAAAAAAGATTGTGCTCTGAAAAATGGAGCACCGTTGGATTAAAAATCCAATGGTGATTAAAAATCACCAATTTATTGAAAGATTTTATATAAGGAAAGATTTCCCTGAAATTCACCAAGAATAACAGATAAAATATCTTTTCGAATAAAAATCCAATGGTGAATAAAATTCACCGGATGATATAAAAAATCATGTTGGTTACAAAAACAACCAAAATATTTCAATGAAAGATTCACTAAACACATTTATTCTTTTCTTTCTCCTATAAATAGGAGCCAAGAAGAGAAAAGAAGGGATCTACTTTTTTTTTTGAGATATACAACAACAGAGAGAAAAAAGAGAGGAGAATTTAATTCTTAAGAGAGAAAAAAAACTCTACAGAGAAAAAACTCTAGGTGAAAAAAAAGAAGAAGTTCATTCTACAAGCTCTCACAAAATAAAAAGAGAATTTAATTCTCAATCTAAGAGTTTAACTCTTCTGAATAAAAACTTAGTTCTTCCTCTGGTTGAAGATCTGCTGAAGCAGATCTCCCCATAAGGTGAGAATTTAATTCTCATCGGGGAGATTCTGCCATGCAGATCCAAAACATAGAGGGAGGATTGAGTTTTAAGAATTTAATTCTTCCAAATTCATAGGAATTTAATTCCTCCAAATGAAACTAGGGTTTAACCCTACATAAGAATTTAATTCTTTCAAATACATAGGTATTTAATTCCTTTAAATGAAACTAGGGTTTAACCGTGCAAAAGAATTTAATTCATAAAACAAGAGACTTGAAGCTCTCCATGCACGTAAAGATCAAGTATCCAATATAATCACGTGGTAACACGTGACCCTTCATCCCAACGAACAAAAAGGAATGAATAAGGCATGCTCACGTGCCCCCACGTGACTCTTCAAAATAAGAAGGAATTACCCCAGAGGTAATGCCTCACGTGCTCCCAAGTGACCCTCAAAATAAAAGAGAACAAAGCCAAAGGCAGTACTGATCTAGGGCGCCTCACGTGTTCCCACGTGACCCCTGATAAATACCCTTTTCAAAAGAATAAAATAGGGGAAAACAGAGGAATTGATGCCCAACGCAGAGGCACTGTCACGTGTCCACACGTGATGATTTCAAAAACTAAGTGTTTAACACTTATTTGCATTCTCTGAGGATAAAATAAAGGAAGTCTGGCCCCATCTTCAGATGCCTCATGTGACCCCACGTGACCAATTCAATTTTAGTGTTTAACACTATTTTAAGCATTTCCCCTAGTGTTTAACACTATTCTGAGCGCATCACGTGGGAGCACGTGATAGCTGAATTTACTTTAGTGTTTAACACTATATCCAAGCTAATCTTAGCTTGAACTAGCTAAGTTTTTCCAGAGGCAGACTCCCCTTTGACTGAGCCTCAAATACACCCTTGTCTTCCAAAATTGGCCATCTCATATGACATTCAAAGCAAAATCCAGAGCCTTTCAACCAACTTTGGTTCGAGGGTACATCTCTTCACACCTCTGATACATGTCGTTGTAATTCTTCAACGTCTTCCGAGAGGTGGTGGGTCCCAATGACCAATAACTATCTGGTGCATGTCCAAACCCATGCTTGCATCTGATCTTGGACCGCAATGTCCCTAAACTAAACAATAGAGCCCAAATGCTCTTTTGTTGGATCTAAATGATCCTGTTAAGTAGATCTTAGTCTAAAAATTAGACTAACGTATCCTTAACAAACATTTAAGTTGATCTTAGTCTCAAACGAGATTAACGATCCTTAAATCAATCCAATTAAAGATCCCCAACCAAAATTGGTTCAAGGGTACATCTCTGCACTCCTCTGATATATGTCGTTGTAATCCTTCAATGTCTTCAGAGAGGTGACGGGTCCCGGCAACCAAACATTCTTTGGACTGTAGGGTCCTTAAACCCACGGACTATGATGTCCTTAACCTCGGACTGTGGGGTCCTTAAACCCACGGACTATGATGTCCTTAACCTCGGACTGTAGGGTCCTTAAGCCCATGGACTATGATGTCCTTAACCTTGAACTGTAATGTCCTTAAACTAATCGACCGCAATGTCCCTAAACTAAACAATAGAGCCCAAATGTTCTTTTGTTGGACCTAAATGATCCTGTTATGTTGATCTTAGTCTGAAATTAGATTAACGTATCCTTAACAAATGTTTAAGTTGATCTTAGTCTCAAATGAGACTAACGTATTCTTAAATCCAACCCTAAACCCAAATCTAAGAAAATACGGATTTGGACTAATCCACGCCCTACGGGCGACAACATAAATTAGTCTCCGTATACAATCCACGGGCAACCAAAAACAAAACAAACACCCACAACATGAAGTAACCATCTGGAGAAGGAGAAAGTGGTTACCGCGATGCGGTAGCGTAATTAACTGCAGCGGCTTGCGCCTGCAGGGAAGAGCGTCCCCACAATCAAAAACCCCTCAACGAGGGGGAATCTGACGAAGTCTGCTATATCGGCCGCATCCGTTTAAACCATCGATACATGGTGCCATAAATCAACTTGGCATCTTCGGAGAGGTGGACGGATAGCACCAAATAGCATATGCCCCCAAATTCAGTCAAGACGTCAGTCTTTCTCGGCTTTCGGCGGAGAACAGTATCGTCAACTGAATTTAATCAGTATACTTCGGCAAACTTCTTAGACGGGTAGAAGTATTAAAGTCCTTCGATGTGATCATGGAGGCGAATACTTGGGCATGGAGTTCCTGAATTTTCTAAACAGAGAATTTGATTCTCTCTCAGCTTACTCCTGCGAATACACCACAGCACAACGGTGTATCGGGATGGAGGTATCACACCATATGAGATATGGCGCACTCTATGATGAGTACTGTTGAGTTTCCTGTTTGCTTTTGGAGTTATGCACTTGAGAAGCTGCATACCTATTGAATGGGGTTCCAACCAAATCAGTGCCTACCACTCTATATGAAATATGGAATGGGATGAGACCATGTCTTAAACGAGTTAAGATATGGGGTTGTCTGGCCTATGTTGTAAAGCAAAATCCGAACAAACTCGAGGCAAGGTCAGTTCTGTAAGTTTGTTGGATATCCCAAACATTCGCGAGGGTATATCTTCTACCACACTGAGGAAAAAAAGGTGTTTTGTTTCTCAGCATGCCACCTTTTTAGAAAAGAAATTTCTTATGAAGAAATTTGTGGTCATGAGGTAGAACTGGAAGGAGTTCCAGCTAGACAAACTAACAGCTGATGATTTGGTGAAACAAATGGATTCAATAGTCTCCAACGAACCTCAGCCTCTCCGCGAATCTGGTAGGGTTCCTCATCCACTTGAGAGATACTACGGTCTTCTCAGTGACAGTGGGAGCGAGGATTGCATCATGGTAGATGATGGCCCAACTAGGTTCAGGCAGGCCATCACAAGTGGAGACTCTGTGAAAAGGCTGGATGCTATGCGATCAAAGATAGAATCCATGTACACCAACAAAGTATGACTTTGAATGTTGCATCTGAAGGAGTAAAACCCATCGGGAGCAAATGGATCTTGAGTAGATCATTGGTGTAGATGGAAAAGTTGAGACTTTCAAAGCTATGCTTAAGTCCATCGGTATTAAAGCAGGCATCGTGGAGTTGGAACATCTGTTTTGATGTGGCAGTCAAAGTGTTTGACTTCATCAAAAAGGTAGATGAACCTTGTATATACAAGAAGGTAGTAGAGAGTAAGGTTGTCATCCACATATTGTACGTAGATAACATACTCTTGATAGGAAATGGTTTCCTATGCTACACTCGGTCAAGCTCCTCTTATCACGGGGATTCTCCATAAAAGATCTGGATGATAACTACTACATCTCGTCGATTATGATCTATGGTGATAGATCTAAGTGGATGTTGGGAGTGTCCCAAATCCAGGTACATAAACACCATACTAAAGGGGTTTAATATGGATGATTCTAAGAGTGGTGGTTCGCCTACTTACTCAGGAATCACTCTCTCCAAAAAGATATCTTCCAAGACTGATTTGGAGAGAGCTCGCGTACAAGGGATACCCTATGCTTCGGCAGTAGGCTCTATTATGTATGCGATGTTATGTACCAGACCAGATGTAGCTGACTCACTAGGTGTAGTGATCAGGAATCAATCGGATCTTAGGAGAATCACTGGACAGCTGTGGAGGACATTCTTAAGTACTTGAGAAGCACTAAAAGAATGTTTTGGTTAAAGCTCCCAGAGTGATAAGGTCGACTGAAAGTCAGTCTCGGGCTTTGTCTTTACCCTCAGCAGAGGGACGGTATGTTGGAAAAGTTCCATGCTAGATACCGTGGCAAACTAGATGATAAAGGCTGAATACATCGCTACCAACGATGCTACCAAAGAGGTTGTCTGGATATTTCTTGTTAATGAGATGAACATGGTTCCTACCATTGAGCGTCCAATAATTGTTATTGTGACAACAATGGAGTTGTGGCTTTGGCCTAGGAACGCAGATCCCATCAGCGTTCCAGACATATTCTGAGGCAAGTATCACCTGATCAGGGAGATGGTTGATCTCCAAGAGATCGAGGTCAGGAGAGTTGACACGAAGGATAACACGGCGGATCCACTCACAAAGGTCTTTCCCTAGAGAGACTTCTATAGGACGTTGAGTATGAGATACTGCAATAAATGGCCTTAGTGCAAGTGGGAGATTGTTAGTTATATGTATACCCTAGAGGCCATTACTGTACATGCGATGTATATTATAGTGGATGCTTGGACATATATAGGGAGGAATTTCTTGCTCGACATGATAGTATGCTATCTGGTTGCTCTTTATCTTAACATGTACACTTATTGTCTCTCTATTACATGTTGATAAAGCCCTTAGGATGAGTACTTGACTACCAGGATTATGATGCAGATCATACTAGTGGGGCAAAGGTAGTCGGTAAGTACATCCTTCAATAGTTCCTAGTCGTGGGAGTATCGAGACGGGGCATCGATATTGAAGAGTAGACTAGTGTATGCACTTCTTGGCCCATATGATGGGCAATGGATGATCCCACATCCATTGGTGTTTGACATCAGAGAAGTTCTACAGGTGCTCAGTGGAGACTGGATACACTGAACGGACTCGCTGAGAACTCCTAGATGGTATTATACCTATCGTCGGATAGCAGTTCTCCGGTGACGCTGGTACAGGTTAGTCTGTCAACCCGAGATCGTCATAGAGTCTTATGTGATTCCCACTGTGCTTTGATTTCCACCTTACCACGTTCAAGAGATCATACAAAACGGTGGTTTTTGGGTACCGTCCCGAGTCACATGGAGGCAATGAGCAATAGGAGGGGATTCGTCTCTCTCGGTATTGGGGGTTGATGTTACGCTATGCTTGATTGGCCATAACAGGAAATCCCTGGCCATGGTTGCTGAGATCTACTGGTAAGTGTTATCAGTAGTTTCTCGAACCGTTATGAGCCTCACATCGGCATGACTTATCAGGCTATTAGGGTCTGACATTTACCACCCCCACGCTGAGATATGCGACATATCAGACGAAGAGACCGGACTGTACGGTAGTGTTACTCATTAGATTCGCAGGAGTATGAGCAGGCTTGCTTGTTGATCTTCTGATCGCTCAATACCCGGGTGGCCGTTACGTTTAGCAGACCACTTGCGGCTTGTGGGTGTTTGATATGATCATCACCTACTGCCGGCGTATTGACGAGACTTTAGAGTCCTACACCGTAACATTTCATAAATATAAAATATTATTTTTGGAATTTAATATTAAAATAATATATTTCGCGAAAACTACCCGATTTGCGAACTTGGGGTTTTCGTAAAATGTTATAAGTATATACCAATATTTGGAAATTAATTGGTGATTAAAATGATTTATTTATTTTAATGATATTTATCGGATTTTTGGGCAAAATCCGTATTTTTACATTTTCCGTGACTTGTGCATGTTATGCATTGTGTTGTGACTTGTGCATATTGTGAGTTTTGTGAGATAAAGAACGAGAAGGAAAAGAATTGAGTTTGTGTGTGAAAAGGATTAATGGATATAAAACAAAAGGAAGAAGAAACAAGAATAGATATTTTGTAGGAGGTGAGTGTAGGGGAGATTTTTGTGAAGAGAGTGAGGCTAAGAGAGAGAGGGAGGAAGACTTGGCTACCATATTTCCTTCACTCATCCATTATTTCCTTCATCTTCATCATCTCCATCACTTCCTCACTACCCCATTGCCACATCTCCAAATACTTGCCAAAACCTTATACCCCCTTCATTAAAAACATGCACAACCTCATCCTCAACACATTGGACCATCCAAGTTTGGATTTTGAAGACTTGGGCAACTCAAGAAAGTTCTTTGGTTGCTATTAAGGTAATCCATTCACTTTAGAATCGTATTTGCGTTAAGTATCGTATTTTTAGTTAGAAATTGAGTTAATTAGGATATCTTTTTTAGAAAATTATAAGTTGCTGTCTAATGGCCAATTGAGGTTTAGTGAGTATTTTCAAGACCTTAGAGACTGATTTAGAGGCCTGGGAATGAGTTTAGAACCCCATACACGAACTTAGAAACTTTCCGTGTCGGTTTTATGACATTCTTGGAGGTCTACAGGGAATCTGGAGCAATCCGGAACCTTTATAAAAATATTTAAAATATACATTAATCTAGTTAGACTAATAGGAGACCACCATGAGAAGAAGGGGCCCAAATTCCAAGGTGGGGCCAGCCCCGGCGGTTACTGTAGCCACTTTGGTCAGCTACTGTAGCAGTTTTGATGCTGGGGTTTTAGCTGTAGCTCACACACCCTATAACATAGCTACTGTATTTTTCTTTTTGTCCCAGATCACCTGAGCCAAAATCTGGGAGCATATTGGGATGGTTTTGGGTTATGTTTTCCGTATTTTGGAATTCTTGGTTTTGATATTATTTATGAGATTTGGTCGTTTGATGTTTGTACGTCAATGACAAGAGTTGGTTGGTCGTTTTTACATGCGTAGGCTATAGGTTCTAACCTATGAGCGCACCGTGTGCCGTATCGGTTTTCGGACATTTATTTTAATGGTATTGCGATATATGTTGATATTGTAGGTACCTTCGCGTGGATTCCGAGACGACGAAGCATATCGACTACGGCTGAACAAGGAGTTCTGCAGGTGAGTAGATTTATATCTACGGGGGAAGTCGGGTGGATGGCGTATAGCACCCCCGTAAATTATAATGGAAACCGATATGTATATATAGAATATGGTTAAGGAAACCATGTTAGAAACTTATGGATATGGTTAAAGAATTGGTAGAAGACAAAATATATCACGACTTAAGGTTATAGTGTTTGGTTTAGTATGACATGTTATGATAGAAAGGATGTCTCGAATTGATATATAAGAATATGATAAGTGAACGTGAATCGCGACATATAGATAGGTAGTACACGAGAATAAGTATGAGATTTTTAAGATAGGATATATATATATATATATATATGTAAAATGACTTGATGTGGGATATAAACGTGATAAAAAGAGTATATGATGTGATATGAAGACTTGTGTGATATGTCGTTATATGGATGCGAGTCGATATGAGATAATTGATACCTTTGCCGGTCCCCTGATATGAGATTGTTATGGATGCGACCTGGGACATAGGTATATAGATATATATAATATTGTGAATCATAAGTGATATGTCGTACGAGACGTTAGGTTCCTACCCTCTGTGTCATAGTATTACCTTTATGATATAGTTGACCTAGGAATCGTTGTTTATTTCGATTTCTACCTGATGATGTTTTCTACTCACGAGTTGGCAACTCACCCCCGTTTTGCCACAGTTCTTGCAGGTTGACCGCTTGGATCAGTAGCGGCATCGCTGGCACACAGCTGCTTTCGGGTGATTTGCTTGGTAGGTGGTACATGTTGGATCGTGCCACTCTTGTATTATTATTCCTATTGTATTTAGTCAACTCCATCAATCAGAAACTAGTATTTGTATAAGTAGTAAGACTTAGCAAGACTTGTAGTTGCGAGACTTGAGCGATGGGTTATATGTTCGCTTGGTGGGTTTGATGTCTTGCTTTACATTATTCCTTGTGTTGATCTTCGCCGTTGGGCGTCGTATACTTATATTCTGTCTTGCGTGGTTGTGTCTCCGCCGATTGGCGAAGAGCTAGCTCCCGCTTGGGGATGCCTTTTATATTATCATGGATATGTGGTTTTGGCTCAAAATATACAAGGGAGGTGCTGCCCAAATTTTCAAAAGACAAAACATGATTCATTATACCTTTATTCCAAAACTTCACCTTTTCTATTTTCTTAAATAGGTTTAGATTTCTGGGTTTCGGCTTACTTAATTTACGTTGAGCCTTTAGACGATGCGTGATTTAAGTGTCGGTCGTGAATTAAATTCCGGTCGTGACAAAGTTGGTATCAGAGCGCTAGGTTTAACTTTGGTTCGAGTCTAGATTTGACTATGTGGAGTCTGGGAAGTAATTTATTTTGTTACATAGGCTTGACCTTACAGAACTTAGACTTGAACAGGGGGTATTAAACCCGAACATTCGTTTCATAGGCTGACCCTGATTGATGGAGTAGGTAGCTTGAGTAGAGTGACGTACCGTACGTATGTTCTGCGGCATATTTACGATACGATACTCCACTTAAGTGACCTTAGGATGTACATATCTTGAGACTTGTGATTCTCTTCGTTCCCTTGATTTTACATCTATTTGGGATCCTTGATTCTATTCGTTTCCATGATCATACCCTCACTAATTTCGTTCCTCCTTATGACCATGTATTCATTCTGGATCTATTGATTCATTTCATCCCTTTGATCTATTTCGTCGATACATAATTGAGGTTCCTGTCACCATGGTTTGAGCGCAGATTGAGCTGCTGCTAGTGATGCGGTCAGGGCGAGCTCGTCGTGGACGAGAACTGACCATCGTGTTTTCTGGTGACATGGGAACGTATCGATTTAGTGTTTGTGTTGTGACCTCTCGTTTGAGGCGAGTGTACAGTTTTTTACCGGATGATCGAGCCATTGTTAAAGGCTTCCTGTTGTGAGAGGACTGTTGATGTACAGCCTACCTCAAGGATTGTGATGTCATCTACCTTGTCGACAAATGACCCAGCTGTTGCTGAGATTGATGGGATGTCGCTTCCAGAGCTTACGAGCTGATATCGCTGGAGCTTTCAGGCAGAGATGCGACGGGAGATAGCTAGTCTATCTTGAGTTGAGAAACAAAAATGATTCGTCAGATTTGATGCGCCGACGCAGGCCTAGTTGAGTTGAAGATTTCCAGTGTGGAGAGTCTTACTCAGATCTAGAGTAGATAGATCCAGAGATGACGTTGTTCGTTTGATGATCCGGTAGGAGATCAGTAAGTAGACCAGCTTCGGATAGAGGACCTCACCCAGATGTGTTGTGAGTTGATCGAGAACGGATGAATATAGAGTATTTATCTGATGGTTGGGACGAGTTCCCGAGGACGTGTTCGGCTAGATATCTTCTACAGAGTGATGAAGATACCGAGTTCGTGATTTCGAGTCCATGTGAGAGATTCTGAATTAATTGTAGCCGAGAACATTTGCAGGAAGCAGATAGCACGACGTGACGTCGAAGTGGACGATAACAAAGACGAGGGGAACAAAAGGTTCGTGCGAAATGTTAACGAGCTGTTGTTACTCCCCATTGAGATTAGAGATCGAATATGTATACAGAGGCGTTGGGATACGGCCAGTTCCCGAGGAAATGCTTTGCTGAGAACGCAGATGTCCAGAAAACGAGAAGAGATTATGCAAGAGTACCGGCCTCCGTATAGTTCGGCATAATTGAGATCGGAAGAGAC
The DNA here is from genome assembly GCA_030015575.1 of Agapanthus africanus. Lineage (NCBI taxonomy): Eukaryota > Viridiplantae > Streptophyta > Magnoliopsida > Asparagales > Amaryllidaceae > Agapanthus > Agapanthus africanus. The sequence continues at coordinate 556,252,900 of JASDDO010000014.1, forward strand.
CTTGAGCAGGTGCCTTCCAGGACACTGCTGCGATGAGATTTGCACCAAGGATCAGTTGTGTCACGTGTATTCAGAGGGCCAGAGGCCGACGCCAGTGACGTGATGCTTTACGAGTGATCATGCAAATGGGCCGAGAGATGACCAGAGGAGGGTCAGAGTGGAATCGTTTCCGTTAGTACACCAGACCGGGCCGTTGAGCCAAGGGACTGCGATATTTGTAATTCGCAGAGAAATGAGGACCCAGAGACAGAGGACGTCAAACCGTGAGCAGGAGGCAAGTGGATGTTCTTGCTCTGCCTATTTTGGGCGCACCGATATTTTCGAAATTGTAGGAGGTGTACCTCAATGTCATTTATTGCGATTTGTTTTTTTGATCCGAGTATCACGCTTATATCGCTTGGATTTGAGTTTTGATGATTGAGTTTCATGATATTGATTTCATGCACCATTGCTGCACCTATTGGGTATTTACATTTTTGTGCGTATTTATTGCACTTGATATCGGTTTTGTGCCTTTGTAGCATGTGTTTATGATTTCGTGGATTTCATACGGTCGATTTGATTTTTGTGTGTGTGGTACGGACTCGGTTTGATTCTTGCACTCGGTATAGCTCACATATGCTTGCAGTACATTGATACGTATTTTGTGCACGCAGTTGCGTACGTTTTTGGATTTTATATACCTTGGTACACTCGGTGTTGTTTTTATACGCATTTGAGTTATTGATGAGCTTTCGTGCACTGGATGCACCGGATCCGTATTTCGTGCATTGGTTGCACCGTATTCGTATTTTGTGCATTTGTTGCACCAGATGGGTATTTCGTGCATTGGTTGGACTAGATTTATACTCCGTACATTGGTTGCACCCGATTTGTGTCTTTGAGCATTCGTTTTACCAGATTTGTGTTTTCGTGCGCGTGTGTACTTGATGTTCGTTTTCGTGCATACTACTGCACTAGATGGTTTAAACGAACCTGACGCGCTTGGGTTGGATTTTTGCGCGTATTAGGCGCTTGGTATTGGAATTCGTACATGTTGGATGCACTTGACTTAGATTTTATTCGTGCACGTCGGATGCACTTGATTTAGCTTTCATTTGTGCATGACAGACGCACTTGAATTGGATTTTCGCGCATGTTGGGCGCATGATATGAGATGTGATTTTGTGCACACCGGATGCACTCGATTGGGGTTTTTATTCGTGCATGCTAGTTGCACTGGATTGAGATTTTCGTGCACTATAGATGCACTAGATGTTGTTGTCGTGCACATCCGTTGCACTGGACAGATACTTTCGTGCACACCCGTTGCGCCTAGTTTTTCTTTTGTGCATATTCATGGAACATGTATTGGATTTGATTTCCGTGCGCACCAAACGCACGTGATTGTTGGATACGCCTTCCGGGGCTGATTTTGCTCTTGAGCACTTTGTTTTCATGATAGGCACTATATTATGTAGTAGCCGAACATGACTGATCTGAGGACAGTGCGTGAGTATTTTGCATGCATAATAAGTTTAACAAGAGGTTTTCAAAAAAAGGGGCTATAGTCTCGCTATTTCTTACGTGTCCGCGAGCGACACGAACGTTTACAAAGGAAAACCTTTTGAGATATTTTAAAAGGGTGGAACGTATATTTTCGCAAAACATATATGAACATACATTTATTACTTTACAAATGATCGTCCGTCACTTGTGCCGTGAGTTACGCATCACACGACGATTCAGAAAAAGATTTTGCATATGTTTTGTTCAGTTTTAAGAGCTTTCTCCAAGGATGCGTACCATACCCGTATTATAGTATTTGACTAGTGCATATGGGATTTTGGTAGTGGATTTCGAGATCTGTATCTCCATAGTAACTCCGATGATATGCGTGCAAATCTGATGATTGCGTGATGCTTGACGGAGTTCGATTTTGAGTTTCGTACTCGTTTTCAAGCGCACACAATGCGCTATGTTATTTCAGTATCTCCCGTGAGTTCGGAGACCCGTTGATTTGAGCTGATTATTGAAATGTTTTAGCATTTGGGGGTTTAAATTTAAATTCGAGGACCGAATTTATTTAAAGGGGGGAGATTGTAACATTTCGGAAATATAAAATATTATTTTTGGAATTTAATATTAAAATAATATATTTCACAAAAACTACCCGATTTGCGAAATTGGGGTTTTCGTAAAATGGTATAAGTATATACCAATATTTGGAAATTAATTGGAGATTAAAATGATTTATTTATTTTAATGATATTTATCGAATTTTTTGGGCAAAATCCGTATTTTTATATTTTCCGTGACTTGTACATGTTATGCATTGTGTTGTGTTGTAACTTGTGCATATTGTGAGTTTTGTGAGATAGAGAATGAGAAGGAAAAGAATTGAGTTTGTGTGTGAAAGGGATTAATGGATATAAAACAAAAAGGAGAAGAAACAATAATAGATATTTTATAGGAGGTGAGTGTAGGGGAGATTTTTGTGAAGAGAGTGAGGCTAAGAGAGAGAGAGAGGAGGACTTGGCTGCCCCATTTCCTTCACTCTTCCATTATTTCCTTCATCTTCATCATCTCCATCACTTCCTCACTACCCCATTGCCACATCTCCAAATACTTGCCAAAACCTTATACACCCTTCATTAAAAACATGCACAACCTCATCCTCAATACATTGGACCATCCAAGTTTGGATTTTGAAGACTTGGGCAACTCAAGAAAGTTCTTTGGTTGCTATTAAGGTAATCCATTCACTTTAGAATCGTATTTGCGTTAAATATCGTATTTTTAGTTAGAAATTGAGTTAATTAGGATATCGTTTTTAGAAAATTATAAGTTGCTATCTAATGGCCAATTGAGGTTTAGTGAGTGTTTTCAAAACCTTAGAGATTGATTTAGAGGCCTAGCAATGAGTGTAGAACCCGATACACGAACTTAGAAACTTTCCGTGTTGGTTTTGTGACATTCTTGGAGGTCTACAGGGAATCTGGAGCAACCCGGGACCTTTATAAAAATATTTAAAATATACATTAATCTAGTTAGACCAATAGAAGACCACCACGAGAAGAAGGGGCCCAAATTCCAAGGTGGGGCCGGCCCCGGCGGTTACTGTAGCCACTTTGGTCGGCTACTGTAGCAGTTTTGATGCTGGGGTTTTGGTTGTAGCTCACACACCCTATAACATAGATACTGTATTTTTCTTTTTGTCCCGGATCACCTGAGACAAAATCTGGGAGCATATTGGGATGGTTTTGGGTTATGTTTTCCGTATTTTGGAATTCTTGGTTTTGATATTATTTATGAGATTTGGTCGTTTAATGTTTGTACGTCAACGACGAGGGTTGGTTGGTCGTTTTTGCATGCGTAGGCTATAGGTTCTAACCTATGAGCGCACCGTGTGCCGTATCGGTTTTCGGACATTGATTTTAATGGTATTGCGATATGTGTTGATATTGTAGGTACCTTCGCGTGGATTCCGAGACGACGAAGCACATCGACTATGGCTGAACAAGGAGTTCTGCAGGTGAGTAGATTTATATCTACGGGGGAAGTCGGGTGGATGGCGTATAGCACCCCCGTAAATTATAATGGAAACCGATATGTATATATAGAATATGGTTAAGGAAACCATATTAGAAACTTATGGATATGGTTAAAGAATTGGTAGGAGACAAAATATATCACGACTTAAGGTTATATTGTATGGTTTAGTGTGACATGTTATAATAGAAAGGATGTCTCGAATTGATATATAAGAATATGATAAGTGAACGTGAATCACGACATATAGATAGGTAGTACACGAGAATAAGTATGAGATTTATAAGATAGGATATATATATATATATATATATATGTAAAATGACTTGATGTGGGATATAAACGTGATGAAAAGATTATACGATGTGATATGATGACTTGTGTGATATGTCGTTATATGAATGCGAGTCGATATGAGATAATTGATACCTTTGCCGGTCCCCTAATATGAGATAATTGATACCTTTGCCGGTCCCCTGATATGAGATTGTTATGGACGCGACCTGGGACATAGATATATAGATATATATAATATTATGAATCATGAGTGATATTGTAACACCTTAGAATGCGATTAGTGTTAATTAAGCGTTAGTGCGGGTTTTTAAGGAAAAATTTACCAAATCGGTTTCCTCACATTTTATAATAATTAATTAATATTTTATTATTATTTTTTATGGCTTGCACACACTTGTGCATGTTAATGTGAGGGTTAGTTAGTGTTAATCTCGTTAAGTGACCATGACACCTTAAGCAATCCATGCCTTGATTTTACCTTGTCTTAACCTTGCCTTAGATATACCTTGCCTTAGATATTTTTGTGAGAAATATCTACTTTGTTTTGGATTGAGAGAGAGAGAGGTGGCTAGGTGAGTCATGAGGCATTAATGGAGGTGAGGGAGAGAGTAAGATTGAGGGATAAGTTCACCTTACACTCACCCTCTCATCATTTTCTCTCCTCACTCTCTCATTCTCTCCTCATTTTTCTCACACTCAATTATTCTTCATCTCCTCAACTCCCAAACTGAAACCCTCACTACCCCATCACTAAAACCTTGCAAAACTTCATAAAATCCCACTAAAACACTTCTCATGTCATGTTTTAGCCACTAGGTGTTAGTTATATGTATGCCCTAGAGGCCATTACTGTACATTGGATGTATATTGTAGTGGATGCTGGGACATATATAGATAGGACTTTCTTGCTCGACATGATAGTACGCTATCTGGTTGCTGTTTATCTTAACGTGTATATTTTCTGTCTCTCTGTTACATGTTGATAAAGCCCTTAGGATGTGTACTCGACTTCCAGGACTGTGATGCAGATCATACTAGTGGGGCCTGGATAGTCCATGAGTACATCCTTGAAATGTTCCTAGTCGAGGGAATATCGAGACAGGGCATCGATATTCCAGAGTAGACTAGCGCATATCTTCTCGACCCATGCGATGGGCGATGGATGATCCCATATCCATTGGTGTTTGACATCGAAGATGGTATGCGGGTGCTTAGTAGAGACTGGGTACACTGAACGGGCTCGCCGAGAACTCTCAGATGGTATTATACCTCACGTCAGATGGCAGTTCTCTGGTGACACTGGTACAGCTTAGTCTGTTGACCCGAGATCGTCATAGAGTCTTGTGTGTCTCCCACTGTGCTTTGATTTACACCCTACCACGGCTCTACTGAGTTGTGCAAACAGGTGGTTTTTGGGTACAGTCCCGATTCACATGGAGGCAATGAGCGATAGGAGGGGATTCGTCTCTCCCGGTATTGGGGGTTGATGTTGCGCTATGCTCGACTGGCCATAACAGGAAATCCCTGGCCAGGGTTGCAGTGACCTACTGGTAAATGTTATCAGTAGTTTCACACGTGTCATGGACTTCATGTCGGCATGACTTATCAAGCTATTGGGGTCTGACGTTTACCACCCCTAAGCGAGATATGCGACATATCAGACGAACAGACCGGACTATACGGTAAGTGTTACTGGTTGGATTCACAGGAGTGTGAGCGGGCTTGCTCGTCGATCTTCTGATCGCTCAATACCCGGGTGGCCGTTACGTTTAGCAGACCGCTTGCGGCTTGTGGGTGCTTGATATGATCATCATCTGCTGCCGGCGTATTGACGAGTCTTTAGAGTCCTACACAGAGGTTTCCTGGTTCAAGCGAAACGAAATAGGAGCGCATATGAGATATGTGCGGGACCGAGAATAATGCGTGTATATGATACCGTATTATATTCTCGTGATGAATGTATCGATTAGTTATATGCGATATAACCTAGTTATCGAATCATGGATTGATTCGATAAGCCGATACATTGGATACTAGTCGGTTATATGTGATATGACCGGATCGTTAAATCAAGTGTTGATTTAATGATTTAATGTATAATTATATATTTGATATATTACTTTGCATTAACTAGTATTGGTTCACTTTAAATGGATTTTCTCACTTGAAATGCACAAGTTGTATATGTGATATACTTTTGTGCACAAGATTGTATCATGTTTGATGATACATGCAAGCTAGGGTTAGTGTGAAGAATTGACCATGGTTATATGAATGGTTAGGGTTTCATTTTATTTACTTATTCATTTATTTATTCTTTTGTTTATTTTGGAAAAAGATAAAGATAAAGAGAAAAAGAATGGTTGCTAGTTTTGGTTTTAGTTGTAGTTTCTTGAAACTTTGACCAAGTCACCACTCTTGTCTCATCCTTAACCCTAACCACTCAAGTTAACCATGATCCATTCTCTACAACTAACCAAGGGTTAGTAAATGATAAGTATTGATTTGTTTATCTAATTTACATAACTTATCATATCTTCTTCTTCTTCTTCATCTTCTTCTTCCATGAAGAAAGCTAGTGACCATCAATGGCAACTAGTGAAATCAAGTGAGAAATCCAATTCTAAAGTCTACCCACTTCCTATTTCTTCATCCTCTACCTCTTGCCAAGTTGTATAGGGTGTTTCCTTCATAAGTTTTCATGGCTTGGTGAAGTTGGAGCTTGTTCTTACGATGCCTCGACGTAGATCATCTTCGGCATCGTCGTCGATGACCTAGCCCGCTTTTTCTCCGATGAAGCCGACGCTAAAGCCCAAGATACGATTTGGACAGCGAGGGGACTTCATCACGGAGCCTAGGAGGTGGTGGACCGCATCTACAAAGGTTGTAGCCCCTTTCCTTTAGATACATTTCCGTTTACTTGCTTGCTTCGCCTATACTTCTAGCCAACGATCCGTATTATGGTTTGTAGGCACTTGAAAAATTTGATTTGTGCATGTTTGATCACTTGTGAGACTCCATTAGAGTGCCTAGGAACCCAACAGTGGTATCAGAGCCTAGCTAGAGCCTTAGGCGAAATCTAGACGGAGTTAGAAGTCCGATCGACCCGAAACCCCGATTTTAACGTGCTCTCTGGACAATTTTGAAAAACTGGGTTTTTTCCCGATTAAAAATATGCAGAAACCTTAGTGCAATATTCTAAGAATTACTGTTTAAAACGGGGGCTGTGAATCGTTCATTGTGCGGCGGAACCGCCGCATATGCATGCCTAATGCGGCAGTTCCGCGGCATGTTGGTCTCCTCTGGCACATTTATAAGCACAGTAATTCTTATAGTTTATTGTTTGTGTTTCTGGGAATTTTTAATAATTTTTTAAAGAGTTGAATTTTCTGGGTTGTATTAGGGACTCGGTGTATCGATCGGATTGTCTAATTATGTCTGTGTGCTTTTCCGGATATTTTTAGAATATGTTAAAAAGTTCGACCGGATATAAATACCCAACTTTTCCCCTGTCGGGAAATTTCCAAGTGTTGGATTTTTCCGTAGTTTAACGACGTTCTAAGTAGTGCAAGTAACGCGATGGACCCTCTAGAAGACAACAAACCTTAACTTGATTATGTGACCGTCTTGAACTGCCCTTTGAACCTTCGGGTTTGGGGCAGTACGGCGTGCCACATGTGAGGCGTTGGCTTGACCCTTCTACGGCTGGACCGTTGGTACTGAGGCACGAACTGAATGTTGTTAGACTTATTTCATGTGTTGAGTAGTATCGGGAAAACTTGGGTGTTCGATTGTTCGATCGAAAAGTTTAGCATTTTCTGTTTATCCGGAATGTGATACAATAATTGGAATTCACAAATAGTTATGAGATAACGGAATGAATATTATAAACATAGAAGTTTAGTCTCACTTGATCGGTTGCCACGGAATTTTGATGTGATCAAAAGTCCGTCGCAATCACGTAGCGTACGCGGATACTCGCCGGGTAAACTTAATAGACAGCCTCACTCCATAGCCCCGACCAAGTGACTGTAGGAGAACCCCGTCGCCGAAAGCATCCGTTCGGGTGCTCGCGGTAGCGGTGTTCCGCCTTGGTGCACTTTGTCGACGGCGTCGGGGGCGCGGCCGTCTACTGAAGTTTGCGACGAGCATTCGATCAGAATGTCGGGAATCCTGTTGAATTGCCCGACTTGATATTGAAAAGAGTTTTCGATAATGAGACTAAAATGCGGGGTTTATAATTGTTAGGCATGCGATGTCTAAAGAATTCATTTGATTAGGCATGTGATGTCTAAAGGAGTTACGGATTCCAACTGTTGTAGTTTTACACTTTCTTTTCTGTGACCGTAAGTGTAATATGTGATATCGCCGGTTTCGTTGCTATATGTCAACGACAATTGGGATGGACATATTTACTTGCGTTGATGACATGTGATGTTATGTGTTGCTGGATATGTTATATTGGATCGTCGTGTTTGAATAGCCGGGGGTTTTTTTTATGTGAGATGAGTGTTTTTCCATTTTCATTCATATAAAAACTTGTATGTAATATTCTTTTATTGGGGCACTTCCAGGTTGCGGATGTTGTCACCATTTGTATATTATTTACTTTTCTGCACTAGGATAGACCTAAGGAGGGGAGCACAAGTAACCGGGTTCTGGGGTCCAGTGGGAGACCAACTCGAGGAGTCGAGTCCGGGTCTCCTAACCCTAGAATTGGTAGGGTTGCTTGCCGCTCTCGTAGGGGTCTAGGGGTGTGGGATTGGCTATTCATCACGACCGTGGAATCCGTGTTTTATACTGGCTCGTATTGAAAACACGGACGTCCTAGTATATCCAATATTTCATATGATTCTTTCTTCTGCGTTATCTGTGATGTGATCATGCGATGTTCTGTGCTCTGTTCAGATAGATGTAGTATATAGTATATATGATATATTATATAGACGTTGCTTATGTTTTACACCCGCGCTAGCCCTGCCTCGCTCTACCGTTAGTTACCTAACCTAACGGTGCAGACGGGACATCGAGGCGAATGCGGATGGCATAAGCGTACGTTTTATTTATCTGTGATGATTAGGTGGAATTAAATGATGGGATATTCATTAATGAGATTAATGAAAGAAAATAAACCTAATTGATGTTGTGGAATCGAATTTCAAAATGAAAACAAGTAGCTACAGTTCTTGCTTTGCATCGCGGTGTTCCTTGTAGAACATCCTGCACCTTATTCGATAAGGAAAGGACCAAGATCCCTTCACCGGGAGTGACTCCTTTAGCAATAACCGGCAGATGCTACAACCCTCGGTTTGTCTTTTGATCGCTTCTATAGTTTCTGCTTTGCACAGTGATATATATGATATATCCCGCACCTCATTCGACGAGGAAAGGGCCGAAGATCCCTTCACCGGGAGTGACCCCTTTAGCAAAACTAGAAAAGCCTCAAAAACATTCCATTTAAAAACCATTTGATTCCGCAACGAGATCAAGTTCAAAGCGTTAAAGGTTTTCACAAAAACCATTCGCAACCCTCCGTCATTTTAGGAAGTAGAGTACTTAGTATTCGTGTTGTGTTTGTTGACTTTAGTTAAGGCACAGTGTATGGTAGCTAAGTGATGTCTTCCTACACCGCATATGATGCGATTAGTTAGGACAGTCGCGTGACTTTGTTGACCTTAGTTAAGGGTCATGTGGGTGGGTCTTATTAATCACGAAATGACGGGTAGAACTTGACTAGTACTTATAATTTGTTGACCATAGTTAAGGTCATAGGTGCTAGGGGTAAAAACCTTTATCGGGAGTTTCAAGTGTTGAAACTTGCAATGAGATTGCATACCTTCTATATGATAGTTGGATCCCGATACCCACTGCGAGTAATTGTTACTCCTGGGAGAGTTTTGCATTTTACAATTAGCCGATCAAGTAGATGTCTAGAAAGGTGTCAACGGGGTTACGCCTCTGGGAAAACGAGGTTTACTGTAATTAGGTCCGTGCGAAAGCACAGGGAACCTCCCTCAAAGTACCGACACTGGCCTGGCTGAAAGATTGGCGAACTTGTAGAGTGTAATTAATCCCGGCTAGTCTTTCCTTTTAAGGTTTGAAGGAAGATTTGATAAAAACAGTGGGAGCCATCCTGATTAGATAAAATATATAACCAATCTGATCTTGCAAGAGCGCACGCTGAGTGTTTTCTTCTCTCTCTCTTCAGGTAGCGACCATATCACGCCTTAATCAAGATAATAATATGGATGTATTGACCGAACCCGCTTGTTATACTGAGCTGGGGAACGTTGGTCCCGCTCCGACTTATAATTGTTATAAGACCGAGCAGGAAATAGGGGAATACCAGAATTCCTATGCCGCCCAAACGAAGAAAGTGCATATGATGCATCTTCTTTGGGTGTGTTCATTAAACAGAACTGTTTCTCAGTATCCTCTGTATCTTGGGTATATGATACTGGATCAGGATCCCAGATATGTAAGCTGTTACATAGGGCTACAAAAAGGTAGAAAAACTGAGAACGGGTGATAAGTTTCATGAGACAGAAACCGGGGCAATTGTTGCAGCCAAGTCTGTTGGTCACTGTCATCCTGTATTACCAGTACATTGATTCTGAACAAATGCTATTAGATACTGAACCTGATATACAAGATCATATCAGTCTCTTTATTAGTAAAGAAGGATATAATTTTGTATTGTTGGATAATGTTTTGAACATTTCCTATATCAAACGTTGATCGGTTCAGGCACGTTATCTAAAAGCATTGACGTTCTAAATCAAACTGCAGTTCCTAGTATACAGAACACACACAAGAGGAAGAGTTCAGAAATGAACGAATTCTTCTTGAGGCATTGTAGACTAGGTCACATCAATGCGACCCGACTGGCTGAAGTTACATTTTAGATGCATATTTAAATCATTTTGAATTTACATCTTGTGAAACTTGCCAGTCATGTCACAAAGATTAGATGACCATAGCTCTGTTTATTAGAAACAGAGAAAGAGTTAGTAAACTCTTGGGACTGATACATGATGATGTATGTAAAGTCTCCTGTCTACACATGCCAGGACTGGTTCTTCATACTTCATTATATTCTCTGATAATCTCTCAAGATTCAGTCATATGTTCCTGTTGAAACATAAGTCCGAACCTTTTGAGATATTCACAGAATATAAGTTATAAGTAGAGAACCAAAATACGGGTATAAGTATTATGTCCTATGATAAGATCAGGGAGGAGAATACTTGTGCATAGAATTCCTGGACTATTCTAAAGGAGAATGAGATTTTCTCTCAGTGTTACTCCTCTGAATACACCACAGCACAACGGTGTATCAGGGCGGAGCAATTGCACAATATTAGATATGGTGTGCTCTATGATGAGTATTACTGAGTTACCTATTTCCTTTTGGGGTTATGCACTTGAGAAGCTGCATACCTATTGAATTAGGTTTGAATCAAATCAGTGCCTACCACTCCATATGAGATATGGTATGGGAAGAACCCATCTCTTAAGCGAGTTAAGATTTGGGGTTGTCCGGCCTATGTTTAAAGCAAAATCCGGACAAGATCGAGGCAGGATCAGTTCTGTAGAACTGGAAAGGTTCCAGCTATACAAAACTGCAGTTGATGATTTGACAGAACCAAAGGATTCTATAGTTCCCGACGAATCTCAGCCTCTCCGCCGATCTAGTAGGGTTCCTCATCCGCCTGAGAGATACCTCGGTTTCTCGATGACAGTGGGAGCGAGGAATGCATCATGAGATGATGACCCAACTAGTTTCGAGCAGGCCATCAAGAGTAGGGACACTGTAAGAATGGCTGGATGCTTAGCGATCTGAGATGGAATCCATGTACACCAACAAAGTATGGACTTTAGTTGCTTTATCTGAAGGGTTAAATCCCCATCAGGAGCAAGTATATCTTGAGACGATTACTTGGTATAGATGGAAAAGTTGAGACTTTCAGAGCTAGACTTGTTAAAGGTTTTCGTCATCAACCAGGCACGGATAATGATGAAACCTTTTCCATGGAATATGCTTAAGTCCATCCAGATCCTACTTGCCACGGCTACATACCATGACTGCGATATCTGGTGGTTGGGTGCCATGACTACTTTTCTAAATAATAATTTAGAAGAGAACGTCTATAAGAACACAGCCAGAGGGCTTCGTAAACAGTGGGAGCAGCGGAAACGTGTGCAAGTTGCTTTACATAATGAAGCAGGCATCGCGGAGTTGGAACGTCTGTTTTGATGTGATAGTCAAAGTGTTTGACTTCATCAAAATGGTAGACGAACCTTGTATATACAAAAGGGTAGTAGAGAGTAAGGTGGTCATCTTCGTATTGTACGTAGACAACATACTCTTGATAGGAAAAGAGTTTCCTATACTACGATCGGTCAATCTCCTATTATCACTAGGATTCTCCAAATAGGATCAAAGTGATACCTCCTAAATCCTGAGTTTTCATCTATGAGATAGATGTAATTGGATGCTAGGATTCTCACAAGATGTAGTGAGATGGTATCAATCGATCCTGGGGAGAATCACTGGAAGAGTTCCAGGGTGATAAAGACGATTGAATGTCAGTCACGGGCATTGTCTTTACCCTCAGTAGAGGGACGGTATGTTGGAAGAGTTCCAAGCTAGATACCGTGGCAAACTAGACGATAAAGGCTGGTAACATCGCTATTGAAGATACTACCAAAAAGGAAGTTTGGGTGTATATTGGTTCATAAGATGAACTAGGTTCCTGCCATTGTATGATAATGGAAGTGTGGCTTCGGCCCTGGAACCCTGGTCCCATCAGTGACCCAGACAAATTCTGAGGCAGCATCACCTGATCATGGAGATAGTTGATCTCCAGGTTGATCGAGGTTAGGAGAGTAGACTCAGAGGACAACACGGTGGATCCACTCACGAAGGCCTTTTCCCAAAGAGAGACTTTTAGGGGATGGTTGAGTATGTGATACTGCTACCACTGCTACAGATGGCCCTAGTGCAAGTGGGAGATTGTTAGTTATATGTATGCCCTAGAGGCCATTATTGTACATTGGATGTATATTGTAGTGGATGCTGGGACATATATAGATAGGACTTTCTTGCTCGACATGATATTACGCTATCTGGTTGCTGTTTATCTTAACGTGTATATTTTCTGTCTCTCTGTTACATGTTGATAAAGCCCTTAGGATGTGTACTCGACTTCCAGGACTGTGATGCAGATCATACTAGTGGGGCCTGGATAGTCCATGAGTACATCCTTGAAATGTTCCTAGTCGAGGGAATATCGAGACAGGGCATCGATATTCCAGAGTAGACTAGCGCATATCTTCTCGACCCATGCGATGGGCGATGGATGATCCCATATCCATTGGTGTTTGACATCGAAGATGGTATGCGGGTGCTCAGTGGAGACTGGGTACACTGAACGGACTCGCCGAGAACTCCCAGATGGTATTATACCTCACGTCAGATGGCAGTTCTCTGGTGACACTGGTACAGCTTAGTCTGTTGACCCGAGATCGTCATAGAGTCTTGTGTGTCTCCCACTGTGCTTTGATTTCCACCCTACCATGGCTCTACTGAGTTGTACAAACAGGTGGTTTTTAGGTACAGTCCCAATTCACATGGAGGCAATGAGCGATAGGAGGGGATTCGTCTCTCCCGGTATTGGGGGTTGATGTTGCGCTATGCTCGACTGGCCATAATAGGAAATCCCTGGACAGGGTTGCAGTGACCTACTGGTAAGTGTTATCAGTAGTTTCATACGTGTCATGGACTTCACGTCGGCATGACTTATCAAGCTATTGGGGTCTGACGTTTACCACCCCTAGGCGAGATATGCGACATATCAGACGAACAAACCGGACTATACGGTAAGTGTTACTGGTTGGATTCACAGGAGTATGAGCGGGCTTGCACGTCGATCTTCTGATCGCTCAATACCCGGGTGGCCGTTACGTTTAGCAGACCGCTTGCAGCTTGTTGGTGCTTGATATGATCATCATCTGCTGCCGGCGTATTGACGAGTCTTTAGAGTCCTACACAGAGGTTTCCTGGTTCAAGCGAAACGAAATAGGAGCGCATATGAGATATGTGCGGGACCGAGAATAATGCGTGTATATGATACCGTATTATATTCTCGCGATGAATGTATCGATTAGTTATATGCGATATAACCTAGTTATCGAATCATGGATTGATTCGATAAGCCGATACATTGGATACTAGTCGGTTATATGTGATATGACCGGATCGTTAAATCAAGTGTTGATTTAATGATTTAATGTATAATTATATATTTGATATATTACTTTGCATTAACTAGTATTGGTTCACTTTAAATGGATTTTCTCACTTGAAATGCACAAGTTGTATATGTGATATACTTTTGTGCACAAGATTGTATCATGTTTGATGATACATGCAAGCTTGGGTTAGTGTGAAGAATTGACCATGGTTATATGAATGGTTAGGGTTTCATTTTATTTACTTATTCATTTATTTATTCTTTTGTTTATTTTGGAAAAAGATAAAGATAAAGAGAAAAAGAATGGTTGCTAGTTTTGGTTTTAGTTGTAGTTTCTTGAAACTTTGACCAAGTCACCACTCTTGTCTCATCCTTAACCCTAACCATTCAAGTTAACCATGATCCATTCTCTACAACTAACCAAGGGTTAGTAAATGATAAGTATTGATTTGTTTATCTAATTTACATAACTTATCATATCTTCTTCTTCTTCTTCATCTTCTTCTTCCATGAAGAAAGCTAGTGACCATCAATGGCAACTAGTGAAATCAAGTGAGAAATCCAATTCTAAAGTCTACCCACTTCTTATTTCTTCATCCTCTACCTCTTACCAAGTTGTATAGGGTGTTTCCTTCACAAGTTTTCATGGCTTGGTGAAGTTGGAGCTTGTTCTTGCGATGCCTCGACGTAGATCATCTTTGGCATCGTCGTCGATGACCTAGCCCGCTTTTTCTTCGATGAAGCCGACGCTAGAGCCCAAGATATGATTTGGACAGCGAGGGGACTTCATCACGGAGCCTAGGAGGTGGTGGACTGCATCTACAAAGGTTGTAGCCCCTTTCCTTTAGATACATTTCCGTTTACTTGCTTGCTTCGCCTATACTTCTAGCCAACGATCCGTATTAGGGTTTGTAGGCACTTGAAAAATTTGATTTGTGCATGTTTGATCACTTGTGAGACTCCATTAGAGTGCCTAGGAACCCAACACTAGGTTGCCTTGGAGCTTGGAAAGCTAGGTTTTTTGAGCAAGAGTGGCTAGGTAATGACCTCTAACTGTTAATTAGGAGTTTATATTGTTGTGTTGCCTTGTAGTTATTGATTAGAACACTAAAGGTTTAGTTTTGTGCAATTATCGTATTTTTAGTGTCTTTATGGAGTCTTTGTGATCTGCTGTAGAACCAGGTGTTTGTTGGAAAAGTTCACATCACAGTGACCTAGTGTTGAGGTATGGAGCCCACCATAAAAACCTGAGACCATTCCCAAAAATCGTGGCTGCAAATTGCGGCCAGAGTGGGGGCTGGGGTGTTGAGTTTTGGGCGTAGGGTCTCTGGGGTTGTATGTGGTCTCGTGGAACTTGCAACTTTCACTAATTATTTGTGTATCAAAATCTGTGATCACTTTGCTATAATCAAGTGTTTTGAATACGCGTGTTACGTTATCCGACACGGTTCGTGATCTTGTGTAGCTGCTGCACTAGGGTTGGTTTTGGAGTTTCGCTACACACGTTAGCCACTAGACGAACACTTGTGAGTTGGATTGGAGTTGGTGAGTCGGTCAAACGTAGTTTGTACGTGATATTGGTCGATTTCTGAGATTTTGCACTTGCTATGTTTGTGTTAATAGGATAGCAGGCGGGGACTTCGAACGCTGCGAAGAAAAGGAAGCAGGTGATTGGATCTACCTAGCTCGAGATTGTCGGTGAGTAGATTTAACATCTATGGGGAAATCGCCCGTATGGCGTTAAGCGTCAGGGCTAGATTGTCAGTGTATATGCCCTAGAGGCCATTACTGTATCATACTAGTTTGTATATTACTTGATGGAAGCTTGGGATATTCACAGTTGTATATACAATCTTGCTCGAAATGGTAGTATGCTACTTGGTTTGTCTCTGCTTTAATATGTGCATGTGTTTCTTTTAGCATATCGCTGATATATATATTAGTAGAGCCCTTAGGATCTTTGCTTGATTACCAGCGTTGTGATGGCGCTCACACTCGTGGGAGCTGGGTAATCCATAAGCACATCCTTATACAGGTCCCTAGTCGTTGGACTATCGAGACAGGGCATCGATACTCCGGAGTAGACTAGCGTATGTGCTTCTTATCCCAGTTTGGGAGACGGTATGTCCTACAGCCGTCAGTACGTCGTACTTGAGATAGTATACGGGTGCTCGTTAGGTTACGAGTACACTGGACAGGACTCGTCGGGAACTGTTGGTTGGTATTATACCTATCGTCAGTTATCAGTTCCCAGGTGACATGAGTACAACTTAGTCCGCTGACTTGACATTGTCACTTCGCCTCGAGTGTGTTCCCACTGCACTTTGATTACTACCCTACCATGGCTCAAAGGAGTCGTGCAAACAGGTAGTTTTTGGGTGCAGTCCCGAAGCACTTGGAGGCAGTGACGGTTAGACAGGATTCGTCTCTCCCGGTATTGGGGGTTGACATCGCGCTGTGTCCAGGAGAGCCATTACACGAGTAGTCCCTGGCCAGGGCAAGCGAGATATACTGGTAGGTTTCCAGTGTTATCTCAGGGTGTTCTGGGCTACACTCCGACACGACTTGTACCACTATTAGGGGACTGACGTTCACCGCCCCCTAGGCCCGCCATGCGATGTATCAGACGAACAGACCGGACTATACGGAGACTGTCACATACAGGCTCAGTAGGAGTTCAGATGGGGTTCACCTCGTCAGTCTTCTTATCGGCATCTACCTGGGGACCGTTACGTACAGCTAGTGCCGCTTGCGGTCTGTGGTTAAACCCACTGCCAGCGTAGTGTCGAGTCTTTAGAGTCCCACACAGAGAGCTATTCGCCTTTAGGCAAAATGAGTAGAGGTCGCATGGTTTTCCGACAGGGTTCGTTCACATCCGCGCACTTGTGCACGTTTGTTGTCCGGACAGCTTATACTAGCGGGCTTTGGTTTAAGCTGGATCCTAGTATATGATTTGGGATTGGTTTTTTCTCATTGTATTCGTGTTCCTCGGATCACGAATACGGGTGCGTATGCACAGTTGCTTGAGACAGAGGGAGAGGACTTTGATTAGGGTTAATGACTATTGTCATTTTATTAATCCTAATGCTTATGTGTGTATTATGGTTAATTGATATTAGTTTAATATAATTGTTTATGGTTATGGTTGTTGACCATTTGACTATCTTGACTTGTTGACCTTAGTTGACAAGTTGACCATCATCATTCCATATAAAAGATGCTCTTTAATCCTTGCAATTAGCATTAAATATGAAATGATAATGGTCATGTCATGATTAACCATGACAATTATCTAGCTAATTATCTAATTATAATAATTCACACATATATGTGAGAATGGTTATTATTCTCTCATTCTATCATTCATTTTCTCTCTCTTGTTCTTCCTCTCCCTCAAGCTCTCCCCTCTCATGTGTTGAGAAACACTTGAGCTTGAGAAAAACCTCTTCTTGATAATCTCTACTCTCATCTAGGGTTCAAGGATTAGCACTTCTTGCACCCTGGTTACTTCTAGCTTGGAGTTGAAGCCAAAGGTTGAGGCTTTCGGGTGGATCTTTCTTCGACTTGAGAAGACGACAAAGGTGACCTCTTTCCACTACTTCAAAGAACAAGGAGAGAAGGACATAAAGCCCTAGGTATAAGCTTTCTAACATTTAGCTAGTTTCTAGTTAGCTTTAGCATGTTTTTGTTTAGCAAAGATCCTTCTTTGTCTAGTCCATGTTGCCTAAATTGATAAAAATTTGATTTTTATTCCGTTTTCCGCCTCCCCGTAAGCACCGGGGTGGGCAACGTGGACTTACATAGATATGATATGATATTAGCTGCATTGCTTATATGCACATATAGAGATTGTGCACGGACATCATTGCATCTTATTACTTGTTGTGCCTAGACTTGTACCCATTGGACACTGCACTATTATTGACAGTTCATGTTGCACGAGCACTAATTGTATGCTATACACACACTGTCGGTAATTGCCAGGATACGCACAACACACATTCATATGTGATATGGTATTGATTAGTGATATTGAGGCATTGATTCTTGTGCGGTTGCGCATATGAAATACACTTGCATGCATACCTATATGCTTACATATGCCTAAGTGGTAGGGTATTGTCATTTGACATTGAGACATTGATTCTTGTTCTATTGTGCATATGAAATATAGCATACATGTATACCTTGCTACAGCTACACATATACCTACATGGTATTGCATCATTATTGACATGTATATACACATACCTTGCTACAGCTACACATATACCTACATGGTATTGCATCAATATTGACATGTATATACACATACCTTGCTACAGCTACACATATACATGTTTACCGCTGAAAGACGCGACCAGAACGTTGGGACGTCTGGCCTGAATTTTAGGGGCAGATGCTATTTGGTTTTATCCGTCCACCTCTCCGAAGATGCCAAGTTGATTTATGACACCATGTATCGAAGGTTTAAACGGATGCGGCCGATGTAGCAGATTTCGTCAGATTCCCCCTCGTTGAGGGGTTTTTGATTGTGGGGACGCTCTTCCCTGCAGGCGCAAGCCCCTGCAGTTAATGCTGGAGATAGTGCCCTCAGAGTCAATTATTGGATCGCAGGTACGTGATTGCAATGATTGCGGAGGATCTGTACCGGTAGGACAGTCTTACTCGAGATGATAGTATGCTATCTGGTTTGCCTTTATCAGTCGTGTACATGTTCAGGTGACTGATTACATGTTACACTTTGATAGAGCCCTTAGGATCTTGCTTTATTACTAACAGTATGATGGCGATCATATACGTGAGAGTTGGGTGGTTTATATGCATATCCTTAATTGTGGTCCCTAGTCGTGGGAGTTTCGAGACAGGGCATCGATACTCCGGAGTAGACTAGTGTGTACAGTCGAGACCCCGACGAGGGACGGTGGCCGGTCTCACAAGCCACTGGTGTCAGTTGGATCACCTAAGATGTATACAGGTGCTCATTGGGTTATGAGTACACCGGACAGGACTCGCCGGAAATCTGCTAGTTGGTATTATACATATCGTCAGATAGCAGTTCCCTGGTGACATGTGTACAGGTTAGTTCATCGACCTGAGGTCATCATTTGTCTCGTGTGAGTTCCCACTGTGCTTTGATTTCTACCCTACCACGGCTCAAAGGAGTCGTGCAAACAGGTAGTTTTTGGGTACAGTCCCGAGCCATATGGAGGCACGTGAGCGGATCGGCAGGGGATTCGTCTCTCCCGGTATTGGGGGCGAGGTCGTGCTCTGTCTAGGAGAGCCATTACACAAAGTCCATGGCCATGACAGGAGATTTACTGGTAGGTACTCCAGTAGTATCTCAGGGTGTTATTGGGCTACACTCCGACACGACTTA
Source organism: Agapanthus africanus (assembly GCA_030015575.1). Lineage (NCBI taxonomy): Eukaryota > Viridiplantae > Streptophyta > Magnoliopsida > Asparagales > Amaryllidaceae > Agapanthus > Agapanthus africanus. The sequence goes on from JASDDO010000014.1 coordinate 556,272,364, forward strand.
TACTGCTATTGGGGGTCTGACGTTACTAGCCCCCTAGGCAGATATGCGATACTCATTGACGAACGGACCGGACTGTATATGCATTGTCACTGTTAGGCTCAGTAGGGTTTCCGGATGTGTTCGCTCATCGGCCTCCTTTGAGGTCTGTCCATGGGCAGCCGTTACGCATTGCTAGTGCCGCTGACGGTTTGTGGTTAAACCCACTGCCAGGGTATTGACGAGTCATTAGAGTCCCCCACAGACAGTTTCCCAAGTTCGGGCGAAACGTTGTAGAGGCCGTATGGTTTTATGGCAGGGTTCGGAAAATGCACGTGCGTTTACGCACGTGTTATTTTTCGGGCAGATGATACTGGTCGGCTTTGGTTTAAGCCGGATCCGAGTATTATATTGAGTAGGTATAATATCTTTGTCTCAGTTGCATTTGTATTCGGTCGTAATACAAATGCAGGTATATTTATACAGTTACGGGGTTATCCTGAAAGTCGTTTCAGGATCACTTTTGGAAGTTGCCAGTTTCCAGTTTTCTATCAGCCGTCTTTTAACATTCGGTTAAAAGCGGATTTATCTTTTCTTGAGATGAGGTGAGTCAGTGTTCTAGAAGTTTCTAGAAGTGATGACAAGGATGGTGACTAGGTTCATGAACCTTTGATTGCATTTATTATGTGATGACTAGGTTTAAGTGAGTCATGGTTTACATTAATGCATTTTGTTCTTGTTAAGATTTTTTCTTCATGATAAGCTTTATGTTATGGTCACCACTTGGTTCCTACACTCACCCCCCCTCCTTTAAGTGGCCGGCCCCTATCTCCTCCTCCACTTCTTGACTTGAAAAAGATTATGGTTGTTAAAAAGAAAAGACTAAAGTTTTGGATGCATGGAAATTTCATAGTTCATATCTCATTCCATTTCATTTCCATCGGCAACTTCATTTACCGATCGTCCACGGATTTGGACGAAGTGAGACAAAGTCATCTACTCATTCTCTACATCAATCTTGGTCGTCTCTTTTAGCAAACTTGACGACCGAGTTGCCTCGAGTCAGAGGCGAGAGCCCGTTTAAAGAATCGTCGACGTGGTGCCACCTGGACGAGGAGATCGGAGATCGACGAGAACGGAGCAGCCGCAACGGAGCGTGGGATGATGGTTAAAGAACGAAGGACTCAGATCGTTCGGTATAACCTTTCTACACTCTTTACAGTTTGTTAGTTTAGCAATAATGGAAGATCCTGGTTAAAGTATACGATAGCGCTAGTTAAAAGTTTTTTGTTCCGCATTTGGTGTCCGTAGACGGCCGGGACGCTACCGTAGACTTACAGTGGTATCAGAGCCTCACCATTTTGCTATACTAACTTGTGCTAACGCGTTTAAAATATCGATCGAACCGGAAATCAAAAACTGCAAAATCCAAGTTCACAATTTCTATCGATTTTTAAAGAAGTCCTAAAATTATTCTACATATCACAGAAAGTTGTGCAGGGTTTTTTAAGCACACTGTGAAAATTTGGGCAAGTGATCTCTCAAGATTGCCGCGGAATCACGGCCAAACCCATGGTTTGGCCGCGCATCCGCGGCCATTCTATGTGATCAATGCACCAAATTTGTACAATGTCTTCTCTGTTGGAATTTGGGGTTTTTGGTATATATATTTTGGGCCCAGATTTTGTTACTGTTCACCAGATGTTCGTGGGGCCCACTTTGTGATATTTAGTCGATCGAAATTTAAACATGTTAGTTTACAGTGCTTACATTATATCTCCGACCGGGAATGTCATTTGATCGGTAAACCGCGTCTGATTGCTATAGTTCTTTTAGACGGGTTTGCGAACGTGACATTCGCGTTGATGTTCTGTGTTGTGCTGTGATGTTGCGGATTTGTCGTGATGGATAGCAGTGTGCAATGATAGTGCAGTTTGGATTTATTTGTATATTTGATATTGCGGGGCGAGCGTCCAACATGTGGACTACCGTCACTGCCTGTTGTATAATATTCTTTTGGGGCACGACCAGGTTGCGGTCGATGTACCTGTTGTACTATTTTTCATTACTGTACTAGGTTTTGCCCCGCGATGGAGTACACGGATAGCCGGGTTCTGAAGGGCAACGGGTCCGCATCTCATGGTTTTGAGAGGCAGAGGGGCCCCACTCTAGAATTGGCAGACTATTCGCCGCACTCGTAGGGGGTACAGGTTGACCCAAGGAGGGGTGCTCAAGCTACCGGATTCCGTGAAGTGAAGGGTGGTCCATTCACTATGCTGTAGGGGGCTGTCTCGCTTCAGCTTTTGGCGGGTAACTTGCCGCATCCGTAGGGGTCTAGGTTTCATTGCACAGGCTATCCATACGACAGGGGAACGTCGGGTTTCAGCAGCGGCTCTGTGAAACTCGGGGATCCCAGATTATCTGTATTGTTCTATGATGCTTATTACTTTTCTGTAATGTTGCATATTATCACGCCTGGAGCGATTATTGTATATTGGTTTATATACTATTAGATGTTGTATATGTTTTACACCCGCGCTAGTCCAGTCCCCGCTCTGTCGTTAGTTAAGTAACCTAACGAGTGATGACGGGACCCAGTGACGAATGCGGATGGCATATACGTACATTTTATTTTCGTTCTTTTCTGGTGTGATTAATTGATGGGACTGCGTTGATTCTAATCAATGCAAAGTAAAACAAACTTGTTTGCAGTTGTTGGAACAAATTTAAAAAGTGTTATTGCAAAGATGTTTCCTTTTGTTATGCATAGCGGTATTCAGTGGAATATCCTGCACCTCATTCGACGGGGCAAGGGCCGATATCCCTTCACCAGGACTGACCCCTTGGGCAGAAGTTTGCATCAGGGTAATAACTTCACTATAGTCGATTACATGTTGCTTTGCACCGCGGTATTCAGTGGAATATCCTGCACCTCATTCCACGAGGAAAGAGCCGAGATCCCTTCACCGGGAATGACCTCTTTAGCAAAAGGTTTTCGCCACTATATTTTAAAAAGCTATCAGGTTCCTTCAGCGATATCAAGTTCGTTACGTTAAAGGTTTTTCGCCAAAAACCAGCCGTAGCCCTCCGTCACTTCTTTTGGCTATTCAGTAGTATTCAAGCTATGCATTTTAGCCAAAGTTAAGGCATAGTGTTTGGTAGCAGCTGGGTATTCATTTATTGCATAGATAGATGAGTTAGTTTGGGACAGTCGTTCTGCCGATTGGCCAAAGTCAGGGGCATGTGCGGGTGTGTTCAAATTGACAAGATAGTGACGGGTAGAACTTGGCATGTGACTTATGACATTTTGACCAAAGCCAAGGTTATAAGAGCATGGGGCAAAAATCATATCGGGAGTTTCTAAAGAAACTGAAACTTGCCAAGTATGCGCATACCTTCTGGAGTATGAGTAATGTGGATGCATTCCATCACGTTATAATGCGATGAGAGTTGGATCCCGATTCCCACTGATGAGTTGGTTTACTCTTCGGGTGATCCCGATTGATTCTTCTTTCAGGTTTGGAGGAGAATTTGACAGGACAGTGGGAGGTTTCCGGATTAGATAAAGTGATAACCATTCTGATCTAGGTTAGAGTGCACGCAGAGTGTTTCTTTTCTCTCTCTCTTTGGCAGCGACCTTTGACCGACCCTAGACTATGACTCAGTGACCAGGTTGACCGAACCTTCTTAAAATACTGGCTTTTGGATTGTCTGAGTTGCATAAGTCATTGCCACTCCTTCTTTTACCCTTTGAATTTCTCAGAACACCCGTATTACTACGGATATCCACTTCCATTGGATAGATCCATCGTATGGTTATATACGAACTCGAAGGGACTTCTTCGAGGATGGATCCAGGTTCAGGAGAATTAGAATTGGTTTATTCAGTTGTCTTTTATTATCACCTTCTCTCAGGTTGCGAGAGCTCCTTGGTTTAGGAGAGTACACCTATTACGCTTATTGGATAGTCTTATTCCAAACCATAGGCAGGTGCCGAAAGGTAGGGAATGAAGAAAACCAATTAGCCTAAGTAGGGTGTGCAGAAGGTAATATGTAAAGACAAAATAAAGGGATTAGAAAGAGGGCAAAGTAAATTGCGACTAATATCATTCACGACCAAAACCGCGTACTTCATCGCCACTCCTATTTCACCTTTAAACGAATAAGGTATTATTCAGATGTCTTTTATCATCACCTTCTCTCAAGATGCGAGTACTCCTTGGTTTAGGAGGGTACACCTATTATGCTTACTGGATAGTCTTCTTCCAAACCATAGGCTGGTGCCGAACGGTAGGGAAGGAAGAAAACCATTTAGCCTAACGATGGTGTGCAGAAGGTAACGACTAAAGACAAATAAAGGGACTTGGAGAGATGGCAGTGAAATATACGGTTAAAGTCATGAATTGGATTATGGAAAGGGCATTGCTATGAATACCAGGGTACCCCTACGAAACATTTTCATGTTTCAGTGCATTGTTAAAAGAAAACTGTTTTCCCGATTAGATACTTACTCCAAGGGTATGTATTTACCAGGTTTCATTCTCATATCTGTATGGTTTTACAAATGATGAGTGGGAGTAAGATATTGGGAATTAGGTGATCATCCTCATTATATTGGAATTCGTTGTAATTGGTGATATTTGAGGAAATCGCCAGGGTACAGTTTTTAACCTACGACGCACAGGTTTTGAGTTGCTTAAACTCAGCGGACTTATACAGGTTTTTGTATGTTGTCCAGTATCCATCAGGACAAAGGGGTAGGTCCTCGTACTATGTTCTGTTTACTTATGACTTCTCTAGTATTTAGACAAGTGTTTCGTAGAAATACAAGGTCTAAGTTTTGAGAAGTTGTGGGTATAAGAATAAAGTAGAGAACCAGGTATCACAAGTATCGGGATTCTTCAAAGAGATCGAAGATGTAGATTCTTGTGATTGGTATTCAGATGATAGTAATAGTTTTGAGAAATGTGTTTCTCTTTTAGGTTGCTCATAATTGGATGGATTTCTAAGTTGAGTAATGCTGATTAGCCTCTTTCCATTAAGATGATATGCACTGGAGACAGTTGCATGATTTGAATCTGGTTCCAATTAAAATAGTGCCAAAGTTTCCATATTGGATATAGAATAGTTCATACCTTAAAAGATGTTAAGGTACGGGGAGTTGTCCAGCTTATGCTTAAAACCAGACTCTGGATAACTCAGGGCACGTTTCTGTAATGGCTGTTTGTTGGTTGACCCTGGCTATGACGAGGGTTGATATTCTACCATTTGGAAGATCAATAGTGATATTGTTCTTGACTCGCCACAGTTTTAGTAAAATGGATTTTTTCAGAAAACATTAGTGGGAGTATGGTAGAACTGGAAGTGATTCCAGAACCGCGAACGATTATGGAAAATTTAATAGGACCTATATATTCAATCAGGTTTGACATTCCAATAGCCACTCCGCTGATATGGTGGGTAACCTCAGACACCCGAGAGGTACTCCGGTGGCCTCAAGGACGGTGACAGGGAGGTTCTTATCTACCCAGACTTGACACTACTGTTGTTCCAGGCTATGAGACCCGGTAAGAGGGTTGTCGTAGTCAGTGGGAGCAGCGGAAGTTTAGTGGGCAAGAAGCTTATGTCTATTTATAGACTTGAGCAGTTACAGCGGAGATAGATCATTTAATTTTGATGTAACAGTCATGGGTTTGACTTCATCAGAATAGGAGATGGATCTGTTAAGAAAGTAGTAAGGTGTGATGTCATAGTATTTGGATGACATACACAGAGTAGGAAGTAAAATTCCTATACTACGATCGGTTGTACTGTGGTCGTCACACAGTTGTTTCTCCAGACAGGATATGGATATAATATTTGACATTCTAGTTTCTAGATCTATGGTTTTTTTAGATCTGGATTTGGGTAGTTTCCTAATGTGGGTACTTTAACAGTATTCTAATGGTTTTTAGAATAGATGACTCCTAGCATGGTGGTGTAGCTGCAGGTGATGGAGTCACCCTCTCTAAAGGTGTCTTACAGACTAAAGGAGAGAGGGATGTGCATGATTGGCAGATCACTTGCTTAGGCAATTGAGTCAATCATGAGATATCAAGTACCACACCAAATGTTATTTTTGCACTATATGCAATAAGTTTGTATTAATCCAATCCTGGAGAAACATAAGGAAGCAGTTTTAGAACATAAGTACATGTTCTACGGATTTGATGACGGCAGCCTCCTTCGGGAGACGGTTATCATTCCAGGATTCAAAGGTGACATGGATGACAGAGTGATTGTCAGAGTTTTAGTTTTCCCTCTTACGAGGGACGGTATTATGGACAGGTGGTCCAAGAGGATACTGTGGGTGGCATGGTGCCGGATACTGATTAGGTTCAGTGATCAATACAGTCTAAGAAATTTGGATTTGGAGTTCATTTATGAACTAGGTCCCATCAGATATCCAGACACATTCTAAGACAAGTATTACTCAATTCGGGAGATGGCTTTCTCCGCGAACTTGAGATTAAGAGAGATATAGAAAGAAACATCTAGGCGGATCCACTCACTAAGGCTATTTCTCGAACACAATAGTTTTACAAACGGGCTTTGTGAAACTGATTAGTAGAGGAGTTGGATGTTCGGTTTCACACGGGCTGTGAGTAGTCGACATCGCAATAATTAGCCTTGAGTGCAAGTGGGAGATTGTTGGAGATAGTGCCCTCAGAGTCAATTATTGGATCGCAGGTACGTGATTGTAAGATTGCGGAGGATCTATACCGGTAGGACAGTCTTACTCGAGATGATAGTATGCTATCTGGTTTGCCTTTATCAGTCGTGTACATGTTCAGGTGACTGATTACATGTTACACTTTGATAGAGCCCTTAGGATCTTGCTTTACTACCAACAGTATGATGGCGATCATATACGTGAGAGTTGGGTGGTTTATATGCATATCCTTAATTGTGGTCCCTAGTCGTGGGAGTTTCGAGACAGGGCATCGATACTCCGGAGTAGACTAGTGTGTACAGTCGAGACCCCGACGAGGGGCGGTGGCCGGTCTCACAAGCCACTGGTGTCAGTTGGATCACCTAAGATGTATACAGGTGTTCATTGGGTTATGAGTACACCGGACAGGACTCGCCGGGAATCTGCTAGTTGGTATTATACATATCGTCAGATAGCAGTTCCCTGGTGACATGTGTACAGGTTAGTTCATCGACCTGAGGTCGTCATTTGTCTCGTGTGAGTTCCCACTGTGCTTTGATTTCTACCCTACCACGGCTCAAAGGAGTCATGCAAACAGGTAGTTTTTGGGTACAGTCCCGAGCCATATGGAGGCACGTGAGCGGATCGGCAGGGGATTCGTCTCTCCCGGTATTGGGGGCGAGGTCGTGCTGTGTCTAGGAGAGCCATTACACAAAGTCCATGGCCATGGCAGGAGATTTACTGGTAGGTACTCCAGTAGTATCTCAGGGTGTTATTGGGCTACACTCCGACACGACTTATACTGCTATTGGGGGTCTGACGTTACTAGCCCCCTAGGCAGATATGCGATACTCATAGACGAACGGACCGGACTGTATATACATTGTCACTGTTAGGCTCAGTAGGGTTTCCGGATGAGTTCGCTCATCGGCCTCCCTTGAGGTCAGTCCATGGGCAGCCGTTACGCATTGCTAGTGCCGCTGACGGTTTGTGGTTAAACCCACTGCCAGGGTATTGACGAGTCATTAGAGTCCCCCACAGACAGTTTCCCAAGTTCGGGCGAAACGTTGTAGAGGCCGTATGGTTTTATGGCAGGGTTCGGAAAATGCACGTGCGTTTACGCACGTGTTATTTTTCGGGCAGATGATACTGGTCGGCTTTGGTTTAAGCCGGATCCGAGTATTATATTGAGTAGGTATAATATCTTTGTCTCAGTTGCATTTGTATTCTGTCGTAATACAAATGCAGGTATATTTATACAGTTACGGGGTTATCCTGAAAGTCGTTTCAGGATCACTTTTGGAAGTTGCCAGTTTCCAGTTTTCTATCAGCCGTCTTTTAACATTCGGTTAAAGGCGGATTTATCTTTTCTTGAGATGAGGTGAGTCAGTGTTCTAGAAGTTTCTAGAAGTGATGACAAGGATGGTGACTAGGTTCATGGACCTTTGATTGCATTTTTTATGTGATGACTAGGTTTAAGTGAGTCATGGTTTACATTAATGCATTTTGTTCTTGTTAAGATTTTTTCTTCATGATAAGCTTTATGTTATGGTCACCACTTGGTTCCTACACTCACCCCCCCTCCTTTAAGTGGCCGGCCCCCATCTCCTCCTCCACTTCTTGACTTGAAAAAGATTATGGTTGTTAAAAAGAAAAGACTAAAGTTTTGGATGCATGGAAATTTCATAGTTCATATCTCATTCCATTTCATTTCCATCGGCAACTTCATTTACCGATCGTCCACGGATTTGGACGAAGTGAGACAAAGTCATCTACTCATTCTCTACATCAATCTTGGTCGTCTCTTTTAGCAAACTTGACGACCGAGTTGCCTCGAGTCAGAGGCTGGAGCCCGTTTAAAGAATCGTCGACGTGGTGCCACCTGGACGAGGAGATCGGAGATCGACGAGAACGGAGCAGCCGCAACGGAGCTTGGGATGATGGTTAAAGAACGAAGGACTCGGATCGTTCGGTATAACCTTTCTACACTCTTTACAGTTTGTTAGTTTAGCAATAATGGAAGATCCGGGTTAAAGTATACGATAGCGCCAGTTAAAAAATTTTTGTTCCGCATTTGGCGTCCGTAGACGGCCGGGGCGCTACCGTAGACTTATAGTTAATTACGCTACCACATCGCGGTAACCACGTTCTCCTTCTCCAGATGGTCACTTCGTGTCGTGTGTGTTTGTTTTGTTTTTGGTTGCCCGTGGATTGTATACGGAGACTAATTTATGTTGTCGCCCGTAGGGTGTGGATTAGTCCAAATCCGTATTTTCTTAGATTTGGGTTTTGGGTTGGGTTTAAGGATCGTTAATCTCATTTGAGACTAAGATCAACTTAAACGTTTGTTAAGGATACGTTAGTCTAATTTTAGACTAAGATCTACTTAACAGGATCATTTAGATCCAACAAAAGAGCATTTGGGCTCTATTGTTTAGTTTAGGGACATTGCGGTCCATTAGTTTAAGGACATTACGGTCCAAGGTTAAGGACATCATAGTCCATGGGTTTAAGGACCCCATAGTCCGAGGTTAAGGACATCATAGTCCATGGGCTTAAGGACCCCACAGTCCAAGGTTAAGGACATCATAGTCCATGGGCTTAAGGACCCCACAGTCCAAGGTTAAGGACATCATAGTCCATGGGTTTAAGGACCCCACAGTCCAAGGTTAAGGACATCATAGTTCATGGGTTTAAGGACCCCACAGTCCATGGAATGTCTGGTTGTCGGGACCCGTCACCTCTCTAAAGACGTTGAAGGATTACAACGACATATATCAGAGGAGTGCAGAGATGTACCCTTGAACCAATTTTGATTGGGAGACCTGTAGTCCAATTTGGTACTAAGAGATTTATGTGCATATGAGCTCAATTAATCTGAATGAGGTGTTTATGGCCAACTTGGGCTCGGCCCACTCAGTTAAAATGTTGAACATTTGACAATGCTGAGCATTGATTTGGGTTCTGACAGCTTTTCTATCTTTTATTGAATGCTGAGCATTCATTATAGATTTGGGGCTTTATTTATAGAACAGTTTATGTTCTCTTAGCGCACACGTGAGGAGCACATGGTGTGCATGGCGCTGTGCGCCAGTTAATGAGCGCAGAGAGCTTCTTGTGAAATAGCGCACACGTGAGGAGCACGTGGCGCGCTTGGCGCTGAGGGCCAGACAATGAGCGCAGAGCGCTTCTTATGAAATAGTGCATACGTGAGGAGCACGTGGCGCGCTTGGCGATGTGCGCCAGAAAATGAGCGCAGAGCGCTTCTTATGAAATTTGGAGTGCTCAGGCTCTGCAGCGCTGTGCGCTAGTTTTGGAGCGCTGAAGCGCTTCTTTTAATTGGAGCGCTAGGGCTCTTTTTAGGCAGCTTTGTGCTCTGAGAATTAAATTCTCACTTATAAGAGACTTTGTCTCATAGATCTAAGAACAAAATTCTTATTTTACAGGAGATATTTCAATCTCTTATTTTGGTGAAAGGCTTTGCCTTTATAGATCTAGGATCCTAAGAGAATTGAATTATTCTCCCCCCTTTTTATAATGAGATACTATGATCTCTTTTGTGAAAGACAATTTGCCTTAAAGATCTATAATCTAACATAAGAACTAAGTTCTTTTTATGATGAGATGCTTTGATCTCTTTATTTTACCTTGAAGAAATTCTTCTTCTGTTAAGAGTTTTGCTCTTCTCTCTGAACTTTCTCAAAGTTTATGGAGGGGTTCCTCTATCTTTTTCTCTTTCGATTTTGAAAGCTTATAGAGAGATCTCTCTATATGAGACTTGAAGTCTTGGGGCCTTTATATAGTGAAGGCTGATTTGTTGAATCAGTTAAAGAGATCTTTTCTCTAATTGATTTGGGGATGTTTCCCCCGTTGGATCTTTGATCCAAGGGCTTCTGATTTACAGAAGGCAATCTTCTTGTTTTTAACAAGATTGGGAAATCTTTTCCCATACAGAATTTATTCTGTATCTTGGTGGTTTTTAATCACCATTGGATCATTGATCTAACGGTGCTCTGATTTTCAGAGCACAATCTTTCCTGTTTGGAAAGATTCTGAAGAATGTTTTCTTAACAAAATTTTATTCTGGTCAATTGATGATTTTTAATCATGTTCGTTGGATATTTGATCCAAGGGCCGAGAACATTTTGTTCTATCGCTAGCGCTCACGTGCTTAGCACGTGGTGCGCTGCTCAGAGTGCAGCGCACTTAGCGCCGGCGCTCACGTGCTTTGCACGTGGTGCGCTGCTCAGAGTGCAGCGCTCTTAGCGCCGGCGCTCACGTGCTTTGCACGTGGTGCGCTGCTCAGAGTGCAGCGCTCTTAGCGCCGGCGCTCACGTGCTTTGCATGTGGTGCGCTGCTTAGAGTGCAGCGCTCACGTGCTTTGCACGTGGTGCGCTCCTTAGAATGCAACGCACTTGGCGCTGCTTCATTTCAAATTTTGAAATTTGAACAGTGCTTTGCTCTGATTGGGGGAAACAATACCTACATGGTATTGCATCATTATTGACAGGTATATACACATATCTTGCTATAGCTACATGTACATCATGCATATATACTTACATGTACACCCTGATACCTTGCTATAGCCACATGTTCACATTTATATGATGTTGCTTGGATTTTGGAGAATTGGGAACCGCATGATATATTTAATAACTTGATGCATTTAAATAGCGGTTTTTCCTTGATATGCTCATATTACTGTTTTATGTTGAATATATTATATTTCATGGATTTACGCATTGAGATATGGATTTCATGTGATTTATGGATTTGAGAACCGTGGGGGTATTTCAAGAAATTCATGTATTGTTTGAAAACCCGGTTTCTCTTGATATGATATTTCAGTGCGTCTACCATGAGTTTTCTCGGTTCTGAGACTTGTGTTAGATACCCGATTCGAGGAGCGGTAGGCACCGTCTACGGGTACATGGTGGACCCGGTATGGTTCCCCGGGACAAGAGGTGATTTTCGTGGTATAGACGATGAGCCTGGCAAGAGGGCTAGTACCTACCGGTGATAGTATTTAGATTCGGCGGTTATCGTGGGGATACCGACCGGAGTTATGTACGGATATGACATCAGGGCCAGTCGTGGTGACGGCGCCTGACAGATGAGTATTTACATGTCGATGCTGGATACGGGTTTCATGATGTTTCGAGTGTCGATGTTGGACACTCAGGTTCCATGATTTGATGTGTCGTTGAGAGACACACACACATATATATATACATGTATATGTTTTCATGATGTTTCGGGTGTCGATGTTGGACACTCAGGTTCCATGAGACTTACAGGATATGAGGGCCGATCTGAAGATGTGGTGCCTGAGGATTTTGAGATTTGACGTGTCAATGAGGGACACTAGGGTTTTCCATGCTGATGATTTTTGCATGAGGTTTTATTATTTATCCCACACTCAGGATTTATTTGATATGAATTTGATTCATGTGCATATAATACCCTGGTGATGTACCCTGATCATGATAGTTGCATATTCATATTGCCATACTTATGCTATCAGATTACATGTGATAGATTATCGTTGTTAGTGCATACTTGCGATTTCAGTATCATGTTTTTTGCTATTCACGAGTTGGCAACTCACCCCCGTTGTGCCACATTGTTTTGCAGGGCTGATCCTCAGAGTGGTCGCGGCAGGGCGCCTTATTATCTCTACTTTTGCGGATACCGCTACGGTTGGCTGTGAGGCCTTTTGTTATAGGTGGGTTGCGGTTATCCGATGATGTCGTTGTATATCTTTTGTATCTAGTACCCTCCATCTACCACCTTCATGTTTTGACTTAGAGACGAATTGTGAGGATCGATGTTGTATATTCTTATGAATCTGGTTGTCGTGCTCGTGTGAGCCGGCATTTATTTATGTGGATTATCTCATTTCTTCGCTACGGCATCGTATATCTATTGTGGTGGTTGTTTCCGCTTTTGGGAGAGATTTGCTCCCATTTGGGGATGCTTTACTTATATCTTATGTTTGTACCCATTTCGGGACTAGTTTTTACAAAGGATGTGCTGCCAAAATTTTTATGAAAAACAAACTTAAGCTTTAAGTTCTTACATGAGATTTTAAAAGTGTTTCTATCCTTTACTTCTTGTAATGGTTTAGATTGCTGGGTTTTCGGCTTACTTAAATTGCGTTACGCCTGTTGATGTTACGTAGTCTAAGTGTCGGTCATGTGCCTAATTTTAGGTCGTGACTGTTGGAAATAGTGCCCTCAGAGTCAATTTTTGGATCACAGGCACGTGATTGCAATGATTGAGGGAGGACCTATCCCGGTAGGACAGTCTTACTCGAGATGATAGTATGCTATCTGGTTTATCTTTATCATCGTGTACTGCTTTAGGTGACCTGACATGTCGCTATTACACGTTGATAGAGCCCCTAGGATTCTTGCTTGACTACCAGCAGTATGATGGCGATCATATACGTGGGAGCTGGTAGTCTATAAGCACATCCTTAAAAGGTCCCTAGTCGTAGGAGTTTCGAGACAGGGCATCGATACTCCATTAGTAGACTAGTGTATACAGTCGAGACCCCGACGAGGGGCGGTGGCCGGTCTTACAAGCCACTGGTGTCAGTTGGTTCACCTAAGATGTATGCAGGTGCTCATTGGATTATGAGTACACCGGACAGGACTCGCCGGGAACCTACTAGTTGGTCTTATACCAGATGTCAGATAGCACTTCCCTGGTGACATGTGTACAGGTTAGTTCATCGACCTGAGATCGTCATTTGTCTCGTGTGAGTTCCCACTGTGCTTTGATTACTACCCTACCACGGCTCAAAGGAGTCGTGCAAACAGGTTTTAGTTGGGTACAGTCCCGAGCCACATGGAGGCAGTGAGCGGATCTTCAGGGGTTCGTCTCTCCCGGTATTGGGGGTGAGGTCGCGCTGTGTCTAGGAGAGCCATTACGCAAAGCCCTCGGCCGAGGCAGGAGATTTACTGGTAGGTATTCCAGTAGTATCTCAGGGCGTTCTGGGCTACACTCCGACACGACTTGTACCGCTTTTGGGGGTCTGACTTTTACCAACCCCCTAGGCCCGACATGCGATGCTCATAGACGAACGGACCGGACTGTACGGATATTGTCACTGACAGGCTCAGTAGGGTGTCAGGATGAGTTCGCTCATCGACGTCCCTTTTGGTCAATAGCTGGTAGCCCGTTACGTATTGGCTAATACCTCTGACGTGCTAGTGGTTAAATCCACAGCCATAGTATTGACGAGTCTTTAGAGTCCACCACACTTTCAGTTACTCAAGCTTTTGGGCGAAACGCTGTAGAGGCCGTATGGAGATATGGCAGGGTCCGATCAGATACGTGCGGTATTGCACGGATCAGGATCGGACGGTTTGTACTAGTGGCCGTATGGATATATGGCAGGGTTCGATCTGATACGTGCGGTATTGCACGCATCAGGATCGAATGGATATTACTAGCCGGCTTTGGCTTAAGCCGGTCCTAGTTTAGTACAGTGTAGATTTTGTCTCATTGCATTTGTATCCGGACGGAATACAGATGCGGGTGTGTATGCACAATATCGGGGTTTTCCTGTAATTTATTACGGGACCAGTTTTCTGGAGTTGCCAGTTTGCATTCCGTTCCGGCCGGTTTTCCTTTGTTCTTTCCCGGCCGGACTTTTCCGATGGAGGGTGTTATTTACAAGTTTGCAAATAACACATTGTGGAGGGTTTTCTTGCAAATGTATTTATTATGATAGCATCTTTAGATACCATTCTTTTCCTTCATCATTTCTTGCTTTATGAAGATTAGAAATGAGATGAAAGTTGATGTGAGATTGTTATGATGATGTTTAGGATATGGTCACCATTCTCTTTATCCTACACTCACCTCCCTCTTGCATTTGGTATTCTTTCCTCCACCATTCTCATGATGAGATGGTTGAATACATTTGAGAGAAAAGAAGAAGAGAGCTTCATTTTTTAGAGTGTAGTTTTTGATCTCTTTTCATGTCAAGAAAAATGCAAGCACCATTTTTCTTATCTTGATTCCTCCATCATCTTCAAAGGAAACAAACCCCAAATGAGACATAGCTTCAACCCTACACATTCTACAGCAAATCTTGGACGCGTCGGCCAGCCAACTTCGCGCCCGAGTTGCCTCGGTATTGAGGGGGAGCCCGTAAAAGACGCAGGCGATGTGGTGCCCTTTCTGGAGAGGAGGCGACGATATGGAGACTGTAAGTCTACGCTAGCGCCCCGGCAGTCTACAGACGCCAAAATGCGGAACAAAACTTTTAAACTGGCGCTATCGTATACTTTAACCCGGATCTGCCATTATTGCTAAACTAACAAACTGTAAAGAGTGTAGAAAGATTGTACCGAACGATCCGAGTCCTTCGTTCTTCAACCATCATCCCACGCTCCGTTGCGGCTGCTCTGATCTCGTCGATCTCCGATGTCCTCGTCGAAGTGGCACCACATGATCGGTTCTTTAAACGGGCTCCCGCCTCTGACTCGAGGCAACTCGATCGTCAAGTTTGCTAAAAGAGACGACCAAGAATGATGTAGAGAATGAGTAGATGACTTTGTCTCATTTCGTCCAAATCCGTGGACGATCGGTTAATGAAGTTGCCGTGGAAATCGGGTGATGGAATGAAATGAACTGTAAATTCCATACACCCCAAAACTATCATATCTTTTCTAACCGAATGAAACATCAAGTGAATCGAGAGCGATCAAGAGAGAGAGAGGGGCCGGCCACCTTATAAGGAAGAGGGGGGTGACCGTAGGAGGAGGGAGGTGACCATAAACCAAAAGCTTCTCACTAAAATATCTTAAGCTAAAACAAAATGCATTAATGAAAAAGGATGAGTCATTTAGAAACATTGAACTAAAAACCCTAGTCACCAAAAGCTTTAATGACACCATTAATGCCTAATGAGTCATGAAGCCAAGTCATCACCCTAGTCACCATATCTAGAAACTTCTAGAAGCACGACTCATCATATCTGAAGAAAAGATAAATCCGTCTTTAACAGAATGTTAAAAGACGGCTGATAGAAAACTGGAAACTGGCAACTTCCAAAAGTGATCCTGAAACAACTTTCAGGATAACCCCGAAACTGTATAAATATACCCGCATTTGTATTACGACCGAATACAAATGCAACTGAGACAAAGATATTATACCTACTCAATATAATACTCGGATCCGGCTTAAACCAAAGCCGACCAGTATTATCTGCCCGAAAAATAACACGTGCGTAAACGCACGTGCATTTTCCGAACCCTGCCATAAAACCATACGGCCTCTACAACGTTTCGCCCGAACTTGGGAAACTGTCTGTGGAGGACTCTAATGACTCGTCAGCACCCTGGCAGTGGGTTTAACCACAAACCGTCAGCGGCACTAGCAATGCGTAACGGCTGCCCATGGACTGACCTCAAGGGTGGCCGAGGAGCGAACTCAAGGGAGACCGATGAGCGAACTCCTCCGAAAACCCTACTGAGCCTAACAGTGACAATGTATATACAGTCCGGTCCGTTCGTCAATGAGTATCGCATATCTGTCTAGGGGGCTAGTAACGTCAGACCCCCAATAGCAGTATAAGTCGTGTCGGAGTGAAGCCCAAATACACCCTGAGATACTACTGGAGTACCTACCAGTAAATCTCCTACCATGGCCATGGATTTGTGTAATGGCTCTCCTAGACACAGCACGACCTCGCCCCCAATACCGGGAGAGACGAATCCCCTGCCGATCCGCTCACGTGCCTCCATATGGCTCGGGACTGTACCCAAAAGCTACCTGTTTGCACGACTCCTTTGAGCCGTGGTAGGGTAGAAATCAAAGCACAGTGGGAACTCACACGAGACAAATGACGACCTCAGGTCGATGAACTAACCTGTACACATGTCACCAGGGAACTGCTATCTGACGATAGGTATAGTACTAACTAGCAGATTCCCGGCGAGTCCTGTCCGGTGTACTCATAACCCAATGAGCACCTGTATACATCTTAGGTGATCCAACTGACACCAGTGGCTTGTGAGACCGGCCACCGCCCCTCGTCGGGGTCTCGACTGTACACACTAGTCTACTCCGGAGTATCGATGCCCTGTCTCGAAACTCCCACGACTAGGGACCACAATTAAGGATATGCATATAAACTACCCAACTCTCACGTATATGATCGCCATCATACTGTTGGTAGTAAAGCAAGATCCTAAGGGCTCTATCAAAGTGTAACATGCAATCAGTCACCTGAACATGTACACGACTGATAAAGGCAAACCAGATAGCATACTATCATTTCAAGTAAGACTGTCCTACCGGGATAGGTCCTCCGCAATCATTGCAATCACGTACCTGCGATCCAATAATTGACTATGAGGGCACTATCTCCAACAGAGACAAGACTTTCCGCGGGAGATCGGGACGATGAAGAGAAGACCGGAGGACTCGGATCACTTGGTATACTTCTCTTCCCATCTCTTGTTAGCTAGCATTAGGTTAATGGTTACGATCCGGGTTTTCATTGTCCGCGGTAGCGCCGGTTTCCAAGTAAGGAAAATTTTTGATTCCGCATTTTGGCCTCGGATAGACGGCCGGGGCGCTGCCGTGGCGCAACATGGTATCAGAGCCACGCCATTAACTTCGTCTAGCTTTATTTGATGTGTTTTGCATTTCTGATCAACCAAAATTCCAAAATCTACATTTTTGTTCACATCAGTTTTCTGTTGAAAATTTTTGGTGTCTAAAAATTTTTCAGGTTGTATAAAACTAATGTACTGGAAATTCTAAGACATCTGTAAAAATTCGATACATTCAGCAGATCACTGTAGCGCGGAACCGCGGCCAAACCCCCCATTGGGCCGCGGTTCCGCCGCACATTGGTGTCTTCACTGTGTCCAATTTTTCCAGTGGGCTTGTGGGCTAATTTTAGGGGTTTTAGGATATTAAATTTGGGCCCAGATTTTCTGTGACTGCTACAGTATTGCTTGAGGGCCCACTTGTTAATTGTTTGATCGATCGGATATTTTAAACACATTATTTCACAGTATTTACATTATATCTGCGACCGTGAATGTCACTTGATCGGTAAATCCCATCTAACTGCTATAGCCCGGTTAGACGGATTTGCGAACGTGACTTTCACGTTGATGTTCTATGTTTATGCTGTGTTGTTGCGGATCGGTCGTGGGGGATAGCCTGGATGCAATGCTAGTACAGTTTTGTTGTTTTATGTACATTTGATATTGCGGGGCGAGCGTCCGACATGTGGACTGTCGTCACTGCCTGTTTGTATTATTCTTTTGGGGCACGACCTGGTTGCGGTCGATGTACCCGTTGTATGTATATTTTACTTTCTGTACTAGGATTACCCCGCGGAGGGGTGCATGGATAGCCGGGTTCTAGAGGGCAACGGGCCCGCATCTCATGGCATTGAGACGGAGGGGGCTTCACTCTAGGATTGGCGGGCTATTCGCCGCACTCGTAGGGGGTACAGGTTGACCCAGGAGGGGTGCCCAAGTTACCGGATTCCATGAAGTGCTGGGTGGTCCATTCACGGTGCTGAAGGGGGCTGCCTCGCTTCAGGTTTTGGCGGGTGACTTGCCGCGCCCGTAGGGGTCTAGGATTTCATTGCACAGGCTATCCACACGACCAGGGGAACGTCGGGTTTCAGCAGCGGCTCAGTGAAACTCGGGGATCCCAGACATCTGTATTGTTCTGTGATGTTGTACATTTCTGTGATGTTGCATTTTATCACGCCTGGAGCGAATATAATATATTGGTATATATATTAGTAGATGTTGTATATGTTTTGCATCCGCGCTAGTCCAGTCCCCGCTCTGTCGTTAGTTAAGTAACCTAACGGGTGATGACGTGACCCAGTGGCGAATGCGGATGGAATATACGTACATCAGTATATTTTCGTTCTTTGTGGTGTGATCCATTGATGGGACTGCGTTGATTCGGATCAATGCAAAATAAACAAACCTATTCTGATGTTGTTGGAACATTTTTCAAAAAGCTGTTATTGCAAGGACGTTCACTTTTGTTTTGCATCGTGGTATTCATTTGGAATATCCTGCTCCTCAGTCGACGAGGCAAGGGCTGAGATCCCTTCACCGGGAGTGACCCCTTGGACAGAAGTTTGCGTCAGGGCATTAACTTCACTATAGCCGATTACTTTTGCTTTGCATCGTGGTATTCAGTTGGAATATCCTGCACCTCATTCTACGGGGAAAGAGCCGAGATCCCTTCACCGGGAGTGACCTCTTTAGCAAAGGTTTTCGTCACTATATTTTTTATAAAAAGTTATCCGGTTCCTTCAACGATATCAAGTTCATTACGTTAAAGGTTTTTCGCCAAAAACCAGCCGTAGCCCTCCGTCATTTCAGATCAGTATTGCTTAGTATTCGCGCTACGTTTGTCGTTGCTATTCGCCGAGGCGTAGTGTGCGGTAGCTCTGTAATGCTTTCTGTCGTATGGATATGTGGATTGGTTAGGACAGTCGTACGACTTTGTTGATTATTCGTCAAGGGTCGTGCGGGTGGGTTTAACGCAATCAAGATAATGACGGGTTGAACTTGACTAGGACCTTTTGATTTGTTGATTATTCGTCAAGGTCACTTGGGTCCTAGGGGTAAAAATCACATCGGGAGTTTCAAAAGAACTGAAACTTGCCAGGCATGCGCATACCTTCTGGAGTGTGGTGACTTGAGTGGATTCCGTCAAGTTATCATGCGATGAAAGTTGGATCCCGATTCCCACTGATGAGTTGGTTTACTCCTCGGGTGACCCCGACTAATTCTTCTTTCAGGTTTGGAGGAGAATTTGAGGTACAGTGGGAGGTTTCCTGATTAGATAAATTGGTAACCATTCTAATCTAGGTTAGAGTGCACGCTGAGTGTTTCTTTTCTCTCTCTCTGGCAGCGACCTTTGACCCGACCCTGGACTATGACTCAGTGACCAAGTTGACCGAACTTTCTTAACACTGGCTTTTGGATTGTCAGAGTTGCAAACCTCATTGCCACTCCTACTTTTACCTTTTTCTCCAAGACACCCCGTATTACTACGAACGTCCACTTCCATTGGACAAAACCATCGTATGGTTATATACGAACTCGAAGGACTTCGAGGATGGTTTCTGGTTCTGGAGAAAACGAATAGGATTATTCAGTTGTCTTTTCCTTTTACCTTCTCTCAGGTTGCGAGTACTCCTTGGTTTAGGAGATAGTACACCTATTACGCAAATTGGATAGTCTTCTTCCAAACCTTAGGCTGGTACCGAACGGTGGGGAATGAAGAAAACCAATTAGCATAACGATGGTGTACAGAAGGTATTAAGTTAAGACAAAGCAAGGGATTAGTAAGAGGGCAAAGTAAATTGCGACTGCTATTCACGACCGAACCAAGTATTTCTTCGCCAATCCTAAATCACCTTTGTATTTCTCCAGGACACTCCGTATCACTACGAAGATCCACAGTTTATTTGGATACTCCATCGTATGGTTATATACGAACTCGAAAGGAACTTGTTCCAGTTCGGGGATGGATTCTGGTTCAGGAGAAATAGGAATAAGGTTTATTCGGTTGTCTTTTATCTTCACCTTCTCTCGCTTTGCGAGTGCTCCTAGGATTAGGACAGTACACCTTTTATGCTTATTGGATAGTCTTCTTCCAAACCATAGGCTGGTGCCGAACGGTAGGGAAGGAAGAAAACCATTTGGCCTAAAGGGGTGTGCAGACGGTAATGACTAAAGACATATAAAGGGATTTGGACAGATGGCAAAGAGATATACGGTTACAGTTGTGAATCTGGATAATGGAAGAGGCATTACTAAGAATACCGGAATACCCCACCGAAACATTTCAATGTTTCAGTTTCACTGTGTAATGTTAAAAGAAAACTGATTTCCCGATTAGATGCTTACTCCAGGGTATGTATTTACCAGGTATGATTCTCACATCTGTATGGTTTTACAGATGATGAGTGGGAGTAAGTTATTAGGAATAGGGTGATCATCCTCATTATATCGGGATTCGTTGTAATCGGTGATATTTGAGGAGATCATCTGAGCTGTTTGCCGGTCGGCAAATATTTGGTTTTGAATATCCGCTGTTGTGCACCAATTTCAAATTGATATATCTGTACGTCTATTTTCATAGAGTGAGATATACCTTTTGATATTATGTCGATGACATTTACCTATATCAGTGGATGGTTAGGTAAGGAGCATTAAACAGCGGTGTAATTCTTCTTAACCATAAGTACAGTTTTCAACCTACGACGCACAGTGAAAGAGTTGTTAGACTCAGCGGACTTATACAGAGTATTGTATGTTGTCCAGTGTTCATTAGGACAGAGGGGTTGGTCCTCATACTATATTCTGTTTACTTTTAACTTCTCTAGTTCTTAGACATGTGTTTCGTAGGAACACAGGGTCTAAGTTTTGAGGAGTTATAGGTATTTGAATAGAGTAGAGAACCAGGTGTAGCAAGTATCGGGATTCTTCAAAGTGATCGAAGATGTAGATACTTGTGTATGGTGTTCAGTTGATAGTAATGATTAAGAGAACTTGCTTCTCTTTCAGGTTACTCATAATTGGAAGCATTCCTAAGTTGAGTAACGCTGATCGGCCTCCTTCCATTTAGTTGACATGCACTGGAGACAGCTGCATGATTTGAATCTGGTTCCAATTAAATCAGTGCCTCTGTTTCTATATTGGATGTAGAACAGTTCATATCTTGACATTTGTAAGGTACGGGGAGTTGTCCGGCATATGCTTAAAACCAGACTCTGGATAACTCAAGGCACGTTTCTGTAATGGCTGTTTGTGGGTTTACCCAGGCTATGACGAGGGTTGACTTTCTACCATCTGGAAGATCAATAGAGATATTGTTCTTGACTCGCCACAGTTTTAATAAAAATGGATTTTTTAGAAAAACAGTAGTGGGAGTATGGTAGAACTGGAAGTGATTCCAGAACTGCAAACGATTACTGAAGATTTGATAAGGAACCTAAAGATTCAATCTGGTTTGACATTCCATTGGCCACTCCGCAGATACGGTGGGTAACTTCAAGCACCCGAGAGGTACTCCGGTAGCCTCAAGGACGGTGACAGGGAAGTTCTTGTTTACCCACACTTGCCATTGTTGTTGTTCCAGGCTGCGAGACCCGGCAGGAGGATGAGTATAGCGTCGTTCTAAACTAGCTTTGGAAGTGCACGTCTATATGACTCTGCCAGAGGGTTGTCGTAGTCAGTGGGAGCAGCGGAAGCATTGGTGGAAATCAGGCTTATGTCTATTTATAGACTAAAGCAGATATAGCGGAGATAGATCATCTATTTCTGATGTAACAGTCATAGGTTTGACTTCATCAGAATAGGGGATGGATCTGTTGAGAAGGTAGTAGGGTGTGATGTCATGGTGTTTGGATGACATACACAGAGTAGGAAGTGATATTCCTATACTACGATCGGTTTTACTTTGGTTGTCACACAGTAGTTTCTCCACACAGGACTTGGATATTATATCAGACATTCTGGTTACTAGATCTATGGTTTTAGATCTAGATTTGGGTAGTTTCCCAATCTGGATACCTTGACAGCATTCTATGAGTATTTAGAATGGACGACTCCTGGCACGGTAGTGTACCTGCAGTTGATGGAGTCACCCTCTCTAAAGGTGTCTTACAGACTAAAGGGGAGAGGGATGTGCATGACTGACAGATCACTTGCTTAGGCAATTGAGTCAATCATGAAATGTCAAGTACCACACCAGATGTTGTTCTTGCAGTAGATGCAATAAGTTGATATTAATCCAATCCTGGAGAAACAATCGGAAGCAGTTTTAGGACATAAGTGCGTGTTCTAGGGATGTGATAACGACAGCCTCTTTTAGGAGACGGTTATCACTCCAGGCTTCCAAGGTGACATGGATGGCAGAGTGGCTGTCAGAATTATAGTTTCTCCTTCTGACGAGGGGCAGTATTTTGGACAGGTGGTCCAAGGCAATACTGAGGGAGGCATGGCGCTGGGTACTGATTAAGTTCAGTTATCGATACAGTCTAAGAAGTTTGGATTTGGAGTTCATTTATGAGCTAGGTCCCATCAAATATCCAGACATACTCTAAGACAGGTATTGCTCATTTCGGGAGATGGTTTTCTCCGCGAACTTGAGATATAGAGAGACATAGAAAGAAACATCACAGCGGATCCACTCACTGAGGCTATTCCTCGAACGCAATAGTTTCGCAAACGAGCTTTGTGAGACTGACTAGTAGAGGAGTTGGGTGTTCGGTATCACACGGGCTGTGAGTATGCGGCATCGCAGTAATTAGCCTTGAGTGCAAGTGGGAGATTGTTGGAGATAGTGCCCTCAGAGTCAATTGTTGGATCACAGGCACGTGATTGCAATGATTGAGGGAGGACCTATCCCGGTAGGACAGTCTTACTCGAGATGATAGTATGCTATATGGTTTATCTTTATCATCGTGTACTACTTTAGGTGACCTGACATGTCGCTATTACACGTTGATAGAGCCCCTAGGATTCTTGCTTGACTACCAGCAGTATGATGGCGATCATATACGTGGGAGCTGGTAGTCTATAAGCACATCCTTAAAAGGTCCCTAGTCGTAGGAGTTTCGAGACAGGGCATCGATACTCCATTAGTAGACTAGCGTATACAGTCGAGACCCCGACGAGGGGCGGTGGCCGGTCTCACAAGCCACTGGTGTCAGTTGGTTCACCTAAGATGTATGCAGGTGCTCATTGGGTTATGAGTACACCGGACAGGACTCGCCGGGAACCTACTAGTT
Organism: Agapanthus africanus; assembly: GCA_030015575.1. Taxonomy (NCBI): domain Eukaryota; kingdom Viridiplantae; phylum Streptophyta; class Magnoliopsida; order Asparagales; family Amaryllidaceae; genus Agapanthus; species Agapanthus africanus. The sequence goes on from JASDDO010000014.1 coordinate 556,295,847, forward strand.
GGTCTTATACCAGATGTCAGATAGCAGTTCCCTGGTGACATGTGTACAGGTTAGTTCATCGACATGAGATCGTCATTTGTCTCGTGTGAGTTCCCACTGTGCTTTGATTACTACCCTACCACGGCTCAAAGGAGTCGTGCAAACAGGTTTTAGTTGGGTACAGTCCCGAGCCACATGGAGGCAGTGAGCGGATCTTCAGGGGTTCGTCTCTCCCGGTATTGGGGGTGAGGTCGCGCTGTGTCTAGGAGAGCCATTACGCAAAGCCCTCGGCCGAGGCAGGAGATTTACTGGTAGGTATTCCAGTAGTATCTCAGGGCGTTCTAGGCTACACTCCGACACGACTTGTACCGCTTTTGGGGGTCTGACTTTTACCAACCCCCTAGGCCCGACATGCGATGCTCATAGACGAACGGACCGGACTGTACGGATATTATCACTGACAGGATCAGTAGGGTGTCAGGATGAGTTCGCTCATCGATGTCCCTTTTGGTCAATAGCTGGTGGCCCGTCACGTAATGGCTAATACTTCTGACGTGCTAGTGGTTAAATCCACAGCCATAGTATTGACGAGTCTTTAGAGTCCACCACACTTTCAGTTACTCAAGCTTTTGGGCGAAACGCTGTAGAGGTCGTATGGAGATATGGCAGGGTCCGATCAGATACGTGCGGTATTGCACGGATCAGGATCGGACGGTTTGTACTAGTGGCCGTATGGATATATGGCAGGGTTCGATCTGATACGTGCGGTATTGCACGCATCAGGATCGAACGGATATTACTAGCCGGCTTTGGCTTAAGCCGGTCCTAGTTTAGTACAGTGTAGATTTTGTCTCATTGCATTTGTATCCGGACGGAATACAGATGCGGGTGTGTATGCACAGTATCGGGGTTTTCCTGTAATTTATTACGGGACCAGTTTTCTGGAGTTGCCAGTTTGCATTCCGTTCCGGCCGGTTTTCCTTTGTTCTTTCCCGGCCGGACTTTTCCGATGGAGGGTGTTATTTACAAGTTTGCAAATAACACATTGTGGAGGGTTTTCTTGCAAATGTATTTATTATGATAGCATCTTTAGATACCATTCTTTTCCTTCATCATTTCTTGCTTTATGAAGATTAGAAATGAGATGAAAGTTGATGTGAGATTGTTATGATGATGTTTAGGATATGGTCACCATTCTCTTTATCCTACACTCACCTCCCTCTTGCATTTGGTATTCTTTCCTCCACCATTCTCATGATGAGATGGTTGAAGACATTTGAGAGAAAAGAAGAAGAGAGCTTCATTTTTGAGAGTGTAGTTTTTGATCTCTTTTCATGTCAAGAAAAATGCAAGCACCATTTTTCTTATCTTGATTCCTCCATCATCTTCAAAGGCAACAAACCCCAAATGAGACATAGCTTCAACCCTACACATTCTACAGCAAATCTTGGACGCGTCGGCCAGCCAACTTCGCGCCAGAGTTGCCTCGGTATTGTGGTGGGAGCCCGTAAAAGACGCAGGCGATGTGGTGCCCTTTCCGGCGAGGAGGCGACGATATGGAGACAAGACTTTCCGCGGGAGATCGGGACGATGAAGAGAAGACCGGAGGACTCGGATCACTTGGTATACTTCTCTTCCCATCTCTTGTTAGCTAGCATTAGGTTAATGGTTACGATCCGGGTTTTCATTGTCCGCGGTAGCGCCGGTTTCCAAGTAAGGAAAATTTTTGATTCCGCATTTTGGCCTCGGATAGACGGCCGGGGCGCTGCCGTGGCGCAACAGTGACAGATATGCCGTACGAGACGTTAGGTCCGTATCCTCTGTGTCATATAGGTTGATAGGATCCCTAATGGTTTAATGCCGCCGTACGATGATTTACCGTACGTGATGAGCTTTACCTGATGATTGATCCATACCCTTGATTAGAGAATGCCGTACGATGGATTATACCGTACGTGATGTTGTGAGGCTGGATGCCGATTGATAGATTCACTGACTCGGTCATGTTAGATACGTATACCTTATAGCATTTAGCTGCCGATGTACTTTATGCTACAATCATGTCATTCTCATTGCATTACATATACCTGTGCTAGTACACCTATACCATTATCGATGATGCATATGTTACACTTACATAGATTGGCCAGCTCACACACTTCATCATCGATAATTGCTATGTCACTACACAGTAGAATTGCCGCATCATGATATGACTCCTTGCATGATTTACTTGCTATGATTCACATCATTACGATATGTCGCATGATATACTGGTATTATCATATCACTGTTCCATGTTGCATGTGTTAGTTATATGTATGCCCTAGAGGCCATTACTATACATGTGTTGTATATTGTAGTGGATGCTTAGACATATATAGGGATGACTTTCTTGCTCGATATGATAGTATGCTATCTGGTTACTCTTTACCTTAACATGTACACCGATTGTCTCTCTGTTACATGTTGGTAAAGCCCTTAGGATGTGTACTTGACTGCCTGGACTATGATGCGGATCATACTAGTGGGGACATGGTAGTCCATAAGTACATCCTTCAAGGTCCCTAGTCGTGGGTATATCGAGACGGGGCATCGATATACCAGAGTAGACTAGCATATACCTTCTCGACCCATACAGATGGGCAATGGATGATCCCATATCCATTGATGTTTGACATCAGAGATGATATACGGGTGCTCAGTGGAGACTGGGTACACTGGACGGACGCGCCGAGAACTCCCAGATGGTATTATACCTTACGTCAGATGGCAGTTCTCTGGTGACACTGGTACAGGTTAGTCTGTAGACCCAAGATCGTCATAGAGTCTTGTGTAATTCCCACTGTGCTTTGATTTCCACCTTACCACGTCCAAGAGGGCGTGCAAAACGGTGGTTTTTGGGTACAGTCCTGAATCACATGGAGGCAATGAGCGATAGGAGGGGTTTCGTCTCTCCCGGTATAGGGAGTTGATGTTGCGCAGTGCTCGATTGGCTATAACAGGAAGTCCTTGGCCAAGGCTGCTTTAGGGATTTACTGGTAAGTGTTACCAGTAGTTTCTCGACCCGTTATGAGCCTCATATCAACACGACTTATCGAGTTATTGGGGTCTGACGTTTACCACCCCTAGACGAGATATGCGACATATCAGACAACAGACCGGACTGTACGGAAGTGTTACTGGTTGGATTCACAGGAGTGTGAGCGGGCTTGCTCGTTGATCTTCTGATCGCTCAATACCCGGGTGGCCGTTACGTTTAGCAGACCGCTTGTGGCTTGTGGGTGTTTGATATGATCATCACCTGCTGCCGGCGTATTGACGAGTCTTTAGAGTTCTACACAGAGGTTTCCTGGCTCAAGCGAAACGAAATAGGAGCGCATATGAGATATGTGCGGGACCGACAATAATACCAGTATGTGATACTGTATTCTATTCTCGCGATTTGTGTCATTGGACGGTTATATAAGATATAGCCGGGTTACCAAATCAAGTGTTGATTCGATACATTGATACACTTGATATTAGTCGGTTATATGCAATATGATCGGATCATTAAATCAAGTGTTGATTTAGTGATTTAATGTATAATTATATATTTGATATATTACTTTATATTAACTAGTATTGGTTCACTTAAGATTATTTTCTCACTAGATTGTGCACATTGTATACACTAATGAGGCTCTACAGCATGATATACGGATATGCTTACATTCTGTTATATGTCGCATACATCATGTTGTACGATTATACGCATTGAGATATGTTGTTTTCATGAGATTTCTGGATTTGAGAGCCGTGGTTATGTTTTAAAGGAAAGTATATATTGTTTTAAAAACCCGGTTTCTCTTGATATGATATTTCAGTGCGTCCACCATGTGTTTTCTCGGTTCTGAGATTGGCATGTGAAACCCGATTCGAGGAGCGGGAGGCACCGTCTGCGGGTACATGGTGGACCCGGTATAGTTCCCTGGGGCAAGAGATGATTTTCGTGGTGTAGACGATGAGCCTGACGGAGGGAGTATTATCTACCGGTGATAGTATTTGAGCTCGGCAGATATCTGGAGGATACCGACCGGAGTCGAGAGATGGATATGGGTCGATCCGTACTGCCGGAGCCCGGGGGCGATCCCGCAGACTGACGGAGCCTGAGATATGAAGATTTATGTGTCGATGCTGGACACGGGTTTCATGATGTTTCGAGTGTCGAGGTGAGACACTCAGGTTCCATGATTTTGATGTGTCATTGATGGACACACGTTGATTTATATCCTCATACTTTCATGCATATGCTTTTATGATATTTACATGCATGATATTGTTGTGTCATTGATTGACACGTGGATGAGATCCATATGCATACATGCATTGATTATATGGTTGGATGATATCCACATGCATACAGACATTGATTATATTGTTGGCACACATGCAGATACGGTCACTCTAGATATCATAGTATTACCTTTATGATATAGTTGACCTAGGAATCGTTGTTTATTTAGATTTCTACCTGATGATATTTTCTACTCATGAATTGGCAACTCACCCCCGTTTTGCCACAGTTCTTGCAGGTTAACCGCTTGGATCAGTAGCGGCATCGCTGGCACACAGCTGCTTTCGGGTGATTTGCTTGGTAGGTGGTACATGTTGGATCGTGCCACTCTTGTATTATTATTCCTATTGTATCTAGTCAACTCCATCAATCAGAAACTAGTATTTGTATAAGTAGTAAGACTTAGCAAGACTTGTAGTTGCGAGACTTGAGCGATGGGTTATATGTTCGCTTGGTGGGTTTGATATCTTGCTTTACATTATTTATTGTGTTGATCTTCGCCGTTGGGCGTCGTATACTTATATTTTGTCTTGCGTGGTTGTGTCTCCGCCGATTGGCGAAGAGCTAGCTCCCATTTGGGGATGCCTTTTATATTATCATGGATATGTGGTTTTGGCTCAAAATATACAAGGTAGGTGCTGCCCAAATTTTCAAAAGGCAAAACATGATTCATTATACCTTTATTTCAAAACTTCACATTTTCTATTTTCTTAAAAAGGTTTAGATTTCTGGGTTTCGACTTACTTAATTTACGTTGCGCTTTTAGACGTTGCGTGATTTAAGTGTCGGTAGCGAATTAAATTCGGGTCGTGACATACACAGAGGTTTCCTGGTTCATGTGAAACGAAGTAGGAGCACATATGTGATATGTGCGGGACCGAGATTAATACGCATATGTGATACTGCATTCTATTCTCGCGATATATGATATCGGTCGGTTATATGTGATATAACCGGGCTGTCGAATCAAGTGTTGATTCGACAAGTTGATACATTAGATATTAGTCGGTTGTATGTGATATAGCCGGATTATTAGATCAAGTGTTGATTTAATAATTTAATGTATAATTATATATTTGATATATTAATTTACATTAACTAATATTAGCTCACTTAAGCATTTCTTTTTCTCACTAGTGTACACTTAGTATATATGTGATATATATTAATGTACATTATTTTGTGTCATGCTAGATGCCACATGCTACATGGGTGTATGAGACTCACACCATGCTTATATTAATGTTAGGTTTTTTTATTTAAAGTTAATCAAAATTTGTTGGAAATTAGTCACATGGTTCAACCTTGTGGAACCATTGACCAAGTCCACTAATTTTGTTTTACTTGTAGATATTTATTAACCTAACCATTATTGTTTAGCCATAGTTTATTCTCTACATGAGTTAGAGTATAACACTAACTCACCCATGGTTGCTATTCTCACCTTATGAGTTTCATTCTCATCTCCACTTCATCTTCTTCTTCCTCATGAAAAAGCTTTCTAGATTTTAAAATGGTGAAGAAATATTGTGAGAAAAATAAATCTAAAATGAGCAAAATTCCTACTTCATCATCCTCTACTATATTAGCCATTTAGTTTAGGGTGTTTACTTCACTAATCTACCATTAATGAAGAGGTAGCATGAGCTTGAGTATCCTCAACGTAGATCATCTTCGGCCTTGAAGACTTCGAGCAAGCTTGTTCATTTCTTCATGTGAACCCTTACTAGAGTTTGGGTGTTCACTACTTGGAGCGAAGGGACTACTACATGGAGTTTTAGAAGTGAAGGACCGGTCTACAAAGGTTGTATTCCTCATTCACTTAGATGTAAAGTTGTTTGCATGTTATATTGTTTAATTCTCTAGTTAAGATTCTAGGTTAGGGTTCTTTGGTACGGCAAATTTTTGAAATTGGCATGGATGATGCCTCCCGAAACCTTGCTGTCGTGCTGAACAATCCTACATATGATCGCCATCATACTGCTGGTAGTCAAGCAAGAATCATATGGGCTCTATCAACATGTAATAACGATCTATAATGTCACCTGAAGCATGTACACGATGATAAAGAGAAACCAGATAGCATACTATCATCTCGAGTAAGACTGTCCTACCGGTATAGGTCCTCCCTCAATCATTGCAATCACGTTTCTGCGATCTAATAATTGACTTGAGGTCACTATAGTCAACACCTTCTTCATCTTCCCCTTGGTTTTAGCCTTGGATTTAGAGGAAGAAGGTTCCCCAACAAGAAGAGCGGGTGTCTCCCTGGATTTCTTCAGGGTGCCCTCTGCACTCCTCAACATTTTGAGGAGCTCAGCAAGTGTAACTTCCTTTCCTTGCATATTGAAATTCAATATGAACTAGGCATAGGTAGAAAGGAGGGACTATAGAATCAAGTCGGTGTATAACTCGTTCTCCAACGTGGTCCCAAGGTCCGCGAGCTCTTCAATGAGGCTAATCATCTTTAGGACGTGGTCCCCTATAGATGACCCAATAGCCAACCTCGCCTGAAAAAGCTTCTTCGAGGTCTCGTATCTTACGATACGAGATTGCTCGCCATATAAATCCTTGGTATGGAGGAAGATGGAAGCTAGGTTCATCTTCTCGTGCCGCTTCTGGTGTTCATATCCATGGAGGCCAGCACGAGGCGCTTGGCTTTCGCGCAGTCAATTTCTCAAGTCTTATGGACTTCAATGTCCGCGACTGTGGAATCTGGACCTGAGATAGCGGGGGCTTTAGCAGTAAGGACGTAGCCTAGCTTATCATAAGTGATGGCCATCTGGACATTCCTTAGCCAATCTTTATAGTTCGGCCTCGTCGATATGTTTTTATCAAATAGTAACTTAAGTCCAGTCATCTTGGTCGCTGCAATTAGGAGAGAGAGAGAAGAAACACTCAGTATAGATGCTCTTGCAAATTTATATTGGTTTTTAGTTTATCTAAACAGGATGGCTCCCACTATTTCTTCGACTTCTCCTTCAAACCATAAAAGAAGAATTATTCGGGATTAATCGCACTCTATAATTCTTGCTTTAACCTTTCGTCCAGGTGAGTGTTGATACTTTGAGGGTGGTTTTACAATGCTTTCGCGATATTTCTTAATTAAATAATCTCTTTTCCCTGGAGGCGTTGCCCCGCTGACACCTTTCTAGACACCTGCCAGGTATTTTGCATTGATTGTAAAATGAAAAAATCTCTCGAAGAGTAATAAAAATTACTCACAGTGGGATCGGGATCCAACTATCATTGTGTAATAACTTTGAAGAAATCCTATCAAAATCACCACACTCCAGAAGGTATGCAAAACCAGCAAGTTTCCTTTTCCTTTAAAACTCCCGATATGGTTTTTGCCCCTAACCTTGATGAATGTCAAAATATCATAAGTCGCAAGTCAAGTTCAACCCCTCATTGTCCTGGTTAACCTAGACCCATTCATACAAACCCTTGACGAAGGCCAAAATGGTTGTATGTCTGTCCTAGATTAACGCATCTATCTATGCAACAAATAAATATCCACTAGCTACTAATCACTATGCCTTGGCAAAGGTCAAAATACATAGCTTGAATACTAGTGGATACCTATCCAAAATGACAAAGGGTTATGGCTGGTTTTGGAAAAAACCGTAAACGTAATGAACTTGATATCGTCGAAGGAACCGAATAGCTTTTAAAAGGAGTGGTTTAGGCTTCGCATTTAAAAGTTGGTTTTTAAACAAAACCGAGTGGTTTTAAAATTGTTCCAACGATGTTAAACTTTTAGTTTGTTTCTTTGCATTAATAAGAATTAACGCGGTCCCATCAATTTACCCTATCATTGCAGAAGAAACGAAAATAGAACGTACGCTTATACTATCCACATTCGCCACAAGGTCCCGGGTCTTCACCGTAAGGTTGCTTAACTTATGACATGGCGGGGACAGGACTAGCATGGAGGCAAAACATAAGCAACATTTATTATATATAGTATATATAGCCATTTGTCTCAAACAATGATAATCATCACAGATTACAACAGAAGCAAGCCAAATGGGCATAGAGGATATACTAGGATTTCCGTGTTTTGATTTAGTCTCGAACGAAACATAGATTCCACGGTCGTGATAAACAACCTATACCTAATCCCCTAGACCCCTACGAGTGCGGCAAGCAACCCTACCAATCCTAGAGTTAGGTGACCCGTTCTCACTGCCTGAGATGGCCACCCTTTGGACTCTATAACCCGGTCACTTGAGCACCCCGCCTTGGGTCTATCCTAGGTACAGAAAAGTAAATAATAATACAATGGTGATGACTTCTACAACCTAGAAGCGTCCTACAAATAAATATTGCAACAATTATTACATGAATGAATATACAAATAAACACTCGTCTCATAACACCCGACTATTCATCACGACGATCCAATACTTCATTTCATCACAAACCAAACACAGATCATCAATGTAAGTAAATATGTGCACCCCATATGTCATTAACGTATAGCAACGAGATTGGGGAATACCATCACATATTACACTTAAAGCCGCAGAAAAATAACCAAAAACCACAATCTACACTACTAGCAATTAATCAAAAACCCTTTTGGTGGCTACACGAAATTCAACTTTGAAATTCGTGCACCCCGGCTATCTAAAATCCAATCCGATGCTTTCAAACGTGCTTCAAAAAACCTGAAACCGCGCCTAAACATAACCGGGGAGGTAGCGATATTGGAGAGGTGGCCGAGGGGGGTTTGGGGGTGCCCCCAAACCCAAGACCACCAAGAGGTGGCCTCGGGTTTGGGTTGCCCCCAAACCCTCCCGGTTCTCTCTCCATCATCTCTACGTCCCTTTTACAGCCTTTTGATCCGATCCAAGAGGCCGTAGGCACCACACATCAAGCATAGGATTAGGTTAATACGAAAAATAGGATTTTTTATTAATTGTAGTAGATAGATCAACAAGTAAAGATCTTTAGGTGGATCTGATACCATGTTAGTCTAGAATTGCCCACTTGAAATAATATTTGAGGCTAAGCATGCATGATTTTCAAAAATCTAGTGAGCAAAACTACCACTAAAGAGGTAATGTGAAGTAAAGATCGAAACTTGAAGTTAGAAACTAAACTAGAAGAGATTTAGCTACTCGGTTCAAGTTATACTTACATCCTTAAGATAATCTTGAAGGAAGTAGAGGTTGAACTTGAACTCCTTCAGCTCCTAGAGGTCCTTGAAGTCTTCTTGTTGTAGATGAGGTCCAAGATGATCCACCTTGAGCTCCTCCAAGCTTTGGCTCACCAATCTCTAAGTAGAGATCAAACTAGAAACTCCAAGTTGCTAATTTGGAGGTTCTAGATGTAGTCTTCTTTTCTACTCTCTTTGTGTTTTTCTAATGGATTTAAGTGAGCGTTTTCTTGTTAAAAGATAGAGGAAAAGAGGAAGAAGAAGGAGGCTTAAGTTTTTTAGTAAAGATGAAGGCTAGATTTTTTTAAAGAAAGTTATGAAGGGAAAAAAGAGTTGTATGTTTAAATAAATCAAGCATACAAAAAGAATGTATCCTAGCCCTTCATTTTCACATAACTACCCAAGTGTCCATCCAACTCTCTTCTCTCCAAGTGACAAGCTCCTACAAACCCAAAATGATAACATAAACCATAGAACAAGATAAGCAAAGCAAAACCCTCACTTAAAACCAAACTTAATTAACAAATAGATTAATACTATGTATTACACATAAATATCTATACATATACATATTAATGTAAATAAACTAATATATGTATGTGTGTGTGTGTACACACACACTATCAATCTACTTATTAAAAACATTAAAGAGAACAAAAGAGATGAATATGACATAATGCTAGAAAATACATATACTAAAAATACATGTATTATATATTAAATCCATCCTGATTTAATATCCGTCTTATATAAGACCAGCTAGTGTTATAAAATGTCCGATTGCCATTGGTGTATGAAAATACACACATTGCAAACGGACCCCTGCACGCATCCAGTACAGCCACTACATCATTTTGCCAAATGGGGAAAAGCTCTGTGTGGGACTCTAAAGGCTCGACAATACGCAGGCAGTGAGTTAATCGTCGAAACCCTAACTGTCACGACCCATAATTTAGCACGTGACCGGCACTTAAATTACGCAACGTCTAAAGGCGTGACGTAAATCAAGTAAGCCGAAGCCCAGAAAATCTAAACCTTTTTGCGGAAAATAGTGGGGGTGCAGTTTTGAAATAAAGGTAAAATGAATCCTATTTTGTCTTTTTAAAATTTCGGGCAGCACCTCCCTTGTATATTTTGATCCAAAAACATATACACAACAATATATAGGCATCCCTAAGCGGGGGCTAGCTCTTCGCCAACTGGCGGAATCACAACCACGCAATTACATATATACGAAGCCCAACGGCAAAGAATCAACCCAGAAAGAACAAATAAAGAGGCAAGACATCAAAACTCAAGAAAGCGATCATAACCCATCGCTCTAAGTCTCGTACAAAACCCAAGTCTGACTAGGTCTACCAATATACAATTCTAGTCTCTGATCTGATGTGATGGAGTTTATCTAGATACAATAGAATATATAAAGTACGAGAGTAGGCACGATCCAACATGTGTCCCACCTACCAAAGCAAAGCACCATGGAAGAAGCTGTGTTCCAGCAATACCGCAACTGATACCAAGCGGTCAAACCTGCAAGAACTGTGGCACAACGGGGGTGAGTTGCCAACTCGTGAGTAGAAAACATCAGCAAGTAGAAATCTAATAAAACAACGATTTCTAGGTCACTATATCCTGAAGGTAATACTATGATATCACTATATCCTGAAGGTAATACTATGATATCTAGGGTGACCACATATGCCTATATATCAACAATCGATCAATGCAATGACATATATAAATAAACATCTGACATCGTATGCCTATATGCCTGTGGATATCATCTACGTGTCCATCAACGACACAAATAATATCATGGAACCTGAGTGTCCAACACCGACACTCGAACATCATGAAAACATAAGCCTGTATATATATATGAGGATATCAACAACGTGTGTCCGTCAACGACACATCTAAATCATGGAACCTGAGTGTCCAACACTGACACTCGAAACATCATGAAAACACGTGTCCAGTATCGACACGTAAATCCTCATATCTCAGGCGCCGCATACTCAGATCGGCCCTCATATATCTCATCTCAGGCGCCTCACCCTCAGATCGGTCCTCATATCCATCTCATATCATAACTCCAAAACGTTATCCTCCGGATATCCGCAGAGCTCTATACAATCACCGGTAGGTAGTGTTCCCACTGCCAGGCTCATCGTCTACACCACAAAAATCATTTCTTGCCCCGGGGTACCATACCGGGTCCACCATGTACCCGCAAACGTCATCCGCCAACTCCTCGAATTGGGTCTCGAAAAAACTCATGGTGGACGTCTCGAAATATCATATCAAGAGAAATCGGGTTTTTAAAACAATACACCATTTCCTTTGAAATATATCACGGTTCTCAAATCCAGAGATCTCATAAAAACAGCATCTCAATGCATATAACCATGAGTACGATGTATGCAACATAGAGTAGTAATATGAGCATATCGGGTATATCATGCAAGCATGTCAAGTGATAGTACTGAACAATGAATATACTTTTACTTTTAAGATTAATATCATGATAGGGCAGTTCTCCTGTGTAAATGGCACGACAATTCTACTGTATAAGTGACATGGCAATTCTACTGTGTAAGTGACATGGTAATTACCGATGAAGAATGTGTGTGAGCCGGCAAATCTGTGTATGTGTAACATGCGCATCAACGGTAATTGTGCAGGTGTACTAGCAATTGATATCATATAGCATTAAATACCGGCACGTGGTATGTACATTACGAGGGGTAATATCCTACACAACTGAACAATAAATGGGTATATCTATCTACACGTGAATCATAAGGTCAATTTTAAACGATACACATCGTCGTTTGAAAATAGGTATGGTTCAGGTGGCAATCTTTATATCGGCGATCCCGTCTCATAACATTCGATATGACAATAATCATCGATCATCATCCTCAAATCACTAGCGCGGATCAATCATCCGGTACATCTCATTGCGTACGGTAATCCATCGTACGTGGTCATCAAACAGAATAGGGAATCTATCGACCAATACAATAATGAGGGTATAGATCTAAAGTCTCGTACGGCATATTACTCATTACTCATAAATATATTTATACACATATATCTCAAATCACATTTGTATAAACGTTATATCTTATTAATTTCACAACACCTCTATCTCAATCTCATATCGTGCTTATCAATCTCGCTCTCATATCATACCATTAACACCTCATACTTGTCCTCTTTCAATTCATACTTATCATGATTCATTTTCTCATTTCATATTCTCACATATCAATATATTCATTAGTGTCAACTTTTAGCATATCATCTCTTTACTAAATCTTACAAAATCTTATAATCAGGTTATCTTAAGCTCGTAGCGTATCCTTTATCAAAATATAATTTAAAATGCAATCTTCCATATCAATGGTTGCGGGGGTGCTATACGTCATCCACCCGATTTCCCTCGTAGATATAAATCTACTCACCTGCTAAACTCCTCGCTTAGCCGAAGTCGATGTGCTTCGTCATCTCGGAAGTCCACGCGAAAGTACCTACAATCAATACACAATCGCAATACTATTAAAACCAATATCCGAAAACCGATACGGCACACGGATTGCTTATAGGTTGGAACGTTTAGCCTACGCATGCAAAAACAACCAAACAACCCTCGTCCATTGACGTACAAACGTCCAACGACGGAATCAAATCCAAATATAAAAACCACGCATTCCAAATATAAAAAACCAAGAATTCACATATCGAAAAACATAGCCAAAACACTCGCAAACAACTCCCAGATTTTAGCTCAGGTAAATGGGAACTAAACAAGCAAGTACAAGGGATAGGTTATAGGGTAAGTGAGCTACAGGCAAAACCACAAGACCAATGCCCACAGGAAGTCCGGCGAGAGTGCCCAAATATCCGATGTCGCCGGCCAGAAGGAGGAGTTTTGGGTTCGTACTTCTGTGGTGGTCTTCTAGTGGTCTTCTAGTGGTCTATCTAGGTCAATGGACTTGCTTGATTTTCTTGGAAATACCCCAGAGAGCTTCAGATACCCTGTAGGCCTTTAGGTTTCACAAAACCGACACGGAACAATTCTAACATCGTGTATCGGGTTCTATACTCTTTTCTGGTCTAGCAAAGCAATCTCTAAGGTCTTGAAAACACTCACTAAACCTCTATTTACCGCTTAACAGCAACTTGGAATTTCCAAGATCACAAAACCTAACTAAATTGATTTCTAACTAAACTATGATATATAAACACAAACACTAATGTAAAAGTGAAGAGATTACCTCATTTGGCAACCTAGGAAAATTCTTGAGTTGCCCAAAGTCTTTAAAATCCAAACTTGAATGGTTCAAAGGGTTTAGAATAGGTTTGTGCATGTTTTTAATGAAGGTGGCAAGGGATTTTGGAAAGTATTTGGAGATGAGGCATGGAGGTAGTGAGGGAATGAAGGAGCATGGAGGAGATGAAGAAAAACCATGGGGAATGAAGGGATTGGGCAGCCAAGTCTCACTCTCCCTCTCTTATCCTCACTCTCCTAACAAATATCTCTTTTGTTTTATCTCATTTTTAACCATGGCATCTAATTTTATTCTATTCACACTCAATTTTTGTTTTCTCTTTTAGTTTCTATTCTTTTCCTTTCTCTTTTCTTTTCTCATTCACACCACTCACAAACTCATAAGACACAAACACAACACTTAACATGCACAAGACATGGTGCACAAGTCATGAAAAAAATGTAAAAATACGGATTTGGCCAAAAATCCGATAAATATCATTAAAATAAATAAATCATTTTAATCTCATATTAATTTCCAAATATTAGTATATACTTATACCATTTTACGAAAAATCCCTATTTGCAAATCGAATAGTTTTCGCGAAATATATTATTTTAATATTAAATTTCCAAAAATAATATTTTATATTTCTGAAATATTACAGTCTTCCCCCCTTAAATAAATTCGATCCCCGAATTTAATTTTAAATCCCCAAATGCTAAAACATTTCAATAATCAGCTCAAATCAACGGGGATCCGAAATAACGGAAGACACGGAAATACCACAGCGCATCATGTGCGCCTGAAAACGAATGCGAAACTCAAAATCAAAAACCGTCAAGCATCACGCAATCATCGGAGTTATAAAGGAGATGCAAATATCGAAATCCAATACCATACTCAATGATGCTATAGTCAAAATCATAATACATATATAGCACGCATCTTTGTAAAACCATTTTAAAAGTTGAATAACTCATACCAAATCTTTCCCAAATCTCCGTGCTATGCGTAGCTCACGGCACATGTGGCGGACGATCATTTGTAAAGTAGTAAATATATACTTATATGTTTTGCTCAAATTATACGTCCTGCCTTTTTTGAAATATCCCAAAAGGTTCTCTTTATAAAATTTCGTGTCACTCGCGGACACGTACGAAATAGTGAGACTATAGCTCCTTTTTGAAAACCTCTTGGTAAACTTTTCATGCATGCAAAAGTACCCAGGCACTGTCCTCAGACCAGTCCTACTCGGCTACTATACAATATAGTATCCATCATCAAAAGCCATACTCATAAATAAAATCAGCCTCAAAAGGCGTATCCAACATCACATGCGTCTGGTGCGCACGGAAAACCAAATCAAATACAAGTGCCACAAATGTGCACAAAAGCAAAACTAAGTGCAACGGGTGTGCACGAAAGTATCTGTCCAGTGCAACGGATGTGCACGACAACAATATCAAATGCATCTATAGTGCATGAAAATCTCAACCCAGTGCAACTAACATGCACGAATGAAAATCCCAATCAAGTGCATCCAACATGCACGAATAAAAATCTCTATCAAGTGCACCCGGTGTGCACAAAATCTCATATCAAGCACCCAACATGCGCGAAAATCCAAATCCAGTGCGTCAGGTCTGCACAAAACATCTATTGCAGTAGCGTACACGATAACAAATGCCAAGTACAGACGCTCAAGAAAACATAAATCTGGTGCAACAATGCACGAAATACAAATCTGGTGCAACTAATGCACGAAAACTCATCAATATTTCAAATGCTCCCAAAAACAACACCGAGTATACCAAGGTGTAAAGAATCATAAACGTGTGCAACTGTGTGCACAAAACATGAATCAAT
Source organism: Agapanthus africanus (assembly GCA_030015575.1). Lineage (NCBI taxonomy): Eukaryota > Viridiplantae > Streptophyta > Magnoliopsida > Asparagales > Amaryllidaceae > Agapanthus > Agapanthus africanus. The sequence goes on from JASDDO010000014.1 coordinate 556,311,475, forward strand.
GCACTGCAAGCACATATAAGCTATGCCGAGTGCATAAGTAAAGGCAAGTGCATATAACATGCACGAAATCAAATCGACGGTATCGAATCCACGAAACCAGAAATACGTGCTATGAACGCACAAATCAATACCAAGTAAAATAGATATGCACAAATCATAAACCAATGTAGACGTGTATAAAACATACATCGAGTGCAATAACTGTGCACAAAATATAAATCTCCAGTAGGTGCAGCCATGATGCACAAAAAAACAATATCATGAAACTCAATCATCGAAACTCAAGTCCAAGCAATAAAAGTGTGATACTCGGATCGCAAAACGCAAATCGCAAGAACTGACATTGAGGTACACCTCCTAAAATGTCGAAAAATATGTCGGTGAGCCCAAACTGGCAGAGCAAGATCATCTGCTTGCCTTCTGCTCACGGTCTGGCATCTCCGGTCTCTGGGTTCCCTGTTCTTCTCTGGATTACCAATCTCGCAATCCTTCTGCTCATCAACCTGGTCAGGTGTACTAACGGAACAGTCCCGCTCTGGAACTCCTCTGATCACCGTTTGGCGAATCAACATGACCACTCTCAAACGGCACATTACTGACGGCGGCATCTGTCCCTCTGAACACGCATGATATAACTGATCCTGGGTGCAAGTCTCTATCGCTGCGGTGTCCTGGAAAGAACCTGCTCATGGATTCTTCCGATCTCACCTATGCCGAACTATACGAAGATTGGCACTCTTTCTTAACTCTTTTCTCATAACCGGACAGCTGTGTCCTCAGCACGGCTTTCCTCTGAAATTTGTCTGTGTCTAACGTCTCTGCACACATATCAATCCTCTGGCATCAACGGAGAGTAACAACCGCTCGTTAACATCTCGCACGAACCTCTTGTTCCACTCGTCTTTATTATCGTCCACTTCGACGTCATCTCTTTCTTTCTGCATATTGCAATTCATTCTCGGCTACGGTCAATCTGGAGTCTCTCACACTGACTCGAAATTACGAACTCGGTATCTTCATCACTCTATAGAAGATATCTAGCCGAACACATTCTCGGGAACTCGTCCAATCATCGGAGGAATACACTTTATTCGTTCGTTCTCGATCAACTCACAACACATCTGGGTGAGGTCCTTCTATCTGAAACTGGTCAACCTACCGATCTCACATCGGAGCATCCGACGAACAACGTCCTCTCTTAATCGATCTACTCTATATCTAAGTAAGATCCTTCAACTGGGATTCTTCAACTCAACTGAGCCTGCATCGGCTCATCAAATCTGACGAATTATATCAGTCGCTCAACTCGAGATAGACTAGCTATCTCCTGTCACATCTCTGCCTGAAAGCTCCAGCGGTATCAGCTCATAAACTCTGGAATCGACATCCCATTAATCTCAGCAACAGCGGGGTCATCTGTCTGCACGGTAGCCAACATCACGATCTTTGAGGTAGGATGCACATCAACAGTCCTCTCAATCCGGCAGCCTCTATCAATGGCCCGATCATCCGGTACAAACCGTACACTCGCCTCAAACGAGAGATCACAACACTATACCTACACGTCCCTATGTCACTAGAAACAACATCATGGTCAGTCCTCGTCCGTGACGAGCTCGCCCTGACCGAAACACTAGCAGCAGCTCAATCTACAATCAAACCATGGTGATAGGAACCTCAAGCAGGTATCGATGAAGATAAATCAAAGTAACGAAAGAAATCAACAGATCACAAATGGATATATAATCATAGGAACGAATAGTATCAAAGATCTCAAGATATTTACATCCTAAGGTTTCTTAAGTAGAGTATCATATCGTAAATATGCCGCGGAACACACGTATGGTACTGTTAGTTATATGTATGCCCTAGAGGACATTACTGTACATTGGATGTATATTGTAGTGGATGCTGGGACATATATAGATAGGACTTTCTTGCTCGACATGATAGTACGCTATCTGGTTGCTCTTTATCTTAACATGTATACTTTCTGTCTCTCTGATTACATGTTGATAAAGCCCTTAGGATGTGTACTCGACTTTCAGGACTATGATGAAGATCATACTTGTGGGGCCTGGGTAGTCAATGAGTACATCCTTCTTTGTTCCTAGTCGTGGGAATATCGAGACGGGGCATCGATATTCTAGAGTAGACTAGCGTATATCTTCTCGACCCATGTGATGGGCGATGGATGATCCCATATCCATTGGTGTTTGACATCGGAGATGGTATGCGGGTGCTCAGTGGAGACTGGGTACACTGAACGGACTCGCCGAGAACTCCCAGATGGTATTATACCTCACGTCAGATGGCAGTTCTCTGGTGACACTGGTACAGCTTAGTCTGTTGACCCGAGATCGTCATAGAGTCTTGTGTGTCTCCCACTGTGCTTTGATTTCCACCCTACCACGGCTCTACTGAGTTGTGCAAATAGGTGGTTTTTGGGTACAGTCCCGATTCACATGGAGGCAATGAGCGATAGGAGGGGATTCGTCTCTCCCGGTATTGGGAGTGGATGTTGCGCTATGCTCGACTGGCCATAACAGGAAATCCCTGGCCAGGGTTGCAGTGATATACTGGTAAGAGTTATCAGTAGTTTCACGATTGTTATGGACCTTACGTTGGCATGACTTGTCAAGCTATTGGGGTCTGACGTTTACCACCCCTAGGCGAGATATGCGACATATCAGACGAACAGACCGGACTATACGGTAAGTGTTACTGGTTGGATTCACACGAGTGTGAGCGGGCTTGCTCGTCGATCTTCTGATCGCTCAATACCCGGGTGGCCGTTACGTTTAGCAGACCGCTTGCGGCTTGTGGGTGTTTGATATGATCATCACCTGCTGCCGGCGTATTGACGAGTCTTTAGAGTCCTACACAGAAGTTTCCTGGCTCAAGCGAAACGAAATAGGAGCACATATGAGATATGTACGGGACCGAGAATAATGCGTGTATGTGATACCGTATTCTATTCTCGCGATGAATGTATCGAATGGTTGTATGTGATATAACCTAGTTATCGATTCAAGGATTGATTCGATAAGCCGATACATTGGATACTAGTCGGTTATATGCGACATGACCGGATCATTGAATCAAGTGTTGATTTAATGATTTAATGTATAATTATATATTTGATATATTACTTTGCATTAACTAGTATTGGTTCACTTAAATTGGATTTTCTCACTTGATGTACACAAGTTGTATATGTGATATACTTTTGTGCACAAGATTGTATCATGTTTGATGATACATGAATGTTAGGGTGTATGTTTAGATTAAACCATGGTTAGGTGATCGTTAGGGTTTTGTTTTTATTTACTTATTCATTTATTTATTTATTATTCTTATTTTGGAAAAGATAAAGAGAGAATGGTGGCTTTGTTTGTTTGTTTGTTGAAGCTTCTTGAAGCTTTGAACAAGTCCACCATTCTTGTCTCTTCCTTAACCCTAACCATTCCCACTAACCATGGTCTATTCTCTACACCTAATCATGGTTGCCAAATGATAAGTATTCATTTTTTTTTCCTTTTAAAAATAACTTATCATATATTTTCTTTCTTCTTCTTCTTCATGAGCAAGAAAGAAAAGCTTTCTACATCAATGGCAAGTGATGAATATGAGTGAGAAATCCAAATCCAAAGTGAACCCACTTCCTATTTCTTCATCCTCTACCTCTTGCCAAGTAGTATAGGGTGTTTTCTTCACAAGTTTCATGACTTGGTGAAGTGTGAGCTTGATCTTGTGATGCCTCGACGTAGATCATCTTCGGCATCGACGTCGACGACCTAGCCCGCCCATTTCTCCGATGAAGCCGATGCTAGAGTCCAAGATCCGTTTTGGACAGCGAGGGGACTTCATCACGGAGCCTAGGAGGTGTAGGACCGGATCTACAAAGGTTGTAGCCTCTTTCCTTTAACTATAATTCGATTACTTGCATCGTATCGCCTATATATCTAGTTAACGATCCGTATTAGGGTTTGTAAGCACATGAAAATTTTGAATTGAGCATGTTTTGATCACTTGTGAGACTTCATTAGTGTGCCTAGGAACCCTACAGTGTTATCAGAGCCTAGCTAGAGCCTTAGGCGATGCGTAGACGGAATTAGAAGTCCGATCGAATCAAAACCCAAACCTAAAAGTGCTCTCTTTACATTTTTGAAATTCGTGGTTTTTTGAGAATTAAAAATATGAAGAAATATCAGCAGGAATATCTAAGAGTTACTGTAAATTTCGATGCCCTAATTCCATCAAGGCGCCGCGGTTCCGCCGTTCCGCGGCCTGTTTGTCGTTTTATGCGTTGAAGTTTGCACAGTAACTCCTACTTAACAGTGCTGGTTTTCTTGGGAATTTTTAATATTTATTCAAGAGTTGAATTTTCTGGGTTGTATTGGGGACTCGGTGTTTTCGATCGGATTGTCTAATTTTGTCTGTGTGTTTTCCGGATATTTTTGAATATGTTAAAAAGTTCGACCGGATATAAATACCCAATTTTTCCCCTGCCGGGAAATTTCCAATTGTTGGATTTTTCCGTAGTTTAACGACGTTCTAAGTAGTGCAAGTAACGCGATGGACCCTCTAGAAGACAACAAACCTTAACTCGATTATGTGACCGTCTTGAACTGCCCTTTGAACCTTCGGGTTTGGGGCAGTACGGCGTGCCACATGTGAGGCGTTGGCTTGACCCTTCTACGGCTGGACCGTTGGTACTGAAGCACGAACTGAATGTTGTTAGACTTATTTCATGTGTTGAGCTGTATCGGGAAAACTTGGGTGTTCGATTGTTCGATCGGAAAATTTAACATTTTCTATTTATCCTGAATGTGATACAATAATTGGAATTCACAACTAGTTATGAGATGACTGAATGAATGTTATAAACATAGCAGTTTAGTCTCACTTGATCGGTTGCCACGGAATTTTGATGCGATCAAAAGTCTGTCGCAATCACGTAGTGTACGCGGATACTCGCCGGGTAAACTTAATAGACAGCTTCACTCCTCAGCCCCGACCAAGTGACTGTAGGAGAACCCCGTCGCCGAAAGCATCCGTCCGGGTGCTCGCGGCAGCGGTGTTCCGCCTTAGTGCACTTCGTCGACGGTATCAGGGGTGCGGCCGCCTACTAAAGTTTGCGACGAGCATTCGATCAGTTTTTTTCGGGAATCTTGTTGAATTGCCCGACTCGATATTGAAAAGAGTTTTCGATAAATGAGACTAAAATGCGGGGTTTATAATTGTTAGGCATGTGATGTCTAAGGAATTCATTTGATTAGGCATGCGATGTCTAAAGAGGTTGCGGATTCCAACTGTTGTAGTTTTACACTTTCTTTTCTGTGACCGTAAGTGTAATATGTGATATCGCCAGTTTCGTTGCTATATGTCAACGACAATTGGGGTGCGCATATTTACTTACGTTGATGACATGTGATGTTATGTGTTGCTGGATATGTTATATTGGATCGTCGTGTTCGAATAGCCGGGAGGGTTTTATGTGAGATGAGTGTTTTTCATTTTCATTCATGTAAAAACTTGTATGTAATATTCTTTTATTGGGGCACTTCCAGGTTGCGGAAGATGTCACCGTTTGTATATTATTTACATTTCCGCATTAGGATAGACCCAAGGAGGGGAGCACAAGTAACCGAGTTCTGGGGTCCAGTGGTAGACCAACTCGAGGAGTCGAGTCCGGGTCTCCTAACCCTAGAATTGGTAGGGTTGCTTGCCGCTCTCGTAGGGGTCTAGGGGTGTGGGATTGGCTATTCATCACGACCGTGGAATCCGTGTTTTATACTGGCTCGTATTGAAAACACGGACGTCCTAGTATATCCAATATTTCATATGATATTTTCTGCTGCGTTATCTGTGATGTGATCATGTGATGTTCTGTGATAGATATAATATAATGTATATATGATATATTATATAGACGTTACTTATGTTTTACACCCGCGCTAGCCCTGCCCCGCTCTGCCGTTAGTTACCTAACCTAACGGTGCACGAGGGGACATCGAGGCGAATGCGGATGGCATAAGTGTACGTCATATTTATCTGTGATGTTTAGGTAACTTAAATGATGGGATATTCATTAATGAGATTAATGAAAGAAAATAAACCTAATTGATGTTGTGGAATCGAATTTCAAAATAAAACAGGTAGCTATAGTTCTTGCTTTGCATCGCGGTGTTCCTTGTAGAACATCCAGCACCTTATTCGATAAGGAAAGGACCGAGATCCCTTCACCTGGAGTGACACCTTTAGCAATAACTGGCAGATGCTATAACTCATCGGTTTGTTTTTTGATTGCTTCTATAGTTTCTGCTTTGCACAGTGATATATATGATATATCCCGCACCTCATTCGACGAGGAAAGGGCCGACGATCCCTTCACCGGGAGTGACCCCTTTAGCAAAACTAGAAAAGCCTCAAAAACATTCCATTTAAAACCATTTGATTCCGCAACGAGATCAAGTTCAAAGCGTTAAAGGTTTTCACAAAAACCATACGCAACCCTCCATCATTTTAGGAAGTAGAGTACTTAGTATTCGTGCTGTGTTTGTTGACTTTAGTTAAGGCACAGTGTACGGTAGCTAAGTGATGTCTTCCTACACCGCATATGATGCGATTAGTTAGGACAGTTGCGTGACTTTGTTGACCTTAGTTAAGGGTCATGTGGGTGGGTCTAATTAATCACGAAATGACGGGTAGAACTTGACTAGTACTTATGATTTGTTGACCTTAGTTAAGGTCATAGGTGCTAGGGGTAAAAACCATTATCGGGAGTTTCAAGTGTTGAAATTTGCAATGAGATTGCATACCTTCTATATGATAGTTGGATTCCGATACCCACTGCGAGTAATTGTTACTCCTGGGAGAGTTTTGCACTTTGCAATTAGCCGATCAAGTAGGTGTCTAGAAAGGTATCAACGGGGTTAAGCCTCTGGGAAAACGAGGTTTACATTAATTAGGTCCGTGCGAAAGCACGGGGAACCTCCCTCAAAGTATTACACTGGCCTGGCTGAAAGATTGGCGAACTTGTAGAGTGTAATTAATCCCGGCTAGTCTTTCCTTTTAGGGTTTGAAGGAAGATTTGATAAAAACAGTGGGAGCCATCCTGATTAGATAAAATAAATAACCAATCTGATCTTGCAAGAGCGCACGCTGAGTGTTTTCTTCTCTCTCTCTCCAGGTAGCGACCATATCACGCCTTAATCAAGATAATAATATGGATATATTGACCGAACCCGCTTGTTATACTGAGCTGGGGAACGTTGGTCCCGCTCCAACTTATAATTGTTATAAGACAGAGCAGGAGATAGGGGAATACCAAAATTCCTATGCCGCCCAAACGAAGAAAGTGCATATGATGCATCTCCTTCGGGTGTGTTCATTACAAAGGACTGTTTCTCAGTATTCTCTGCATCCTGAGTATTTGATACCGGATCAGGATCCCAGATATGTAATCTGTTACATAGGGCTACCGAAAGGTAGAAAACTGAGAACGAGTGATAAGTTTCATGAGACAGAAAACGGGGCAAGTGTTGCAGCCAAGTCTGTTGGTCACGGTCACCCTGTATTACCAATACATTGATTCTGAATAAATGTTATTAGATAACGAACCTGATATACAAAATCATATCAATCTCTTTATTTGTTAAAAGAAATGATAGAATTTTGTATTGATGGATAATGTTTTGAACATTTCCTACATCAAAAGTTGATCGGTTCAGGCACGTTATCTAAAAGCATTGACATTCTAAATCAAACTACAGTTCCTTGTATACAGAACACGCACAAGAGGAAGAGTTCAGAAATGAATGAATCCTTCTTGAGGCATTGTAGACTAGGTCATATCAATGCGACCCGACTGGTTGAAGTTACATTTTAGATGCATATTTAAATCAGTTTGAATTTACATCTTGTGAAACTTGCCAGTCATGTCACAAAGATTAGATGACCATAGCCCTGTTTTTTGGAAACAGAGAAAGAGTTAACAAAACACTTGGGACTGATACATGATGATGTATGTGAGGTCTCCTGTCTACATATGCCAGGACTGGTTCTTTATACTTCATTACATTCTCTGATAATCTCTCAAGATTCAGTCATATGTTTCTATTGAAACATAAGTCCGAATCTTTTGAGGTATTCACAGAATATAAGTTAGAAGTAGGGAATCAATACGGGTATAAGCATTATGACCTATGATGAGATCAGGGAGGAGAATACTTGTGCATAGAATTCCTGGACTATTCTAAAGAAGAATGAGATTCTCTCTCAGTGTTACTCCTCTGAATACACCACAGCACAACGGTGTATCAGGGCGGAGCAATCGCACCGTATTAGATATGGTGTGCTCTATGATGAGTACTGCTGAGTTACCTATTTCCTTTTGGGAATTATGCGCTTGAGAAGATGGATACCTATTGAATTAGGTTCGAATCAAATCAGTGCCCACCACTCCATATAAGATATGGTATGGGAAGTGTTGGAGATAGTGCCCTCAGAGTCAATTATTGGATCGCAGGTACGTGATTGCAATGATTGCGGAGGATCTATACCGGTAGAACAGTCTTACTCGAGATGATAGTATGCTATCTGGTTTGCCTTTATCAGTCGTATACATGTTCAGGTGACTGATTACATGTTATACTTTGATAGAGCCCTTAGGATCTTGCTTTACTACCAACAGTATGATGGCGATCATATACGTGAGAGTTAGGTAGTTTATATGCATATCCTTAATTGTGGTCCCTAGTCATGGGAGTTTCGAGACAGGGCATCGATACTCCGGAGTAGACTAGTGTGTACAGTCGAGACCCCGACGAGGGGCGGTGGCCGGTCTCACAAGCCACTGGTGTCAGTTGGATCACCTAAGATGTATACAGGTGCTCATTGGGTTATGAGTACACCGGACAGGACTCGCCGGGAATCTGCTAGTTAGTACTATACCTATCGTCAGATAGCAGTTCCCTGGTGACATGTGTACAGGTTAGTTCATCAACCTGAGGTCGTCATTTTTCTCGTGTGAGTTCCCACTGTGCTTTGATTTCTACCCTACCACGGCTCAAAGGAGTCGTGCAAACAGGTAGTTTTTGGGTACAGTCCCGAGCCACATGGAGGCACGTGAGCGGATCGGCAGGGGATTCGTCTCTCCCGGTATTGGGGGCGAGGTCGTGCTGTGTCTAGGAGAGCCATTACACAAAGTCCATAGCCATGGCAGGAGATTTACTGGTAGGTACTTCAGTAGTATCTCAGGGTGTTATTGGGCTACACTCCGACACGACTTATACTGCTATTGGGGGTCTGACGTTACTAGCCCCCTAGGCAGATATGCGATACTCATTGACGAACGGACCGGACTGTATATACATTGTCACTGTTAGGCTCAGTAGGGTTTCCGGATGAGTTCGCTCATCGGCCTCCCTTGAGGTCAGTCCATGGGCAGCCGTTACGCATTGCTAGTACCGCTGACGGTTTGTGGTTAAAACCACTGCCAGGGTACTGACGAGTCATTAGAGTCCCCCACAGACAGTTTCCCAAGTTCGGGCGAAACGTTTGTAGAGGCCGTATGGTATTATGGCAGGGTTCGGAAAATGCACGTGCGTTTACGCACGTGTTATTTTTCGGGCAGATGATACTGGTCGGCTTTGGTTTAAGCCGGATCCGAGTATTATATTGAGTAGGTATAATATCTTTGTCTCAGTTGCATTTGTATTCGGTCGTAATACAAATGCGGGTATTTTTATACAGTTACGGGGTTATCCTGAAAGTCGTTTCAGGATCACTTTTGGAAGTTGCCAGTTTCCAGTTTTCTATCAGCCGTCTTTTAACATTCGGTTAAAGACGGATTTATTTTTTCTTGGATGAGGGTGAGTCATGCTTCTAGAAGGTTCTAGAAGTGGTGAGGTGTCTTGTGACTCATTTGTGCTTTTAATGATTCAATTATTGCATGATGACTAGGTTATTAGATTCATTGTATGCATTAATGGCTTTTAGTGATTCATGCTTCCATTTATGATCAAGATAAGCTTCATCCTCTTATGGTTACCTCCCCCTCCTCCTACACTCACCCCCCACTCCAATAAGTGGCCGGCCCCCTCCTCTCTCTCTCTCACTTGATATTTCATTTGTGTTAAAAGATTATGGTTGTTAAAAAGAAAAGACTAAAGTTTTGGATGCATGGAAATTTCATAGTTCATTTCTTGTTCCATTTCATTTCCATCGGCAATTTCATTAACCGATCGTCCACGGCTTTGGACGAAGTGAGACAAAGTCATCTACTCATTCTCTACATCATTCTTGGTCGTCTCTTTTAGCAAACTTGACGACCGAGTTGCCTCGAGTCAAAGGCGGGAGCCCGTTTAAAGAATCAGTGACGTGGTGCCACCTGGACGAGCAGATCGGAGATTGACGAGATCGGAGCAGCCGCAACGGAGCGTGGGATGATGGTTAAAGAACGAAGGACTCGGATCGTTCGGTATAACCTTTCTACACTCTTTACAATTTGTTAGTTTAGCAATAATGGCAGATCCGGGTTAAAGTATACGATAGCGCCAGTTAAAAAGTTTTTGTTCCGCATTTGGCGTCTGTAGACGGCTGGGGCGCTACCATAGACTTACAGTGGTATCAGAGCCTCACCATTTTGCTATACTAACTTGTGCTAACGCGTTTAAAACATCGATCGAACCGGAAATCAAAAACTGCAAAATTCTAGCTTCACAGTTTCTGTCGATTTTAAATGATGTCCTAAAATTATTCTACATATCTCAGAAATCTGTGCAGGGTTTTATTAGAACACCGTCTAAATTTGGGATCATGATTCGACAAGACTGTCGCGGAAACGCGGCCAAACCCATGGTTTGGCCGCGGATCCGCGGCCATTCTGTGTCATCATGCCCTCAAATTTGGTCAGTGGGTTCTTCTCTGGAATTTGTGGTTTTTGGTATATATCTTTTGGGCCCAGGTTTTGTTACTGTTCACCAGATGTTCGTGGGGCCCACTTCTTGATATTTAGTCGATCGAAATTTAAACATGTTAGTTTACAGTGCTTACATTATATCTCCGACCGGGAATGTCATTTGATCGGTAAATCGCGTCTGATTGCTATAGTTCTTTTAGACGGGTTTGCGAATGTGACATTCGCGTTGATGTTCTGTGTTGTGCTGTGATGTTGCGGATTTGTTGTGGTGGATAGCAGTGTGCAATGGTAGTGCAGTTTGAGTTTATTTGTACATTTGTTATTGCGGGGCGAGCGTCCAACTTGTGGACTACCGTCACTGCCTGTTGTATAATATTCTTTTGGGGCACGACCAGGTTGCGGTCGATGTACCTGTTGTACTATTTTTCATTACTGTACTAGGTTTTGCCCCGCGACGGAGTGCACGGATAACCGGGTTCTGGAGGGACAACGGGTCCGCATCTCATGGCTTTGAGAGGCAGAGGGGCCCCACTCTAGAATTGGCAGACTATTCGCCGCACTCGTAGGGGGTACAGGTTGACCCAAGGAGGGGTGCCCAAGATTACCGGATTCCGTGAAGTGCTGGGTGGTCCATTCACTATGTTGTAGGGGGGCTGCCTCGCTTCAGGTTTTGGCGGGTAACTTGCCGCACCCGTAGGGGTCTAGGTTTCATTGCACAGGCTATCCACACGACAGGGGAACATTGAGTTTCAGCAGCGGCTCTGTGAAACTCGGGGATCCCAGATTATCTGTACTGTTCTGTGATGCTTATTACTTTTCTGTAATGTTGCATATTATCACGCCTGGAGCGATTATTGTATATTGGTTTATATACTATTAGATGTTGTATATGTTTTACACCCGCGCTAGTCCAGTCCCCGCTCTGTCGTTAGTTAAGTAACCTAACGGGTGATGACGGGACCCAGTGACGAATGCGGATGGCATATACGTACATTTTATTTTCGTTCTTTTCTGGTGTGATCGATTGATGGGGCTGCGTTGATTCTAATCAATGCAAAGGAAAACAAACCCGTTTGAGTTGTTGGAACAATTTTAAAAAGTGTTATTGCAAAGACGTTTCCTTTTGTTTTGCATAGCGGTATTCAGTGGAATATCCTGCACCTCATTCGACGGGGCAAGGGCCGATATCCCTTCACCGGGACTGACCCCTTGGGCAGAAGTTTGCGTCAGGGTAATAACTTCACTATAGTCGATTACAAGTTGCTTTGCATCGCGGTATTCAGTGGAATATCCTGCACCTCATTCCACGAGGAAAGAGCCGAGATCCCTTCATCGGGAGTGACCTCTTTAGCAAAAGGTTTTCGCCACTATATTTTAAAAAAAGCTATCAGGTTCCTTCAGCGATATCAAGTTCACTACGTTAAAGGTTTTTCGCCAAAAACCAGCCATAGCCCTCCGTCACTTCTTTTGGGTATTCAGTAGTATTCAAGCTATGTATTTTGACCAACGCCAAGGCATAGTGTTTGGTAGCTGCTGGGTATTCAATTGTTGCATAGATAGATGAGTTAGTTTGGGACAGTCGTTCTGCCATTTTGGCCAACGTCAAGGGCATGTGCGGGTGGGTTCAAATTGACAAGATAGTGACGGGTAGAACTTGGCATGTGACTTATGACATTTTGACCAACGCCAAGGTTATAAGAGCATGGGGCAAAAATCATATCGGGAGTTTCTAAAGAAACTGAAACTTGCCAAGTATGCGCATACCTTCTGGAGTATGAGTAACGTGGATGCATTCCATCACGTTATCATGCGATGAGAGTTGGATCCCGATTCCCACTGATGAGTTGGTTTACTCTTCGGGTGATCCCAATTGATTCTTCTTTAGGTTTGGAGGAGAATTTGACAGGACAGTGGGAGGTTTCCAGATTAGATAAAGTGATAACCATTCTGATCTAGGTTAGAGTGCACGCAGAGTGTTTCTTTTCTCTCTCTCTTTGGCAGCGACCTTTGACCGACCCTAGACTATGACTCAGTGACCAAGTTGACCGAACCTTCTTAAAATACTGGCTTTTGGATTGTCTGAGTTGCATAAGTCATTGCCACTCCTTCTTTTACCCTTTGCATTTCTCAGAACACCCGTATTACTACGGACATCCACTTCCATTGGATAGATCCATCGTATGGTTATATACGAACTCAAAGGAACTTCTTCGAGGATGGATCAAGGTTCAGGAGAAATAGAATTGGTTTATTCAGTTGTCTTTTATTATCACCTTCTCTCAGGTTGCGAGGGCTCCTTGGTTTAGGAGAGTACACCTATTATGCTTATTGGATAGTCTTATTCCAAACCATAGGCAGGTGCCGAAAGGTAGGGAATGAAGAAAACCAATTAGCCTAAGTAGGGTGTACAGAAGGTAATATGTAAAGACAAAATAAAGGGATTAGAAAGAGGGCAAAGTAAATTGCGACTGTTATCATTCACGACCAAAACCGCGTACTTCATCGCCACTCCTATTTCACCTTTAAAAGAATAAGGTATTATTCAGTTGTCTTTTATCATCACCTTCTCTCAGTTGCGGGTACTCCTTGGTTTAGGAGGGTACACCTATTATGCTTACTGGATAGTCTTCTTCCAAACCATAGGCTGGTGCCGAACGGTAGGAAAGGAAGAAAACCATTTAGCCTAACGATGGTGTGCAGAAGGTAACGACTAAAGACAAATAAAGGGATTTGGAGAGATGGCAAAGAGATATACGGTTATAGTCATGAATTGGATTATGGAAGAGGCATTGCTATGAATACCAGGATACCCCTACGAAACATTTTCATGTTTCAGTGCATTGTTAAAGGAAAACTGTTTTTCCCGATTGGATACTTACTCCAGGGTATGTATTTACCAGGTTTCATTCTCATATCTGTATGGTTTTACAGATGATGAGTGGGAGTAAGTTATTGGGAATTAGGTGATTATCCTCATTATATCGGAACTCGTTGTAATTGGTGATATTTGAGGAAATCGCCAGGGTACAGTTTTTAACCTACGACGCATAGGTTTTGAGTTACTCAAACTCAGCGGACTTATACAGAGTATTGTATGTTGTCCAGTGTCCATCAGGACAAAGGGGTAGGTCCTCGTACTATGTTCTGTTTACTTATGACTTCTCTAGTATTTAGACAAGTGTTTCGTAGAAATACAAGGTCTAAGTTTTGAGAAGTTGTGGGTATAAGAATAAAGTAGAGAACCAGGTATCACAAGTATCGGGATTCTTCAAAGAGATCGAAGATGTAGATTCTTGTGATTGGTATTCAGATTGATAGTGATGATTTTGAGAAACGAGTTTCTTTTTCAGGTTGCTCATAATTGGATGGATTCCTAAGTTGAGTAATGCTGATTAGCCTCTTTCCATTAAGTTGATATGAACTGGAGACAGTTGCATGATTTGAATCTGGTTCCAATTAAATAAGTGCCAAAGTTTCTATATTGGATATAGAATAGTTCATATCTTAACGATGTTAAGGTACAGGGAGTTGTCCAGCTTATGCTTAAAACCAGACTCTGGATAACTCAGGGCACATTTCTGTAATGGCTGTTTGTGGGTTGACCCTAGCTATGACGAGGGTTGATATTCTACCATTTGAAAGATCAATAGTGATATTGTTCTTGACTCGCCACAGTTTTAGTAAAATGGATCTTTTTCAGAAAACAGTAGTGGGAGTATGGTAGAACTGGAAGTGATTCCAGAACCACGAACGATTACGGAAAATTTAATAGGTCCTATATATTCAATCAGGTTTGACATTCCAATAGCCACTCCGCAGATATGGTGGGTAACCTCAGACACCTGACAGGTACTTCGGTAGCCTCAAGGACGGTGACAGGGAGGTTCTTATCTACCCAGACTTGACACTACTGATGTTCCAGGCTATGAGACTGTTGGTGATAGTGCCCTCATAGTCAATTATTGGATCGCAGGTACGTGATTGCAATGATTGCGGAGGACCTATCCCGGTAGGACAGTCTTACTCGAGATGATAGTATGCTATCTGGTTTGCCTTTATCAGTCGTGTTCATGTTCAGGTGACTGATTGCATGTTACACTTTGATAGAGCCCTTAGGATCTTGCTTTACTACCAACAGTATGATGGCGATCATATACGTGAGAGCTGGGTAGTTTATATGCATATCCTTAATTGTGGTCCCTAGTCGTGGGAGTTTCGAGACAGGGCATCGATACTCCGGAGTAGACTAGTGTGTACAGTCGAGACCCCGACGAGGGGCGGTGGCCGGTCTCACAAGCCACTGGTGTCAGTTGGATCACCTAAGATGTATACAGGTGCTCATTGGGTTATGAGTACACCAGACAGGACTCGCTGGGAATCTGCTAGTTAGTACTATACCTATCGTCAGATAGCAGTTCCCTGGTGACATGTGTACAGGTTAGTTCATCGACCTGAGGTCGTCGTTTGTCTCGTGTGAGTTCCCACTGTGCTTTGATTTCTACCCTACCACGGCTCAAAGGAGTCGTGCAAACAGGTAGCTTTTGGGTACAGTCCCGAGCCATATGGAGGCACGTGAGCGGATCGGCAGGGGATTCGTCTCTCCCGGTATTGGGGGCGAGATCGTGCTGTGTCTAGGAGAGCCATTACGCAAAGCCCTCGGCCGAGGCAGGAGATTTACTGGTAGGTATTCCAGTAGTATCTCAGGGCGTTCTGGGCTACACTCCGACACGACTTATACTGCTAATGGGGGTCTGACTTTACTAGCCCCCTAGGCGGATACGCGATACTCATTGACGAACGGACCAGACTGTATATACATTGTCACTGTTAGGCTCAGTAGGGTTTTCGGAGGAGTTCGCTCATCGGTCTCCCTTGAGTTTGCTCCTCGGCCACCCTTGAGGTCAGTCCATGGGCAGCCGTTACGCATAGCTAGTGCCGCTGACGGTTTGTGGTTAAACCCACTGCCAGGGTGCTGACGAGTCATTAGAGTCCCCCACAGACAGTTTCCCAAGTTCGGGCGAAACGTTGTAGAGGCCGTATGGTTTTATGGCAGGGTTCGGAAAATGCACGTGCGTTTACGCACGTGTCGATTTTCGGACAGATGATACTGGTCGGTTTTGGTTTAAGCCGGATCCGAGTATTATATTGAGTAGGTATAATATCTTTGTCTCAGTTGCATTTATATTCGGTCGTAATATAAATGCGGGTATATTTATACAGTTTCGGGGTTATCCTGAAAGTTGTTTCAGGATCACTTTTGGAAGTTGCCAGTTTCCAGTTTTCTATCAGCCGTCTTTTAACATTCGGTTAAAGACGGATTTGTCTTTTCTTGAGATGAGTGTGGATTCTTCTAGAAGGTTCTAGATGAGGTGACTAGGATTAAATGGTGTTAAGTTTTCATTGGTTGCATTTAATGGTTCATTAATGCTTGATGAGGTGTTATTAGTGATTCATGCTTTGTTATTAATGGTTTTGGATTGCTTAAGATATTTTTGAAGTGAGAAGCATTCTCTTGTGGTCACCCCCCTCTCCTACGGTCACCTCCCTCTTGCTATATATGGTTTGCACTCTCTCTCACTTGATAGTTTTTCATGGTTGAAAAAAAGATTATGATAGATTTGGGGTGTATGGAATCCACAGTTCATTTCATTCCATCACCCGATTTCCACGGCAACTTCATTAACCGATCGTCCACGGATTTTGGACGAAGTGAGACAAAGTCATCTACTCATTCTCTACATCAATCTTGGTCGTCTCTTTTAGCAAACTTGACGATCGAGTTGTCTCGAGTCAGAGGCAGGAGCCCGTTTAAAGAACCGATCATGTGGTGCCACCTCGACGAGGAGATCGGAGATCGACGAGATCGGAGCAGCCGCAACGGAGCGTGGGATGATGGTTAAAGAACGAAGGACTCGGATCGTTCGGTATAACCTTTCTACACTCTTTACAGTTTGTTAGTTTAGCAATAATGGCAGATCCGGGTTAAAGTATACGATAGCGCCAAGTTAAAAGTTTTTATTCCGCATTTGGCGTCTGTAGACTGCCGGGGCGCTAGCGTAGACTTACAGTGGTATCAAAGCCTAACCATTTTGCTATACTAACTTGTGCTAACGCGTTTAAAATATCGATCCGACCGGAAAACTAAAAACTGCAAAATCCATGCCCGACAGTTTCTGTTAATTTTAAACGGTCTCAAAATTTATTTCTGGATGTCTTAAAAATCTGTGCAGGGAATTATAAGAGCCACGACAAAATTTGGGGTCGTGATCCCTCCAAGATGCCGCGGAAGGGCGGCCAAACCCATGGTTTGGCCGCGCAACCGCGGCCACGTGGGGAGCACGTGCTCCCAAATTTTGTCAGTTGGTTCTCTGTGGGATTTTGGGGTTTTTGGTATATAAAGTTTTGGCCCAGGTTTTGTTACTGTTCACCAGTAAGCAGTGGGGCCCACTTTTTGATTTTTGCTCTTTGGTCGATCGAAATTTAAACACGTTACTTTACAGTGCTTACATTATATCTCCGACCGGGAATGTCATTTGATCGGTAAACCGCGTCTGATTGCTATAAGTTCTTTTAGACGGGTTTGCGAACATGACATTCGCGTTGATGTTCTGTGTTGTGCTGTATTGTTGCGGATTTGTCGTGGTGGATAGCAGTGTGCAATGGTAGTACAGTTTGAGTTTATTTGTACATTTGATATTGCGGGGCGAGCGTCCAACTTGTGGACAGCCGTCACTGTCTGTTGTATTATATTCTCTTGGGGCACGACCAGGTTGCGGTCGATGTACCTATTGTACTATTTTTCATTACTGTACTAGGTTCTACCCCGCGACGGAGTGCACGGATAGCCGGGTTCGGGAAAGCAACGGGTCCGCATCTCAAGGCTTTGAGAGGCAGAGGGGCCCCACTTCAGAATTGGCAGACTATTCGCCGCACTCGTAGGGGGTACGGGTTGACCCAAGGAGGGGTGCTCAATTTACCGGATTCCGTGAAGTGCCGGGTGTTCCATTCACTATGCTGTGGGGACTGCCTCGCTTCAGGTTTTGGCGGGTAACTTGCCGCACCCGTAGGGGTCTAGGTTTCATTGCACAGGCTATCCACACGACAGGGGAACGTCGAGTTTCAGCAGCGGCTCTGTGAAACTCGGGGATCCCAGATTATCTGTATTGTTCTGTGATGCTTATTACTTTTCTGTAATGTTGCATATTATCACGCCTGGAGCGATTATGTATATTGGTTTATATACTATTAGATGTTGTATATGTTTTACACCCGCGCTAGTCCAGTCCCCGCTCTGTCGTTAGTTAAGTAACCTAACGGGTGATGACGGGACCCAGTGACGAATGCGGATGGCATATACGTACATTTTATTTTCGTTCTTTTCTGGTGTGATTGATTGATGGGACTGCATTGATTCTGATCAATGCAAAGTAAAACAAACCTGTTTACAGTTGTTGGAACAATTTAAAAAGTGTTATTGCAAAGACGTTTCCTTTTGTTATGCATAGCGGTATTCGGTGTGAATATCTAGCACCTCATTCGACGAGGCAAGGGCTGATATCCCTTCACCGGGAAAGACCCCTTGGACAGAAGTTTGCGTCAGGGTAATAACTTTACTATAGTCGATTACAAGTTGCTTTGCATAGCGGTATTCAGTGGAATATCATGCACCTCATTCCACGAGGAAAGAGCCGAGATCCCTTTGCCGGGAATGACCTCTTTAGCAAAAGGTTTTCGCCACTATATTTTAAAAAGCTATCAGGTTCCTTCAGCGATATCAAGTTCACTACGCTAAAGGTTTTTCGCCAAAAACCAGCCATAGCCCTCCGTCACTTCTTTTGGGTATTTAGTAGTATCCAAGCTATGCATTTTAGCCAAAGTTAAGGCATAGTGTTTGGTAGCTGCTGGGTATTCAATTGTTGCATAGATAGATGAGTTAGTTTGGGACAGTCGTTCTGCCGATTGGCCAAAGTCAGAGGCATGTGCGGGTGGGTTCAAATTGACAAGATAGTGATGGGTAGAACTTGGCATGTGACTTATGACATTTTGACCAAAGCCAAGGTTATAAGAGCATGGGGCAAAAATCATATCAGGAGTTTCTAAAGAAACTGAAACTTGCCGAGTATGCGCATACCTTCTGGAGTATGAGTAACGTGGATGCATTCCATCACGTTATCATGCGATGAGAGTTGGATCCTGATTCCCACTGATGAGTTGGTTTACTCTTCGGGTGATCCCGATTGATTCTTCTTTAGGTTTGGAGGAGAATTTGACAAGACAGAGGGAGTTTTCCGGATTAGATAAAATGATGACCATTCTGATCTAGGATAGAGTGCACGCAGAGTGTTTCTTTTCTCTCTCTCTCTTTGGCAGCGACCTTTGACCGACCCTAGACTATGACTCAGTGACCAGGTTGACCGAACCTTCTTAAAATACTGGCTTTTGGATTGTCTGAGTTGCATAAGTCATTGCCACTCATTCTTTTACCCTTTGAATTTCTCAGAACACCCGTATTACTACGGATATCCACTTCCATTGGATAGAGCCATCGTATGGTTATATACGAACTCGAAGGGACTTCTTCGAGGATGGATCAAGGTTCAGGAGAAATAGAATTGGTTTATTCAGTTGTCTTTTATTATCACCTTCTCTCAGGTTGCGAGAGCTCCTTGGTTTAGGAGAGTACACCTATTACGCCTATTGGATAGTCTTATTCCAAACCATAGGCTGGTGCCGAAAGGTAGGGAATGAAGAAAACCAATTAGCCTAAGTAGGGTGTGCAGAAGGTAATATGTAAAGACAAAATAAAGGGATTAGAAAGAGGGCAAAGTAAATTGCGACTAATATCATTCACGACCAAAACCGCGTACTTCATCGCCGCTCCTATTTCACCTTTAAGAAGAATAAGGTATTATTCAGTTGTCTTTTATCGTCACCTTCTCTCAGTTGCGAGTACTCCTTGGTTTAGGAGGGTACACCTATTATTCTTACTGGATAGTCTTCTTCCAAACCATAGGCTGGTGCCGAACGGTAGGGAAGGAAGAAAACCAGTTAGCCTAACGATGGTGTACAGAAGGTAACGACTAAAGACAAATAAAGGGATTTGGAGAGATGGCAATAAAATATACGGTTGAAGTCATGAATTGGATTATGGAAGAGGCATTGCTATGAATACCAGGATACCCCTACGAAACATTTTCATGTTTCAGTGCATTGTTAAAGAAAAACTGTTTTCCCGATTAGACACTTACTCCAAGGGTATGTATTTACCAGGTTTCATTCTCATATCTGTATGGTTTTACAGATGATGAGTGGGAGTAAGATATTGGGAATTAGGTGATCATCCTCATTATATCGGAATTCGTTGCAATTGGTGATATTTGAGGAAATCGCCAGGGTACAGTTTTCTACCTACGACGCACAGGTTTTGAGTTGTTTAACTCAGCGGACTTATACAGAGTATTGTATGTTGTCCAAGTGTCCATCAGGACAGAGGGGTAGGTCCTCGTACTATGTTCTGTTTACTTATAACTTCTCTAGTATTTAGACAAGTGTTTCGTAGAAATACAAGGTCTAAGTTTTGAGAAGTTATGGGTATAAGAATAAAGTAGAGAACCAGGTATCACAAGTATCGGGATTCTTCAAAGAGATCGAAGATGTAGATTCTTGTGAATGGTATTCAGATGATAGTGATGGTTTTGAGAAACGTATTTCTCTTACAGGTTACTCATAATTGGATGGATTCCTAAGTTGAGTAATACTGATTAGCCTCTTTCCATTAAGTTGATATGCACTGGAGACAGATGCATGGATTTGAATATGGTTCCAATTAAATAAGTGCCAAAGTTTCTGTATTGGATATAAGAATAGTTCGTACCTTAAAAGAAATTAAGGTACGGGGAGTTGTCCAGCTTATGATTAAAACCAGACACTGGATAACTCAGGGCACGTTTCTGTAATGGCTGTTTGTGGGTTGACCCTGGCTATGACGAGGGTTGATATTCTACCATTTAGAAGATCAATAGTGATATTGTTCTTGACTCGCCACAGTTTTAGTAAAAATGGATCTTTTTCAGAAAACAGTAGTGGGAGTATGGTAGAACTGGAAGTGATTCCAGAACCGCGAACGATTACGGAAAAATTTAATAGGACCTATACATTCAATCAGGTTTGACATTCCAATAGCCACTCCGCAGGTATGGTAGGTAACCTCAGACACCCGAGAGGTACTTCGGTAGCCTCAAGGACGGTGACAGGGAGGTTCTTATCTACCCAGACTTGACACTACTGTTGTTCCAGGATATGAGACCCGGTAGGAGGGTTGTCGTAGTCAGTGGGAGCAACGGAAGCATGGTGGGCAAGTAGCTTATGTTTATTTATAGACTTGAGCAGTTATAGCGGAGATAGATCATCTAATTTTGATGTGACAGTCATGGGTTTGACTTCAATCAGAATAGAGGATGGATCAGTTAAGAAGGTAGTAGGGTGTGATGCATGGTATCTGGATGACATACACAGAGTAGGAGGTAAAATTCCTATACTACGATCGGTTGGACTGTGGTCGTCACACAGTTGTTTCTCCAGACAGGATATGGATATAATATTTGACATTCTGGTTTCTAGATCTATGGTTTTAGATCTGGATTTGGGTAGTTTCCCAATGTGGGTACTTCGACAGTATTCTAATGGTTTTTAGAATAGATGACTCCTAGCATGGTGGTGTACCTGCAGGTGATGGAGTCACCCTCTCTAAAGGTGTCGTATAGACTAAAGGGGAGAGGGATGTGCATGATTGGCAGATCACTTGCTTAGGCAATTGAGTCAATCATGAAATGTCAAGTACCACACCAAATGTTGGTTTTGCACTAGATGCAATAAGTTTGTATTAATCCAATCCTGGAGAAACATAAGGAAGCAGTTTTAGAACATTGGTACATGTTCTGCGGATTTGATAACGGCAGCCTCTTTCAGGAGACGGTTATCATTCCAGGCTTCAAAGGTGACATGGATGACAGAGTGTTTGTCAAAGTTTTAGTTTTCCCTCTGTCGAGGGACAGTATTGTGGACAGGTGGTCCAATAGGATACTGTAGGAAGCAAGGTGCCCGATACTGATTAGGTTCAGTGATCGATTCAGTCTAAGAAGTTTGGATATGGAGTTCATTTATGAACTAAGGTCCCATCAGATATCCAGACATGTTCTAAGATAGGTACTACTCAATTCAGGAGATGGCTTTCTCCACGAACTTGAGATTAAGAGAGATACAGAAAGAAACTTCTAGGCGGATCCACTCACCGAGTTTTACAAACGGGCTTTGTGAAACTGATTAGTAGAGGAGTTGGATGTTCGGTTTCACACGGGCTGTGAGTAGTCGACATCGCAATATTAGCCTTGAGTGCAAGTGGGAGATTGTTGGTGATAGTGCCCTCATAGTCAATTATTGGATCGCAGGTACGTGATTGCAATGATTGCGGAGGACCTATCCCGGTAGGACAGTCTTACTCGAGATGATAGTATGCTATCTGGTTTGCCTTTATCAGTCGTGTTCATGTTCAGGTGACTGATTGCATGTTACACTTTGATAGAGCCCTTAGGATCTTGCTTTACTACCAACAGTATGATGGCGATCATATACGTGAGAGTTGGGTAGTTTATATGCATATCCTTAATTGTGGTCCCTAGTCGTGGGAGTTTCGAGACAGGGCATCGATACTCCGGAGTAGACTAGTGTGTACAGTCGAGACCCCGACGAGGGGCGGTGGCCGGTCTCACAAGCCACTGGTGTCAGTTGGATCACCTAAGATGTATACAGGTGCTCATTGGGTTATGAGTACACAGGACAGGACTCGCTGGGAATCTGCTAGTTAGTACTATACCTATCGTCAGATAGCAGTTCCCTGGTGACATGTGTACAGGTTAGTTCATCGACCTGAGGTCGTCATTTGTCTCGTGTGAGTTCCCACTGTGCTTTGATTTCTACCCTACCACGGCTCAAAGGAGTCGTGCAAACAGGTAGCTTTTGGGTACAGTCCCGAGCCATATGGAGGCACGTGAGCGGATCGGCAGGGGATTCGTCTCTCCCGGTATTGGGGGCGAGATCGTGCTGTGTCTAGGAGAGCCATTATGCAAAGCCCTCGGCCGAGGCAGGAGATTTACTGGTAGGTATTCCAGTAGTATCTCAGGGCGTTCTGGGCTACACTCCGACACAACTTATACTGCTAATGGGGGTCTGACTTTACTAGCCCCCTAGGCGGATATGCGATACTCATTGACGAACGGACCGGACTGTATATACATTGTCACTGTTAGGCTCAGTAGGGTTTTCGGAGGAGTTCGCTCATCGGTATCCCTTGAGTTCGCTCCTCGGCCACCCTTGAGGTCAGTCCATGGGCAGCCGTTACGCATAGCTAGTGCCGCTGACGGTTTGTGGTTAAACCCACTGCCAGGGTGCTGACGAGTCATTAGAGTCCCCCACAGACAGTTTCCCAAGTTCGGGCGAAACGTTGTAGAGGCCGTATGGTTTTATGGCAGGGTTCGGAAAATGCACATGCGTTTACGCACGTGTCGATTTTCGGACAGATGATACTGGTCGGTTTTGGTTTAAGCCGGATCCGAGTATTATATTGAGTAGGTATAATATCTTTGTCTCAGTTGCATTTATATTCGGTCGTAATATAAATGCGGGTATATTTATACAGTTTCGGGGTTATCCTGAAAGTTGTTTCAGGATCACTTTTGGAAGTTGCCAGTTTCCAGTTTTCTATCAGCCGTCTTTTAACATTCGGTTAAAGACGGATTTGTCTTTTCTTGAGATGAGTGTGGATTCTTCTAGAAGGTTCTAGATGAGGTGACTAGGATTAAACGGTGTTAAGTTTTCATTGGTTGCATTTAATGGTTCATTAATGCTTGATGAGGTGTTATTAGTGATTCATGCTTTGTTATTAATGGTTTTGGATTGCTTAAGATATTTTTGAAGTGAGAAGCATTCTCTTGTGGTCACCCCCCTCTCCTACGGTCACCTCCCTCTTGCTATATATGGCTTGCACTCTCTCTCACTTGATAGTTTTTCATGGTTGAAAAAAAGATTATGATAGATTTGGGGTGTATGGAATCCACAGTTCATTTCATTCCATCACCCGATTTCCACGGCAACTTCATTAACCGATCGTCCACGGATTTTGGACGAAGTGAGACAAAGTCATCTACTCATTCTCTACATCAATCTTGGTCGTCTCTTTTAGCAAACTTGACGATCGAGTTGCCTCGAGTCAGAGGCGGGAGCCCGTTTAAAGAACCGATCATGTGGTGCCACCTCGACGAGGAGATCGGAGATCGACGAGATCGGAGCAGCCGCAACGGAGCGTGGGATGATGGTTAAAGAACGAAGGACTCGGATCGTTCGGTATAACCTTTCTACACTCTTTACAGTTTGTTAGTTTAGCAATAATGGCAGAT
Organism: Agapanthus africanus; assembly: GCA_030015575.1. Lineage (NCBI taxonomy): Eukaryota > Viridiplantae > Streptophyta > Magnoliopsida > Asparagales > Amaryllidaceae > Agapanthus > Agapanthus africanus. The sequence continues at coordinate 556,335,853 of JASDDO010000014.1, forward strand.
CCGGGTTAAAGTATACGATAGCGCCAAGTTAAAAGTTTTTGTTCCGCATTTGGCGTCTGTAGACTTCCGGGGCGCTAGCGTAGACTTACAGAGACCCGGTAGGAGGGTTGTCGTAGTCAGTGGGAGCAGCAGAAGCATAGTGGGCAAGATGCTTATGTCTATTTATAGACTTAGGCAGTTATAGCGGAGATAGATCATCTATTTTTGATGTGACAGTTATGGGTTTGACTTCAATCAGAATAGGGGATGGATCTGTTAAGAAGGTAGTAGGGTGTGATGTCATGGTATTTGAATGACATACACAGAGTAAGAAGTAAAATTCCTATACTACGATCGGTTGTACTGTGGTCGTCACACAGTTGTTTCTCCAGACAGGATATGGATATAATATTTGACATTCTGGTTTCTAGATCTGTGGTTTTAGATCTGGATTTGGGTAGTTTTCCAATATGAGTACTTTGACAGTATTCTAATGGTTTTTAGAATAGATGACTCCTAGCATGGTGGTGTACCTGCAGGTGATGGAGTCACCCTCTCTAAAGGTGTCTTACAGACTAAAGGGGAGAGGGAAGTGCATGATTGGCAGATCACTTGCTTAGGCAATTGAGTCAATCATGAGATGTCAAGTACCACACCAGATGTTGTTTTTGCACTAGATGCAATAAGTTTGTATTAATCCAATCCTGGAGAAATATAAGGAAGCAGTTTTAGAACATAAGTACATGTTCTACGGATTTGATGACGGCAGGCTCCTTCGGGAGACAATTATCATTCCAGGCTTCAAAGGTGACATGGTTGACAGAGTGATTGTCAGAGTTATAGTTTTTCCCTCTGACGAGGGACAGTATTTTGGACAGGTGGTCTAAGAGGATACTGTGGGTGGCATGGTGCCGGATACTGATTAGGTTCAGTAATCGATACAGTCTAAGAAGTTTGGATTTGGAGTTCATTTATGAACTAGGTCCCATCAGATATCCAGACATATTCTAAGACAGGTATTACTCAATTCGGGAGATGTCTTTCTCCGCGAACTTGAAATTAAGAGAGATATAGAAAGAAACATCTAGGCGGATCCACTCACTGAGGCTATTTCTCGAAAACAATAGTTTTACAAACGGGCTTTATGAAACTGATTAGTAGAGGAGTTGGATGTTCGGTTTCACACGGGCTGTGAGTAGTCGACATCGCAATAATTAGCCTTGAGTGCAAGTGGGAGATTGTTGGAGATAGTGCCCTCAGAGTCAATTATTGGATCGCAGGTACGTGATTGCAATGATTGCGGAGGATCTATACCGGTAGGACAGTCTTACTCGAGATGATAGTATGCTATCTGGTTTGCCTTTATCAGTCGTATACATGTTCAGGTGACTGATAACATGTTATACTTTGATAGAGCCCTTAGGATCTTGCTTTACTACCAACAATATGATGGCGATCATATACGTGAGAGTTAGGTAGTTTATATGCATATCTTTAATTGTGGTCCCTAGTCGTGGGAGTTTCGAGACAGGGCATCGATACTCCGGAGTAGACTAGTGTGTACAGTCGAGACCCCGACGAGGGGCGGTGGCCGGTCTCACAAGCCACTGGTGTCAGTTGGATCACCTAAGATGTATACAGGTGCTCATTGGGTTATGAGTACACCGGACAGGACTCGCCGGGAATCTGCTAGTTAGTACTATACCTATCGTCAGATAGCAGTTCCCTGGTGACATGTGTACAGGTTAGTTCATCGACATGAGGTCGTCATTTGTCTCGTGTGAGTTCCCACTGTGCTTTGATTTCTACCCTACCACGGCTCAAAGGAGTCGTGCAAACAGGTAGTTTTTGGGTACAGTCCCGAGCCACATGGAGGCACGTGAGCGGATCGGCAGGGGATTCGTCTCTCCCGGTATTGGGGGCGAGGTCGTGCTGTGTCTAGGAGAGCCATTACACAAAGTCCATGGCCATGGCAGGAGATTTACTGGTAGGTACTCCAGTAGTATCTCAGGGTGTTATTGGGCTACACTCTGACACGACTTATACTGCTATTGGGGGTCTGACGTTACTAGCCCCCTAGGCAGATATGCGATACTCATTGACGAACGGACCAGATTGTATATACATTGTCACTGTTAGGCTCAGTAGGGTTTCCGGATGAGTTCGCTCATCGGCCTCCCTTGAGGTCAGTCCATGGGCAGTCGTTACGCATTGCTAGTGCCGCTGACGGTTTGTGGTTAAACCCACTGCCAGGGTACTGACGAGTCATTAGAGTCCCCCACAGACAGTTTCCCAAGTTCGGGCGAAACGTTGTAGAGGCCGTATGGTATTATGGCAGGGTTCGGAAAATGCACGTGCATTTATGCACGTGTTATTTTTCGGGCAGATGATACTAGTCGGCTTTGGTTTAAGCCGGATCCGAGTATTATATTGAGTAGGTATAATATCTTTGTCTCAGTTGCATTTGTATTCGGTCGTAATACAAATGCGGGTATTTTTATACAGTTACGGGGTTATCCTGAAAGTCATTTCAGGATCACTTTTGGAAGTTGCCAGTTTCCAGTTTTCTATCAGCCGTCTTTTAACATTCGGTAAAAGACGGATTTATCTTTTCTTGGATGAGGATGAGTCATGCTTCTAGAAGGTTCTAGAAGTGGTGAGGTGTCTTGTGACTCATTTGTGCTTTTAATGATTCAATTATTGCATCATGACTAGGTTATTAGATTCATTGTATGCATTAATGGCTTTTAGTGATTCATGCTTCCATTTATGATCAAGAAAAGCTTCATCCTCTTATGGTTACCTCCCCCTCCTCCTACACTCACCCCCCACTCCAATAAGCGGCCGGCCCCCTCCTCTCTCTCTCTCACTTGATATTTCATTTGTGTTAAAAGATTATGGTTGTTAAAAAGAAAAGACTAAAGTTTTGGATGCATGGAAATTTCATAGTTCATTTCTTGTTCCATTTCATTTCCATCGGCAACTTCATTAACCGATCGTCCACGGCTTTGGACGAAGTGAGACAAAGTCATCTACTCATTCTCTAAATCATTCTTGGTCGTCTCTTTTAGCAAACTTGACGACCGAGTTGCCTCGAGTCAGAGGCGGGAGCCCGTTTAAAGAATCAGTGACGTGGTGCCACCTGGACGAGCAGATCGGAGATTGACGAGATCGGAGCAGCCGCAACGGAGCGTGGGATGATGGTTAAAGAACGAAGGACTCGGATCGTTCGGTATAACCTTTCTATACTCTTTACAGTTTGTTAGTTTAGCAATAATGGCAGATCCGGGTTAAAGTATACGATAGCGCCAGTTAAAAAGTTTTTGTTCCGCATTTGGCGTCTGTAGACGGTCGGGGCGCTACCGTAGACTTACAGGAAGAGCCTATCTCTTAAGCAAGTTAAGATTTGGGATTGTCCGGCCTATGTCAAAAACAAAATCAGGACAAGATCGAGGCAAGGTCAGTTCTGTAGAACTGGAAAGGTTCCAACTATACAAAACTGCAACTGATGATTTGACAGAACCAAAGGATTCAATAGTTTCCGATGAACCTCAGCGTCTCCGCCGATCTAGTAGGGTTCCTCATCCGCCTGAGAGATACCTCGGTTTCTCGATGACAGTGGGAGCGAGGAATGCATCATGAGATGATGACCCATCTAGTATCGAGCAGGCCATCGAGAGTAGGGACTCTGTAAGAATGGCTCGATGCTTAGCGATCTGAGATGGAATCCATATACACCAACAAAGTATGGACTTTGGTTGCTATATCTGAAGGGTTAAATCCCCATCAGGAGCAAGTATATCTTGAGAAGATTACTTGGTGTAGATGGAAAAGTTGAGACTTTCAAAGCTAGACTTGTTAAAGGTTTTCATCATCGACCAGGCATGGATAATGATGAAACCTTTTCCAAGTGACTATACTTAAGTCCATCCGGATCCTACTTAACATTGCTACATACCATGACTGCGATATCTGGTGGTTGGGTGCCCTGACTGCATTTCTAAATACTGATTTAGAAAAGAATGTCTATAAGAACACAGCCAGAGGACTTCGTAAACAGTAGGAGCAGCGGAAACGTGTGCAGGTTGCTTTACAGGATAAAGCAGGCATCGCGGAGTTGGAACATCTGTTTTGATGTGGTAGTCAAAGAGTTTGACTTCATCAAAATGGTAGATGAACCTTGTATGTACAAAAGGCTAGTATGGAGTATGGTAATGATCCTCGTAGAGTACGTGGATGACATACTCTTGATAGGAAAGGAGTTTCCTATGCTACGATCGGTCGATCTCCACTTATCACATAGATTCTCCATATAGGATCAAAATGATACCTCCTAAATCCTAGGTTTTGGATCTATGAGATAGATCTAAATGGATGTTAGGATTCTCACTAGTTATAGTAAGATTGTATCAATTGATCCTGGGGAGAATCACTGGAAGGGTTCCAGGGTGATAAAGACGACGGATTGTCAGTCACAGGCATTGTCTTTACCCTCAGTAAAGGGACGGTATGTTGGAAGTGCTGGGCTAGCCTAGCACCTCGTCAAGGGTTCGGTAGCATCACATATGCCATAATCGAAATTTTAGAGGTGCTAAGTTAACTCGACAAGAATCGAAACTAGAAGTTTTAGGGATTCATACAAATAAGCATCACATGCAAATGTAAAACTATCACTAAGAGGAAAGATTACAACCTTTGTAGATCTCCCTCGGTGACTCCTTGGCACTATGAGAGTTTGGAACGGATCGATGGAAGCCTTCCTTGTCCACGATGATCCACCCGAAGTCCCTTTGCCCAAAGCTCCTTACTTTACTTGTTTCGCAAACGAAGTAGAGTAAACACCCTACACAAATCGGCTAGATGTGTGTAGTATGATGATGTGGTTTATGTTCTTCAATTGAAATCCTTTCTTTTATCAACTTTCACTCAAGAGAGAAATCAAGAGAGGAAGAAGAAGATAATGGTGGCTTGAGCTTTCTATCATATCACATATGATAACTTGTTTTCACACCCTTGTTCACAATTTTTTCCTTGTTGTGTCATTGTGTTTCATATCACATATGAAGCTATTTATAGTGATGAGAAAGGAATAATCACCATTATTCCATTAGCACCATAATTGTGAGTGGAAATTCTTTTTCTAAAGAATTAAGCATGGGTGGAAATTCTTTTCATTAAGTTAAGTAAAGCTTACCCACTAAAGAATAAAGGAGCATGAGTGGATATTCTTTACATTAACTTAAAATGATAAATACAAACTAAAAGCTTCAATATAAGTCTTATATTGCCACCATTCTTGTATCAACAACCATGATACTATGTATGCATGTATGTGTCCATGCACATCATCATGTGCATAGATGCATGCATACAAAAGGATTTACTTAAAGAATTAATCTAAATGTAATTAGTTAAATCAACACTTGATTTAGCAAACCGGTCATATCTCATACGATCCGAAAAATAGAAAATGCCCGATTAATATACGTTATCACATAACCGTATTTAATCGGGTCCCGCGCATATCTCATATGCACACCACATCCTTTTGCCTAAGCCAGGAAACTTCATTGTGGGACTCTAAGACTCGTCAATACGCCGGCAGTAGATGATGATCATATCAAACATCTACAAGCCGCAAGAGGTCAGCTAAACATAACGGCCACCCGGGTATTGAAACGATCAGAAGAAAACCAGCGAAGCTGTAAAAACTCCCGTCGAGCCAACTGGCAACACTTACCGTACAGTCTGGTCTCTTCGTCAGATATGCTGCATATCGAGTCTAGGGATGGTATCGTCGACCCCAGTAACTCAATAAGTCATGCTGGTGTATGGCTCATAACAGATCGAGAAACTACTGATAACTCTTATCAGTAAATCTCAGCAGCCCTGGCCAGGGACTTCATGTTATAGCCAATCGAGCATAGCACAACATCAACCCCCAATACCGGGAGAGACGAAACCCCTCCTATCGCTCATTGCCTCCATGCGCCTCGAGACTGTACCCAAAGACCACCTGTTTGCATGACTCAGTAGAGCCGTGGTAGGGTGGAGATCAAAGTATAGTGGGAGGACACACAAGACTCTATGACGATCTCGGGTCTACAGACTAACCTGTACCAGTGTTCCCTGAGAACTGCTATCCGACGATAGATATAATACCACATAGGAGTTCTCGGCGAGTCCGTTCAGTGTACCCAGTCTCCACTGAGCACCCGCATACAATCTTTGGTGTCTCCTCACCAGATGGATATGGAATCATCCATCGCCCATCATATGGGACAAGAATAGTATACGCTAGTCTACTCTGGAATATCGATGCCCTGTCTCGATACACCCTTGACTAGGAACAGTTCAAGGATATGCTTATAGACTACATGTGCCCCACTAGTATGATCCGCACCATAATCACAGTAGTCAAGCAAATATCCTTTGGGCTTTATCAACATGTGTAAATGATTAAATCTACATGTCCAGATAAAGTAAACCAGATAGCGTACTATCATGTTGAGCAAGAAATTCATCTATCTCCATAGATAATATGTCCAAGTTTCCACTATCCATATAATGGCCTTTAGGGCATACATATTACTAACAATCTCCCACTTGCACTAAGGCCAGTTATTGGCGTATCTCATACCCAACATTTCAAACAGTCGCTCATGCTGAAGCTGTGGAAGTGCCTTGGTGAATGGATCCGCTGTGTTATCCTTTGTATCTACTCTCCGAATCTCGATCTCCTGGCGATCTACTATCTCCCGGATCAGATGATATCTCTTTAGGATGTGTCTGGACTTCTGATGGGACCTTGGTTCTTTGGCTAATGCTATAGCTCCATTATTATCACAATACAATGGTATTGGATCAACAATGGTTGGAACTACTCCTAGTTCCGCAATGAACTTCTTCATCCAGGCGGCTTCCTTAGCAGCATCACTTGCAGCAATATACTCAGCTTCCATCGTGGAGTCTGCAACGGTGTCCTGTTTGGAACTCTTCCAACTAACCGCTCCTCCATTTAGGGTAAATACAAACCCTGAGATTGATTTACTGTCATCCTTGTCACTTTGGAAGCTTGAATCGGTAAAGGACTCCATCTGGAGATCCCCATTACCATACACCAAGAACAATTCTTTAGTCCTTCGCAAGTACTTAAGAATGTTCTTCACTGCTATCCAATGTTTCTCCCCTGGGTTGGATTGATACCTGCTTACTACAGCCAGTGCATAAGCCACATCAGGGCGAGTACACAACATCGCATACATTATAGATCCCACGGCTGAAGCGTAGGGTATAACGCTCATGCGAGCTCTCTCTTCATCAGTCTTCGGACAGAAGTCCTTAGAGAGAGTAATTCCATGACTAGCAGGCAAGGCACCACGCTTGGAATCTTCCATACTAAACCTCTTTAGAATGGTGTCTATGTACTTTGATTGGGACAGTCCCAATAACCTCTTGGATCTATCTCTATAGATCCTAATGCCCAAAATGCGCGAGGCATCACCCAGGTCCTTCATGGAGAACCTTTGTGATAAGAATAGTTTGACCGATTGTAGCATAGGAAATAGGAACATCATTTCCTATCAGGAGAATGTCATCTACGTACAATACGAGGAATGTGACAGTACTCCCTACAATCTTCTTATAAATAGATGGTTCATCTTCATTTCTGAAAAAATCAAACTCTTTGATTGTATCATCAAAGCAGATGTTCCAGCTCCTTGAGGCCTGCTTTAATCCATAAATGGATTTAAGCAATCTGCATGCTTTCCCGCTGCTCCCACTATCAATGAAGCCCTCTGGCTGATCCATAAAAACGCATTCTTCTAAATCACCATTTAGAAATGCAGTTTTCACGTCCATCTGCCAGATTTCATAATCATAGTGAGCAGCAATAGCAAGTAGGATCCTAATGGATTTAAGCATTGCTACCGGAGAGAAAGTTTCATCATAGTCCAAGCCTGGTCTTTGACGAAAACCTTTCGCTACAAGCCTTGCTTTATAGGTCTCCACCTGTCCATCTACACCAATCTTTCTCTTAAAGATCCATTTGCACCCAACGTGTTTTATCCCAGGAGGCGCAACGTCCAAAGTCCATACTTTGTTGGTGTACATTGACTCCATTTCGGATCTCATTGCTTCCAGCCATTTCACTGAGTCACCACTCATGATAGCTTGCTGAAAACTAGTAGGGTCATCATCATCCATGATGCAATCTTCTCTATCACCATCTATGAGAAACACATAGTATCTCTCTGGTGGGTGAGAAGTTCTACTAGACCTCCTGAGCGGCTGAGGTTCTTGAAGTTTTGCTGCAACATCAGTTTCAACCAATTCCTCCTGAGTAATTTGTGTTTCTAGAACCTCTTCTAGTTCTACCACATTGCCATTAGTACTTTCCGTAAAGAACTCATTTTCCAAAAATGGGGCATGCTGAGCAACAAACACCTTTTGTTCCTCTTTGTGGTAGAATAGATATCCATAAGAATGTTTTGGATACCCCACAAATTTACACATGACCGATCGTGTCTCGAGTTTGTCTGGATTCTGCTTTTTAACAAAAGACGGACAACCCCAAATCCTAAACCTTTTAAGAGATAGTCTCTTTCCATTCCACATCTCATATGGAGTGGTAGACACGGTCTTGGTTGGAACCCTGTTCAATAGATACATTGCTGTCTCCAATGCATGTCCCCAAAAGGAAAACGGTAACTCAGCATCACACATCATGGATCGTACCATATCCAATAAGGTACGATTCCTCCGTTCTGACACACCATTGTGCTGCGGTGTGTAAGGAGGAGTGAGCTGAGAGAGAATCCCATTCTCTTTTAAGAAGTCTAGAAACTCTGTACTTAAATACTCTCCACCTCGATCCGATCGAAGTTTCTTGATGCTCAAACCTGTTTGCTTCTCTACTTCAAGTTTATACTCCTTGAATTTCTCAAAAGCTTCAGATTTGTGCTTTATCAAAAACACGTGTCCGAATCTTGAGAAATCATCTGTAAAAGTGATGAAGTATGAAAAACCACCTCTTGCAAGTGTAGACATTGGTCCGCATACATCACTATGTATGAGGCTTAAGAGTTCACCAGCTCTCTCTCCGTGTCCACTAAACGGAGTTTTGGTCATTTTACCTTTGATACAAGACTGGCAAGTCGCATAAGATTTATATTCAAACGGATTTAAATACACATCTTTATGTAGCTTGTTTAGTCTTGTTTCATTAATATGACCAAGTCTACAATGCCAAAGAAAAGCTTCATTTATATCTGAAAACTTTATTTTACTAGTATGTTGTATATTGAAAACTGTGTGTTGGTTCAGGATGTAAATACCGTTATTTAGTGTACCAAACCCAATCAACTCTTGATTCAGGTTAATGTTCATAACATTATTTTGCAACATAAAATGATATCCTTCATTGTCCAACAAAGAAACGGATATTATATTACATAACATACTTGGTACAAAATAACACGGGTTCAAAACCAAAATACTTCCTGAAGGCAACCCTAGATGATACTCTCCCACGGATACAGCATGTATATTGGAACCATTTCCAACCCGCAGAATATGATCTCCTATCTTTAAAACTCTACTATTTCTCAATCCCAGCATACAATTGCAGATGTGAGAACCAGAACCGGTATCCAATACCCAGGATGCAGAGTTTAAAGAAAAACAGTTTTCAGTTACAAACACACCTGAAGTGGAAGTATCAGCATGCTTCTTCTTCTTGAGATCAGCAAGATATTCAGCACAGTTGCGTTTCCAATGTCCTGACCTTTTACAGTAAAAACATTCTCCTTTTCCACTTCCCATAGCCCCGGCTTTGTCTTTCCCCTTCGCCTTTCTAACTCCACCTTTCTGTTTGATGGACTTCTTCTTTTTCTTTCCCTTGGCCTTGGCTTTTGGGAATGAAGAGGAAGATGGCCCAGCAAGCAGAGCGGGAGTCCTTGCCGTTTTCAACGTGTTCTCTGCACTTCTCAACATATTGAGAAGTTCAGGCAATGATTTCTCCAAACCATTCATATTGAAATTTACTATGAACGGAGCAAAGGCAGGGGGGAGAGACTGTAGAACAATATCCGTATATTGCTCATTATCCATAGTCCATCCCAGTCCCTCAAGTTCTTCAATAAGACCAATCATTTTCAAAACATGGTCTCCAACTGATGCACCAGCGGCCATTCGCATCTGAAACAGCTTTCTAGATGCCTCGTATCTCAAAGTACGAGATTGCTCTTCATACAACTCCTTTGTGTGAAGAAAGATGGATTGCACATCCATATTCTCGTGTTGCTTCTGATGGACATTGTCCATAGAAGCGAGCGCGAGGCACTTGGCCGTGTTGCAGTCATTCTCCCAAGTTTTTCGGATCTCTCTATCCGAGGCAGATTATTCAGGTCCTGGGACGGGTGGGGCTTCAGTATTGAGGACATATGATACCTTATCATATGAAAGTGCAATGTTCAAGTTCCTCAACCATTCTTTATAATTTGGTCCTGTCAGTTTATTTTTCTCAAGTAGAAGCTTAAGTCCTGACATCTGTAACTGCCATTCGGAGAGAGAAAAGGATACACTTAGCGAATTGCTCTTTCAAAGAATTAGATTGGTTATTATTTTATCTAATCAATATCTCCCACTGCTTTTATCAAATTTTCTTTCAAAACCTGAAAAGAAAACTAGCCAGGAATAATTTTCCTGGAAGTAACACTTACTCACAGTGAGATCGAGATCCAACTATCATATAGATGGTATGCAATCTCATTGCAAATTTCAACTCTTGAAATTCCCGATATGGTTTTTACCCCTAGTCACTTATGACCTTGGCTATGGTCAACATATCATAAGTACTAGTCAAATTCTACCCGTTATTTCGTGATTAATTAGACCCACCCATATGACCCTTGATTATGATCAACATAATCACATGAATGTCCTAACTAATCGCATCATATGCTTTGTAGGAAGACATTACTTAGCTACCGTACACTACGCCTTGACTATAATCAACATACGCAGCACGAATACTAAGTACTCTGCTTCCTAAAATGACGGAGGGTTGCGGATGGTTTTTAAGAAAACCTTTAACGCTTTGAACTTGATCTCGTTGTAGAATCAAACGGTTAAGAAAAGGAGTGGCTTAAGCTCCGCATCTTCTTGAAACTTGCATTTTCATAAAAAGCCGAGTTTGTTTCAAATCTGATTCTACAACATCATTAGGTTTCTTTTCTTTACATTAATCTCATTAATGTGATCCCATCATTTAAGTTCCTAAGCCATCACAGAATAGAACGTATACTTATACCATCCACATTCGCCACAGTGTCCCGTTATGCACCGTTAGGTTACTTAACTAACGGCATAGCGGGACGGGACTAGCGCGGGTGTAAAATATAAGCAACGTTTATTATATATCATATATATAATAATAATCCATTCGTCTCAGATACTAAGTAATCACATTACAGAATATCAACAGCAGAAGCATATAAAAGGATATCTAGGATGTCCGTATTTTGTATCGAGCCAACAATAGAAAATACGGATTCCACGGTCGTGATGAATAGCCAAGCCCACACCCCTAGACCCCTACGAGAGCGGCAAGTGACCCCGCCAATTCTAGAGTTTAGGAGACCCGGTCTCGACTCCTCGAGATGGCCTCCCACTGAACCCTAGAACCCGGTCACTCGTGCTCCCCTCCTTGGGTCTATCCTAATGCGGAAAAGTAAATAATATACAATTGATTTATACATGAATGAAAATAAAACTCTCATCTCACATAAAAACCCCCGGCTATTCAGTCGCGACAATCCTACTCATCATATCTCAGCAACACATAATATCTCATATCATCAACGTAAGTAAGTATGCGTATCCCGATTGTCGTTGACGTATAGCAACGAAAACGGCGATACACCACATACTACACTTACGGTCGCAGAAAATAAAATGAAAAACTACAACATTTGGAATCCATAATCACCTTAAACATCATAAATTCGAAATATCGCATACTTCGTATTTCATGCCTAACTATATGAATTCCACATATTGTATCACATTTCAGATACATAGACAATGTTAAACTCTTCAATCGAATAAACAAACACCCAAGATTTCCCAAACTGCACAGCACTTGAGCCGAGTTCAAAAATTTCTAGAACATGCCACAGCCTCTTATGGACCAACCGTAGAAGGGCCAAACCAACGCCTCACATGTGGCAACGCTAAACTACCACAAACCCTAAGGTTCAGTGATAGTTTTGACGGTCACATAATCGAGTTAAGGTTATGTTATTCTAGAGTGTCCACAGATACGCTTGCATGTTTTTCGAAAGTTTCGAATTCGGGAAAAATCCAACACTTGGAATTTTTCCAATACGGGAAAAATTGTGTTTCTAATATTCGTTCAAACATTTTAACACGTTCTAAAATCTGAAAAACTGAACGAAGTTAAACCTTTCCAATCGAATCACCAAATACAATTTATCTCCAGAAAACTCAACACTTGAGTAAGTTTAAAATATTTCAGAGGCAAGTACATAATAAATCAGGTTCTCTGCATAAAAGATTTTTCATTGATCTTTTAGAACTGCCGCAGATCCGCCGCCAAAGCCATGCTTTGGCCGCGGATCCGCGGCTCTTTAGTGAGATCACAAACAAATTTTTGTACAGTAACTCTTAAAAATGCCTGCTGAATTTTGTAAGACCTTTTAATTTGGAAAAATTCAATTTTCAAAAAATTTCCAGAGAGCGGTCCAAATTGGTGTTTCGTGGTTCGATCGGACGTTTAACATCGCCTACGCATCGCCTAAAGCTCTAGCCTGGCTCTGATACCACTGCTGGGCTAGCCTAGCACCTCGTCAAGGGTTCGGTAGCATCACATATGCCATAATCAAAATTTTAGAGGTGCTAAGTTAACTCGACAAGAATCGAAACTGGAAGTTTTAGGGATTCATACAAATAAGCATCACATGCAAATGTAAAACTATCACTAAGAGGAAAGATTACAACCTTTGTAGATCTCCCTCGGTGACTCCTTGGCACTATGAGAGTTTGGAACGGATCGATGGAAGCCTTCCTTTTCCACGATGATCCACCCGAAGTCCCTTTGCCCAAAGCTCCTTACTTTACTTGTTTCGCAAACGAAGTAGAGTAAACACCCTACACAAATCGGCTAGATGTGTGTAGTATGATAATGTGGTTTATGTTCTTCAATTGAAATCCTTTCTTTTATCAACTTTCACTCAAGAGAGAAATCAAGAGAGGAAGAAGAAGATAATGGTGGCTTGAGCTTTCTATCATATCACATATGATAACTTGTTTTCACACCCTTGTTCACAATTTTTTCCTTGTTGTGTCATTGTGTTTCATATCACATATGAAGCTATTTATAGTGATGAGAAAGGAATAATCACCATTATTCCATTAGCACCATAATTGTGAGTGGAAATTCTTTTTCTAAAGAATTAAGCATGGGTGGAAATTCTTTTCATTAAGTTAAGTAAAGCTTACCCACTAAAGAATAAAGGAGCATGAGTGGATATTCTTTACATTAACTTAAAATGATAAATAGAAATTAAAAGCTTCAATATAAGTCTTATATTGCCACCATTCTTGTATCAACAACCATGATACTATGTATGCATGTATGTGTCCATGCACATCATCATGTGCATAGATGCATGCATACAAAAGGATTTACTTAAAGAATTAATCTAAATGTAATTAGTTAAATCAACACTTGATTTAGCAAACCGGTCATATCTCATACGATCCGAAAAATAGAAAATGCCCGATTAATATACGTTATCACATAACCGTATTTAATCGGGTCCCGCGCATATCTCATATGCACACCACATCCTTTTGCCTGAGCCAGGAAACTTCATTGTGGGACTCTAAGACTCGTCAATACGCCGGCAGTAGATGATGATCATATCAAACATCTACAAGCTGCAAGAGGTCAGCTAAACATAACGGCCACCCGGGTATTGAAACGATCAGAAGAAAACCAGCGAAGCTGTAAAAACTCCCGTCGAGCCAACTGGCAACACTTACCGTACAGTCCGGTCTCTTCGTCAGATATGCTGCATATCGAGTCTAGGGATGGTATCGTCGACCCCAGTAACTCAATAAGTCATGCTGGTGTATGGCTCATAACAGATCGAGAAACTACTGATAACTCTTATCAGTAAATCTCAGCAGCCCTGGCCAGGGACTTCATGTTATAGCCAATCGAGCATAGCACAACATCAACCCCCAATACCGGGAGAGACGAAACCCCTCCTATCGCTCATTGCTTCCATGCGCCTCGAGACTGTACACAAAGACCACCTGTTTGCACGACTCAGTAGAGCCGTGGTAGGGTGGAGATCAAAGTATAGTGGGAGGACACACAAGACTCTATGACGATCTCGGGTCTACAGACTAACCTGTACCAGTGTTCCCTGAGAACTGCTATCCGACGATAGATATAATACCACATAGGAGTTCTCGGCGAGTCCGTTCAGTGTACCCAGTCTCCACTGAGCACCCGCATACAATCTTTGGTGTCTCCTCACCAGATGGATATGGGATCATCCATCGCCCATCATATGGGACAAGAATAGTATACGCTAGTCTACTCTGGAATATCGATGCCCTGTCTCGATACACCCTTGACTAGGAACAGTTCAAGGATATGCTTATAGACTACATGTGCCCCACTAGTATGATCCGCATCATAATCACAGTAGTCAAGCAAATATCCTTTGGGCTTTATCAGCATGTGTAAATGATTAAATCTACATGTCCAGATAAAGTAAACCAGATAGCGTACTATCATGTTGAGCAAGAAATTCATCTATCTCCATAGATAATATGTCCAAGTTTCCACTATCCATATAATGGCCTTTAGGGCATACATATTACTAACTGGAAGAGTTCCAAGCTAGATACCATGGCAAACTAGACGATAAAGGCTGGCAACATCGCTATTATAGATACTACCAAAGAGGCCGTTTGGGTGTATATTGGTTCATAAGATGAACTAGGTTCCCACCATTGTGTGACAATGGAATTGTGGCTTTGGCCAAGGAACCATGATCCCATCAGTGACCCAGACATATTCTGAGGAAGCATCACCTGATCATGGAGATAGTTGATCTCCAGGGTGATCGAGGTTAGGAGAGTAGACTCAGAGGACAACACGGCGGATCCACTCACGAAGGCCTTTTCCCAAAGAGAGACTTTTATGGGATGGTTGAGTATGTGATACTGCAACCACTGCTACAGATGGCCCTAGTGCAAGTGGGAGATTGTTAGTTATATGTATGCCCTAGAGGCCATTACTGTACATTGGATGTATATTGTAGTGGATGCTGGGACATATATAGGTAGGACTTTCTTGCTCGACATGATAGTACGCTATCTGGTTGCTCTTTATCTTAACATGTATACTTTCTGTCTCTCTGATTACATGTTGATAAAGCCCTTAGGATGTGTACTCGACTTCCAGGACTATGATGAAGATCATACTTGTGGGGCCTGGATAGTCAATGAGTACATCCTTCTTTGTTCCTAGTCGTGGGAATATCGAGACGGGGCATCGATATTCCAGAGTAGACTAGCATATATCTTCTCGACCCATGTGATGGGCGATGGATGATCCCATATCCATTGGTGTTTGACATCGGAGATGGTATGCGGGTGCTCAGTGGAGACTGGCTATACTGAACGGACTCGCCGAGAACTCCCAGATGGTATTATACCTCACGTCAGATGGCAGTTCTCTGGTGACACTGGTACAGCTTAGTCTGTTGACCCGAGATCGTCATAGAGTCTTGTGTGTCTCCCACTGTGCTTTGATTTCCACCCTACCACGGCTCTACTGAGTTGTGCAAACAGGTGGTTTTTGGGTACAGTCCCGATTCACATGGAGGCAATGAGCGATAGGAGGGGATTCGTCTCTCCCGGTATTGGGGGTGGATGTTGCGCTATGCTCGACTGGCCATAACAGGAAATCCCTGGCCAGGGTTGCAGTGATATACTGGTAAGAGTTATCAGTAGTTTCACGATTGTTATGGACCTTACGTCGGCATGACTTGTCAAGCTATTAGGGTCTGACTTTACCACCCCTAGGCGAGATATGCGACATATCAGACGAACAGACCGGACTATACGGTAAGTGTTACTGGTTGGATTCACAGGAGTGTGAGCGGGCTTGCTCGTCGATCTTCTGATCGCTCAATACCCGGGTGGCCGTTACATTTAGCAGACCGCTTGCGGCTTGTGGGTGTTTGATATGATCATCACCTGCTGCCGGTATTGACGAGTCTTTAGAGTCCTACACAGAGGTTTCTTGGCTCAAGCGAAACGAAATAGGAGCACATATGAGATATGTACGGGACCGAGAATAATGCGTGTATGTGATACCGTATTCTATTCTCGCGATGAATGTATCGAATGGTTGTATGTGATATAACCTAGTTATCGATTCAAGGATTGATTCGATAAGCCGATACATTGGATACTAGTCGGTTATATGCGACATGACCGGATCATTGAATCAAGTGTCGATTTAATGATTTAATGTATAATTATATATTTGATATATTTTACTTTGCATTAACTAGTATTGGTTCACTTAAATTGGATTTTCTCACTTGATGTACACAAGTTGTATATGTGATATACTTTTGTGCACAAGATTGTATCATGTTTGATGATACATGAATGTTAGGGTGTATGTTTAGATTAAACCATGGTTAGGTGATGGTTAGGGTTTTGTTTTTATTTACTTATTCATTTATTTATTTATTATTCTTATTTTGGAAAAGATAAAGAGAGAATGGTGGCTTTGTTTGTTTGTTTGTTGAAGCTTCTTGAAGCTTTGAACAAGTCCACCATTCTTGTCTCTTCCTTAACCCTAACCATTCCCACTAACCATGGTCTATTCTCTACACCTAATCATGGTTGCCAAATGATAAGTATTCATTTTTTTTCCTTTTAAAAATAACTTATCATATATTTTCTTTCTTCTTCTTCTTCATGAGCAAGAAAGAAAAGCTTTCTACATCAATGGCAAGTGATGAATATGAGTGAGAAATCCAAAGTGAACCCACTTTCTATTTCTTCATCCTCTACCTCTTGCCAAGTAGTATAGGGTGTTTTCTTCACAAGTTTCATGACTTGGTGAAGTGTGAGCTTGATCTTGTGATGCCTCGACGTAGATCATCTTCGGCATCGACGTCGACGACCTAGCCCGCCCATTTTTCCGATGAAGCCGATGCTAGAGTCCAAGATCCGTTTTGGACAGCGAGGGGACTTCATCACGGAGCCTAGGAGGTGGAGGACCGGATCTACAAAGGTTGTAGCCTCTTTCCTTTAGCTATAATTCGATTACTTGCATCGTATCGCCGATATATCTAGTTAACGATCCGTATTAGGGTTTGTAAGCACATGAAAATTTTGAATTGAGCATGTTTTGATCACTTGTGAGACTTCATTAGTGTGCCTAGGAACCCTACAGTGGTATCATGGTACGTCACTCTACTCAAGATACCTACTCCATCAATCAAGGTCAACCTATGAAACGAAAGTTCGGGTCTAATACCCCCCGTTAAGTCTAAGTTCCGTAAGGTCAAGCCTAGGTTCCAAAATATATACGCTCTAGACTCCGCATAGTCAAACCCAGACTCAAACCAAGGTTAAACCAAACGCTCTGATACCAACTTTGTCACGACCCGTAATTTAGCACGTGACCGGCACTTAAATTACGCAACGTCTAAAGGCGTGACGTAAATCAAGTAAGCCGAAGCCCAGAAAATCTAAACTTCTTTTGCAGAAAATAGTGGGGGTGCAGTTTTGAAATAAAGGTATAATGAATCCTATTTTGTCTTTTTAAAATTTCGGGCAGCACCTCCGTTGTATATTTTGATCCAAAAACATATACACAACCATATATAGGCATCCCCAAGCGGGAGCTAGCTCTTCGCCAACTGGCGGAATCACAACCACGCAATAACATATATACAACGCCCAATGGTGAAGAATCAACCCAGAAAGAACAAATAAAGAGGCAAGACATCAAAACTGTAAGTCGATGTGCAACACCCCACGACTTGCGAGGAGGCGGAAATATGAAAAACGATCTTGTTCTTTGCTTAAACATCGACTAACCGAATGAATCGAAGCTAAACGATAACTAACATCAAACATAGAAGTTCTAAACTACTATGTGAAGGGATTATACCTAAAGAACCGTGTCCTTCGTCTTTACGAACTCCACCTCCTCCTCGGCCTTCTCCAAGTAGTAGACGATCCACCACGAGAGCTAAACTCCAAGCTTTGCCTCTAAACTTGAGGCAACTAGGTATCTTTAAGTGCTAATCAAAGTACCTAGATGAAATAGAGTATGGTTATGGATTAAGTAGTCTAACTAATCCTTGTACTCAACACATGAGAGGGGAGGATTAGGGTTTGAAGAGAGAGAGCTTGGGGAGAGAGAAGATGAACATAATAATGAAATGAGAAAAAGAGTTATCATAATATATATCAAGCATTTTATTTTATCAAGAAAAGAAAAGATAATGATTTACAACCATTCTTGATAAATATCTAATGGTGATTCATCTCCATGAGTCATTAAGCAATTATGAAGCATTAATGACATGGATGAATCATCCATATGACTCACTAATCTCATTTAATGTATATGCCACCTTAACCTCTTTAGTCACCATCTTCTAGAAGCTTCTCGCGCAATTACGAGAACGTCCCTCCTATCCGTGAAAACACGGAAAAACTTTAGACTGTATAAATCCAATAACCGGATACTAGTAACTGGCTTAAACTAAAGCCGACTAGTAAAAACTGTCCGAAAGTCGTACGTGCGTAAACGCACGTATGCGTCCGAACCCTTTTCGTAAAACCATACGACCTCTATATCGTTTCGCCTGGAGTAGGGAAACTCTCTGTGTGGGACTCTAGAGACTCGACTACTACGCTGGCAGTGGGTTTAACCACAGACCGCAAGCGGCACTAGCTGTACGTAATGGTCTCCAGGTAGATGTCGATAAGAAGGCCGATGAGGAAACCCATCCGAACTCCTACTGAGTCTGATGTGACAATCTCTATACAGTCCGGTCCGTTCGTCTAAGACTATCGCATATCGGGCCTAGGGGCGGCAAGCGTCAGTCCCCTAATAGCGGTATAAGTCGTGTCGGAGCGAAGCCCATTACACCCTGAGAAACTACTGGAACCTACCAGCAAATCTCGCTTGCCCTGGCCAGGGACTTTGCATAATGGCTCTCTGACACAGCGCGATATCAACCCCCAATACCGGGAAAGACGAATCCTGTCTAACCGCCACTGCCTCCAAGTGCTCGGGACTGCACCCAACTGCTACCTGTTTGCACGACTCCTTTGAGCCGTGGTAGGGTAGCAATCTAAGAACAGTGGGACACACTCGAGGCGAAGTAGCAGTGTCAAGTCTGCGGACTATGCTGTACTCATGTCACCTGGGAACTGTTCACTGACGACTGGTATAAAACCAACCAACAGTTCCCTGTGAGTCCTGTCCGGTGTACCCGTAACCTAACGAGCACCTGCATACTATCTCCAGTACGACGTACTGACGGCTGTGGGACAGACCATCTCCCCAACTGGGATGAGAAGCGTACACACTAGTCTACTCCGGAGTATCGATGCCCTGTCTCGATAATCCAACGACTAGGGACCTGAATAAGGATGTGCTTGTAGACTACCCAGCCCCCACTAGTGTGACTGCCATCACAACGCTGGTAGTCAAGAAAGATCCTAAGAGCTCTATCAATATGTATACTCACATATTAAGATAGAAAAACCAAGTAGCATACTACTATGTTTAGCAAGACTGTTATATACATGTGAATATCCCCAGCTTCCATTAAGTAATATACAAACTAGTATGATACAATAATATCCCCTAGGGCATATACACTAACAATCTCCCACTTGCACTAGGGCCATGTACTGGCATATCGAAGACCGATGATCTCGAGTAGCCTCTCGAACTGAATCTGAGGTAAGGCCTTCGTGAATGGATCAGCAATGTTCTCTTCAGAAGCAACTCTCCGAACCTCGATCTCCCGACGATCAATGATCTCCCTGATCAGGTGATACCGCCTTAAGATGTGCCTGGACTTCTGATGGGACCTTGGTTCCTTCGCTAAAGCTATAGCTCCGTTGTTGTCGCAATACAGAGGTATTGGATCAACTATGGTAGGAACCACCTGAAGTTCTGTTAGGAACTTCTTCATCCAGACTGCTTCTTTTGCGGCATCGCAAGCAGCTATATACTCCGCTTCCATCGTCGAGTCAGCAACGGTGTCCTGCTTGGAGCTCTTCCAGCACACCGCCCCTCCATTGAGGGTAAAGACATAACCCGACATGGACTTGGAATCGTCCTTATCACTCTGGAAGCCAGAATCAGCAAAGGCCTCCAACCTGAGGTCTTTTCCACCGTAAACCAAGAACATCTCCTTAGTCCTTCTCAGGTACTTGAGAATGTTCTTTACTGCTATCCAGTGCTTCTCCCCTGGGTCTGACTAATACCGGCTTACCACGCTCAGTGCATAAGCTACATCTGGTCTGGTGCACAACATCGCATACATTATAGAGCCTACCGCAGAAGCGTAGGGTATAATA
This sequence comes from Agapanthus africanus, assembly GCA_030015575.1. Taxonomy (NCBI): domain Eukaryota; kingdom Viridiplantae; phylum Streptophyta; class Magnoliopsida; order Asparagales; family Amaryllidaceae; genus Agapanthus; species Agapanthus africanus. Next base: position 556,356,511 of record JASDDO010000014.1, read on the forward strand.
GACATGCGTTCCCTTTCCAAATCAGTCTTGGGAGACATCTCTTTGGAGAGGGTGATTCCGTGACAAGCCGGTAGATTACCGCGCTTAGAATCTTCCATACTGAATCTTTTCAGTACAGTGTCGATATACCTGGACTGCGAAAGTCCCAACATCCTCTTGGATCTATCACGATAGATCCGGATCCCCAGAATGTAAGAGGCATCACCCAGGTCTTTCATGGAGAACCTGTGTGACAAGAATCCTTTGACAGATTGTAGCATAGGAATGTCATTTCCTATTAATAGAATGGCATCCACGTACAAGACGAGGAATACGACACTTCTGGCTACAACTTTACTATATATGCACGGTTCATCTGGATTTTTGATAAAGTCATATTCTTTAACTGTCTCATCAAAACAGATGTTCCAACTCCGCGATGCCTGCTTTAGTCCATAAATGGACTTAAGCAGCTTGCATACTTTCCCGCTGCTCCCACTCTGATTGAAACCCTATGGCTGATCCATATAGACGCACTCTTCTAAATTTCCATTCAGAAAAGCCGTCTTTACGTCCATCTGCCAGATTTCATAATCATGGAAGGCAGCAATAGAAAGAAGGACCCGAATGGATTTGAGCATAGCCACTGGAGAAAAGGTTTCGTCATAGTCCAAACCAGGTCTTTGACGAAAACCCTTTGCAACAAGTCTAGCCTTATAGGTTTCCACATGTCCATCTACACCAATCTTTTTCTTGAAGATCCATTTGCATCCTATGGGTTTTACCCCATCTGGAGCAAAGTCCAAAGTCCATACTTTGTTGGTGTACATGGACTCCATTTCGGTCCGCATTGCATCTAGCCATCGTACCGAGTCGCCGCTCTGGATGGCATGCTGGAAGTCAGTAGGTTCATCATCATCTATGATGCAATCCTCTCTATCCTCATCTATGAGAAAACCGTAGTATCTCTCAGGCGGATGAGACGGCCTACTACTCCTGCGGAGGGGTGCGGGAATGTTCTGTTCTTCTTGAACTACTGATTCTACCAAACTTTCAGTATTAGTTTGTGGTTCTGGAATTTCTTCCAGTTCTATTTCGCTCCCACTTATTTCCTTTTCTAAAAACTGCTGTTCCAGAAAATGGGCATTACGAGAAACAAAAACCTTTTTTTCCTCTGCGTAATAGAAATAATATCCCTTGGAGTTCTTTGGATATCCCACAAACTTACATTTTACTGATCGTGCCTCGAGCTTGTCCACATGCTGCTTTTTAACAAAAGCTGGACATCCCCAAATCTTCATATGCTGAAGATGGGGTTTCTTCCCACTCCACATCTGATATGGGGTGGTAGGCACAGTCTTGGTAGGAGCCATGTTCAGAAGATATGCCGCTGAATCTAGCGCATAACCCCAAAAAGATCGCGGTAACTCAGCATTACTCATCATGGATCGTACCATATCTAATAGGGTTCGATTCCGTCTCTCCGATACACCGTTATGCTGTGGAGTGTATGGAGGAGTAAGCTGAGAGAGAATTCCTTTCTCTTTTAGGTAACCTAGGAACTCGGCACTCAAGTATTCACCACCTCGATCAGATCTTAGTGTCTTGATACTTTTGCCGGTTTGGTTTTCTACTTCATTCTTATACTCTTGGAATTTCTCAAAAGCCTCGGATTTATGTTTCATCAGATAAATGAATCCGTACCTTGAGTAATCATCCGTGAAAGTAATGAAATAGGAAAAACCACATCTTGCATGTGTAGACATTGGACCACATACATCGCTGTGTATGAGTCCTAAGAGCGAGCTCGCTCTTACTCCATGTCCAGTAAATGGAGTCTTTGTCATCTTTCCTTTGAGACAAGATTGACAAGTATCATAAGTTTGATATTCGAACGAGTCCAAATATCCTTCTCTATACAACTTAGTCAACCTTCTCTTATTGATGTGACCCAGTCTACAATGCCATAAGAAAGCTTTATTTAAATCTGGAGACTTTCTTTTTAGTGTGTTCTGGACATTGAAAATTTGGAGTTGGTTTAACACATATATACCGTTTTCCAGTGTACCGGACCCAATCAAACTATGATTAAGGTGGATGTTAACAACACCACTTCCAAACGTGAAATCATAACCTTTATTTGATAACAAGGAAACAGATATGATATTACACGTTAAGCTGGGTACACAAAAACAGTTATGTAAAACCAAAATGTGTCCACTCGTCAATCCCAGGTGATAATCCCCTACGGACACAACTCCCACGCTAGCTCCGTTAGCAACCATCAGGGTCATATCACCTTCCTTCAGCACTCTACGGTTTCTCAGTGCCTGCAATGAATTGCAAATATGAGATCCTGATCCGGTATCCAATACCCAGGAAGTAGAGTTGATTGACAGACAATTCTCAATTACAAACACACCTGAAGTTGAAGCCACAGCTTGCTTCGGTTCCTGGTTCTTGGCGTTCCACGCCTTGCAATTCTTCTTCCAGTGCCCTTTCCTGTGACAATGGAAGCACTCATCCTGGCCCACTACCGGTACCGCAAACTTTTTCTTTCCCTTCCCTCCCACCTTACTAACACCTTCTCTAGGTTTGGTGGCGGCCTTCTTCTTCTTTCCTTTGGCCCTAGCCTTGGACCCGGAAGAAGATGCACCGCTAACAAACATAGCGGGTGTTTCCCTTGCTTTCTGCAAGGTGCCATCTGCACTCCTTAACATGTTCAGGAGTTCCGGAAGTTCAACTTCTTTTCTTTGAATGTTGAAGTTCAGGATAAACTGAGCGTAGGTGGAAGGAAGGGACTGGAGAATAAGGTCTGTATAGAGCTCATTATCCAAAGTCGTCCCAAGGTCTGTGAGCTCTTCTATATAGCCGATCATCTTTAGGACATGTTCTCCTACCGATGACCCGACAGCCAACCTCGCTCGAAACAAGTTCTTAGAGGTCTCGTATCTTGCTATACGAGATTGCTCTCCATAAAGTTCCTTTGTATGGAGAAATATGGCATCTGGTTCCATATCCTCATGCCTCCTCTGATGTTCATTGTTCATCGAGGCAAGCACGATGCGCTTGGCTTTCGCGCAATCGAAATCCCAGGTTTTGCGGATTTCCTTATCCGCATTACTGGATTTGGGACCAGGGACAGCAGGTGCTGTAGCGGTGAGGACGTACCCCAATTTGTCATAGGTCAAAGCCATTTTGACATTCCGCAGCCAATCTTTATAGTTTGGCCCTGTCAGTATATTTTTCTCTAAAAGTAACTTAAGTCCAGTCATTTTCAGGGTCGCTGCAATTAGGAGAGAGAGAAGAAAACTCTTTAGCATGATGCTCTTGCAAGTTTAGAGTGGTTTTTAGTTTATCTAAACTGGATGGCTCCCACTGTTTCTCGAATCCTTCCTCAAACCATAAAAGAAGAATTAGCCAGGACTATTCTCACTGTACAATACTTGCTTAACCGTTCAGCCAGGCTGGTGTCGATAATTCGAGGGAGGTTTTCCAACGCTTTCGCGAAGTTCCTTAATTAAATAACCTCTTTTCTCTGGGGGCGTAACCCCGCTGACACCTTTCTTGACACCTACTTGGTTTATAGCATTGATCGTTAAGTGACGAATATCCTGATGAGTAGCATATACTCACAGTAGGATCGGGATCCAAATATCATCGTATGATAATGTTGAAGGAATGCTACCAACATTCATCAAACTCCAAATGGTATGCATCTCTTTGCAAATTTCAATTTCTTTAGAAATTCCCGATATAAGTTTTTGCCCCTTGCTCTTATGACATTGGCTTTGGTCAAAATGTCATAAGTCACATGTCAAGTTCTACCCGTCATTATCTTGTCAATTTGAACCCATCCGTATATACCCCTGACTTTGGTCAAATGATAATACGACTGTCCCAAACCAACTCATCTATCTTATGCAACAAATGAAAACCCAGCAGCTACCAAACACTATGCCTTGACTTTGGTCAAAATGCATAGCTTGAATACTACTGAATACCCAAATAAAATGACAGAGGGCTACGAATGGTTTTGGCGAAACCGTGAACGTAGTGAACTTGATATAACCGAAGGAACCTGATAGCTTTTAAAAGGAGTGGTTAAAGCTCCGCATTTAAAAATATCTATTTTTAAAATTAACCGAGTGGTTTCTTTTAAATTGTTCCAATGATTAAACTTTTGGTTTATTTTCTTTGCATTATAAATAATGCGTCCCATCATTAACCTATCATTGCAGAAAACAACGAAAATACAACGTCCTCTTATGCCATCCGCATTCGCCACGGGGTCCCGTCATTACCCGTTAGGTTACTTAACTAACGACAGAGCGGGGGCTGGGCTAGCGCGGGTGTAAAACATAAGTGACGTCTAAATAGCTATCATATATAGATATTGTACATTCGTCAGACGCAATAATAGGCATTCCAGATCACAGATGAACTTTATTGGATTTACAAGCAATCCGTGTTTGTTTTGAGCCTGCAACAAAAGACGGATTACACAGTTGTGATGAATAGCCATTACCCCACCCAAGACCCCAACGGGTACGGAAAACTACCCACCCGGCAGTTTGTGCACCCCACCTTGGATCTGTCCTAGGAGCAAAAACAGTAAAATGAAATAATACAACGGTGGCTACAACCACAACCTGGATGTGCCCCGCAAAATAATATTACAACAAATTACATTTACATCAAATGAATTAAATAATAACCCATCACATAACCCCGGCTATACATCACAACAGTCCAACACAGTTCATATCCACAAACAGTAAAAACCATTACAGAAATGTGCAACCCCCTGCCAACCGACATACTAGCAGTTAGGGGAGGTTTACGAACATATTATACAAACACAGATATAATCCAACAAGCAAATACCGTATAATTTCGATCGATTAAACACATTTAATTTTGCTCCAATACTTCTCTGTAGATCTGAAACCTGAGCAAAAATTAAAAAATTCCAGAAAATACCAAATATCACAGAGAACCAACACAGGAAAATTGGGCAGATGAATCGGCAACTCGGCGGCGGAATCGCGGCGGATCGGGGGTATTCGCCGCGGTTCCGCGGCGATTTAGCCGATTCATGAGCCCATTTTTCTTGGGTGTTCTTCTACTATCATTTTAAGCTTTCTGAAGGTCCCTGAAAAATTTTTGGACCTCATTTAAAAATCGACAGAAACTCATGATATCGGGGTTTTCCGGTTTTGTTTTTTCTGTTCGAAATTCATACAATTTTGCAAGTGAGTTACTTATTGTTTAGCGAGGCTCTGATACCATTGTAAGTCGATGTGCAACACCCCACGACTTGCGGGGAGGCGGAAATATGAAAAACGATCTTGTTCTTTGCTTAAACATCGACTAACCGCATGAATCGAAGCCAAACGATAACTAACATCAAACATAGAAGTTCTAAACTACTATGTGAAGGGATTATACCTAAAGAACCGTGTTCTTCTTCTTTACGAACTCCACCTCCTCCTCGGCCTTCTCCAAGTAGTAGACGATCCACCACGAGAGCTAAACTCCAAGCTTTGCCTCTAAACTTGAGGCAACTAGGTATCTTTAAGTGCTAATCAAAGTACCTAGATGAAATAGAGTATGGTTATGGATTAAGTAGTCTAACTAATCCTTGTACTCAACACATGAGAGGGGAGGATTAGGGTTTGAAGAGAGAGAGCTTGAGGAGAGAGAAGATGAACATAATAATGAAATGAGAAAAAGAGTTATCATAATATATATCAAGCATTTTATTTTATCAAGAAAAGAAAAGATAATGATTTACAACCATGCTTGATAAATATCTAATGGTGATTCATCTCCATGAGTCATTAAGCAATTATGAAGCATTAATGACATGGATGAATCATCCATATGACTCACTAATCTCATTTAATGTATATGCCACCTTAACCTCCTTAGTCACCATCTTCTAGAATCTTCTCGCGCAATTACGAGAACGCCCCTCCTATCCGTGAAAACACGGAAAAACTTTAGACTGTATAAATCCAATAACCGGATACTAGTAACTGGCTTAAACCAAAGCCGACTAGTAAAAATTGTCCGAAAGTCGTACGTGCGTAAACGCACGTATGCGTCCGAACCCTTGTCGTAAAACCATACGACCTCTATATCGTTTCTCCTGGAGTAGGGAAACTCTCTGCGTGGGACTCTAGAGACTCGACTACTACGCTGGCAGTGGGTTTAACCACAGACCGCAAGCGGCACTAGCTGTACGTAACGGTCCCCAGGTAGATGTCGATAAGAAGGCCGATGAGGAAACCCATCCGAACTCCTACTGAGTCTGATGTGACAATCTCCATACAGTCCGGTCCGTTCGTCTAAGACTATCGCATATCGGGCCTAGGGGCAGCAAGCGTCAGTCCCCTAATAACGGTATAAGTCGTGTCGGAGCGAAGCCCATTACACCCTGAGAAACTACTGGAACCTACCAGCAAATCTTGCTTGCCCTGGCCAGGGACTTTGCGTAATGGCTCTCTGACACAGCGCGATATCAACCCCCAATACCGGGAGAGACGAATCCTGTCTAACCGCCACTGCCTCCAAGTGCTCGGGACTGCACCCAACTGCTACCTGTTTGCACGACTCCTTTGAGCCGTGGTAGGGTAGCAATCTAAGAACAGTGGGACACACTCGAGGCGAAGTAGCAGTGTCAAGTCTGCGGACTATGCTGTACTCATGTCACCTGGGAACTGTTCACTGACGACTGGTATAAAACCAACCAACAGTTCCCTGTGAGTCCTGTCCGGTGTACCCGTAACCTAACGAGCACCTGCATACTATCTCCAGTACGACGTACTGACGGCTGTGGGACAGACCATCTCCCCAACTGGGATGAGAAGCGTACACACTAGTCTACTCCGGAGTATCGATGCCCTGTCTCGATAATCCAACGACTAGGGACCTGAATAAGGATGTGCTTGTAGACTACCCAGCCCCCACTAGTGTGACTGCCATCACAACGCTGGTAGTCAAGCAAGATCCTAAGAGCTCTATCAATACGTATACTCACATATTAAGATAGAAAAACAAAGTAGCACACTACCATGTTTAGCAAGACTGTTATATACATGTGAATATCCCAAGCTTCCATTAAGTAATATACAAACTAGTATGATACAATAATGGCCCCTAGGGCATATACACTAACAAAAACTCAAGAAAGCGATCATAACCCATCGCTCTAAGTCTCGCACAAAACCCAAGTCTGACTAGGTCTACCAATATACAATTCTAGTCTCTGATCTAATGTGATGGAGTTTATCTAGATACAATAGAATATATAAAGTACGAGAGTGGGCACGATCCAACATGTGTCCCACCTACCAAAGTAAAGCACCCTGGAAGAAGCTGTGTGCCAGCAATACCGCAACTGATCCCAAGTGGTCAAACCTGCAAGAACTGTGGCACAACGGGGGTGAGTTGCCAACTCGTGAGTAGAAAACATCAGCAAGTAGAAATCGAATAAAACAATGATTTCCTAGGTCACTATATCCTGAAGGTAATACTATGAAATCTAGGGTGACCACATATGCCTATATGTCAACAATCGATCAATGCAATGACATATATAAATAAATATCTGACATCATATGACTATATGCCTGTGGCTATCATCCACGTGTCCATCAAAGACACAAATAATTTCATGGAACCTGAGTGTCCAACACCAACACTCGAACATCATGAAAACATAAGCCTGTATATATATATGAGGATATCAACCACGTGTGTCCATCAACGACACATCTAAATAATGGAACCAGAGTGTCCAACACTGACACTCGAAATATCATGAAAACCCTTGTCCAGCATCGACACGTAAATCCTCATATCTCAGAGGCCGCATACTCAGATCAGCCCTCATATATCTCATCTCAGGCGCCGCACCCTCAGATCGGTCCTCATATCCATCTCATATCATAACTCCAAAACGGTATCCTCCGGATATCCGCCGAGCTCTATACAATCACTGGTAGGTAGTGTTCCTACTGCCAGGCTCATCGTCTACACCAAAAAAATCATTTCTTGCCCCGGGATACCATACCGGGTCCACCATGTACCCGCAAACGACATCAGCCAACTCCTCGAATCGGGTCTCGAAAACAAGCTCAGAACTGAGAAAACTTATGGTGGACGTCTCGAAATATCATATCAAGAGAAACCGGGTTTTTAAAACAATACACCGTTTCCTTTGAAATATACCACGGTTTTCAAATCCAGAGATCTCATAAAAACAGCATTTCAATGCATATAACTATAAGTACGATGTATGCAACATAGAGTAGTAATATGAGCATATCGGGTGTATCATGCAAGCATGTCAAGTGATAGTACTGAACAATGAATGTACTTTTACTTTTAAGATTAATATCATGATAGGGCAGTTCTCCTGTCTAAATGGCACGACAATTCTACTATATAAGTGACATGGCAATTCTACTGTGTAAGTGACATGGTAATTACCGATGAAGAATGTGTGTGAGCCGACAAATCTGTGTATGTGTAACATGCGCATCAACGGTAATTGTGCAGGTGTACTAGCAATTGATATCATATAGCATTAAATACCGGCACGTGGTATGTACATCACGATGGGTAATTGTAGGGCTAGCCTAGCACCTCATTAAGGGTTCGGTAGCATCACATATGCCATAATCAAAATTTTAGAGGTGCTAAGTTAACTCGACAAGAATCGAAACTAGAAGTTTTAGGGATTCATACAAATAAGCATCACATGCAAATGTAAAACTATCACTAAGAGTAGAGATTACAACCTTTGTAGATCTCCCTCGGTGACGACTTGGCACTATGAGAGTTTGGAACGGATCGATGGAAGCCTTCCTTGTCCACGATGATCCACCCGAAGTCCCTTTGCCCAAAGCTCCTTGCCTTACTTGTTTCGCAAACGAAGTAGAGCAAACACCCTACGCAAATCGGCTAGATGTGTGTAGTATGATAATGTGGTTTATGTTCTTCAATTGAAATCCTTTCTTTTGTCAACTTCACTCAAGAGAGAAATCAAGAGAGGAAGAAGAAGATAATGGTGGCTTGAGCTTTCTATCATATCACATATGATAACTTGTTTTCACACCCTTGTTCACAATTTTTCCTTTGTTGTGTGCATTTTGTTTCATATCACATATGAAGCTATTTATAGTTATGAGAAGGAATAATCACCATTATTCCATTACCACCATAATTGTGAGTGGAAATTCTTTTCATAAAGAATTAAGCATGGGTGGAAATTCTTTTCATTAAGTTAAGTAAAGCTTACCCACTAAAGAATAAAGGAGCATGAGTGGATATTCTTTACATTAACTTAAAATGATAAATACAAATTAAAAGCTTCAATATAAGTCTTGCATTGCCACCATTCTTGTATCAACAACCATGATACTATGTATGCATGTATGTGTCCATGCACATCATCATGTGCATACATGCATGCATACAAAAGGATTTATTTAAAGAATTAATCTAAATGTAATTTGTTAAATCAACACTTGATTTAGTAAACCGGTCATATCGCATATGATCCGACAAATAGAAAATGCCCGATTAATATACGTTATCACATAACCGTATTTAATCGGGTCCCGCGCATATCTCATATGCACACCACACCTTTTTGCCTGAGCCAGGAAACTTCATTGTGGGACTCTAAGACTCGTCAATACGCCGGCAGTAGATGATGATCATATCAAACAACTACAAGCCGCAAGAGGTCATCTAAACATAACGGCCACCCGGGTATTGAAACAATCAGAAGAAAACCAGCGAAGCTGTAAAAAATTCCCGTCGAGCCAACTGGCAACACTTACCGTACAGTCCGGTCTCTTCGTCAGATATGCTGCATATCGAGTCTAGGGATAGAATCGTCGACCCCAGTAACTCAATAAGTCATGCTGGTGTATGGCTCATAACAGATCGAGAAACTACTGATAACTCTTATCAGTAAATCTCAGCAGCCCTGGCCAGGGACTTCATGTTATAGCCAATCAAGCATAGCACAACATCAACCCCCAATACCGGGAGAGACGAAACCCCTCCTATCGCTCATTGCCTCCATGCGCTTCGAGACTATACCCAAAGACCATCTGTTTGCACGACTCAGTAGAGCCGTGGTAGGGTGGAGATCAAAGTATAGTGGAAGGACACACAAGACTCTATGACGATCTCGGGTCTACAGACTAACCTGTACCAGTGTTCCCTGAGAACTACTATCCGACGATAGATATAATACCACATAGGAGTTCTCGGCGAGCCCGTTCAGTGTACCCAGTCTCCACTGAGCACCCGCATACAATCTTTGGTGTCTCCTCACCAGATGGATATGGGATCATCCATCGCCCATCATATGGGACAGGAATGGTATACGCTAGTCTACTCTGGAATATCGATGCCCTGTCTCGATACACCCTCGACTAGGAACAGTTCAAGGATATGCTTATAGACTACATGTGCCCCACTAGTATGATCCGCATCATAATCACAGTAGTCAAGCAAATATCCTTTGGGCTTTATCAACATGTGTAAATGATTAAATCTACATGTTCAGATAAAGTAAACCAGATAGCGTACTATCATGTTGAGCAAGAAAGTCATCTATCTCTATAGATTATATGTCCAAATTTCCACTATCCATATAATGGCCTTTAGGGCATACATATTACTAACAATCTCCCACTTGCACTAAGGCCAGTTATTGGCGTATCTCATACCCAACATTTCAAACAGTCGCTCATGCTGAGGCTGTGGAAGTGCCTTGGTGAATGGATCCGCTGTGTTATCCTTTGTATCTACTCTCCGAATCTCGATCTCCTGGCGATCTACTATCTCCCGGATCAGATGATATCTCCTTAGGATGTGTCTGGATTTCTGATGGGACCTTGGTTCTTTTGCTAATGCTATAGCTCCATTATTATCACAATACAATGGTATTGGATCAACAATGGTTGGAACTACTCCTAGTTCCGCAATGAACTTCTTCATCCAGACGGCTTCCTTAGCAGCATCACTTGCAGCAATATACTCAGCTTCCATCGTGGAGTCTGCAACGGTGTCCTGTTTGGAACTCTTCCAACTAACCACTCCTCCATTTAGGGTAAATACAAACCCTGATATTGATTTACTGTCATCCTTGTCACTTTGGAAGCTTGAATCGGTAAAGGCCTCCATTTGGAGATCCCCATTACCATACACCAAGAACAATTCTTTAGTCCTTCGCAAGTACTTAAGAATGTTCTTCACTGCTATCCAATGTTTCTCCCCTGGGTTGGATTGATACCTGCTTACTACAGCCAGTGTATAAGCCACATCAGGGCGAGTACACAACATCGCATACATTATAGATCCTACGGCTGAAGCGTAGGGTATAACGCTCATGCGAGCTCTCTCTTCATCAGTCTTCGGACAGAAGTCCTTAGAGAGAGTGATTCCATGACTAGCAGGAAAGGCACCACGCTTGGAATCTTCCATACTAAACCTCTTTAGAATGGTGTCTATGTACTTTGATTGGGACAGTCCCAATAACCTCTTGGATCTATCTCTATAGATCCTAATGCCCAAAATGCGCGAGGCATCACCCAGGTCCTTCATGGAGAACCTTTGTGATAAGAATAGTTTGACCGATTGTAGCATAGGAACATCATTTCCTATCAGGAGAATGTCATCTACGTACAATACGAGGAATGTGACAGTACTCCCTACAATCTTCTTATAAATACATGGTTCATCTTCATTTCTGACAAAATCAAACTCTTTGATTGTATCATCAAAGCAGATGTTCCAGCTCCTTGAGGCCTGCTTTAATCCATAAATGGATTTAAGCAATCTACATGCTTTCCCGCTGCTCCTACTATCAATGAAGCCCTCTGGCTGATCCATAAAAACGCATTCTTCTAAATCACCATTTAGAAATGCAGTTTTCACGTCCATCTGCCAGATTTCATAATCATAGTGAGCAGCAATAGCAAGTAGGATCCTAATGGATTTAAGCATTGCTACCGGAGAGAAAGTTTCATCATAGTCCAAGCCTGGTCTTTGACGAAAACCTTTCGCTACAAGCCTTGCTTTATAGGTCTCCACCTGTCCATCTACACCATTCTTTCTCTTAAAGATCCATTTGCACCCAACGGGTTTTATCCCAGGAGGCGCAACGTCCAAAGTCCATACTTTGTTGGTGTACATTGACTCCATTTCGGATCTCATCGCTTCCAGCCATTTCACTGAGTCACCACTCGTGATAGCTTGCTGAAAACTAGTAGGTTCATCATCATCCATGATGCAATCTTCTCTATCACCATCTATGAGAAACCCATAGTATCTCTCTGGTGGGTGAGAAGTTCTACTAGACCTCCTGAGCGGCTGAGGTTCTTGAAGTTCCACTGCAACATCAGTTTCAACCAATTCCTCCTGAGTAATTTGTGTCTCTAGAACCTCTTCTAGTTCTACCACATTGCCATTAGTACTTTCCGTAAAGAACTCATTTTCCAAAAATGTGGCATGCTGAGCAACAAACACCTTTTGTTCCTCTTTGTGGTAGAATAGATATCCATACGAATGTTTTGGATACCCCACGAATTTACACATGACCGATCGTGTCTCGAGTTTGTCTGGATTCTGCTTTTTAACAAAAGCCGGACAACCCCAAATCCTAAACCTTTTAAGAGATGGTCTCTTTCCATTCCACATCTCATATGGAGTGGTAGACACGGTCTTGGTTGGCACCCTGTTCAATAGATACATTGCTATCTCCAAAGCATGTCCCCAAAAGGAAAGCGGTAACTCAGCATCACACATCATGGATCGTACCATATCCAATAAGGTACGATTCCTCCGTTCTGACACACCATTATGCTGCGGTGTGTAAGGAGGAGTGAGCTGAGAGAGAATCCCATTCTCTTTTAAGAAGTCTAGAAACTCTGTACTTAAATACTCTCCATCTCGATCCGATCGAAGTTTCTTGATGCTCAAGCCTGTTTGCTTCTCTACTTCAAGTTTATACTCCTTGAATTTCTCAAAAGCTTCAGATTTGTGCTTTATCAAAAACACGTGTCCGAATCTTGAGAAATCATCAGTAAAAGTGATGAAGTATGAAAAACCACCTCTTGCAAGTGTAAACATTGGTCCGCATACATCACTATGTATGAGGCTTAAGAGTTCACCAGCTCTCTCTCCATGTCCACTAAACGGAGTTTTGGTCATTTTACCTTTGATACAAGACTGGCAAGTCGCATAAGATTTATATTCAAATGGATTTAAATATCCATCTTTATGTAGCTTGTTTAGTCTTGTTTCATTAATATGACCAAATCTACAATGCCAAAGAAAAGCTTCATTTATATCTGAAAACTTTCTTTTACTAGTATGTTGTATATTGAAAACTGTGTGTTGGTTCAGGACGTAAATACCGTTATTTAGTGTACCATACCCAATCAACTCTTGATTCAGGTTAATATTCATAACATTATTTTGCAATATAAAATGATATCCTTCATTGTCCAACAAAGAAACGGATATTATATTACATAGCATACTTGGTACTAAATAACACGGGTTCAAAACCAAAATACTTCCTGAAGGCAACCCTAGATGATACTCTCCCACGGATACAGCATGTATATTGAAACCATTTCCAACCCTCAGAGTATGATCTCCAATTTTTAAAACTCTACTATTTCTCAATCCCTGCATACAATTGCAGATGTGAGAACCAGAACCGGTATCTAATACCCAGGATGCAGAGTTTAAAGAAAAACAGTTTTCAGTTACAAACACACCTAAAGTGGACGCATCAGCATGCTTCTTCTTCTTGAGATCAGCAAGATATTCAGCACAGTTGCGTTTCCAATGTCCTGACTTTTTACAGTAAATACATTCTCCTTTCCTGTTTCCCACAGCCCCGGCTTTGTCTTTCCCCTTTGCCTTTCTAACTCCTCCTTTCTGTGTGATAGACTTCTTCTTCTTCTTTCCCTTGGCCTTAGCTTTTGGGAATGAAGAGGAAGATGGCCAAGCAAGCAGAGCGGGAGTCCTCGCCGTTTTCAACGTGTTCTCTGCACTTCTCAACATATTGAGAAGTTCAGGCAATGATTTCTCCAAATCATTCATATTGAAATTTACTATGAACGGAGCAAAGGCTGGGGGGAGAGACTGTAGAACAATATCCGTATATTGCTCATTATCCATAGTCCATCCCAGTTCCTCAAGTTCTTCAATAAGACCAATCATTTTCAAAACATGGTCTCCAACTGATGCACCAGGGGCCATTCGCATCTGAAACAGCTTTCTAGATGCCTCGTATCTCAAAGTACGAGAATGCTCTTCATACAACTCCTTTGTGTGAAGAAAGATGGATTGCACATCCATATTCTCGTGTTGCTTCTGATGGACATTGTCCATAGAAGCGAGCGCGAGGCACTTGGCCGTGTTGCAGTCATTTTCCCAAGTTTTTCGGATCTCCCTATCCGAGACAGATGATTCAGGTCCTGGGACGGGTGGGGCTTCAGTATTGAGGACATATGATACCTTATCATATGAAAGTGCAATGTTCAAGTTCCTCAACCATTCTTTATAATTTGGTCCTGTCAGTTTATTTTTCTCAAGTAGAAGCTTAAGTCCTGACATCTGTAACTGCCATTCGGAGAGAGAAAAGGATACACTTAGCGAAATGCTCTTGCAAAGAATTAAATTGGTTATTATTTTATCTAATCAATGTCTCCCACTGCTTTTATCAAATTTTCTTTCAAAACCTGAAAAGAAAACTAGCCAGGAATAATTTTCCTGGAAGTAACACTTACTCACAGTGAGATCGAGATCCAACTATCACATAGATGGTATGCAATCTCATTGCAAATTTCAACTCTTGAAATTCCCGATATGGTTTTTACCCCTAGTCACTTATGACCTTGGCTATGGTCAACATATCATAAGTACTAGTCAAATTCTACCCGTCATTGCGTGATTAATTAGACCCACCCATATGACCCTTGACTATGATCAACATAATCACATGAATGTCCTAACTAATCGCATCATATGCTTTATAGGAAGACATCACTTAGCTACCGTACACTACGCCTTGACTATAATCAACATACGCAGCACGAATACTAAGTACTCTACTTCCTAAAATGACGAAGGGTTGCGGATGGTTTTTAAGAAAACCTTTAACGCTTTGAACTTGATCTCGTTGTAGAATCAAACGGTTAAGAAAAGGAGTGGCTTAAGCTCCGCATCTTCTTGAAACTTGCATTTTTCATAAAAAGCCGAGTTTGTTTCAAATCTGATTCTACAACATCATTAGGTTTCTTTTCTTTACATTAATCTCATTAATGTGATCCGATCATTTAAGTTCCTAAGCCATCACAGAATAGAACGTATACTTATACCATCCGCATTTGCCACAGTGTCCCATTATGCACCGTTAGGTTACTTAACTAACGGCATAGCGGGTCGGGACTAGCGCGGGTGTAAAATATAAGCAACGTTTATTATATATCATATATATAATAATAATCCATTCGTCTCAGATACTAAGTAATCACATTACAGAATATCAACAGCAGAAGCAAATTAAAGGATATCTAGGATGTCCGTATTTTGTATCGAGCCAACAATAGAAAATACGGATTCCACGGTCGTGATGAATAGCCAAGCCCACACCCCTAGACCCCTACGAGAGCGGCAAGTGATCCCGCCAATTCTAGAGTTTAGCAGACCCGGTCTCGACTCCTCGAGATGGCCTCCCACTGAACCCTAGAACCCGGTCACTTGTGCTCCCCTCCTTGGGTCTATCCTAATGCGGAAAAGTAAATAATATACAATTGATTTATACATGAATGAAAAATAAAACTCTCATCTCACATAAAAAAAACCCGGCTATTCAATCGCGACAATCCTACTCATCATATCTCAGCAACACATAATATCTCATATCATCAACGTAAGTAAGTATGCGTATCCCGATTGTCGTTGACGTATAGCAACGAAAACGGCGATACACCACATACTACACTTACGGTCGCAGAAAATAAAATGAAAAACTACAACATTTGGAATCCACAATCACCTTAGACATCATAAATTCGAAATATCACATACTTCGTATTTCATGCCTAACTATATGAATTCCACATATTGTATCACATTTCAGATAAATAGACAATGTTAAACTTTTCGATCGAATAAACAAACACCCAAGATTTCCCAAACTGCACAACACTTGAGCCGAGTTCAAAAATTTCTAGAACATGCCACAGCCCCTTATGGACCAACCGTAGAAGGGCCAAACCAACGCCTCACATGTGGCAACTCTAAACTACCACAAACCCTAAGGTTCAGTGATAGTTTTGACGGTCACATAATCGAGTTAAGGTTATGTTCTTCTAGAGTGTCCACATATACGCTTGCATGTTTTTCGAAGATTTCGAACTAGGGAAAAATCCAACACTTGGAATATTTCCAATACGGGAAAAATTGCGTTTCTAATATTCGCTCAAACATTTTAACACGTTCTAAAAATCTGAAAATCCGAACGAAGTTAAACCTTTCCAATCGAATCACCAAATACAATAGTTCTCCAGAAAACTCAACACTTGAGTAATTTTAAAATATCTCAGAGGCATGTACTGATTTAATCAGGTATTACTGTATAAAAATTATTTTCTAATTCCTTAGAACAGCCGCGGATCCGCCTCCAAAGCCATGCTTTGGCCGCTGATCCGCGGCTCTTTAGTGAGATCACTGAAAGAATTTTATATGGTAATTCATAGAAAAGCCTGCTGAATTTTTTAAGAACTTTTAATTTGGAAAAATCCAATTTTCAAAAAAATTCCAGAGAGCGGTCCAAATTGGGGTTTCGTGGTTCTATCGGACTTTTAACATCGCCTACGCATCGCCTAAAGCTCTAGCTTGGCTCTGATACCACTGTAGGGCTAGCCTAGCACCTCATTAAGGGTTCGGTAGCATCACATATGCCATAATCAAAATTTTAGAGGTGCTAAGTTAACTCGACAAGAATCGAAACTAGAAGTTTTAGGGATTCATACAAATAAGCATCACATGCAAATGTAAAACTATCACTAAGAGTAGAGATTACAACCTTTGTAGATCTCCCTCGGTGACTCCTTGGCACTATGAGAGTTTGGAACGGATCGATGGAAGCCTTCCTTGTCCACGATGATCCACCCGAAGTCCCTTTGCCCAAAGCTCCTTGCCTTACTTGTTTCGCAAACGAAGTAGAGCAAACACCCTACGCAAATCGGCTAGATGTGTGTAGTATGATAATGTGGTTTATGTTCTTCAATTGAAATCCTTTCTTTTGTCAACTTCACTCAAAAGAGAAATCAAGAGAGGAAGAAGAAGATAATGGTGGCTTGAGTTTTCTATCATATCACATATGATAACTTGTTTTCACACCCTTGTTCACAATTTTTCATTTGTTGTGTGCATTTTGTTTCATATCACATATGAAGCTATTTATAGTGATGAGAAGGAATAATCACCATTATTCCATTACCACCATAATTGTGAGTGGAAATTCTTTTCATAAAGAATTAAGCATGGGTGGAAATTCTTTTCATTAAGTTAAGTAAAGCTTACCCACTAAAGAATAAAGGAGCATGAGTGGATATTCTTTACATTAACTTAAAATGATAAATACAAATTAAAAGCTTCAATATAAGTCTTGCATTGCCACCATTCTTGTATCAACAACCATGATACTATGTATGCATGTATGTGTCCATGCACATCATCATGTGCATACATGCATGCATACAAAAGGATTTATTTAAAGAATTAATCTAAATGTAATTTGGTAAATCAACACTTGATTTAGTAAACCGGTCATATCGCATATGATCCGACAAATAGAAAATGCCCGATTAATATACGTTATCACATAACCGTATTTAATCGGGTCCCGCGCATATCTCATATGCACACCACATCTTTTTGCCTGAGCCGGGAAACTTCATTGTGGGACTCTAAGACTCGTCAATACGCCGGCAGTAGATGATGATCATATCAAACAACTACAAGCCGCAAGAGGTCAGCTAAACATAACGGCCACCCGGGTATTGAAACGATCAGAAGAAAACCAGCGAAGCTGTAAAAAACTCCCGTCGAGCCAACTGGCAACACTTACCGTACAGTCCGGTCTCTTCGTCAGATATGCTGCATATCGAGTCTAGGGATGGAATCGTCGACCCCAGTAACTCAATAAGTCATGCTGGTGTATGGCTCATAACAGATCGAGAAACTACTGATAACTCTTATCAGTAAATCTCAGCAGCCCTGGCCAGGGACTTCATGTTATAGCCAATCGAGCATAGCACAACATCAACCCCCAATACTGGGAGAGACGAAACCCCTCCTATCGCTCATTGCCTCCATGCGCCTCGAGACTATACCCAAAGACCACCTGTTTGCACGACTCAGTAGAGCCGTGGTAGGGTAGAGATCAAAGTATAGTGGGAGGACACACAAGACTCTATGACGATCTCGGGTCTACAGACTAACCTGTACCAGTGTTCCCTGAGAACTGCTATCCGACGATAGATATAATACCACATAGGAGTTCTCGGCGAGTCCGTTCAGTGTACCCAGTCTCCACTGAGCACCCGCATACAATCTTTGGTGTCTCCTCACCAGATGGATATGGGATCATCCATCGCCCATCATATGGGACAAGAATAGTATACGCTAGTCTACTCTGGAATATCGATGCCCTGTCTCGATACACCCTCGACTAGGAACAGTTCAAGGATATGCTTATAGACTACATGTGCCCCACTAGTATGATCCGCATCATAATCACAGTAGTCAAGCAAATATCCTTTGGGCTTTATCAACATGTGTAAATGATTAAATCTACATGTTCAGATAAAGTAAACCAGATAGCGTACTATCATGTTGAGCAAGAAAGTCATCTATCTCTATAGATTATATGTCCAAATTTCCACTATCCATATAATGGCCTTTAGGGCATACATATTACTAACAGTAATATCCTACACAACATGAACAATAAATGGGTATATCTATCTACACGTGAATCATAAGGTCACTTTTAAACGATACACATCGTCATTTGAAAATAGGTATGGTTCAGGTGGCAATCTTTATATCAGTGATCCCGCCTCATAATATCCGATATGACAATAATCATCGATCATCATCCTCAAATCACTAACGCGGATCAATCATCCGGTACATCTCATCGCGTACGGTAATCCATCGTACGGGGTTATCAAACAGAATAGGTAATCTATCGATCTATACAATAATGAGGGTACGGATCTAAAGTCTCGTACCGCATATTACTCATTACTCTTAAATATATCTATACACATATATCTCAAATCACAGTTGTATAAACGCCATATCTTATTAATTTCACAACACCTCTATCTCAATCTCGTGTTGTGCTTATCAATCTCGCTCTCATATCATACCATTAACATCTCATACTTGTCCTCTTTCAATTCATACTTATCATGATTCACTTTCTCATTTCATATTCTCACATATCAATATATTCATTAGTGTCAACTTTTAGCATATCATCTCTTTACTAAATCTTACAAAATCTTATAATCAGGTTATCTTATGCTCGTAGCGTATCCTTTATCAAAATATAATTTAAAACGCAATCTTCCATATCAATGGTTACAGGGGTGCTATACGCCATCCACCCGATTTCCCTCGTAGATATAAATCTACTCACCTGCTAAACTCCTCGCTTAGCCGAAGTCGATGTGCTTCGTCGTCTCGGAAGGCCACGCGAAAATACCTACAATCAATACACAATCGCAATACTATTAAAACTAATATCCGAAAACCGATACGGCACACGGATTGCTTATAGGTTGGAACCTATAGCCTACGCATGCAAAAACAACCAAACATTCCTCGTCCATTGGCGTACAAACGTCCAACGATGGAATCAAATCCAAATATAAAAACCACGCATTCCAAGTATAAAAAACCAAGAATTCACATATCGAAAAACATAGCCAAAACACTCGCAAACAACTCCCAGATTTTAGCTCAGGTAAATGGGAACTAAACAAGCAAGTACAAGGGATAGGTTATAGGGTAAGTGAGCTACAGGCAAAACCACAAGACCAATGCCCACAGGAAGTTCGGCGAGAGTGCCCAAATATCCGATGTCGCCGGCCAGAAGGAAGAGTTTTGGGTTCGTACTTCTGTGGTGGTCTTCTAGTGGTCTATCTATGGACTTGCTTGATTTTCTTGGAAATACCCCAGATAGCTTCAGATACCCTGTAGGCCTTTAGGTTTCACAAAACCGACACGGAACTTTTCTAACATCGTGTATCGGGTTCTATTCTCTTTTCTGGTCTAGCAAAGCAATCTCTAAGGTCTTGAAAACACTCACTAAACCTCTATTTACCACTTAACAGCAACTTGGAATTTCCAAGATCACAAAACCTAACTAAATTGATTTCTAACTAAACTATGATATATAAACACAAACACTAATGTAAAAGTGAAGAGATTACCTCATTTGGCAACCTAGGAAAATTCTTGAGTTGCCCATAATCTTCAAAATCCAAACTTGAATGGTTCAAAAGGTTTAGAATAGGTTTGTGCATGTTTTTAATGAAGGTGGCTAGGGATTTTGGAAAGTATTTGGAGATGAGGCATGGAGGTAGTGAGGGAATGAAGGAGCATGGAGGAGATGAAGAAAAACCATGGGGAATGAAGGGATTGGGCAGCCAAGTCTCACTCTCCCTCTCTTATCCTCACTCTCCTAACAAATATCTCTTTTGTTTTATCTCATTTTTAACCATAGCATCTAATTTTATTCTATTCACACTCAACTTTTGTTCTCTTTTAGTTTCTATTCTTTTCCTTTCTCTTTTCTTTTCTCATTCACATCACTCACAAACTCATAAGTCACAAACACAATACTTAACATGCACAAGACATGGTGCACAAGTCATGAAAAAATGGTAAAAATACGGATTTGGCCAAAAATCCGATAAATATCATTAAAATAAATAAATCATTTTAATCTCATATTAATTTCCAAATATTGGTATATACTTATACCATTTTACGAAAAATCCATATTTGCAAATCGAATAGTTTTTGCGAAATATATTATTTTAATATTAAATTTCCAAAAATAATATTTTATATTTCTGAAATGTTACACTAACTCACAAGCACGTCAGTGGCACTAGCTGTGCGTAACTGCTACCCAGGTATCTGTCGATAAGATCGACAAGAAGACTCATCTGAACCCCTACTGAGCCTATAGGTGACATTATCTGTATAGTCTGGTCTGTTCGTCTAAGAGTATTGCATATCGGGCCTAGGGGTGGTAAATGTCAGGCCCCTAGTAGCGCGATAAATCGTGTCGGTGTGAGACCCAATACCACCTGAGAAACTATTGGCAATCCTACCAATAAAGCTCACTTGCCCTGGCCAAAGACTTGTGGTATCGGCCAACCGCACACAGTGTGATATCAGCTCCCTGTACTAGGAGAGACGAATCCCTTCTATCACCTACTGTCTGCAAGTTCTTCGGGACTGTACCCAACTACTAGCAGTTTGCATGACTTTTTAAAGCCGTGGTAGGGTAGTAATCGAATAATAGTGAGAACACACTCGAAACTAATGGTGATGTCAGGTCATCGGACTAACCTGTACTCATGTCATCGGAGAACTGCTATCCGACGATAGGTATAATACCAACTAGCAATTCCCAGTGAGTCTGTCCAGTGTAACTCATAACCCAATGAGCACCTGTATATTATCTTTGGTACCATATACTAATGGCTGTGGGACCGGCCTGTTAGTTATATGTATGCCCTAGAGGCCATTATTGTACATTATTGTATATTATAGTGGATGCTTAGACATATATATATAGGACTTTCTTGCTCGACATGATAGTATGCTATCTGGTTGCACTTTATCTTAACATGTACACTAATTATTATTATGTCTCTCTGATACGTGTTAATAAAGCCCTTAGGATATTAGCTTGACTACCAGGACTATGATGCAGATCATACTAGTGAGGCTTGTGTAGTCCACAAGCACATCCTTTATCAGTTCTTAGTCGAGGGAGTATCGAGACAGGGCATCGATATTCCAGAGTAGACTAGTGTGTACGTTTCTTGACCCTGTATGGGACGATGGTTGATCCCACAACCATTGGTGTTTGACAGCATAGATTGTACACATGTGCTCATTAGAGAATGGGTACACCGAATAGGACTCGCCGAGAACTCCTAGATGGTACCATACCTATCGTCAGATAGCAGTTCTCTAGTAACACTGGTATAGGTTAGTCTGTAGACCTGAGATCGTCATAGAGTTTTGTGTGGTTCCCACTGTGCTTTGATTTCCTCCCTACCACGGCTCAAAGGAGTCGTGCAAACAGGTGGATTTTGGGTACAGTCCCAAGTCACATAGCGGCAATAAGCGATAGAAGGGGTTTCGTCTCTCCCAGTATAGGGAGTTGATGTTGTGCTATGCTCGATTGGCTATAACAGCAAGTCCCTGGCCAGGGCTAATGAGATTTACTGGTAAGTGTTATCAGTAGTTTCTCGAACGGCTATAGGCCACACATCGGCATGACTTATCAAGTTACTGGGGTTTGACGATTCCACCCCTAGACTTGATATGCGACATATCAGACGAAAAGACCGGACTGTTCGGTAAATGTTGCTTATAGGCTTTGCGGGAGTTTGGACAAGCTTGCTTGTTGATCTTCTATTCGCTCAATACCTGAGTAGCTGTTACGTCCAGCTAGTACAACTGACGGCTTGTGGGTGACTGGTGTGATCATTACCTACTGCTGGTGTATTGACGAGTCTTTAGAGTCCCGCACAGAGGTTTCCTAGCTCAAGCAAAATGAAGTAGGGCACATATGGTGATATGTGCGGATGCTTGATTAAATAAGAGTATATGATACCGTATTCTAATCTCACAATATTTGATATCGGTTAGGTTATATATGATATAACCGGATTATTGAATCAAGTGTTGATTCGATTATTTGTTATATGTATATATATATTTGATACTGGCTGGTTGTATATGATATGACCAGATTATTGAGTGTAGTATTGAATATTTGTCGGTTATATGACCGGATTATTGAATCAAGTGTTGGTTTGATAATTTGATATACATATTCATATGAAATTAGTCGGTTATATATGATATAACCGGATTATTGAATCAAGTGTTGATTTAATAATTTGATATATATTTATATTTGATATATTAATATATATTAACTAATATTAGCTCAGTAATGATTTTCTTCTCTTGCTTATATATAATGATATATATATGTTTATTTATATATAAATTACTATTGTGTCATGCTAGATGATACATAGGGCATGGATGTATGAGACTCACACTATGGCTTAGGATAAAATTGAGGATTTATTTTTAAACTAAATCAAAAATGATGTGGAAATGAACATGGCTTAAGATACTTGTGGAAGCATGTAGAAGCCATGACTCATTCCACTAATTTTTGTTTTACTTTAGATATTTTTAAACCTAACATTTATCCTTAGCCATGGTTAACTCTCTACAAATATCTTTGTGATATTTTCTTTACCCAAGTTCTTTACAAACTTCATCTTCTTCTTCCTCTTGATATTTCCTTGAGTGAAAAAGAATAGGAGAAAAGAAATTCTAAAGTGAGCAAAATTCCTACTTCATCTGCCTACTCTCATCTAGCCCATTAGTGTAGATTATTTGCTTCATTAATTTCTTAATTAGTGAAAAGGTAGCTTGAGTTAGAGATTCTTTAAGGTGGATCATCTTCGGCCTCGAAGACGGCTAAGAAAGCTCGTTCCTTTCGCCAAGTGGAGCCTAAGAAGAGTTCTAGGGACTACTACTTGGAGCTTTAGAAGTGAAGGATCGGTCTACAAGAGTTGTATTCCCTTTCCACTTAGTATAGAATTTCTTTACTTGCTTACAAACCCTAATTATCTAGTTCGATTCTAGGTTAGTATAGCTTAGCCCACCAGATTTTTTTAAAATTGCATCCTTGATGCCTTTAGAAACCTAGTAGTGGTGCTAAAACATACTTTCATGGTATCAGAACCAAGCTAGAGCATTAGATGATATTTGTAGAATTACGAAAACGAAACAACTCTGAAACAGTCATAATGAAACCCTAGTTTCTGTCGAAATTTTTAAGTCCTCTGAAAAAAATTTAAACAAGTACAGTATGCTACTTATGCTATATCATGAACACCAGAAAAATTTGAGGCTAAAACCCCAAAATTTGGCCGGCCACATCTTCAAAAATACCGGCCTCACCTTTTTACTGTACTAATAAAACCCTGAAATTTTTTTGGTGTTCTGATCACATGGAATTAGGGTTTCAGGTTATATTTGTTTTTGCCAAGATTTCATGTGATATTATCTTTCTGTTGAGGCAATTCGGAGTATTTCGTAGTCACAATTTTAACATCGTTTCGAGTTTTTGTTTGATATGTGATGCAATAGTTGGAATCCACATTAAATTAGTTTTGTGAAAACTGGTTTACAATTAATAAATCTAGCGTTTTAGTCTCGGTTCTTCGATTGCCACGGAGTTTCGATTCGGATCTAAACTCCGTCGCAATCGCGTATAGTACGCGAACACTCGCCGGATAACTCTACTAGATAGCCATGCCCAATTGCCCCGACCAAGTGACTATAGGAGAACCTCGTTGCCAAAAGCATCCATTTGGGTGCTTGCGGCCACGGTGCTCCGCCTAAGTGCACTTCGTCGACAGCATCAGGGGTGTGGCCATCTACTAAAATTCTCGACGAGTATTCGATCATTTCAGTCGGGAATCTTGTTGAATTACCCGACTAAGTTATTGAAAAGTGTTTTCGATTTGAGACTAAAATGCAAGGTTTATAGTTTAGGCATGAAATTCGGAATATGTGATATTCCGGGTTTATGATGTCTAAGTGTTGCGGATTCTAATTATTATAGTTTTCATTTACTTTTCTATGACCGTAAGTGTAATATGTGGAGTTTCCCCGATCTCATTGCTATATGTCAACGATATTTGGGATACGCATATTTACTTACGTTGATGACATGTGATGTTTATGTGTTGCTGTGATATGTTATATTGGATCGTCGTGTTTGAATAGCCGGGGGTTTTTGCGTGAGATGAGAGTTTTTCATTTTCATTCATGTAATAAGTTTTATATAATATTCTTTTATTGGGACACTTCCGGGTTGAGGGTGATGTCACTGTTGGGTTATGCTAGCGTCCTGGCCATCAAACCGTGGCCGATTGCGGAACAAAAATCTTATAAACTGGCGCTAGAACAACCCCATAATACGGATCGACCATTAATCCTAAGCTAGAAAACATAAAGAGAGTTAAGAATGGTTATACCGAATGATCCGTGTCCTTCGGTCTTTAACCATCATCCCAAGCTCCTAGAGGCCTCCATGATCAAGCTTGATCTCCGGTCCCCCTCCATCGAAGGTGATCCACCTGAGGATTTGTATTTCGAGCTCCAACCTCATAGTCGAGGTAACTAGGGTACCTAGTTCGCTAAACTAGATAGCCTATAGGATGTAGAATCTAATGATGGATTAATTTGTCTCCAAAGACCCTAGGTTTCTCAACACATGAGACTTGAAGGGTGGAGGTAGAAAAAGAAGCTTGAGGATGAGAGTGTGAAGCATGAAGTAACCCCAAAAAAATGGCTAAGTGTTGTGAGCTATAATGAAGCATACAATAATATCTCAAGTCTCCAAAATATCTCACAACCCAAACAAATATCAAGCATGCCTCAATAGTGAATCCATGAGTCACCCCATGAGTCATGCTTGAATTAATGCCAAAAACACCTCATCTTCCACCTCTTTAACCATTTAATCCTAAATGGTTAAAGCTAAATGAGGTGGCATCTTCTAGAAGCAACTTGTAAGAAATTACAAGAATACCCCTCATCCGTATATACATACCCGCATCCGCATTTCGAAGAATACGAATACAAAGAGACGAAAATAATCCAACAATCCAATACTAGAATCCGGCTTAAACCAAAGCCTACTAGTATAAACCGTCTGAAGCATGATACGTGCATAAGTGCACGTATATGATCGAACCATGCCGTAAAACCATACGGCCTCTACATCGTTTCGCCCGAAGCAGGGAAACCCTCTGTGTGGGACTCTAAAGACTCGTCAATACGCTGACAGTGGGTTTAACCACAAGCACGTCAGCGGCACTAGCTGTACGTAACGGCTACCCAGGTATTGAGCGAAAGGAAGGCCGACAAGCAAACTCATCCTGATCCCAACTGAGCCTATTCATGACAATATCCGTCCAGTCCGGTCTGTTCGTCTAAGAGTATCGCACTTCGTGTCTAGGGATGGATAAAGTCAGACCCCTAATAACGCGATATTTCGTGTCGGTATGAAGCCCATCACGACCTGAGAAACTACTGATCCAAATCAGTAATTCTCGACTACCTTGGCCAAAAAAATTTGGTGATGGCCACCCGTGCACAACACGATATCAACCCCCAATACCGGAAGAGACGAATCCCCGACAATCCGCTCACTGCCTCCATATGGCTCGGGACTGTACCCAACTAAAACATGTTTGCACGACTCCTTTGAGCCGTGGTAGGATAGTAATCAAAGCACAGTGGGAACTCACACGAGACAAATGACGATCTCAGGTCGACAGACTAACCTGTACACATGTCACCTGGGAACTGCTATCTGACAATAGGTATAATACCAACTAGCATGTTCCCGGCGAGTCCGTCCAGTGTACTCATAACCTAATGAGCACCTGTATACTATCTTAGGTGACTGACTAACACCAATGGCTTGTGAGACCGGCCACCGCCTCTTGTCGGGGTCTCGATAAGTACACACTGGTCTACTCTGGTGTAGCAATGCCCAAACTCGATACTCCCACGACTAGGGACATTTAATGATGCGCTTATAGACCACCCAGCTCCCATGTATATGATCGCCATCATAATGCTGGTAATCAAGAAAGAATCCTATAGGCTCTATCAATATGTAATAGTGATCTGTAATGCCACATAATGCATGTACATGATGATAAAGGCAAACCAGATAGCATACTATCATCTCGAGTAAGATTATTCTATCCGTATAGGTCCTCTCTCAATCATCATAATCACCTGCCTGCGATTACAATAATTTCCTTGAGGGAACTATAGCCAACAGTCACCATTGATGTATATTATTTACTTTTCCGCACTATGATAGACCCAAGGTAGGGAGCACAAGTAACCGGGTTCTAGAGTCCAGTGGGAGGCCATCTCGAAGAATCGAGACCGGGTCGCCTAACTCTAAAATTAGCAGGGTTACTTGCCGCTCTCGTAGGGGGTCTAGGGATGTGGGTTTGGCTATTCATTATGACCGTGGAATCCGTGTTTTCATTATTGGCTAAATTTAAAACATGGACCCCTTAGTATATCCAATATTTCATATGTTTGTTTATGCTGCCTGTATTCTGTGATGTGATCATATAACCGTGTGATACGAATGCTTTATATTATATATATGATATATAATAAACGTTGCTTATGTTTTGCACCCGCGCTAGTCCTGCCCCCGCTCTGTCGTTAGTTAAGTAACCTAACGGTGCATGACGGGGCCCCGTAGCGAATGCGAATGGCATAAGCGTACGTTCTATTTTCATTTCTTCTATGATTTTTAGGAAACTTAAATGATGGGACATCATTAATAAGATTAATGAAAAGAAAAGAAACCTAAAGATGTTGTAGAATCAAATTTTTCAAAAAGCTAGCTCTAGTTTTTTGCTTTGCATAGCGGTATTCCTTATATGAATATCCAGCACCTCATTCGATGAAGAAAGAGCCTAGATCCTTTCACCGGGAGTAACCACTTTAGCAAAACTAGCAAATACTACAACCCACTTGGTTTGTTTTGAAAACTACTCAATTTCAATAGCGGAGCTTGTACCACTCCTTTTCAAATCACAAGATTCTACAATGATATCAAGTTCATTACGTTAAAGGTTTTCTACAAAACCATTCGTAACCCTCCTCCATTTTAGGAAGTAGAGTACTTAGTATTCGTGCTACATTTGTTGACCATAGTTAAGGTGTAGTGTACGGTAGCTAAGTGATGTCTTCCTATAATGCGGATGGGTCTAAATCAATCACGAAATGACGGGTAGAACTTGACTAGCGCTTATGATTTGTTGACCATAGTTAAGGTCATAAGTCGCTAGGGGTAAAAACAGATATTGGGGATTTCAAGTGTTGAAATTGGCAATGAGATTGCATACTTTCTATATGATAGTTGGATCCCAATACCCACTGCGAGTAAGTGTTACTCCTGGGAGAGTTTTTCACTTTACAATTAGCTGATCCATTAGGTGTCTAAGAAAGGTGTTAACGGGGTTATGCCCCTGCAGAAACAAGGTTATTTAATTAGTTCCATACGAAAGCATGGGGAGACTCCCTCGGAGTACCAATACCTGCCTGGCTAACCGATTGGCGAACTTGTAGAGTGTAATTAATCCCGACTAATCTTACATTTTAGGGTTTGAAGAAAGATTTGATAAAAACAGTGGGAGCCATCCTGATTAGATAAGATAATAACCAATCTAATCTTGCAAGAGTATACGCTAAAGTGTTTTTCTTCTCTCTCTCTCCAGGTAGCGACCATGACACGCCTTAATCAAGATAATAATATGGATCTATTGACCGAACCCGCTTATTATACTGAGCTGGGGAACGTTGGTTCCGCTTTTTCTTATGATTGTCATAAGTCTGAGCAAGAAATAAGAGAATATCAAGATTCTCACGCAACCCGAACGAAGAAAGAGCATGATGATGCATCTTCTTCGGGTGTGTTCGTTACCGAAAACTGTTTCTCAGTATGCTCTACGTCCTGGTTATTGCATACCGGATCAGGATCCCACGTTTGTAATATGTTACATGGGTTAAGAAGAAGTAGAGAACTGGAAAAGGGTGATAAGTCTCTCGTAGTAGAAAATGGTGCAATTGTTGCAGCCAAAGTAGTTGGCAAATATCACCTTGTATTACCAAATGGTAATATATTGATTTTGAATGAATGTTATTTCGTACCAAAAATGATGTGCAATATTATATCAATTTCTTTATTAGATAAAGAAGGATATAATTTTGTACTAGAGAATAATGTTATGAACGTTTTCTTAAATCAAGTGTTGATTGGGTTTGGTACGTTGTATAACAGTATATACGTTCTAAATCAAACCACGGTTCTAAATATACAGAACACACACAAGAGGAAAAGTTCAGAAATGAACGAATCCTTCTTGTGACACTGTAGACTTAGTCATATCAATGCGACCAGACTGGCTAAGTTGCATAAAATGGATATTTGGATCCGTTCGAATTTATATCTTATGAAACTTGTGAGTCATGTTTCAAAGGCAAAATGACCAAAACTCCGTTTACTGGACACGGAGAAAGAGCTACTGAACCCTTATGACCAATACATAGTGATGTATGCGGTCCTATGTCTATAAATGCCAGGAATGGTTCCTCGTACTTTATTACATTCACCGATGATCTCTCAAGATTCAGACATATGTTCCTGTTGAAACACAAATCTGAAGCTTTTGAGAAATTCAAGGAATACAAGTACGAAGTTGAGAACCAGATGGGTAAAAGTATTAAAATCCTTCGATCTGATCGGGGAGGAGAATACTTGAGCATGGAATTCCGAGACTATTTAAAAGAGAATGGGATTCTCTCTCAGCTTACTCCTCCGTATACACCACAGCACAACGGAGTATCGGAGCGGAGAAATCGCACCCTGTTAGATATGGTGCGCTATATGATGAGTATTGCTGAGTTACCATTTCCTTTTGGGGCTATGCACTTAAGACAGCTGCATACCTATTGAATAGGGTTCCGACCAAATCCGTGCCTACCACTCCATATGAGATATGGCATGGGAAGAGACCATCTCTTAAACGAGTTAAGATATGGGGTTGTCCGGCCTATGTTAAAAAGCAAAATCCAGACAAGCTCGAGGCAAAGTCTGTTTTGTGCAAGTTTGTAGGATATCCAAAGAATTCATATGGATATATCTTCTACCACACTGAGGAACAAAAAGTGTTTGTTTCTCAATATGCCACCTTTTCAGAAAAGGAATTTCTTGTGAAAGAAATTAGTGGCAATGAGGTAGAGCTGGATGAAGTTCCAGCTACACAAACTATAACTGATGATTTGGTAGAACCGGAGGATTCAATAGTCCCCGACGAGCCTCAGCCACTCCGCAAATCTAGTAAGGTTCCTCATCCACCTGAGAGATACTACGGTTTTCTCATAGATGGTGGGAGCGAGGATTGCATCATGGAAGATGATGACCCAACTAGTTTCGAGCAGGACATCACAAGTAGAGACTCTGTGAAATGGTTGGATGCTATACGATCAGAGACGGAATCCATGTACACCAACAAAGTATGGACTTTGGAAGTTGCTCCTGAAGTGGTAAAATCCATCGGGAGCAAGTGGATCTTTAAGAAGAAACTTGGTGTAGATGGAAAGGTTAAGACCTTCAAAACTAGACTTGTAGCAAAAGGTTTTCGTCAACGACCAGGTGTCGACTATGATGAAACCTTTTCTTCAGTGGCTATGCTTAAGTCCATCAGGATCCTACTTGCCATTGCTACATACCATGACTACGAAATCTGGCAGATGGACGTCAAGACCGCTTTTCTAAATGGTGATTTAGAAGAGAGCGTGTACATGACACCACCAGAGGGCTTCATAGACAGTGAGAGCAGAGGAAAGATGTGCAAGCTGCTTAAATCAATCTACGGAATAAATCAGTCATCGCGGAGCTGGAACATTTGTTTTGATATAGCAATCGAAGAGTTTGACTTCATCAAAAACGTAGATGAACCTTGTATATACAAGAAGGTAGTAGAGAGTAAGGTTGTCTTTCTCGTATTGTACGTAGATGACATACTCTTGATAGGAAATGATGTTCCTATGCTACACATGGTCAAGCTTTTCTTATCACAAAAGTTCTCTAATCCAGGTACATTGACACCATACTAAA
Source organism: Agapanthus africanus (assembly GCA_030015575.1). Classification (NCBI taxonomy): domain Eukaryota; kingdom Viridiplantae; phylum Streptophyta; class Magnoliopsida; order Asparagales; family Amaryllidaceae; genus Agapanthus; species Agapanthus africanus. The sequence goes on from JASDDO010000014.1 coordinate 556,387,622, forward strand.
GAGGTTTAGTATGGAAGATTCTAAGCGTGGTAATTTACCCGCTTGTTCAGGAATCACTTTCTCCAAAGAGATATCTCCCAAGACTGATTTGGAGAGGGCTCACATGCAAGAGATACCCTATGCTTCTACAGTAGGGTCTATCATGTACGCGATGTTATGAACCAGACCGGATGTAGTTTACGCACTTAGTGTGGTAAGCAGGTATCAATCTGATCCCGGGGAGAAGCACTAGACAGCTGTAAAAGAACATTCTTAAGTACTTAAGAAGGACTAAAGATATATTCTTGGTGTATGGTAACAGTGAACTCCAAGTTCCTTTACCGATTCGAGCTTCCAGAGTGATAAGGACGACAATAAGTCGGTCTCGGGTTTTGTCTTCACCCTCAATGGAGGGGCGGTATGTTAGAAGAGTTCCAAGAAAGATACCGTGGCAAACTTGACGATGGAGGTACATCGCTGCCAACGATGCTGCCAAAGAGGCTGTCTGGATGAAGAAGTTCATAACTGAACTTGGTGTGGTTCCATCCATTGAGCATCCAATACCCTTATATTGTGATAACAATGGAGCTATGGATTTGGCCAAGGAACCCCGGTCCCATCAGCGATCCAGACATATTCTTAGGAGGTATCACCTGATCTAGGAGATAGTAGATCGCCGGGAGATCAAGGTCAGGAGAGTTGACACGAAGGACAACACAGTGGATCCACAGACGCAATTTGAGAGACTTTTTGGGATGTAGGGTATGCGATAATAAAACAACTGGCCATAGTGCAAGTAGGAGATTTTTAGTAATATGTATGCCCTAGAGGCCATTATTGTACATTATTGTATATTATAGTGGATGCTTAGACATATATATATATATATATATATATATGTAGGACTTTCTTGCTCAACATGATAGTATGCTATCTGGTTGCTCTTTATCTTAACATGTACACTTATTATTATTATTATGTCTCTATGATACATGTTGATAAAACCCTTAGGATATTAGCTTGACTACCAGGACTATGATGCAGATCATACTAGTGGGGGCTTGTGTAGTCCACAAGCACATCCTTTATCAGTTCCTAGTCGAGGGAGTATCGAGACAGGGCATCGATATTCCAGAGTAGACTAGTGTGTACGTTTCTTGACCCTGTATGGGACGATGGTTGATCCCACAACCATTGGTGTTTGACAGCATAGATTGTACACAGGTGCTCATTAGAGAATGGGTACACCGAACATGACTCGCCGAGAACTCCTAGATGGTACCATACCTATCGTCAGATAGCAATACTCTAGTAACACTGGTATAGGTTAGTCTGTAGACCCGAGATCGTCATAGAGTCTTGTGTGGTTCCCACTATGCTTTGATTTCCTCCCTACCACGGCTCAAAGGAGTCGTGCAAACAGGTGGATTTTGGGTACAGTCCCAAGTCACATAGAGGCAATGAGCGATAGGAGGGGTTTCGTCTCTCCCGGTATAGGGAGTTGATGTTGTGCTATACTCGATTGGCTATAACAGCAAGTCCCTGGCCATGGCTGTTTAGATTTACTGGTAAGTGTTTTCAGAAGTTTCCCGAACGGTTATAGGCCACACATCGGCATGACTTATCAAGTTACTGGGGTCTGACGATTCCATCCCTAGACTTGATATGCGACATATCAGACGAAGAGACCGGACTGTACGGTAAGTGTTGCTTATAGGCTTTGCGGGAGTTTGGACAAGCTTGCTTGTTGATCTTCTATTCGCTAAATACCTGGGTAGCCGTTACGTCCAGCTAGTACAGCTGACGGCTTGTGGGTGACTGATATGATCATTACTTACTGCTGGCGTAGTGACGAGTCTTTAGAGTCCCACATAGAGGTTTCCTAGCTCAAGCGAAACGAAGTAGGGCACATATGGTGATTTGTGCGGATGCTTGATTAAATACGAGTATGTGATACCGTATTCTAATCTCGCGATATTTGATATCGGTTAGGTTATATATGATATAACCGGATTATTAAATCAAGTGTTGATTCGATGATTTGCTGTATGTATATATATATTTGATACTGGCTGGTTGTATATGATATGACCAGATTATTGAGTCAAGTCTTGATTTAATGTAGTATTGAATATTTGTCGGTTAAATGACTAGGTTATTGAATCAAGTGTTGGTTTGATAATTTGATATACATATTCATATGATATTAGTCGGTTATATATGATATAACCGGATTATTGAATCAAGTGTTGATTTAATAATTTGATATATATTTATATTTGATATATTAATATATATTAACTAATATTAGCTCACTAATGATTTTCTTCTCTTGCTTATATATATAATATATATATATGATATATATATATATGTGTGTGTGTGTTTATTTATATATAAATTACTATTGTGTCATGCTAGATGATACATAAGACATGGGTGTATGAGACTCACACTATGGCTTAGGATAAAATTGAGGATTTATTTTTAAAGTAAATCAAAAATGAAGTGGAAATGAGCATGGCTTAAGATGCTTGTGGAAGCATGTAGAAGCCATGACTCATTCCACTAATTTTTGTCTTACTTTAGATATTTTTAAACCTAACCTTTATCTTTAGCCATGGTTAACTCTCTGCAAATATCTTTATGATATTTTCTTCACCCAAGTTCTTCACAAGCTTCATCTTCTTCCTCCTCTTGATATTTCCTTGAGTGAAAAAGAAAAGGAGAAAAGAAATTCAAAAGTGAGCAAAATTCCTACTTCATAAACCGACTCTCATCTAGCCCATTAGTGTAAGTTGTTTGCTTCACTAATTTCTTAATTAGTGAAGAGATAGCTTGAGTTAGAGATTCTTCAAGGTGGATCATCTTCGGCCTCGAAGACGACTAAGCAAGCTCGTTCCTTTCACCAAGTGGAGCCTAAGAAGAGTTCTAGGGACTACTACTGTAACAACCCTAAACTTTATGTACAATATTTTCAAAAAATACAGAAAGGGGTATTTGAGCATGAGCACAAGTTATAAATTTGTTTTGCTTTTTAATAGCAAGAAAACACTTGTAGCTCATTGGTAAGACCTTACACTGCTGAACCAAAGCACTAGAGTTCAAATCCCATCAGCCACATTATTTTTTATATTGATTTCTTTTAATCTTTTTAGAAGCCCAAGAGTCTACACGTGCTTAACCCGTAAAAACCAAAAGTCACATATAAAACAAACGAGTCCAGGAGGTAGACAAAACGACAAGGTACACGTAGCGACGACCCCAGCCCCAACTCGGTCCGACTCGGCCGGCGACTCATCTGACTCGGCCGCCGGCGCCGGCTGACTCAGCCCAAATCCGATTTTTCCCTTCTTGAGATCTGTGCCTTTTGGCCACCCCATAACCCCTGTTCTATTTATTTTCCCTTCACATTAACAGAGCCAATTAAAACCTAATTTAAATCTTTTTAATGCATATTTTTAATGCATTTTTTTATCACACCCTAACCCTAGTTTTTCCAATAAATACCCACTCAATTTTTCACACCCTTCATACCGAAATTCATGTCCAAACTCTCAAGAAAATTCCCTAGACTTTTTGTGTGCAAGTGGAGTTAGCAAAGGGCGAAACTCTGGCGAACTTCCGACGACAATCCGAGGAGTTTTCGGGGATGAAACGACGCATCGGTGCTTCCCCAATCTTCCACTTCCTCTTCTATTGACCCTAATCCAGCAAGTCCCTCCTCTCTCTTCTCTTTTCTAATCTAAAAACTTGTATTTCTAAAATCCGACGGAAGCGGAGTTAATCCGACTTCCGATTCGGTTTTTCTTTAAAAAGTTCCAATTTTCTTAAATACAACAATACCAAACTTGCACATCATGACCATTAAACATTAACAAAACATATTGAACAAGTTTCATAGCAAAAGAATTCATATTGTAATTTTTATCGCATTTTTCAGAAAAATACCATATAATTTAGTTTTGACATAAATCATTATAATTCATTACTATACTTTTAGATAGTTCACGAGGTAATGACCCACCTCCTTGTAAGTGCACGGCGGCGCCCCGGCCGTCAATCCGACGGCCAAACGCGGAAACGGTGATAAACTATAATTTTTGCGGACTTGGCAAACCGGCACCACCACGCACTAAACCCCGGATCATGCCATTAAACTAGTCTAAGCTAACAAGAGAATGAGTTAGAGATATACCGACTGATCCGAGTCCTCCGGTCTTCATCTCCACTCCGATCTCCTCGCGGGATCTCCGTCCGTCTCCTCCTCGTCGGAAAGGGCACCACGTCGCCTGCATCTTTTACGGGCTCCCGCCTCAATACCGAGGCAACTCGGGCATGAAGCCGGCAAGTCGACATGCCCAAGAGGTGCTGTAGGTTGTAGTGTAGAACATGCTAGTCTCATTTGGGGTTTGGAGTTGCCTTGATGGAGGAATCAACAAGATATCAACTTGGGGTTTTATGGTAGCAATGAAAATGAGATGGATGATTAATTTCCCACACCAAAATGAAACCTCTCATTTTCTCTCCTCATGAAATTGTGGCCGGCCTCATCCATTTTAGAATGGTGGAGGGAATGGAATTTATGCATGAAGGGAGGTGATGGTAGGATAAAGCAAGGAGGTGTCCATATACAAACATCATCATAACAAAACCCATACCTATATCAAATCCATTCACTTCACAATAAATGCAAGAATGGTGCAAAAGAAAAGATGCTCTCATAATAAATCCTTTTTCAAGAAACCCCCTCCACAAATGTTATTTGCACAATTGCAAATAACCCCCCTCCATCGGAAAAGTCCGGCCGGGAAAGAACAAAGGAAAACCGGCCGGAATGGAATGCAAACTGGCAACTCCAGAAAACTGGTCCCGTAATAAATTACAGGAAAACCCCGATACTGTGCATACACACCCGCATCTGTATTCCGTCCGGATACAAATGCAATGAGACAAAATCTACACTGTACTAAACTAGGACCGGCTTAAACCAAAACCGGCTAGTAAAAACTGTCCGATCCTGATCCGTGCAATACCGCACGTATCTGATCGAACCTTGCCATATATCCATACGGCCACTAGTACAAAGCTGTCCGATCCTGATCCGTGCAATACCGCACGTATCTGATCGGACCCTGCCATATCTCCATACGGCCTCTACAGCGTTTCGCCCGAAAGCTTGAGTAACTGAAAGTGTGGTGGACTCTAAAGACTCGTCAATACTATGGCTGTGGATTTAACCACTAGCACGTCAGAGGTATAAGCCAATACGTAACGGGCCACCAGCTATTGACTAAAAGGGACGTCGATGAGCGAACTCATCCTGACACCCTACTGAGCCTGTCAGTGACAATATCCGTACAGTCCGGTCCGTTCGTCTATGAGCATCGCATGTCGGGCCTAGGGGGTTGGTAAAAGTCAGACCCCCAAAAGCGGTACAAGTCGTGTCGGAGTGTAGCCCAGAACACCCTGAGATACTACTGGAATACCTACCAGTAAATCTCCTGCCTTGGCCAAGGTCTTCGTGTAATGGCTCTCCTAGACACAGCGCGACCTCACCCCCAATACCGGGAGAGACGAACCCCTGAAGATCCGCTCACTGCCTCCATGTGGCTCGGGACTGTACCCAACTAAAACCTGTTTGCACGACTCCTTTGAGCCGTGGTAGGGTAGTAATCAAAGTACAGTGGGAACTCACACGAGACAAATGACGATCCCCAGGTCGATGAACTAACCTGTACACATGTCACCAGGGAACTGCTATCTGACGTCAGGTATAAGACCAACTAGCATGTTCCCGGCGAGTCCTGTCCGGTGTACTCATAACCCAATGAGCACCTGTATACATCTTAGGTGATCCAACTGACACCAATGGCTTGTGAGACCGGCCACCGCCCCTCGTCGGGGTCTCGACTGTATACACTAGTCTACTCTGGAGTATCGATGCCCTGTCTCGAAACTCCTACGACTAGAGACCTTTTAAGGATGTGCTTATAGACTACCAGCTCCCACGTATATGATTGCCCTCATACTGCCGGTAGTCAAGCAAGAATCCTAGGGGCTCTATCAACGTGCAATAGCGACCTATCAGGTCACCTAAAGCAGTACACGATGATAAAGGTAAACCAGATAGCAAACTATCATCTCGAGTAAGACTGTTCTACCGGGATAGGTCCTCCCTCAATCATTGCAATCACGTGCCTGTGATCCAATAATTGACTCTGAGGGCACTATCTCCAACAATCTCCCACTTGCACTCAAGGCTAATTATTGCGATGTCGCATACTCACAGCCTGTGTGATACCGAACACCCAACTCCCCTACTAGTCAGTCTCACAAAATCCGTTTGCGAAACTATTGCGTTCGAGGAATAGCCTCAGTGAGTGGATCCGCCTAGAAGTTTCTTTCTATGTCTCTCTTTATCTCAAGTTCGCGGAGAAAACCATCTCCCGAAATGAGCAATACCTGTCTTAGAATGTCTGGATGTCTGATGGGACCTAGCTCATGAATGAACTCCAAATCCAAACTTCTTAGACTGTATCGTCAACCGAACTTAATCAGTATCCTGCGCCATGCCACCCTCAGTATTGCATTGGACCACCTGTCCAAAATACTGCCCCTCGTCAGAAGGAAAACTATAACTCTGACAACCTCCTTGTCGTCCATGTCACCTTGGAAGCCTGGAATGATAACTGTCTCCCGAAGGAGAATGCTGCTATCATATCCCTAGAACATCCACTTATGTTCTAAAACTGCCTCCGACTGTTTCTCCAGGATTGGATGAATATCAACTTATTGCATCTACTGCAAGAACAACATCTGGTGTGGTACTTGACATTTCATGATTGACTCAATTGCCTAAGCAAGTGATCTGCCAATCATGCACATCCCTCTTTATTTTAGTCTATAAGACACCTTTAGAGAGGGTGACTCCATTACCTGCAGGTATACTACCGTGCCAGGAGTCGTCCATTCTAAATACTCTTAGAATGCTGTCAAGGTACCCTGATTGGGAAACCACCCAAATCTAGATCTAAAACCATAGATCCGGTAACCAGTATGTCTGATATAATGTCCAAGTCCTTTGTGGAGAAACCACTGTGTGACGACCAAAGTATAACCGATCGTAGTATAGGAATATCACTTCCTACTACCTTCTCAACAGATCCATCCCCTATTCTGATGACGTCGAACCTATGACTGTCACAACAGAAATGGATGATCTATCTCCGCTACATCTGCTTTAGTCTATAAATAGACATAAGTCTGATGTCCACCAATGCTTCCGCTGCTCCCACTGACTACGACAACCCTCTGGCAGAGTCATACAGACGTGCACTTCTAAAGCTAGTTTAGAACGACGCTATACTCATCCTCCTGCCGGGTCTCGCAGCCTGGAACAACAACAATGGCAAGTGTGGGTAAACAAGAACTTCCCTGTCACCGTCCTTGAGGCTACCGAAGTACCTCTCGGGTGCCTGAAGTTACCCACCTTATCTGCGGAGTGGCCAATGGAATGTCAAATCAGATTGAATCTTCAGGTTCCTTATCAAATCTTCAGTAATCGTTTGCGGTTCTGGAATCACTTCCAGATCTACCATACTCCCACTAATGTTTTCTGAAAAAAAATCCATTTTTAATAAAACTGTGGCGAGTCTAGAACAATATTTCTATTGATCTGCCAGATGGTAGAAAGTCAACCCTCGTCATAGCCTGGGTCAACCCACAAACAGCCATTACAGAAACGTGCCTATGAGTTATCCAGAGTCTGGTTTTAAGCATAAGCCTGACAACTCCCCGTACCTTAACAATGTTAAGATATGAACTGTACTATATCCAATATAGAACCAGAGGCACTGATTTAATTGAACCAGATACAAATCATGCAACTATCTCTAGTGCATGTCAACTAAATGGAAGGAGGCCGATCAGCGTTACTCAACTTAGGAATGCTTCCAATTATGAGTAACCTGAAAGAGAAGCAATTTCTCTTTATCATTACTATCAACTGAATACCATACACAAGTATCTACATCTTCGATCACTTTGAAGAATCCCGATACTTGCTACACCTGGTTCTCTACTTTATTCAAATACCTATAACTCCTCAAAACTTAGACCCTGTGTTTCTACGAAACACATGTCTAAGAACTAGAGAAGTCATAAGTAAACAGAATACAGTACGAGGACCAACCCTCTGTCCTAGTGGACACTGGACAATATACAATACTCTGTATAAGTCCCCTGAGTCTTGCGACTCAATCACTGTGTGTCGTAGGTTGAAAACTGTACTTATGGTTAAGAAGAATTACACCGCTGTTTAATGCTCCTTACCTAACCATCCACTGATATAGGTAAATGTCATCGACATAATATCAAAAGGTATATCTCACTCTATGAAAATAGACGTACAGATATATCAATTTGAAATTGGTGCACAACAGCGGATATTCAAAATCAAATATTTGCCGACCGGCAAACAACCTAGGTGGCATCCTCAAATATCACCAATTACAACGAATCCCGATATAATAAGGATGATCACCCAATTCCCAATAACTTACTCCCACTCATCATCTGTAAAACCATACAGATGTGAGAATCAAACCTGGTAAATACATACCCTGGAGCAAGTGTCTAATCGGGAAATCAGTTTTCTTTTAACAGTACACAGTTGAATTAAAACATTGAAATGTTTTGATGGGGTATCCTGGTATTCCTAGCAATGCCTCTACCATTATCCAGATTCACAACTATAACCGTATAATTCTTTGCCACCTCTCTAAATCCCTTTATATATCTTTAGTCATTACCTTCTCCACACCCCTTAGGCCAAATGGTTTTCTTCCTTCCCCACCGTTCGGCACCAGCCTATGGTTTGGAAGAAGACTATCCAGTAAGCATAATGGGTGTACTGTCCTAATCCTAGGAGCACTCGCAATGCGAGAGAAGGTGAAGATAAAAGACAACCGAATAAACCATATTCCTATATCTCCTGGACCAGAATCCATCTCCGAACTGGAACAAGTTCCTTTCGAGTTCGTATATAACCATACGATGGAGTATCCAATTAAACTGTGGATCTTCGTAGTGATACGGAGTGTCCTGAAGAAATACAAAGGTGATTTAGGATTGGCGAAGAAATACTTGGTTTGGTCGTGAATATCAGTCGCAATTTACTTTGCCCTCTTACTAATCCCTTGCTTTGTCTGAACTTAATACCTTCTGTACACCGTTTAGGCTAATCGGCTTTCTTCATTCCCTACCGGTCGGCACCAGCCTATGGTTTGGAAGAAGACTATCCAATTTGCGTAATAGGTGTACTACTCCTAAACCAAGGAGTACTCGCAACCTGAGAGAAGGTGAAAAGAAAAGACAACTGAATAATCCTATCCGTTTTCTTCAGAACCAGAAACCATCCTCGAAATCCTTCGAGTTCGTATATAACCATACGATGGTTTTGCCCAATGGAAGTGGACGTTCGTAGTAATACGGGGTGTCCTGGAGAAAAGGGTAAAAGTAGGAGTGGCAATGAGGTCTGCAACTCTGACAATCCAAAAGCCAGTGTTAAGTAGGTTCGGTCAACTTGGTCACTGAGTCATAGTCTTAGGGTCGGGTCAATGGTCGCTGCCAGAGAGAGAGAGAAAAGAAACACTCAGCGTGCACTCTATCCTAGATCAGAATGGTTATCACTTAATCTAATCTGGAAACCTCCCACTGTACCTCAAATTCTCCTCCAAACCTGAAAGAAGAATTAGTCGGGGTCACCCGAGGAGTAAACCAACTCATCAGTGGGAATCGGGATCCAACTATCATCGCATGATAACGTGACGGAATCCGCTCACGCTATCACACTCCAGAAGGTATGCGCATATCTGGCAAGTTTCAGTACTTTTTGAAACTCCCGATGTGATTTCTGCCCCATGCTCTTATGACCTTGACTTTGGCCAACATATCATAAGTCACATGTCAAGTTCTACCCGTCATTCTCCAGGTTAATTTGAACCCACCCGTACATACCCTTGACTTTGGCCAAAATGGAAGTACGACTGTCCCAAACCAACGCATCTATCTATGCTGCATATGAATACCCCAATAGCTACCAATCACTGTGCCTTGACTTTGGCCAACATACACAGCTTGAATACTACTGACTACCCATATGAAACGACGGAGGGCTACGAATGGTTTCTGGCGAAAACCTTTAACGTAATGAACTTGATCTCGTTGAAGGAACGGATAGCTTTTTAGAAAATATAGTGACGAAAACCTTTACTAAAGAGGTCACTCCCGGTGAAGGGATCTCGGCTCTTTCCCCGTAGAATGGAGTGCAGGATATTCCAACTGAATACCACGATGCAAAGCAAAAGTAATCGGCTATAGTGAAGTTAATGCCCTGATGCAAACTTCTGTCCAAGGGGTCACTCCCGGTGAAGGGATCTCGGCCCTTGCCTCGTCGACTGAGGAGCAGGATATTCCAAATGAATACCACGATGCAAAACAAAAGTGAACGTCCTTGCAATAACAGCTTTTTGAAAAGTGTTCCAACAACATCAGAATAGGTTTGTTTAACTTGCATTGATCCGAATCAACGCAGTCCCATCAATTAATCACACCACAAAGAACGAAAATATACTGACGTACGTATATGCCATCCGCATTCGCCACTGGGTCCCGTCATCACCCGTTAGGTTAGCTAACTAACGGCAGAGCGGGGACTGGACTAGCGCGGATAAAAAACATATACAACATCTACTAATATATATACCAATATATTATATTTCGCTCAAGGCATGAATAAAATGCAACATCACAGAAATGTACAGCATCACAGAACAATACAGATATCTGGGATCCCCGGGTTTCACAGAGCCACTACTGAAACCCGACGTTCCCCTGGTCGTGTGGATAGCCTCTGCAATGAAAACCTAGACCCCTACGGGCGCGGCAAGTCACCCGCCAAAACCTGAAGCGAGGCAGCCCCCTTCAGCTCTGTGAATGGACCACCCAGCACTCCACGGAATCCGGCAACTTGGGCACCCCTCCTGGGTCAACCTGTACCCCCTACGAGTGCGGCGAATAGCCCGCCAATCCTAGAGTGAAGCCCCCTCCGTCCCAATGCCATGAGATGCGGGCTTGTTGCCTTCCAGAACCCGGCTATCCGTGCACTCCTCCACGGGGTAATCCTAGTACAGAAAATAAAATATACATACACCGGGTACATCGACCGCAACCAGGTCGTGCCCCAAAAGAATAATACAAACAGGCAGTGACGGCAGTCCACATGTCGGACGCTCGCCCCGCAATATCAAATGTACATAATACAACAGCACTGTACTAGCATTGCATCCAGGCTATCCCCCACGACCGCTCCGCAACATCACAGCATAAACATAGAACATCAACGCGAAAATCACGTTCGCAAATCCGTCTAACCGGGCTATAGCAGTTAGACCGGATTTACCGATCGAGTGACATTCACGGTCGCAGATATAATGTAAATACTGTGAAAGATGTGTTTAAAAATATCCGATCGATCAAAAATTAACAAGTGGGCCCCCAATCAAAACTGTAGCACTCACAGAAAACCTGGGCCCAATTTTAATATTCCAAAACCCATATTTTAAGCCCAGAAAGCCTCTGTAAAAAATTGGTGCAGTGATCTCCACAATGTGCGGCGGAAGAGCGGCGGAATGGGGGTATGTGCGGCGGTTCCGCGCTCCAACTGTGGATTCACTTCATCGAAATTTTACAGAGTTCTTATATTTTCCAGTACATCAATATTTTACAACCTGAAAAATTTTTCGAGACCAAAATATTTCAACAGAAACTGATGTGAACAAAAAATGCAAGTTTTGGAATTTTGGTCGATCGGAAATGCAAAACACATCAAACGAAGCTAGACGAAGTTAATGGCGAGGCTCTGATACCACTGTAAGTGCACGGCGGCGCCCCGGCCGTCAATCCGACGGCCAAACGCGGAAACGGTGATAAACTATAATTTTTGCGGACTTGGCAAACCGGCACCACCGCGCACTAAACCCCGGATCATGCCATTAAACTAGTCTAAGCTAACAAGAGAATGAGTTAGAGATATACCGACTGATCCGAGTCCTCCGGTCTTCATCTCCACTCCGATCTCCTCACGGGATCTCCGTCCGTCTCCTCCTCGTCGGAAAGGGCACCACGTCGCCTGCATCTTTTACGGGCTCCCGCCTCAATACCGAGGCAACTCGGGCATGAAGCCGGCAAGTCGACATGCCCAAGAGGTGCTGTAGGTTGTAGTGTAGAACATGCTAGTCTCATTTGGGGTTTGGAGTTGCCTTGATGGAGGAATCAACAAGATATCAACTTGGGGTTTTATGGTAGCAATGAAAATGAGATGGATGATTAATTTCCCACACCAAAATGAAACCTCTCGTTTTCTCTCCTCATGAAATTGTGGCCGGCCTCATCCATTTTAGAATGGTGGAGGGAATGGAATTTATGCATGAAGGGAGGTGATGGTAGGATAAAGCAAGGAGGTGTCCATATACAAACATCATCATAACAAAACCCATACCTATATCAAATCCATTCACTTCACAATAAATGCAAGAATGGTGCAAAAGAAAAGATGCTCTCATAATAAATCCTTTTTCAAGAAACCCCCTCCACAAATGTTATTTGCATAATTACAAATAACCCCCCTCCATCGGAAAAGTCCGGCCGAGAAAGAACAAAGGAAAACCGGCCGGAATGGAATGCAAACTGGCAACTCCAGAAAACTGGTCCCGTAATAAATTACAGGAAAACCCCGATACTGTGCATACACACCCGCATCTGTATTCCGTCCGGATACAAATGCAATGAGACAAAATCTACACTGTACTAAACTAGGACCGGCTTAAACCAAAACCGGCTAGTAAAAACTGTCCGATCCTGATCCGTGCAATACCGCACGTATCTGATCGAACCTTGCCATATATCCATACGGCCACTAGTACAAAGCTGTCCGATCCTGATCCGTGCAATACCGCACGTATCTGATCGGACCCTGCCATATCTCCATACGGCCTCTACAGCGTTTCGCCCGAAAGCTTGAGTAACTGAAAGTGTGGTGGACTCTAAAGACTCGTCAATACTATGGCTGTGGATTTAACCACTAGCACGTCAGAGGTATAAGCCAATACGTAACGGGCCACCAGCTATTGACTAAAAGGGACGTCGATGAGCGAACTCATCCTGACACCCTACTGAGCCTGTCAGTGACAATATCCGTACAGTCCGGTCCGTTCGTCTATGAGCATCGCATGTCGGGCCTAGGGGGTTGGTAAAAGTCAGACCCCCAAAAGCGGTACAAGTCGTGTCGGAGTGTAGCCCAGAACACCCTGAGATACTACTGGAATACCTACCAGTAAATCTCCTGCCTTGGCCAAGGTCTTCGTGTAATGGCTCTCCTATACACAGCGCGACCTCACCCCCAATACCGGGAGAGACGAACCCCTGAAGATCCGCTCACTGCCTCCATGTGGCTCGGGACTGTACCCAACTAAAACCTGTTTGCACGACTCCTTTGAGCCGTGGTAGGGTAGTAATCAAAGTACAGTGGGAACTCACACGAGACAAATGACGATCCCCAGGTCGATGAACTAACCTGTACACATGTCACCAGGGAACTGCTATCTGACGTCAGGTATAAGACCAACTAGCATGTTCCCGGCGAGTCCTGTCCGGTGTACTCATAACCCAATGAGCACCTGTATACATCTTAGGTGATCCAACTGACACCAATGGCTTGTGAGACCGGCCACCGCCCCTCGTCGGGGTCTCGACTGTATACACTAGTCTACTCTGGAGTATCGATGCCCTGTCTCGAAACTCCTACGACTAGGGACCTTTTAAGGATGTGCTTATAGACTACCAGCTCCCACGTATATGATCGCCCTCATACTGCCGGTAGTCAAGCAAGAATCCTAGGGGCTCTATCAACGTGCAATAGCGACCTATCAGGTCACCTAAAGCAGTACACGATGATAAAGGTAAACCAGATAGCAAACTATCATCTCGAGTAAGACTGTTCTACCGGGATAGGTCCTCCCTCAATCATTGCAATCACGTGCCTGTGATCCAATAATTGACTCTGAGGGCACTATCTCCAACAATCTCCCACTTGCACTCAAGGCTAATTATTGCGATGTCGCATACTCACAGCCTGTGTGATACCGAACACCCAACTCCCCTACTAGTCAGTCTCACAAAATCCGTTTGCGAAACTATTGCGTTCGAGGAATAGCCTCAGTGAGTGGATCCGCCTAGAAGTTTCTTTCTATGTCTCTCTTTATCTCAAGTTCGCGGAGAAAACCATCTCCCGAAATGAGCAATACCTGTCTTAGAATGTCTGGATGTCTGATGGGACCTAGCTCATGAATGAACTCCAAATCCAAACTTCTTAGACTGTATCGTCAACCGAACTTAATCAGTATCCTGCGCCATGCCACCCTCAGTATTGCCTTGGACCACCTGTCCAAAATACTGTCCCTCGTCAGAAGGAAAATTATAACTCTGACAACCTCCTTGTCGTCCATGTCACCTTGGAAGCCTGGAATGATAACTGTCTCCCGAAGGAGAATGCTGCTATCATATCCCTAGAACATCCACTTATGTTCTAAAACTGCCTCCGACTGTTTCTCCAGGATTGGATGAATATCAACTTATTGCATCTACTGCAAGAACAACATCTGGTGTGGTACTTGACATTTCATGATTGACTCAATTGCCTAAGCAAGTGATCTGCCAATCATGCACATCCCTCTCTATTTTAGTCTATAAGACACCTTTAGAGAGGGTGACTCCATTACCTGCAGGTATACTACCGTGCCAGGAGTCGTCCATTCTAAATACTCTTAGAATGCTGTCAAGGTACCCTGATTGGGAAACCACCCAAATCTAGATCTAAAACCATAGATCCGGTAACCAGTATGTCTGATATAATGTCCAAGTCCTTTGTGGAGAAACCACTGTGTGACGACCAAAGTATAACCGATCGTAGTATAGGAATATCACTTCCTACTACCTTCTCAACAGATCCATCCCCTATTCTGATGACGTCAAACCTATGACTGTCACAACAGAAATGGATGATCTATCTCCGCTACATCTGCTTTAGTCTATAAATAGACATAAGTCTGATGTCCACCAATGCTTCCGCTGCTCCCACTGACTACGACAACCCTCTGGCAGAGTCATACAGACGTGCACTTCTAAAGCTAGTTTAGAACGACGCTATACTCATCCTCCTGCCGGGTCTCGCAGCCTGGAACAACAACAATGGCAAGTGTGGGTAAACAAGAACTTCCCTGTCACCGTCCTTGAGGCTACCGAAGTACCTCTCGGGTGCCTGAAGTTACCCACCTTATCTGCGGAGTGGCCAATGGAATGTCAAATCAGATTGAATCTTCAGGTTCCTTATCAAATCTTCAGTAATCGTTTGCGGTTCTGGAATCACTTCCAGATCTACCATACTCCCACTACTGTTTTCTGAAAAAAAATCCATTTTTAATAAAACTGTGGCGAGTCTAGAACAATATTTCTATTGATCTGCCAGATGGTAGAAAGTCAACCCTCGTCATAGCCTGGGTCAACCCATAAACAGCCATTACAGAAACGTGCCTATGAGTTATCCAGAGTCTGGTTTTAAGCATAAGCCTGACAACTCCCCGTACCTTAACAATGTTAAGATATGAACTGTACTATATCCAATATAGAACCAGAGGCACTGATTTAATTGAACCAGATACAAATCATGCAACTATCTCTAGTGCATGTCAACTAAATGGAAGGAGGCCGATCAGCGTTACTCAACTTAGGAATGCTTCCAATTATGAGTAACCTGAAAGAGAAGCAATTTCTCTTTATCATTACTATCAACTGAATACCATACACAAGTATCTACATCTTCGATCACTTTGAAGAATCCCGATACTTGCTACACCTGGTTCTCTACTTTATTCAAATACCTATAACTCCTCAAAACTTAGACCCTGTGTTTCTACGAAACACATGTCTAAGAACTAGAGAAGTCATAAGTAAACAGAATACAGTACGAGGACCAACCCTCTGTCCTAGTGGACACTGGACAATATACAATACTCTGTATAAGTCCCCTGAGTCTTGCGACTCAATCACTGTGTGTCGTAGGTTGAAAACTATACTTATGGTTAAGAAGAATTACACCGCTGTTTAATGCTCCTTACCTAACCATCCACTGATATAGGTAAATGTCATCGACATAATATCAAAAGGTATATCTCACTCTATGAAAATAGACGTACAGATATATCAATTTGAAATTGGTGCACAACAGCGGATATTCAAAACCAAATATTTGCCGACCGGCAAACAACCTAGGTGGCATCCTCAAATATCACCAATTACAACGAATCCCGATATAATGAGGATGATCACCCAATTCCCAATAACTTACTCACACTCATCATCTGTAAAACCATACAGATGTGAGAATCAAACCTGGTAAATACATACCCTGGAGCAAGTGTCTAATCGGGAAATCAGTTTTCTTTTAACAGTACACAGTTGAATTAAAACATTGAAATGTTTTGATGGGGTATCCTGGTATTCCTAGCAATGCCTCTACCATTATCCAGATTCACAACTATAACCGTATAATTCTTTGCCACCTCTCTAAATCCCTTTATATGTCTTTAGTCATTACCTTCTCCACACCCCTTAGGCCAAATGGTTTTCTTCCTTCCCCACCGTCATTACCTTCTCCACACCCCTTAGGCGAGATAGTCATTACCTTCTCCACACCCCTTAGGCGAGATGCAGACCTCCGCAAGGAGCATACGGTCTCGAAAGATTTAAAAATACAAATATCTTAAGAAAATGAGATTTCTAGAAAAATAATAAATTAAATTATTTTATAAATATATATATGTATCATCAAAATATCTATTTTTGATATAGTATAAATATTCCAACTTTTCTAAATCAAAAAGAATTACTTTACATGAAAATACCATGCAATTCCATACAAGTTCAATACTTTACAATTAAATACCATATATTATGAAAATAGGTTTTATTCACTAAAAATGTCACGATGATAAAATATACATCAATGCAAACTTTAAAGACGATAATAAAATACTTGAGGTGTATTTTGAAAATTATACAATATTATTTTTACATAAAAACCCCTCAAGTTACATAAATTACCCTAAGGACCTTAGTAAACATAGGTTTAAGCGGGACCAGTCTCTTGAGCCCCAAGGAGCCGGAGATATGGGTGCTTGCCTATTTAAGGTAGACAACTTAATAAACGGTGTTATCAATACGGTAATCGTCCTTGAAAAAGACACAAATCCTGCCGTCCATGTGCAGCGGTTACCGATAACATCAAAACTTAATTCAGGATTTCAATTTCTTTTCTAATTGCCTGACTCAGACTGAGTCTCGATATAATCATTCTGACTTGAATGAGATTCAAGTATATATAACAATTCAATATGAATCCATATATTCAATCTGTTCAATATATTCAATCTATACAACTTGACTGAAATGAACCATGGATATACATCCATCTATATGATTCTCCAGTTACATCCATTTACTGATATCATAGTTTCGGCAAGTCATCCATCTATACAATCTATAATACAAGACAATACAATTTACAATACAATATAAACAATGCAATCAAGGCATCGCGGGGTTTAAGGGGTAGATTGGTACGGAAGGTGTTAGAATTGGCACGAGACTGCAACCATAATACACCTAACCTGAATTCAATTGTCGTTGTACCGTGGCTGAATGGTTCCTTGTAATCCTGATACCTTAGTCTCCGGGGTAAGTGAGACTCCTCTCGTATACACTAGCCTCTTCTGTACCAAGCTACAAACAACAGCATTAACACTAAATACAATATTATAACAATATAATACCACTTTAAAAGTTACACACTCTCTCTCTGTCTATTCTACTTCTCCTTTATCTTTGGGACTTACAGAGCGATTTGTTCGCTGGCGACATTCTCTTTCTTCTTCTTTAGAATGTCGTCAGGTGTTTCGGACCTTCAGGAGATCGAGCCCACCAGTGAGGATTTGGACCAGCTAGATTTCGACCCGGAACTCTAGATACTTGTACATTTCATTTCAGTACTTTCCATTTCAGTTATGCCACTGTTTAGGCATTTCTTTTCATTCCATGTAGTTACTTTTCAGATGTATTGTAAAAAGAATGTTAATAAATAAAGTTGATGTTCAATTATATCTATTATCTTTGTCTCTTGTACATTTTTACTTATATTGCTTAGATACGCTTAGCATGTTTACTTCAGAGTAAATACGTAGCGGCATCGTCGCGTCATCTGCCCGTATACTGGGAAGCGGGGCGTGACAACTACTTGGAGCTTTAGAAGTGAAGGTCAGGTATACAAAGGTTGTATTCCATTTTCACTTAATATAGAATATCTTTACTTGCTTACAAACCCTAATTATCTAGTTCAATTCTAGGTTAGTATAGCTTAGCCCACTAGATTTTTTTTTAAATTGCATACTTAATGCCTCTAGAAACCTAATAGTGGTGCTAAGACATACTTTCACGGCCATCTCCCCTGACGGGAATAAGTGTAACACCCGAGCCCAAATAATACTATTTCTATTACTAGTTGAGTGTTATATATTGCTCATTCCAATTATCCTGATTGTTTGGTGTTTATTGCTAAATTTTAACCGGTTAAGTCATTTTGGCACATAACAAATTTTAACACCTAAAATGAAATTAAAAATATCCATGTTGGCCTACTCGTCGCCGCTAGTCGCGTGGTAGCGTCCGCGTGTCAAGATTTCTTCCCGTTCGGCTAAACGGGCAAGTTTGGACGGATACGCGTGCGTGCAAGTGTCCGACTTGGGGGCATGCATTTTAATCATTAAACACCTCTTTTCAAAATTTGGAACTCGCTTAAAATCCTATAATTTGAATTTGAAACATTTGGGCGCAACCCGGGCGCGATTTGGAAATGTTTCATTTAGCGCCGAAATACCCATTTTAATTTAATATTATTAAACCATAATATATTCTGTTACCTTATTTTTAACGTTCAAATCTTTTCTTAAAATCTTTATTTTAAATTTCTTTTGTTTGGCAGCCAATCACGAGGGCTAAAACCCTCGTGGGGCCCCCCAATCCACTCTCTCTCTCTCTCTCCGTCTCTCTCTATCTCTCTCTAATCTCCTTCTCACTCTCTCTCTAAAATCTCTCTCCCTCTCTCTAACAATCTTCTCTCTCTCTCTATCCATTATATATGCCTTCTGTTCATCTTCCTCCACCACGAGAAATCTCGCGAACCCGAACCCTAACCCTAGCTTCCTCCTCCCTTCACCCTCGTCCCGACCTCGTCGTCTTCTTCCTCCTCCCCTCGCCGGACCACCACCAACCCGAGCCCAACCCATCACCTAACCCTCTGGATCGCCGGGAAACTTGCCGTCGATCCTCGCCGTCGTTGCCAGAGCCACCTCCAACCACCTCCGTCTCCCCTTAATCACCAGAGCAGACCACCACCCTCCTCTACTCGTCGCACCACCCTCTCCAGCGAACCCAGAAGCTGTCCAGCCTTCGCTGCTCGCCGTCGCTGCCTCGCCGGCCTCCCATCGCCGTCGAGCCGTCGTGTTTGCCCTGGTGCTTCCCTGTAAGCATCTCTTGACTTTCCATTAGTGTAAAACCCCCCTCGCTGGTCTTGTTTACGTATATCGTATGTTTTGCTAACTTGTTGCCATTTGACTTTTCGCCGGATTCCGGCCGTGCCGTCGTTTGGACCCGACCTTCCAGCGGAGTACTCTGGTCCGTGTGGTCCCGTTGTTCGCTGTTTGGACTCGATCCGTGGCCGTGCATCCGTCTCGTGTTTTCCGCCGACATTGCATCCGTGCTTTCCGGTTTGCGAAACCGTCGAGGCAAGTATCCGAATACTTGCTCTAACATGCTAGTATACAAGATCAAGTCTTGCTATACATTTAATTATCACATTACTTAAATTAATCACACAGTTGATGGTAATATCGGTATTTGGTATAACTTAGAATTGACGGTTGCAATTATCTTTAACATGGAATCATTATAGTAGTTTCTTGTAATTAATCGATCTACTATCAATCCACACTTTAACTAACTAAACCAATTAGATCGTCTTTGCTTTATTCGTTAAACCATCCATGAGACAATTATTATGCTTAGTTTAAATTCATGTAGCTTCATTACTTTATGTTGTTGATATTGTTTCACTTTGTGACTATTGCACCCCAAGGGTGATTGAACCTGTTAATAAAGATAATACAAAGCACCATTGTGATTAAGTGACTATTAGTACTGTTTACTTTAAATTCTTGCTGCTATATACCTGTTGAGAGCACACACTCGATCACAGTACATTTTGACTCGACCCTGCTACACCTGACACATATACCGATGCACCGGACGTGGTACCCTTTACTACCAAAATCGTATATCAAACACTAAAGATGCATGAAAACTACGCTGGAAGTGCAAATCAAATCACTGAATACGATAGGCATGAAATCTCAATCAATATCTCAAATGTAATAACTCAGCGCAAAATATATAAATATCCAGTGGGTGCATGAAACGAATATCATGAAACTCAGTCATCAAAACTAAATCATGCAAACAGAACGCACAAAATACCGAAATCCCAAAGTGACGGATACGTGATAATCGAATCACAAAATCACAAATCATAAATACCGTCGTCGGTAGTTCCTCCTTCGAGGTCGAGAAGGAGTCGGTGCAATCCACTGCTAGCAGCGCAGGATATCTACGTGCCTCTTGCTCGCGGTCTGGCGTCTTCTGACTCTGGGTCCTTATCTTCTCTGCGGATTTCCTATCTCGCAGTCAATCGGCTCATCGGCCCTGTCAGGTGTGCTAACGGGGACGATTCCGTTCTGGCACTTCTCTGGTCACCTCTCGGTCAATCCTCATGACCACTCGTAAGGTAGCACATCACTGGCGTCGGCCTCTGGCTCTCTGAATGCACGTCACACATCTGATCCTGGGTGCAAACATCATTGCTGCAATGTCCTGGAAGGAATCCTGCTCAAGGTCTCTTCCAATCATGCCTATGCCGATCTGTACCGAGGCTGGCTCTCTTGTACTACCTCTTCTCGCTTGATAGACATCTGCATCCTCAACACAACATTTCTCGGAAACTGGTCACATCCCAACGTCTCTGTAAGCATATCAGGTCTCTAGTCTCGACGGGAAGTAATGACAGCTCGTCAGCGTCTCACACGAACCTCTGGTTCCACATGTCCTATCATTGTCCACTATGACGTCACGCCAAGTCACCTTGCACTGCACTGTTCTCGGCCACGGCCAATCTGAAGTCTCTCGCACGGACTCGAAATCGCGTACTCTGTAGCTTCACCATTTTGTAGAAGATGTCAGGCCGAACAGATCCTCGGGAACACGTCCCAACCATCGGAGGAATACTCATCCCTCGTCCGTCCTTGATCAATTCGCAACGCATCTGGTTAAGTTCCTTTATCCGCACCTGGTCAACTACCTCGTCGACGATGCCGAACTCTGTCCTGCTGGGTGTGCGCAATACGACCACTCCTGGTCTAGGTCTTCTCGTATCGTACTCCAGAAAGGTCCTGTCGAGGTCCCTTTCTCAAATCTCATTCCTGCCGAAATGCCCGGAAGTCGTCATCCAATGCTGAAGCTAAAGCTTATTCCGGAATGGCTGCATACTCATCGCGCTTCTTTCTGGGAGATATATCCATATACCACGCCTCTGGGTGTGTATAGCATCTCTGATGTCAGCGGAGTGGGACGTCATCTCATCGAAACCTCGTACGAACTCTCTACTCCACATTGCTCAATGTCGACTGATTCGGACTCGTCTCATCCTGGCTGCATGTACTGTGCTCCAACGGCTATGCTCGCATCTGGAGTCTCCCAAGCAGTGTCCCATCACGATATCCGAAAGATGTCGAACCATCCGATCGACTCGTCAGATCCTCATAATCCCCCAAGAGCTCACATCTCGGGTACAGTTTAATAGTATCGAGTACATGCCACAGCGTCGGTGGTCCATCCGTAGAAGGGCAAACCCAAGCCTCACAAATGGCGCTGCGGAACCGCCGTAAACCCTAAGGTTCAAAGGCTGTCACACGGTCATTAAGTCGAGTTAGGGTTTCATTCTTCTAGAGGGTCCATAGAATCACCTGCATGTCTTTCCGTATACTTTAAACTTGGAAAATGGCTCCTGACATTCGATCGTCTCAATCGACTCTCAACGAACCTGCATGAAATCGTCGCTAGCTGGAAACAATCTATCTGATGATCTCGCATCGGTAACGAACGAACCACATGTCCTAGTCATTCATCCTCAGGTGACTAGCGACTCGCTATCATCTCTCTGAGTATATGCTCACGCTGCAACAGCTCCAATCATCTGGGCGATATCTCATCATTTACAGCAGCAACTGGCTCATACGCCTGTACGCCGAACAATGCCTCAATCCTCCAGGAAGGCAATACATAGGCGGTCATCTCTGGATCGGTCTGCTCTAAATCTGAGTAAGATTCTCCACACTGGAATTCTTCAACTCAACTGGGCCCGCTCTGGCGCAAAATCGGACGAATCACCTTCGTCTCTCAAATCGGGTAGACTAGCTATCATCTGTCTCATATCTGCCTGAAAGCTCCGGCAATCTCAGCTCGTAAGCTCCGAAAGCAACATCATGTCGATCTCAGCAACAGCTGGTCCATCTGTCTGCACGGTAGGCGACATCACAATCTCTGAGGTATGCTGTACATCAACAGTCCTCTCTCAACTGGCAGCTCTAACAATGGCCCGATCATCCGGTGCAAATCCAAGCACTCGCCTCCACTAGAGGTCACAATCGCCAATACTAACTCGAGACATTCCCATGTCACCAGAAAACACAATGGTCGGCCCTCGTACCAAACGAGCTCACACCGGCCGTAACCCTAGCAGCAGCCCAAACTGCGCTCAAACATGGTGACAGGAATCTCAATCGAGTATCAAAGAGAGCACATCAGTGACAAGAAGGAAACAACAGATCCAAAGTGGATACATGATCATAGGAAGGAACAGCATCAATGAAGATATGATCATGAACTAATAGAATCGGGGATCTCAAATGGATGTATAACCCTGGATATAAAGAGAATCACTGATCTCAAAAGTATGCACATCCTAAGGTTCCTTAAGCGGAGTGGCGTGTCGTAAGTATGCCGCGGAACATACCAACGGTACGTCACTCTACTTTAGTCACCTATTCCATCAACCATGGGTCATCCTAATACGACGAAAGTTCGGGTCTAATACCCCCTCGACCAAGTCTAAGTTCCGTAAGGTCAAGCCTAAGTTCTGTATATATATATAAACGCCCTAGGCTCCACATAGTCAAACTCAGACTCGAACCAAGGTCAACCTAGCGCTCTGATACCAACTTTGTCACGACCCAAAGTTTGGCCCGTGACCGGCACTTAACCACGTAACGCCTACAGGCGTAACGCGACTAAGTAAGCCGAAAACCCAGAAATCTAAAACCCTTTTTAAGAATAAGTAAAGAACTACATGTTTAAAAATCAATGTTTTTAAATAACTAAGCCGAATATGCAATTTAAAACAGTACAGTCTTTTCTAAAAATTTCGGCAGAGTTTCTTTTGTAAAACTGGCCCCGAATGGGGTACAACAAGAATGACAATATATATGCAATGATAAAGGCATCCCCAAGCGGGAGCTAGCTCTTCGTCAATAGACGGTCACAACCACACATGCAACAATAATATACAACGCCAAGTGGCGAGGATCAAACCCAAAAGAAAGCTCAAGCAACAAGAAAACCGCAATACTACTAAGCGCGACTCTAAGGTCGAATAATACATCACTAAAGTCTAGGTCTGAAACAATATACAAGTTTTGGTTGATGGACAACTTCTAGATACAATGAAATAAATAAATACAAGGGTGGTTCTTGATGCAAAAGAATCCACCTACCAAAAGCAAAACCACCCGCAAGAAAGTAGTGTGCCAGAAATGCCGCAATAGAACCTGTACGGCAGAACCTGCAAGAACTGTGGCACAACGGGGGTGAGTTGCCAACTCGTGAATAGAAACATCTACAAGCAGAAACCGAATGCAAGACATAAACCTAAGTCAACAATCAGTAATATAATCCACAAGAGTACATCTGAGTGTGATAAGGTGGCAAGGTAACATCTAAATATGTATGTGGTGCCAAGTACTCAGGTAATAACATGTCATGAATGTAAGGTATGCTGTATGAAGTAAATATGATGAAGTATCAAATGATATCAATACACATATATTAGCGTCCCATACCACTAATATTGGTGTAAGGGTATATATAACAGCGCCCTCATACCCTGTTATATATACAAATGCAGTATGATGACTGTAAATCCAGTCTGTATATGATCCATGTCTGTATATGATCCATATCTGTATATGATCCATATCTGTATATACGTGGAACCCGTCCACCCGTCACCCAATGACAATAAGCATCATGTATGCAATATGAGGATGTAAATAAATCATGGTAAAACATCATGAAACCCGTGCCAAGCATCGACACGTAAATCCTCATCCATATGGGGCTCCGTCTGCGGTATCGGCCCTCGGCCCCGGCAGTACGAGTCAACCCATGTCCATCTCTGGGCTCCGTCTGCGGTATCGGCCCTCGGCCCCGGCAGAACGGGTCAGCCCATATCCATCTCTGGGCTCCGGTCGGAATCCTCCAGATATCCGCCGAGCTCAAGTACAATCACCGGTAGGTAGTAGTCCCTCTGCCGGGCTCACCGTCTATCACACAGCGAAACCGTTCTCGCCCCGGGGTACCATACCGGGTCCACCATGTACCCGTAATCGGCCTCAACCGCCTCCTCGATTCGGGTTTTTATATATCACTCTAGCACCGAGAAAACACATGGTGGACGCACCGAAATATCATATCAAGGGAACCGGGTTTTTAAATGATTACATATTTGAAATAGCCACGGTTCCCAAATCCAGAAATCACATATAATCCAAACCAAAATGTAAGTCACTAATCTGATATGATATGTGCGTCAAACATAAATATCATGTCAAGTCACATATAGATGAGCTACGATACAATGATCAGTTGTGATATAAGCATCAAATGTGAGTATCAAGTCATGTCACATATAAATGAGCTACGATACAATGATCAGGTGTGATATAAGCATCAAATGTGAGTATCAAGTCATGTCACATATAAATGAGCTACGATACAATGATCAGGTGTGTTATAAGCATCAAATGTGAGTATCAAGTCATGTCACATATAAATGAGCTATAATATAATGATCAGGTGTGACATATGTATCAGGTATGAATATCAAGTCATGTCACATATAAATGAACTATAATATAATGATCAGGTGTGACATATGTATCAGGTATGAATATCAAGTCATGTCATATATAAATGAACTATAATATAATGATCGGGTGTGACATATGTATCAGGTATGAATATCAAGTCATGTCACATATATTCGTGTACAGGTCTATGTGTACAATATGCTATGCGGGAATCATACCATGAATGCAGCAGTACTACAGTGTAGTGGCATAGCAATTATCGATGATGAAGTGTGTGAGCCGGCAATCAGTGTACGTGGAACATACGCATCATCGATAATAGTGCTGGTGTCCTAACAGCATGATGGCAATATAACAATAAGCACAAGTAATGCCATGCAAATAGTATAAACAGGTGCAATCGAAATAAGCAACGCAACAGTGAAGAATCTAACTCAAAAGCTATATCATGCAACCTTGCCTTTTGAAATAAGACGAATCGGGATCTTTGGTAAAACAAGGGCTACGGTGTTTAGAAAATAGACTCTACACATTTGAAAATATCCGTAGAATCCCCTTTTTCCTATCTTGCAATATTCCCGATTCGTTAGTTTGAAATAGGTATGACTCCGGTCTAATCTAACATCTACTATGCAACTACTGATCTAAGTATCATGCAAGTCTGGAGGGGTATGGAAACCGCCTAAATCTGAGTCGATACATATATAAAGGTATATAGTCGGTGATCTCGCCTCAATGTCATATCATAAGATATCCTCGAGTTATGAGTGCGGATCTATCATCAATATCGGCTCGTACGGTAATCATCGTACGGCATCCCAATAGCTGGGTAGGGGTCAGTGTCACACTATCTCATCACATATCATGTATCACTATCGTCAGATCATATAGCCTGGGGTACT
This sequence comes from Agapanthus africanus, assembly GCA_030015575.1. Lineage (NCBI taxonomy): Eukaryota > Viridiplantae > Streptophyta > Magnoliopsida > Asparagales > Amaryllidaceae > Agapanthus > Agapanthus africanus. The sequence goes on from JASDDO010000014.1 coordinate 556,413,927, forward strand.
ACTCTATGTCTAGCACCAAACGATACCATCAGTGAAGTATGCATGCGGGGTAAACACATATCCCAAGCCCGCAAGAGATCACAAGTCATATCCCACAATGAATCGTATCCAATCACCGATCTCACGTCATCAAGCCCACATCATCGACTCATCTCCAAAGTCAATCCATATCATCAAACACCGTGTAAGTACAAGTAATATGCAAGGGTGTGTGTGTAGGTGTAACTCTATCCTAGGGTTCGCGACTATGAACTACACTAGTCACTTCTACCCTACACTATCCATAATACTTCTAACACAAAGCTACAACACACTAAAACTATCACACATCTACTATATGTATATACTAACTACGGACTGCGGGGGTGCTATACGCCATCCACCCGACTTCCCCCTGTAGATATAATCTACTCACCTGCATCATCATTTGCGGACGCCACCACGCATTTGCTTGTCGTCCCGAAGTCTTCATGGGTACCTACACATCAAAGATCGCATATGCGCATTAAAACCAAATCCAAGCTAAAACGGCGCATGAAATCCAAAACGATACGATAAGGGGGCCTATAGGTGAGAACCCATGGCACGCCTTCAAAACCATCAATAAATCCTCTATATCGTCGTATAAACGCCAAATAGTCGAGGTAAAACGAAACACATCAATGCAAAAATGAAAATACGGAATACGGAAACTAAAGTCCAAAACAGCAACTCATGAAATATGTCCCAGATTTTACCCCAGGTCACTTTATACAAATCTATATATACCAGGGGCCTAAACTAACAATGTAGGAGCTACAGAACCAAAACGAGCCAAGGAGGTGGGACCCAGGCCGCAATTGGCGGCCAAAAGGGGAGAATTGGCGGCCGGGAATGGGAGTTGGGGGCTAGGGTTTGGGGTGTTGCCTCTATGGTGCCTGCACATCTCAATTTCCACTCAATATTATTTTAGGGTCCTCGGGGTGATAGCAGATTCAAATTAACCTGCACAGATTACACAATTTCCCCGATATCAATTTCTAAAATCCGTATTTCTGGTTCTAGCTTCAGGTTTTGGGTTCCAATTCATGCACTAGGGTGTTTACAAGTCCTCTACTGAGCTCAATTTCACATTACAACTCAAGTTTCTCTCAAACCCTAACTAGGTTATCACCAAATCCATAATATCACACAATATCGATATAATCTTAACATGGGGTTATAGGAAATGCTACAATTAAGCTAATGGTTCAGAAATTACCTCAATTGGCAACTCAAGAATTTTCTTGAGTTGCCCCTAGTGGCCAAAATCCATGCTTTCTTAGTCCATCTTGTAGATCTCGAGCTCGTGCATATTTTTAATGAAAGGGATGTGAGGTTTTGAGTTGATTTTTGAGATGAAATGAGGGATTGAAGGTGGAGGAAGGGGGAGGAAGAGGCAGCAGCAGCAAGCAAAGGGAGAGGGAGAGAAATGAGGGGGAGAAATGGTTAAGGTTTTGGTCAATGGTTCACCCATACCTCTCTCTCACCAACCCCATTCTTTAATCCTTTTCTTTTCTTTTTCTTTTCTTTTAATCCCTAAACCAAACCTTCTCACCTCAATAGTAAACCTAAATGATAAATCATGGCAAGAACAATGCACAAGTGTAGAAAATGTGATATGTGCATGTTTTGCACAAAATTGCCATAAAACCCGATTAGTGATTTTAATCGCGATTAGCACTAAATTAGTGTCAAATTAATCACAAAAACTTAAAAATGTCATAATTCACTAATTTACCCTATTTTAGAATTTTCCATAATTTTTCATAATTTTTCTAACATTTTTCCTATTTATTTGCATTTAATATTAAAATAATCAATAAAATAATATTAAATTATAAAAATTCCCAAAATTAATATTTTATACTTTTGAAAATGTTACACTTTATTCCTTTTCGGGTTGGTCAATCGACGGAAACGTTGGCAGAGCGGTACATGCAGGAGATTGTAAGATTGCATGGTGTACCGGTGAGCATCGTGTCCGATCGGGACACTCGGTTCTTGTCGCACTTCTGGAGGAGTTTACAAGAAAGTTTGGGGACTAGATTGAAGTTTAGCACATCTTATCATCCTCAGACTGATGGACAATCGGAGAGAACGATCCAGACCCTTGAAGATATGTTGAGGGCTTGCATGTTGGACTTCAAAGGTTCTTGGGAGGATCATCTACACCTGGTGGAGTTTTCGTACAATAATAGCTTCCAAGCGACTATTCAGATGGCTCCGTTTGAAGCGTTGTATGGTCGTAAGTGCCGTTCACCTGTTTGTTGGGATGATGTTGGTGAACGAAGATTACTAGGACCAGATTTGGTAGTTCAGACAGTCGAAAAGGTGAATACAATCAGGAAGCATATGAAGGCAGCTCAAGACAGACAGAAAAGTTGGGCCGACACGTCAAGAAGACCTCTAGAGTTCGCCGTGGGTGATTTGGTATTCCTGAAGATATCACCGACTAGAGGGGTGATTCGCTTTGGGAGTCGGGGAAAGCTTAGTCCTCGATTCGTTGGACCCTTCGAGATATTGGAGCGTGTTGGAGAGGTAGCGTACCGTTTGGCGTTACCACAGGCATTGGCAGGAGTGCACGATGTGTTTCATGTATCTCAACTACGGAGGTATGTTCGCGATGAAACTCACGTCTTGGATCATTCGGAGTTGACTGTACGGGAGGACCTAACTTTTGAGGAGCGACCAGTTGAAATCAAGGATCGAAGAGAAAAGGTTCTCAAGAGCAAGATTATCCCCCTTGTGCTAGTTTCTTGGGGTAATCGATCGCATGGAGAATCCACTTGGGAGCGAGAAGACGAGATCCGGCAGAAATTTCCTCACCTTTTCCTATAGTTAGCTATCTTGTATTCTTGGAATTTCGAGGACGAAATTCTTTTGTAGTTGGGTATGATGTAACACCCGAGCCCAAATAATACTATTTCTATTGCTAGTTGAGTGTTATATATTGCTCATTCCAATTATCCTGATTGTTTGGTGTTTATTGCTAAATTTTAACCGGTTAAGTCATTTTGGCACATAACAAATTTTAACACCTAAAATGAAATTAAAAATATCCATGTTGGCCTACTCGTCGCCGCTAGTCGCGTGGTAGCGTCCGCGTGTCAAGATTTCTTCCCGTGCGGCTAAACGGGCAAGTTTGGACGGATACGCGCGCGTGCAAGTGTCCGACTTGGGGGCATGCATTTTAATCATTAAACACCTCTTTTCAAAATTTGGAACTCGCTTAAAATCCTATAATTTGAATTTGAAACATTTGGGCGCAACCCGGGCGCGATTTGGAAATGTTTCATTTAGCGCCGAAATACCCATTTTAATTTAATATTATTAAACCATAATATATTTTGTTACCTTATTTTTAACGTTCAAATCTTTTCTTAAAATCTTTATTTTAAATTTCTTTTGTTTGGCAGCCAATCACGAGGGCTAAAACCCTCGTGGGGCCCCCCAATCCACTCTCTCTCTCTCTCTCCGTCTCTCTCTATCTCTCTCTAATCTCCTTCTCTCTCTCTCTCTAAAATCTCTCTCCCTCTCTCTAACAATCTTCTCTCTCTCTCTATCTATTATATATGCCTTCTGTTCATCTTCCTCCACCACGAGAAATCTCGCGAACCCGAACCCTAACCCTAGCTTCCTCCTCCCTTCACCCTCGTCCCGACCTCGTCGTCTTCTTCCTCCTCCCCTCGCCGGACCACCACCAACCCGAGCCCAACCCATCACCTAACCCTCTGGATCGCCGGAAAACTTGCCGTCGATCCTCGCCGTCGTTGCCAGAGCCACCTCCGACCACCTCCGTCTCCCCTTAATCACCAGATCAGACCACCACCCTCCTCTACTCGTCGCACCACCCTCTCCAGCGAACCCAGAAGCTGTCCAGCCTTCGCTGCTCGCCGTCGCTGCCTCGCCGGCCTCCCATCGCCGTCGAGCCGTCGTGTTTGCCCTGGTGCTTCCCTGTAAGCATCTCTTGACTTTCCATTAGTGTAAAAAACCCCTCGCTGGTCTTGTTTACGTATATCGTATGTTTTGCTAACTTGTTGCCGTTTGACTTTTCGCCGGATTCCGGCCGTGCCGTCGTTTGGACCCGACCTTCCAGCGGAGTACTCTGGTCCGTGTGGTCCCGTTGTTCGCTGTTTGGACTCGATCCGTGGCCGTGTATCCGTCTCGTGTTTTCCGCCGACATTGCATCCGTACTTTCCGGTTTGCGAAACCGTCGAGGCAAGTATCCGAATACTTGCTCTAACATGCTAGTATACAAGATCAAGTCTTGCTATACATTTAATTATCACATTACTTAAATTAATCACACAGTTGATGGTAATATCGGTATTTGGTATAACTTAGAATTGACGGTTGCAATTATCTTTAACATGGAATCATTATAGTAGTTTCTTGTAATTAATCGATCTACTATCAATCCATACTTTAACTAACTAAACCAATTAGATCGTCTTTGCTTTATTCGTTAAACCATCCATGAGACAATTATTATGCTTAGTTTAAATTCATGTAGCTTCATTACTTTATGTTGTTGATATTGTTTCACTTTGTGACTATTGCACCCCAAGGGTGATTGAACCTGTTAATAAAGATAATACAAAGCACCATTGTGATTAAGTGACTATTAGTGCTGTTTACTTTAAATTCTTGCTGCTATATACCTGTTGAGAGCACACACTCGATCACAGTACATTTTGACTCGACCCTGCTACACCTGACACATATACCGATGCACCGGACGTGGTACCCTTTACTACCAGCTCAACCTGTTGTACCATGACCTGACTTGTTACCTGATCTCATGCCTAATGCCAACAAACCTGACTTGGGGTCCTCATGGACCTTTCCTGCTGTCTATCCAGACAGACCTACTTTTACCTGATTCTGTGTTGGCATTAGTCCTTGACTACTGAATACCTGACCTGACATACATAACTTGGGGGTATGGGGGAAATCAAAGATGATCCTGACTTGTAACTCGACAGTTCACTACCTGTTCAAGTGTACACATTCATGTTTTGTGCCTAGCGGCATGTCTCGGTTTCGGCCGAGAATATTGTGGCCGTGATCCCGGGTATGTACGGGGTAATACCGAGTGTACACTTTCCTGTTTTGTGCCTAGCGGCATGTCTCGGCTGCAGCCGAGAATATTGTGGCCGTGGTCCCGGGTATGTACGGGATACTATTGAGTTACATCGACGATTCATCAATTGATTTCAAAGACTATAGAGTAGAAACCTGATAGGACAGTTTAGTTACCACTGCACATTACCCTGCACTGTTATTTCATAGTACTGCTTTATTCATGTTCATACCCGCATTGCTTATTACCATGTTTATATTATATTATTTAGTTGACATGACGCGCTGACGTCTGGGTTTTGCATGGCCTAGATCCCTTACCCCTGTCGACGACCGAGCAGGAGTACTTCAGCCAGCAGGCTGAACTGTGAGTCCATAGTGATTAGTTTATTTATTTCATTGCATTTCCAGATGTGAGCCCGCATTATGGGACGTACTGTTTATTTATTGTATTGGATCATTTGCTTCCGCACTTATTGTTTATTGACTCTTGTTATTATGGATTTGGACATGTGTTAGATTAGTTTATTATCTTGTTCTTGATATCCTTACAACCGTAATATGACTGTGGATGGATACTTCCTACCCACAGGTAGCATGGTTGGCTATGTTACGTGCTCAATCTTGCGTACTCTGGGAAGCGGGGCGTGACAATAAGAAACGTATACACTAGTCTGCTCTGGACTATCAATGCCCAGTCTCGATAATCCTATGACTAGGGAAAATTTAAGGATGTGCTTATAGACTACCCAGCCCCCATAAGTATGATTGCCATCACAACGCTGATAGTCAAGCAAAGATCCTACGGGCTCTATCAACATGTATCAGTGATACGTAAAAGGGAACACATACACATGTTAAGATAAAGACAAACCAGATAGCATACTATAATATCGAGCAAGACTGCCCTTTACATATATATATCAAAATGTAATATACAATCATGTATTATACAATAATGGCCTTTAAGGCATACATATCTAACAGGTACACCAGTAGTTTCTCAGGTTGTATTGGGTTCCGCACCAACACGACTTGTCGCGCTATTAAGGGTCTGATGTTTACCCTCCCCATAGACCCGATATGCGATACTTTTAGACGAACAAACCGGACTGTATGGAGAATGTCACCTATAGGCTCGGTAGGGGTTCGGACGAGTTCTCTTGTCGGTCTTCCTTTCGACAAATACATGGGTAGCCGTTACGTACAGCTAGTGCCACTGACGTGTTTGTGGTTAAACACATTACCAGCGTATTGTTGAGTCTTTAGAGTCCCACACAGAGGGTTTCCCGGTTCAGGCGAAACGGTGTAATTTGCGTATTTCGATACGCTCGGGTATTCGATTGAACACGTGTATTTATACATGTACTTTAATCGGATAGTTTAGTGGTACTGGTAGGTTTGAAAGACAGCCAGTTTTGATGCTAGTATTATATTGCTCTCTTTTGGGTATTTGTACTTTAACACGAATACGTGTATTTATATAAATACGGGTATTTATACTTTGATACAAATACATGTATTTCTTTCTAAATATGAATATGCGTATTTTGTATTTTCAGTACAAATACGGTATTCGTATTTTGGTAGAAATACGGTATATGTATTTATTATAAATACGGGTTTGGTATACTTGTTTATATACATGCATTTATATTTATATATAAGTATATGTATATGTGTACCTAGTGAGGTGGGTACACTCTCTCTCTCATTTCTTCATGATAAATGAAGAAGTGTGTAGGCTTTTGACTCACCCTAGTGAGTCACTAGCCCACTGATTGTTCGTTAAAAGTGCGTCTGTGTCTATGTTGTAAATAACCGCAATCAAGACGGTGTCGCAAATAACCGCAATTAAGTAATTACAAAACCATTGTTCAATTTTCTGCACCATTTATATTTTTGTTAAGTTGTATTTTTTTCTTCTTCATACTAAGGTTTTTAGGCAAGAGTATTTCAAGGTATCCTCTGCCATCCCAAGTTTCAAGATTTGTGCAAGTGCGTATAGTAGGGTATCAATGTTCAGAAGTTTGGACTCAAGAATAGAGACTATTTTTCAAACTTATTTCTATTCGCGTATTAGTAATTTCTTCATCTTACTAAGTCTTGGGACAACAGCTCATGATTACGTATTACTAGCTTCGTTTTAAAGCATATAATTTTCTTGCTTTTCCTAAATCTCTTCCTTTCTTTTTCATATGTATTTTTCACTTTCTAACTTTTATTTTCAAAATTTATGCAATGCAATATTTACATATAATAATGCAAAATTTACATATGATGCGTGGATATATACAAACCATCCCCCCCAAACTTGTTTGCAGCAGTGTCCTCACTGATATTGTCCTATAAGCTCAAAACCTGAACATTAGGTGGAACAGTTCAATAAGATGGTATAAAAAGGGGTTAAGAGTGAATGACAGTGAAATTCTCCCTCAAACTTGTACTTGGCTCACAATCGTGCAAAAATTCCTTTCTTTCAAGACCCATTTTAAAAATATTTTCTTTCCCCCAAACTTGAGTAAAACAGTGTTTTTATTGAAATTCAACATAAGAAGGGGGTAAATATTATCGGTCTATACAATGCTTTACAAAGACCAAAAGTTAAAACCAACCATTCAAATATTTTATCAAGATAACACCATGGTTGGTAGAAGATCGTGTAACAGATAGACGTGAAAAAGACTCGAGACTGTATAAGAATGAAGGTTGCATCATGTCTCAAATAGAAGAAACAGAAATAAGAGTAACGATAAAAGATAAAGTGTGGGTAAGATAAGAGGTGTAATCAAAAGATTTTACGTCTCGATTAGTGGAGACGAAAAAGTGAATGTGAAAGAAAACGAGAATGTGATAAATAAGGAATGGGTGGAATAGTCGTATTCTCGAATGTGATAGAAGAAGGGGTGGCGGTTCAACTTCTTCGGCCTCAAACAGAGGCGCACGAATTTCCGGTGGAGGTTGATTCATCACAGCATCCAAGTCTTTAAGGAACGCGAGTTCTTCGGCGAAAATACTTTCACAACTTTCATCGATGTTCTGAATGATAATCTCATCGGAAAGAAAAGAATAAGTGGAATAGGCAGATTCACTAGGAAGATTTAAACTTTCAAGGTCAATCTGTCGTGCACCAGCATTCAAAACACTCGATTTGTCAGAAATTATGGAGGCAGGAGACTCGAAAAGATCATCTACCTTATTTAAAAAGAGTCTAAATCAAGCGGTCTTTCAAAAATCATATAACTCGAAATATCGGAGTGTGGTTCATCAAAACTCAGTGCAATTGAAAGAAGATGAGAAGAAGGACTAAAGAGAGTGTGTAATAAAATGGGTAAATAAACTTGGATATCGAGCATTATTGATTCAGATATAGGAGATGAAAGCTGAATATCGTTTTGCATATCGGATAGGTTGGTGGTAAGAATATGATCGGTTAAATGTACAGGAAGATGTTCACATTCAATGAAAGGGACATGATGGGTCGGAGAATCCAACTCATCCAACATAGGAAGTTCAACTTCAAAAATATTCTCATCCCCGATCTCACTAGCACCTTTAGTCAAATCAAACGAATAGTTCTTTAAAAATTCATCAATGATATCATCCTCAATCAATGGATCACTAGGTTCACTTGATAGAATTGGAAGATTTGAAATGTCAAGTTTAGTTGAATAAGGATCGGTTTGATTTGAAATAGTGTAAGCCTCTCTTTCACACTCACGATTGGGAAAGTCAAACATGTTATTCTCGGGTACCTCATCAATTAGATTACTAAGCGGTTGATCATCAAATACATTCGGTTGGGTTTCAGGATGGAAGGTATCGAAATCAAAAGAATTGGTTTTGGTTTGACTTGGAGGGATCCCTGGTTCTTTCTCACTACTCAATTCCAACTCTACTTCAGGACTAGACATAGTTTGTGAAGAAGTTTCAATGAAGGATTCTCTTTGAACCATGGAATTTCCTAATTGATGTTCAGAAGCACTGTCTAGATAAGGTGCAAAAGTGGAGTATGGTTGGATGTATTTAATTATTAGCTACGGGCGAGTTCAATGTGTTCTGCAATCAATATGGGTTTGCGATTTGCCACATTAGCCTCAAGAGAAGTATCAACATGAGAGGGTGTGAAAGTTTGGTACTATTGATAAGAGTTAGAAGGGTATATCCAATTTTCATAGATAGAATTAGGATCAACATTGTGATATGAAGAAGATTGAGATTGGGTGGTTAGTTGGCGACTGGATTTTGCAATTTGCTCAGCAATGGTCATAGGTTTAAAAGTTGCCATATTCGTCTCAAAAGGAGTATCAACATGTTCATATGGAAATAATTGTAATTGTTGTCCTAAGGTTTTTGGAGAAGTGAAAGGTATGAAACTTTGGCTATGTGCATTCGCAATATGCTAAGCAATCGACATGGCTTTAGAAGTTTCCTCACTACCCTTAAAAGGATTATCAACATAAGAAGGAGTTGAATTTTTACACGGTTGATAGGAATTTGTGTGAGGTGTCCGACTGTTATTTCTAGAGCGTTCTATCCTATCTTTTAAAAAATGGTGGGGTCGGAATTTGTACCAAAGTAATAACGGTATAAAGAAATATCCGGTTGTGTGTAGCAAAACTCACTAAGACTGGGTCGGTTTGGATTACCCATCATAAGAGAAAGAAAAGAAAAGAGGGTGAAATGGTAAAAAAAATTTGAAATTGTTTTGCTTGGAAAGAGTGACTCGACTCAACTAATCACAAACGTGCACAAACAAAACCTAGAGCTAGGATCACCTAGGTCAAACACTAGACCGCTCCTAGACTTCCAAAGGACAGGATGTAGGATAAATTCTCTATCATCTCCTTATCAATCTTGCACCCAGGTAAGTGCCTGGTAAGTGGGAAGTATCCATTATACGAATTACCGAAATAGCGGGCCTAATTAAGTAACCACTTTTCTTAGTCACACTTGCCTTAGACACTACAAGAGAAATGCGGATAAGCAATAGATTACCCACGGCTCTCCTTTGTCCTTATTGAGCGCGACTGTCTTTAGAGGCTTGGTCTAGATATTTTTTATTAATGTAGGGTGGTGTGTATGTTTGTTTGTGATTTGTGGGGCCTAAGAAGGGTGATAAAATCCCCACATAATCTGAATTTGGGTTTCTTGCCTCTTAATGTCCGTTTTAAAATATGCAAAACAAACCAAAATCTAAAACATGAAAAAAGATTTTTAGCGGCACTGTTTGCAAAAAATCCTATAGGTAAAAACAGTTTATTGGAGCTTTTAGAAGAAAGAGGAAGACTATAGGATAATACAAAAAAAATTGGAGGCTCAACTCCCCAAGGTGGCCGCGCTTCCACCGCCAAAAACTCCTATGGGTCGCGATTCCGCCGCCGTATGATGAGTTCTCCCCTCCAAACCTCTTCACAGCACTCCAATGCTCCTTTTGTCTAATTTGAAAATCTCTGAATCTCTGTTGGTTCGTTCCAAGTGCTCCAGATTTCTCGCAAAACTCGCATAAAAAACGTTAAAAATACAAAATGCGGTTTTTTTATTTTTATTTTTATATTCTCTGGTTTTATATTAGAAATCAACTCGAATAATAAGAAAAATAATTATGACTGTTTTCCCGACAACGGCGCCATTTGATTGTTCGTTAAAAGTGTGTTTGTGTCTATGTTGTAAATAACAGCAATCAAAATGACGTCGCAAATAGCTAGCCGCGATGAGTACAGATCGTCCACAGGGAAACGGTGAACTGTTTTTGTTGTTTTAGACGAGTTAATAGAAGAAAGGTGGATTTTTTATCGTTTTATACTAAGAAGGTTTGAAAAGTTTATAAGAGAAAGGCTTGTAGGGTTTATACGATTTAGTAGTTAATTGATGAAATTAAAAAAATATATAATTCTTTTTATCTTTTAATTATTTAATACTAGAGAGATAGCGATGAATGTGGATTAGGGTTCTTATAGGGAATTAGGGTTTCCCTCTGCTTACCCTTGTCCTTCCATTGATCTCTATTTATCTCAAGCCCTTAACAAAATGATTATTAACGAATCTCGAATCGTGGTTGTGACTATCATGAATTAATAGCACGCCCGATAAGAGGGTTAATATTCATTTTACTAAAGTTTATAAAAATTAAAACTTTAAAAAGAATTTAAGTTATAATTTTCATCCATTATTCTACCCTATCCTACAAACCCTAGCAAGCAAGAATTTACTCGCTCGTGGATATTAACATTGTAGAAGAAAGGTTGAAGAATACGGAACCCATAATTAAAATTAAAAACGCTGAAAGTAAATACAGAAAATAATTCCAGAAAGGAATTGCAGAAAGTAAATACGGAAAGTAAATGTAGAAAGTAAAATGCGACAAAATTAAAAGAAAGAACTACCTTTATTGATTACTAGTGCATTACAAAAGTTTCTCGCTGAATAAGTAATTTACAAAACCCTAGTTTGCTCGCTAGATATTAATCGATCAATGGATGGATAGTTCGATGATATTTTTGATGATAAATGCTCTCGGTCCTTTAATAGGCTCTGAAATATGAAACCTTGAATGTCATGTTAAAGTGTGTGAAATTACGATCAAGACCCTGAGATTTCAAATCCGGCTACCAGAAGACCGCGCTTCCGCCGCCATTTGGTGGGATTGAGCTTCTAAATTTTTCATGCCTTTTCTTCTCGATATTTGGAGATCTTTCTGATAAAAAGATTCTGAAAATATCTCTTAGTCTCTGCCGTTGCGAGATTCTTCAGTTTGCTCCTAATATTCGGCAGATTTGGTTTTGTAATCCGATTTGATGTGGATCTCATACTTGTATTTCAGACCTGAACTGATCTATTATAATACATACATAATATCTCAAATCAAATTGTTAGTAGCATTTATTTTATTTGAGATATTATTCCAACTAATTAAATGATATGATATCTTAAGAATATTGATTAAGAATATTTGATATGATATGCATATTTTAATAATAAATAATCTCATGGATATTTTATTTAAATATGATATGCGTATATTTTACCTAATTATATTAATTATAAATTAAGAAACATATGAAAATAATCTTTTTACAAATAAATCCACATATGTTCTTTATTTATAAATAACATCTTTTAGTAGTAAACAATAGTAGGGAAAATGTCCATACAAATGTGCAATAAATTTGACTAATCACCCACCCACTTTTTTGTTTTGAGATGAAGAGATAAGTTTAGAAAGAGTGTGATGATAGTTTTTTTATCAAGTGAGATATTTTCTCTAGTTGTCATCATATTTCATCTTCTTCTTCCTCACTTCTCTTCTTGAGTTTTGAGAAAAGAAAAGAGAGCGTCTTGTTTATAAACTACACCCTCTAAGCATCTCGTCCTAGCAAGACTCAATCTTTAGTTGCTTCATAGCAGCTATCACTTGAATCGACATCCTCGGGTGAATCGTCTTTGACGCGGGAGTTCGACTTCGAAAGCTCGATCTGAATACCTAGGAGCTTAAGGAGTGAACCTTTTAAAATCCGAAGGACCGTCTATAAAGGTTGTTATACTAACCTAGTAGCTAAAACTCTAGTTAGTGTAGTTTAGTTTAGTGTTTGGGTTTGTATTATAGGGTTTCAAGCGTGTAGCGCTCAAGATTTTTAATGTTTTTGATTCTGTAAAACAGTAGTAGTCACCGCAAGGAGCACCATACTCGTACACTGGTATCAGAGCCTACCCAAACACTTAACTAATGGAATATACAAAGTTTAAAGTCTTGAAACCGAAATAGTTTCGTATCAAAAATCTAGAATCCAAGTTTTTGTCTAAAAGATTTTCTATCTCTAAAAATTATTTTGCATATAGCAGAGAGATCTATATACTACTAGTTTATCACTGTAGAAACACGAGCCCAAATGATGAAATTTTGGCCGCCAAAATATTCAATATTCCCGCAATTCGCAGCCAGAATTTTAGCAATGGGGTCGTGTTTTGGACAGTAGTTTAATTACTTGGAATTAGGATTTTTGTGATACGCAATTTTGGCCCAGGTTTCCTATAGTGTTATCTTTATATTCAGGCTTCACGGAATGTTTCAAAGTCGAGATTTTAGCATCGTTTATTCGCTTTGTGTTTGTATATGTGTTTCTAAACGTCGACTAATTGCTATACGTCGATTAGTAGGGGTTACACATATCTTGTATCTTGTTTGCGATGGTTTGTGGATATGAAGTATTGGATCGTCGTGATTGAATAGCCGGGAGATGTGAGAAAATGTTCTTTTCTTTCATTCATGTATTTGTAAATTGATGTAATATTCTTTTGCGGGGCACATCTGGGTTGAGCTTGTAGCCATAGTTGTATTATTTCATTTACTTTTCATGCACCTAGGATAGACCCAAGGTGGGATACACAAACTGCCGGGTTCTTAAAGTGCCCAGTGGCCTACTCATCTCATTGAGGGAGGTTACTTCACTTCGGAGATTTGGCGGGTAGTTTGCCGCACCCGTAGGGGTCTAGGGTGAGGATTTGGCTATTCATCACGACCGTGGAATCCGTTTTTCGTTCTAGGATAAAACAAAACACGGAAATTCTAGTATATCCAATATATTCATCTGTGTTTCTTCTGTTGTGATCTGAGATCTGTGATGACTATTATTACGTGAGACAAATAGCTATATATAGATTATATATAATAAACATTACTTATGTTTTGCACCCGTGCTAGCCCTATCCCCGCCCTGCCGTAAGTTAAGTAACCTTACGGTGAAGATCCCGGGCCCCGTGGCAAATGCGGATGGCATAAGCGTGGGTTATATTTTCGTTTCTTCTGCAATTATAAGGTTAAATGATGGGACCACATTAATTTGATTAGTGCAAAGAAAACAAACCAAAAGCTTAAATCGTTGAAACAATTTAAAAACCACTCAGTTTTCTTTAAAAACAACTTTTAAACGCGGAGCCTAAACCTTTCCTTTTAAAAGCTATCAGGTTCCTTCGACTATATCAAGTTCATTACGTTCACAGTTTTCGCCAAAACCACCCGTAGCCCTCCGTCATTTCATATGGGTATCCAGTAGTATTCAAGCTATGTATTTTGATCTTCGCCAAGGCATAGTGATTGGTAGCTATTTGGATATCTGTCTGTAGTATAGATAGATGCGTTAATTTAGGACAGGCGTACATCTATTTTGGCCTTCGTTAAGAGTTTGTACGAATGGGTCTAGGTTATCCTGGACAATGACATGTAGAACTTGACTTGCGTCTTATGATATTTTGACCTTCGTCAAGGTCATAAGCGCCCAGGTAAAAAATGCACATCGGGAGTTTCAAAGGAAAAAGAAACTTGCTAGTTTTGTATACCATCAGGAGTGTGATGATTTTGGTAGGATTTCTTCAAATTTATCACAAAATGATAGTTGGATCCCGACCCACTGTGAGTAATTATTATTACTCTTCAGGAGAGTTTTTCACTTTACCATCAATGTTATAAACCAAGTAAGTGTCTAGAAAGATGTTAGCGGGGCTACGCCTCCACGGAAAAGAGGTTATTTAATTAAGGAATTTCGCGAAAGCGTTGTAAAACCTCCCTCGAAGTACTGACACTAGCCTGGTCGAAAGGTTAAAGAAAGAATTGTAAGGTGCGATTAATCCTGACTAATTCTTCTTTTATGGTTTGAAAGAGGATTTGAGAAAACAGTGGGAGCTATCCTGTTTAGATAAACTAAAAACCAGTCTAAACTTGCAAGAGCATCTATGCTGAGTATTTCTTCTCTCTCTCCTAATTGCAGCGACCAAGATGGCCGGGCTTAAGTTACTATTAGATAAAAATATATTGACGGGGCAGAACTATAAAGATTGGCTAAGGAATGTCTAGATGACCATTACTTATGACAAGCTGGGCTACCTCCTTACTACTAAATCCCATGTCGTCCCTGGTCCAGATTCCACCATCGCGAATATTAAGATCCGTAAGACATGGGATATAGACAATGCGAAAGCCAAGTGCCTCGTGCTGGCCTCTATGGATAATGAACACCAGAGGCGGCACGAGAAGATGGACTTAGCTTCCATCTTCCTTCATACCAAAAATTTATATGGAGAGCAATCTCGTATCGCAAGATATGTGATCTCGAAGAAACTATTTTAGGCGAGATTGGCTATCGGGTCGTCTATAGGGGACCATGTTCTTAAGATGATATGCTTTATTGAAGAACTCGCGAACCTTAGGACTACGTTGGAGAACGAATTATACACGGACTTGATTCCACAGTCCCTCCCTTCTATCTATGCCCAGTTTATATTGAATTTAAATATTCAAGGGAAGAAAGTTACACTTCTAGAGCTCCTTAACATGATAAGGAGTGCAGATGGCACCCTAAAGAAAACCAGGGAGACGTCCGCTCTGCTTATTGGGGAATCTTCTTTCTCTAGATCCAAGACGAAAGCCAAGGGGAAGAAGAAAAAGGCCCCCACCAAGCCAAAAGACGGTGTCGCTAAGGTACAGAGGAAGGGCAAGACAAAAATTGGGGGGGCAACAATAGGGAAAGAGGAATGCTTCTATTATTATAAGAAATGTCATTAGAAGAAGGACTGCAGGGCTTGGAAAGCCAAGAACCAAGATTTGAAGCAAGTTGTGGGTTCGGCTTCGGGTGTGTTTATGATTGAAAACTATCTGTCAATCAACTCTACTTCCTGGGTATTGGATACCGGTTCAGGATCTCATATCTGTAATTCATTAAAAGCACTAAAAAGCCGTAGAGTTTTGAAGGCAGGTGTTATAACCCTCAGGGTTGCGAACGGAGCGAGCATGTATGTTGTTTCCGTAGGGGGATATCACCTAAGATTGACAAGTGGAAACATTTTGGTTTTGCGTAACTGTTTTTGTGTACCAAGTTTGACATGTAATATCATCTCTGTATCTTTACTATCTAAAGAAAGTTATAATTTTACATTTGTAAGCAATATTGTAAACATTCACCTTAATTATGGTTTGATTGGGTCTGGTATACTAGATAACGGTATATACGTATTAAATCAACACTAAGTTTTCAATGTCCAGAACAAACTCAAAAGAAAAACTCCAGAATTAAATCAAGTTTTCTTAGGGCATTGTAGACTAGATCACATCAATGAAATACGGTTGACGAAGTTACATAAAAAGAGATATTTGGATCCGTTTGAATAATTGTCTTAAGCAACTTGTCAATCATGTATCAAAGAAAAAATGACAAAGACTCCGTTCACTGGACACGGAGTAAGAGCTACCGAGCTCTTGGGACTTATACACAACAACGTGTGTGGTCTAATGTTTACAAATGCAAGAAGTGGTTATTCCTATTTCATTACTTTCACGGATGATTTCTCAAGGTGCAGACATGTATTCTTGATGAAATATAAATCCGGGACCTTTGAGAAATTCTACGAGTACAAGAATGAAGTGGAAAAACAAACAGGCAAAAGTATCAAGACATTTCGATATGATCGGATGGTGAATACTTGAGTGCTGAGTTCCTAAGATATTTAATAGAGAATGGAATTCTCTCTCAGCTTACTCCTCCATACACACCTCAATACAACAGTGTATTGGAAAGGTGGAACCGCACCTTACTAGATATGGTGTGTTCTATGATGAGTAATACTGAGTTACCGCGATCCTTTTTGGGTTATGCACTAGAATCTGCTGCATATCTTTTGAACAAAGTTCCGACTAAATCAGTGTCTACTACTCCATATGAAATTTAGAGTGGGAAGAAACCCTATCTTAAGTATCTTAAGATATGGAGATGTCCATCTTGTGTCAAAAAGCAACATGCGGACAAACTCGAAGCACGATCAGTATTGTGTAAGTTTGTGGGATACCTAAGGAACTCCAGGGGATATCTTTTCTATTACGCAGAAGAACAAAAGGTTATTGTTTCTCGCCATGCCCACTTTCTGGAGACTCAATTTTTTGAAAAAGAAATAAGTAGGAGCAGAATAGAACTGAAAGAAGTTCCAGGACCACAATATATTACTAAAAGCTTGATGGAACCCGAAGTTTCAAGAGAAATGGACGTCCCTGTTTCACTCCACAGATCTAGTAGGCAGTCTCATCCACTTGAGAGATACCACGATTTTCTCGTAGACAAGGATAGAGAGAATTGCATCATCAATGATGATAAGCTAACTAGTTTCTAATAGGCCATTACGAGCAGTGACTCGGTAAAGTAGTTGGATGCAATACGGTCCGAGATGGAATCCATGTACACCAACAAAGTTTGGACTTTGAACGTTGCACCTCAAGGGGTAAAACCCGTAGGCTGCAAATGGATCTTCAGAAAGAAGATTGGTGCAGATGGACATGTTGAAACCTATAAAGCTAAACTTGTAGCAAAAGGTTTTCGTCAAAGACCTAGCTTGGACTATGATGAAACCTTTTCTCCAGTAGCTATGCCTAAATTCATTTGGGTCCTACTTGCCATTGCTGCCTTCCATGATTATGAAATTTGGCAGATAGACGTAAAGACTGCTTTTCTGAATGGAAATTTGGAAGAGTGTGTTTATATAGATCAGCCAGAGAGCTTCATAAAGAGTGGGAGCAGCAGAAGAGTGTGCAAGTTACTTAAATCTGTTTATGGATTAAAGCATATATCGCGAAGTTGGAACATCTACTTTGATGAGACGGTCAAAGAATTTGACTTTATCAAAATGTAAATGAGCCATGCATTTATAGTACGTAAGATTGTAGTGAGAACTGTGGTATTCCTCATCTTGTATGTGGATGATATTCTCTTGATAGAAAATGACATTCCTATGCTACAATCGGTCAAAGGTCAAAGAAGTTCTCCATGAAAGACCTGGGTGATGCCTCCTACATTCTGAGGATCCAGATCTATCGTGATAGATCTAAGAGAATGTTGGGACTTTCACGGTCCAGGTATATTGACACCATACTGAAAAGATTAAGTATGGAAGATTCCAAGCGCGATAATTTACCCACTTATCACGGAATCACCCTCTCCAAAGAGATGTCTCGCAAGACTGATTTGGAAAGGGATCGTATGAGTATTATACCCTATGTTTCTACGGTAGGATTTATAATGTATGCGATGTTATGTACCAGACTGGATGTAGCTTACGCACTGAGCGTGGTAAGCAGGTATCAGTCAAACCCATGGAAGAAGCATTGGATAGTAGTTAAGAACATTCTCAATTACCTGAGAAGAACTAAAGAGATGTTCTTGGTATACAGCAGTAAAGACTTCCAGATCGAGACCTTTGCTGACTCGAGTTTCCAGAGTGACAAAGATAACTCAAATCCATGTCGGGTTATGTCTTCACCCTCAATGGAACGGCGGTCTGTTGGATGAGCTCCAAACAGGACACCGTTCTTAACTCAACGATGGAGGCAGAGTATATCGCTGCATGTGACGTCGCGAAAGAAGCCGTCTGGATGAGAAAGTTTATTACAAAACTTCAAGTGATTACGTCCATTGTTGACCCAATACATTTGTATTGTGACAACAAGGGGCTATTGCTTTAGCGAAAGAACTACGGTCTCATCAGAAGTCCAGACATATCTTGAGGCGGTATCACCTGATCAGGAAGATCATGGATCGCCAGGAGATTGAGGTGCGGAGAGTAGACACGGAGAACAACACTGCAGATCCACTCACAAAAGCCATCCCTCAGACACGGTTCGAGAGGCTATTCATAATGATAGGTCTGCGATACGCTGATACATAGCCTTAGCGCAAGTGGAAGATTGTTAGTGATATATGCCTTAGAGGCCATTATTGTATAGTACATGATTGTATATTACATTTTGGAAGTTTGGGATATATATAGATATAATAACAGTCTTGCTCAATATGATAGTATGCTATTTGATTTGTATCTATCTTAACATGTGTATATATTTCTTTTAACATATCACTAATACATATTGATAGAGCCCGTAGAATCTTTGCTTGACTACCAGCGTTGTGATGGCAGTTACACTGGTAGGGGCTGGGTAGTCTATAAGCACATCCTTAAACTTGTCCCTAGTCGTAGGATTATCGAGACTGGGTATTGATACCCCAGAGTAAACTAATATACATGCTTCTTATCCCCGTCAGGGGAGATGGCATGTCCCACGGCCATTGGTATACGTTACCAAAGATAGTATACAGGTGCTTATTAGGTTATGAGTTACACTGGACAGACTCACTGGGAACTGTTGGTTGGTATTATACCTATCGCCGGATAGCAGTTCTCCGGTGACATGAGTACATATTAGTCCGTTGACTTGACATCACTATTCATCTCGAGTGTGTTCCCATTGTACTTAGATTACTACCCTACCACGGCTCTAATGAGTCATGCAAACAGGTAGTAGTTGGGTGCAGTCCCGAAGCACTTGGAGGCAACAGGTGATAGAAGGGATTCGTCTCTTCCGGTATTGAGAGTTGATATCGCGCTATGTATTGTTGGCCAATACTAAAGGTCCCTGGCCAGGGCAACTGAGATTTACCAGTAGGTACACCAGTAGTTTCTCAGATTATATTAGGTTCCACACCGACACGACTTGTCACGCTATTAGGGGTCTGACGTTTACCATCCCCCTAGGCCCGATATGCGATACTCTTAGACGAACATACCAGACTGTATGGAGAATGTCACATATAGGCTCAGTAGAGGTTCGGACGAGTTCTCTTGTCGATCTTCCTTTCAACAGATACCTGGGTAGCCATTACGTACAGCTAGTGCTACTGACGTGCTTGTGGTTAAACCCACTAACAGCGTATTGTCAAGTCTTTAGAGTCCCACACAGAAGGTTTCCCGGTTCGGGCGAAACAGTGTAGTTTGCATATTTCGATATGCTCCGGTGTTCAATTGAACACGTGTATTTATACACGTGCTTTAATCGGACGGTTTAGTAGTACTGGAAGGTTTGAAAGATAGCCTATTTTGATGCTAGTATTATATTGCTCTCTTTTGAGTATTTGTATTTTAACACAAACACGGTATTTATACGAATACGTGTATTTATATAAATACGGGTATTTATGCTATGATACAAATACATGTATTGCTTTCTAAATATGAATACGGGTATTTTGTATTTTCGGTACAAATACGGTATTCATATTTTAGTAGAAATACGATATACGTATTTATTATAAATACGGGTTTGGTATACTTGTTTATATACATGCATTTATATTTATATATAAGTGTATGTATATGTGTACCTAGTGAGGTGGCTACAATATCTCTCTTTCTCTCTCTCTCTCTCATTTCTTCATGATAAATGAAGAAGTGTGTGGGCTTGTGACTCACCCTAGCGAGTTACTAGCCCACCCACTTTTTTGTTTTGAGATAAAAAGATAAGTTTAGAAAGAGTGTGATGATAGTTTTTCATCAAGTGAGATATTTTCTCTAGTTGCCATCATCTTTCATCTTCTTCTTCCTCACTTCTCTTCTTGAGTTTTGAGAAAAGAAAAGAGAGCATCTTGTTTATAAACTACACCCTCTAAGCATCTTGTCCTAGCAAGACTCGAGCTTTAGTTGCTTCGTAGAAACTATCGCTTGAATCGACATTCTCGGATGGATCGTCTTTGACGCGGGAGTTCGACTTCGAGAGCTCGATCTGAATACCTAGGAGCTTAAGGAGTGAAGTTTTCAAGACCCAAAGGACCATCTACAAAGGCTGTTACACTAACCTAGTAGCTAAAACTCTAGTTAGTGTGGTTTGGTTTAATGTTTGGTCTTGTATTCTAGGGTTTCAAGTGTGTAATGCTCAAGATTTTTAATATTTTTGATTCCGCAAAGCCGTAGTACTCACGACAAAGAGCACTATACACTTACATAATCAAAACTTAAAGAGAATGAGATTTATAGGTCAACAATCTCCCCATTTTTGATATTTTACAAAACTTGAAAATATATATGTATCTAATGCTCCCCCTGAATTATTGCATATATTTCTCTCCCTTTTGAAAATATCAAAAAGTTTTGAAAAATACGAATGAGTGTTTTTGAAAAATTTAGGGAGTAAAATTAATAAAAAGCATATACACAACTAAATAAACAAATAAACTAATAGATAAACATGAGATTCCAAATAACTATATAAGCCTTATGGTTCCAAACGTAAGAGTCATACATCCAAAATATAAACTATGACATAAGTCAAATTAACCAATACATGATCGCTAGTAAAGAAAAATAACTATGCATCGTCTTGCGGCGGTGGAGGAAGTTGATCGAAATCCATCGGCGGCTGGTACTAAAATAGCGGCGGTGGAGAATAACTCGACCAAGCACAAAAGTAATCGAAGTAATGGTCAATGCGAGCATTGGTTTCATCGATTCGGTAATTGACATTGTCATAGCGGTTATTGAAAGATAGATGCATATCATCAAAACGTTGGAACAGGCGGTGTTCAAAATCTTGGAAATTGAAGGGAAGTGGTTTTTGTTGTGGTTCAGGTGGATGTGGTGGAGAATGATGTAGAGGAAGTGGCGCTTCAACATCATAACCGGATAAATGCATAAGGCGGATATTGTAAGAGCCGAAATGCTTGTTAGAGGGTTGAATAGCGGAATCAAGAATGGGATCGATTCCGGCATCTTCAATGATTTTGGTAATCACCTTGCCATAATAAAAATTGGATATAGAAGAGGGTAAGTTCCACATCGTATGGATAAGGAATAATGGAAGATTGACTGGGATTTGGGCCATCAAACAATAAGTTAGAAGTTTGTGTGTGAGGGTAAGACGGTCTCTACCACCGGATTTAGGATAAACGGTGTGACCGAGAAGAAAAACTAAAACACGAGCTCGAGGTATAAGGGTCTGTGTGTGAGGATCATCATAGAGATGAGGGTTGTTGTTACCGTGAAGGAGTCGAAAGGCGTCCTCTTTGGTGTTGAGTGGATATTGCTCAAAAGTGGAGAGGGTTTGTCTATAGATATCCATACCGTTGTTAGGAACCTGAAGGATCCTAGCAAGAGATGCGGGGGAAATAGTAATAGTCCGTTTTTGTAATCGTGTCCTAAGATTGGTGATATCATCGTAGTTGCTAATAAGATTTGAATAGAAAAGATAGACAAAAATTTTGATGAGTATTGCAATCGAGAGTAAGAAATGGAATCCAACCTTGAAATTGAAGAAGTGGGGTGAGTTGGAAGTTTACGATTTCATTCAAACGAACAAATGAGTCGGTGACTTCTTTTGGACAAGAAGATTGTATAGAGCGAAGGCTTTAAAGTTGTTGAAGCAAAAGATGAAATCTTCATCATCCAATTCTTCTTCTTCATCGGCTTAGCCTTGAGTGGTCTCTTCGGTTTCTTGTTGATAAGTTTCGTCTTCTTCATCTTCGTTTCATCTACCTATTCCTGAGGAGGAGAACGTTGAGAACATCGAGGACGTTTGGATATCGGTGACTTGTCTCTATCAACGTTTTTGGTTCTCACCATTGATGAAATCTAGAGTTTAAGAATTTTTTATGTTGGTGGAGGAAGAGAGAGAGGAGATGAAACTGTGAGGGTTTGGGAGAGGATAAAGAGTTTATAAGGAATGAATGGATGTCCCAGATGAACGGATGTGAAATCCAACGGTCATAACTTTTAAAATTTGGGCGTTTGCTGGAAAATTCGATCAATAGACATCTCCAGGGACGTCTATTGCCAAATGGACGTCCATTTACGCGTCCCTGGAGTCATTTTGCAAAAATGCAGTATAGAGGAAGTATGGGTTAAATCGTGGATTTTATGTATATATTTGGTAACTAATGGTTGAGTTTAGTAAATATATGTGTGTATAAATGTTGATTGACACATAAAAGAAATTTTTTTTATTGAAAAACAAACTTTCATTACATAATAAAACTTAAAAAAATATACAAATACGAACATACACTAATACAACATTACAATAAACTTAAAACAACATGTAAACAAACAAAACAAAACACACGACTACGTTCTACGAGAGTTTGTAAAAATGATGGAAATCTTAGAGGCGTGGGAAATGCTTCCAAAATTCCCTCGTTTTGGTCTCTCTTTCTTTGATGAATTCCCCTTTGACCCTATCATATGCCTAAATTTGAGTACCATGAGTTTCAACTCGGGCTATGAAAATGATACGTTCATCAGAAGAGGGATGAATATAAAATGGACCATTGGTCCCATTGCCAAATCCAGTTGGGTCAAAATGATATAGAGTCTATTGAGGACCATTTTGTTGCGGTCCTTCATTGACTGGTTCCTTTGTAGGGGGTCTTCATGAATCTCGTCGACCGGAGGAGCCAGAAAGGTGTACTCCTCAAATGGCTCTTCTGATGGATCTTCTTCAGACGATGGAGTCGAATGAGATTTCAGAAAAGTGAACGGTAGAGTTCTTGATGGATTGGGAGAAGGTTGGACTAGAGAAATTGGTTCTTCTTTGATCTTGACATCCTTTTTATTCAAGGATGGAGAACCCTTCTCAGTGATTGTTGTAGACCTAGTCGAAATGGTTCTTTTCGACATTGTATTTGTGTAGGCTTTTGGTGTTGGATGAAAAATAAGAATTGTGAATTGAACAAAGGAGAATTCACATCAATTTATAGAGGGAAGGAGAAGTTTTAAAACCAGAATTTCAGTTTTAAAACGTTTAAAAACTTTTTGAAATTTTAAATTTCAAAAGCGAAGCGAAGTTGAAAAAACTGCTGTGCAATTTTTTGAACAGACACATCTATAGACGTCTCTAGGGATGTCTATAGACTTAAAATAAATATTTTTTTAGTGTTTGTTAGTGGTTTTAAGAATGGATAATTAGGTTTCTAGTTCTAGCATGTTGAGTTCACCTCTTATCTTTGCAAAACGAGTTTTATCTAAAGGGTTGATGAATATATCAGCCAACTGTGATTCTGTCGGTATAAATTCTGTTGGGAGGCACGTACATGCGGCGTGTGAGCTGCGGCCAAGATGGAATGGATTTTAAAACATTTTAAGCTTGCACAAGTCACCGAAAACCTAGGATTCATCCATACACTAAAACTAGTAAACAACATACAAAGTTTAGGGATTACAACCTATGTCGTGTGTCCACCTAATCATGGAAGACTACTCCAAGCTCCCCGTAAGCTGTCGAGAACAAGTTTGAGAAACGACCGCCCTTGCCGAAAATGATCCACCCGAGAGAAACCGATCCAAGCTCCAGCTTCATCTAGTGAAGCAGACGGCGCTCCAAGTTTGCTTGAAATGGAGTGTAGGGATGTATGAATATTTCCACTATAATTTTCTCTCATTTTCCAAGCTCATGAGAGCAAGAAGAAGGAGGAGGAAGGAGATGAGAGCAAGCTATAATCCAATATAAGCTAAGGGGTGTAAGAATGAGGGAATGACTTCATCTTTATTTTTTAACCATCAAATAAAATATGACATAACAATTTGGAATAAACAATAGAAGCCTATCCATCTCTACATGCTCTCAACCATACCCAAAGCCACCTCATTTTATTGAATATTCATAAATAAATATTCACAAATGAGGTGTCATCCTTCTAGAAGTATTCCGTATAAATACAGAATACAACCCCGGTATATGTATCGAAATACAAATACGGATAGCCAAGAGAGAGAAAATGAATAGTGAACATAATACTAGAATATATATATTAAAAATGTGTGTGTGTGTAAATTATTAAATCAATACTTGATTTAATAATCCAGCTCAATCCTAAATCGGCTAGTATTATCAACCATCCGATTAAAGTCCGTGTAGCCTGTATACGTATTTAATCAAATCCCTGTATGTATCAACATATATCATCTACATCATATCTCGTGAACTGGGAAAACCCTATGTGTGGAACTCTAAAGACCCGACAATACGCTGGCAGTGATTTACTAGATAAATCCAAAACCACAAGCACGTCAGTAGCACTAGCTGTACATAACGACTACCCGGGTATCTGCCGAAAGGGATGTCGATAATCAAGTTCGTTCATACCCTACTGAGCCTGAATATGACAATCTTCATATAGTCCGGTCTCTTCGTCTAAGAGTATCACATACCAAGTCTAGGGGGTGGATTACGTTAGACCCCTAATAACCCGATAAGTAGTGTCGGAGTCAAGCTCATCACCAACCGAGAAACTACTGAACTCATATCGGTAAATCTCATCCATCGTGGCCATGGATTTAGGGTGGTGACCAACCGAACACAGTGCGATATCGACTCCTGATACCAGGAGAGACGAATCCATGACAATCGCTCACTTCCTCTATGTGGCTCGGGACTGTACCCAATTAAAACATGTTTGCACGACTCCTTTGAACCGTGGTAGGGTATTAATCTAGGTATAGTGGGAACTCACATGAGACAAATAATGATCCCAGAGCAAAATACTAACATGTACTCATGCCACTAGAGAACTTCTATCTAACAATAGATATAATACCATCTAGAAGTTCTTAGCGAGTCCGTCTGGTGTACTCACCTCCAGTGAGCACATGTATACTACCTTAGGTGACAAAACATCAATGGCTTGTAAGACCGGCCACCGTCCCTCGTCGGGGTCTAGAAACGTATTCACTAGTCTGCTCTGGAATATCGATACCCAGTCTTGATACTCCCTCGACTAGAGACATTTAAGGATGTGCTTATGGACTACCCAACTCTCACGTATATGATCGTTATCATAATACTGGTAGTCAAGTAAGAATCCTACGGGCTTCATCATTATGTATTAGCAATATGTAATAACAAGTAAAACTATATACATCAATGATAAAGTCAAACCAGATATATACTATCATTTCAAGTAAGACTGTTTTACCTGTATAGGTCCTCCCTCAATTATCATAATTACCTACCTGCAATTACAATAAATATCTTGAGGGCACCATATCCAACAATCTCTCACTTGCACTTAAGGCCAATTATTGTTGTATCACATACCCACAGCTGGTGTGCTACTTAATATCCAAGTTCTCTACTAATAAGTTTCACAAACCGTGTTTGTGAAACATCCGTGTTCAAGAAATAGCCTCAGTGAGTGGATCCACTACAATGTTCCAATTTCATCTCTCTATATCTCAATTTCGCAGAGATCAACAATCTCCCGAACTGAGTGATACCCCGCCTCAAGAATTTGTCTGGATACTTAATGGGACCAAGTTCATAAATGAACAATTTTATCCAACAAATTTCTTAGGATGTATCCTCCGTTGAGTCATAACCAGTATCCTGCACCATATCTACCTCAGTATCCTTATTGGAAACCTATCCAACATACTGCTCCTCAGAAAAGGGTAAACTCAAAACTCTGACAGCATCTCTATCATCCAGGTCATCTTGGAAGCCTGAACCGATAACCGCCTCCTGGAGGAGAGTACCGTTACCATATACCAAGAATATTCTCTTATATTCTTAACTGCTTTCTTTTGTTTCTTCAGGATTGGATTAATATCTGCTTACTACGGCAAGTGCAGAAGCAACATCTGGTTTGGTACAAGACATTGCATGATTGACTCAATTGCCTAATTAAGTGATATGTCATTCATGCAAGTCCCTCTCCTCATCAGTATAGAAGACATCTCTTTAGATAATGTGACTTCATTACCTGCGGGTAGACTACCATGGCAGGAGTCATCCATTCTAAAACACTTTTAAGACGGTGTCTGAGTACCCGGATTGGGACACTTCCCAAATCTAGATCTAAAACCATAGATCTAGTCACCAGAATTCCTGATATCTTATTCATATCCTATGTGGAGAAACATATGTGACAACCAAAGTTTGACCGATTGTAGTATAGGGACATCACTTCCTATCAGGAGTATATCATCCAAATCTCATGACGTAACTCCCTACATTCTTCTTATTAGATTCATATGTTGTTTTGATGAAGTCAATTACCTTGACTATCATAACAAAACAGATGATCCGTCTCCGCTATGCATGCTTTAGTTTATAAATAGACATAAGCAACTTGCACCTTCCGCTACTCCCACTGACTATGATAATCCTCTGGCAGAATCATATACGCGTGCACTTCCAAATTCCCATTTAGAAAGACGTTATAGTCATCCTCTTGCCAAATATCATAGTCTTGAATAGCAACAGTAGCAAGTTATATCCATATAGACTTTAGCACAGACACTGAAGTAAAAGTTTCATCACAATCCACATCGGGTATTTGATGAAAATGTTTACTACAAGTCTAGCCTTATTAGGTTAATACCTTTCCACCTGCACAGATATCGAAAGATCTACTTGCTCCTAATGGGTTTTACCCCTTTAGGAGCACCCAGCAAATTCTAAAATTTTATGAAGTGGGTGGAGTCCAACTTGGATATAAAGCATCCAGCCATCATCCAAAAGTCACCACTTCCTATAACCTGCTGATAACTGGTAGAGCCATCATCACCATGATGCTGACCTCCCTATCACCGTCTACAAGAAAACCGAAGTATCTCTCGAGTGGCTGAGGTCACCTACTAAATCTGTGGAGTGGCTAAGGTCTGCCGAGTCCAAATGAATCTCCAGATTCTACTAAATTTTCAATAACCGTTTATGGTTCTAGAATCACTTACAGTTCTATCATACTTCCACTAGTTATTTTTGCAAAAAGATTCCTTTTATAAAAAGGTGGCGAGTTAAGAACAAACCAAATTTTTATCTTGAAAATGGTAGAAGCAAAGCCTTAGCAAATGCTTGGGACAATCCACAAACATCCATTACCAAAGCATGCCTTGAGTTTGTCCGGATTCTGCTTTTAAACAGAAACCGGATAACTCCATATCTTAACAATCTCAAGATCTGCAACTAATCTATGTCCATATAGAATCAAAGGCACTAATTTAGATGGAACCAGATTCAAATGTGCATATCACAAATTGAAGAAAAAGGCCATACACCATTACTCATCATGGAGCGCACCCGCAGATGAGTAACCTGAGAGAGAATCATGTTTTCAATATTACTATGACGGAATACCTAATATAAGTATCTACATCTTCTATCATTTTGAAGAATCCTGATACTTCCAACACATGGTTCTCTACTTTATTCTTATACCCATAAACTTCTCAAAATCATTAGACCTTGCAATTCAACGAATGCGTATCTAAAACCAGAGAACTTATAGGTAAACCGAATGAAGTAATATTACCAACCCATGTCCTAAAGGACACCGAACAATATACATTACTATGTATAAGTCCCAAGAGTATACTAACTCAAACTCCGTGTGTCGTAAATTGAAAAACTGTATTTTAGTTAAGAACGTTTATTTCATTATTCAATACACCTTATCTTATTCTCAACTGATAAACATAAATATTTAAAATACAATTTTCAAAATTTATATCTCACTTTATAAAATAAAGATACAGATATTCAATTTTAAAAATTGGTGCAAACAACGGTTATTCAAAACTAAATATTTGCCGTAAGGAAAAACCAGGCGATTTAATCCAATATCACCAATTATTACAAATTCCAATATTGAGAATCAAATAACCCATTTCCCAATATTCTACTTCTCGGTATCTATAAATCCCTACAAATGTGAGACTCTAATATGGTATATACATACCCTGAAGTCAGAATTAATTAGAAAAACAGTTTTCAATTACAAGTACACAGAAAAACTGAATCATAAATGTTTTAAGGGGTGGCCGGGTATTCCTAGTAGTGCCTCTTCCACTGTCCAGATTTATGATAGTAATCGCAATTTCTTTTACCCTCACTCCAACCCTTTATATGTCTCTACATCTTAATTTATGTACATCAACTTAGGCTAGTTGGTTTTTTTCCTTCTCTACCTTTCAGCACTAACCTAAGGTTTGGAAAAAGACTATCCAACAAGTGTAACAGGTGTACCCCCCTAATACAAGGAGTTCTCGCAACCCGAGAGAAGGTAAAGGGAAGAGACAACCGAATAATCATATTCAAATTTCACCAGAACCGGTGGTTATCCTCGACTGAAGCAACTTCTTCGAGTTTGTATATAACTATACGATGGCCGTTCCAAGTAATATGGATCATCGTAGTGATAGAGAGTGTTATGGAGAAAGCAAAGGGATAGTAGGAGTGGAAAGGAAATATGCGACTTTGTCGTGAATCATGACAATTCAAAACCAAAGTGTGTAAGAAGGTTCAGTTAACTTGGTTAATGAGTTTTAGTTTAAGGTAAGTCATGGTCGAAAACTAGAGAGAGAAAAGAAACACTCAGTGTGCACTCTAACAAGATTAAATTGGTTAATCACTTTATCTAATTAGGATGGCTCCTACTGTATTCTCGAATTCTTCTTCAACCCTTAAAAGGAGAACTAATCGGGATCATGTACACCTTACAATTTCGCTAACCGTTCAACCAGGTCGGTGTTGATACTCCGAGAGAGGTCCCCCGTGCTTTCACACGGACCCAATTTAATAACCCCATTTCCACATAGGTATAAACTCGTTAACACTTTCTAGACACCTAATAGGTTAGCTAATTGTCAAGTGAAAATCTCCCGAGGAGTGATACCTACTTATCGGTAGGAATCGGGACCCAACTATCATTGTGTGATAACTTTTACGGAAGTTGACCAAAATTACCACACTCCAGAAGGTGTAACACCCGAGTTCACTTATACCAATTCTAGTTCCGCATTTATTCATCCGTGGTCTTTCCCGATTTAGCGTGTTTGGGTGCGAATAGTACTTTACATGTTACTGGACATTCGACCCAACCCGCTTGCTTGAACCTGTTTAACTCTCATTTATAAGTTACCTTGCCTTGTTGCATGGACTAGTGCAACTCTTAATTTAGTTTATACTGGTATTTATCTTGTATCACATCTTTTGCATATAACAGTTTAAATCATGTAAAATAAATTAAAATTACATTTCATAGCCTGCATGATACCCCTAACCCCGTGGTAGCATCCGCGCATCTTGTTCTCGTCCCGTTCGGTGAAACGGACGTGTTTGGATGGCTACGCGCACGTACGTGCATCCATTCTTGGGGGTATGCTTTTTCGTCACCTGAGCACTCGTTTTGAAATTCGGAAGTCGCATATAATTTTCATATTTTAAATACGAGTTTTTAGACCCGACCCGGGCGCATTTTGGAATATTTTTGTACTTCGCCTAAATTCAAAATTATTTGATTTTATTTACATTTTCTTTTAAATCTCGTTATCATCTTAACAAACAAATGCTTTCTAAAATCTTTTAAATTTTTAAGAAAATCTTTCTCAGCTAACCCCCTGCCTCTATTCTTTGGTGCCGGGCCCCACGAGATCTCTCTCTCTCTCTTCCTTTTCTCTTTTCTTCTCGCCTTCTCTCTCTCTCCCGCTACACTCCAATCTTATCTCTCATCACTATTCACGCTCTCTCTCTCTCCTCTCGTACTCTCTCTCTCTCATTCTCTCTCTCACCATTCTCTCTCTCTCTAATTATATACATATATTTTTTTAAACCTTCTTCCTTACGCGTCTCTCTCTCTCTTCCCCATCTTCTTTTCTTTACGCCTCGCGAGCGTCGAACCCGTGCCGAGCCCTCGCCTGCCTCACGCTCATCGCGGACGACCTCCACCATCTACCTCCATCTCTCCACTCCTTCTTTCCTCCCTCTCATCCCCTGGAAATTCCCTGCACAACCCCTTCTTCACCCAAGAACTTCGACTGCCGTCGCCGGCGATCGCCTCGTCGGCCTCACCTCGCCTAACCAGTCGTCTTCATCTTTTCAACCTCTTCCACACCTCACCTTCCTCCTCCACCATCTTCCTTCTTTCCCGAGCCACAACCTGCAATCATCGAACCCATCGCCGACCACCTCCCATCGCCGTCGACCGTCCCCATCGCCATCACCACCTCCCATCGCCGTCGACCGTCCCCATCGCCATCACCACCTCCTCCCTCTCCTCTGCTCTCCACATAGCACCCAAAAACCTTGTGCACAAACCCCATCAACCCCTAACCCGAGCTTCAAACCCTAACCGAACCCTAGCTTCTGAAACCCTTCTCCAGCGACCCTCACCGCCGTCGATCTCACCGCCACTGCTAACACACCCCCTCTGCAACATAGTAAGCCATCGTACACACCTTTCTCCTCTACTCTCTTTCTTTTTGCTTTCTTTTTCCTTTCCCTTAAGATCTTGTTTCTTATTTTCGTTGTTTTGCCAAGATCGCCGGAGTTGACCACGACGCCGACGATCCCGACGACCCAGCGAGCGTACCTGACCCGTGTGATCACACTGTGCGTGGTTTGGATCCATTCCGTGTACCGTGCGCGCGTCGCGACGTTTTCCGCCGACGTGAGACGTTCCGTATTTCCGTTCTTGATCCGTCCAGGCAAGTTAATCTTGCTACATGCTATTTAAACTATCTTATACCTATTTAAATATAGATTATACCTGTATTGTAAATCTAGTACCACATGTTCATTTTTATAACATTTCGGTGTTCCGTTGCATTCGTTTATACCATTTTAGATCTAGGTCATGGAAGACATATCTTGTTGCTTATAAGACTACATTACTGCATCCATACCAATGTTTATATCATATGGTGTTTACTTGCATAGCTCATAGTACTTCTTATAGTTTCTACCTGTCGGACGACCGTTCGCGTACGTCTAACCTGATTTATCGTTCACTGCATCTTTAGATTATTTAATGCATATTAGCTTTTTGTCATCCATATTGTTAAACTGTAGTTAAGAAATGTTAAAACTATCCCTTAAACCCAAACTAATAACCATGCAGCCTAGTAGTTCAATCTGTACCTATTTGCATATCATGTTCCAGTTTATTGTTCTGATGATTCCATGCTTGTTTATTTATAACCATGTTTATATTAGTTGATTTGTGAGCACCCACATATTATTTGTGCTTCCTGACATGACCTGTTGTACTTCCTATTTGATATGACATGGTACCGTACACTCTTGACATGACATGACACCTGTATACATTACCTGGCTTGACCTGATGTACCATGGTATTACCTGCTATTCGATCTTGTGTCTAATGCCAACAAACCTGACATGGAGTCCTTACGGACCGTTCCTGTTGTCTATCCAGACAAACCTGCTCTTACCTGATCCTGTGTTGGCATTAGTTCTTGATTACTGAATACCTGACTTGACATACATAACTTGGGGATATGGGGAAATCAATGGTGAAACTTGACTTGTAACTCAACAGTTCGATACCTGTTCTGATCAGTTTTAGAGGCTTAGCCAGCCTTGGGATGATGCTACTGACATCATTCATCTGTACATATTTCCTGTTTTAGTGCCTAGCGGCATATCTCGGATTCAGCCCGAGAATCTTGACCGTGGTCCCGGGTATGCACGGGATACTATTGAGTTACATCGATGATTCATCGCATTGATTTCAAAGACTCTAGAATAGAAAACCCAATAAAACAGTTTAGTTTACTCACTGCACAGTACCCTTCACTGCCCTGATTCCTATTACTGTTACACATGCTTTTCATTCATGATTCTACTTGCATTGCCTGTTACCCTGTTTATATTTTTATTGCTTGATGTTATGACGCGCTGACATCTGGGTTTTGCATGGCCCAGATTCTTCTACCTTGTTGTAGACTGATCAGGAGTATTGCCGCTGTTAGACAAGCGGTGAAGTTCTTGTCAGTATGTAGTTTCACTTCCAGGTGTTTCTTTTATTGTATCTTTTGGCTTCCGCATATTGTTAGTTCTTGACTCCTTTACTCTGGCTTATGGACATGTACTAGATAGTTAGTTTACTTTCCTGTTCTTGATATCTCTACAGCCGTAATGTGACTGTGGAAGGATTTTTCCTACCCACAGGTAGCATGGTTGGCTATGTCACGTGCCCATCTTAGCGTACTCTGGGAAGCGGGGCGTGACATGGTTCTTTTGGTATCAGAGCATAGGTTAGTCGGGTTGATTCTTTTGTAGTTGTGTATTGTACCCAATACACGAATCAGAATACCCGTGTTTAGGAAACATGTCCTGCCACCTTGCCGTTTTACCGTTTTTGAATCAAGTTCTTCATGATTATATCTTTTACGATGTGCAAACTTCATTTGCATATCGACTCGAAAACCTGATTTCTTGTTATCTCTAGGACTTGGGCGACTTGGGTGGAGTTATGTAATTGTGCCCATGAACTGCAGCATGGTTACAATGCGGTACTCTATTTAAGTAACTTGGAGTCCTCGTCTTGATTCACTTCCTTGTTCCATGATCGTTGTACTACCTTGTTTTTCTCGGTTTCATTGCTTACCAGTTATTGTTTCATCGCCAGCTTGAATCGTGTTTACCGTGCTTAATCCTCTTCAGTATATTGACTTCGGATGAAGTCATCTCGGTATCTTACTTGTTCTTGTTTTTCCCCGCATTAGGATTATTCAATCCTGGTGCATTCCTTGGTTGTTGTCGTCTTGGGAATGGATTTTTGCGGCACTTTCCACGCTTATATTGATGGTAAGGAAAGGAAAGTGAATCTCCAGATTCCCGGACATCCGGAAGTTGTTTTGCTGGAGGAAGCAGTTCTGTCGGGCCAGTCGAGTTAGGGTTAGGCCGACAAACAAGGTTCTTTCGTCAATGGCAGTGGATAAAGAAGAAGTGCCGGCTATATTTGAGAGTTTCATGGACGTATTTGAAGATATATCAAGTTTACCACCGAAGCGAGACGTGGAGTTCGCGATCGATCTTGTTCCTGGTACAGCGCCAATCTCAAAGGCGTACTATCCGATGGCACCAGTGGAGTTGGAAGAAGTCAAGAAGCAGGTTACTGAATTACTTGAGAAGGATTGGATTCGCAGCAGTAACTCGCCTTGGGAAACTCCAGTTCTTCTAGTAAAGAAGAAAGATGGCACAAGGAGGATGTGCATAGATTATCGAGAATTAAACCGGGTGACTATTAAGAACAAGTACCCGATCCCTCGCATTGGCGAATTGTTCGAGCAGCTTAGTGGCGCGAGGGTATTCTCGAAGCTGGATTTGCGGTTCGGATATCATCAGGTCCGAGTTAAATCAGAAGATATTTGCAAGACTGCGTTCCGGACTCAGTATGAACATTACGAGTATTAGTGATGCCTTTCGGAGTAACGAATACACCGGCAATATTTATGGTCTTGATGAACGGAATCTTTTCACCATTCTTAGACCAGTTTTAGTAATGGTCATAGAAGATATTCTGGTCTACTCGAGGAGAATTGAAGAGCATGCAGAACACTTGAAGATCGCACTGCAGATATTGAGGCAAGAAAGATTGTATGCAAAGATGAGCAAGTGCTTGAAGAAGTGAAGTTTTTGGGGCATATCGTAGCTGGAGATGGAATCGCCGTTTATCCAGGGAAGATTGCGGCAGTTCAAGACTGGCCGATTCCGAAGAACGTTGTAGAGATCAGAAGTTTTCTTGGACTTGCAGGATACTATAGAAGGTTCGTGAAGAATTTTGCTCGTTTGGCTGAGCCTCTGATCAAGCTTACGCACAAAAAAGTACCATTTGTGTGGACGAATAAGTGTGCGTCAGCCTTTGAGGCGTTGGAGCAAGGTTTGATAACCGCTTCTGTTTTGACCGTACCAGACGGTTTCGGAGGATTGGTGATTCACAGCGACGCATCTGGGAAAGGATTGGGATGTGTATTGATACAGCATGAGAAGGTTGTAGCTTACGCGTTCAGACAGTTGAAGACCCATGAGAAGAATTACTCAACTCATGACTTGGAGCTTGCGGCTGGGATTTTCGCTTTGAAGATTTGGAGACACTACATTTGGGCGAAAGGGGTCGAAATATTCACTGATCATAAAAGCCTGAAGTACGTGTTCGCTCAGAAGGAGCTAATTGTGAGACAGCGAAGATAGTTGAAGCTGATGGCTGACTACGATCTTGATCTTGAGTACCATCCGGAAAAGTTAATGTTGTGCCAAATGCGCTTAGTCGGTTGCCAGCAATTCTGATGTTGACTGCACCAAGGGGACTTATTGAAGACTTTCGGAGATTCAAGATTGGAGATCGTGCTACCGCGTTCTTTAGGATAGATGATGCAACTACAAGTACAGTCATCGTTGATCGAGAATATTGAAGCAGTAAAATCGCAGGACCCAAGATTGCAGAAATTTCGAGAACTGGTTGGAGTTGGACTTCGAACGGGCTTAGTGGTTCATGAAGAGGGTTCATTGTGATAGTTGTTTGTGTGTGCCAATGAATGTATTAGCGAAGAAGTTTTGAAGGAGGCGCACAGTTACACGTATCCCGTACATCCAGGAGGCACGAAGATGTACCGAGATATACGACAGCGTTTGGTAGGAAGGCATGAAACAGGAGATTGCCTGATGGTGGCAAGTGCTTGGTGTGTCAGCAAGTTAAGGTTGAGCATCGAAGGATTACCGGTTTATTGCAACCATTTCCGATTCCTCAGTAGAAGTGGGAACACATAACTATGGATTAGTGAAGGCTTTACCGTAGAGTCCAAAGGGCAATAGTGCAGTTGGGTGATTGATGGTTGTTGGTTAATCAACGGAAGCGTTAGCAGAACGGACCAAACAGGAGATTATAAGATTGCATAGAGTACCGGTGAGCATCGTGCCCGAACGTGACGCTCGTTCCATATCACATTTCCGGAGGAGCTTACAAGGAAGTTTGGGGACTCGATCGAAGTTTATCACAGCTTATCATCCTCAAGCAGATGGCCAGTCGGAGAGAACGATCCAAACTCTTGAAGATGTGTTGAGGGCTTGCATTTTTGACTTCAAGGGTTCATGGGAGGATCATCTACACTTGGTGGAGTTTTCTTACAACAGCAGTTTTCAGGCAACTATTCAGATGGCTCCATTTGAAGCTTTGTATGGGCACAAGTGTCGATCACATGTTGGTTGGGACGATGTCGGTGAACGAAGATTGTTAGGACCAGATTTGGTTGTGCAAACAGTTGAGAAGGTTAATACTATCAGGAATCATATGAAAGCAGCACAAGGCAGACAGAAGAGTTAGGCAGATAAATTGAGAAGACCTCTAGAGTTCGCCGTTGGTGGTTTGGTATTCTTGAAGGTATCACCGACTAGAGGAGTGATTCGTTTCGGAAGTCGAGAAAAGTTTAGTTCTCGATTCGTTGGACCATTTAAGATTTTTGGGGCGTATTGGAGAGGTGGCGCATCGTTTGGTGTTACCGCGATCGTTGGAGAATGTTCATGACGAGTTTCTTGTATCTCAACCCCGTAGATATGCTCGAGATGAAATACATGTATTGGATCTTTTAGAGATGACTGTATGAGAAGATTTAACCTTTGAGGAGCGACCGATATCGAATTGTGGATCGAAGAAAAAAGGTTCTTAAGAACGAGGTTGTCACTCTTGTACTTGTTTCTTGGAGAAATCGCTCGTATGAAGAACCAACTTGGGAACGAGAAGATGAAATCCGGCAGAAGTTTCCACATCTGTTCTTGAAATTTCTTGTTTGTTGATCCTTTCTTGTTCTTGGAATTTCGAGGACGGAATTTTTTTGTAGTTGGCTATAATGTAACACCCGAGTTCACTTATACCAATTCCAGTTCCGCATTTATTCATCCGTGGTCTTTCCTGATTTAGCATGTTTGGGTGCGAATGGTACTTTACATGTTACTGGGCATTCGACCCGACCCGCTTGCTTGAACCTGTTTAACTCTCATTTATAGGTTACCTTGCCTTGTTGCATGGACTAGTGCAACTCTTAATTTAGTTTATACTGGTATTTATCTTGTATCACATCTTTTGCATATAACAGTTTAAATCATGTAAAATAAATTAAAATTACATTTCATAGCCTTCATGATACCCCTAACCCTGTGGTAGCATCCGCGCATCTTGTTCTCGTCCCGTTCGGTGAAACGGACGTGTTTGGATGGCTACGCGCACGTACGTGCATCCGTTCTTGGGGGTATGCTTTTTCGTCACCTGAGCACTCGTTTTGAAATTCGGAAGTCGCATATAATTTTTATATTTTAAATCCGAGTTTTTAGACCCGACCCGGGCGCATTTTGGAATATTTTTGTACTTCGCCAAAATTCAAAATTATTTGATTTTATTTACATTTTCTTTTAAATCTCGTTATCATCTTAACAAACAAATGTTTTCTAAAATCTTTTAAATTTTTAAGAAAATCTTTCTCAGCTAACCCCCTGCCTCTATTCTTTGGTGCCGGGCCCCACGAGATCTCTCTCTCTCTTCCTTTTCTCTTTTCTTCTCGCCTTCTCTCTCTCGCCCGCTACACTTCAATCTTATCTCTCCTCACTATTCACGATCTCTCTCTCTCTCCTCTCGTACTCTCTCTCTCTCATTCTCTCTCTCACCATTCTCTCTCTCTCTAATTATATACATATATTTTTTTTAAACCTTCTTCCTTACGCGTCTCTCTCTCTTCCCCATCTTCTTTTCTTTACGCCTCGCGAGCGTCGAACCCGCGCCGAGCCCTCGCCTGCCTCACGCTCGTCGCCGACGACCTCCACCATCTACCTCCATCTCTCCACTCCTTCTTTCCTCCCTCTCATCCCCTGGAAATTCCCTGCACAACCCTTTCTTCACCCAAGAACTTCGACTGCCATCGCCCTCGTCGCCGGCGATCGCCTCGTCGGCCTCACCTAGCCTAACCAGCCGTCTTCATCTTTTCAACCTCTTCCACACCTCACCTTCCTCCTCCACCATCTTCCTTCTTTCCCGAGCCACAACCTGCAATCATCGAACCCATCGCCGACCACCTCCCATCGCCGTCGACCGTCCCCATCGCCATCACCACCTCCTCCCTCTCCTCTGCTCTCCACATAGCACCCAAAAACCTTGTGCACAAACCCCATCAACCCCTAACCCGAGCTTCAAACCCTAACCGAACCCTAGCTTCTGAAACCCTTCTCCGGCGACCCTCGCCGCCGTCGATCTCGCCGCCACTGCTAACACACCCCCTCTGCAACATAGTGAACCATCGTACACACCTTTCTCCTCTACTCTCTTTCTTCTTGCTTTCTTTTTCCTTTCCCTTAAGATCTTGTTTCTTGTTTTCGCTGTTTTGCCAAGATCGCCGGAGTTGACCACGACGCCGACGATCCCGACGACCCAGCGAGCGTACCTGACCCGTGTGATCACACTGTGCGTGGTTTGGATCCATTCCGTGTACCGTGCGCGCGTCGCGACGTTTTCCGCCGACGTGAGACGTTCCGTATTTCCGTTCTTGATCCGTCCAGGCAAGTTAATCTTGCTACATGCTATTTAAACTATCTTATACCTATTTAAATATAGATTATACCTGTATTGTAAATCTAGTACCACATGTTCATTTTTATAACATTTCGGTGTTCCGTTGCATTCGTTTATACCATTTTAGATCTAGGTCATGGAAGACATATCTTGTTGCTTATAAGACTACATTACTGCATCCATACCAATGTTTATATCACATGGTGTTTACTTGCATAGCTCATAGTACTTCTTATAGTTCCTACCTGTCGGACGACCGTTCGCGTACGTCTAACCTGATTTATCGTTCACTGCATCTTTAGATTATTTAATGCATATTAGCTTTTTGTCATCCATATTGTTAAACTGTAGTTAAGAAATGTTAAAACTATCCCTTCAACCCAAACTGATAACCGTGCAGCCTAGTAGTTCAATCTGTACCTATTTGCATATCATGTTCCAGTTTATTGTTCTGATGATTCCATGCTTGTTTATTTATAACCATGTTTATATTAGTTGATTTGTGAACAACCACATATTATTTGTGCTTCCTGACATGACCTGTTGTACTTCCTATTTGATATGACATGGTACCGTACACTCTTGACATGACATAACACCTGTATACATTACCTGGCTTGACCTGATGTATCATGGTATTACTTGCTATTTGATCTTATGTTTAATGCCAACAAACCTGACATGTAGTCCTTACGGGCCGTTCCTGTTGTCTATCCAGACAAACCTGCTCTTACCTGATCTTGTGTTGGCATTAGTTCTTGATTACTGAATACCTGACTTGACATACATAACTTGGGGATATGGGGAAATCAATGGTGAAACCTGACTTGTAACTCAACAGTTCGATACCTGTTCTGATCAGTTTTAGAGGCTAGGCCAGCCTTGGGATGATGCTGCTGGCATCATTCATCTGTACATATTTCCTGTTTTAGTGCCTAGCGGCATGTCTCGGATTCAGCCCGAGAATCTTGACCGTGGTCCCGGGTATGCACGGGATACTATTGAGTTACATCGATGATTCATCGCATTGATTTCAAAGACTCTAGAATAGAAAACCCAATAGAACAGTTTAGTTTACTCACTGCACAGTACCCTTCACTGCCCTGATTCCTATTACTGTTACACATGCTTTTCATTCATGATTCTACTTGCATTGCCTGTTACCCTGTTTATATTTTTATTGCTTGATGTTATGACGCGCTGACGTCTGGGTTTTGCATGGCCCAGATTCTTCTACCTTGTTGCAGACTGATAAGGAGTATTGCCGCTATTAGACGAGCGGTGAAGTTCCTGTCGGTATGTAGTTTCACTTCCAGGTGTTTCTTTTACTGTATCTTTTGGCTTCCGCATATTGT
This sequence comes from Agapanthus africanus, assembly GCA_030015575.1. Lineage (NCBI taxonomy): Eukaryota > Viridiplantae > Streptophyta > Magnoliopsida > Asparagales > Amaryllidaceae > Agapanthus > Agapanthus africanus. The sequence goes on from JASDDO010000014.1 coordinate 556,453,534, forward strand.
TAGTTCTTGACTCCTTTACTCTGGCTTATGGATATGTACTAGATAGTTAGTTTACTTTCCTGTTCTTGATATCTCTACAGCCGTAATGTGACCGTGGAAGGATTTTTCCTACCCACAGGTTGCATGGTTGGCTGTGTCACGTGCCCATCTTAGCGTACTCTGGGAAGCGGGGCATGACAGAAGGTATGCATAAACTTAGCAAGTTTCCCTTATATTTGAAACTCCCGATATGGTCTTTGCCCCTCGGACCCAAATGACCTTGATGAATGATCAACAAATCAAAGGATCCTAGTCAAGTTCAACCCGTCATTTTCTTGCTTGCATTAAATCCACCCACACGACCCTTGACGAATGATCAACAAAGTCGTACGACTGTCCTAACCAATCTACATATCCATTCGACAGAAAATCACCACTTAACTACCGCACACTACATCTTGACGAATGATCAACAAACGTAGCATGAATACTAAGTATTAATGATCTGGAATGACGGAGGGCTACGACTGATTTTTGGTGAAAAACCTTTAACATAATAAACTTGATATCATTGAAGGAATTCGAGTGGCTTTGAAAAGGAATGGTTTAGGCTCCGCTTTTAAAATGAGTGGTTTTGAAGAAAACCAAGTGTCATAGTAACATAAACTTTTGCTTAAGAGCGAACTCCCCGTGAAAGGATCAAGACTCTTTCCTCATCGAATAAGGTGCAGAATATTCCTAACCGAATCCCACTATGCAAAACAAAATATTATAACTATAGTTTTTAAAATTTGGTTTCGAAAATATCATATAAGTTTGTTTTCCTTGCATTAAACATATAACACAGTCCCATCATATAAGTTCCTAAGCCACACCAGAAACAACCAAAATAGCATGCTTTTATACACCATCTGCATTCACCATAGGGTCTCAGGTCTTCACCATAATGTTACTTATCTTACGGCAAAGCGAGGATAGGGCTAGCGCGGATGCAAGACATATAGAAGCATCTAATATATATAATATATATCATCACAGGCATGTAATAATATCACATGCATCCAAAAAAAATGGAATAGCTGATAAACTTGGAGCCCCGCATTTCATCTGAGCCGCAAATAAGATGCGACATTCCCTGGTCGTGTGGATAGCCCGTACAACATCGATCCTAGACCCTTAAGAGTGCGGCAAGCCACCTGCCAATTCTAGAAACTGGGTAATCCGTCCTCAACACCATGAGTTGGTCACCCGACGCTTTCTAGAATCTGGTAACTTGGGCACTTCTCCTGAGTTAATCCTACTACAGAAAAGAAATATATACAACAACCGCATCTTGGCCGAGCCCCAATAAAAGAATATTCAAAAAACGGAAACGGCAGCCACAAGTTGGAGCTCGTCCCGAACAAATGAATATCCATGTTATAAAAGAAAACTATACAAGCAATGACACGTGGGGCTATCCGTCACGACAATCCAGCCAAACCACAACAAGATACATATATCACAGAACAAGCAACACCATAATATGTGCAACCCCGTCTAATCGAATATATAGCAATTAGACGATGTTTAACAACACATATATACAGATACGAAAACCATGACCATAGTATTCATCACCCCAAAGCGAACAGTCAAAATTCCATAGTCAGAAAAATAGCGCACTTCAACACTTAAAAATCCAGACATTTTGCAAACCCACGAGTCTGAACGACCCATCCAAGGGCCCCAGGAACACCCCGGGGCACCCCCGATCCGCCTCGCGGGTTCTCGATTAGAACTAAGAGCCCGAGGGGATTGGAAAAACACAAAAAGCATTGATTTTTGGACATCTAAGCACAACAGTTTTCAGTCAACAAAAACAACCCCTATTTTGTGAACAACGGTTTGGAAAATAGCTTTCCGAGAGTCTACAGGTCACCCTCAATACCCTATGGAGTCCCCGTTCAAAAATGAGACACTCCGGGCATTAAGTACACATAAGAAATATCGGTTTGAAACCCAAATAGTTGTTGTTTTAGGCTGAAATTAAAAAACAGTTTTGAGCTTCGAAAAAACGGTGACAATTCTCAATAAAACTTTGAAAAAATGGCTTCCTACTCTACTGGTCACCCTCAATACCCAACGGAGTCTCTATTCCAAAACGAGAGTTTCGAGAATCGAGTACACGCAAGTAAACACCAATTAGGTCGTTGTTTTTGACAGAATAAGGTGGCTAAAAACTACCGTGAAAAAACGTGTTTTGCGATGAATTCCGAAGTCACAAAAGCTATTTTAAGCATATGGTTGGTTCTGATACCATATTGGGATCAGTCAGCGCAGCGGAAGCTCGTCATGGCGTCCAAAGGTCTCTCAGCAGCTACTTTTTACGTTGTCCCCTCGCGACGGACTACAACCCGCCAGACCAATCCGCACGGGGCACCCTGGAGGTAAAAGTCTGTGTTTCGCCACTATTGTCACACAGTGAGAACCCCCATGAGTCAGCATCCCGGTCTAGTAGCTCTATATCATGTTAGGTGGCATATGCATGCGCCGCATGAGCCGCGGCCAAGACGTAATGGATTTTAAAAAATTTAAAGCTTACACAAGTCACCGAAAAACTAGGATTCATCCATACACTAAAACTAGCAAACAACATACAAGGTTTAGGGATTGCAACCTTTGTCATGTATCCACCCAATCGTGGAAGACCCCTCCAAGCTCCCCGTAGGCCGTCGGGAACAAGCTTGAGAGACAACCGCCCTTGCCGAAGATGATCCACCCAAGAGAAACCGATCCAAGCTCCAGTTTCACCTAGTGAAGCAACTGAGGCTCCAAGTTTGCCAAAAATGGAATGTGGCGATGTAGGAATATTTCCACTTTAATTTTCTCTCATTTTTCAAGCTCATAAGAGCAAGAAGAAAGAGGAGGAAGGAGATGAGAGCTAGCCACAATCTAAAATAAGCTAAGGGGTATGAGAATGAGGGAATGGATTCATCTTTATTTTTTAACCATCAAATAAAATATGACATAATAATTAGAATAAACAATAGAAGCATATCTCTCTTTACATGCTCTCAAGTATACCCAAAGCCATCTCATTTTCTTGAATATTCACAAATGAGGTGTCCTTCTTCTAGAAATATTCCATATAAATACGGAATACAACCCCGATATATGTATCGAAATACAAATACGCGTATCCGTATAAAATACAGATAACCAAGAGAGAGAAAATGAATAGTGAACATAATACTATAATATATATATTAAATATATATATATGTGTGTGTGTGTGTGTGTGTGTATGTAAATTATTAAATCAATACTTGATTTAATAATCCGGCTTAATCCTAAGCTGACAAGAATTATCAATCGTCTGATTAAAATATGTGTAGCATGTATACATATTTATTAAAACCCCTGTATTTATCAACATACGTCATCTATATCATATCGCCTGAACCGGGAAAACCCTCTGTGTGGGACTCTAAAGAGTCACCAATACGTTGGCAGTGATTTACTTGATAAATCCAAAACCACAAGCACGTCAGCGACTGATTGGTTTGAAAACCCGTGTCTTTGTATATTTTTTTATTACCACAATCAATAACGGTGTCGCAATAGCTAACCGATAATGAGAATGGGTCGTGCACAGGGAAATGGTGAATTACTTATCTTGTTTTAGACGAGTTAATAAAGAAAAGTGGGATTTTATCGTTTTATACTAAAGAGATTTGAAAAATTTATAAGAGAAAGGCTTGTAGGGTTTAGAAGATTTAGTAGTTAATGGATGGAGTTTTAAAAATAATTCTTTTTATTTTTTAATTATTTAATACCAGAGAAATAGCGATGCATGTGGATTAGGGTTTCTCTCTATTGACCCTTGTCCTTCCATTGATCCCTAGTTATCTCAAGCCCTCAACAAAGCAAGTATTAACGAATCTCAAATCGTGGTCGTGACTATCATGAATTGATAGCACGCCCGATAAAAGGGTTAAGACTCATTTTGCTAAAGTTTATAAAAATTAAAACTTAAAAAGAAATTAAGAGATTTTGTTCATCCATTATATTACCCTATCCTACAAACCCTAACAAGCGAGAATTTAGTCGCTCATTAGGATAAACGAAGTAAACAGGGAAAGATTAAAGATTAATGAACCCATAAGAAATAACAAAATTAAAATTGCGGAAAGTAAATATAAAAAAAAAGTGCGGAAAGTAATGAGACAAGATTAAAAGAACTATCTTTTATTGAATAAACAATTGTATTACAGAATTTTGATTGCTGAAAAACTAAACTACAAACCCTAATTTTCTCGAGAGATCTAGATTGCTTGATCGGTAGATGATCAGTGGATAGATAACCCTAATTTGCTCTCGGTCCTTTATATAGGTTTTAGAACTTGAAACCCTAGACGTCATTTTAAGGTATGTGAAAAGACGATCACGCCCCTGAATTTTCATATCCAACGGTCACGATTGAACCGCGCTTCAGCCACCCTTTGCTGCCTTTAGTCACGGATCTGCCGTCTTATGATGGAGTTGTGTCTCCAGATTTTTCGTGCCTTCTTCTCTCGATATTTGGAGATCTTTCTGATGAATATATTTTGAAAATATATTTTTCTCTCTACAGCTGCGAGATTCTTCTAAAATTCGGCAGATTTGGTTTGGTAATTCGATTTGATGTGATCTCCTCAATCCTCTTTGCAGTCTTGAACTGATTTGTTATTTTAAACCTGCACAATATCTCAAATCAAATTATTAGTAACATTTGTCTTATTTGAGATAATATTCCAACCAATTAATTGATATGATATCTTAATAATTTGGTTAAGAATATTTGATATGACATAATATGCATATTTTAATAATTAATAATCTCATGGATATTTTATTTAAATATGATATGCATATATTCCCCAATTATATTAATTATAAATTAAGAAACATATGACAAAAAAACTTTTTACAAATAAACCCACATATGTTCTTAATTTACAGATAACACCTTTTAGTAATTAATAATAATAGGAAAAATGACCGTACAAATATTCAATAAATATGACTGATCAACGGCACCAGCTGTACGTAACGGCTACCCAGGTATATGCCGAAAGGGATGTCGACAATCAAGTACGTTCGTACCCTACTGAGCCTGAATGTGACGATCTCCGTACAGTCTGGTCTCTTCGTCGAAAAGTATCGCATACCAGATCTAGAGGGTGGATAACGTCAGACCCTTAATAACCCGATAAGTCGTGCCGGAGTCAAGCTCATCGCCAACTGAGAAACCACTGAACTTCTATCAGTAAATCCCATCCACTATGGCCACAGATTTAGGGTGATGGCCAACCGAACACGACGCGACATCGACTCCTAATACCAGGAGAGACAAATCTTTAACAATTGCTCATTGCCTCTATGTGGTTCGGGACTGTACCAACTAAAACCTGTTTGCATGACTCCTTTGAGCCGTGGTAGGGTAGCAATCTAAGTACAGTAGGAACTCACACGAGACAAATGACGATCTTAGGTCAAAAGACTAATCTGTACTCATGTCACTAGAGAACTTCTATCTGACGATAGATATAATACCATCTAGAAGTTCTCGGCGAGTCCGTCCGCTGTACTCACCTCTAGTGAGCACCTGTATACTACCTTAGGTGACAAAACACTAATGGCTTGTGAAACCGGTCACCGCCTCTTGTCGGGGTCTAGAAATATATATACTAGTCTACTCCAGAATATCGATACTCGGTCTCAATACTCCCTCAACCAGGGACATTTAAGGATGTGCTTATGGACTATCCTGCTCTTACGTATATGATCGTCATCATAATACTGGTAGTCAAGCAAGAATCCTGCAGGCTTCATTATTATGTATTAGCAACACGTAATAACAAGTAAAATGTATACACATCAATGATAAAGTCAAACCAGATAGCATACTATCATTTCGAGTAAGATTGTTCTACCTGTATAGGTCCTCCCTCAATTATCATAATTGCCTACTCGCAATTACAATAATTGCCTTGAGGGCACTATATCCAACATATTCAAGAATAATATTACTTTTTTGATGGTGATCTCGTAAGAAATGATATCTAACATTTATATGTTTGGTTTTGGAATGTTGATCAGCGTTTTTGGTCATTTGGACTGTGCTAGTGTTTTCATAGAGTATTGGTATTTTAGAAACTAATTCCTTATAATCTTCTAAAGTGTATTTGATCCAAAGACTCTGGACACAGCATGCACTAGCGGCAATATACTCTACTTCAGCAGTAGACAATGCTACTGATACTTATTTCTTAAAATTCTAAGATACAAGGCAGAACCTTGGAAATGACATGTACCGCTGGTACTTTTTCTGTCAGTTTGACTTCCAGTATAGTCAGCATCCGAATAACTTGTTAAGCGGAACACGTTATTCTTAGGATACCATAATCTTAGATTAATAGTGCCTTTGAGATACCTAAAGATTCTCTTAATGAATGCTAAATGCGACTCTCTAGGATCTGCTTGGAACCTAGCACACCGACACACGCTTTACATAATATCAGGTCTACTAGCAGTTAATACAATAAACTACCAATCATACATCAGTAGAGTCGTATATCTGTCATCTTTCCAGTTTCATCTTTGGTGAGTTTGGTTGTTGTTGCCATTGGAGTCTCGCATGTCTTTATATCCTCTAAACTGAACTTTTTGATAAGTTCCCTAGTGTGCTTGGCTTGAGTGATGAATAGTCCTTCTTGACTTTGTTTGATTTGAAGTCCGAGAAAGAAATTTAATTCTCCCATCATACTCATCTCAAACTCATCATACATAGATTTTGAGAATTCTTGACAAAACTGCTCGTTAGTAGAACAAAATATTATGTCATCAATATAAATATAAACACCTACGATATCTTTTTCATACATCTTGGTGAACAGAGTTTTATCAACAATGCCTTTTATATATCCTATCTTTATTAGGAATGTACTCAGTCTCTCATACCACGATCTTGGGGCTTATTTGAGACCATACAATGCCTTTTCTAATTTGGATATGTATTCAAGATGTTTATGATCTTCAAAAGCTGGAGATTGTGATACGTATACCTCTTCTTCTATCCTACCATTCAAGAATGTACTTTTGACGTTCATTTAAAAGACTTTAAAGTTCTTGAAACAAGCGAAGGCTAACAATATCTTAATAGCCTTGAGTCTTACAACGGGTACGTAAGTTTCTTCATAATCAATTCTTCCGATTTGATTATAACCTTGAGCGACTAAATATGCTTTATTCCTTATGATATTCCCTGACTCATCTAACTTGTTTCTAAAAACCCATTTTGTATCAATAATTAGTCTATCTTCGGGTTTTGGAACTAGTTTCCAACCTTTATTTCTTTCAAATTGGTTTAACCAATCTTGCATTGTTTCTATCCAATACTCATTATTCTCAGCTTCTTTAAAATTCTTTGGTTCTATAATCGAAATAAAGGCTGAGTTGATCCATAAGTTAAACATTGATAATCTAGCAACCACTCGTTTATCTATATCTCATATAATTAAGTTCTTAGGGTGGTCTTTTTTGAATTGCCAATTTTTTGAAAAAGTAGTATCAACAACTTGCTCTTGTTATTCTATTTGATTGGTTTCAACTTCTTTGTTTGATGTTGAGTCATCCAGACCTTTTGATCATCATCATCTATGGTATTTTCAAGGTTTAAAGAGTTAGTTTCATCAAATTGAACGTGCATTCTTTCTTGAATAGTTAAATTTCGTTTATTATAAACACGATAAACTTTACTGGTCATAGAGTAACCAATAAATATTCCTTCATCGCATATAGAATCGAACTTTCCTAAATTATCTAAGGTATTTAATATATAGAACTTACAACCAAAGACTTTGAAATATTTAACGTTAGGTGCATTACCATAAAATAATTCATATGGAGCTTTATTTAAGTATTTTCTAATTATTACCTTATTTATTATGTAGCATGAAGTGTTGATTACTTTAGCCCAAAGATACTTTGGTAAATTATTTTCATGGTGCGTGCCATTTCTTATAAGGAACGATTTTTTCTTTCAATAACCGCATTTTGTTGTGGAGTTCTGACGCAGGAGAATTTATATTTGAAACCTTTCTTATTACAATATTTTTCGAATATCTGATTTTCAAACTCTCCACCATGATCACTTCTTATTTTAGACATTCTTAAATTCATTTCATTTTGGATTTGTTTAGAAAATATTTTTAAAATACCAAAAGTTGCATCTTTAGTTTTTAATAAAAATATCCAAGTGAATCTTGAAAAATCGTTTACTGATACATATACATAATATTTACCTCCTAAATTTACATTGCGACTAGGACAAAAAAAATCCATATGAAGCAATTGCAAGGGAGTAGTAGTTGATATATTAGTTTTGGGTTTAAAAGATGTCTTGATTTGTTTTCCTTTTTGGCAGATATCACATAACCTATCTTTTATAAATTTTATCTTAGGGATGCCTTTGACTGGATTATTGCGTAAGATTTTGGATAAAGTATCCATTGAGAAATGAGCTAATTTCCTATACCAAAGTAACACATCTATTTCATTGTTTACTATTAGACACTTAATATCTGAATTCTTAAAGTCTTGGGTGTGTGTGAATATATATATATATATATATATATATATATATATATATATATATATTACCGGTTAAAACTATTTTATTATCATATAATATTTATATATATATTACCGGTTAAAACTATTTTATTATCATATAATATTTTACAAATATATTTTTCAAAAATAACATTATAGTCTTTATCACAAAATTGACTTACACTAAATAGATTATGTTTTAAGTTTTCTACGTATGATACGTCTTTAATTATTGTTGTGTAAGATGCATTATTAAATGAAATATCACCTTTACCGATGATCTTGCCTTTGCCATCTCCAAAAGTGACATTGCTACCTTCTTCTCTTGATAGCGTTTCGAAACTTTGAATATTTCCAGTCATATGCCTCGAGTATCCGCTATCAAGTATCCAATGACTGCTATGTCTTTGGAAGTCATGCACAATAAGAAGAAGAAAGAAGAAAGTGTGACCTTCGGAATCCATATCATACGTGATTCTTTTGGGCCAGTATTTGAAGAAAAATAATATTTGTAAGTTGAGTTGTTTTTAATATTACAATATTGTGAAATATGTCCTATAGTGCAACAATAGTCATACGTAGAGTTGGTATATTTATTACCATATTTATAATAATATTTACGTCTAAAAGGTTTGGTAATAGAAACTAACTCAGAATATTTATCATAATCTATACTTTCTTTATTGCAATGCTTTATAGATTGACCTAATATAAAATCTAAGTTATCTTTACTTTTAATAAATTTTAAAAACATTTTATCTTTTAAATCTACTTTTCTTTTTAAGTCAAAGATTTCAAAATTTAATGTATTGTTAGTTTTCGTTAATGTATCATTAGTTATTGTTACAAATTTTATTTTATCGTTTAAATTTTTATTTTCTAATTTAATTTCTTATAGTTCATCTTGAGTTGATATTTCTAAATTATTTTTAGCAGACAGTTTTGACTTTAAAATTTTATATTTGGAATTGACTTTATCGTAATTGTTCTTAAGAAAATGACAAAAATTTATCAAATCTACTTTATTAAGAGATTCTAAATCAAAATCATCATCAATTACCTCATCGTCTTGTGCCATGAAGCACACGTTGGCGACTTCTTCGGTTTCTGAGTTGCTGGAATCCGTATCGTCCCAAATATCTTGAAACAAACATTTTCTGATTCCTTCTTTTAGATTTCCACTTATACTTATTGAGCGTATGACACTCCGATTTCAAATGGCCTTTCTTATTGCATTCAAAACGATGCAAAATTTTATTAGCATTAAAAATTTTATTAGATTTATACATACTTTTCTTCTGGGGGAATTTCCTGTACTTCAGATATTTTCTGAAGTGTCTAGCAATGTTAGTCATTTCGTCATCGCCGCTTTCCTCATCACTTAATATTTTCTTAGGCTTCGACTTACTGCCGGTTGCCTTTAGCATGATATTTTTCCTTTGAGCGTCCTCCTGCCTTTACTTAAGATTCTCTAGTTACGTTTCGTATGTCTTTAACTTATCTATCAGGGAGTCGACTTTCGACTCTGTCATGTCATTAGCTTTTTTGATGGCAATGATCTTAGGTTGCCATGAGATCGTTAGAGATCTAAGCAACTTTTAACACTTTTTTTTCTCATCAAATTTCTTTCCTAGATTGAAAAGCTCTATAATGACATTGTTGAACCTAGAGTACATATAGTCGATAGTTTTATCGCCTCTCATTTGGAACATCTCATACTCATGCATGAGACAGTTGATCTTACTCTCTTTAACTTGACTGGTTCCTTCATGGACGGTCTAGTGAGTATTTCAAATCTCGTTAGCAGTTTGACACATAGATATTCTATTGAATTCTTCTGAATTCAAAGAGTAATTAAGTGCATTCATTGCCTTGACATTCAATGTCACTGGTCTATTATCGTCATCGGATAAAGGATTCGTGGTAGGGATAAAGGGCTTTTCAATAATTTCTAAGATTTCTAGATCGATACACTGAAGGAAAACTTTAATCTTAGTTTTCCAGAATTGATTGTTGGTACCATTGAAAAGAGGATGACGGTTAGTGAATTTTTCTTCCATGTGGTTTGCTATAGGATCAGAAACTCAAGAGGTTAATCTTACAAACAGAGTAACCTGCTCTGATACCAATTAAAAACAGTCTTAGAGAGGGTGAATAAGGCTTTATGGAAAACTTAGTACAATTGTCCGGAATAAAAGAATTTTGGCAGCGGAATATAAAATCAGAGTATAAAGAGTAACAATTTCATAGTCATAGAATGCACAAAGAGACAAATTTGACACAGAGGATTGTTAAGTAGGGTTTCCCAACTCTGTGGCTAATTCCCGCCTAAGAACTCCCGCTTAGAATTCAACTTCACTATCCTGTGACTCCTTGCGGATGGAGAAATCCAGATCTTTTCCTATACTCAGATCTTAGAACTTTTACACTTGTAGGCTGTTAACACCTAGACTTTTTCCGAGACTCAAGTCCGAAACCCTTACAGTATGAAGATCTTAGAATTTTCTTCACTAGGTCGTACAAGAAGATTTTAACAAATCTTTACAAGCCAACTATACAATCTTAATGATTTCAAAGGATAAATCAACTTTCGAATCTAAGAAGTTAATGGATTGTGTTTTGGAGAATAGAAACTTTTAAAAACGATTTGAAGAAGTTTTCAAAGATTAAGAAAAGTTTAAAACAAAACTTTTCGACAACCAAGAGATCTTTCGTTTCTAATAAATAGTAAAGTCTAGAGCACTAGAAAGATCTCTTCTCTCTAAAAAAGTAGCAAAAACTTGAGAACTAAAGAGACAGAGTTTTCATGAATGAAAAATTGAAAATCAAAATAGTAGAAACTTTAAAATCGAGAAAGAGTGAGTGAAAAATCTTTAGAAAATAGGTCTTTTATATAGGAAAACAATGAACGGCAGTTGGGGTAGTTAAAATAACCATCCCTAAAGTTTAGGACCGTTTTTGGCTGTAAATAGCCGTTACGGTTTGAATTTCAAACCGTAAACAGAATTTTGAAAATCTTATAACTGTTAACCTTTTAATTAACTCCATGTGATGAGTCCTCATACCGACTAGCATTTTTGAGAATAATAAGGATAAAATGCAAGATACCCCTTCACTTTAGCCTAAATGCAGGAAACCCCTTCACTTAAGACTGGAATGCAGGAAACCCCCATAAACTAAAAAACATGCACTTTACCCTCATAAATTTAACACCATTAGACTTTTTGGTGTATATTTCCCAAAATGTTTTTTAGAACTATATTCTCTAAATTTTTTCCCTCCAAACTTCTTTTTCTTTTATTCTAAAAATCTTTAATTCAAAACACCATCTATCTTTCTCATTTTCTCTTTCAAAGAGCGACCAGGAATTTAAGAGAGTATGAATTTGGAAAAGAAAAAGAAATGAAAATATTTAGGTTAGTCAATTAAATTTATTAGAAGGACAATTTTGATGTAAAAAAGTCTTATGAATGGAAACATTAACAACGTTAGGATTTTTGGGGTAAACTGTATCTCAAGTTTAGAAGGGTTTTATGCTTTTCAGACAAATATGAGGAAGTTTTCTTGCATTTAAGCCAATAAAGATTAGCTCAAAAGCAAGAAGTTAATGTTGTCAAAACAGAGAGGATGCAAATACAATTATTTAAAAGGCAAATTGCCATAAAAAAAAACCATCATCTATAGGATTGTCAAAAAATCCCTGGGCTTTTTTCTCAAGTGGAAAAACCACGATCAATGGTCCATTTATCAAAACCTTGTTAAACCCTCCCAAATGTACTTATGATTACCCATGTGACTAATTAATGCTACGGTTGTACTTCTGGCCTTTCATATGACCAAGTTGACTGATTAGATATTACATGCAAGTAATTAGATATTTACACAAGTAGCTAGATATTACATGCAAGTAGCTCTGGCACGTAAATAGATACTAAACAAGTAGCTACATATTATAGGCAAATAGCTATATATTGTATGAAAATGGTTACTTATTGCATGAAACTTATTACATATCACATGACACTTGTTACATATCACGTGACACTTATTATTGTAAGAAACCTGTTACTATTACAAACAAATGGTTACATATTGTATGGAACTTATTACATATAGCGCGAAACTCTCACCAACACCGCCTTCTTTCCTTCCTCCCAATTTCACGTCATTTCTCCACCATCGCCGCCGTCTTCTTCTTCGCCGAAACCATCTCAGAGTAGTGGGAGGGAGGAGAGAAAAAAGGAGGAGCTTTTTCATAGCGGTGGAGGGAGGGAAGGAGAGGAGAGGAAGGAGAGAGGAGCGGCGGAAGGAGAGAGGAGCGGAGGTTCTGGGGTTGAGAGAGTAAAAATTTATTTAGGGAGTCGGATTTTTTTGAAAAGGAATCAAGAAAGTAGGGTTTTTCCATCTATTTTGAGAACTGCGGTGTTTTATCCCATTCCTCGAATCGGCTAGATTTTTTTGACAATTTACCCTTGTTTAAATTCCAAGACAAGATCGTTTCCACCGGTAGGGCAAAAGTAATGGGCCAAATATTTATCTAGACGATAGTTGGGCTTGACATTATCCAAAAGAAATTATAGTGCAATGAGAGCGATGGGCTCTGTAGTTTGTCATAACTGCCATTGGATCTCAACTGAAAAATATATAGACCTCTTTTGGATCGGGCCCTCGTATTATTTATCCCCTCGTTCTCATCGCCCTCGCCGGCGTGTTTTCTCTCTTTCTCTCTCTCTTCTCCAAAATTTGGGAGTCGATCTCCTCTTCATTGGATGCCCTAATTCTCTAGCTCAGAGATCGATTCGATATCTTGAAGCCTCGGATCTGTCCCTTTCCTTGAAACTCACATCGGATCTGCTCTTCGGCTGAAGATTTGGTAACTTTCTAACGCTTTCAATGATCTATCGCGGTCGGATTGATTTACATTGAATCACTAGTTTGAATTGGGTTAGTTCAAAAATTAGGTTAGGGTTTCTTGTTCGTTTTCGTATTGGCGTGATGTCCTTGCTATTAAACAGCTGATTTGAGTTCTCAGGGCGTCTTTCTTGGGGAAAAAGGTAATTTTTTTGGGTTATTGCAAAGATTTTAGGTGCAAAAGATGGTATGTTTTATCACAAGTGGAGATATTAACTGCAGGCTGTATTTAGTTCTTACCACTAAATTTTCTTCATGGTTTCCTTATCAAGGATAAGTATCTCCATATCTACTTCTGATGTAGGATTCGATGCTCTACTATCTAAGATTTGAACCTCATAGTTTTTTCCGTCAGCTATCCCATCGACATTGCAGTTTGCTAGAATATTTGTTTCTTAGTTATTCTATGGGTATATGCCCACCAGGCTTGTAAAATCCATCGGATATAAAAATAAATATGGCTTACTAAAATAGATATGATTTATCTTCTTGCATTAGGTATCGATCGACTTGCTAGGCATACGGGGTTATGGTTAGTGGTGCATGTTGTATGTTTTTGATGCAGACATTGCTTTAATTGATCGATCCAAAAAAGGAAAAAAATTCAATGCAGGGAAATCGAGAACTGCTTATAAGTCTAAAGGATTTGGAATCAGCCCATTGAAAACAAAACCTATGAAATGTAATTTTTAGCAGTGAGCTGAATGGACGAATTGGGGGGCAAGAAATATTTAGGAGCGGTCATCGTTGTTGGAATCAATTATTCTTGATAATGATAAATCCAAAGAGATGCGGGTCTTGGATTTAAAGAGAGATGTTAAAGTGGAGATATGTTTCTGCCTTTCTGGAGTATTATGTGCTCGTAAAATATCTATGAAATTGAAGATGGCTATAAGACTAATATTTCTTATAGACCAGAGTGTTGGGAAATTAAGAAACTATGTGCCCAAAAAATGAGTGTAGCTGAAATGTGACCGTTGAGATGGATGAGTGGAAGAAATAAAATTAAAAAAAAAATGAGGACATTCGTTAAACTTGAAGATAACTCCCACTGAGGATAAAATAAGAGAAAAAATCTAGATGGTATGAACTTGTGAAGCGGAGTGATATATTTCGAAAGTAAGGATTAAGAAAGTTTTAGTTTATGGAGTAAGGAGAGCTAAAGGCAACAAAGGAACATGGGTGGAGCCGTGGAGGTGTAGTACGTAGTTACCAATTTGGCTGTGGAGATGGATGATAGCAGACTTGAGTGGAAATTCATGTAGTTGACCTTGAAAGTTTGCTTAAGATGATGTATATGGTTTTCTAACCGCCTTCTTTGTTCCTTGAGTTTAATTAATGGCATTGGTTGAGCTACAACTCCAACAAATTAGTTTCCACATTCTTCTTGCTATGCACGACATATTTTACGTGGCAATTAACTTCTAGACTTCTAATCTTGGGGTGTCTTTTAGTTTAGTAAATGCATTGATGGGCCATACAACTCTATGCCATGGTTTGAAATTTCGACCAATCTTGATCCGAGATGGTCGATTCCGATCCCAAATATGACAATCTTAGTTTTTATGGAGGTTTTAAACCTTGGTATTGGGTTAATTAATTGGTTATTTCAATATTAATGTTAAGTTTATTAAATACCACCTTTGTTTATTTGACTTCATTATTTACTTATAAAATGTCAAAAAGTCTGCGGTCATCTTTAAAGCATATTTTAAAAACCATTCTAGACATCATTAACTACTTAGAAATTTGTAAAATTGTTTTTAGTAATTTTTACTTAACATTTGTACTAACTTTTCAAACATTAATTTATCCAAATGATAAAAAGTCGTTATTTCCAATCCGAGGTGGCCGATATTACCGAGATGGCCGATTCCGATCCCAAAAATGATTGTGCTATACTTGTACGATCCTGATATTTTAAACGTTGCACCATGCAATTAATTTAGCATCTTTCCCATTGGTTTGGTTCCTGATTGGAGCGTCATAATTAATCCCTCTGTCTATATTAATCGGTTTAACTAATATGGATTATCAAAGATAAATCCTTTCATATTCAAGTTTATTAAGTTTTAGTTTCTCCGCATATTTTACAGCTAATAACTGTTTTGACACATTATTGTTTGTAAAGTAGAACCAATGCATACATATGTGCATATCTTTGCTAGCATTTGATCCATGCCTGAATTTCAATAAATTAACATTGATTTTGAAGGAGCAAAACAAAGAATACAGTCAGTATGCCAATTGTAGCTCATTTTAAACTGTTTTAGCTGTATCGTTCTTGCTATCAGGTCCATCCTTTCATCAGACATGGTTTCGGGGGTTCCTTGCAGCAAAGACATTGGTTTTCCAGAAACAGCTCGTTATGAGGACAGTCATTTCTTTTCTCTAAGGGAAAGGCATAAACCACTTGGATCAGAATTCTTACGTGGTGATGTTAATACCTGTATGGGTGAAATTGGCGATCTTCATGGACAGAGCGAAAGCTGCTCATCACATAAGTATACACCATGCTGTTTTAGTCTGTTTAGTAGTTTCATTCTGCATCGTTTCTTTAGCGTTTTCTTTTTCTAAATGTATCTCACTTCCACCTAGCTTCAATTACAGGTACTCAGATGAGCACACCGATCCATCTGGTAGCTCCGGTCGGCTGGAGAAGTATGGCTCTTACGATGCAATGGCTGGTAGTTCGCAACATACAGATAGTCCAGGTGGTATAGTTGGTCAAGACAGTAATCATGGTGGATATGCTCATCCTTCCACTGTGAGTGGATGGATGTATTTTAATGAACGCGGGCAGATGTGTGGACCATATTTTCGTGAACAACTATGCTCAGGTTTATCTTCAGGATTCTTGCCAGAAGACCTCCCAGTTTATCCTATTGTAAATGGAAATGTTGCTAGTTCACTGCCCTTGAAACATCTTAAGAACTCACCTGAAAATGCATGCTGGCCTACAAATATTCCAACTACAGTGGCAAGTGGAACAAACAATCTCACAGCCAACCTGTCTGGATCTTCAAAACAAGAGTGGGATCCACATTCAGGACATCCAGAGACCCAAACACTTGACATATGTAATGATCATAGCTCTGAATTGCGAAAGGAAAATGGGGGAGCTCCCAACTTTGCATCATCAGGGCTTTCAGTGGTATATGCTACTTCAAACAATATTGTCTTCCTCAATTTTTCTGAATTTGATCATGAACGTTCATTCCTTTTCATTTTGTTCTATCTATTTTTTAAATATTGAAAACGAAAATCATTGTTTATCTGATAATTCGTTGTTAATCTGATGTAGTCGAGTGAAGAGGCATGCTGGATGTTTGAGGATGAGGAAGGCAGGAAACATGGGCCCCATTCTCTTACAGAACTTCTTTACTGGCATCAGAGCAGCTACCTTCAGGATTCGTTAACGGTAAGAGACTTTTACAATGGTTGCTGGAACACAGCCGACATGATTTACTTTGTAGATAATGTTTCCGTGAACGTTGGCTTGGACTTCCTTGACAGTGATTTTGATTTGAAAGATTTCTTGAGGTTACGGTTGAGGCTATCAAGAAATGCTTGGGTTTTGCTCTGTAAATTCCCAAGAAATTCCTTTATAATGTGATATATTATTTTTTAAAATGGAGTTATTCGATATGCCTGTTTACTCTTAGCGGATCGATTTATAGCAAATAGAATTCAGATATTAATACCTTTGATTTAATGACTAATACCTTATATACAATATATAATTTAACTTAACTAATACTTGAATATAGTTACGGGATTTAAAAAAGTAAGACAACACACCATTTGTTAGATATATATGGGGTTTGTGTGTGTGTGTGTGTGTGTGTTCTCCTCTTAAGAGGTGAGGGAATCTTCTTCACCCATTTTTAGCCATTGAATGGTTTCATCTAATGGTGCAAGAAGTGGCATGACATTTCAACCATATTTTGAGGAATGTCATCATTAATCCCTGTTTGCATGAAACCATTGATTAACTAATCCAGTGGTTAAAAACATGGAAGTAGTGGGCTTATCCTCTTAAGAGGAGATTTGTCCAACTACACACACATATACATATATACACGTACACTTTTACAGTTATACACACACATACACTTTCACTATCAAGTTATTATGCCCTAAAACTATTTTCTTTTTTCCTTCTATACTATAGCTTTAGATACTCTCGCAGGTTCAGACCATATTGATGTTTTCAGCCCAGTCACGGTCACTAAGGTTTGGTAGTCGACATCTATTGTCG
Source organism: Agapanthus africanus (assembly GCA_030015575.1). Taxonomy (NCBI): domain Eukaryota; kingdom Viridiplantae; phylum Streptophyta; class Magnoliopsida; order Asparagales; family Amaryllidaceae; genus Agapanthus; species Agapanthus africanus. The sequence goes on from JASDDO010000014.1 coordinate 556,471,322, forward strand.
AACTATACTTCTGTTAAGGACAGTGAAAATTAAAAAAGGTGTTGTCCGTATGCAGCTTTGGCTGTGGCCCACTGTTTAGCTTGTGTGACATGCAGATTAATGAATTTAACAAGATGGGTAGAAAATTAGCATCTCATAGTCATGGAATTATGCTCTGAATACAGTATTACATTGAAAGCTTAATAAAAAATGATGGTATTCATGATAATCAATTTAAGGCTGGATTCTCTCCATGGAAATTATCATTCTTGATGTGAAATACTTGCTTGATAAACATGTTCCAGATGCATCCTTTTGAGATAGGAGCAATTTTGCAGACCTAGGCTCTGAATCATGTAGTATTTAGCATTTTATGTTTGTTTTGGCCTCTTGTAGTGTTCTGGTATTGTTTATCTGCTTTTCTCTTTTTGTTCATGAAGCGGCAGCTTGAAGAGATAGTAACTTAATATGCTTTGTTGGGCAAAAGGAAAAAAAAAACTTAATATGCTTCTTCTTTAGCATATTGGTTACGGTTGCCTTTAAGAAAAATATTTTAGTGTATTAACTGTCTGGTTTACAACCTGTAGAGGGTTGTTGGCATCATGATATAGCCTGTCATTATAGAAAATTTTGGACAGGGTTTTATGGAACTTTTTACTTTTGTTGTGTACAACTATAACTGACTATTTTAATTTTTTAAAGGTTAAATTGCATAAATGTTCCCATAACTGACTAATTTAACTTTTTACTTTTGTTGTGTACAAGTATAACTGACTATTTTAATTTTTTAAAGACTATTTTAACTTTTTACTTTTGTCGTGGAAAGTTCATGGATACATTTATTCAATTTAGCCTTTTTTAAATCATGATGACGACGGCGATGTATTATCTTATGCTGTGATTTTGTGTTTCTCTTATGTTATCTGATAATTCATTTGGGAAATGAAAGGCAGTCAACCAACCAGACATTGGATTGGTTATATTCATGTATATTTTTAAGCATCTATCAACTTTAAGATATTTGATATTTTTATTAATTCTTGATGCATTTGGGGAAGAAAATCTTCCCCCTTATGGTGTGTTAGAGATTGTCTTGGCCTACACATATTTTAGTGAAATAATTGCTTTTGGCGCACCCTATCAGAGCTGCTATTGCAAAATACCGCTGACCCTCATGACTATAAGCAACAGGGGGGCACCTAACACTTATGCCAGAATCAGCAAACCAATGTACACCTCGATGTAACATGAATTGTGCATGCAAGCACATTAATTCTGGAAAGCTAATTATTTTAACTTGGAATACAGTTGCTTTGCTATCTTCTGTAGAAAACAGTACTGTGCTTTCCTCTTTGTTATTCCTAGTGGTAAGTGCCAGAGCTCTTTATTATTAATCATATTTGAGATGATAAGATGTATATGGCTATTGTTTTGGTCGATCCAGCACTCATATCACGAAACATATTTGAGCTGAGCTGTATATGGTTAATGTTGTTGTTGATCCAGCATTCATATCACGAAACATACTTGAGATGAGCTGTATATGGTTATTGCATTGGTTGATTCAGCGCTTTCCTATTTCCTTGTAGCCTTACACCATTATTTATTTTGGTTATCTTGTATTTCATTACTCGTCCTATTTTTGTAGGTCTACCAGGTGGATAGTAAGTTTGGTCCTTTCACGCTCGTAACTTTAGCTGACATGTGCAGCAAAGATGGGACACTGAAACTTGCCGAAGGGGATAACAACAGTGAAGATACCGGTTCTTTTATTAGCTTTGTATCTGACATATCTGAGGATCTCTCTATCCAGTTGCACTCTGGGATAATGAAAGCTGCTCGCAGGATGATGCTAGATGAAATCATCAGCAGCATTGTACCCGACTTTTTTGCTTCCAAGAAAGTTCAGAGGGACACAATGCAGGAAAAAGCGTCTATGGGTGCTAAGATTACTTCTAATAAAGAGGTAACTCATTTGTTAGACGGGAGAGAGTTTGATATAATAACCTTTTTAATCATATTAGCACATCCTCTTGATTTCTATTTCTTGTCGCAGCCCAAATCAATATCTGAAAGGAAAAGGTCCTCTGTAATTGGGAAGAAAGGTTCTGTTCCTTTTCATGCTTCAAATGAATCAGATCCACCTTCCGTAGTTCGTGGGGAGTCATCTTCTAGAACTTTGACGTCTGAGGACATAGATAATTTATCTGCAATTCTATTAGCAGTTTACAGAACCTCACATGATGACTGTATGAACGTTTTATGGAATGCTGTTATTTATGATCCAGTTTCTGATTACTGTACTGAATGGCTTAAAAAGAAACGCTGGTCTGATTCTGCTGCTGTTCCTATTACCGAAGCTGAAAGAGAGATCACAAGTGTTGATGAGTTGCAAATCAATGATGTAAAATCAGACATTGTAAGAACCCCTTTACTTGGGTCCTGTTTTGTCATACACTTAAGTTTTTTGATTAATATTTACTTGTTTTCAAGTTATATTCCTTTCATATGTTATAATATTTCAGGTAGTTATCGAACCACTACAGCCTGACTGTGATCCGGATTTTCCTCCTGGGTTTGCAAACACGGATGCACCGCAAGTAGATGTTAATGGGACTTCTGCCCTTGTATGTATCTTATTATATGAATACCTTTTTGTGCTGCAGTTTTTTAAACTTCTGTTTGAGTTTCCCTCCCTTTATTATTTATCATTTAACAGGCTTCACCATTTTCTAGGTTGTGATTGAACCACAGCCATCCGAATTTGACATGGATTTTCCTCCTGGATTTGAACCTGCAGATGTTTCTGTTTGTTCTCCATATATTCCACCAATTTATGGTTCGGTAGAGGTTGAAGCTGAAGCAAACAACAGTTTGCAAGTGTCCTTATTATCTGCTAGTTTAACAGAGGTTCAAAATACGTTGGTAAATGAACTATATATATCAACAAAAGCATCCTTATTTGAATATTTTGAAGACGTATTGAAGGAGGAGTTGACAAATTTGATTTACGTAGGAATGGAAGAGACACAAAATAAGGTAAAAACTTTTTTTGAGTGTTCCTTTATAGTATTGGCGATAACCTAGTGTTCTATGTTACGCTAATAGGCAATATGGTATTGAACTGTTTTGGAAATTGGCATTTCCCTAACCCTTCTTTATTGGAGTGTGAGCCCACACGTAAATATTGGGTAAACTGTGAGGTCACGATGCCTCTTTTTTTTAGTGCACAACCCTTTTCTTGATTTACTTCAGCTTTTGGTAAAATATCTTTGTTTTTGATTGCAGGAAATAGTTGATGTTGATAAGACTATTATCCAGGCTGATTTATCTAGTCCTGTTGATCTGAGTGCTGATGCTATGCTGGAGTCATCTGATGCGATGCTGGATTCATCTGGTAATATGTTAACTAATATCTACATGATTATGAGTGAAATGTTTTTGATGATTTTCCTCTCTTTTTAAAACAGAACTTCTGGTGTCTCCCTCGGCACGATACGTAAGTGCCATTGAAAAATTGGATTTCCCGATAACAAGCGTATCCGATGTCAAGGTCTTTGATGAACCCCCTCCCCCTGGACTTGAGGATTGTTCTATGCCTGTGTCCCTATTTCAAAAGACTAAAATTCGGCCTTCAAAGCTAAATGATTTTGTTCCATTGATGGATATATTTGTTGCACTTGCAGTTTGCCGTAAAAAAATACACGACGAAGTTCTTAGAGAGTGCAGATCCTTTATCCTTGATGATGCTCTTGATAAGTGTTGCAGCTCAAGGAACACTTTGGATGATCATGAATCTGATGTGACTTTAAGGACAGAAAAACTAACATATTTCCGTAAGAAAAGACTCGGTAGGAAAAAACTCGGGTCTTTACAAGCATCTGTAGTTGCAGATAATGCTGGATTGCCAAAGAACGCTGTGGAAATTTCTGGAGATCAACAGTTGCATGAATCCATGCCTGAACTAACTAAACCAAATGCATCAAATGTTAGCTCACAAGTTTCAGTGGAGTGCAAGACTGAGTCTCTTGTAATCAGTCTGCCTGTCCAAACAAGTAACGGAAGCAGATTGTCAGACACTTACGCTAGAACAAGGAAAAAAATTCATAAGTCGAGGAAGGTTACTCATAGTGCCGAAAACACTTCTATGCCATCATGCAATGCTGAAACCTCAACTTTATCAAAGGAGGACGCTGAACATAATGATTCTTTTAATGCGGTTAAGGGGAAAATGGAAGAAGTTTCAACTTTAGAAAATGATCTAAATAAATCTGAAAAGGCAGTGGGGAACAAGGTATCTGATTTTATCATCCAACAAGGGCGCAAAAGACATTATAGTGATGACACCTCAAGCTGTAAGTTTATGTCTTTATTCATGTTTAATGTGTTTCTACTAATAGATGGTATGCCACAGTTTATTGTTGATTTCATTTTTTCAACTTTTTTGTTTTGTGTACGATAGCAAAAAGACTGTTGCACTTGAAGAGGAAAGTTGAGTTGGATGAACCACCAGTTATTCCAGCGAAGATTGCAAAAGCATCAGAGGAGACTCCGGTTAAGAAAACTAGACGAAAGAAACAGAAGATTGCTCCTGCAAAACAATCAGTTCCATGCCCGATTTCAGATGGCTGTGCTCGGTCTTCCATCAGTGGTTGGGACTGGCAGAAATGGTCTCGGAATGCACTTCCATCAGACAGGGTTCGTGTCAAAGGACATCGTGCTAATCAATTACGAAATATTAATTCCGAGGGAAATGTACTTAAACGCACCAATATTAAGGGCCCTTCTGCAAGGACAAATAGGGTTAAGCTACGGAACCTTCTGGCTGCGGCAGAGGGGGCTGAGATTCTAAAATTCAATCAGTTGACGGTAGTTAAACAGTACTATGTTTTTGTAACTCATTTTTTTTTTCAGCTTTAGTTTTTTCCAGCATAACATGGTATTTATGTTTTAGGCAAGGAAAAAACGACTACGGTTTCAAAGGAGCAAGATACATGATTGGGGTCTTGTCGCCCTTGAACCGATCGAAGCAGAAGATTTTGTTATTGAATATGTAGGAGAATTAGTACGTCGTGGGGTAAGTCTGGCCTCCTCTCTCCACCTCATACATTTTATATTTTTTCCCCAGGACTAAGTGGCTGTTACAGATATCAGATATACGTGAATGTCAATATGAGAAGATGGGAATTGGCAGCAGTTACCTGTTTAGATTGGATGATGGCTATGTGGTGAGTAGATTGACCTTGTGTGAACCTCTTAATGATTTGATTATTCATATCGCTGCACCTCTAAGGCCTTTTTAGGTACTGATTTATCTAGAGCAGTTTGTTCTGTTTAAAGTTGTAAACATGTCAAACAGCATGGAGTATCTCTGTTTGTGTCTTATCTACTCATGTTGGTGATTAAACTTCCTAGAATGCTTTCATTTTTACGAGCTTCGTTTTTATTTATTCAAATTATCCCAGTGCCTGAACCTTCCCAAGGATGGACCCCACTTCTGCTTCTTGCTATATTCTTGGTTATTCCAGACAACCTAAGCTAAATTGGGTTGTTAACACTTAACAGTGTGAGAGTAACACGTTCTGGCAGTCAAATTATTTTATTTGTCAGGAGGTTGATATAATTTGGAATATGACTTCAGTCATTGCTTCTAAATGAGCTCTTGTTCTTCTTTGGATTAGTTTCTTTGTATATTCCAGTTTGTTGGATGTGTTACAGCTGTTATCCTGTATGATTTGCAGGTTGATGCTACAAAGCGAGGTGGTATAGCAAGATTTATAAATCATTCTTGTGAAGTAAGCCTTTTTAATTAGAGTCAAGCTCTTTACTGACTCATCGGTATTTATGTCTTTTTAATATTCCTTTTATTTTTCCCCAGCCAAATTGTTATACCAAGGTGATTACTGTTGAGGGGCAAAAGAAGATTTTTATTTATGCAAAGAGGCATATATATGTTGGTCAAGAGCTCACTTACAACTACAAATTTCCGTTGGAAGAAGAAAAGATTCCTTGCAATTGTGGTTCTAAAAGGTATTTTGAATTAACATCACATCTGATTTCAAAAAACATCACATCTTCAGAATATTAAAGCAAGAATAACATTAAAGCTATATGATTTTATTTAATAACTGGTAGGCTTTCCGTGCGTGAATTTCTATGTTGTGCTTGTTTTCTTCTGAATTTTTCACCTCCCTCAAATTGTTTTCATGCTCTTGTTGGGGCAAGTGCTTCTTTCATCGAAGCATCTTGTGCAGGAGTGCTCTACAGAAGGGTGTCCCATGCAGATATTCAGACATATTTTATTATAAATTACCCAAAACTTGATTTTATTTTCCATATTGAAGTGAAACCAAATTTTGTATTGGCAAATTTACGTCTACACTCAAATATCCATCAATTTCTCAGCCCTCTCTGATCTTGTGTGAGATTTTATTCAAACTCTGAAGTCAAGTCTCTGTGCATTTTAAATACCATTTCCAATTTCTCCGTCCACAAATATGCAGCCTCTTCACGCTGACCACTTTGTTAAAAGAACCGTGTGTTCACAAATACACAGCTTCCTCATATTGATGGCTTCATTAATAGAACTCTTATATGTTCTTGGCAGCTTATGCTCCTCCTGACCACCCTAGGTCCCCAACCTAACCTGGTAAAACTTATGGCGCACATATCCTTTTTTCTGCGGGCAGGGTTCAGATTCATTAAAACCCTACCCATCAGTTTTAAATTGACTATCTGGGATGCCAGATCAGGGTTGCATTCAGGATAGACTCAGGGCAGGCCGCCTTATTTGAAACCATAGTTTAAAATTATAATAAAAATAGTGAAATAAAGTTATAGTGGCCTGCAATACCTTACCCTTTCAAGAAATGAGACATCTTACCGGCTATGGAATAACTGTATTCAGACATGAAACATCAATATCTTTCACCATGCAACTTCTGTGAATATACTCTGATAAATAAATAAGAATTAAAATGCCTCCTATCAGCAAAAGTGAAGTCCTAGACTTCTGAAATCATTTTCATTGATCTCTTCTTTTTATAATAAATTCTCTTTTCCCCCTCTGTGGTTATTTGTATGAACTAGTTTTGGATCTCTCAAGTTTCAACTAAGAACGATCAATAACAAGTTATAGTGAAGGGGTATGATAGTGCTCAAAGAAAACAACCTAGTTGCTTAGACTTATATTTTTCTCATTTGTTTCTTTGTTTGAAATCATTAATGTGTCATGTGCACATCCTCTTTTATTTACCAATATGTATGAGCAGTCTATTTCATTATACAAGGCTGTGAGATTCCAACCTTTTTACAAGTAATTCTTACTACTTGCCTATATATTTAGTAAGGCATTTTCCTTACAATATTTTCAGTGCAGACCTTATTGACATTACTTGATCTGAGCAATCTTTCTCTGCCCAATACTTTTTTTTCTGGCAAAATTTGTAGCTCTTATGGTGGTAGCCTTTACCTAGATACTTCACGGGCGTGGTGTGTTATTCTTGAGTGCTAATTTTTTTTCTAATCATTGTCGTCCAATAAAACATGGCAGGAAAAAATTTCTATGCAGCGTAAACATATAAATTAACGAGACATGATGTCTTGGATGTGAAAGCAATGTTTTAATTGTTTGCGCTTAGTGTGATAATATTTTATCATGACTCATTGCATGCCAAAGATCAACTAATAGCCACAAAGGAATTCACAGTTTTGAAATGATATTGTGAGCAAGAAGCATGGCTATCTAAGGTTAACTTTAGATATGTTATCTGTATTTGCTCATTCATACCTAAATGAAAGCTTCAACATTTATTGTCTTCCATAGATATTAATTTCCTATTGACAATATTACAATTTTTTTGTTCTGTACAGGTGCCGTGGATCACTTAATTAATAATGGTGCATATCTTGATCATCATGGTGTGTATGAAATTCTGCCATCATTTGTCTCCTTTTTCCAAATCAATTACTCGTGTTTTATGTCACTTTAAAATGTTAAAACTGACATGTTTCTCTTAAACTTCTTTCTCTTTTAGGATATTTGGTCTGTTGTTTCAGCATGCTGGACGTACACTGGCTGATTCATGAAGGTATGAAGTTCTTAGATGCCAGTTATTCATCCTCCGGTCCTCATGTGGGCTATGCAGTCATTTTATTTAATGAAATGTTACAACTTTACTCTGCTTGTTAGCTATAATGTAATTATCGTTAGAACTCTAACTTGATTGAGATTTTACTTTTAAGGTAGGTATGACATTTTTTTCATTTGGTTCGACTTTGCATTGCATTGTTGTTGGGAAGATGATACTGATTTCCCCTTCAGCTTCTTGACTGCTAATCATTACTCTGAGTAAATATAATTTACTGCAGGAGAACTTATATATTTGCTGGTTGCAATCTCAAACAAATGAATTATTATAATGTATTGATGCACTTGCATATATAATGTGGTTTTTATTACTGTAGGAATTTACGATGATAAAATTGTTCATCCTGATCTGCAGTAGTCTTTGTGTCCATAGTAGTTTAACTTTCCTTGCGTTCAATTTGAGAATGGTCATCAGAAACAAGTCCTTTTATTGGGGGGGGGGGGTTATGATTTTGACCTTTGTTGGTTATTTGGGCAAAACATTTACCACATCTTTCTTCAATGTGTCATTGTAGAAGCATCTGAAATAATGCATTGCATATTGCATTTATGCTCCTTTCTATAGGAGTCCATCCCAGTTGATGGGAAATCAGAAAGTATCTTTTTTGGTGATAGAATGCGTAAATTCTCCTGTTTCCACCTGATTGGGAGTTCCGAGGCTAATAATTTTCCAGTGATAATGATAGTTGCAGATGAACTTGGACATATACTTTTTGCATGTTGATGTTTAAGTCCATCCCAGTAGGTGACTCGATTCTAGATTTTGCTTTATCTTATGACTTGATCTTAGCAAACACCTGGTTTAGGAAAAGAGAGTCCCACCTTATCACTTTTAGGAGCGGATCAAGTGCTAGTCAAATAGACTTTTTTCTGACGAGAAGAATAGATAGAGGTTGTTGTATCGACTGTAAGGTTGTGCCTAGTGAGAGTGTAACCACTCAACATAGACTTTTAGTTCTAGATTTTCGATTTAGGAGAGAACCTAGGAAGATTAGACGTAAGGTAGAGCCTAAAATTAAATGGTGGCGATTGAAAGAAAGTAACCATGAGGCTTTTATAGATCGTGTAGTACAAGAAGCGGATTGACAGTCGGAAGATGATCCAGACAAAACATGGAACAAAATGGCTAGTTGTATCAGGAAGGTAGCTAGAGATCTACTTGGTGAGTCGAGAGGTGGTGCTCCACCATCTAAGGACATATCATGGTGGAATGAAGATGTAAAGGCTGCTATTAAAATTAAAAGGGATTTTTATAAAGATTGGAAGAAAAGTAGAGACGTGGAGAGATTTGAGAAGTACAAAATGGCTAAAAAGGAAGTTAAGAAAGCTGTTCGAGAAGCTAAATCTAAGGTCTACAAGGAGGTGTACGAGAAATTAGACACTAAAGAGGCTGCAAATGATATATACCGGATTGCTCGAATGCGGGAAAGGAAGACTAGAGACTTATGTGCGGTGAAGTGTGTCAAAAATGAAAATCAGAAGGTTTTAGTTCGAGATGAGGATATCAAGGAAAGATGGAGAGATTATTTTGACAAATTGTTCAATGAGAGCTTTACTAAGAATTTGGATGGACTTGTCATTCAATCTCAAGATATAAACCGTGATTTCATGCGTAAAATAAGACTTCCTGAGGTTAAAGAAGCTTTGAACAGAATGGGTTTAAGAAAAGCGGTTGGTCCTGACGGGATTCCTATCGAGATTTGGAGATACTTAGGAGAAATAGGCGTTAAATGGTTGACTGATCTGTTTAATAAGATTTGGCATACAAAAAAGATGCCAAATGAATGGAGGAAAAGTATCCTTGTACCTATCTACAAGAACAAGGGTGACATTCAAAGTTACTCAAACTACCGTGGAATAAAACTGATGTGTCACACCATGAAACTTTGGGAGAGAGTGATTGAACACAGGCTAAGGAAGGATATTAAGATAACAGAGAACCAATTTGGGTTCATGCCTGGACGATCGACGACAGAGGCGATTCATTTGCTTCGTCAACTTGTCGAGCGCTTTCGAGAGAGGAGAAGAGATTTGCATATGATATTTATTGATTTAGAAAAAGCGTACGACAAGGTACCTAGAGAGGTATTATGGGGGACAATGATGAAGAAGGGGGTCCCCGTCAAGTATATTGACATAATCAAGGATATGTACGACGGAGTAGTCGCAAATGTCAGAACTTGCGGCGGCTTAACGAGTGATTTTCCGATTACTATTGGTTTACATCAAGGATCTGCATTAAGTCCATTTCTGTTTACCATCGTGATGGATGAGCTTACTAGAACTATCCAAAGATGAGGTACCTTGGTGTATGCTATTTGCTGATGATATTGTTCTAGTAAATGAGACGAAAGCAGGGGTTAATGCCAAATTGGAATTATGGAGGCAAACATTGGAATCTCGGGGATTTAGATTGAGCAGGTCTAAGACAGCATATATGCACTGCAAATTTAGTAGCCAGAGAAGTCAAAACCATATTGGTATAACATTGGAAGGGCAAGAGATATCACCGAGCGACCAGTTTAGATATCTAGGTTCCATCATCCAAAAGAATGGGGAGATCGATAGTGATGTTAATCAAAGGATCCAAGCTGGTTGGTTGAAATGGAGGAGTGCAACAGGGATTTTGTGTGATTGTAACTTTCCGTTAAAATTGAAAGGGAAGTTTTATCGGAGCGCTATTCGGCCTGCCTTATTATATATACAGAATGCTGGGCTCCTAAGAAGCATCATACACAGAAGATGCACGTAGCGGAGATGCGCATGCTTCGTTGGATGTGCGGTAACACTAGAAAAGATAAGGTGCGAAATGAGGATATTCGTGCAAAAGTTGGTGTAGCACCTGTGGAGGAGAAGATGCGGGAAAACCGGCTAAGATGGTTTGGTCATGTGCGACGCAGACCTATGGAAGCACCGGTTCGACGAATAGATACTCTCGATATGGGCAATGGCAAAAGGGCAAAAGAAAGACCGAAGAAAACATGGATGGAGGTGATACGAAACGATATGGTTGCCAAAGGACTCAATGAAAGTATATTGTTCGATATAAGTGAGTGGAGACAGAGGATTCATGTGCTGGACCCGGCGTGATTCTCATGTTGGTTCATGTAGCCTACCCCATATGCTTGGGATAAAAGGCTCAGTTGTTGTTGTTGTTGTGATGTTTAAGTTCAAGGATATAGAATCCCGTTTTCGTCCATTTCCGTTGGCACCCTTTTACGTTAAACACTAGAGTGCATTTTTGGTCTTTTTTTGGGTTCAGGTGTTGGATCTTTCTGCAGTTATCTGTAGAAACTTTGGTTACATCTGAAGTGTTAATTATTCCTTCAGTGTTGCTTTTTTTTTTTAATCTACGTAGACGAGGAACACTACCTGCTGGAGAATAGTCTACCCGTATTTATTTCATTTTTTGGTGCGCAGGGCAGGGCATTGCTTTATATTTAATGGTATAAAAAAAAGCAAAAAAAGAAAACGGAGATTGTGATTTAGTAAGCTTTGTATGACTCTATTTGAGTATATACCCCTCACAAGTTATAATTCTTCTTACTATTTTGTTTGTTTTTTCACTTGCAAATGACTAGATGAGCAATTTGAAAGGCGTAAACAACTAAACGTGTCAATTGACAGAGATTGTGATTTATTAAGCTTTGTTCTCATACCAAGAAAGTCTAAATTACACATTTAACAAAATTTTATATAAGCATATACTCTATTAGGAAGATGTCGCAATATAGTTACTATTACAGCGCTCATATATCTACACTCTTACAAGTAATAACAAAAATATATTTAGACGAATATTAGGGTGATGATATCTTTTAGAATAATTCTTAACAATATCAAATCACTTAATCACCCAGCCTAGGTTCCCAAGTGTTCGTTTCCTAAAACACTGGTTATATCTTGAGTGTGCTTGGTACCTAGTCACCAGACATTGGAATATCAATGGGGGTTCGGTGGACAACTGTTTGGATCACTTAACATTGGGAAGTACAAGACTGTTAGGATTTAGGAATATAATTTAAGGAGGTTTGATTGAATAGTTGTCCTAGATTCTCGGAATCCATCAATGGTTTTTGTCATCTAACATCATATGAACGTCTCCAGAATTTACCATGATGCTAATGCTGCTTATAATATATAAGCTAAATTTCATGCTCTTGTTGAACTTTTCATTATTAGTAGAGGAAGAATTATAACTTGTGCACTCTGTTACCTGGAACACGGAATGTTTCAGTACTTGGAATGAAAACCGGAGCACGAAACACTACTTGTCATGGAAGCGATGGGGATAGTTTTCTTTAATACACATATACATAACGGAAAACACAGTACTCTAGAAAATGGGTGTTATTTGGATCGTTTGTATATTAATGTGTATATGTATGTATGTAACACATACATAAATTCTTTTCTACCTATTTAAGTTTATGAAAAAGAATTAGACATATATGCAGTATTATAAAAGTATTAACACAAGCCGATTCTATGCTTATTTAACTTAAAGTTAATGGATAAGATCAGAACGACGATTCTTCCAATCCGGATTGCTAGTGTACCATGATTGGGGACGACCGTTCCAAATCGCTAATAGTTTACTAATTTATGGTAACATAGCTTGTGCATTCCTTCTCCCCTGATCGAGAGATTCTCTGCTTCTCCCAAGAAATATTGTATTGATTGAAGAATCAACCATTCGGAGTATGAAGTGAAATTAGATCAATTTATATAAAGAATCCATATTATCAATTAGAAGGATGTATGGTTGACTTGGACTAATAAAATCAAGTATCCAATTTTTTGTTTTGAGCAATGCAATCTCGCAGTATATTATGTCATTTGCCTATTGTAGACCTTTTGAAATCTAGAGCAATGTTTTAAATGTCGGCCGGCATTCGAAATGTTTTGATATTCCAATAAATTCAATCCCCATGATTCTAAAACAATACAACAGCTGAGCCTTTTATCCTAAGCATACGAGGTATTTGGTAGGCTAAACCAATATTACTCATGATTCTAAAACAATATTACCCAAAATATTCCATAATCCATATTATCCAAAATAAATGAATAGAGATACGCATGGATCCCAAAAATTAGGTAAGAGAATATTTACTTTGTTATTTAATGGATTTATTAATTTATTTTAATCGGAGCCGTTGAAAACAAAGGGTAGTTCCAACGACTGTTATTCAGATTCGTGAATTTAAAAACGCGAACCCGCCCTAACGGATCCATACTCTCTCTCTATATATATGTTAGTTTTTTTACTTGTAGCCCCCCAAAACATAGCAAATTCCTTTCTAACCCCCAAAACTTAGTATTTACGTTTACCCCCAAAACTAATAAGATACTTCATTTTAGCCCCTTTACGATTTCCGTCAGAAAAATACCTCGTTAACTTTACCTTTAATTTTTCAACATAGATTTTAGGTTTACCATTTATCCAAAGACAACAAGTAAGACTGCAAAAGTAACTACTTCATGACTAAAGAAGCATGTTGAAGATGCTCCTGATTTCATGGCCAAGTTTGAGAAAGGTGCAGCAGAATTCTAAACCCTAATTTCAATTTGGGGTTGAAATTGAGTATTTCCAAAGAAGATGTTGGGATATTTAAAAAAAAACATGATATGCTTTTAAAAGTTGACGGAAATCGTAAATGGGGTAAAATGATGTATCTTATTAGTTTTTTTTGGGGGGTTAAAAAGTAAATACCAAGTTTATGGGTGCTAGAAAGGAATTTGCTATGTTTTTTTTTGGGGGGGGGGGCTACAAGTAAAATCCATATAAATTATAAAGTTCAGTAGTTATTTTAGGCAGCAGGTTTAGTTCTTAGGTTGAAAACTCATTATCTAAAATCTTGACATTTAGTAAGTTTTGTTTTAGCTATTAAATAATGCAATACATATCTAGATTTTTTTGTTATAACCACTGGCTCCTACATGCATGGTTTGAGAAATTGGCTGAAACTACGAATGGAACTCATTTTCATGAAGTAACGGATAAAACGGCTTAATTTCAGTTTGTATTATACAGACTGACAAACGCTACAAACAATATTTGGAATTCAAAATGAATAATAAAAACATAATTTGGTTATTTGAGCTTCGAGTCAGGGAAAAGGTAGGAGACGGAAGTGAAGAGATAGAAGAAAAAGATCTTACCTCGTTCAGATTTGAGATGGCTAGATCCGGACTCAAAGTATGCTAACGTTAGAGGAAAATTGGAAGGAGATGTAGTAAAGAGCAGATCAAGACTTTGAATACAATTAGAATGGAAAAGGTACTTGCTTAAGTTGGCATTAGGAAAGAGAAGATTGGGGAGACAGAAAAAGAGGACAGCTGGCCTGTCTCATGTTAAGAGCTGGCTTAGGTACAGAGGCCGTGCTTCCACGATTGCTTGGATATTTGTATTTTAATGAATGTTTTATGGAACAAAACTTCTTGCTATTTACTAATACTCTATGCATTGCTTTGTTACATAATTTTTTTGGTGCATTTGCTTTGGAAACATTTAAATCCAGTTGACTTGATGTTATCATAGCATGTTTTATGGAAATACCTTAGTTTTGACTGGATATTTCATATAAAGTTAAATTATTCCAATATTTTAAGGCATGCTTTTTGGAAAATATATTATTTAATTGAATATGTATTGCTTCATATGTAATGAATGCCTTATGGAAATATTCTAATGCCTTGGGCATTTATGAAAATATTTTAATGCAATAGCTGGATGTGTTGTATGTATGTTTGCATATCTGAAACCAAAACTTGGATTAGAATAAATGAAACCAACGAAAACGAATCAAATTTTGAAGCCCCGAAAGTGAAATTGAGTTCTCAAACCTAATGTGAAAGGTCGAGAGCTGCGAGCTCGTTATGTGCATGTAAACTCAAAAGTTCTTACAATATAGTTCATGATGTAAACTCAAAATCATAATCCAAACTCAAATTTCATGGAGCATTATGTAGAAACTCGACTAATTCCCTGTGTAGGCGCATGTGGGACCATGGGGGCAGTGGCAGAAGAGGGATGGGTGAATGTTGGATCGTGTGGGGGTTAGTGTGGATGTGCTGATGTGCTAGCTCATTTATGTGTCCAATCATACTTCACAAGCTTGTGTGAAGTTATCCTTTGCTCAAGCAACAACTTAATCTTGGTAAATGAGGAATCTTATTTTTGTAATACGTAAGCCTGAGTATAGCGTGGAACCTTGGTGGGGATTTTGAGACAGCTTGCATTGAAAGGTTACAATGATGGTTCGGATTGAATTGCATCGAGTCTGAGTGGTCATGCAAAATATCTTGCATAGGAACTTGGCTCTTCCTGAAGGCATTAGGAAACCAATTCTTTGCATGTAATTGATTTAATGATAGACCATCGAAATTGCATATCCATTTGGTTTATCTTGATCTATACCAATTAAAGATTTAGAGTACATAAAATGAGTGAAGTGATTGATAATTTTTTTTAATAGAAGTATTCTTTGTGCCAATACAAAACTGACCGGTCAAAACTACCTAGTTGCTTAGATTTATGGCAGAACATAAAGATGATCAATTCAAATGATTTTTAGAATCTAGGTACTTAAAAAACCAATACACACCATTTCAAGCTCAGATACATAATTTCCTTAATTGTAAATTTAAGCAGCTTACTATGAACATCCAGCCTTTCAATACCCACGTGATGGATATAATATAGAAATTTTAAGCATTCCACTTTTTAAAGGTTCATCAAACCATGCAGATTAAGATGAGCATGGTCGATTTGCAGTTTGAATAGGATATGGCTCAAAATCTTTTTAGAAGACTTAGGTCTAATCTTGCATTTCGATCTGATAAATATTGGTACTTTTTTTTGGTTGTGTTTTTTTTTTTTGGGGGGGGGGGTTTGTCTTGTTCAATACATGTCAGAGGTATCAACACATGACTAGTGATTCTGAGCATTACAACATTAAAATTAATAACATGACCAGTGGGCATCATTACTGCCCTCTTATGCTATTGTCAAGGTTTGATTTTAGAGTTTCATATTCTTTATCCACAGTAGCACACCAAACAACTGCTATGAGGAAAGCTGCAAATTTGTTATTTTGATTTTTATTGCTGTTAGATTTGTGCGGTATTTCCGTAGAATTTTAGAAATTTGAAGAGAGACACAATGTAATTACGTGTGTTGTGTTGAATGCAGGGTGCTGTTGACGGTCATAGGCTCGTAGTAAGATACCATAATGGGATTTTCTTTTACTTTTATGTGCTGGTGAAGATCGGGATTCATGGTCTGGATAGCAGTGGTTTTTTTTTGCCTGTGTGATTCTCCGTTCATGGTTCAATTGTTAACATAGCAAAAAACCAAGATGCGGCAATGATCTGCTGTGCATCGAGCAGCTTTTGTATGTATGTATTCGACCTATCCTTTTCTAACATACATTAGTTACTGTGTAAATATCATCTATTCGCTTACCTTTGTATGTAGCTTTGATCAGTTGCATCTTTTATATTAGGTATAAGATTTCCTTAGAATCTTCTTTTTAACAACATATAGTTTCTTAATTCATTGCTTGCATGGTTCATTGAAAAATATTAAATAACCTGACACTTATTAAGGGCTTCCAACTTATGTTCATATATCCTTTGTTTGTTCAATAACAACTGACCACTTTAATTGCCTTAGTGATCTTGTAGCCATGGTTATAAATCTCAGCCGATCCGGTTGATCCAAAAAATGACCGACCGAGGTAACGCTTACTATTGATTATTGGGCTATGTAGCACGGATACTTGTAATCGCCTTCCGTATCGTCTCCAATCGCGTTTCGGAGTCGTAGACGCTCGGAAACGCGTCCTCGAGCCGTGAATCGGCCTTTTCCCTTTATTTTAAATAAAAAAATCGGTCGGAAACATACCGAGTCATGCCGATTCTCGTCCCCAGCAGTGTTTCGGGTCGGGTTAAAACCCAATATCCATTAAGTTGAAGCAAAAATCCCCCAAGATCGAAATCGTACAAGGCTTACCAGAAAAATCCCCCAATTTCTAGGGCATCGAACGAGGCTTCAGCTCGTAGCCTCCTCCAAATCGAAATCGAAGTTCGTAGCCTCCTCCAAGATCGAAGTCGAAGCTCGTAGCCTCCTCCTTCAAGATCGAAGTCGATTCTCGAAGCCGCCACCAAGATCGAAGCTCGAAGCCTCCTGCAAGATCGAAGCTCGAAGCTTCCTCTTGCATGATCGAAGCTTCGTCGTCGACTCCTCTAAGATCGAAGCTCAAAGCTGCCTCCTCTTGCAAGATCGAAGCCTCGTCGTAGACGCCTCTGGCCTCGTCTCGACTTGAAGCTCTCGATCTCAACTCCTCGAAGCTTTCCTGTTCTCTCTCCCAGAGACTTTCCTCTCTCTCTCAGACACAGACTTTCCTCTATATCAGGCTCTCTATCTCGCACTATATCTCGCACTCACAGAAACAATAAAAAGCCCCCTCTTAATTTAACCGGGGAAAAATAACCCATTCACAGTTCACACACACAATTAGAAATAATTATCCAAATAGGCAAATACAACACCTCTTGCCAAATATTATACATCTTTAATATATGTTTATATCACAAATATTTTGAATGTCAATTATATTTATCCATTGTTAATTGTTGCATCATAGTTTTGTGTTGTGCCAAACGCTTTATAGAAAATTACTATTGCATTTTCATTTATTTAAATTATTCAATATATATTGTTTGAATGCCAATTATATTTGTCTATTATTCTAAATGTGCATTTTTGTTATCGTTAATGGTTATTATTTATAATAATAAGCATTGCTTTGTTTTTAAAATTAGGTTGATTTTGTATTAGAATGGCTTCAAGTTGTTGTGCTACTGGTGCATCAAGTGATAAGCCTCTTTGGAAATATGTGACAAGAGGAAACAAAACGGGTGAAGGAGGTGGAATTGTAAGTTGAAAATGCAATTTTTGTATTAAGCCTTACACAAATTCATATACTCGCATGAAGGGTCACCTCTTGAAGATAAAAGGTAGCGGAATTGGAGCATGCATATGCTAAAGCAAGATAGAGAAGCACAAGAGCTGATTGAATAAAAACTTTCGAAGTTTATACCGGCGCTTCCTAGTAGTTCAAGTGAAATTGGAAGCGTTGCAAGTGTTGATGTTAAGAGAAGAAGAAATGATGGTGAAAGTGGAAGCGGGAGCGGGAACAATCCTATTTCAAATGTCTTTAACAACGAGGAGATGACGAATTTGGATGCGTTGATTGCTAAGTCTTTTTTGCCGTATTGCCATTGAACCTAGTAAAGAATCCGTATTGGAGAGAATATTATTCATTCGTTGCTAGTCATAATCTTGTCGGTTATGTATCTCGGGCTATAATTCGTTAAGAACCACCATTTTGATAAAATAGAAGATGAATATTGAAACGAGGTTGGAGCCTATCCGAGCTATGTGGGTTGATAAGGGTGTTAGCATTGTGAGCGACGGATGGAGTGATTCCCAAAGAAGGCCACTCATCAACTTCTTGACGATAACGGATGGAAAAGTGATGATTCTTAACGTGGTTAATTACGAAGGACAAATATTTCATTACCGAGGTGATTAATGAAATTGAGCATGAAAAGGTGGTTCAAGTTATCACCGATAATGCTGCAAATTGTAAAGGGACGGGCCAAATCATTAAAAGTGAGTTTCCATCAATCTTTTGGACTCCTTGTATGGTGCATACCCTTAATCTAGCTTTGAAAAACATGTGCCGCTAATCATTCGATAAACAATATGGTGACATATGAAGAATGCTCATGGATCACCGATATAGGCGGGGGATGTCATGCTCATTAAGAATTATATAATGAATCATTCCATGAGATTGCGATGTTTAACGAGTTTGTGAGCTTGAAATTGCTATCGGTTGCCGAAACTCGTTTTGCATCGATGATAATGTTGAAACGGTTCTAACTTATAAAGAGTGGTTTTCAAACAACGGCCATTAATGATAAATGGAGTGTATATTGTGATGATGATATGGAGAAGGTTAGGCATGTGAAAGAGAGTGTTGGATGATGAGTGGTGGGAATCAATTGATTGCATACTTTCATTTACGACTCCCATCTATGATATGATACGATTTTGTGACACGGATAAGCCTTGTCTTCATTTAATATATGATATATAGAATACGATGATTGAAAAATTGAAGAAAGCTATCTATGCGCATGAGCGGAAAAGAGAAGATATATCTACCTTTTTTGAAGTGGTGTATGCTATTCTTGTAGATCGTTGGAACAAGAATAACACCCCGCTTCATTGCTATGCTCATCCTTTGAATCCAAGGTAAATATCATAATATATCTTTATTAGTTATAAATTTATAATTTTCATGTTCCTGTATTATTGAATTTTGATCACTTTATTTTTATTCTTTCTACAAAATACTATAGTTAACAATGGCTCGACGAGGTTTCAAATCGAATTGCCCTTTACATGGATCCGGAAGGTAGCAAAGAGGGCCAAATGTTTGAAAAAATACTTTTCAACCTTGATGGATCGTAATAAGGTGGCTAAACAGTATGCGGAATTCATTGATAAGTCGGGGGATTTTAATGATTATGATTCAATTCAAAATCGTTATCTTTTGGATCGAAAGACTTGGTGAATTAATCATGATTCACCGGTCCCTTTGCTTCAAACCATAGCCTTGAAGTTTCTAGTCCAACCCTTGTTTTCATGTGCGGAGAGAAATTGGAGTACTTACTCCTTTATTCATTCAATGAAAATGAACCGAATGACACCGCAACATGCCGAAGATTTGATAAATATCCATAGCAATCTTCGGTTTCTTTTTAGGAGAGGATAAATACCATAAAGAAGAGGAGTCTATGCTACGGGATATTGCGGGCATGGATTTGAGTCAGTCGAGAATGTAGGTATACTTGAGCTCGCTAACCTCTCGTTTGATGTGCAGAGGTTGGAGGTCTCCATTGTGGAGGATGGTGGGGTTGATGTTGATGCGATGGAAAATTAGAACTTAATTGGTTGATGAACAAAATATTTGAAGTGTTCATTTTGGGTTTTTTTTGTGGTTTTAGATTTCTATATGTAAATATGTGATGAAGTTAAACTATTGAAGTATGGTGTTTAATGACTTGTTTTTTAAGTTCTTATGGTATGTGATATATGAATGCTATCTATGTTTTAGAGTTATATTTTATATAGTTCATGTCAATGTTTTAGAGTTCTATTTTTATATAATTCAATGGTATTTTTTTTTGTTATATGTGTAGATTGGGCACTCCGAGAATTGAACTCGGATCTCCCGCACATAAAACAAGTATCATACCATTTAGAGCAAATGTCCTTCTTATTACTTGTTAGTTGTTACACATATGTATATATTAATTGGTATTTATATTTAAATAATTAAAAATTTGAAAAAACGTTTCCCGTAACCTAGCTTTTTGAAAATCGCGAATCACATATCCGTATCGTATCCCGTCCTCGTCCCTGATCCCGTGCTACATAGTTATTGGGTGTTTAGTATTAAGTTTATTAATGGATTAGTAGGTTCATTAATGTGCTTATTGGTTTATTGACATATTAATTATAAGATGCTGAAATAATTATTTTTATCTTTACTAGGTATTAAAACCAATATAGACATCTTTAATTACAAAAAATGCAAATTTTCCGTAGTTATTTTTGTTAATTATTTAATTTTTTTTTGAATTTTTAGAAATTTGTTTAGCCAAACAATATAAAATCTGATGTTCCGATTCGAGATGGCCAATATAGCCGAGATGGCTGATTTTGATTCCAAGAATGGTCACCCAATACTAGTACCGATACCAAGATTGTAAACCTTGCTTTAACCATAATAGAAAAATAGGAAAAGATATTTATGTTGCCCGGTTCAAGAGAAAAGTCGTTTCACTTGGTATTCACTGCATAAAGTTTATTGTTAAGCTGTGCTGCTGCCCCCCTTGTTATTTAAGCATGAGTCAAGTGTTTGATGCATTGGGTGCCAATAAGTCAGCTGATAGCCAGAAGATTTTCTGTTTCAGGTTAGAGGTGCCCGGGTATGATCTGCATACGACCATGCTCCATTATTGGAACCATGCTCCATTTTTGGCATATTACTTGTTGCTGATGGTTTTTCCTGCCAAAGGTTAAAAGGTTTCGTCTTTGTGGAGTTGTAAAATTTTGGAGTTTGTATAGTGACATGGCTAAAAATATTTTATTCGACAGTAATATTATATTTAGCAGTTAGTATTTACTGTTAATTGCTCAGTTGTGCTACAAAGGAAACATCAAATATGTTAGTAGTCTTGGTTAATTAAATCTCTTTTATGGATCAATGTAATGAAACGATAATAGAAACTCTGAATTCCGA
Organism: Agapanthus africanus; assembly: GCA_030015575.1. Classification (NCBI taxonomy): domain Eukaryota; kingdom Viridiplantae; phylum Streptophyta; class Magnoliopsida; order Asparagales; family Amaryllidaceae; genus Agapanthus; species Agapanthus africanus. The sequence goes on from JASDDO010000014.1 coordinate 556,492,838, forward strand.
ATACTCAAATCTTAAGCCAGCATAGATAAAATCTGACAAATATTTTTTTCCTTCTTGAATAAGGAAAGCCTGAATTCATTTAAGATAAGCTTGATGTGTTTACCCTTATTCTCGCCTAGGTTGCACGGACACTTCCTATGGGTCGCCCTGTTTGTGTCAGACGCGTATTTGACACTGACATTTGCCCGACACATCGATCCTATGGGAAACGTCATATATATGCTGTATGCATGAATGCATGTCCGCATGCATATCCTATGTCTTGTACATGTATGTAGCATATTATCTATTATGATGTGTTTCATTTGGATATTACTTTGACACTTGCCCAACCTCCGTCTTCTATCTCGACGTTCCACGCACGCAATATGAAAGTGATCGATGTTTTGCTACCTTTGTGGAGATGCATTCTAGTGTTGTCAAGATTGCTAATCTCTTTTTGGATGAACTGAAGTTGGAATCGATGTTATTCGTTGGCGATGGAGAGTATATGGGAACATCATAGTTGTCTTTAATCATATTTTTAAAGTATGGATTGTTCTTAAATGTTTTTTTTTGGGTTTAAAAAGACTTGGTAACCACTTATTATATCATCTTATATTATGAATATTTTTGGTGTGAAATGTGAACAATGACTTATTGTTATGAATGATTTATGGTTATTTGTTATCTATTTGGACATTAGACTTGTTAAGTTTCTTTGTTTTATGTATCTTTAGTAGTTTGACATTTCATTTCCTAAATAAAAATATATAAATATGTATTTTAAGACTGTATAAATGTGTCCCCGTGTTGGCCGTGCAACCTTCGTCAACACCACATGCATCAAGAACTTTTAGACCAACCGAACCGTCTTAATTCCATTCCTTTTCTTTTTACCTGTTTCCCACTTCAATTGTGCTTCCAGGTTTTGGATTATGCAGTGTCCTTTTGTTTGGCTCTTTGATTTGCATGGTCCACCTTCAGGGATGAATGCTGATACCATACTTGATTCTATATTTTGCCCCCTTCTTTCCCCAACATCTGGTCATTTTGGGAATATATCAGTGTATGTGTGAACATCCCATTAACATGTTTGACGCTGTTTCTTTTTCAGAGTTCTTTTACCCCTTTTTATTCCTCATTTTGCGCTTAAAATCGCAGTCTTGTAAGAATACCCTTATTTTGTCATATGAATGTGTTTCTACAGTGTTTTTTAAAATCTCAATAACGTGACAATTGGGTACTGGTGTATGAAGTGATTTTTTGAATGTTAATAGCAATTGATGTTCCCAAGCCTTCGATAGTTATCTGGCTTGTTTCTACTATCAAGATATATCTTGCATGCCTCTAATGCTCACTCCTCTCTTGGTTCAATACCCACCAATTTTTCAAATAGTCAATACAAATATTTAGTCTTAATTCTTTCATTCCTTTTTGTTCATTTTAAAATGTTTTTCTCAATTGATATATTCATGGGAACTGTTCTTATGGTGCAGGTACTGTCAATGGGAATTTTCATTTCAATAGCCTAGCGAACCTGCAAGTGTTACTTGGTATGTTTGATTTCTTGACCCACCATTTTCAGCCTAATTGCCTGCAGGTTTTTGCTTCTGAAATAGAACCAAATTAAAACAAAGAACATTTTTATATTTGGGCATCGACTCAAATTGCACTTAATACATGATATATTGGCATAAAGGTTATTTAGATTTATTTACCTCCTTTATCTGCCACTTATTTCACATTTCAAGTTTCCAAAGGAATCAGATACTAGAGCTACATTGTCAATTGCCTTCAAAATTTTCATGAAACGTCATCAAGAAAATTAAGCAAACAACAAGGAAACTAGTAGAGAAATGACATTTTTTCCTCCATTGACTTCAACTGCTTGATATCATTGGTGGGTCAGGCCCCTTGAAAAGTTTGATCTGCGATCTCTTGCCCTATACTTGTAGTTCCATAAAACCCTATAACGTGAAGGATAGTGTATAAATGTTGATATGGTTAGACCGACGAAATAGGCCAATTTTAACTTAAGCAGGCGGGCCCATTGTTGATTAATAGGCTATTTCGTCGGCCTAAATCCGACGAAATAGGCTTTTCAAAAATTATAAGGGGCTGCGGGCTCGGGTTGAGATCATTCCACCCCCAAATTTCTTATCCTTCCCTAACCCTTGCAGTCCCCAATCACCCCCAAGGATGCATACAAATAAATTTAGTAACTTGATGGATTTATATTAACAATAACAAAGGTAAGAGCAAGGCACATAAGGATAAAAATCAATGCAAAAGGGTCCCAAGGCATGGGAATTGTGACAAGGTCACATGGTCGAGATATGCAACCCATACAAGAAGGAAAGAAGATCAGTCTTATGTATTAAATATGGTGTGTGTGTGTGTGGGGGGGGATCCCATATGGGTCAAGATAACTCAAAACAAATAAAATAAAAACAGTAAAGCAATAACTTATTGAGGTAAATAAGGAAGAATTTTTCATGCTTGATGATGGTTTGATAGGCAACATAATCGGGTTCAGCATATTGATACGGATATCTGGATATCATCCAGGTTAGTATTAAAATATTTTTCAGACAATTTTTCGTAACCGTTTAGAAGCCGGGTGCATACAAAATATATTTAGATACTTTTTGGAGATGGATGCATGTATGATTTTATTTGAACTATTTGATACGAATATAGATATATCGGAATATAAAATACAATTATCATACAATTTAACATATCATATCTAATTTTAGTTAAAACTGTTTATTTAATCAAATTACATGGGGTAAAAGTTGTGCATCTAAAAAATTGAACACCTTTTTGTTGTAAGGTATGGATATAGATATAGGCTAGTAGCATTGTATAACATTTTTGTAATTTGCCAACATATATGTGCCAAAGGTCCAATCCTTTGCAATCTTTTGATCCCTTTTGATCCCCCTAGCTGGGAAAATTATTCCATATGTCGGCCGTATACATCTGGACAAGAGAGATGAAATATAAGTGTGGACCCCACGACTGCCTTCTTCCCAGCACAACAATTTTTTTTTGATGAAAAGTGAGCCGTAAAAGTTTAATTACAACAGAGTCATCCAAGCATTGCATTCGAATGTCCAAAATATCATTAAATATCAATTATGTAAAAATAATAGTGAATAAAATCTAATTGGCTCAGATATGGAAAAATAACGAATAGAATAGCTATGTAGCATGGGGACAAGATACGATATACGATATATGAATACGTGATTCACAATTTTCAAAAAATATAATTTTTAATAAATTAAATATACATACCAAATAATATATGTATGTAAATATATATAACAAGAAGGGCATTTAGTCTAGTGGTATGATACTCGTTTTAAGTGCGAGAGGCCCGAGTTCGATTCTCGGAGTGCCCACACAAGATATACAACAAAAAAGACCCATATATCACATACCATAAAAAGTTTAGAACAAGTCATTAAACGAACAAGTCATTAAACGCATATTTCAATAGTTAAAGCTAATATATCATATACCATAAAAAGTTCAGAACAAGTCATTAAACACATGCTTCAATGGTTAACTCTTTAGATATTTAATATTTACATATAGCCAAAGAGACCTCACTTGGCTTCACTATGAGCATCACAATTTGATGCCTTTAATACCGTATCAATCTAATGTTAAGAATATAACAATGCTTAATATTATAAACAATGTTGTAAAACACGTATTTGTTCTGGAGGTATTTAACGTTTAATTGGATTATTCGGTGATTAAACGTTTTATACAGATTATATGGCCCCATATATTTTATATTATTTTAGTATATATAAAATTATGATAAATATATAGAATTATAGATATTGAAAATTTGAAATATACCCGTGGCCTAAATGGCAGGACGTCTGAACAAAATCGGATGATTGTGGGTTCGAATCCCACTGGGTATGTATTTTTGTCAATGGAATTTTTTGAAACACAATATATAACGTTCGCTATACAACAAAAAATAGCTCGTACCATAAGACAAATTACACCGCAGTGCAACATGAAACCCTGTAAATATAAACAAACACTAGAGCATACATGCTAAAACATAAAAACAAAACACCAAATTAACATATAAATGTCTTATGTCACTGCTCACTGTCACATAAACATAAGCAACCACAAAAGGCATACATATTACAAATACCTTCAAAATCAATAAAATATCAAACCGTATAATCACTGTTTAAAATTGGATAAACACCGTTTAAATACTGTTAAAATTGAATAAATATCGTTTAATCACCGTCTAAACCGTATAATAACCGTGCAAACGTTTTGACCGCATAATTGACTGTTTAATGACTTTACTGTTCGTTTCGTCACCGTTTACGTTTAAACAGCCGTTCAAACCGTTTTTTAAACACTGATTATAAACAGTAACAACTAATAAATTAATAAAAACACTCATAATTTAAACTATCAACTGCTAAGAAACAAATAGAGCACAAAATTTAAATTATCAACAACAAAGAAACCAAAAAAGCACACTTATTATTATTATAAATATTATTATTATAAATAGTGTGAATGTGTGTGAGATGGGAGAAGGGGGTTATCTGAAAGAGAGACTACAATTTATCTTTGAGAGAGAGAGAGAGAGACTGACTGAGAACGAGTTGAGCTCGAGATCGAGGTGGCGAGTTGAAACTGAGATCGAATTAAAAAAAAACGCTAGATTTCGAATATGCTCAAGTGGTGAGATGAAGTCGATGGCGAAGTGGCGTCGTCGGCGAGATAGAGGAGCTTAAAGGGTGCAGAGAGGCTACGAGCTTGGAGGAAGAGGAGGCAGAGAGGTTTCGTTCGAGCGTAGAAGCCATATAATTTGGGGATTTCTGTGTAAGTAGTAGGGTATTGGGTTCGAACCCGACCCATTTAACCTTTTCAAAACCAAAGTTCTTTTCACCTGATTCGATCCGCGACTCGGGAACGCGAATCGGCGCTGGCTCCGAGCGTTTCCATCCATTTTTTAATTTATAATTAAAGGAAAATGTCGATTCGCGATTCCCGGACATGTTTCCGAGCATTTCTGATCCCGAAACGTGTTCGGGAACGATACGTGAGGCGATTAGGAGTATCCGTGCTTCATAGTAGAATAGTAATAAAGTTAGCTGTACGATAGCTGGACAAAACCCTACTGTAGTTAACTATATTTAGCATTTATACTCTCTCAAGAAATTTATTAGCGCCTTTCCTTGAACAAAATTCTTAGGAACATTTAAATTTGACAATAGAGTAACCAAAAAAGGTTTTTAAAGTTTAATTAGATTATTTCGGTTGTTTGCTTTTAAGTATTCTTAATAGGTTTTGGTCGATAATTAAAGGGGCAGCGCTAATAAATCACTTTAGGAGGTATAAATGGAATAAACTAAACTGCGTGAAGAAAAAGAAAAAGAAAAGAAGAGAGCACTATAAAATATGAAATGCAATAAAAATTTGAAAATAATTAAATTTATAAAATTTTCATATCTTGTGAAAGAAGAGGAATTCAATCTTTGGCAGTCAAGGCCCCAGGTTAATCAAGAAAATAGGGATTGTAAAGTGAAAAACTTACAAGTAGGAAGAGGGTGAACTGATATTGGATCCAAAATCTCCAATCCTCTCCCATATTATATGTGGTGCTTAAGTGGTAGCATGTCAAATTCTACTTCCACATATAACATGTATCTGGCTCATGCATCGCTGATTGCTTAGACTTGATCCATCTTGCAATGTCCAATTGGACTTTTTGCGTTCATTATATTCGAAATTTCTGTCATTCCAGTAAAACAATGTGGTTTTGTGATGCTTGCCTAGACATATGTTTTTAGTGGGTAAATTTTGTAAAACACCTTAGCTTTTAAGGGTTTTCATGACAACACTAATGAACTTTAGGAATGACATGAAACCCTCTGGAATTAGCACTGTAATCTGAAACCATTTGATTTAAGACTGATTTAAGAAGATTTAGATTTGGATTCAAGACGATTCATCGGAGATAAAACATTGAGAATGAGTGGTTTTAAAGAAATGACCTTTTTTATTTTGCACCTTTAAGCTTTGATATTTCTAAAAATACCTTGTTATTTCTAAAACACTACCCAAATCCGAAAACTTAACTAAAATACACCGCATAGTTAAATTTCATTCAATTAACATCCGAATTCCGTCAATCAGTTGTTAATTAAGATTATTATAGTAATCAAATTCCATTACTCAGTGGTCAACTCCATCTAGGGGCTGAGAAAGGAGAGGAGTTGCTCGTGGCAGGAGAAGGCAGAGGAGGCCATGACAAGGATGAAGGTGGTGACGTGGAGGGAGATGGGGGAGAAAAGAGACCTTTTTTTAGAAAATGGGGATAGGAGGCTTGGTGGGGGGTGAAGATAGGGCTCACCTCGTTAACGAGGAGGCTTCACATGTAAATCGTGTGAGGGGTTGTGAGGTTGTCGCCATAGCCACTGAGGTCAAGGAGGAAGTAGAAACCCTAGATTTTGTGGAAGAAGATATAAATGGTAGGTGAAGTAATTAATATTTTAATCCAACCATGATTAATCTATCCAAACCGCTAAACTGACATGAAACTAACAGAAAGGTGTTGTTTAGTTAACGAAGAAGATTTATGTATGTTTTTAAAAAATAGCAAGTTTATAGTGTGTTTTTAAAAAAAAATATCAATGTTTTGGGGTGCAAAAAAAACCCTAAAAATAATAGTCAAAATTGCAGGAAATGTCCTAACTTTCAGGATAGCAAGAAATACCCCTTGTTTTCTAAAACTTGAACTTTGTTAGTCCGGTTTTAATTTATTCCTAAAATGCCTTTTGTTTAAGTTTAAAAAAAAAATCTTCTTTTCATCACTTCAACATTTTAATTATTTGCCTATAGTGTTCCCAAAATGCTTTTTATCAAATATGATTTCCGTATATCCTCTCAATATCGTTTCATCCAAAAAAAAAAGTAGTTTTTTCAGTGTTTTAAAAGACGACCGTTTTAGCTGCTCATCTTTTTAACGTTTAAGTGTGGTGTGGTGTGTGTGTGTGGGTGGGGGTGGGGATATGCTCAACCTATTACTCGGGTAACCACATTCGATTTCTTATTGGTTAGGGTCCTTTGAAATTTTATGGTTATGGTATTAGTGTTTTTACCATCACCCTATATTTTGATGTTTAAATCTGTATAAAGTCTTATAAAGAATAAGTATGTATGCATATGGAGTGATAATAACATCAGTTTCATATTCCTAATTCTTTTCATGTTGTATAGTTATACTTTTTCAATCTGGCCAAGACTTTGAATTGGGGTTTCCGAGTTTAACACTTACTTTGAGCCTGACACTTTGTGATGGAGCTCTGGATCTCCTTCAGATGTTACCTTCCGTTGATCTGCGGCGAGTGGAGACAGGCGGCTGAGATTGAGTTGGTAGGCTGCCTCCCAACTCAATCTCAATGGGCTTGAAGTGGTTGAAGCCGAGCTACCTGCAAGGAAGTCCCGGGATGGTTGTGCCACCGAGGACCTTCTGAAGATCAAGTTAGACTGGCTAAATGGGCAGAGTAGCGGCCTATTGGGGTAAAAGTGCCTTACCTGAGTCGTCTGAGAGAGGGGTTTATATAGTTGCAGCCATGGGCTGGCGAGCGCGAGATTCACACCGGCCGTTACGCCCCCGGCGTTACGACCGTGTGAAAGGCGGGATTCCCCGCTGATGAAGAGATGCGCTTGTTAATGGGGGAACGCGATGGCGTGGAACGCGGGATCGTGGGCAGCGGGTATCTCGCATCTGGCACGATTCGCGGAGCCGTGACGGAGACGCCTACGATCGGTGCCGTGGGCCGGTTGGTGAGACCGAGGAAGCTAAGCTCGGCGGGAGCTCGGGAACGAGCGGGAGGCCAAGCGAGCTTGATTCAGTGATAGCTCGGAGATGAGCTAGAGGGCTGAGGGAACTCAGCGTGTGGGAAGGTTCGGAGGCGAGCCGGCGGTCGTTTGTAAGGCGAGCATGGGAGTGGTCTGGAAGGCCATCGAAGGTCGGGAACATCCTCGGGCGAGGGCCCGGGGCATGCTTCCAATGTACCGTTCTTGATCCTTTCTTGTAGGCTCTGAGACACGTCACTTGCCACGTGTCATGATCTGGGGAGTGCTTAATACCGAGCATGATCACTTTGACTTCGATTTGGAGACTTTGAGGCTTCGACTTTGAACAACTAGGGTTTTCGACTTGGAGACTTAGACTTCAAGCTTGGAGGAGATACGATTTTGGTTTTGAAGCAAGGGATCAAGCAACTACGATTTTTGAGTTTTACCTTTAGATTTCAAAGCTAAGGTTTTCAAGCAGCTACGGGGTTGAGCTTCAAGCAGCTTTGGGTTTGAGTTTTCCATTATGTCAGAAAAATCGATTTTAACTTCAAAATTGGATTCGAGAGGGGCTCAAGTATTTAAAAGGAGTTAAAACCCGTTAGAACCAATGACAAATAATTTACAGAAAATAGCAAAACAACATCAAAATAAGGCTTGTTGATTTCTCGGCAGCTGAAGTTTTTGGTTGCTGCTCGTGAAACACTGCTTTCTTTGCAAAACTCACCTCTCTTAATTTCTTTTGTCCTAAATCTATAGCAAAATAAAAATTAAAATGCCAAGGGAATCCAAAACCTATAGCAAAATAAAAATAAATAGATATTTTATATTATAACAGGTTACAAAATTATCCTCCAATGTACCGAAACCTTGAAGCTACGGTAAAGGTTTTAAAATATAATATTTTATTCCAATAATAGTCGACCTTAGCCCGTGTTGAAGAGCGAGTTATTTGGATGGCTCCGGATTGCCAAGGGAATCCAATGACCCATATCAGAGTAAAACAAGGGTTCCATGCTTGTGATGACTGACGAGCAAAGTCGAATGGCTTAGACTTATCTAGCAAAAAACAAGGGTTCTATGCTTTCACTGCGTGACTGCTGAAAAGTGCTAACCATAGCTTCACCTGCTTGCAGTGACAGTGTAAATACCAATCTTTTCTCCTACAACTCATAATGTGGATGCCTAATTATTCATCTATTTTTTCATTTATAAAAGAAAAATACATTTCAATTCATATAGGTTTTTTCTCGTTTCTTATTCTCAAACATAAATAAATAGGGATGTACATGTCATTTATAAATTTTTAAAATGGCTCTGGTCAGCTTTGAACGCCACTGCAGCCTAGTCGTAAAACCTTTTTGCAACCCAACACAAGATTTGTTTAAATCCGCTTGCATCATGCTTCTAACCATAGTTCGAGATGATAATAATAATAACTTGGGTAAAAAAAAGTTCAAGTAATTTATTTGATTCTCTCTCGACTTAGTTGCAGTTTCATAGCTTGTTGAGGTTGAAAATGAGACATGAGATCATTGTTTTCAAGTCGAGCTCTAGACTCGTCATATAACCTCATATCGGACACGGTCAAAATTTATAGTAACAACAAAATAATAATCCATACCTGAAAATTTCTGAGGCCAGTGGCATGAATCTTCTTTGATTCAACCATGTCAAAGGCCTACGTTTTCAAATTAGTTGACAAGTTGAACCAGCATATCTTTATCAGCCATTTTCATCCATATCCTTCTCGGTAAATTGTCAAAACCCCTCAAGGCATGTTTCCCGCTGTGACGAACCCCTCAAGAGATTCTCGCCAAAAGCCCCCCCAGTCGAAGCCCATGGTTTTTAAAAGTCCCCAGCATACCTTTTGATAATTAGAGTTTAGTATATGCCCATTTGATCTATGTTTGTACAGCTGTGTTTTGTACTTGTGACAATTGACAGCCAAACATGTGATATCTAAAAGGTTCTTATCTAAGCGTTGCTTGAGATATCTATTCAGTTTCATGTTAGTTTTCATGATGTATTTAAAGGGTTACATGAGAAATCTCATCAATTTTCTGATATATCTAACCAGTTATCTGATATATCTAACCAGTTACATGTGATATCTAATTAAATCGGTTTTCTGAGATATCTAACCAGTTTTATACATTTGTCTAACCAAATCTTGAGATATCTATTCAGTTTCATGTTAGTTTTCATGATGTATTTAAAGGGTTACATGAGAAATCTCATCAATTTTCATACATTTGTCTAACCAAATCTTGAGATATCTAAACATTTCATGTAGTATCTAACCAGTTAGATGAATGAGTTTTCTAAGATATCTAACATGTTATTTGAGATATGTAATCAATAAACTACAAACATAACAAGCTATTAACAATTATTTGTGCTACCAGCAGGCTGTGTGGTGATGGTTTGGGCGGGGATTGGTGGCGAAGTGGTCAATTGCGACCTAAGTGGCCTTCTTCTTAGCCTCTTTCACTGATTTCAAAAGATTGACGGCGTGAAATCCGATATTAATAACGGCGACAGAGGCGCGAAATCGAGGGCCTCCATCAGCGTCGCCGTTGCCTGCATCGCCCCCGGTGCCGCCGATTCCGCCGTCGCATCCTTCATTGATGGAAGAAAAATAAAAGGGAGGGCGTCACGTCACAGTTGGAGAGGAGAGGGCAGAAGGAGGGAGAGGAGAGCGATTGGTGGAGAGCGAGATCGGGGGTGATAGAAAGACTGAGATATAGAGGAAGAGAGAAAGATGGCAAATCTCAGTTAAATGACTTAAAGATCATACGGCAGGTGTCTCCATCATGATTACATTACATACGTTAATGTCAATTTGGTGAGTATCTTCTTTGTGGTTTAGAGCAACCAAAAAGGAAAATACACACAGAGATGATCACTTGTCCGTTATTTTTAAAAAAAAAAATCCCCAATTTTGTTCACACATAAAATAAAAGGTTGCACAATTGTTAAAGGGCGTGTGCTTAAACCTGAAAGTTAAACAGGGAATTAGAATTTACATGTTCCAGAAATATGTTGGCTCTTATTAGTTCTTCATATATGAACATAATATCATATGACACACACACTTTATAAGAATTTGGAGGATGCAAATTGGCCTTTAGGATCATAACAAGCTCATCTTTTTTTATAAACCATGTATTTAAGGATCATAACAAGCTCATCTTCTTAGCGGACAATATTTGTGACGTCCTTCGTAATGTAATGCCCATTAAATATAAAGGCCTCGACTGTCCTACAATCTCTTGCATTATAGACGACAAAGTCATAAATAGAGCTTTACTAAACCTAGGAGCTAGTGTGAATCTTCTGCCTTATTCTGTTTATAAGCGGTTGGGATTGGGTGAGTTTAAACTCACCAAGGTCACTTTGCAATTGGCCGACCAATCTGTCAAGACTCTTATGAGTAAGATCGAGAATGTGTTGATTAAAATTAGGGAATTTATATTCCATGTGGATTTCATTGTTATAGAAACACAACCCGTATCTAATCCTAAAAATCAAATTCCTGTAATTTTTGGTCGACCTTTCCTAGTCACTTCAAATGCATTGATCAACTATCGCAATGGTTTCATAAACTTTCTTTTGGAAACATAACAATTGATCTTGACTTCGAAAACTGCCATCTTGAGCAATGCATAGAGGAGAAGCTATGTAATGAAGAGCTTGTTGACTTTGACGATTCACTCCCAATAGCATATGTGGGAAAGTCCCCACTTGAGCCCCTATTTGTTGAGCTTAGACCTCTTTTGCGATCGTCAATAGAGAAGGTATCACCATTAAAGCTCAAGCTCCTCTCCTCTAATCTAAAATATTCTTATTTAGGTTTGAATGAAACCCTCCCAGTTATTATCTTTGCATATCTTATTAAGGAGAATGAGAAGGTCTTATTATCTATTCTTAAAGACAATAAGGAAGCTATTGGGTGAACTACGGCGGATATCAAGGAAATTAATCCAACTATTGTGCAACATAAAATTCACGTGATAGAAAACGCCAAGTCAGTTAGATCTCCTTAACGCTGTTTAAACTTGGTAATGAAAGAGATGGTGGGGAAGAACATAATAAAATGTCTTGATAATGGTATTATATACCCTATCTCAAATAGCACTAGGGTAAGCCCTATTCATATGGTACCTAAGAAATCGGGTATTACAGTGGTTGAAACCACACGAATAAGCTCGTACCTATCCGCACGCAAACCAGATGGCGTATGTGTATTGATTATTGCAAGTTGAATGCCGTAACAAGAAAAGATCACTTTTCGTTGCCTTTTATCGATCAGATGTTGGAGCGGTTAGCCGGTCATGAGTATTATTGCTTTCTTGATGGATATTCTGGTCATAACCAAATTCCTGTTGCGTCCGAAGACCAAAAAAAGGCCACCTTTATATGCCCTTTTGGCACATTTTCTTATAGACGAATGCCATTAGGATTATGTAATGTATCCGCGACTTTTCAGCGGTGCATGATGAGTATATTCTTTGATATGATGGAGTGCTTTCTTGAGGTATTTATATATGAATTTTCAGTCTTCGGAGATTCTTTTGATGCGTGTTTACATCATTTAGAGTTAGTGCTCCAACAATGCAAAGAGAAAAATCCAACACTCAATTGGGAGAAATGCCACTTTATGCTGAAGCACGGCATTATGCTAGGCCGTATTATTTTACGAAAAGGCATTGAGGTAAATAAATCTAAGATAGAAATAATTTATAATCTATCTCCTCTCAAAACTTTAAGGATATAAGGCCATTCCTTGGACATGCGGAATTTTATAGACGCTTTATCAAGAACTTTAGTAAAATTATTAGACCCTTGACTTCTCTTTTGTTGGATATGTATGCCCTAGAGGCCTATATTGTATAGGATATTAGGGATATATATGTACAGGACAATCTTGCTCAGTTGTTTGGTATACTATTTGAGTTGTCTTAATCTGAACATGCGTATTTGTTTTTCTTACTGCTTTGTATTGCTTATATATACAGTAGTAGACTATTTTGGTTTGTCTTTATCTTAACATATGCTTATATTATACTCGATATCACATATGGTGGATATATGTTGCTAAAGCCCGTAGGATTTTGCTTGACTACCAGTGTTATAATGGTGATCATACTTGTGGGAGCTGGGTAGTTCATAACCACATCCTTAAAATTCCCAAGTTGCAGGAGTATCGAGATCGGACATCGATATTCCAGAGTAACCTTCTGTATATGTTTCTACACCCTGACGAGAGACCGTGGTTGGTCCTACAACCATTAGTGTGATCACCTAAGATTATCTATAAGTGCTTATTGGGGGTGAGTACACTAGACGGACTCGCCGAGAACCTCTAGATGGTATTATACCTATCGTCAGATAGCGGTTCTCAGGTGACATGAGTACATGTTAGTCTTTAGAACCGAGATCATCATTTGTCCCGTGAGTTCCCACTGTGCTTTGATCACTACCCTACCACGGCTTTACTGAGTCGTGCAAACAGCTTTTGGTTGGGTACAGTCCCGAGCCATATAGAGGCAGTGAGTGATTTTCAGGGATTCATCTCTCCCGGTATTAGGAGTCGATATCGCACTGTGTTCGGTTGGCCAGAACCATAAGATCTTGGCCAAGCCAGTTGAGATTTACTGATGGTTAGATTAGTAGTTTCTCGGATTGGTCCTGAGCCACATCGACACGACTTATCGGGTCAGTAGGGGTCTGACGTTTACCATCCCCTAGACCTGGTATGCGACACTCTTAGACGAAGAGACCGGAATGTACGGAGATTGTCACGGATAGGTTCAGTAGGGGTTCGGATGAGCTTGCTCGTCGGTCTTCCTTTCGACAGGTACCTGTGTAGCCATTACGTATAGCTAGTATCACTGACGTGCTTGTGGTTAAACCTACTGCCAGCGTACTGTCGAGTCTTTAGAGTTCCACACAGAGGGTTTTCCTGGTTCAGGCAAAATGATGTAGTGGCCGTATATTGATACGTGCAGGGTTCTGATCGAATGATAATACTAGCCAGTTTAGGATTAAGCCGGATTATTAAATCATGTATTGATTTAATAATTTACATATACATATTTCGATATGTATATTCTAGTGTTATCCGGGCTTTCGATCGGATGGTTGATAATACTAGTCGGCTTAGGATTAAGCTGGATTATTAAATCAGGTATTGATTTAATTATTTACATATACACATTTCGATATGTATATTCTAGTATTATGTTTTTTGTATTATTCTACCTTTTTGGGTATTCGTATTTTGATACGAATACGAGTATGTATATACGGTAGAGTGTATTCCGTATTTATATGGAAGAAATTCTGGAAGGAGAACACCTCATTTCCATGGTTTTTCATATATTGAAAATTGAAATGAGGTGGAGGGGTTTGGTGGCAAAGAGAGTGGTGTAAAGCATGGTTGAATAGGGTAGACAAATGAATTTATAATTCATTTGTCTACACTATTCAAGTATGGTTGGATTTTATTATTGCAAAAATCTTTTGATATAACCATGCTTGCATTTTATTTTGTGATGAATTTTTTCCATTCATACCATTCTCTTTCTCTCACCATTCTTGAGCTCCTTCTTCTTTTTCACCCTACACTCCCATGAGTTGAGAATCAAGGGTGAAGAGAGGAACAAAAATTACTAGAACCGCATACTATATCACTAGACACTCTAGATTAGCAATCTAGTGCCTTTAGTTGCTCCACTAGGTTTTTGAGTGGAGATAGAGCCATGAACCGCATCTCTTGGGTGGATCATCTTCGACGAAAGAGGACCCGCGGTCAAGCTCGATCACGGAGGCCCCATAGAGCTGAGAAAGAGGGTAGAAGACCGAAAGACACGGATCGTTCAGTATAACCCTTTTTCAGAGTAGCTAGATCAGTTTACTAGTTTCATATTTGGTTAAATTCTACGTAGTCGTTTCCAGCGCTAGTTTTTTTAAAAGTTAAAGTTTTTCATTTTGCAACGGCCGTGGTTGGCGGCCAGGGCGTTAGGAACCCTAACATGGTATCAGAGCCACCCAAATATTAGAAACTAGTAGTAGACGATGATTTAGTTTCAAAATCGAAAAATTCCGATTTTCAAAACTCGCTCTCTGTCCAAAAAAATTTTTGGTCTCTGAAATTTTTTTAAACAAGTGCAGAGGCTTACTCTTGATGTGTATATGACACACAATGAAAACGAGGCAAAACCACCGTAGAAAAACTGCCCAAATTCACCAAAAGCCCGCTACCGGCGGTTCACTATTCATGTTTGGTCCTCGTTTTCATCCAGTGTCTTGGGATTTGGAAATTTGTATTTTTGGACTTGTTTGATTTTCCCCAGATTTCACTTAGTGTTATCTTTACTTTGGGGCAACTTAAAAAGTTTAGAACTTGAAACTTTTGTATCGTTGATCTCTGTGATGTTGTGTATGTGTTTTCAAACGTTGTTTAATTGCTATATGTCATTTAGAAGAGCTTGCACATACTTGCTTCTGCTGCTGTAATGTTTATATATATGATGGTTTATTCGGATTGTCGTGTGGGATAGCCCCTAGTGCAATAGTAGTTGTGCAGTTTTGATTCATTTGTATATTCATTATTGCGATCCGACATGCGTACTGCCATTTCCGTCAGTTTGTATATTCTTTTATTGGGGTATGGTCGGATTGAGATCGATGTCACTATTGTATATATATTTCTTTTCTATACTAGGATTACCCCCCGGAGGAGTGTTCGAGTAGCCGGGTTTTAGAGGGTAACGCGGCCCCATCTCATGGTGTTGAGACCGGGGTTGTTGGGGTCAAAATTTACACCCCGATTGACCAAGTCAAAATCAAAGTCAACCCCAAGCCAAGTGGGCCCAAGCCCAGGTCAAGTGGGCCAATACCCAAGTCGAGCTCGAACATGAAGCGGCCGGCCTCCCCCCAGGCTAAAATAAAAATTTTGTAATAAATAATTTTGGTGTGTTTCCTTTTTTATTTTTATGAATAAATGTAAGAAAAATGGGCATAAAGCCAAATTTTTGTAAAGCCCATGGCTTATGTGCAGAAAGAAATAGCACATGAGATATAGGATGGGCAAAATGCCTTTTTTGTAAAGCCCAAGGGGCTATATATAAAGTGTATAGCCTATAAAACCAAAGATAATGAAAATATCTCAACCACTTTTTCTCTCCCTAAAAAATTCTAGGGTTTGTGCCTCTTTCCCTTTCCTCAAGGTTCTAAAACCTTTTTCCTCTTTTGAATTAAGTCAAGAGTTTAACTCTTCCTTTCCCAAAAATAAATAGTTTTTCACCACAAAACCCACAAAGGGGAACCTAGATTTTCCATTAGATCTCGAAAAGAGGAGATTTTAAAATCTCACCATCCCTTTCGCCCAAGATCCGGCCAACCGAGAGGAAGAAGAAGGAGACCCACCTCCAAAAATCCCATGTTGGGAGGATCCAAGGCTCAAAGGAAGAGCCAAAGATTCGTAGGAGTTTAACTCCTTTCTAGATCTGTTGGAGTTTAACTCCATAAATTAAATTTCAGTTAGGATTTCAACTCCAAAACCCCTTAGGAGTTCAACTCCCCAACCTAGGGGCTAAGCCCCTTTCCGCTGGTGTTTCCCGCGGTTGCGTGTCGCGCACGTGACTCGCGGACGCCCAGCGGTCACGTGCCGTGCACGTGACCCTTGGGTGCCCAGCAATCACGTGCCGAGCACATGACCCGTGGGTGCCCCGCGGTCACATGCAGCACGTACCCCACGGACGTCCAACGGTCGCGTGCATGGCACGTGACCCGCGGGCGCTAAAGCTCCCAATGGTCATGTGCAGCGCATGTGACCCCGGGCACTAAAGCGCTCACGTGCGTGCACATGACCTACAAGCACTAAAGCGGTCGCATGCAGCGCATGCCCCACTGTCGCGTGCAGCGCACGTGACCCGCGGGCACTGTAGCACCCACGCGCGCCCCACGCGACCCGCTTAGTGCCCACTGGTCGCATGCAGCGCACGTGACCCGTGGGCGCCTCACGGTCGCGTGCTGCACACGTGACCCGCTGGCACCCAGCGCCCACGTGCTGCACACGTGACCCGCGGGCGCCAAGCGCTCACGTACCAGGCACGTGACCCGTAGGCACCATGCGCCCACGTGCCATGCACGCGTCTTTAAGATGCCCTTCACCCCTCATTTTTCATGCACTCCACACCAAAACACGTCCCTCGTTGGGAAAACTTTTCTAACGGGCCGCTGCCCCGCACCCCGCAAAGAGGTTACTAGCCCCCTTGACCCCCAGCCCGCTATCCGGGTAGCGGGACCCCCATAAAACTTTGCGGGGCCCCTGATATATCCAAAACCCCCTTTCAAAATACAACACACGTATACTGCACATTGAGTTCGCATGATCAGTTTGACCCGTCAATCGGAGGTTCCCTCGCTCCAAAAGCGAAGGGTAATTAACATCAGCTTAGTCTGCGACTGTCGGAGATTTGGATCCCCACAATCAATAAACCCCAGCCTACCCTAGGCAGGTGGAATCTGTAGTACGCCTGACAAGCGCGTGCGTATTCCCATCTCAATGGGGTGACGAAAAACACCCTACAAATTCTGGCATGCCCGGTGGGACCTTTCTCTCTTTCCATATCTTGGGTCAAGCGTTCATGCGAACTCATTTAACATATACACCAATGTTTGTACTGAAGTAATGTTCCTTTAATGCAGCAATCGACTTTCAACGACAATGTCTCCCAAGACGAATTCAGCTTCCAACGCGACCCCGATCTCATACGTGGTCAAGATCAATGCTCGTGTGGTTCTCCTCGCAAGCCTCAATCGACAGTGGGAGGAACTGCCCCACCAGTTTGGTTCCGTCATCATCTGCCCTGCCGGAAGCGCTCATCTGGCAGAAATCCCGACAAAACAGGTGGCCAAGCCGGTCTCAAGGGGCAAGAGGTCGAACGTTGTGATCGCTAAGGCACCACGACCGAAACTTAAGACGGTGTCTGAACAACTCTCTGGTGCTCCAGCTGGGGGCAAGACTTTCGGTACAAAGGGCAACATCAAACGTTGTGGACGAGCTCAGGCGATGACTCCAACAAATGCACAATCAGGCGTATCTCCAAAGCCCTTCATCACCCGGTCTACGGCGACTTCCCGAAGAGCCTAACCAGCCAAGTGCTCAAAACAGAAAGGCTGAGACAGAAGCGGCTCAGGTATCGAGCCAACAAGAGGGCCAGGACTCCGGCCAAGTGGAATCCTGTGAGATTCCAAGAGCAGAGTCATTCTGCGACGATGGCTGAGTTGACCGTAGAAGTCAGCAATTCTTTCGAACCTCTGAAGTGGGTTCAGAAAAATGCTATGACTGCTAGAGTCAAGAAGACATCGGTCCGAACAATGCCACGAAGGGACGTGTCCCAGCCCCAAAAGAGAAAGCATGACACCATCTCTTTAAGTGTCTATCAGGCGCTCTATGCAGCGCAAAAAAAGCGGGGTAAAACCAAAAAGGAAGCGTCAGCACAATTCAAGAATCCGGCCAGGCCTGCCGCCTTCAGTCGACTGCCCGTTACCGAAACAGGAGGATCAAGACAACGATCTGTGAAATCAGCCGCCGATAATAAAAAGACGGCTGGATATGTTATCCATACGGTCTATATGCCGAGCGGATGCCCCAGCGACAACCTTCGTAGCAAAAGCAAGGATGGGGCCACCACATTCCAAGCCCAATCTGGCTTGAATGTGGTTGCCGCATCCCAAGAACAGCCGCCTCCACTGGATGATGAAAACCCTCTCGATGAGGATGATAGGCAGAAATACCCCTCAGTCCATGTAGAGTCAAGCTCGGACAGCGAGGAAGAGCCGACTTTCCACCCCAGAACCGCAGAGCAAGAGCTGCTTCAAGAGCTTCGAAAACAGCTCAGGAGCAAAGATAAAGAAATGTCTAAGGTTTACTCCAAAATCGACAACTTGACGAACGTTGTGATGCAGCTTACGGCTCAAATTGCTTGAGCACCTCCCAATCAAGCACAAGTCGCTACTCATGAGCCGGGTGATGACAACCTGAAGCAGCCGATGCCTGTCCCTTTGGGTCCAAGATTGGTCGAGTCGCACGAAAGCCGGCCACATTCCGCTGCTGGGGACGCCTTGGCCCCAGATAGCACTATCCCACTAACACAAGATCGGATAATGGATTTGGTCACCAGCAAGGTTAAACAATTGGTGGCCGAAGCCGAAGCTCAGAAAGAAATTAGCAGTAGTGGGCGGCCATACCCCGCACAGTACGATTTGATTGAGTTCCCCAGCGGTTACATCATTCCTAAATTAGGAAGGTTTGACGGGATGGGAAACGCAAATCAGCACATCGCCTACTTTAAAGCATCGTGTGGAAATACAGGGGGCAATGATGCACTTCTTCTTCGTCAGTTTGTCAATAGCCTGACCGGTGTCGCTTTTGACTGGTATGTGAGTATACCAGACGGGTCCGTCATTACCTTTGCCCAAATAGTGATAAAATCTCCATTGCCGACCTTGTGAGGACCAAGCGGGGAAAAATGAAAGCAACACTGACTTTATCGCCCGATAGCGTAATCTCACGGTTAAGTGCGAACCACCGCTGGAGTAAGACCAGTTCGTCAGCCTTCTCGTTGGGAACCTCAGCAATTGGATGGTCCCATTCTTGTGTACACCAGGCCTCAAGACGTTTCAAGAGCTAAACAAGAAAGTCCAAATGCTGGAACGCTCGAAGCAAGAGTCTACCCCGGACTCTCAGAGAGACAATAATTGAAAAAGCAAGCGGAATGACAACCGTAGAAGCGGGAGTTCCAGCAGTACCAATGTCTTCAATGAGTCCGACAATGAAGGCGAGCGAAGGGCAGGCGATTCCAAAACCAACCGGCCTTGAAAGCCATTGCTGGGAGGAGAAGGTCTTTTCTTAGGGAAGAAAAAGAACAAGATTTACTCTTTCAGAAGGGACAAGGTCCGCAAGATATTCAAAGATGCCTTGAACAATGGTCTGCAATTGCCGGAGTCGAAGAGATCCCACGAAGCAAAAATGATCGACAATCCCCTGTATTGCCCGTACCACAAAGTAGTGAGCCATGCGATTGAGGATTGCTATATCTTCAAAGACTGGGTCGAGAAGCAGTACAAGGCTGGAGAGATCGAGCTGTCCAAAAGTGAGTTGGTGAACAATCAAGTTGCAACCACCAAATTTATACGGACAAAAGCTGAAGCCTTCTGGGAGCAGACAGCTGGACCCGCTGCCCTGATAAATGAAACAGACTCGCCGCAGCCTCCGTGGAGTACGCACATATCTAATAAGACGAAGAAGATGATAAAGCTACTTCGGAAAGAGCCCAGGATGGAATGGGAAGGGCAGAAGAAGCCTACCATTCCAGCTGCTAATGCGGCTCCATCAGGCTCAAAATCCAAAAAGCTCAAGAAGAAGAAAAGTGCAGCTCGGCGCGAAAAAGAGTCTGCAGGGAGATCGACCATTCAAAAATATATCGATTCCCTCGAAGTTTATGAACAGAAGGAAAGAACTCTAATTCAATTGAAGGAGTTCCTCCCTATAAAAGCGGCTGAAATTCTGGAGGAGTTAGAGGAAGACTCCAATGAAGAGATCCCTATAGTGACCTGCTACGCCCTCCATCTTGGCAGCGACTCTAAGGAGGAGCTCTGTTTTCTCGAAGAGGGCGAGGAGCTCGCCACAAGGGCCAACCAAATCCAGCTCAGAAGCGGCAGGGCTCTGCCGCCAAATCAGGGCAATGCCCCAAAAGGAAAGGAAAAACAGGTGGCTAATAAGGAAGATGGCAGAGAACCGGCTAATGAAAACTCAAGTCCTTCCTCAGTGGATTATAATGTCTTGGCTCATCTCCGAAAGCTCCCGTCTCTCCTGAGCATCTTTGATGCCTTGGTCCTATCTAAAGAGTTTAGAGATGTTCTCATTCACGCTCTACAAAACCCTGAATGGTATCAGGCTCGTTTTGCGGAAATTAATATGAAAGAAGCCCAGTACGCTCTACATGTCGCCGCAGTCACGTTTAAGGACGAAGACTTTCTACTGGGAACGGCTGAGCATAATCGGCCGCTTTACGTGACCGGGTATAGCGACGGAGATCGGATTAATCGCATATTGATTAATCCGGGATCCTCAGTGAACATCATGAACTTACGGACTCTGAAGAGTTTGTCAATGGACGTCCGACACCTGTCAAGGGAAAGGATTGTCATTCAAGACTTCAATCAAAACTGCCAGCAAGTTCTGGGGTCTATAGCTTTGCCAATCAAATTTGGGGATCTGCAAACTGAAGCTAAGATATACGTGATCGACACTGACACGTCTTATAAAATTCTCTTGGGACGACCGTGGCTCCACGATTATGGCATCATTCCGTCAACTCTCCATCAATGCATGAAGTATACTAAAAATGGTGAAGAAATACGCATTGACGGAGACATCCAACCGTTCGGTGTGCATGAAGTCCGATATGAAGATTCTCGGTACTTTATGAACCACCAAAATGTTAGGCCACAACTGACTGAGGATAGAACAGCTCCGAAACTCAAAAGCAAGTCTGAGCCGGCTGTCACTTTCAAAGCAGAAAACCCCATGCGCGTCCACGTTTCGGCAGTGACACCAATGAGTCCGATGCTGGAAGTCCGTCCTTCCATAAAACTCGCCCTCATTTCGGTAGCGATACGGATGAATCTGATACTGAAGGCCCATCCGACAGCAAAATCCGCCCCGTTTAGGCAGTGACACTGAAGAATCAAAAGAAGAGGATCCATCTTGCAACAGCTGTGCAAATCGGGCTATCGTGCGAACAACGAAGCTATGAGAGACCTTTGATGTTACTGAAGGGTCCCTAGCCGTCACAAGGGTGCCGAAGTAGATGTGCAAAGAGCTCGATGCACTGTCAGTCTCCGCCGTGGACCAGCTGAAAACTTTCTACGTTCCCGGAAGGAAAAGTGGACAGAAGGGCTTCCTGTTTTATGGGTCAAATCCTGTTGTGCATCCGGACGATTTGTCTGTCGTGTGCCTTCCCTATGAGAGAGGCATAAGAGCCGTCCTCAATCCCAGATACTATGCGCCCGATGAAAGGTTTTCCTAGCACCCTATAATGAGTTTTGAAGCATCACATGTCTCAAAGTATGGATTTTGATCATGCTAAACAAACATGCAAAGGAATCGATCCTAGAAAATTAGGGTTACGAAACATAAAGCTAATCAAGTTAGGGTTTCGAGACTACAACCTTTGTAGCTCCCTTTTTTCTTGACTCCTTAGTCTCTTGGGTGTTGGAAGAAGGTCCTCTTGTAGTCTTCTCACGTCCACGACGATCCACCCGGAGTTTCCCGTCCAACCTTGCAACTTTGAAAAACAAAGTGAACACTCTAAACAAGTTGGCTAAACTTGTGTAGAATGATGTTGTGGCTAAGGATCTCACTTCAAAATCCTATTTTTATGAGTATTTTGCTCTCTTGAAAAAACTAGAAAACAAAGGATCAAGGTTGATGAAGATGATGGCCTTTTGTGAAGAAGAGAATAATGAACCATTGAAAGAGAAATAAAAAATAAGCATATATATATTTTTCATTCCTCATATCCAACCATGGTTAACTCTAAAGATATTATTGGATTAAAGTTAAAAGCATAAAAAGAAAATAAACCATGGGTTAAAAGGTAGGTGAGCATGGTAAGGTTATGAAGAGTGTAGAAACCTTTTATGATTTAACCCATTTTTCATTTCCTTTTTGTTTTAATTTAAAAGCAATAATTATCCATAAAAATAACCATGGTGTGATTCTTATATTGCCACCATTCTCATCGTATAAGCAACCATGATAAAATGATGTATGTATGCATGTGTGCATGCACATCCATATGTGCATGAACAATAATGAATGCATACATGCATGCATACATCCAAAATAAACAAGATAGGATTTGTAGTGAGAAGCCAATGATAAATCAACACTTGATTTACTAATCCTGTCATATTACATACGAACCGACCATAAGCAAGCCACCCAATTAATATACGGTATCCTATACGCGCATTTTAATTGGGTCCAAGCGCATATCGCATACGCGCACCACAACGTTTCGCCTGGACTAGGTAACTCCTTTGTGGGACTCTAAGACTCGTCAATACGCCGGCAGTGGGTGATGATCACATCAAGCACCCCCAAGCCGCAAGCGGTCAGCTAAACGTAACGGCCACCCGGGTATTGAGCGATCAGAAGAAAACAAGCGAACCTGTTACAACTCCCGTCGAGCCATCTGGCAACACTACCGTACAGTCCGGTCTCTTCGTCAGATATGCCGCATATTGAGCCTAGGGACGGTCACGTCGACCCCAATAAATCAATAAGTCGCGCCTGTGAATGGTCTATAACAGATCGAGAAACTACTGATAACACTTATCAGCAAATCTCAGCAGCCCTGGCCAGGGACTTACTGATATAGCCAGTCGGGCACAGCACAACATCAGCTCCCAATACCGGGAGAGACGAAGCTCATTGCCTTCGTGTGTCTCGGGACTGTACCCAATGGCCACCTGTTTGCACGACTCAGTAGAGCCGTGGTAGGGTGACAATCAAAATACAGTGGGAGAACACACAAGACTCCATGACGATCTCGGGTTTACAGACTAACCTGTACCAGTGTCACCTGAGAACTGCTATCCGACGATAGATATAATTCTATATAGGAGTTCTCAGTGAGTCCGTCCAGTGTACCCAGTCACCACTGAGCACCCGTATATGATCTTGATGTCAAACATCGATGAATGTGGGAACATTCATCGCCCATCGTATGGGTCTAGTATCATATACGCTAGTCTACTATGGTATATCAATGCCCCGTCTCGTATACCTTCGACTAGGGACATTCCAGGATATGCTTACAGACTACAAATGTCCCACTAGTATGATCTCTATCATAATCAGAGTAGTCAAGCCAATATCCTCAGGGCTTTATCAGCATGTCTGAATGAATAAAAGCATGATCAAACCAACATGTCAGATAAAGTAGAACCAGATAGCATACTATCATGTCGAGCAAGAATGCATACTGAATATATATACATGTATAGATACATCCACTATCATATAATGGCTTCTAGGGCATACATATATCCAACAATCTCCCACTTGCACTAAGGCCAGTTATTGGCGTATCTCATACCCAACATCTCAAAAAGTCGCTCATGCTGCGGCTGAGGGAGGGCCTTGGTGAATGGATCCGCGGCGTTATTCTTTGTGTCTACCCTCCTAATCTCGATCTCGCGGCGATCAACAATCTCCCGGATCAAATGAAAATGCCTCAGGATGTGTCTGGACCGCTGATGGGATATGGGCTCCTTGGCTAACGCCATGGCCCCATTATTGTCACAATACAAAGGTATTGGATCAATAATGGTTGGAACTACTCCTAGCTCCAAGACGAACTTCTTCATCCAGACGGCTTCCTTGGCGGCATCATTCGCAGCAATGTACTCAGCTTCCATCGTAGAGTCTGCAACGGTATCTTGTTTGGAACTCTTCCAACTCACCGCCCCTCCATTGAGGGTAAATACAAACCCAGAGATAGATTTGCTGTCGTCCTTATCGCTCTGGAAGCTCGAATCGGTAAAGGCCTCCATTCGGAGATCTCCATTACCATACATCAAGAACAATTCTTTAGTCCTTCGCAAGTACTTAAGAATGTTCTTCACAGCCGTCCAGTGATTCTCCCCTGGGTTTGATTGATACCTGCTTACAATACTAAGTGCGTAAGCTACATCTGGGCGTGTACATAACATCGCATACATTATAGATCCCACTGCCGAAGCATAGGGTATAACACTCATGCGAGCTCTCTCTTCATCGGTCTTTGGACAAGAATCCTTGGAGAGAGTGACCCCATGGCAAGCGGGTAAGGCACCCCACTTAGAGTCTTCCATACTAAACCTTTTTAGGATGGTGTCAATGTACCTGGTTTGGGACAATCCCAATAACCTTTTGGATCTATCCCTATAGATCCTTATGCCCAGAATGTATGTGGCATCACCCAAGTCCTTCATGGAGAACCTCAGTGATAAAAAGATTTGACCGACTGTAGCATAGGAATATCATTTCCTATCAGAAGAATGTCGTCCACGTACAATACGAGGAATGTGACAGCTCTCTCTACAGCCTTTTTATAAACACAAGGTTCATCCGGATTTTTGATGAAATCAAACTCTTTGATGACATCATCGAAACAGATGTTCCAACTCCGTGATGCCTGCTTTAACCCATATATGGATTTAAGCAATTTACATGCTTTCCCGCTGCTCCCACTGTCAATGAAGCCCTCTGGCTGATCCATATAAACGCATTCTTCTAAATTTCCATTTAGAAATGCGGTTTTAACGTCCATCTGCCAGATTTCATAGTCGTAGTGAGCAGCAATAGCAAGTAGGATCCGAATGGATTTAAGCATGGCTACGGGAGAAAAAGTCTCGTCATAGTCCAAACCTGGTCTTTGACGAAAGCCTTTCGCCACAAGTCTTGCCTTATAGGTCTCCACCTGCCCATATACACCAATCTTTCTTTTAAAGATCCATTTGCACCCCACAGGTTTTACCCCAGGGGGTACAACGTCCAAAGTCCATACTTTGTTGGTGTACATAGACTCCATTTCGGATCTCATGGCATACAGCCACTTCACCGAGTTTCTACTCGTGATAGCTTGCTGAAAACTGGTAGGATCATCATCATCCATGATACAGTCTTCTCTGTCACCATCAATGAGGAAACCGTAGTACCTCTCCGGTGGGCGAGAAGTCCTACCAGACCTACGGAGTGGCCGAGGTTCTTTAGTTTCTGTTGTAACAGTCGGTTCAACCAAATCGTCATTTGTAGTTTGTGTCTCCAGAACCTCTTCTAGATCCACCACCTTGCCATTATTTTTATTTGTGAAAAACTCTTTTTCCAAGAATGTGGCATATTGAGAAACAAACACTTTTTGTTCCTCTTTATGGTAGAATAGATATCCATAAGAATTTTTTGGATATCCCACAAAGTTACACATAACTGACCGTGTCTCGAGTTTGTCCGGATTCTGCTTTTTAACATAAGCCGGGCAACCCCAAATCTTAATTCTCTTAAGAGATGGTCTCTTCCCATGCCATATCTCATATGGCGTGGTAGACACAGCTTTGGTTGGAACCCTGTTCAGCAGAAACGCAGCAGTCTCCAATGCATGCCCCCAAAACGAGACTGTTAACTCAGCGTCACTCATCATGGACCAGACCATATCTAATAGGGTCATATTCCGTCGTTTTGACACACCGTTGTGCTGTGGTGTGTAAGGAGGAGTAAGCTGAGAGAGAATCCCATTCTCTTTTAGGAAGTTTGCAAATTTTGTACTGAGATACTCACCACCTCGATCTGATCGAAGCATCTTAATACTCAAGCCGGTTTGTTTTTCTACTTCTTGTTTATATTCAATGAATTTCTCAAAAGCTTCGGACTTGTGCTTTAATAAAAATACATGACCGAATCTTGAGAAATCGTCAGTGAATGTAATGAAGTATGAAAAACCGCCTCTAGCCTGTGTAGACATTGGCCCACATACATCACTATGTATGAGTCCTAGGAGCTGAGTAGCTCTTTCTCCGTGTCCGGTAAACGGAGTTTTGGTCATTTTACCCTTGATACAAGACTGGCAAGTCGCATAAGATTTATATTCAAAAGAATTTAAATATCCATCTTTATGTAACTTGTTTAGTCTTGTTTCGTTAATATGACCAAGTCTACAGTGCCAAAGAAAAGCTTCATTTAATTCTGAAAGTTTTCTTTTATTAGTGTGTTGTATACTGAAAACCGTGTGTTGATTTAGGATATATATTCCGTTGTTAAGCGTACCATACCCAACCAACATTTGATTCAGGTGAATGTTCATAACATTGTTCTGCAATACAAAATTATATCCTTCATTGTCCAACAAAGAAACGGATATTATATTACATAGCATACTTGGTATAAAATAACATGGATTTAAAACCAAAATACATCCAGATGGCAACCCTGAGTGATACTCTCCCACTGCGACTGTATGTACATTGGAACCATTTCCAACGCGGAGAGTATGGTCACCTGTCTTCAAAACCTTGCTATTTCTCAGCCCCTGCATAGAATTGCAAATGTGAGAACTTGAACCGGTATCCAATACCCAGGAAGCAGAGTTTATAGAAAAACAGTTTTCAGTCACAAACGCACCTGAAGCAGAAGCATCAACATGCTTCTTCTTGAGATTCAAGTATTCCGTGCAGTTGCGCTTCCAATGTCCTGTCTTGTGGAAATGAAAACATTCGCCTTTCCCCGGGTCTCCAGCTTTGGACTTTCCCTTTCCCTTCACCTTTTTAACTCCACCCTTAGGATTGGTGGGTTTCTTCTTTTTCTTTCCTTTGGCCTTGGCCTTCGGGCGAGAAGAGGAAGACTGTCCAATAGTCATAACGGGAGTTTTTGCTGACTTCATAGTGCTCTCTGCACTCCTTAACATATTAAGGAGTTCAGGGAGTTCCTTCTCCATGCCGTGCATGTTGAAGTTCACTATGAACTGAGCAAAGGTGGAGGGGAGGGACTGCAGAATAATATCTATATATTGTTCATTGTCCATTGTCCATCCAAGGTCCTCAAGCTCTTCTATAAGAGCTATCATCTTCAAAACATGGTCTCCTACTGGTGTGCCAGGGGCCATTCGCATCTGAAACAGTTTCTTGGATGCTTCGTATCGTAATACGCGGGATTGCTCTCCATACAACTCCTTTGTATGGAGCAATATACCGTGAATGTCCATGTCCTCGTGCTGCTTTTGATGTGTATTATCCATCGATGCAAGCGCGAGGCATTTGGCTGTGGCACAGTCAGCGTCCCATGTCTTGCGGACTTCAATGTCCGCAACTGAGGATTTTGGACCTGGGGTGGGCGGGGCTGAAGCCGTGAGGACATATGATACTTTATCATAAGTCAAGGCTATTTTCAGATTCCTCAGCCAGTCTTTATAGTTGGTCCCATTCAGTTTGTTTTTATCTAGTAGAAGCTTGAGTCCAGTCATGGATATCTGCCATTAAGAGAGAGAAAATAATACACTCAGCGAAAGCTCTTGCATAGATTAGATTGGTTATTATCTTATCTAATCGATGTTTCCCACTGCTTTTATCGAGTTTTTCTTTCAAACCTTAAAAAGAAAAACTAGCCAGGATTAATTACAGTCTACAACTTCGCTAACCGTTCAGCCAGGCCAGTGTCGGTACTTTGAGGGAGGTTCCCCGTGCTTTCGCACGGACCTAATTAGAGTAAACCTCGTTTTCCCAGAGGCGGAGCCCCGTTAACACCTTTCTAGACACCTAATGAGTTAGCTAATTGTAAACTGTAAAACTCTCCTAGGAGCAACTATTGCCCACAGTGGAATCGGGATCCAACCATCACATGGAAGGTATGCAATCTCATTGCAAATTTCAACTATTGAAATTCCCGATATGGTTTTTACCCCTAGCACTTATGACCTTAACTATGGTCAACAAATCATAAGTACCAGTCAAGTTCTACCCGTCATTTCTTGATTAGTTAGACCCACTCATATGACCCTTAACTAAGGTCAACAAAGTCATAAGAATGTCCTAATTAATCTGCATCATATGCAATGTAGGAAGACATCACTTAGCTACCGTACACTACGCCTTAATTATAGTCAACAAACGTAGCACGAATACTAAGTACTCTACTTCCTAAAATGACGGAGGGTTGCGAATGATTTTTAAGAAAATCTTTAACGCTTTGAACTTGATATCGTTGTAGAATCAAATGGTTTTCAAAAGGAGTGGCTTAAGCTCCGCAGTTTTGAAATATAGCTTTTTCATAAATAGCCGAGTGGTTTTCAAATCCGATTCTACAACATCTTTTTAGGTTTATTTTCTTTACATTAATCACATTAATGTAATCCCATCATTTAAGTCCTTAAGCCAATCACAGAAAAAGAAACGAAAATAACACGTACGCTTATGCCATCCGCATTCGCCGCAATGTTCCGTTATGCACCGTTAGGTTACTTAACTAATGGCATACCGGGAAGGGACTAGCGCGGGTGTAAAACATAAGCAACGTCTAATATATATCATATATATAATATGTCATTCGTCTCAGATATCACAGAACACAGGCAACAGAAACAAATATATAATGTGGGATATACTAGGACGTCCGTATTTAGTATTTAGCCAATAATAGAAAATACGGATTCCACAGTCGCGATGAATAGCCAAGCCCACACCCCTAGACCCCTACGAGAGCGGCAAGCGACCCTACCAATCCTGGAGTTTAGGAGACCCGGTCTCGACTCCTCGAGATGGCCTCCCACTGAACCCTAGAACCCGGTCACTTGTGCTCCCCTCCTTGGGTCTATCCTAATGCGGAAAAGTAAATAATATACAACACTGGTGACACAACCTCAACCCGGAAGTGCCCCAAATAAAAGAATATTACATTACATTTGAATTTACATGAATGAAAATATAAAACTCTCATCTCACATAAAACCCCCCGCTATTCGATCGCGACAATCCTGCACATCATATCTCAGCAACACATAATATCATATATCATCAACGTAAGTAAGTATGCGTACCCCAATTGTCGTTGATGTATAGCAATGAAATCGGCGATATCGAACATACTACACTTACGGTCATAGAAAAGAAAGTGTAAAACTACAATATTTGGAATCCACATTCTCTTTAGACATCATAAATGCGAAATATCACATATTTCGTATTTCATGCCTAAACTATATGAATTCCACATATTGTATCACATTCCAGATAAACAGACAGTATTAAAGTTTTCGAACGAACGATCAAGTTCCCAAGATTCACTAAAGCTCAACACTTGAGCAGGGTTAAAAAAATCCGAAGTGTGACACAGTAGTAGCGGTCCAGCCGTAGAAGGGTCAAGCCAAGCCTCACACGTGGCACGCCGTACTGCCCCAAACCCTAAAGTTCAAAGGGCAGTTCAAGACGGTCACATAATCGAGTTAAGGTTTGTTGTCTTCTAGAGGGACCACCACAAAAAAGACTTGCACGTATCTCCAAAGTATTTAAACCCCGTGAATAGTGAGCAAATGATAGTTGTTCGAACACTTCAATACTTTCTAGTTTACCCGGAAAAGGAAAAGAAATGAAAATTCCGATCGAAACGACGAGTCTAAAACCATCTCCAGAATTTTCAACAATAGATTCAGATTAAAGATACTCAAAATATACAAAAGCAGGTAAGGAAAAACACTGTACAAAAATTAGTGAGAGATCCCCTTGTATGGCCGTGGATCCGCGGCCTAAGCCTGCTTGAGCCGCGGTTCCGCGGCCAAACTTACTGTTCATTGGCTCGAATTCTCCAGTCTGTCTTATATTTACCTGCTTTATTTTTTGAATATTTTTAATTCTAAAAAAAGTCAGTTTTTCAAAAATTTCCAGAGAGTGTCCCGTAATTTCGTATTTTGGTTCGATCAGAGTTTTTACTTCGCTAAAACATCGCCTAATGTTCTAGGTCGGCTCTGATACCAATGAAAGGTTTGCCTAGCACCCTATAATGAGTTTTGAAGCATTACATGTCTCAAAGTATGGATTTTGATCGTGCTAAACAAACATGCAAAGGAATCGATCCTAGAAAATTAGGGTTACGAAACATAAAGCTAATCAAGTTAGGGTTTCGAGACTACAACCTTTGTAGCTCCCTTTTTGCTTGACTCCTTAGTCTCTTGGGTGTTGGAAGAAGGTCCTCTTGTAGTCTTCTCACGTCCACGACGATCCACCCGGAGTTTCCCGTTCAAGCTTGCAACTTTGAAAAACAAAGTGAATACTCTAAACAAGTTGGCTAAACTTGTGTAGAATGATGTTGTGGCTAAGGATCTCACTTCAAAATCCTATTTTTATGAGTATTTTGCTCTCTTGAAAAAACTAGAAAGCAAAGGATCAAGGTTGATGAAGATGATGGCCTTTTGTGAAGAAGAGAATAATGAACCATTGAAAGAGAAATGAAAAATAAGCATATATATATTTTTCATTCCTCATATCCAACCATGGTTAACTCTAAAGATATTATTGGATTAAAGTTAAAATCATGAAAAGAAAATAAACCATGGGTTAAAAGGTAGGTGAGCATGGTAAGGTTAAGAAGAGTGTAGAAACCTTTTATGATTTAACCCATTTTTCATTTCCTTTTTGTTTTAATTTAAAAGCAATAATTATCCATAAAAATAACCATGGTGTGATTCTTATATTGTCACCATTCTCATTGTATAAGCAACCATAATAAAATGATGTATGTATGCATGTGTGCATGCACATCCATATGTGCATGAACAATAATGAATGCATACATGCATGCATACATCCAAAATAAACAAGATAGGATTTGTAGTGAGAAGCCAATGATAAATCAACACTTGATTTACTAATCCGGTCATATCACATACGACCCGACCATAAGCAAGCCACCCAATTAATATACGGTATCCTATACACGCATTTTAATCGGGTCCAAGCGCATATCGCATACGCGCACCACAACGTTTCGCCTGGACTAGGTAACTCCTTTGTGGGACTCTAAGACTCGTCAATACGCCGGCAGTGGGTGATGATCACATCAAGCACCCCCAAGCCGCAAGCGGTCAGCTAAACGTAACGGCCACCCGGGTATTGAGCGATCAGAAGAAAACAAGCGAACCTGTTACAACTCCCGTCGAGCCATCTGGCAACACTACCGTACAGTCCGATCTCTTCGTCAGATATGCCGCATATTGAGCCTAGGGATGGTCACGTCGACCCCAATAACTCAATAAGTCGCGCCTGTGAATGGTCTATAACAGATCGAGAAACTACTGATAACACTTATCAGCAAATCTCAGCAGCCCTGGCCAGGGACTTACTGATATAACCAGTCGGGCACAGCACAGCATCAACTCCCAATACCGGGAGAGACGAAACCCCTCCTATCGCTCATTGCCTTCGTATGTCTCGGGGCTGTACCCAATGGCCACCTGTTTGCACGACTCAGTAGAGCCGTGGTAGGGTGACAATCAAAATACAGTGGGAGAACACACAAGACTCCATGACGATCTCGGGTCTACAGACTAACCTGTACCAGTGTCACCTGAGAACTGCTATCCGACGATAGATATAATTCCATATAGGAGTTCTCAGTGAGTCCGTCCAGTGTACCCAGTCACCACTGAGCACCCGTATATGATCTTGATGTCAAACATCGATGAATGTGGGAACATTCATCGCCCATCGTATTGGTCTAGTATCATATATGCTAGTCTACTCTGGTATATCAATGCCCCATCTCGATATACCTTCGACTAGGGACATTCCAGGATATGCTTACAGACTACAAATGTCCCACTAGTATGATCTCTATCATAATCAGAGTAGTCAAGCCAATATCCTCAGGGCTTTATCAGCATGTATGAATGAATAAAAGCATGATCAAACCAACATGTCAGATAAAGTAGAACCAGATAGCATACTATCATGTCGAGCAAGAATGCATACTGAATATATATACATGTATAGATACATCCACTATCATATAATGGCCTCTAGGGCATACATATATCCAACACCCGATATACGGGAATACTTTAAAAAGTGCGGGTGCCGGTTATATCGAATGAAGTCCGAAGCAAAGTTTTATGAAGGGTTATAGCATCCACCTCAGGTCCAAGCACTCATCGATGGAAGAATTCCAGATAGACGGGGTATATGTTTCATCCATCCTGATTCCAAGGCATGTCACATGATCTATGTTGGTGAAGCCTGCGAAAGGTCAAATGATGACGACGAGCTAGCCGAGCCAGAAGAAGCTCCTCAAGAGCTCGAAGATGGCGGACAAGCAACCTTTGACGAGCTAACCGAGATCGATATACGGGAATACTTTAAAAAGTGCGGGTGCCGGTTATATCGAATGAAGTCCGAAGCAAAGTTTTATGAAGGGTTATAGCATCCACCTCAGGTCCAAGCACTCATCGATGGAAGAATTCCAGATAGACGGGGTATATGTTTCATCCATCCTGATTCCAAGGCATGTCACATGATCTATGTTGGTGAAGCCTGCGAAAGGTCAAATGATGACGACGAGCTAGCCGAGCCAGAAGAAGCTCCTCAAGAGCTCGAAGATGGCGGACAAGCAACCTTTGACGAGCTAACCGAGATTGACTTAGGAACGCCCGATAATCCTAGGCCAACCTACATCAGCTCACTCTTGTCAGAGAAAATGAAAGAGCAGATAATCGCTCTGCTGCATGAGTTCATCGACTGTTTCGCGTGGACGTACAAAGAAATGCCTGGCCTCTCTCCTGAAGTGGCCGTGCATAAGCTGGCTATATCTCCTGATGCCAATCCTGCCAAACAAGCTTATCGAAGAATGAGAAGGGAGCTGGAAGAAAAGGTCATCGAGGAAACTAAGAAACTTATCGACGCTGGCTTCATCAGAGAAGAGAAATATGCGGACTGGATCGCATGCATAGTCCCAGTGAAGAAGAAAAATGGGAAGATCCGAGTCTGTGTTGATTTTAGGGACCTCAACAAGGCATGCCCTAAAAACGACTTCCCGCTACCGGTCTTGGAAATGATGGTCGATGACACCTCAAATTACGAGTTGTTCACCTTCATGGACGGTTCGTCTGAGTACAATCAGATAAAAATGTCACCTGAGGATGAGAAGCATACATCATTTCGAACCCCGATCGGAATATACTGTTACAAAGTGATGTCGTTCGGACTGAAGAACGCAGGTGCTATATATCAAAAGGCAATGACTAATATCTTTGATGACCTAATCTATAAAGTCGTCGAATGCTATATTGATGATCTGGTCGTCAAGACTAAAGCCAAGGCCGATCACATCCAAAATCTTAGAACCGTTTTCACTAGACTGAGAGAATATGATCTGAAGATGAATCCTCTGAAGTGCGCTTTTGGCGTATCATCGGGAAAATTCCTGGGCTTTGTAGTCCGATATCGGGGGATCGAAGTTGACACATCCAAGATAAAGGCCATCATGGAGATGCCCCCTTCAAAGAGTCTGACGCATCTAAGATCTTTTCAAGGAAAACTTGCTTATATACGTAGGTTTATCTCAAATTTATCGGGGAGATATAAGCTCTTCTCAAAGCTCATGATGAAAGGAGCTCCTTTTGTATGGGATGCCGAATGTCAAGAAGTGTTCGAAAGCATCAAACAGTACCTGTTGCACCCTCCAATGCTGGCTGCCCCTATTCTAAATAAACCGTTGATTCTCTATACTGCCGCGCTAGATAAGTCACTTGGTGCACTCCTTGCCCAGAACAACGAGGAGGGAAAGGAGAACGCCCTCTACTATCTCAGTCGAACTTTAGTCGGGGTGGAACATAACTATTCCCCGATCGAAAAGCAATGCCTGGCTCTGATATTCGCCGTGAAGAAGCTGATGCACTATCTGCTCGCTCATCGGGTTATGCTGATCTCCAAGGTCGATCCGCTCAAACACTTGATGACCAAAGCAATCCTAGCGATAGAATGGCGAGATGGGATGTCATGATGCTTGAATTTGACATAATCTATACTCCCCAGAAAGCAGTAAAAGGGTAAGCTCTTGCTGACTTCCATGCTGCTCATCCCATACCAGAAGGGTCACCGCTCAATTGCGAGTTACCCGATGAACAAGTGCTGCACCTTGAGGATGATGAGCCATGTTGGGAGCTCTACTTCGATGGAGCCTCATCAATAAGGACCTCCAGTAAATCAATCATCCCGGAGGTACAAGCAGGGATAGGATTGGTGTTCATCATGCCATCGATGGGAACCCTACGGCGTTCTTTTGCTCTCACCGAGCCTCGCACAAACAACGAGGCTGAGTACGAGGCTCTGATAGCTGGTCTGGAGCTCGCTATAGAAATGGAAATCCTTCGGCTACGGGTTTACGGTGACTCCCAGCTTATCGTCAACCAAGTAAGCAGCGACTATAAGATATACAAACCCGAGTTAGCTCGGTACAGAAGCTGGGTGGTGGAGCTTATGAAACAATTCACCCATATTGAGCTGATAAGAGTTCCTAGGGCGTTGAATGGAAAGGCTGACGTGCTCGCTCGCTTAGCCAAGGAGCTGGCTGAGCCTGAAAAGGATGAAATTCTGATCACAGTCAGGAGCCGGCAAATTCTACCCCCAGCCTCTTTGCGTGAGGAAGAAAGCGTAGAACAACAGAATAATCTAGCCGAAGAAGCTTCGATCATCCAAGACGAGCCCGATTGGAGAGAACCCTTCATAGAGTACATCCGATATGACAAGCTGCCCGAAGGAAAATCTATGAGGATTCAGCTGAAGAAGAGAGCTCTCCGATACGTGTTTGTAAATGACACGCTATACCGCAGATCATATGACCAACTCTAGCTCAGATGCCTGTCATCGACCGAAGCCTAGAAAGTCATGAAAGAAGTTCACTCAGGCGTCTGCGGAGCTCACCAATCCGGCCCCAAAATGCGGCTTCAAATCAAACGGCTTGGATATTACTGGCCTACCATGATATGAGATTGTGAAGAGCATGCAAAAAAGTGTCATATCTGCCAAATTCACGGTGATTTCATTCACAAGTATCCCAATCCGCTGCATCCCACAGTGGCGTCATGGCCCTTCGAAGTTGGGGCACCGACATAGTTGGTTCAATTGATCCTCCATCATCTAAAGGACACCGGTTCATATTGGCCGCAACTGACTACTTCTCCAGATGGGCTGAAGCTGTCCCGCTAAAAGAAGTCAAGACAGAAAATATTCTGACATTCTTCCAGCATAATATTCTATACCGTTTCGGTACACCAAGAAGAATCATTTCTGACAACGGGCCTTCTTTCAAGAGCTTCAAAGTCTCAAGGTTCACTATTCAGCACAAGATAGACTGGAGATATTCCTCCATCTTTAATCCAAGAGCCAATGGGCTAGCCGAAGCCTTCAATAAGACTCTATGCAAGTTCCTGAGGAAAAATGCTTCAGCCAACAAGAGAGACTGGAATCTCAAACTTCACGAGGCGTTGTGGGGATATCCTACCACGCACCATACTCCAACTCAGTCCACTCCATACTCATTGCTCTTCGGAGTGGAGGCGGTCCTCCCCCTCGAAGTCGAAGTTCCAAGCTTAAGAATGGCCATCCAGCATGAGTTGACGGAAGAGGAAAACGTGCTTCTTCGGCTTGAAGAGCTCGACGCCCTCGAAGGAAAGAGGCTCGCGGTGCAGCAAAATCTGGAGTTATACCGAGCCCAAATGTCACGGGCCTATGACAAGGTAACCCGTCTCCACGCTTTTAAGAAAGGTGAATAGGTGTTGGTCCTCAAAAGACTGATCATCCCCAATCGACATGCTAAGGGAAAATTCGAGCCAAACTGGGAAGGACCATACGTCATCGAGAAAGTATTTGATGGAAGATCCTACCAGCTAATAAGTGCCGAGGGAGAAAGGTCCATGCCACCTATCAACGGCCGATATCTCAAGAAATATTATGTGTGAATGCTCTAAGTCGCAGGCGAATTAAGCACACAAGCCCTACGGTCTAGATCATACATCCTATAAAACCCTATACAATCCACGGGCATAAACGACCCCTATCTCTCCTAAGTCTCGTCGGTGAGACTACTTTTAAAGTCCCACCAGCGAGAAAAAAAAATGGTATGTCCGCAAGCAAAATGGGCACGGATGAAAAACTGAAAGGGCTCCGTGAGTAAAAAAAAGACAGGACTGCCAACGAGTTTGTGAAAACCCGAAAGGGCGAGTGAAAAGAGATGAAATACACTCGCAAAGTCCTCCCGACCTTGTGAGGAGAAAATCCCCGCGTGAGATCCTTACGACTCACAAAGGAGAAACACACTTAGGAATCCCCATGATTCCTAGGGAAGAAATACACCTGCGAGATCCTCTCGACTCGTAGGGAGAAAGTGCTTTTATGAGACCCTTACGACTCACAAAATTGAAAAGCCTTAGGTGATAGGGATCTAAACCTGTCTCCTGAGTCATCGCTCCCCAACGGGCAACAGCAAATGATGAGCCGCTCCTGGCATTTCGCTTCAGTGTTAGCGGTTCTGATGCCGACCAAAAACCCAAATCCCAAGTCCTCCCGGGGCAATGATGAGTTGCTCCTGGCATTATTCTAGTGCAACAATGCTGATGCCAAACAAGATCCAAATTCCAAGTCCCCGAACGGCGAATGATGAGCCGCTCCTGGTACCATATTCCAGTGCAGCGATGCAGACGCCAAACCAAAATCCAATTTCTCAAAATTCTTCAGGCCCTACGGTTAGTCCCTAAATTGACTACCGTATACAATCCACGGGCTCAAATAATTCTCATCATACCCATACCCTACTGCAATCACCCGTCCAGCGACCGGTCTCCTCCCTTGGAATTATGCTCCATTAGGAAGATCCACTCATGTGTCCTCATGATACGTGAGGAGAACAAACTTTCGTGGGATCCTTACATCTCACAAAGGAAAAACACACTTAGGAGTCCTCACGGCTCCTAAGGAGAAAATACACCTGCGGGATCCTTTCGACTTGTATGGAGAAAATACTTTTATGAGACCGTTACGGCTCATAAAATTGAAAAGCCTTGGGTGATAGGGACCTAAACTTGTCGCCTAAGCCATCGCTCCCCAACAGGCAAAGGAAAATGATGAATTGCTCCTAGCATATATGCTTCAGTGTTAGCAACGCTGATACCTACCCCAACCCCAAAATTCCAAACTCCAATCCATAGACTCCTAAGTCTTTAAACTGGGCACAAATGACCTCTAAGTCGTTAAATTGGGCACATATGACCTCTAAGTCGTTAAACTGGAAACAGAATACCCCTAAGTCTTTAAACTGGGTACAGATGACCCCTAAGTCGTTAAACTGGGAACAGATGACCCCTAAGTCGTTAAACTATGAACGAGGGAAATCCCCTCATAGCAAATGATGATTCGCTCCTGGTACCATATTCCAGTGCAGCGGTGCTGATACCAAACCAAAACCAAAATCCCAAATCCTGTCATGGCAGATGATGATTCGCTCCTGGTACCATATTCCAGTGTAGCGGTGCTGATGTCAACCCAAATCATATCAAATCAACAAATCAACCAATGACCTCCCTGGCAGAATCAAGCTCCACCTCGGAAACAAGTCAACTTCATCCCTGACATCGCAAGAAGCGGAGCAAGTCAAATCAAGAACCGACCGTCCAAGTCGCTAAAATGGCAGCACCGACCGTCCACGTCGCTAAAATGGCAGCACCGACCGTCCACGTCGCAAAAAGGGCAGCACCGAATGTCCAAGTCACAAAAAGGGCAGCACAGACCGTCTAAGTCGCAAATAGGGCAGCGCCGATCGTCCAAGATGCAAAAAGGGCAGAACCGACCGTCCAAGTCGTAAAAAGGGCAGAACCGACCGTCCAAGTCGTAAAAAGGGAAAAAACGACCGTCCAAGTCGCAAAAAGGGCAGCACCGACCTTCCAACTCGCAAAAAGGGCAGCACCGACCGTCCAAGTCGCAAAAATGGCAGCACCGACCGTCCAAGTCGCAAAAATGGCAGCACCGACCGTTCAAGTCATAAAAAGGGCAGAACCGACCGTCCAAGTCGCTAAAATGGCAGCACCGACCGTCCACATCGCAAAAAGGGCAGCACCGACCGTCCACATCGCAAAAAGGGAGGTACTGACCGTCCACATCGCAAAAAGGGCAGCACCGACCATCCACGTCGCAAAAAGGGCAGCGCCGACCTCCACGTCGTCAAAACCGGAACCAAATTAAATCAACCTCCACACGAAAGAAGATCCATCAATTTCATGCACACAACCCACATATGTGGTGTGCATTTATTGATGGCGACAATTTGTTGGGGTCAAAATTTGCACCCCGGTTGACCAAGTCAAAATCAAAGTCAACCCCAAGCCAAGTGGGCCCAAGCCCAGATCAAGTGGACCAATGCCCGAGTCGAGCCCGAACATGAAGCGGCCGGCCTCCCCCCAGGCTAAAATAAAAATTTTGTAATAAATAATTTTGGTGTATTTCCATTTTTTATTTTTATGAATAAATGTAAGAAAAATGGGCATAAAGCCAAATTTTTGTAAAGCCCATGGCTTATGTGCAAAAAGAAATAGCACATGAGGCATAGGATGGGTAAAATGCCATTTGTGTAAAGCCCAAGGCGCTATATATAAAGTGTATAGCCTATAAAGACAAAAATAATGAAAATATCTCAACAACTTTTTCTCTCCCTCAAAAATTCTAGGATTTGCGCCTCTTTCCCTTTCGTCAAGGTTCCAAAACCTTCTTTCTCTTTTGAATTAAATCAAGAGTTTAACTCTTCCTTTCCAAAAAATAAATAGTTTTTCACCACAAAACCCACAAAGGGGGACCTAGATCTTCTATTAGATCTCAAAAAGAGAAGATTTTTAAATCTCACCACCCATTTTCCCCCAAGATCCGGCCATCCGAGAGGAAGAAGAAGGAGACCCACCTCCAAAAATCCCATGTTGGGAGGATCCAAGGCTTAAAGAAAGAGCCAAAGATTTCTAGGAGTTTAATTCCTTTCTAGATCTGTTGAAGTTTAATTCCATAAATTAAATTTCTGTTAGGAGTTCAACTCCAAAACCCCTTAGGAGTTCAACTCCCTAACCTAGGGGCAAGCCCCTTTCCGCTGGTGTTTCCCGCGGTCGCGTGCCACGCACGTGGCCCGCGGGCGCCCAGCGGTCGCGTGCCTCGCACGTGACCCTTAGGTGCCCAGCAATCACATGCCAAGCACGTACCCGTGGGTGCCCCACGGTCGCATGCAGCACGTACCCCGCGGGCGCCCAGCGGTCGCGTGCATGGCACGTAACCCGCGGGCGCTAAAGCGCCCAATGGTCGCGTGCAGCGCATGTGACCCCAGGCACTAAAGCGCTCACGTGCGCGCACGTGACCCACAAGTACTAAAGCGCCCACATGCGCGCATGCCCCGCGGTCGCGTGCAGTACACGTGACCCGCGGTCGCATGCAGCGCAGTGACCTGCGGTCGCGCGTAAGGTACATGACCCGCGGGCACTGTAGCACCCGCGTGCGCCCCACGCGACCCGCTCAGTGCCCAGTGGTCGCGTGCAGCGCACATGACTCGCGGGCGCCTCACGGTCGCGTGCTGCACACGTGACCCGCTGGCGCCCAGCGCCCACGTGCTATGCACGTGACCCGCCGGCGCCAAGCGCTCACGTGCCAGGCACTTGACCCATGGGCACCATGCGCCTACGTGCTATCTACGTGTCTTTAAGACGCCCTTCACCCCTTATTTTTCATGCACTCCACACCAAAACACGTCCCTCGTTAGGAAAATTTTTCTGACAGGTCGGTGCTTCGCACCCCGCAAGGGGGCTGCTAGCCCCCTTGACCCCCAGCCTGCTATCCGGGTAGGGGGACCCCTGTAAAACTCTGCGGGGCCCCCGATATATCCAAAACCCCTTTTCAAAACACAATACATGCACACTGCACATCGAGTTCGCATGATCAGTTTGACCCGTCAATCGGAGGTTCTTTCGCTCCAAAAGCGAAGGGTAATTAACGGCAGCTTAGTCCGCGGCTGTCAGAGATTCGGATCCCCACAATCAATAAACCCCAGCCTACCCTAGAAAGGGGGAATCTGTAGTACGCCCGACAAGCGCACGCGTATTCCCATCTCAATGGGCTGACGAAAAACACCCTACAGGGGTGCCTTAATCTAGAATTGGCGGGCTACTCGCCGCATTCATAGGGGGTATAGGATGACCCACGAAGAGGTGCTCAAGTTACCTGATTCCGTGAAGTGCTGGGTGGCCCATTCACTTCGTTGATTGGGATTGTCTCAATTCCGGGATTGGCGGGTAACTTGCCACACTCGTAGGGGTTTTGGTTTTACATTACACAGGCTATCCACACGACCGGGGAACGTCGGGTTTCATTTACGGCTCAAATGAAACCCAGGGCTCTTAGATTATCCGCTATTCCATTTTGCTTATCGTTGTTCTGTGATGTTGCTTATATCATGCCTGGGATGAATGTTTATATATATTTATATATATACACTGGTAGATGTTGTATATGTTTTGCATCCGCACTAGTCCAGCCCCCGCTCTGCCATTAGTTATGTAACCTAACGGTGCATGATGGAGCCCTATGGCGAATGCGGATGGCATATACGTACATTTTATTTTCGTTTTTTCTGGTGTGATAGGAATTAATTGATGGGACCACATTAATTCTGATTAATGCAAAGAAAAGAAACCTAAAAGAAAAAGTTGGAACAAATTTCGAAAAACTATAGTCATATTCTTTCGCTTTGCATAGTGGTATTCGGTTAGGAATATCCAGCACCTCATTCGAGGAGGCAAGAGCCTAGATCCCTTCACAGGGAGTGACCTCTTGAGCAAAAGTTTATATTACTATAGATTACTCGGTTTTCTTCAAAATCACTTGTTTTAAAAAAGCGGAGCCTAAACCACTCCTTTTCAAATTACTCGGTTCTTTCAATGATATCAAGTTCATTACGTTAAAGGGTTCTTCGCCAAAAACCCATCCATAGCCCTCCGTCATTTCATACAAGTATCACCTAGTATTCATGCTATGTATGTTGCCTATGTCAAGGCATAGTGAATGGTAGTTGGGTAATACTTGTTTGCTGCATAGATATGCGATTATTTAAGACAGTCGTAAAATTATTTTGGCTTACGTCAAGAACTTGTACGGGTGGGTCTAACGATTTATGATATATTGGCCTACGTCAAGGTCATAAGCGGGCAAAAACCACATCGGGGGTTTCAAATATACAGGAAACTTGCTAGTGTTGCATACCTTCTAGAGTGTGGTGACTAGAATGGCTTCCATCTAGGTTATCACGCGATAATAGTTGGATCCCGATCCCACTGATGGGTAGGATTACTCTTGGGAGATATTTTTTCGCTTCACAATTAGCTAGTCTATTATGTGTCTAGAAATATGTTAACGGGGCTACGCCTCTGTAGAAACGAGCTTTATTCTAATTAGGTTCGTGCGAAAGCACGAGGAACCACTCTCGAAGCACCAACACCCACTTGGATGAACGGTTGGCGAATTTGTAGGATGTAAATGATCTCGACTAGTTCTCCTTTTAAAAGTTTAGAGGAGAATTCGAGGAAATAATGGGAGCCATCCTGATTAGATAAACTAATAATCAATCTAATTTTATAAGAGCGCACGCTGTGTTTTTTTCTCTCTCTAGGTAGCAACCATGTCACATCCTAATCAAGATAATAAAATATTTGACTTGACCGAACCAGCTTATTATACTGGGCTGAGGAATGTCGGTTTGGCTCTAACTTGTGACAACTGTTATGAATATGAGCAAAGGAAAGAGGACCGTAAGGAATTCCAGATGACACTAATGAAGGAGAAGCATTCTAATGCATCTTTTTTGAGTGTATTTATTATTGAAAACTGTTTTTCGGTCAATCCTACCTCCTGAGTACTAGTTACCGGGTCAGAATCTCATATCTGTAATTTATTATAAGGACTGAGAAAAAGTAGAATGATTGGACCGAATGATATGTGCCTCAGAGTAAAGAATAGAGCACAAGTTGACGCTGCTGCCGTCGGTGAATATCACCTATTATTGCCAAGCGACAATACTATGATTTTGAACAATTGCTATTATGTACCTTCCATATTCAGCAACATCATATCAGTTTCTTTACT
Organism: Agapanthus africanus; assembly: GCA_030015575.1. Lineage (NCBI taxonomy): Eukaryota > Viridiplantae > Streptophyta > Magnoliopsida > Asparagales > Amaryllidaceae > Agapanthus > Agapanthus africanus. The sequence goes on from JASDDO010000014.1 coordinate 556,535,444, forward strand.
TGATAAAGATAGATATAATTTTGTTCTAGATAGAAATATTATGAACATTTACCTTAATCAGGTATTGGTTGCAGAAGATACACTGTGTAATGGTATCTACGTTCTCAATCAAAACACGGTTTTCAATGTACAAAACACACGCAAAAGGAAGAGTTCAGATACGAATGAATCCTACTTATGGTATTGTAGACCGATCAGTCAAATTTATTGCATATTTTTACGGTCATTTTTCCAATTATTATTAATTACTAAAAGGTGTTTGATCAGTCAAATTTATTGCACATTTGTATGGACATTTTCCCTATTATTATTAACTACTAAAATGTGTTAATTGTAAATAAAGAACATATGTGGGTTTATTTGTAAAAATATTATTATCATATGTTTCTTCATTTATAATTAATATAATTAGGGAAATATATACATATCATATTTAAATAAAATATCCATGAGATTATTTATTATTAAAATATGCATATCATATCAAATATTCTTAAGATATCATATCATATAATTGGTTGGAATAATATCTCAAATAAAACAAATAGTACTAACAAGATGATTTGAGATATTGTGCAGGTATTATAATAAGGTTAGCTCGGGTCTAAACTGTGAGTAGGAGATCCACAGCAAATTGAAGTATCAAACCGAGTATGTTGAATATTAAGAGCAAATCGAAGAATCAAGCAACGACAGAGACTAAGAGATATATTTTCAGAATCTTTTTATTAGAAGGATCTCCAAATATCAAGAAGAAAAGCCACGAAAAATTTGGAAGCCTAAATCTACCAAACGGCGGCGGAAGCGCGATCAAATAGGGTTATAGGCGGGGGTTCAGCGGTCATTTAAAGGCTGTAGGATCTGAAGCTTTAGGGTCATGATCGTAATTTCATACACTTCGATATGTCATCTAGGGTTTCACATTCCAGAACTTATAAAAGGATCGAGAGCTATCTATACATTCAAAAATAAAAAAAGATTCATCTATCCATTGATCTAGAGAGATCTCTAGTGAGTAACAATGTTTTTGTAATTTAGTTTTTCAGCGAACAATATGTAATGCACTAGTTGATCAATAATGATAGTCTTTTCTTTTAATTTTTGTCGCATTTACTTTCCGTGTTACTTTTCTGCATTACTTTCTGCACTTTTAAATTTTAATTATACTTGCATTCATCTTCCACCTCTCTTTTACTGCGCTATTATCCATGAGCGAGTAAATTCTTGCTTTCTAGGGTTTATAGGATATAGTAGAATAATGGATGAAAACTATAATTTAAATTCTTTTTAAAAGTTTTAATGTTCATAAACTTTAGCAAAATGAATGTTAACCGCGCGCTATCAATTCATAATAGTCACAACCACGATTTGAGATTCGTTAATAATAGTTTTGTTAAGGGTTTAAGATAAATAGATATCAATGGAAGGACAAGAGGCAGTAGTTGGAAAGCCTAAGTCCCTCCAAGAGCCCTAATCCACATTCATCGCTATCTCTCTAGTATTAAAAATTAAAAGATAAAAAGAATTAAATTTTTTACTTTATCCATTAATTACCCAGTCTTATAAACCTTACAAGCTTTTCTATTATAAAATTTTCTAACCATCCTAATTTAAAACGATAAACATCTCATCTTTCTTCTATCAACTCGTCTAAAGAAAGATAAGAAATTCACCATTTCCCTGCGTACGACCTGTACTCATCGCGGCTAGCTATTTGCAACACCGTCTTGATTGCGGTTATTTGCAACACCGTCTTGATTGCGCATCTTTTCTTTTCGCAACACACATACACAACATCTTTTCGCATCAATCAAATGGCGCGCCGTTGCCGGGGAATTTATAAGCTTCCCATTGAGGCTGAAGAAGTTGAACCGCCACCCCTTCTTCTAGTCACATACGAGAATACGACTATTTCACCCATTCCTTAGCTTTCAAATTCTCGTTCACACTCACTTTTTCGTCTCCACCAACCGAGACGTAAATCCTTTCGATTACACCTCTTATCTTCTCCCCACTTCATCTTTTCTTGATACTCTCATTTTTGTTTCTTCTATTCGAGACATGATATAACCTCCATTCTTATACAGTCTTCAGTCTTCTTCACGTCTATCCGTTACACGATCTTCTACCAACCATGGTGTTACATTGATAAAATATTTGAATGATTGGTTTTAACTTTTGGTCTTTGTAAAGTTTTGTGTAGACTAATAATATTTACCCCCCCCCCCCCCTCCCTCTTATGATTTTCAATACTTAGTAATGAAAACACTGTTTTACTCAAGTTTGGGGGGAGAAGAAAATATTTTGGCTCTTGAAAGAAAAGAAATTTTTGCACGATTGTGAGCCACGAACAAGTTTGGGGGAGGATTTTACTGTCGTTCACTCTTAACCCCTTCTTTATACCATCTTATTGAATTGTTCCTTCTAGTCTTTAGGTTTTGAACTTACAGGACAATATCAGTGAGGACACTGCTGCAAACAAGTTTGGGGGATGGTTTGTATATATCTATGCATCATATGTAAATTTTGCATGTGATAGAGCATTGCATAAATTTTGAAAATAAAAATTAGAAAGTGAAAATTCCATATGAAAGAAAGGAAAAGATTTAAGAAAAGCAAGAAAATTAGATATTTTAAAACGAAACTAGTAATACGTAGTCATGAGCTGTTATCCCAAGGGTTAGTAAGATGAAGAAATTACTAATCTACGGATAGATATAAGTCTGAAAAATAGTCCCTATTTTTGATTCCAAACTTCTGAATATTGATACCCTACTATACGCACTTGTACACATCCTGAAACTTGGGATAGTAGATGATACATTGAAATACTCTTGTCTAGAAGCCTTAGTATGAAGGAATATATATATATATATATATATATATATATATATATATATATATATATATATAAATTAACAAAATATAAATGGTACAGAAAAATGAACACTGGTTTTGTAATTACTTAAGGCAGCATAAAAAAATATAGCGAGGGTGCCTTATCTCCAAGTTTCTTAGACCAACTGGTTTGGGAGTCACTGCTAAACCTTAGATATTGCAAGTTTAGGATATTGCTAATTACGCCTTAATAAGTGAGCACATTCGGTAATCGGTTGGTTAGTACCTCAAGAATTATTAACGGTCGTATGAAGAATGTGTGAGCAAATCCATATAAAATATCACCGACTAAAAAGTACTAAGGAATATGGATAAAGGGTATGATAGTTTGAATTGAATTCTCCAAATGTAAGGATATCTTTTACACACACATAAGGAGTATATGATCGATATTTAGAGGAAAAGTAGGGAGGAAGACTAAAGACGAAGTTTTATTGAAAGATGATGTGATTTCTGATATCTTTTCAAGACCATTAAGATAGGGCCCATGACAACTAAAAAGCTGGTGTAGTTTGAAACTCTTATTTTCAAAGTTTTTCTTTTATATGTTTCTAATCTTTGCATGTAATTTTTGTCTTCTTTCTTTTATTTTGGGATTTTGTGGGTGTAATCCGTCGAAAATTCTCAGGAGACAACACTCCTCCTACTAGGGACACCTAGAGGTTTAAAGGCTTGTTGCACGAGCTAAGTGCAATCGTGTTGCCTACGAAAATGTGCTAAATTTTTATTTTAATAAATAGTTTGCTCGGGACGATCAAAGATAAGTTTGGGAGTAATTGATCTAGTCAAATTTATTGCATATTTGTATGGACATTTTCCCTATTATTATTAACTACTAAAAGGTGTTAGTTGTAAATAAAGAACATATATGAGGTCTATTTGTAAAAAGATTATTATCATATGTTTTTTCATTTATAATTAATATAATTAGGGAAAAATATGCATATCATATTTTAATAAAATATTCATGAGATTATTTATTATTAAAATATGCATATCATATCAAATATTCTTAACCAACATTCTTAAGATATCATATCATATAATTGGTAGGAATAATATCTCAAATAAAAAAAATACTACTAACAAGATGATTTGAGATATTGTGCAGGTATTATAATAAGATTAGCTCAGGTCTGAACTGTGAGTAGGAGATCTACAGCAAATCGAAATATCAAACCGATTCTGCCGAATATTAAGAGCAAATCGAAGAATTTAGCAATGGCAGAGACTAAGAGATATATTTTCAGAATCTTTTTATCAGAAAGATCTCCAAATATCAAGAAGAAAAGCCACAAAAAATTTGGAAGCCCAAATCCACTAAACGGCGGCGGAAGTGCGGTCATATAGGGTTATAGGCGGCGGTTCAGCGGTCATTTAACGACCGTAGGATCTGAAACTTCAGGATGATGAACCTAATTTCACACACTTTAATATGTCATCTAGGGTTTCACATTCCAGAGCCTATAAAAAGGACTGAGAGCTATCTATACATTCAAAAAAAAGATTCATTTATCCATCGATCTAGAGAGAGATCTAGCGAGCAACTAAGTTTTTGTAATTTAGTTTTTCAGCGAGCAATTTGTAATGTACTAGTTGATTAATAAAGGTAGTCTTTTCTTTTAATTTTGTCGCATTTACTTTCCGCATTACTTATCTGCATTACTTTTCTGCAATACTTTCCACATTACTTTCTGCACTTTTAAATTTTAATTATGTTTTCATTCATCTTCCACGTTTCTTTTACTGCGCTATTATCCATGAGCGAGTAAATTCTTGCTTGCTATGGTTTGTAAGATAAGGTAGAATAATGGATGAAAACTATAGCTTAAATTCTTTTTAAAAGTTTTAATATTTATAAATTTTAGCAAAATGAATGTTAACCTTCTTTTCAGGCGCGCTAGCAATTCATGAGAGTCACGACCACAATTTGAGATTCGTTAATAATCGTTTTGTTAAGAGCTTGAGATAAATAGATATCAATAGAAGGACAAGGGGCAGTAGTGGGAAATCCTAATTCCCTCCAAGAACCCTAATCCACATCCATCGTTATCTCTTTAGTATTAAAATTAAAAGATAAAAATAATTAAATTTTTTACTTCAATCATTAACTACTAAGTCCTATAAAGCTTATAAGCCTTTCTATTATAAAATTTTCATCTCACCTTTCTTCTATCAACTCATCTAAAGTAAGATAAGAAATTCACCGTTTCCCTGCGGACGACTCGTACTCATCGCGGCTAGCTATTTGCGACACCGTCTTAATTATGGTTATTTACAACACACATACACAACACTTTTTCGCATCAATCAGGGTTTTTTGTAATTTAAGAAAATATGTGGGTTTATTTGTAATTATTTGTAAAAAAATTTTATCATATGTTTCTTAATTTAAAATTGATATAATTGGGGGAATATATGCATATCATATTTAAATAAAATATCCATGAGATTCTTAATTATTAAAATATGCATATCATGTTATATCAAATATTCATAACCATTATTATTAAGATATCATATCATTTCATATCCATTAAATAATTTAATAAAAATTGGTTGGAATATTATCTCAAATAAAAAAATGCTATAATAATTTGATTTGAGATATTGTGCATGTATTAAAATAAATCAGTTCAGGGTTACAAAGATAAATAAGAGATCCACATCAAATCAAGTTAGCAAACCAAATCTGCCGGATTTTAGAAGCAAATTGAAGAATCTCGCAACTGCAGAGAGAGAAATATATTTTCAAAATATATTCATCAAAAGGATCTCCTAATAACGAGAGAAGAAAGCACGAAAAATCTGGAGACCAAACTCCACCAAGAGGCGCGGAACCGCGGTGGAAAGAGGCATATGGCGGCGGAACGGCGGTTCTATAATGGCTGTTGGATATGAAAATTCAGGGGCTTGATCGTCTTTTCATATACTTTAAGATGATATCTAGGGTTTCAAGTTCCAGAACCTATTTAAAAGACCGAGAGCAATCTAGGATTATCTAACGATCTATCGAGTAAATTAGGGTTTTAGTTCTTGTAGTTTAATTTCAGCAATCAAGTTTTGTAATGCAAAAGATTCAATAAAAGGTGGTTTTTTTTAATCTAGTCTCATTACTTTCCTTATTATTTTTTGCATTTACTTTCCGCACTTTTATTTTTTGTTATTTCTTATGAGTTCATTAATTTTCTATATTCCTCGTTTACTTCGTTTATCCCAATGAGCGAGTAAATTCTCGCTTGTTAGGGTTTGTAGGATAGGGTTGTATAATGGATGAAAAAATCTCTTAACTTTTTTTTTTAAGTTTTAATTTTTATAAACTTTAGCAAGAGAGTATTAACCCTCTTATTCAGACGTGCTATCAATTCATGATAGTTACAATCTCGATTTGAGATTTTTTAATACTTACTTTGTTGAGAGATTGAGATAAATATGGATCAATGGAAAGACAAGGGTCGGTAGAGAGAAACCTTAATTCCTATAAGAACCCCTAATCCACATTCATTGTTATTTCTCTAGTATTAAATAATTAAAAGATAAAAAGAATTATTTTAAAAACTCCATCCTTTAAACCACTCAATCCGAAAAAAACCCTATAAGTCCTTCTCTTAAAAAAATTCAAAATCACTTTAGTATAAAACGATAAAAATCCAATCTTTCTTCTATTAACTCGTCTAAAACAAGATAAGTAATTCACCATTTTCCTGTGGATGACCCGTACTTACTATCGGTTAGCTATTGCGACACCGTTATTGATTGCGGTAACTAGGAAATACAAAGACACGATTTCTCACATCAATCAAATGGCGCTGTTTGCCGGAGAAACGGTAGTATTAGTTTTCTTGTTATTCAGATTGATTTCTAAAAAACCGAAAAAAAATAAAAACCGCAATTTGTGTTTTTTAACTATTCTTATGCAAGTTTTGCAAGAAATCTGGAGCACTTGGAGTGATCCAACAGATATTCAAAGATTGTCAAATAGGAGCAGAAGAGCATTGGAGTGTAGTGCAAAAATTTGGAGGGGAGATCTCACCAAAAGGCGGAGGAACCGTGGCCAATTGGGGTATTTGGTGGCTGAACCGTGGCCGAATTGGGGATTCAGGCTCCCAAATCTTTCTGGTATCATTTCCTTTTCTTCCTCTTTCTTCTAAAGCTCCAATAAACTGTTTCTACTTGAAAGATTCTTTGCAAACAGCACCGCTAAAAAATCTTTTTGCGTGTTTAGATTTTGGATTGTTTTGCATATTTAAAACGGACATTAAGGGGAAAGAAACCCAAATGCAGATTATGTGAGGATTTCATCACCCTTCCTAGGCCCTACAAATCACAAACAAGTATACGCATCACCCTACATTATAAAAAAAATATCTAGATCAAGTCTCTAAGAACAATCGCTCTCAATTAGGATAAGAGTGGGTCATGCGTAATCTATTACTTATCTGCATTTTTCTTGTGGTGTCTAAGGTGAGTGTGACTAAGAAAAGTGGTTTACTTAATTAGGCTCTCTATTTTGGTGATTCGTATAGCGGATACCTCCCATTTACCTGGCACTTATCTGGCTGCAAGATTGATAAGAAAGTGATAGATAATTTATCCTACGCTTTGTCCTTTGGAAGTCTAAGAGTGGTCTAGTGATTTGACCTAGGTGACTATAAATCTAGGGATTGTTTGTAAACGTTGGTGATTGGTTGAGTTGAGTCCCTCTTTACAAGCAAAACAATTTCAAAAATCCAAAAAAAAACTTTAAAAAAAACTATTTCACCATCTTTTCTTTTCATTCTTTTATGATGGGTAATCCAAACCGACCAATTCTTGGCGAGCTTTGCTACACACAACCAGATATTTCTTTATATCGTTATTGTTTTGGTAGAACTTCAGACCCTACCATTTATTTAAAGGATAGGATAGAGGGCTCTAGAAATAATAGTTGGACACCTCACTCAAATTTCTATTAACTGTGCCAAAATTCAACACTTTTTTTATGTTGATAACCTTTTTAAGGCCAGTGAGGAAACTTTTAAACCTATGTCCATTGCTGAGCATATTGCGAAAGCCCATAGCTAAAATTTCATACCTTTCACTGCTCCAAAAACCTTAAGACAACAGTTACAATCATTTCTATATGAAAATGTTGATACTTCTTTTGAGGCGAATATGACAACTTTTACGCCCATGACTATTGCTGAGCAAATTGCAAAAACCAATTGCCAACAATTCAACCAATCTCAATTTTCTTCATATCACAATGTTGATCCTAATCCTATCTATGAAAATTGGATCCACCCTTCTAACTCTTATCAATGGTACCAAACTTTCACACCCTCTTATGTTGATACTTCTCTTGAGGCTAATGTGGCAATTTGTAAACCTATTTCTATTGCGGAACATATTGAACTCGCCCGTAGCCAACAATTAAACACATTCCAACTATACTCAACTTTTTCACCCCATCTAGACAGTGCTTTTGAACATCAATTAGGAAGTTCCACGGTTCAAAGAGAATCCTTCATTGAAATTTTTTCACAAACCATGTCTAGTTATGAAGTAGAGTTCGAATTGAGTAGTAAGAAAGAACCAGATATTCCTCCAAGTCAAACAAAAACCAATTCTTTTGATCTCAACACTTTCCATCCTGAACCCCAACTGAATGTATTTAATGATCAACCGCTTAATAATCTAATTGATGAGGTGTCCGAAAATAACATGTTTGACTTACCCAATCATGAGTGTGAAAGAAAACCTTACACCATTCCAAATCAAATCGATTCTTACTTGACATTTCAAACCTTCTAATTCCATCAAATGAACCTGGTGATCCATCAATTGAGAATAATATAATTGATGAATTTTTAAAGAATTATTCGTTTGATTTGACTGAAGGTACTAGTGAGATCGGTGATGAGAATATCTTTGAAGATGAACTCGCTATGTTGGATGAGTTGGATTTCCCGACCCATCATGTCCCTTCCATTGAATATGAACATCTTGCTGTACATTTAACCGATCCTATTCTTACGACCAACCTATCCGATATGTAAAACGATATTCAGCCTTCATCTCCCATATCTGATTCAACAATGCTCGACATCTAAGTTCGTTTACCTATTTCATTACACACTTTCTTTGGTTCTTCTCATTTTCTTTCAATTCCACCGAGTTTTGATGAACCACACTCCGATATTTCGAGTTCTATGATTCTTGAAAGACTACTTGATTTAGACTCTTTTAAGAATAAGGAAGACGATCTTTTTGAGTCTCCTACCTCCATAATTTTTGATGAATCAAGTGCTTTGAATCCTGGTGCGCAACACATTGACCTTGAAACTTTCAACCTTCCTAGTGAATCTGCCTATTCCACTGATATAGATATCAATTCCTTTCTTTCCGATGAGATCATCAATTAGAACATCGATGAAAGTTTCAAAAGTATTTTCGCCGAAGAACTCGCATTCCTTGAAGACTTTGATGCTGTGATGAATCAACCTCCACCGGAAATTTATGCGCCTCTGTTTGGGGCCGAAGAAATTGAATCGCCACCCCTTCTTCTAATCACATACGAGAATACGACTATTCCACCAATTCCTTATCTTTCAAATTCTCGTTTTCATTCACACTCACTTTTTCATCTCCACCAACCGAGATGTAAATCCTTTCGAATACACTTCTTGTCTACCTCCACTTCATCTCTTGTCGTTACTCTCATTTCTTTTTCTTCTACTCGAGACATGATACAGCCTCTATTCTTATACAGTCTCGAGTTTTCTTCACGTCTATCTGTTACACTATCTTTCACCAACCATGATGTTACCTTGATAAAATATTTGAATGGTTGGTTTTAACTTTTGGTCTTTATAAAACTTTGTGTATACCGATAATATTTAACCCCCCCTCCCCTTTTATGTTGAATTTCAATGTTTAGTAATGAAAACACTGTTTTACTCAAGTTTAGAGGAGAAAGAAGATTTTTTTAAAAAAAATTGCTGTTGAAAGAAAGGAACATGATTGTAAGCCAAGAACAAGTTGAGGGGAGGATTTTACTTCATTCACTCTTGACCTCCTTTTTTATACCATCTTCTTGAAATGTTTCTCCTAGTCTTCAGATTTTGAGCTTACAGGACAATATCAGTGCGGACACTGCTGCAAACAAGTTTGGGGGAAAGGTTTGTATGGATGGTTTGTATGTATCTACGCATTATATATAAATTTTTCATTGCAAAAAAAAACTAGAAGATTTTGAAAATAAAAACTAGAAAATGAAAAATACATATGAAAGAGAGGACGAGACTTAAGAAATGCAAGAAAATTAGATATTTTAGAACGAAACTAGTATCTGTTGTCCCAAGGGTTAGTAAGATGAAGAAATTACTAATCTGCAGATAGAAATAAGTCTGAAAAATAGTCACTATTCTTGAGTCCAAACTTTTGAACGTTGATACCCTACTATACGCACTGACACGCATCCTGAAACTTGGGATAGTAGAGAATACCTTGAGATACTCTTACCTTAAAACCTTAGTATACAAAAAGAATAATCAACAGAATATAAATGACACATAAAATAAAATTTAAAAGAAAAATGAACACTGGTTTTATAATTACTTAAATCAGCATATAAAAAAATATAGTGAGAGTGCCTTATCACCTAGTGCCTTAGATCAACTGGTTTAGGGGTCACTGCTAAGCCTTAGGTGTTGAAAGATTAGGATATTGCTAATTATGCCATAATAAGTGAGCATATTCGGTAATCGATTGGTTACTGTCTCAAGAAGTATTAACGGCCGCATGAAAAATATATGATCAAATCCATCTAAAACATCACCGACTAAAAATACTAAGTAATATGGATAAAGGGTATGATAACTTGAATTGAATTCTCCAAGTGTAGGGATGGATTTTACACACACGTAGGGGTATATGATCGATATTTGGAGGAGAGGTAGGAAGGAAGACTAAATACAATGTTTTATTGAAAGAGGATGTGATTCCTAACATTTTTTCAAGACCATTAAAATATGGCTCATGACAACTTAAAAGCTAGTGTAGTTTGAAACTCTTATTTTAATGGTTTTTTTCATATATTCTTATTTTTGCATGTAATTTTCGTTTTCTTTCCTTTATTTTTTAAATTTTGGGATTTTGTGGTTGTAATCCGCTAAATCCTACAGAAGACAATACTCCTCCTAGTAGGAACATCTAGAGATTTAAAGGCTTGTTACACGAGTTAAGTGCAATCGTGTTGCCTACTAAAGTGTGCTAGGTTTCTGTTTTTCTTTTAAAATAAAATAGTTTGCTCGGGACGATCAAAAGATAAGTTTGGGGGTATTTGATCAGTCGTATTTATTGCACATTTTTACAATCATTTTCCCTATTATTATTAATTACTAAAAGATGTTATTTGTAATTTAAGAATATATGTGGGTTTATTTGTAAAATTATTTTGTTATATGTTGCTTAATTTAAAATTGATATAATTGGGGGAATATATGCATATCATATTTAAATAAAATATCCATGAGATTCTTAATTTTTAAAATATGCATATTATGTCATATCAAATATTCTTAACCATTATTATTAAAATATCATATCATATCATATCATATCCATTAAGTAATTTAAATAAAAATTGGTTGGAATATTATCTCAAATAAAACAAATCCTACTAATGATTTTATTTGAGATATTGTGCATGTATTAAAATAAATCAGTTCAGGGCTACAAAGATAAGTAGGAGATCCACATTGTTTCCCCCAATCAGAGCAAGGTTCTATTTGAATTTCAAAAATTCAAATTTTGAAGCAACGCTTCAAATCCTGTGCGCTGCGCGCAACGCGCCACGTGTCAGAAGTTGATACGTCAGCGCAACGTCCAAGGCGGTGCGTCCAATTAGAGCAGGGCTCTTTTAAAAAGCAAAAAGTAAAAGAAGCAACGTTCAGGTGCGCAAGCGCTGCGCTGCGCGACACGTGTCTGCGCAGTCGCGCAAGCACAGTTGCGCAAGCGCTGCGGTGCGCGACACGTGTCTGCGCAATCGCGCAAGCACATCTGCGCAAGCGCAGGTTCGCAAGCGCTGCGCTGCGCGACACGTGTCTGCGCAGTTGCGCAAGCACAGCTGCGCAAGCGCTGCTGCGCTGCGCGACACGTGTCTGCGCAGTTGCGCAAGCACAGCTGCGCAAGCGCTGCGCTGCGCGACACGTGTCACGCGCTGGGGGAGTTGCGCAAAATAGAATAAATCTTTTCTGTTCTTGTTAAAACAAGAAGATTTCTTCTGTAAAGCAGGGGCCTTTGGATCAAAGATCCAACGGTGGGGAAAATTCCCTAAATCACTCAGAAAAAGATCTCTGTAACAAATTTAACTAATTTATGAGCACTATAAAAAGGACCCCAGACATCATTTCAAGGGGGAGGATCTTGCTAAAAAAAAAGAGAAGAGAACTCTTGAGAACTCTTGAAGAATTAAAAAAAAAGGTAAAAACCTTTAAAAGAAGAGAAAATTCTCTTATGAACAAGATCATGGATCTTCAACAATAAATAAATAAATAAATAAATAAAATAGTGCCTTGCACTTGTTTTATGAACCATCGGTTCTTGGACCTAAAATGTTCTTAAATTAATAGTGCTTTGCACTTTCATGAACCTTTGGTTCTCTGAGATAAGAAAAACAAGAAAAAACTTTTTTTTTCTTAGAAATAAATAAAATAGTGCTTTGCACTTGTTTTATGAACCATCGGTTCTTGAACCTAAAAGGTTCTTAAATTAATAGTGCTTTGCACTTTCATGAACCTTTGGTTCTCTGAGATAAGAAAAACAAGAAAAAACTTGTTTTTTCTTAGATCTAAATCAAATAGTGCCTTGCACTTGTTTTATGAACCATCGGTTCTTGAACCTAAAAGGTTCTTAAATTAATAGTGCTTTGCACTTTTATGAACTTTTGGTTCTCTGAGATAAGAAAAACAAGAAAAAACTTGTTTTTTTCTTAGATCTAAATCAAATAGTGCTTTGCACTTCTTTTATGAACCATCGGTTCTTGAATCTAAAAGATTCTCAAATTAACAGTGTTTTGCACAAATGCAATGCATTACTTAAAGGGCCAGGCCCAAATCAAAATGACCTGACACGCCAAAATAAATTGCAAGGCAATAAATGGGCAGAGCCCAAATAAATTGATAATTTGCATACTTTATACAAGGGCAGAGCCCAAATAAAATTGATGCCTTGCATCATTCTTAAAAAAAAAGAGCCCAAAACAAATTGATGCTCTGCATCCTTTCTGGGCAAAGTCTAAATAAAAATAAAAAGAAATGCAATGCAAAAGCAAATAAAATGTTGAACATTCTCAATTGGACTTAGCCCAATTTTGGCCATAAGTCCTTAAATTAAATTGACTGAGCAAAATTGCTCTACTAAATCAATTTACAATCGGTTCGAGGGTACATCTCCGAACTTCTTTGACATCCATCGTTGTAATTCCTCAACGACGTCAAAGAGGTGACGGGTCCCAACGACCATACATCAATATGGACGGCGGGGTCCTTAAACTCGTGGACCGAGACGTCCTTAAACTAATATCGGACCGAGACGTCCCTAAACTAATATCGGACCGAAACGTCCTTAAACTAATATTGGACCGAAACGTCCCTAAACTAATATCGGACCGAAACGTCCCTAAACTAATATCGGACCACAACGTCCCTAAACTGGAATATGGACCACCACGTCCCTAAACTGGCACAATAGAGCCCAAATGCTCTTTTGTCGGATCTAAACGGTCCCGTTAGGTTGATCTTAGTCTCAAACTGGACTGACGTATCCTTAACAAACGTTTGAGTCGATCTTAGCCTCAAAAATGGCTAACGTATCCTCCAAACAGACTTTAGTCCCAAATTGGACTATGAATCTCCCAAACTGGAACAATAGAGCCCAAACGCTCTTTTGTCTGATCTAAACGATCCCGTTAAGTTGATCTTAGTCTCAAACTGGACTAACGTATCCTTAACAACCGTTTAAGTTGATCTTAGCCTCAAATATGACTAACGTATCCTTAAACCTTCAAACAGACTTTAGTCCCAAATTGGACTATAGATCTCTCAACCAACTTTGGTTCAAGGGTACATCTCTGAACTCCTCTGATATCTGTCGTTGTAATCCTTCAATGTCGTCAGAGAGGTGACGGGTCCCGATGGCCAAACATGCAATGTCGGATCTAAACGATCCCGTTAAGTTGATCTTAGTCTCAAACTAGACTAACGTATCCTTAACAAACATTTAAGTTGATCTTAGCCTCAAAAATGGCTAACGTATCCTTAAACCAAAACCCTAAACCCAAATCTAAGAAAATACGGATTTGGACTAATCCACGTCCTACGGGCGACGGCATTACTCAGTCTCCGTATACAATCCACGGGCAACCACGAACAAAACAAACACCCACGACACGAAGTGAAATTCTGGAGAAGGAGAAAGTTGTTACCGCGACGCGGTAGCGTAATTAACTGCAGGGGCTTGCGCCTGCAGGGAAGAGCATCCCCACAATCAAAACCCCCTCAAGCGAGGGGGAATCTGACGAAGTCTGCTACATCGGCCGCATCCGTCTAAACCTCCGATACAAGGTGCCATAAATCAACTTGGCATCTTCGGAGAGGTAGACGGATAAAACCAAATAGCATCTGCCCCGAATCTCAGCGTCAGGACATCGCAGTCCTGTGCGCCGTCTTTCGGAGGGGAACAGATTCTGGCACGCCCGGTGGGACCTTTTCCACTTTCCACTCCACACTTCGTGTGTCGTGTTCGCGAACGAATCGCGGTTTACTGTGGTTGCCTGTGGATTCGAGGTACTAAGATTTGGTATCTTGCTCCGTGCAGAAACAGAAGATCAATGGCTTCGAACTGCATCGCCTGCAGCAACAACTCTCGCTCCGTCATTACTGGAGGAGTGACTTATGGGCCCCAAGCGGCCTCCCTTTTCAAAATGCCGGTGGAGCAGGTGGCTCAAGCTACCACTGGACTATTTTTTAGGACCATGCTCCCACCAATGAGCTTCAACGCCCCAATGACATTACAAGAAGCTCCAAAGAAGTCGGTCTTCGATCGACTTACCACTGCCGCGACCCCTCTCAATAGGTCGCCCAACTCCACTGCTTCAGGTTTTAATGGATTAGGCCAGAGCTCCATCGGGCCCATGAAGAAGCCTGCCATACCAGAAGGCGTTATCCCGAAGCGGATAGCCATCCCAGCTCCCGTTCTTGGCGAAGTCACCAAGGTTGCTTCCCATGTTCGGAGGCCCGCTTCTGACAGGTTGGCCGTCCCCGTTCAACAGACGTCGATCTTTAAAAGGCTGGTACAAGCATATTCTGACCAACACAGGGGGCATGAGGAGGTCACCCCTATATCTGAAACAACTCCATTAGCACGACATGCTCGACGTCACCACTGGCGCCAAGTAAAGAAGGCTGGGGGAAACTTCCCCTCTGGATTTACTCCTCCAGCTCCAACGGTGGGGATTGATACTGCTGTTCCAATCGGGAACAGCTTTGAATTGCTGAATACGGTGCGTAGAAACTCTCCTACTGTGATGTTGAAACGAACTCCTTCACCTGTGGAGAATACTCCAGAGAAGAAGCTAGAGCAGCCCTCTCAACGGCTGTCCTCTAAAATTTACAAAGTCTGGCAACAGGTCCAAGAGTCGGTGATCGATCAAGACTGCCTCCGACGATAGAAAAAGATGAAGGTTCGGCGGGGGAAGGATTACTCTGTCAAACCACAAAAAGCAAAAGCTACTTGGGTGCCCACTACAATGGCTCCCTTAACTCCAATCACTCAAAAAAGGAGGCCGCAAAAAGCCCCTGTGTCTTCGGCAAATCGCAAAGACACCGAACACAAACGCCCCAAGTCTGGGGGCATGGTGGTGCACACTGTTTATATGGCTTCTGGAAAGGAGGAAAGCCGCACTTCTACGGGCCACCGACCGCTCACCCGATCCGTGATGAAAGCCCAGGAGCAACAACAAAAGCTTCAGAAAATGATGACTACAATGGCTGCACTCACTGAGCCAAAAGAAAGATCTGAAACGTCTTCGGATGAGCGTCAAGAACAAGAAACCGACGCTGACTTTTTATGCTGCTTTATGCCAAGTACAGCAAGTGCGAGTTTTGGCTAAAACAAGTTGGTTTTCTTGGACACATCGTATCAGGAGAAGGGATTTCTGTAGATCCAGCAAAGGTTTTAGCAGTCAGCGAATGGCCTACACCAAAATCAGTGAAGGATATTCGGAGTTTCTTGGGCTTAGCTGGATATTACAGAAGATTCATTGAAGGCTTTTCGAAGATAGCAACACCCCTGACCAAGCTCACAAGAAAAGATGAAGAATTTGTGTGGTCAGAAGCATGCGAGCAAGCTTTCGTAGAACTCAAGTCAAGACTGACATCTGCACCTATTCTCGTCATACCGGATTAAACCGGAGGATTCGAAGTACATTGTGATACATCCGGTAAGGGACTAGGATGTGTTCTACATCAGCACGGTAAGGTTGTGGCTTATGCTTCAAGACAACTGAAGACCCATGAGCGCAATTATCCGATGCATGATCTAGAGTTGGCAGCCGTTATTTTTGCTCTCAAGATTTGGCACCACTACTTACTTGGTGAACGAGTGAACATCTACACAGATCATAAAAGTCTGAAGTACGTGTTTACTCAGAAGGAGTTGAATATGCGGCAGAGAAGATGGTTAGAACTTATGGCGGACTTCGACATCAATTTGCAATATCATCCAGGAAAAGTGAACGTAGTACCTGATGCTCTTAGTCGCCAACCATTATCAATGAATCTCACCGTCCAGTGGAAGCTTCAGCAGGACCTACATCAGATGGAGATTGAACTAGTCATGCCAGGTGATGTTTCAAATTTGATGAATCTACAAATCCAATCAACTATTGTCAATCAGATCAAAGCAGCTCAAGCCAGCGATGCTAAGTTGCAAAAGATCAGAGAACAAGTGGAGAATGGACTTAGAACAGATTTCATCATCCATGAAGACGGTTCTTTGAGATACGGCAGCAGATTGTGTGTACCAAAGGGTCCTGTTCGGAAAGAGTTAATGAAAGAAGCTCACAGCTCTCCCTATTCAGTACATCCTGGAGGTACCAAAATGTACAAAGATCTACGTCAGAATTATTGGTGGCATGGAATGAAGCGTGAAGTAGCCAGGAGTGTCGCAAAATGCTTGGTGTGTCAGCAAGTAAAGGCTGAACATCACAGGACAGCTGGACTACTTCAACCGTTACCAATCCTAGAATGGAAGTGGCAGCACATCACGATGGACTTTGTAACTGCTCTTCCTCGCAGCACAAAGGGTAACGATGCGATTTGGGTCATTGTGGATCGACTCACAAAGTCGGCTCACTTCATCCCATTTCGAGTTGGCCAATCAACTGAGACATTAGCGAAGAAGTACATGGAGGTAATAATCTAAATTAATATTTAAACTCTTCATAACGTACTATCTCTGATACCCATGAACTCATACAGGAAATTGTGAGACTTCATGGAGTACCGGTCTGCATTGTCTCCGATCGTGACACCAGGTTCCGATCGCAATTTTGGCAAAGTCTGCAAGCTGGCTTGGGAACAAG
The DNA here is from genome assembly GCA_030015575.1 of Agapanthus africanus. Lineage (NCBI taxonomy): Eukaryota > Viridiplantae > Streptophyta > Magnoliopsida > Asparagales > Amaryllidaceae > Agapanthus > Agapanthus africanus. The sequence continues at coordinate 556,552,968 of JASDDO010000014.1, forward strand.
TCTGAACTTCAGCACGGCTTATCATCCACAAACAGATGGTCAGTCGGAACGAACTATTCAGATCTTGGAGGATATGCTCAGAGCATGTATGCTCGACTTCAAAGGATCGTGGGAAGATCACCTACATCTTGTGGAGTTTGCGTACAACAACAGCTACCAAGCAAGCATAGGAATGGCACCTTTTGCAGCATTATATGGAAGGAAGTGTCGATCGCCATTAAGTTGGGACGACATCGGACAGAGAGAACTCCTTGGACCAGAGATGATAATAGAAACCGTTGATGTGGTTCGTACTATCAGGGAAAGAATGCGCATAGCCCAAGATAGACAGAAACACTGGGCTGATGCGAAGAGACGACACTTGGAGTTCCAGCTAGGAGAGCATGTATTCCTGAAAATCTCTCCGAACCGCGGAGTGATCAGATTTGGAAGACGGGGAAAGTTGAGTCTGAGATACATTGGACCGTTCGATATACTCGAACGAGTCGGTGAAATGGCATATCGTTTAGCGCTTCCACCCTCATTGAAAGGAGTGCATAACGTGTTCCACATATCTCAACTCAGAAGGTATGTGAGTGACCCCAGCCATGTACTTGATCATTCCGAACTCACGATACAGCCCGATTTGTCTTGTGAGCAACAACCTGTGGAGATCCTGGACAGAAAAGTGAAGACACTTCGAAACAAAGAAGTTAATTTGGTCCGGGTAATGTGGAGGAAAGACACTCCAGGAGAATCCACGTGGGAAAGGGAGGATGAGATGCGTGCAAGATATCCGCACCTTTTTGTAAACTAGTCCTTAAATAAAAGTTGTAAATTTCGAGGACGAAATTTTTGTAAGAAGGGTAGATTGTAACAACTCTAATTTTGTATACCAAAAATTTGCTTTAAATATAGTGTATACTTGGAGTATTAATGTTGCTGGAAACAATTTAAGTATCTAATTCCTTACAATAATTACAAGAAGGAGCTTGTAGCTCATTGGTAATACCTTGCATTGCTGAACCAAGCCACCAGAGTTCAAATCGCATGCCCCACATTATTTTTGTATTTATTTTGTTTTATTTTTTTTTGGAAGTCAACGGTAAAAAGGCCATAACTCCCAAAATATGTACTGGACAACAAAAAGTAAAAATACCAAGTTGTTCCTCAGGAAAACCCCCGGCCATTGGACCCTTGACTCGGCCCGAATCAGCGCCGCCGGCCGGCGACTCGGCCGACTCGGTCCGGCGCCGCCGGCCGGACTTGGCCGGACGGCCGAGTCACCAACAGAGAAAAGTTGGCTCTTGACTTGGTCAACCCTCTTGCACACTTATTATACCTGGATCGGTTTTGATTTGGCCAATAAATCCCTTTTACTCCTAAGTTTAATGATTTTTAATGATTTTTTTATGTTTTTTATATATTTTTAAATATTTTTTAATCCAAACCCTAACCCTAGCCTAGCCCTATATAAAGACCCCTATCCTCTACCTTTTCCCCTCACAACTCTAAGTCCACTCTTTCAAATTCTCGAGAACTCGGTACGAAGAGCGAGAAGCGAAGCGCTGCCGAAATCGACGACGGATTCCGGCGACCGGATCAGGACCTTCGCGACGTTTTCAACGAATCGACAACCACCACGACCTCTAGCTTCCTTAGCTTGTCCAAATCGTAAGTCCCACCTTCTTCTATCTCTCTTTTCTTTAAAGTAAAAATACGACTTTTTGGAACTCGACGGAAATCGGATAAACCGATTTCCGAATCGGTTTTTCTCTAAATTTCCACTTGTCACCTAATACATATTATCTACCCATATGCTTATTGACTATTAATCACCCATAAACCAATTTAATCAAACTTTTTCACATGAAATGATAACTTCTTTGCAAAACTGTATTCTTTTCATAAAAATACCATGAAGTTCATTTTTCTTAGTTTAATTAATTCCCTCACTCCTAAATAGGTTTATCTTGATCACTAAACTTGTAGAATCCACTTTGAATGAAATTTCACACATAAAATGATAACGTTTCCGAATACCGGATTCTTACGCTATAATACCTTTAAGTTTAACATAGCATGTTTTACCTTTAAACTTCACCAAAACTTAATATAAGTCACAGGGTAATGACCTACCCCTACACACACTCAATATAACCCTAATTGATAAATGTCAAAATACAGAATACGGAATTACAGGACTTTTTCACTAAAATACCATAATCTTTATAACTTTTATTTAAAGCTTTAAGTTGTAAACTTTTTAGATAAAATATTTTAATAAAATGAAAACACGATTGGTCATGGACATCGATCGTTTATCTAAACTGTCTTGTGGTGTCTAGGCTAGGCAAGTGAGCTTGGGTAACTTTAAAAGGCCCGTTTCACGATTCGTGAGCGGATCCCTCCCTCCTCACTTGTACTTACCTGGCCGCAATTAACGGTGAAGAGGCGATTTGAGGCTTCTAATAACTCATCGTTTAGACCTTAGAAATCGGCTAGTTGGTTTAGGAAACCCTAATAACTAAAAATACGGAAAACTATACTTTTTGCAAATAAATACCCTATATTAATAAAACCGTTTTCCCAAATGAAAAGTATTTATAAACCTAAGCAAAGCGCCGCTACAACCCACTTTTGGGGAACCTGTTAGGGAAAGTATGGTTCATCGTGCACCCGCAGGCTAGTAGTGCGAGATTCAGACCTCCGCAAGGAGCATTCGGTCTCGAAAGGTTTAAAATACGATATTTAAGGAAAATGAGATTTTTAAAGATAAAATACTCATTTAAAAATTATTCATGTGTTAATATATATATAATTATCATTTTAACACCTATTTTATCCTAATATAAAGTTTCCACATTTTTCTAAAAATTACAAGATTAAAAGTTACACTAAAATCCCATGAACTTCAGATAAAACAAATAATACTTTTATTAGGATATATTCACTAGAATAACACAAATAAAATTCACATTCATTATAACAATTAAAGATGAATATTAAATACTTGAGGTGTATTTTGAAAACTATACAAAGGTATTTTTACATAAAACCCCCTCAAGTTTCACAAATTACAATAAGGCCCCTAGCTAATATTGAACTTCAAATTCTTTTCTTTTAGTCTGACTCGGGTTAGAGTCTGACTATTCTTGACTCGAATATGATTCAAGTCAATCTATATGCTTTTATGTTCCAATACAATTCGAATACATGAATCCATGAACCCAGTTAACAATATATTCCTTTTTGACTGAATCAAACCATGGATATTCATCCATTATCCTGATATTCCATTTACCTGATTATACAGTTGCAACATGTCTACTGATATCATGGTTTTGGTCAGTCAACCAACTTACATATTCCAATACTACAATACTGTTAAAACATTACGGGGTAGATTGGTACGGAAGATGTTAAAGGTGGCACGAGGTGGTCAGATTAAGACACCTAACCTGAATCCTGTTGATGTTGTACCGTGGCATAACGGTTCTTTGTACTTTCCATTTTCCCTGATCTCTAGCATATAGAGATCCCCCTCGTATACACTGGCATCCTTCTGTACCAAGCTACAAACAACAACGTTACACAATGTTCCATAATATTCAACATTATAATACTTTAGAAAATACTGTTACTCTATCATTCTCATTCTTCTTATTCTTTTGGGACTTACCGAGCGACCTGTTCGCTGACGACATTCTATCTCTTTCTTCTTTGAATGTCGTCAGGTGCGTTGGACCAAGTTGAGATCGAGCCCACCGGTGAAGATTTGGAGCAATTCCAGGCAGACCCAGAGCTCTAGATAATTGTACCTTGTTCTTCCAGTTTATTTCATTTCCTGTTATGCCACTGTTTAGGCATTGTTTTTTTCATTCCAGTTGTATTTTCCTTTTCCTGCATTGTAAAAAGAATGTTATTAATAAAGGTTGTTGTTATTTCCATATTATTCGTCTCTTGTGATTTACTTTATATTGCTTAGTTACGCTTAGCGTATATACTTCTGAGTATATACGTAGCGGGCATCGTCACGTCCACTTCGCCATACACTGAGAAGCGGGGCGTGACAGAAACTTCCAGCTCAACCTTTACCCAATCCTGGCTATTCACATCATGTGGATGCACTTACGTTGAGATCTGGAAAAGTGCTTGACAATCACGTTGGGGAAGAGTTTGATGATACTAATAAATCAATCAATAACACCCCGGCTGAAACCTTTCCTCACACACACACTTCTAGTTCTGACCCCAGTTCTTCTACCCTACCATCTTCTTCCGAGCCTATTCTTCATTTCCCAAAAGGCTCGCCACTTCAGCCCACCTCTTTTACTCCTCTACGGACGATCCCCACTTCTATTTTGGGATCGGGTCCACACACACTTCCTTCTCCTATGATGGACCCAGCGCTTATTGCTAAAGCACCTTATCCTAATCGGTTAAGGGCTAACACACCGAGTCCACATATGGAGAAGATTATGAACATTTTTAAGCAAGTAAACACCAACATCCCTCTCCTAGATGCCATCCAACAAGTTCCGTCCTATGCGAAAACTCTTAAGAACTTGTGCACTAGGAAGAGGAAGACTCAAGTGCCCAAGAAGATTTTCATGGAAAAGACAATAGACACGGCTTTCCCCCAACAATTACCAAGGAAACGTAAGGATCCTGGATATCCTACTATTTCCGTTTCTATTGGGGGAAAACACATCAACCGTGCTCTACTAGACCTTGGCGCTAGTGTTAACTTGCTTCCATATTCAGTTTATGAGCAATTAGGAATCGGAGAGTTGAAGCCAACAAATTGCACTCTCCAGATGGCTGACCGATCAATCACCAAACCTAGGGGTGAACTGGAGGATGTGTTAATAAAAATCGGGGAATTCATATTCCCTGTGGACTTTATTGTAATTGATACACAGCCTGTAGCGAACCCACGGAATCAAATTCTGGTGATTTTAGGTCGCCCATTTTTGGCCACTTCCAATGCTATAATCAACTGTCGTAATGGTTCTATGACCCTATCTTTCGGGAATAGGTCAATAGAACTGAACATTTATAAGTTGGGAAGTGTACCCTCCGAACCTACTGCTCAGGTCTGTTCTGTCGACTTAATGGATGTCGACAGCAGCGAATTTGATGATCCTCCTGATATCGATCTTGACTCTTTTCATACGTTATTATTTGACCCAACTATGTATCATACACATACGGACTCTTCCACCGAGATGTCCGGGTCAACAAATAATACTGATTATGAACTGCTTTTAGAGTCTGAAGATCACCCCGCACTTTGTGATGACATTATTCATCGGGGTATTGATGGAACTTTTGAGGAAATCTTTGCTGATGAACTCGCATTTTTGAATGACACGGGTGTTGAGATGAATCCACATCCAATCACTGAAATTGAACCTCCACCCCTTCTTCTGAACTGTAAAAAGAATGCGAGTAATCCATCACATACACTGCATCGTCTTTCCAAAATGAGACGCACACACATTCTATTCCACCACTTAACATTTCCCCACTTCTTCTTCCATCAACCCGAGCACTGCATTGATAAAATTTATGAATGGTTGGTGTTAACCTTCGGTCTTTGCAAAGCTTGGCATCGACCAATGATTTTTGACCCCCTCATGTGATTTTCGACCCCCTCATGTGATTTTCAAAAGATTAACATTGCTCAACTCAAGTTTGGGTGTGGGTGGGGGGGGGGTATAATCGGGCTCTTGAAAAGAAACTTTTACAAAATTTTGAGCCAAAAATAAGTTTGGGGGAGAATCTTCACTTAAATATTTTGCCCCCACTAATAAATTCCTCCCAAGCTTACAGGTTTTTCAGATTTAGCAGAAAGCAACAGTGAGAACACTGTTGAAAACAAGTTTGGGGGAGCTTTGTGCTTATTTTCGCATCATTTGCATATCACTTTGCATAAGCACAAAACATTTTTTAAAACCTATAAAAATTTAAAAAAATTTCAAAAATATAAAAATATTTTTGTACATAAATAAGATAATAAAAGATTAGATAGTGAAAAATTACATCCATGAGATAAGAAAAATTTAAGAAAACTAAGAAAATTAGAAGTTTTCTTATACGAACTAGTAATAAGTAGTTATGAGCCGTTGTCCCAAGGGTTAGTAAGATGAAAGACGTCACTAATCCGAGGATAAAAATAAGTCTGAAAAATAGTTTCTATTCTGGAAGCCAAACATTTTGAACGTTGATACCCTGCTATTCGCACTTACACACGTCCTAAAGCCTGGGATAGTAGAGGATACTTTGAAATGCTCTTGTCTTAAAGCCAAAAGTATGAAGAAAAAAATGAATAAAATATAAAGGGGTGAGAAAAATGGACACTGGTTTTGTTATCACCGAGGGCAATAAAAAAATGTATAGCGAGGGTGCCTCTTCACCTAGTGCCCTAAGGCCAACTGGTCTGGGAGTCACTACTATGCCTGAGGTGGTGCAAGACGAGGAAAATACACCAAGTAAGCAAGCACATGAGTAATCGGTCGGTTAGTACCTCAAGAAGTATTAACGGTCGCATGAAAGTGTGTGAGAAATCCCATCTAAATATTCATTAATTAAAAAGTACCGAGGCTGATGGGCAAGAGTATGATTGCTTGAATTGAATTCTCCGGGTGTAGGGATGTCTTTACACACACGCATGGTTATATGATCGATGTTTGGAAGAAAGATAGGAATGAAAAATAAGACGATGTTTTATTGAGGGAGGACGTGATTTCTGACATCTTTTCATGACCATTAAGATAGGGCTCATGACAACCGAAATGCTAGCTTAGTTGGAAACCCTAATTTTCAAAGTCTTTCTTTTACAATTCTTTTCTTTAAATGTAATATTCATGATCTTTTTTTTATTATTGGATTTTGTGGGTGCAATCCGCTGAAAACCCTCAGGAGACAGCACTCCTCCTACTAGGGACACCTAGAGGTTTAAAGGCTTGTTGCACGTGCTCAGTGCAATCGTGTTGCCTACGAAAGTGTGCTAGTTAGTTTTTATCTTTCTTTATTTTCTCCTTCTCTTTTTAATAAAATATTCGCTCGAGACGATCGAAATTATGTTTGGGGGTATTTGATCAGTCGAAAATAATGTATTTTTAACACGGCAATTTCCCTATCTTTTGCACTCATTTAGAAGTGTTCGGTATTCATATTTCACATATTAGCAAATCAGTCCTGAAATATTAGATTGCATGTGTTAGACTCTAAAACCGACATTTCTGAGGAAATTATGTGTTTATCATGGCATCGCATCATTTCTGTATTTGCGCAACACTTGTCTTAAGTCCGTGCAGGAAAATACGGAAGAAAAGCCAAAGAGCTGATCAAAAAATTACGCCAACTCAAAAGATGCAGATCTGGTAGCAATGCAGAAGTAATTACAAAATTCAACATATCAAAACAAGGCCCAGATATTATATAGCAAATTACCAGAAAGGATGGAAGCACAAGGCCCACAAGGAGCCGCGGATCCGCGGCAGGAGCTTTCTTGGGCTGCGGATCCGCGGCGGTTCCAAGGATTCACCTCCCCATTTTTAGTGCAAAATTCATCTCTCAGGGCCCACATTCATTTCTGATATGTCAAATTCCAGAATTCTCGCGAAGCTACTGCCAGATCAGCAAAGATCATTAAGCAAGGCCAATCCTAATTAAGCTCCTAACTAACCTTTTCTAGAAGCTCCCTCCTAACTAATCACATCTAGAAGCTTCTCCTCTAACTAACTTTTGGAGGGAAATTCAAATTTCCTCAACAAACTTTAGGAGGGAAACTTAGAATTTGAAATCCTAGATTTAGGGTTTAGATGTCTATAAATAGGAACCTAGACCTAGGGTTAAAGGCTAATCAATCTTTAATCAATCATTAGGTTGTTCATCAATAGTTCTTCATTAGTTGTTAATCTTTTAGTTAGCTAGTTCACTCCCTCTTACATCATCTTCTTCCACAAGTCTAGTGACAAGGTTTGTACGAAACCCTAACCCTAATTCCACTCCAAATTCAAGATCTTGAGTACCAATCAAGCGAGAAGCCTTCAACCTTTTAGGAGCCGGGTCGATCTTCAATCGGGCAAGTGATCCAAGCCGATCCGCGACCCACGGAGACGAGCGAAGCCAAATCGACTATCGAGTTCTTCCTCTTGTAGTTCTTGAGCGAATGTAATGAAATTGTTGATATAAATAAAAGGTGAAATTCTTTAATCTTTCTTTCTTTTAATTCTTGCATCATGATTAGATCTAAATTTGTAATTGTTGTTCTTGTTGTGATGTTTGAGTAAAACTCCGCTCGTTAAGGAGCCGAGACGATCAATAGAATGATGATGTAACAAATCTTAAAACGATTTTTAAGTCCTACGAGTTTTGTAAACCCTAGCAAGTTCAAGAATCGATGACCTAGTTTCGTTGCGATGCTTTCTTGATTGTGATCGCTCGAAATTAGGGATCTACGATCGTTTCTTGAATTTACTAGAGGCTAGAATGTGAATGATATCGACGAAGGAACAAGGGATAAGATGAAACCCTAGTTTCACTAGAAATCCCTAATTCTCGTCGATCATCATCGATCTAGTATCAATTCATCGAAGGATAAGAATACGTAATCTCTAGATTTCATCACTTCTATAGATCCGATCGATTCCTACGAGCCTCATTTCGATTCTTGATATTTGGTTGGAAAAATCATCAAACTCTCAATTCTTGATTCTATCTTTTTTCTTGTTATTAGATCTATATTTTCTAATTCTTGAACTTCAAATATAAATCATGAATTGTTTTGTTTTCTTTTCTTTAAAGTTTCGACTCATCTAATTCAAAAGACGAACTATTACACTATCCATGTGGACGATCCGCACTCACTTACAATCTACATCCGACACCGTAGTTGATTGCGGTCAAATAATTTTTGGTTGTGATTTCTTTACAATTTCCAACTACACAAACAAGAATTCTTTTACAATCAGTGTACATGCAAAGTTAACAAAAGACCCCATGGTCGAAACAAAGCGGAGTGACGGCAAAATCCCAGCTCCACCTCAGCATTCGTCTCAATACACCAGACGCAGTGTGAGCAAATGAAGCGAAGGCCAAATTCCTAGCTTCAAGGTCTTAACGGCAAGTCATATAAGGCCTGAAAGATCACCGGAGATCATCTCACATAGAGTGGTCACCTCCTCGACGTTCGTTTCAATACAGCAGACGAGTTGTCACCCCATCATTCTTCCTCCAACAGGGATTCGGACGTGGCAAAGCAAACGAAACGAAGGCCACATTCCTAGCTTCAACGTCTTTACGGTAACTCACATAAAACCGGAAAGACAATCGGAGATCATCTCGCACCAGCACAGAGTGGTCACCACCTTGACGTTCGTCTCGATACAGCAGACGAAATGTCAACCCCAGCATTCTTCCTCCAACAGGATTTGGACACACCAAAGCAAACGAAGCGAAGGCCACATTCCTAGCTTCGACGTCTTGACGGTAACTCATATAAAACCGGAAAGACAATCGGAGATTATCTCGCACCAGCACAGAATGGTCACCACCTCGACGTCCGTCTTAATACAACAGACGAGATGTCACCCCAATGTTCGTCTCGACACAGCAGACGCAGCGTCATTAAACGAATGGAGCCACGGCAAAATCCCTAGTTCCAAGCCTCGACGGTTCACCAGCAACCTAGAGACAACCTCGACGTCCGTCTCGATACAGCAGACGAGATGTCATCCCAACGTTCGTCTCGACACAGCAGACGCAACGTCATCAAACGAATGGAGCCACGGCAAAATCCCTAGTTCCAAACCTCGGCGGTTCACCAACAACCTAGAGACAACCTCGACGTCCGTCCCGATACAGCAGACGATATGTCACCCCAACGTTCGTCTCGACACAGCAGACGCAACATCATCAAACAAATCGAGCCACGGCAAAATCCCTAGTTCCCACCGCAACATTCGTCTCGATACAGCAGACGCAATGCCAGCAAACGAATCAAAGGCCAAATTCCTAGCTTCAGGGTCTTGAAGGCAACTCACATAAAGCCCGAAAGACTATCGGAGATCATCCCCACACCAGCGCGGAGTGGTTATGACTCATCGGGGCTCACCAAAATAAGCCTAACCTCAAGTAAAAAGCGACATGGCAAATTCCTAACGCTTGCTCTTCCGACGGTCAAACTTCCAAGGAGGATTGCTTGAAGACGTCTTGTCCAGCCCCCGAAGGGATCAGAGACACGGCAGTCGCAGGGCTACTCGAACAGCACGATTGCCTATCGAGGACTATATCAGCTTATGCGACGGTACGATGGCCAAAACCCTAAGTACCACCAACCTTAACGGGCTTCTGTCGCAAATGGCAGAGGTTAAATGCGACGTTAAGATGTTCTTGCGAGAAACGCTCGATTCGTCTCGACTTGTGAAAAATTGTCGAGACAGCTCGACTCGTGAGATAAAGCCTTAGGCAGTGGGCATAAAAGAAGCCTGTTTCCTAAGTATTGGGACCCCGCAAGTTGGCCCAAAACGGTCTTTTGCATACCATCCATGGGTCTCACTCTCCAACGTCGAACTTCGACAAGGAGGGGAACAACCGCTTACAAGTCCTCTCGACTCGTAAGAGGGAAAAATTCTCTTGTAGGATCCTTACGACTTACAAGGAAAAACCACACTTAGGAATCCTCACGATTCCTAAGGAGAAAAACCCACTTACGAGATCCTCTCGATCCGTAGGGAGAAAAGTCTCTATGAGACCCTCACGGCTCATAGAGTTGAAAAGTCTTAGGCAGCAGAGCTGAACCTGCGGCCTAAGCCCTCGCTATCTTATGAAGAAATCAAGAAGCTTACTCTATTACCTGCTAATTGTGACGACATGCTGAGAAAGATGAAAAGCAACAGAAAGAGCATCCGATTTACATTTGATCAAGCGTTCAAGACACATTCATTCATGCATGGGCAAAAAGACTCAGGACAAAAGATATATAATAAAGACAAGCTGGTATAAAAAAAAATTCCATTAATATTGCCTGAAGTTCTTACAGTCATAAAAACAATAAACGAAAGTTACAATGGAATAACCTCAGATCCAGGGCATGGATTGAGGAATTCAAAAGCGACCCTATCTATGACTTTCCAAGCCTCGCGGACCATCCTAGTGTGCTTTCTTTCGCGAGCACAAGCGTCAGGGTCCTCCCTGATGTCTTCCACCCTCCGATAAGCAGCGAGTATGGCAGACTGTTGAAAGACCTCGTGCAAGAGATCGATAAGACTGTCTCGCCGTCTCTTTGAGATAAAGTTCAACAGGTACACCGAGTGCACCTTATCCTCAGCGGCATCCAGCGCCCTAAGCGGCACACCGGAACAGAACGGGGGAAGCGCTTCCCAGATGGCTCCCACGATAAGCTTAAGAACGGAGGAACGCCGGGGAAGCAGAGGACCGTTGTACGCATCGAAGCGGCTCATGATTTCAGCACACTCCGCGTTTGTGAACTCTCGATTTTGAGAGCGGCCAAGTCGGCGTATGTCCCCGTAAGAGATGATCTCGTTAAGAGCATACATATGGGCGTCCATTGTTTCTGTGAAAGAGAATCAACAAAATTATCGGAAAGACTGATTAAGAAAAGCAATATAATGCATCGAGGAATAAAATGCCATCTCTAAACTCCAAGATCAATGAAAAACTCCTAAGAGTTCTTTTATATGATTTGGAAGGAGCAAAGCTCCATTAATGAAATGAGAAAATACAAGAAAAATCTTTTATAGAGCAAATCTCTATTAATGGAACCCTAACAGGGTTCTCCTGAGTTCTCTTTGGACCCCTTTAGAGCAAAGCTCTGCTAAGTGAAACCCTAAATGGGTTTTCTTTAGATCAGGGATCTATGGAGAGCAAGGCTCTATCAATGAAAATTAATTTAATTTAATTTAATTTAATTTAAATTTAAATTTTCACCTAAAAAGTTTTAAAGAGTTTAACTCTTGGAATTCTTGAAAATAAAGAGCAGGGCTCTGAGTTCTGAAAGTAAAATTTTGAAGATGAAAATCATCTATAGGACCAAAGGTCCTATTTATAGGCATCAAATGCCCTTTCAACTTCCAAGAGTTGCCGCGATGGTTGGAATTCTGCCACCACTGCGCTCACGTTTGGAAGGCCACGTAAGCGCAACGGTGGGGGGGCATTTGTTTCCCCCAATCAGAGCAAGGCTCTGTTTGAATTTCAAAAATTCAAATTTTGAAGCAACGCTTCAAATCCCGTGCGCTGCGCGCAACGCGCCACGTGTCAGAAGTTGATATGTCAGCGCAACGCCCAAGGCGGTGCGTCCAATCAGAGCAGGGCTCTTTTAAAAAGAAAAAGTAAAAGAAGCAACGTTCAGTTGCGCAAGCGCTGCGCTGCGCGACACGTGTCTGCGCAGTCGCGCAAGCACAGCTGCGCAAGCGCTGCGCTGCGCGGCACGTGTCTGTGCAGGTGCGCAAGCACAGGTGCGCAAGCGCTGCGCTGCGCTGCGCGGCACGTGTCTGCGCAGCTGCGCAAGCGCAGCGCTGCGCGACACGTGTCACGCGCTGGGGGAGTTGCGCAAAACAGAATAAATCTTTTCTGTTCTTGTTAAAACAAGAAGATTTCTTCTGTAAAGCAGGGGCCTTTGGATCAAAGATCCAACGGTGGGGAAAATTCCCCAAATCACTCAGAAAAAGATCTCTGTAACAAATTTAACTAATTTATGAGCACTATAAAAAGGACCCCAGATCTCATTTCAAGGGGGAGGATCTTGCTAAAAAAAAAAGAGAAGAGAACTCTTGAGAACTCTTGAAGAATAAAAAAAAAAGGTAAAAACCTTTAAAAGAAGAGAAAATTCTCTTATGAACAAGATCATGGATCTTCAACAATAAATAAATAAATAAATAAAATAGTGCCTTGCACTTGTTTTATGAACCATCGGTTCTTGAACCTAAAAGGTTCTTAAATTAATAGTGCTTTGCACTTTCATGAACCTTTGGCTCTCTGAGATAAGAAAAACAAGAAAAAACTTGTTTTTTCTTAGAAATAAATAAAATAGTGCTTTGCACTTGTTTTATGAACCATCGGTTCTTGAACCTAAAAGGTTCTTAAATTAATAGTGCTTTGCACTTTCATGAACCTTTGGTTCTCTGAGATAAGAAAAACAAGAAAAACTTGTTTTTTCTTAGATCTAAATCAAATAGTGCCTTGCACTTGTTTTATGAACCATCGGTTCTTGAACCTAAAATGTTCTTAAATTAATAGTGCTTTGCACTTTTATGAACTTTTGGTTCTCTGAGATAAGAAAAACAAGAAAAAACTTGTTTTTTTCTTAGATCTAAATCAAATAGTGCTTTGCACTTCTTTTATGAACCATCGGTTCTTGAATCTAAAAGATTCTCAAATTAACAGTGCTTTGCACAAATGCAATGCATTACTTAAAGGGCCAGGCCCAAATCAAAATGACCTGACAGGCCAAAATAAATTGCAAGGCAATAAATGGGCAGAGCCCAAATAAATTGATGATTTGCATCCTTTATACAAGGGCAGAGCCCAAATAAAATTGATGCCTTGCATCATTCTTAAAAAAAAAAGAGCCCAAAACAAATTGATGCTCTGCATCCTTTCTGGGCAAAGTCTAAATAAAAATAAAAATAAATGCAATGCAAAAGCAAATAAAATGTTGAACATTCTCAATTGGACTTAGCCCAATTTTGGCCATAAGTCCTTAAATTAAATTGACTGAGCAAAATTGCTCTACTAAATCAATTTACAATCGGTTCGAGGGTACATCTCTGAACTTCTTTGACATCCATCGTTGTAATTCCTCAACGACGTCAAAGAGGTGACGGGTCCCAACGACCATACATCAATATGGACTGCGGGGTCCTTAAACTCGTGGACCGAGACGTCCTTAAACTAATATCGGACCGAGACGTCCCTAAACTAATATCGGACCGAAACGTCCTTAAACTAATATTGGACCGAAACGTCCCTAAACTAATATCGGACCACAACGTTCCTAAATTGGAATATGGACCACCACGTCTCTAAACTGGCACAATAGAGCCCAAATGCTCTTTTGTCGGATCTAAACGGTCCCGTTAGGTTGATCTTAGTCTCAAACTGGACTGACGTATCCTTAACAAACGTTTGAGTCGATCTTAGCCTCAAAAATGGCTAACGTATCCTCCAAACAGACTTTAATCCCAAATTGGACTATGAATCTCCCAAACTGGAACAATAGAGCCCAAACGCTCTTTTGTCTGATCTAAACGATCCCGTTAAGTTGATCTTAGTCTCAAACTGGACTAACGTATCCTTAACAACCGTTTAAGTTGATCTTAGCCTCAAATATGGCTAACGTATCCTTAAACCTTCAAACAGACTTTAATCCCAAATTGGACTATAGATCTCTCAACCAACTTTGGTTCAAGGGTACATCTCTGAACTCCTCTGATATCTGTCGTTGTAATCCTTCAACGTCGTCAGAGAGGTGACGGGTCCCGATGGCCAAACATGCAATGTCAGATATAAACGATCCCGTTAAGTTGATCTTAGTCTCAAACTAGACTAACGTATCCTTAACAAACGTTTAAGTTGATCTTAGCCTCAAAAATGGCTAACGTATTCTTAAACCAAAACCCTAAACCCAAATCTAAGAAAATACGGATTTGGACTAATCCACGTCCTACGGGCGACGGCATTACTCAGTCTCGGTATACAATCCACGGGCAACCACGAACAAAACAAACACCCACGACACGAAGTGAAATTCTGGAGAAGGAGAAAGTTGTTACCGCGACGCGGTAGCGTAATTAACTGCAGGGGCTTGCGCCTGCAGGGAAGAGCATCCCCACAATCAAAAACCCCTCAAGCGAGGGGGAATCTGACGAAGTCTGCTACATCGGCCGCATCCGTCTAAACCTCCGATACAAGGTGCCATAAATCAACTTGGCATCTTCGGAGAGGTAGACGGATAAAACCAAATAGCATCTGCCCCGAATCTCAGCGTCAGGACATCGCAGTCCTGTGCGCCGCCTTTCGGAGGGGAACACACATCAAATAGAGTTAGCAAACCAAATCTACCGAATTTTAGAAGCAAATTGAAGAATCTCGCAACTATAGAGAGAGGAATATATTTTCAAAATATATTCATCAGAAGGATCTTCTAATATCGAGAGAAGAAGGTACGAAAAATCTGGAGACCAAACTCCAACAAGAGGCGGCAGAACCGCGGTGGAAAGAGTCATATGGCGACGAAACCGCGGTTCTATAATGTCCGTTGGATATGAGAATTCAGGGGCTTGATCGTTTTTTCACATATTTTAATATGACGTCTAGGGTTTCAAGTTGCAGAGCCTATTTAAAGGACCGAGAGCAATTTAGGATTATCTATCGACCATCTACCGATCTATTGATCTAAATCTATCAAGCAAATTAAGATTTTTTGTTCTTGTAGTTTAATTTCCGCAATCAAGTTCTGTAATGCAAAAGATTCAATAAAAGGTAGTTTTTTTTAATCTCGTCTCATTACTTTCCGTATTTATTTTCTGCATTTACTTTCCGTGCTTTTATTTTTTTGTTATTTCTTATGGGTTCATTAATCTTCTATTTTTCCTTGTTTACTTCATTTATCCCAATGAGCGAGTAAATTCTCACTTGTTAGGCTTTGTAGGATAGGGTAGTATAATGGATGAAAAAATCTCTTAACTTTTTTTAAGTTTTAATTTTTATAAACTTTAGCAAAGGGAGTCTTAACACTTTTATTTGGGCATGCTATCAATTCATGATAGTTATGACCTCGATTTAAGATTCGTTAATACTTATTTTATTGAGAGCTTGAGATAAATAAGGATCAATGGAAGGACAAAGGTCAGTAGAGGGAAACCCTAATCCCTCCAAGAACCCTAATCCATATTCATTGCTATTTCTCTAGTATTAAATAATTAAAAGATAAAAATAATTATTTTTTAAAACTCTATCCTTTAACTACTCAATCTGAAAAACCCTACAAGCCCTTCTCTTATAAGATTTTCAAATCATTTTAATATAAAACGATAAAAATCCAACCTTTTTTTCTATTAACTAGTCTAAAACAAGATAAGTAATTCACCATTTCCCTAGGGACGATCCGTACTCACTATCGACTAGCTATTGCGACACCGTTATTGATTGCAGTAATTAGGAAACACAAAGACACAGTTTCTCACATCAATCATAGACTTGATCATATAAACGAGAAAAGACTATCTAAGTTACATAAACATGGATATTTGAATACATTCGAATTTTTATCTTATAAAACCTGTCAGTCTTGTCTCAAAGGAATGATAACTAAAACTTCATTCACCGGGCATGGAGAGAGGGCTATAGAGCTCTTGGGACTCATACACAGTGATGTATATGATCCAATGTCTATACATGCAAATGGTGGGTTCTCGTATTTCATTACATTCACTGATGATCTCTCTAGGTCCGGATATGTATTTCTCATGAAACACAAATCTGAAGCTTTTAAGAAGTTTAAAGAATATAAGAGCAAAATAGAGAACCAAATTGGAAAAAATATCAAGATCTTTCGATCTGATCGAGGAGGGGAGTACTTGAGTACGGAATTCCGTGACTTTCTAAAAAAGAATGGTACTCTCTCTCAACTTACTCTTTCGTTTACACCACAACACAACGGTGTGTCGGAGCAAATGAATCGTATTCTATTAGATATGGTTCGCTCCATGATGAGTAATGCCGAGTTGCCTCTTTCTTTCTTGGGATATGCAATTGAGAAAGCGTCATATCTATTGAATAGGGTTTCGACCAAATCCGTGCCTACCACTCCATATGAAATATGGAGTGGTAAGAAACCATGTCTTAAATTCATTAAGATATAGGCTTGTCTAGCTTATATTAAAAAGCAAATTCCGGACAAATTGGAGACACGTTCGGTTTTATGTAAGTTTGTGGGATACCCCAAGCATTCACGGGGGTATCTGTTC
Source organism: Agapanthus africanus (assembly GCA_030015575.1). Lineage (NCBI taxonomy): Eukaryota > Viridiplantae > Streptophyta > Magnoliopsida > Asparagales > Amaryllidaceae > Agapanthus > Agapanthus africanus. The sequence continues at coordinate 556,569,947 of JASDDO010000014.1, forward strand.
TACCACACCGAGAAACAGAAGGTGTTTGTTGCTCATTATGGCACCCTTTTAGAATGGCAATTTCTTGCGAAAAAAATAAGTGGGAGTACGGTAGAACTGGAAGAAATTCTGGAAGCACAAACCGAAACTGAAGAATTGGTGGAACCAGAGAATTCAATAATCCCGGACGAATCTCAGCCACTTCGCAGATCTAGTAGGATTTCTCGTCCACCCGAGAAATACTACGGTTTTTTCATAGACGGGGATCGAGAGGATTGCATTTTAGAAGAAAATGATCCCACTAGTTTTGAGCAGGCCATTACCAGTAAGGACTCTGTAAAATGGCTGGATGCTATGCGATCCGAAATGGAGTCCATGTACACCAACAAAGTTTGGACTTTGGATGTTGCTCCTCCTGGGGTAAAACCCGATAGATGCAAGTGGATCTTCAAAAAGAAAATTGATATAGATGGACAAGTGGAAACCTATAAGGCTAGACTTATTGAAAAAAGTTTTCGTCAAAAACCAGGAGTGTACTATGATGAAACATTTTCTCCAGTGGCTATACTGAAATCCATTCGGATCCTACTTGCCATTAATTCCTACTATAGCTATGATATCTAGCAGATGGACATTAAACAACTTTTCTAAATGAAAGTTTGGAAGAGTGAGTTTATGTGGATTAGCTGGAAGGATTGATAGACAGTGGGAGCAGCGGGAAGGTGTGCGAATTGCTTAAATCCATTTAAGGATTAAAACATGCATCACGGAGCTGGAATATTTGTTTTGATGAGTCAGTCAAAGAATTTGACTTTATAAAAAACAAAGATGAGCCATGTATCTATAAGAAGATTGTAGGGAAAACTGTCGTATTCCTCATCTTGTATGTTGATGATATTCTGTTGATAGGAAATGACATTTCTATGCTTCAATCGGTCAAGTTGTTCTTGTCACAAAAGTTCTTCATGAAAGACCTGGGTGATGCCTCCTATATTCTGGGGATTAAAATCTATAGAGATGGATCCAAGAGACTGTTGGGACTTTCACAGTACAGGTACATAGAGACCATACTAAAGAGATTTAGTATGGAAGATTCCAAGCACGGTAATATACCCGCATTGCACGGAATCACTCTCTCCAAAGAGATGTATCCCAAGACAGACGACGAGAGGGTTCACATGATCACTATACCCTATGCTTCGACGGTACGATCTATAATATATGCGATGTTGTGTACTAGATCAGATGTAGGTTACGCGCTTAGCGTGGTGAGCCGGTATCGCTCGAACCCATTTGAGAATCATTGGACAGCTGTGAAAAACATTCTCAAGAACATGAGAAGGACCAAGGAGATATTCTTGGTTTACGGTAATGGAGACCTCTAGGTCGAGTCCTTTACCGACTCAACCTTCCAGAGTAATAAGGATGATAGCAAGTCTGTCTCGGGGTTTGTGTTTACCCTCAACGGAGGGGCAGTCTGTTGGAAGAGCTCCAAACATGACATCGTCGCAGACTCGACGATGGAGGTTGAATACATTGCTGCAAACGATGTCGCAAAAGAAACGGTCTGGATGAAAAAGTTCATTATTGAACTTGAGGTGGTTCCGTCTATTGTTGATCTGATATCTTTGTATTGCGATAACAATGGGGCTATGGTTTTATCGAAGGAACCATGGTCCCATCAGAAAGCCAGACACATCTTGAGGCGGTATTACCTGATCAGAGAGATCGTAGATCGCTGGGAGATCAAGGTCCAGAGAGTAGATACGAAAGACAACATGGCGGATCTATCTACCAAGGCCCTCTCTCAAGCGCAGTTCGAGTGACTTTTTGAGATATTGGGTATGCGATACACCAACAATTGGCCCGAGTGCAGACGTTGGGTATTCGGTACGCCAATTATAGGCCTTAGAGTAAGTAGGAGATTGTTGGATATGTATACCCTAAAGGCCTGTATTGTATAGGATGCTAGGGATATATATGTACAGGACAATCTTTCTCAGTTGTATAGTATACTATTTGAGTTGTCTTTATCTGAACATGCATATTTGTTTTTCTTACAGTTTTGTATTGCTTATACATGTTGATAAAGACTCATTACAGTAGTATACTATTTTGGTTTGTCTTTATCTTAAGATGTGCATATATTATACTCGATATCACATATAGCGGATCTATGTTGATAAAGCCCGTAGGATTTTGCTTGACTACCAGCGTTATGATGGCGATCATACTTGTGGGAGATGGGTAGTTCATAAGCACATCCTTAAAGATCCCAAGTCGAAGGAGTATCAAGACCGGGTATCGATATTCCAGAGTAGACTTGTGTATACGTTTTTAGACCCCGACGAGGGGCGGCGGTTGGTCCCATAGTCATTAGTGTGATCACCTAAGATTGTATACAGGTGCTCACTGGGGGTGAGTACACTGGACGGACTCGTCGAGAACCTCTAGATGGTATTATACATATCGTCAGATAGCGGTTCTCAGGTGATATGAGTACAGGTTAGTCTTTAGACCTTAGATCATCATTTGTCTCGTGTGAGCTCCCACTGTGGTTTGATCACTACCCTATCACGGCTCTACTGAGTCGTGCAAACAGGTTTTGATTGGGTATAGTCCCGAGCCACATGCAGGAAGTGGGTGATTGTCAGGGATTCATCTTTTCCGGTATGAGGATTCGACATCGCACTGTGTCCGATTGGCCAGAACCATAAGATCTTGGCTTAGGCAGTTGAGATTTACTGATAGTTAGATCAGTAGTTTCTCGGATTGGTCCTGATCCACATCGACATGACTTATCAGGTCAGTAGGGGTCTCACGTTTACCATCCCCTAGACCCGGTATGCGATACTCTTACACGAAGAGACCGGACTGTATGGAGATTGTCACGGATAGACTCAGTAGAGGTTCGGATGAGCTTGCTCGTCAGCCTTCTTTTCGAAAGATAGTTGGGTAGCCGTTACATACAGCTAGTGCCGCTAACGTGCTTGTGGTTAAACCCACTGCTAGCATACTGTCGAGTTTTTAGAGTCCCACACAGAGGGTTTTCCTAATTCAGGCGAAATGATGTAGTGGACGTATTTTGATACGTGCAGAGTTCTGATCGAATGATAATACTAGCCGGCTTAGGATTAAGCCGGATTATTAAATCAGGTATTTATTTAATAATTTATATATACATATTTCGATATTTATATTCTAGTGTTATACGGGCTTTCGATCGGATAGTTGATAATACTAGCCGGCTTAGGGTTAAGCCGGATTATTAAATCAGGTATTGATTTAATTATTTACATATACACATTTCGATATGTATATTCTAGTATTATATTCTTTGTATTATTCTATCATTTTAGGTATTCGTATTTGATACGAATACGGGTATGTATATATGGTAGAGTGTATTCCGTATTTATACGGAAGACATTCTAGAAGGAGAACACCTCATTTCTATGGTTTTTCATTTATTGAAAATTGAAATAAAGTGGAGGGGTGAAGTGACAAAGAGAGTGGTGCAAGTATGGTTGCATATGGTAGATAAATGAATTTATAATTCATTTGTTTACACTATTCAAGTATGGTTGGATTTTATTATTGTAAAAATCTTTTGATATAACCATGCTTGCATTTTATTTTGTGATGAGTTTTTTCCATTAACACCATTATCTTTCTCTCACCATTCTTGAGCTCCTTCTTCTTCTTCACCCTACACTCTCATGTGTTGAGAATCAAGGATGAAGAGAGATAGCAAAATTACTAGAACCACATACTACATCACTAGACACTCTAAATTAGCAACCTAGAACCTTTAGTTGCTCTACTAAGTTTTTGAGTGGAGCTAGAGTCATGAACCACATCTCTCGAATGGATCATTTTCGACGGAGGAGGACCCACGGTCAATCTTGATCACGAAGGCCCCATGGAGCTGAGGATGAGGGTAGAATACCAAAGGACACGGATCATTCGGTATAACCATTTTTCAGAGTAGCTAGATCTCTTTAGTTTACTAGTTTCATATTTGGTTAGATTCTAGGTAATTGTTTAAAGCGCCCGTTTTTTTAAAAGTTAAAGTTTTTCATTCCGCAACGGCCGCGGTTGGCAGTCAGGGCACTTGGAACCCCAACATCTTCTTTCTGAGGATGTACCTTTCGATTTTAGTTTTGATTGCCTCAAATCTTTTGAGCAATTGAAAAAGGAGCTTGGCCCCGCTCTTATTATTCACACTCCCGATTGGAGCCATCTCTTCGAGATCATGTGTGACGCATCCGATTATGCTATAGGAATTGTTCTAGGATGGTGAATTAATATTGCCACATGTGATCCATTATGCGAGTAGGATGCTTAACGATGCGCAGTCAAATTATAGATCAACAGAAAAAGAATTTTTAGCTGTCGTATTCGCACTCGAAGAGTTTAGATCCTATTTCATTGGCTCACACATTACCATCTACACTAATCACTCGGCTATTAGACATCTTATTTCCAAAAAAGATGCTAAATCTCGACTAATAGATGTATCCTTTTATTACAAGAATTTGACCTTGAAATAAAAGATAAAAAAAGGATCCAAAAATGCAGTGGCCTATCATTTATCATTCTCTCCACTGCACCCACACAAAAACCTTCTATTAATGATTATTTTCCTGACGAGCAGCTATATGCCGTTTCGAGCGAACCATGGTTCGCCGATATAATAAATTTTCTTGTGACGAAAATGACATTTCCTGATTGGTCTAAGCAAGATCGATATAAGTTTCATTCCCAAGTGAAACACTACTATTGGATGATTCTTATTTATTTAAACACTGTAATGACCAAATCATATGAAAGTATGTTCCCAATGATGAAATTAGGAGTGTTCTATCGTTTTGTCACAATCAGACACGTGGAGGACACTTTGGGTCTAAAAAGACAGCCGGAAGAATCTTACAAAGTAGGTTTTATAGGCCCATATTATTTAAAGATGCACATGATTTTTGTAAGACTTGCGATCGCTAGCACTTAGGTAAAATCACTAGGAGTGTGATGCCTCTTAACTCTATTTTAATTGTTTAGATTTTTGATGTGTGGGACATCGATTTTATAGGGCCATTCCCAAATTCTTTTGAGAATGTTTTATATTTTGGTGACAGTTGACTGTGTGTTGAAGTAGGTTGAAGGTATGACATGCAAAACCAATTACAACAAAATTGTTGTCAAGTTTTTGAAAAAAAATATCATTTCAAGTTTGGCATCCCACGGTCCATTATTAATGAAAATGGCACCCATTTTTGCAATAGGTCTTTTGAAGCGTTAATGAGAAAATATTCGATCCAGAACAAATTATCTACCCAAAAATTATCTACTTTATATCATCCTCAAACTAGTTGGCAAATATAAGTTTCGAATAGATAAATTAAGTTAATATCGGAGAAAAAAATTAGCAAAAATCGTAAGAATTGGTCGATTAAGCTTGTTGATGCACTTTGGACATACCAAACAGCTTACAAAACCATTCTTAGCATGTCTCTCTATAGGCTTATTTTTGGGAAACCCTGCCATTTACCTGTAGAGTTGGTGTATCGAGCTATGTGGGCAATAAAACAGGTTAATATGAACACAGAATAAGCCGGTAAATATAGGAAGCTTCAATTAAATGAATTCGAGGAAATTCAGAACGAAGCTTATGATCTTATGATAATGCCAAAATTTTTAAAGAGAAAACAAAACTTTTTCATGATAAATTTATTGTATGAAAAACTTTTAATGTAGACCAAAAAGTTTTATTGTACGATTTTAGATTACATTTATTTCCTGGAAAACTAAAATCTAGATGGACAGACCCCTACATTATTAAAAATGTTTTCTCACATGGCACGGTTGAAATCGAAAATCCTAAGGAGGATGGTCATACTTTTAAATTCAACGGTCAACGTCTAAAACCAAACTTAAAATTTTCTGCCGATACAGAGGAAGAGCTCGTGGTTCTCCATGAGGCGGAATATTTATGATAAATTTTCAACTCCTCTCTTGTATATTATATATTATATTTTATCTACTAACTTTTGCGTTTCTATTTATTTTAGGTTTTATTTGCTAATTTTTTTGAAGGACTTTTGTGCAAAATTCACAACCCCTATATAAAAGCAAACCCGAGCCCATTTCCTCATTTCCAAGTGCACATCCCAAACCCTAAAAAGAAGAGGAGGTGGAGGATCAAATTTCAGCTCGAGGAGCTTCCAAAAAGCGGCCAAATCCCCCCAATAAACCATTTTTGGCCAAAATTCTGCGGTGGTTTCTCTCCTCTTTCTGATCTCATGCTCTATTTTTTTTTTTTTAAATTTTCCTGTAATAATGGCGATTCCTGAAATGAGTATGGAATGAAAATTTTCACGAATTCTTAGTTTAGAACCATATGGAGATTATTTTATAGATGAGATCATGGGCCGTGGTTGGGAATTTCTTATTTATGATCACGATTCTACTGCTATTCAACCCCTAGTTCATGCATTTTATTCTAATATTATCGATTATAATGAGGAACAAAGGGTAATTTATATTAATTGGCGTGATCGAAGTAGAGCGGTGGATGTTGCCATGATTTCTGGCATCACTCATATTCACCTGGCCTTATCAAAGAATGATCATTTAGGTTTAGAAGCCTATATTCCATGGATGGGTGCTAATTATGAATTGAGTCATGAAGAGGGAATTGTAGTTAATAGCGTATTTAAAAATGTTTATGCTGCATGCAAATTATTTTCATCAGAGCACCCATCATCGCCCCGTATAACATATTGTGTATTGCCTTAGGATAAAAAATCATGATTTTTGCATGTATCGTCAACTATTAAAAACAATCTCATGGGCTAGCTTTCACCAGAAATCAACCTACCTTGTACCCCTATTAGTGACACAATTCGTAGAATATTAATGGGGGGTCATGCTTTTATTTCATATGCTGTTAACCACATCCCAATCAAACCTGAAAGGCTTACACTGTGGTACAAAAAGTGTGAAGGAGTTTGGGTGTATCGTGTGGAGCATGATCAAGGAATCCGTGCGGAGTCATCCACATATGATGATAGTGTCGGTGAAGAAACCTCTGCAGGACCTTCACATAACCCTTTGTGAGATGAGCCCGCACCTAAAACACAAAAATCTTTTATGAAAAAAGTGTGGAAGGCTCTAACTACCATTGGGTGTATGCAAGAACAACACTCGGCACGATTGGATAGACTTGAGCAGGAGCGAGATGCAACACTTAGGCGTTGTAGTACAGGTCGTGGTAGAGGTAGAGGTCGGGATAGAGGACAACGAGGGCACGGTAAAAAATAAGTGTGTGTGTGTGGGGTGTGTGTGTTCGGTAGAGTTTGGGTGTATCGTGTTGAGCATGATCAAGGAATCCGTGCGGAGTCATCCACATATGATGATAGTGCCGGTAAAGAAACCTCTACAGGACCTTCACATAACCTTTTGTGAGATGAGCCCGCACCTAAAACACAAAAATCTTCTATGAAAAAAGTGTGGAAGGCTCTAACTACCATTAGGTGTATGCAAGAACACCACTTGGTAGTTGGTATGATTGGATCGACTTGAGCAGGAGCGAGATGCAACACTTAGGCGTTGTAGTACAAGTCGTGGTAGAGGTAGAGGTCGGGATAGAGGACAGTGAGGGCACTATAAAAAATAAGTGTGTGTGGGTGTGGGTGTGGGTGTTCGGTATTTCTTTATTTTTATTTATTTAATTTTTTTAGGTTTCTTTTTTTCTCATTTCTTTTTCATTTTTGGTTTTTCTTTTTCATTTTAGAAAAAAAGAGAGAAAGAGAGAAGAAGAACAATAAAAAAAGGGATGTTTTTTAGCCAAGTTAGTAATATGTGATCATGAAATCAAATCCGAAAGGTGAATGAGATGAAGAAAATTAATGAATATGAGGATATAACTAAGTTTGAAAAATAGTTCATTTTCTTGAGTTCAAAATTCCAGAGTATATACCCTACAAATTGTACAGGCACGCATCTTGAAATTTGAGACAGTAGAGAATACCTAAAAATACATTTTCCTAAAACACCCAAGTATAAAAAAAGGCATATAAAAAAAGATAAATATAATAAGTTTAGTTTTGTAATTGCTTAGGGCTTATAAAAAAGAGAAAAAAATGTTCAGCTGGGTTGCTTCCATCATCTAGTGTCTTAGATCAACTGGTCTGGGATTCACTGCAGAAATCCCGAGGTAGTTACATGACTATACATGATTTTATTCACACATTGAATAATCGTTTGGTTGGTACCTCATGAAGCATTAGTTGTCGCATAAAAGGATGTGAGCAAATCTATCGATTTATCGCATAAAATATGAGGGTATAAAGGCAATTGTACTATAGCTTGAATTGAATTCTCAAGTGTAAGGATGATTTTACATACAAATAGGGTATATGATCGATATTTGAAGGAGAGATAAGAATGAATAATAAGATGAAGTTATATTAAGGGAGACATAATTTTTGGAGTTAAACAAGACTATCAGAATGAGAATTCATGAAAGCAGAAAAACTAGTAAAATTCAAAAAAAAATCTTTTTCTTTTGCTTTCTTTTCCTTTTTTTGTATATAGTTTTTCACTTTCTTTATTTTCATTTTTCTTATTTTATTTTATTTTATTTTTCTTTTGTTTTCCTTTTTGAGATTTTGTGTGTAGTGTCTGCTGAAAACCCTCAGGAGACAATATTAGTCCTACTAGGAACACCTAAAAGTTTAACGGTTTGTTGCATATCCTAAGTGCAATCGCCCGCCTGCAAAAATGAGCATAGGAGTAGATTTTAGTTTAATATTAGTTAAGAGGTTGAAACCCTAGGTTTTGCTCAAGAACTAGTAAAAGATAAGTGTGAGGTATTTTATTGGTGCATTTTAATGAACATTTATATAGCCATGTTTATCTTTATTTTGCCTATTTTATGCTGTTCCGGATTTATTTTATCAAATATTGCAGATTACAGGACTAAAAGAGAAAAGTATGCAAAAGACAGATTACGTATGTCAGATGTGGACTTATTTAAGTTTAAACAGAGCAAGGGAGCAAATTATCAAAAATAATCGTATGGAACATGATTCATAAGATTGAGATTGATATACACCAAAAATCTGGAGCCACAATATTACAAATGTCGGCCAAAACCAAGATTTGGCCAAAATTTAGCTGAACTTCCAAGGTGTCGGGAGATCAAATTTTTAGGCAATTTTGTACTTTCTCGTACATTTTGTACCCTGCTCTCATATTTTCCAGAAAGCCTCTAAATTCTGTTGTATAATTCATTCGGGTATAATCTCTTCTTTAGCTTTCAAGTTAGGGTTTTTATTTGGAAAGATCTATAATTTGTAAGTTACACTTTTATTATGCGGATTAAAAATTCTATTTTGTTTGCTTTTATGATGAGTAGCCGAATTCCTATCTAGGATTAGAATTACTTTTTGCTATCATGGTTGTTTGATCCAACTTCTTTATCTCTTTTCTAATGTTTTTATTGTGAATTTTTTTTGATCAAAGATATGTCTTTTTGTTATAATGCTAATAAACTCAACTTAATTATAATAAATTGACGCTCTTGAATTGGTTTAGGAAAATGTGGTAACGCCGATAAAGTATTTAGTTTAATAATAAATTGACGACTTAGAAAACTAAGTAGGGAAGGTAAGATGATGTTTTGATCTAGGTAAATTCAATCTAATTAACTAGGGTAATTTAGGTTACCCTGATAATGTAATTAATTCGTAATTGAAAACCTATGAGTTATTTATAGGAAGGTAAAACTATGTTGCTTTTGGTTAATTAGAATTAATTATTTTAAATGTTTTCTACATGATATTATATGATTGATAAGCTAGATCTATATCGTATGAGTTATACTTTCATATGTGTTTGATAATTCATTGTGAAAGTAGTTATTTTATGCTTTTGTATATAATTGATAGTAATTAATAAAAACAATGGAATTAGAAAAGAATAGAAATCATATAAAACAAAATGATGGGTAATTCTAAACTGTAGAAGGTAATTCTAAACTGTAGGTTTGCTTTAATATTTAAAAACCGCTTTTAATTGCAACCTGCAATTTATATTATTTTCATGCACTTTTATTTTATTTTAATTAAGTATTCAACTCTTTTATTTAACTTGTTTTTAGAATTAATTAGGATTCTCAACATCTTTCTGTGGTACGATTTATAAACGATATAATATATTTATTGTATACTTGCGGTAAAATTTAGATACTATCAAATCTCCATCACACATCTAAAAGATTCCTTTTTTGGATTGTTTGAATGCATGTGTGTGTATTTATATATAATATACATAAATATAGTTCAATTTCTTTTGCTAAAAGATAAATATTTTTTAGTTTAATTTGACATAAACACGATTATATATCCCACTTAACTTCGGTTTTGATCGGAACGGTGATTTTTCCGATCCGCAGCGCTAGTGTTTCTGAATTGGGAACTATCGTTCCAAATTGCAATTCACCAACGGTTTAGCGATTTATGGTAACATAGGTTCATCACTATCGAAAATGATAACAACTTTCAGCATTCATCGATCTTATTAATTCAATTTCTTCGACTCCAGGGGAAAAAAAACTTTGTACAGAAAAGGGGAAGGGGGGGGGGGGGGGGTGGCGCATAAAAAATAAAGGGGAAACCGTAGGTTTATATTTTAAGATTTTCCATCAAACTTCAATTTTCCAAAGAGGGTAAACTTGAATTTAAAAAAAAAGAAAAAAAAAGAAAAGGAAATAGAAAAGGGTAAAAAAGAGCAATAACATGTAGTATCAGTTAACAATCACTAAATAATTGAAATAGGAAACGAGATGAATTGGTACTTTCGCATACCGTGCGCACGAAAGAAGCCGATCGCAACTGTGCCCAGGTCGGAGAAGCCGATCGTGATCAACAAATCCTGATTGTTCTTCTCTTTGGCTGGCATCCCGCCATCTCAACTGCATTCCATACATCCGCATACATACCAATTCGTTGCGTCGAGACACCAAGGCTTCGTTTCTGCCAATTCGTTGCGTCGAGATACCGACGCTTCGTTCCTCAGCAAGGAGAGTAATCCTGAACGTTCGGATCGGCTAGAATTATCATGACCTTCCTCTGTAGTCTTTGAATTTTTATCATAGCAAATGGATCTGGTACTTACCATGCACTGCTTGGTCCCATCGGGCGTGCCAAAAGAGATGTTGCCTATTTTGATAGGTCTTCTGTTATTGGGTATGCATTAAGTCCAAGAGACCAATTTAGCAATTACGCCTCCCTAAATGACTGATCTCATTTTTAGTGTAAAGGGAAAATGGTTTTCTTAAAAAGAATTCAACAAGTATCCATAAAAATAGAAGGATGAGGCTTCAAGCCAACCGGTCGGCCTCTTTAGGTTTATTAACAATATCAAACACATACACTAGATTTCATGGATAGGCAAGAAAGCTTGATCCACCAAACATAACAACTGTCCTATGACTTAATAGATAGCACACTTATTACAAGTAGTTGCCACGTTCATTAGCCCGGTAACAGCCGGATATTGCAAACAATCAAACACTTTCTGGAAAGCATGAAAATACTAAAGGAAAGCTTTGGTCGAACATGCTTCCATCCCATTATTTTGGGGTCATTCGGCCTCTACAAAATGGTTAACAACTGTTGTGTTAAATATTTTTCTTTCTGCTCATGGACCATTCATAGCCGATCGAGGTATCATCTGCAAACTGCATCCCATTCAGGACTGGACATTTGACTTACGGGCAAAAATGAGCTGCATCTGACAAATCGGTCTATGGCGCCGTGCTTAGCCTGACCTCGAATAGTCTGCGTGTAGGACTGGACCTCTCATCACTCATCCGATCTCAAGAACTGAGATCCTAGGCCGGTTTTTGATCCTTTGAGAGGTCGAGCATGCCCTGCTTACTTCCTCTAGGATGAGGTCCAGATCATTTCCATCAAGTCAAGGATGTAAGGCAAGGCATCTGGCTCATCCTTGGCGATGAATCTGCTTCGGTACTGCTCAATAGGCTCCTCGGCCAAGTTCGCACCGGCGCAATTAGCCATGGATTGGCTGTATGCCAGCACTATAGCCGAAGGTCATCCATCTAATGTTACCGGTGATAGATCATGGATGAAAGAGGCATAACTTGTAGGAAGGGCTGTACTTCTCGATCTCAAATAGGGCCTCGATGGTGATTACGATCGGAGATCAGTTATCTATCAAATCCGCGGCCATAGCAGCCGGAGAAGAAACTAAAACCAATTTCTATAATAGGGTTTTTGATTGATTTTGTTTAAATTCCATTTTCACCGCCTTTGATTGATCCTTTATAGCTCATGGCTTGTTTGGAAGTCCAGCCTTGATCTAGCGTGCCGAGCTCAAGCTATCTATTCGACCCTCTTTTTTGAGCTCTTTCTCTAGTTAATGCTTTTGTTGGGCCGAATTATTTATTTAATGGGCCTTTGGCTGAGGAAATTGATTATCTATGCAAACAACCCCGGCTTCCATGAGCGGACATGAGAAATTATCAAAAAAACTATGCTATCATATAAATGACCGAATAGTAACTAAATTTTATTCGGACAAAATTTTCAAGTTTAACCTTCGTTTTCTCGTAAATTTTCTTGAAATAGTTTAGAATTTTTTTTCATTCTCTCTCAAAACAATTCCATAAAAGTATCTAGTTTTATACATTTTTATATATTGCATGTATTCAATGGACGACATATTGCGTTTGAAAATTCCTGTCATCATCATTGATTGCATTTGAAATTTGGAAAGATTTTTCTTCAGAATCTTTCTACAATCTTCACCGATTGTTGTCGACCTCCGTCCTCTTTCAGACGACAGTTATCTTGACATTATCATGCACTCTTCTCTTACTAATTTTCATATTATATAATCCAATTTTAATATATATCTAAGAAGTGTATAAACTTTTAATATATATTTCATTGCCTTGTTGGTAATTGATCTATAATATACGGATTTTCATTTCGTAACTACACATTTTTTTTGAATCCGCCAATGACCACGTGATACGAATACGGTAACATCTATATTCAATTCGTATCCGATCGAAGTAACAGTGAAAGTGTTGACTGCAATTTTTTTAAAGCCATTCAAGCCTCATATAATTTTCCAAGTATATACGTATACAAAGTAATAGTAGATGTGCGAATCTGATGAGAACGTGTACAAATTAATAGTGAAAGTATTGATTGTAATTTTTCAAAGGCACGTCTAATTTTACATGCATATAAATATACAAAGTAATAGTGGAATGGCTGATTGCAATTTCAAAAGATATCAAAGGCTGCATCTAATTTTACATCCACATGTATTAAGTGAGAAGATACTTTCCATAGATATTAAGCTGCAATCTAAATTGAATAGATGACAACTCGTATGAAAATAAATACAGATAATTCATTCAAAAATATATTGCGTGAATCTGAAGATAAACTTAGAATTAGCCAAAATACATATTAACTTAAATTATGGGGGATGGAGGACTGATTTCTTGTATGTAAGAAGGGGCTAAATACAATCATCCTTAAATTAAAGGTGCTGAGTCTAATTTTCCAAAGCTGTATTAATATGAATAATGAATGATATTTTTCTTAATTGTAAGCACATATCTGAATGCATATCTAATGGTTAAAACATGGTAGGATTTGTTTAGCCCTCTCTCTAAACACACACGCACCATCCTGCAACCAGTATAGAAACAAGAAATTTGTATTATTGCATCAAAAGGTTCATACATAGATCTGTCTTGATAGGTGACAATATTTTTCACACATGCATGGTATGAAAATTGTTCCTTATTACGGACAGTACAGTTATTACGGACAAGTGTTGCTTTTCCCAGGGCCGCCATAGTAGAAGCTGCCTCTAGTAGGCGACACCTGCAAATCATAACAGTGGGGGCTTGTAACTACCGGTGTTAGACGCGGGAATACAGGCGTGCCATTAGCATCATAAGTATAAGCGTCTGTAAAATACGCCGCCTTTCGATAGCCTTCGCCGGCGAAATGACCGCTTCCCATTTGGGTGGTTGTGCTCCTCTCCCTGTAATGTTTGTTAACGATCTCGCCGCCCCATTCCAAGAATTTCGCGCCATTTTGTAAAGCCGGTATTATTTCCCTGGGCCAATACCCTAGATCTTTGTTCTCCACGATCAAATGCCAGTTGTGGGTACTAGAATTCTTTAAATAATAATTGCCCAAGTTAGAAAAAAATTGAATGATTTATTGGCATGGTAAACTTATAATATTTATGCCTTACTTTATTATTAAGTTCAGTTTATATAACTTATTTTTCCAAGTACTGTCTGTCAAAAAGTATTGATGTTTAATATTTCTACCCTAGAAGTCTAGTCCCTAACATTATAATTATTTCCACCCTTTGACTTAATATTTAAGTCCATATAAAATTTATCTATATAAACATACCCATTTTTTTGCTGCAACATGATGCAAGCGGAGTTTAAAATCCAGATCTCTTGTTCTCCTATACAACAAGGGTTTACCACTTGCCTACAAAGCTACTTGCACATACCTTTTTACTATTTTCTAAAAATTAAATTATTGGACGTAACCTACCGCAAGCAAGGTTTGAACAATAGACCTCTAGCTCAATTATAAAAAGACCGTCGTCGTCGTTGCTGTTATTGCTCCGGTTGACATCTTGTTTTATTAGAACAATAATTTTATACATGCAAATAGATTATCTAAAATGGTTTATAAGATTCATGATTATAAAACCATCTTTTTGTATGATTTCAAATCTGTGAATGATGAGGAACTTTATGCATACATTTCAGGGTTAATTTCACTGAATTTCATATAAGTTTGCTCAAATACTCCCATTTACTATTAAATGAGCAGATAATTATCCAATTTAACGGTGCTGCAAAAACACCATTAAAAAATCCCTAAAATATCCTGCACCATTGTCATCATTATATTCTTCCTCCTCCAATCCTTGACCATATCTTTCTCTAAATCCCCATCTTTACTTTCTTCCTTCTCCAAATCCCCTCCAAATCCCCGCTCCCACCATTTTTTTCTCCCAATACACACCACCACCTTTCTCCTCCAAATGCACATCACCACCTTTCTTCCCCAAATCCCATCTTTTCTCCCTGTTATCATCGTCCTCCTCCAAATACCTACCACACCACTTTCCTTCTCTTTCTTCAAACCACCTGCACCTCCTTCTTCCAAATCCTCACAACAATCACCACCACCAACCGCCGCCGCCACCATTTTCTCCTCCAAATCCTTTCTCCCCATCTTCACCACCATCATCACCACCACTACCCCACCTTCCTCCTTCAAATCCCAACCATCACTGTCAATGCTTTCTTTCTCCAAATCCCCATCTCCAACCACCACCACCACCACCATCTTATAGGTCCTTCCAATTCCCACCACCACCATCTTATAGGTCCTTCCAATTCCCACCACCACCATCACTATTGATTCAAATAAATTAGGACATTTTTTGATGATGAAAGAAAGAAAGAGAAGAAGAGCATTTTGGAGATATATTTTAACGGTGTTACTGTATCAGGATAATTATCTTCTCATTTAAAAATACAGTGGAGCATTCCGAGACAAACTTAGAATGAATTCAGTGAATTAAACCTATATATGCTTAATCATATTTAATCAATAACCAGCCAACCTACAATAAATTCATGAACCGTAACCTATATATTTATAATACTCATATTATGATAAATATAGCTGCGACCATCGCAAGATGATAGAAAAATAGCGAGCGTTCAGATCAAGTGATATATCGATATTTCTCACCTGTCGGATGCTAAAAGTGACATGGTGCTGCTGCCTGCCATAGACTGACACCGGTCTAAAGTCTGTACCTAAAGCAATCTGAAAATTGGTTTGCACAAATCCGGGGCAGCCCATATTGTAACATCCAGTATGTCCGTAACCATCGGCCTGTATGGATGTTTCGAATAGCGACATTTCAAGTTGTAGAATAAAGAGAGAATACAATTTAAGTAGCTCATGCAGAAGTTATAAAGTGCCTACATATATATGACGATCTTACCGTCCAATATATGAAAAGTCGAGTCTTATGATCACCATATAGACTTGGATGCACCTGAAATAAGAGCATAAAACTATTTTAGATATCTGGTTGAAAACCTAAAAAGACTTAAAGAGGTCATGGCATACCAATGAGACCTTGCTCTCAATCTACACTAAATTTCTTAACGACAAATTTGGTCATGCAGTATTTTCCCCGTGCGATACAATATGCGTGTGTTACCCATATTGATTTTTTTTTTTTTTTGAGTTATAAGTAGAGATAGCAAACGTTTGTTAGTAAAATCGCCCGCCTACAACAAAAACTATATATGCAAAATAATTAGTATACAGTGAGTCCTGCTTCAAGAGTGGTCGTAAGGGGTTGTTTGTCTGCGACCCATAGCTGAGACATGCTGGCATCCATGGGTTCGACCTTTGGATTCCACAAGTTTATGTTAGCATTAGATCCAGAATAGGGCCTCCCATCGCGATAAACTATAGCATACTGCACATGCAAATTACAATATATCAATCATAAGTCAATTTGAAAACCAAATTAGTTATCTATATATATATATATATATATATATATATATATATATATATATATATATAATCAGCACCGTCCAATTTACGTACAACATGAGAAGCATCATCATCATCCTGAGGTCGACGTCGAATTGGACTAGGTTTTTTCCCAAAGTTTGCTAGTGAGGAGGCTCTAAGAATGTCGCTCTCTACAACTCGCCGGATTGGTATGGTACCTTGTGGACAATTCCAAGTTTTAAACCTTACATTTGAAGCTTTTCTTTCATGAATAGTACCGCTTGGGATGAAGCTAGGTTCCATCTGCAAACAAAAGTAACAAAATAAGGCTTTATAGCATTTTAAAAGTTCAAATAGTGTCCTCTCAAAGTCTCTGAAAAAGTTGAAGGTGTTTAGTAAAATGTAGAAATTGTGGTAATCAGATAATTACTTCTAAAACCACATTGATTTAAGGTGAAGTGAAGGCTAATAGTAAGATGATGCTGTAGAATTCCATTTGACAAGTATATTTAGTGTTCTTTAAGATTGGCTGAGAATTTTAACTTTTGAAAATTTAGGCAAAAATTGGTCTGTGGACGCCACAGCCACTTTAGCTGTGAACCACACTCACAGCCCCGGCTCAACTTAATCCAAGGATTGATCCTTAAGTTTTCTTGTTCGTAGCTAATGAGGCTGTGAACATTCACAACACCATTAAGCTCTTGAATTTAAAGTTCTTTATTAATATCTAAAGGTAACTTACTTGAATCGTGTGATTCCGAAGCAATGGATGATCAAATGCAGGTTGTTTATAGATATCGACACAGTCAATGACTTCTCCAGCATCGCCCTGAAAAAAATAATAAATCATTACTTGTTTGTCATAACATATCTAATTAGATTATAAAATAAAATATTATACAAGTTTTTCTTTTATAATTTTGGTCGTTACTGTAAGAGAATAACGGAGGAAATAGGCCATAGGAGAGAATATTCTTTTATGGCATCAATAAAAATCAATCATCTAATATTTTATTCGACAATCGGCACCTATCATCTTTACCTTTATTATCTAAAATGATAATATACCAAATTTCATGTAAATCTATCGTTTTTCACCGTTGATTTAGCAATGTAAAAAGTTCTATATATTTTCAGTAAACCATTATTTTTGCACCCATTAAATCAATAATGAAAAGTGGTATAATCAAATGAATTTGGTGATCCATATCTTAGATGATAAAGATAAAAATAATGGACGCCGATCGTTGGAAAAATAACGGAGGTGGTATTTTGCCTATGCCATAAGAGGAAATTTCCCCCAGCCTTTTTCCACCATGCATTACCGTTTCCATTATCAACATAATACTGAAATACATAGTTAATTATAATAATAACTACAACAGCAAAATCAAAAACTTAACTTCACAAAAGATTTACATCAAAAAAATAAAATAGAAAATGAAACCAATTTCACAAGAGAGTCTATAAGCATGGTAGCACCTTGAAACTTTTAACAGCCGGCTTGTTAATCTTCTTCAAATATCTCTTTATTTCAAGTTTTGTTGGTATTGAGATCCTTCCTTCGACTCCATGAGTCAAGAGAACATGAAATATCAAACACAACAAAGAAAGGATGTGAGAGTGACGAATCATGATGAAGACTGCTAATTTCTATTGAGTTATGCACTAATGAGAGATGTGTCCTGGTTTTTATAAGCCATAGCAATGCATTAAAATGTGAGATATTATTCGGTCTATCAGATACAATGCATCTGAGTAGGAGAGTCTTCTGGTACAGTTCCGTGGAGTTCATTCTCTTCTTTCTTCTTTTTTTGTTTTCTTATAGGTGCTTTGCACTTGGTACATTGAAAATTTTACCCTAAAGTGGTCATTTGGTTTCTATAAATTCTGTATTAATTAATACTTTATTTATGCATTTTCTTCTTTCTTGTAATGATTTTGATTTTTTTTTTATAGTTCAAAGCAATGCTCTAAAATGTGAAAAGTTATTCACTGTACTAGATACAATGCATCTGAGTAGGATAGTTCTTTGGATAGGCTTGTCGAGTTCATTCTTCTTGTTTTCTCTTTCTCATAATTAAGTCCGATATTCTATATGTTTCCTCCCACTCATTTTGCTTTTAAAGAAAAGGAAAGGAAATCATAATGTCTACTTATATTATGAATTTGAAATAACAATTGAGAAGAAATTTACAGATCAAGAGGCAAAAGAAAAAACATTAAATTGTAATATTATAATAAGAAAACATTCAATCATGTCGTGTGATAAGACACAGAAATATGGAGGTAGAATTTTTATGTTGATAGGTAAAATATGTGTTTTCTCACGGCTAAACAGTATAGGTTTGGTAACCGTTACCAAAAACCAAAATGGTAACAGTTTCGACCGTTACACAACCGTTACCAAAAACTTCGTCATTAGAAGTCCTGTAAGGGATATAACTGATACTATAGATAATTTTGGTAACGGTTGTAATCATTACCAAATAGGAGACGTTACCAAAATAGGCTCAAATAACCGTTGACATATGAGAGTGGGGGCCACATATTCTGTAACGGTTCTAACCATTAACATATGCATGGTAACGGTTAAAACGTTTCTATAGAGGTAAAATGGTAACGGTTTAGACCGTTACCATATCGACCATGTTTACCGCTGGAAATCGGGTCTGATGCTCGGGGAGCGCGTCCAGCCTGATTCTGGAAGTTGATGCTATATATAACATATCCATACACCTCTCCGAAAATACCAAGTTAATTTATAACACTGTATATCGGAGCTTTAGATGGATGCGACCGCTGTAGCACACTTATCAAATTCCTACTCTATGATGAAAGATTTTTTATTGTGGGGACGCTTTTTCCGGCAGACGCAAATCTCAACAGTTAATTACGTTATCGCCAAAGCGATAACAACTTTCTCTACTCCATGCTTATCATTTCGTGTCGTGTTATATTTTGTTTATTTTAGGATTGCTCTTGGATTGTATACGGAGACTAATATATGTCGTTGCCCGTAAAGCTCGGATTAGTCTAAATCCGTATATATTAAATTAGGGTTGAATTTAGATAGCATTTTTCATATGAATGAGGTTCATTAGTTAAAAAGATAGTCGTGTATGAGACTAAGATCAACTTAGAAACAGTGAGCATATTGGCTCAACTGATCATCTAATCATATATGTATAATATACGGTAGTCAATATGGAGATAGTCCGCAGGGCAGAATTCCAGTTTAAGGATATAGCGGTCTATCTTTCAGCTTGCGTGTACGTGTATATATATGATGTGGTGAAGTGAATGAAGGTAATATGGGAATGCGCCCAATATTGGGAGGTGATCCAATTGGAAGACATTTATGTTTCCTTCAAAAATATACATATACAGATATACATGCTTGGGGTGGTGGTTGTTGGGATAATGCGCATCAATATGAGGTGCACATCGATATGAGATGCATCAATATGGGGTTAATACATTTCTTGTCTTGATGAAATTTCATATGTTTCATTAAGTTGGGACGAGAAAAGAGTCATTGGTTGTTGGGACCTACCACTTCTTTGAAGACGTTGAGAAATTACAACGCCGTATATCAGAGGTGTGGAAGAATGTTCTCTTGAACCAAATCCCGTATATGGAGGAAGAGAACATGCTGGAACTTACTGGATGGGCTTCTGTACGAACTTGTATTTTATCTAAACATCGTTAGCCTTATATGAGACTGAGATCAACTTAAGTAACATGGGCGAAGGCATGTGCGAAGGATCTTTAGTCGTATATGTGACTAAGATCAACTTAGATATCACGAGCATGTGTTTGAAGAATCTTTAGTCGTATATGAGACTCATATCAGCTTAAAAATATAATTAAGGATCGTTAATATTATTTTATATTAAGATCAACTTAAATCATTTGGTCTTTTGATCATAGGATCACATATAGAAAGCATAAGCTCCTATACTTAGCTTTATCTTAACTAAGTGTTCAAGTAAAAACTTGTTGGTCGAAGTGCGCACATGCGCATGTGCCATATATATGATGAACACTTGTTTGCAGCTAAGGGTTACGCATGTGCATATCATGTGGATGCACACTTCTTCATCAAGCCAAATTTTCATTTGCGCATGTATATATGCGCATGTGTTCAAAAGTCCATATTTTCCATTTGCGCATACGTGCATGTCACATGATGCGCACATCTTCAAAGGCATCATTATTTTCCCCATGCGCACACGTGCATATCACATGATGCGCAAGTCTGCATAGACAATTTTTTATCAAGTGCGCACTAGAGTTGGGTGCGCATGGTTTAAACATGAAGTTTTGGTTTTCAAAAAGAAACATAAGTTTCTATTCATTGATTTTTGGGTGCATCTATAGTGCGCATCCAAATTTTATGAACCTTTATGTTCTTCATAAAGAGTCGAAACTCAAGAGAAGCAAAAACTTGTATTTTTTATGTATCGAAACACTAATATTATTTTATGGGGTTTTTTCTTCTTCAAGTCTTGGATCTCATGATCGATCTCTCATAAAAAGTCAACTTTTATCATGAAGAGAGACCGACAATAAGATCTTTTGATCTTGTTCAATGAATCAATATATTCAATAAAAAAAGCAAACGCTTTTATATAAAGCAAAAGCTTTAATTATCAACATATGGATCTTTCTCCTTTTCCGTTTTTTTTTACTTATTGGATGAAGGAGATTGAAGAGGATGAAGTTTTCTTGTTGATTGAGGAGGTGCGCACTTTATTACTGGCCGCTTGATATATAAGTCTCTCTCTTTCTTTCTCCTTTTTTATTTTTTGTGAAGGGGACTCGGATACGGGTTTGTTAGGGTAAATCCTTAACAAAAATATTTAAATTGATGCATATCAATTTAGAACATGCATGCATCGTTGGATCATAGATTCCAAATCAATTTTGTTTGATTTGTTATCAACAGAAGATTTTTCTTCTAATCGCATGCTTTGTTGGATGCAGTTGCACACGACAAGTATGTGCGTACGTGCTTCGCATGTGTCACATCCTATCTCATCCATTAGCTTACACATGTGCATGTTTATTGATGCACATGTCATCAACGTGGTTTTTCTGCTATGTGCGCACTTGATACTTGCGTAATATTCTTGGCCTCTTTATTCAGGTGCGTACTTTATAGCTTGCGTAATTAAATTGGTGCTTTTGCCCTTTTATGATAGGCGCGCACCTAGCATGTTTGGGTGTCAAAATTGGTATGAACAAATGCCCCTTACTGTGCCCACGTAAGTATATACGTGGGTTAAGTAGTGTGCCGGTAGAGATTTGATGGTTTAGAAGGCAGGTTTAGATCCCTGCAAACTAGGGTTTTTTCCATCTTCACAAACTGTAAGGGTCTCATGAAAGCATTTCTCCCTATGAATCGTGAGAATCTTATAAGTGTGTGTTTTTTAGGAACCGTGAGGGCTCCTAAGTGGATTTTGCCTTTATGAGTCGTAAGGGCCTCACTTGGATATTTTCTTCTTACAAGTCGAGCGGACATGTAAATAGCTACTCCTCCGCATTGGTATTTTGGTTAGCCAATGGAAGATATTTTTATCATATGTGGCCCATGGATAGTATACGGTAGTCAGTACGAGACAGTCCGCAGGGCAGCGATGACTTAGAAAACAAATTTAGATCCCTATCAGCTAACGCTTTTCAATTTTATGAGCCGTGAGAGTCCCGTAAAAGTATTTCTCCCTATGAGTCAAGAGGATCTCATAGGTGTATTTTCTCCTTAGCAATTATATGGATTCCTAAGTGTCTTTTCTCTTGAAATTCGTAAGGTTCTCATAAGAGTGCTTTTCCCCTTGTAAGTCGAGAAGACCCATAAGTGGCTTCTTCACTTCATCGTTTGTGCTGAAGTGGCTTAACTTAGTTTATTTACTCGTTCCGAAGCGTTCAGTTTACCCTTCCCTTAGGCATATGGATAAACTCATCCTAACATTAAACATACATAACCCCTTTTATCATAGGATAAAATTTCTTAGTGCCCTTGCCGCTAATACCGCGGCCTATGCGGAATCGAATTTTTTTTAAGAGAGCACAAAAAACTAATCCCTAGCGATTGACCCAAACATTAAATTAGAAAATAACCATGGAAGGTTTAAGGACTACAACCTTTGATGTGTGTCCACCCAATCATGAAAGTGTTAGATATGTATGCCATAGAAGCAATTATTGTAATTGTTGTACATATATATGTACAGAATAATCCTTTATGATATAATAAATGTTGAGGTCAAAAATTACACTCCGGTTGACCAATTCAAAGTCAAAATCAACCCCAGTAAGCGGGCCCAAGCCCAGGTCAAGTGGGACCATGCCCAAGTCGAGCCCCACGGCCTCCCTCCCCTATGCCAAAATGAAAATTATGTAATAAATAATTTTGATATAATTTTTATGAATAAATGTAAGGAAAATGGGCATAAAGTCAAATTTTTGTAAATCCCATAGCTCATATCGAAAAGAAATAAGCACATGAAGCATGGGATGGGTAAAATGCCATTTTGTAAAGCCCAAGGGGCTATATGTAAATTTGTAAGCCTATATAAGACAATATGATAATGAAATGAAAAGAGAAGAATTCATTCCCAATCAAATGTCTAGGGTTTGTGCCTCCATCCTCACTCTATTAAGTTCTTCCTCTTCCTCGTCATTTTCCAATTAAATCAAGAGCTTAGCTTTTTTTCCCTCAAAACTAAATAAAGTTTCACTATAAACCCATTGAAGGAGAGTTTAACTCTCATATCCAATAAAAAAAAAGAGAAGATTTTCGCTACCTTCTTCTCCCATCTCAAGATCCAATTTGAGAGGGAGAAGAAGGGAAACCAACCTCTCAAGGCTCCATCAAGAGAAGAAAGGGGTCTCTTTTCATCATCCAAGATCTAAATTTTGGAGTTTCAAGAGAATCCATTTGGATTTCGTCTCAAAAGAGAAAGGAGAAATTTT
Source organism: Agapanthus africanus (assembly GCA_030015575.1). Taxonomy (NCBI): domain Eukaryota; kingdom Viridiplantae; phylum Streptophyta; class Magnoliopsida; order Asparagales; family Amaryllidaceae; genus Agapanthus; species Agapanthus africanus. The sequence goes on from JASDDO010000014.1 coordinate 556,593,535, forward strand.
TTTGGTGTTTAACTCCATAATAAAAATTATTTTGGGAGTTTAACTCCATTTAAAATGTTTTGGAGTTTAACTCCACAATAAAAGTTCTTTTGGAGTTTAGCTCCACTATAAAAATCCTTTTAGGAGTTTTACTCCATTTAAAATTTTTGGAGTTTAAATCCCTAATAAAAATTCTTTTGCAGTTGAACTCCACAATAAAAATGCTTTTAGGAGTTTAACTCCATTTAAAATATTTTGTAGTTTAACTCCATAATAAGAATTCTTTTGAAGTTGAACTCCAGAATAAAAATCTTTTTAAGATTTTAACTCTATTTAATTTTTTCTAGAATTTAACTCCATAAAAAAAGTCTTTTGGAGCCAACTGAGGGGGTTCCCTTCCGCACGTGAGGGGGAGGCTCCTACTTAGTGGGAGCCCCTGCTCCCTCACGTGGAAGAGTGGGAGCTTTCCCCCCATCACGTGAGGGGGAGGCTCCCACTCAGTGAAGCCCCTTTTCCCTCTCGTGAGGGGAGGAGGGTTTCCCCTCCCTTTTTTATTTTTATTTTTATTTTTTTAAAAAATATAAAATAAATAAAATAAAATATAAAATAAAATATAAATAATAAATTTAAAGAAATGTTTCTTTGAATAATTTTAAAAAAATCATTTGTCACAAATAGAATAAATAAAAAAAATGAACACGTCTCTATTGTTAAAAAAAACACACCAACACATCACATTGATTTCGCATGACCAGTTTGACCCGTCAATCGGAGGTTCTCTCGTTCCTAAAGCGAGGGGTAATTAACGGCAGTTTAGTCCACGAATGCCGGAAATTTGGATACCCACAATCAATAAAACCCTATCCTGCCCCAGGCAGGAGGAATCTATATATGTGTCACGACCCGAAATTCGGTCCGTAACCGGCACTTAAACTACGTAACGTCTAAAGGCGTACGTAACTTAAGTAAGCCGAACACCCAGAAATCTAAACCACCCAAGACTGGATCAACGGAGAAACACAGTTTAAAATATTTTAGAAGTCGCCATTTAAAAATCTCTAACTCTAGTTTTCTTTCATAAAAATTTCGGCAGCACCTCCTTTGTAAAATTGGCCCGTAAACGGGTACAACACAGATAATATAATAAACATCCCAAGTGGGAGAAAAATCACGCCCACCGGCGGAGACAATCACCACAACAAGTATACGACGCCGAAGCGAAGAAATATCAAAGAGAACGACTATAAAGGAAGTAAACATTTCCACAAATAACCTGCTTCTACGAGCACGGTTCCCAAAACCAATATACAACACTGATATCTCACAAGTCGTCTCTAAGTCATATACAACAAGGGTAGATGGAGAATACTAGATCCAACAAAAGATATACAATATACAACGGATAACCGCAAACCCACCTATAATGCAACGGCCTCACTGCCAAAGGTAGCGGTATCCACAAAAGTAGTGATGATAAGCTGCCCTGCCGCGACTACTCAGAAGGTAAGTCCTGCAAAAACTGTGGCACAACGGGGGTGAGTTGCCAACTCGTGAATAGTAATTAACATCGTACAGTAATCGCAAGTATGCACTAACAGCAATGATCAATAACATGTGAACTGATAGCATGAGTATGACAATATGAATATGCAACTATCATGATATCCATATCAATTGAATACTGAGTGCGGGAAAGTAAATAATCTCATGCACATATCATAAGCATGAAAAACACGGTGTAACTCAACAACACCCAAATCCCAAAATACTCAGATCGGCCCTCAGATCGGCCCTCAAATCCTGTACATCTCATGAAACCTGAGTGTCAAACATCGACACTCAAAAACATCATGAAAACCAGTGCCTATCATCGACACATAAATACGGATATCCATATGTAAGTCCACGTTGCCACCCCCGGTTCTTACGGGGAGGCGGAAACGGTATAAAAATCAAATTTTTAGTGCAAGAGGCAACATGGACTGTGCAAGGTCGGGATCGTTACCTAAACTAAAACTAGCAACCTAGCTAAAGAAGTTTAGCTACTCGGATGAAGATGGTTATACCTAGACTTGAACTCCTTCGTCTTTAAACTTTGTAGAGGTTGATGGTTCTCCTTTGTCGCCTTCTCCCGTCGAAGATGGATCCACCTCGAAGGCTCGACCTTTGGGCTCTTTCTCGTACTTGGAGTGAACTAGAATCGCCGGCTTGCTAGACCCTTGATCCTAGAGTGAGTAGAGAGTGTTTAGGGTTTGCTTTTGTTTTTCAAGAGAAGGATTCTCAACTCATGAGAAGGTTTCTCTTGACTAGAGGAAGAAGAAGATGAAGTGAAGAGAGAGAGTGAGTATGATAGAATGAGCTCTTTCTTTTCCTTTTGCAACCATAACAAAAGAAAAAGAATAATCAAATAATAACAATAATCAAAATGAAAAAGGTTTGATGGATAGTTTAGAATGACTAATATCATTACATGCATTAAATGAATAAAGCAAGAATGAAAAAGCATCTTGCATTTGTAATGATGGTAGTCAAATGTTCAACCATGGTCAACAAGTCAACTATGGTCAACAAGTCAACAAAAACTAACCATGACACAATTTCATTTTATTATATATTATTAAATGATATAATACAAATCCATTAGGGTTTGGAAAAAGACGACTGTCAACTGTGCATACGCACCCGTTCCGAAACCCTAATGGAAATCATCTTCCTCCTCCTCAAATAACTGTGCATACACACCTGCATTCTTGTTCCGAGGAACATGAATACTAAGAGATAAAAGCAACCCCAAATACTATACCAGTATCCGGCTCAAACCAGAGCCCGCTGGTAATATCTGTCCGGACTCCAAACGTGCACAAGTGCGCGGATGAGAACGAACCCTGTCGCAAAACTATGCGACCTCTACTCTGTTTTGCCCATAGGCGAATACCCTCTGTGTGGGACTCTAAAGACTCGACACTACGCTGGCAGTGGGTTTAACCACAGACCGCAAGCGGCACTAGCTGTGCGTAACGGTCCCCAGGTAGATGTCGACAAGAAGGCTGACAAGGTGAAACCCCATCGGTACTCCTACTGAGTCTGAATGTGACAGTCTCCGTACAGTCCGGTCTGTTCGTCTGATACATCGCATGGCGGGCCTAGGGGGCGGTAAACGTCAGTCCCCCAATAGCGGTACAAGTCGTGCCGGAGCGAAGCCCAAAACACCCTGAGACAACACTGGAAACCTACCAGTATATCTCGTTTGCCCTGGCCAGGGACTACTTGTGTAATGGCTCTCCTAGACACAGCGCGATGTCAACCCCCAATACCGGGAGAGACGAATCCTGTCTAACCGTCACTGCCTCCAAGTGCTTCGGGACTGCACCCAACCACCACCTGTTTGCACGACTCCTTTGAGCCGTGGTAGGGTAGTGATCAAAGTGCAGTGGGAACACACTCGAGGCGAAGTGCCAGTGTCAAGTCAGCGGACTAAGCTGTACTCATGTCACCTGGGAACTGATGACTGACGATAGGTATAATACCAACCTGTCAGTTCCCGACGAGTCCTGTCCAGTGTACTCGTAACCCAACGAGCACCCGTATACTATCTCCAGTACGACGTACTGATGGCTGTGGGACAGACCATCTCCCACACTGGGATGAGAAGCGCATACGCTAGTCTACTCCGGAGTATCGATGCCCTGTCTCGATAGTCCTGCGACTAGGGACCTGTATAAGGATGTGCTTATAGATTACCCAGCCCCCACTAGTGTGACTGCCATCACAACGCTGGTAATCAAGCAAAGATCCTAAGGGCTCCACTAATGCGTATAAGTGATATAGTAAAATAAACACAAGTACACATTGAAGTAGAGACAAACCAAGTAGCATACTACTATTTTGAGCAAGATTGTATATACAAGGTGAATATCCCAAGCATCCATTAAGTAATATACAAACTAGTATGATACAGTAATGGCCTCTAGGGCATATACACTAACAATCTCCCACTTGCACTAAGGCCATGTACTGGCGTATCGAAGACCTATCATCTCGATCAGCCGCTCGAACTGAGTCTGGGGCAGGGCCTTGGTGAATGGATCTGCAGTGTTGTCTTCTGAAGCAACTCTCCGAACCTCGATCTCCTTGCGATCCACGATCTCCCTGATCAGGTGATACCGCCTCAAGATGTGCCTGGATCTCTGATGGGACCTGGGTTCCTTCGCTAAAGCTATAGCCCCATTGTTGTCGCAATACAGAGGTATTGGGTCAACAATGGACGGAACCACCTGAAGTTCTTTCAAGAACTTCCTCATCCAGACAGCTTCTTTTGCGGCATCAGATGCAGCGATGTATTCCGCTTCCATCGTCGAGTCTGCAACGGTTTCCTGTTTGGAACTCTTCCAACACACCGCCCCTCCATTGAGGGTAAAGACAAAGCCCGACATGGACTTGGAATCATCCTTGTCACTCTGGAAGCTGGAGTCAGCAAAGGCCTCGATCTGGAGGTCTTTTCCGCCATACACCAAGAACATCTCCTTGGTCCTTCTCAGGTACTTGAGAATGTTCTTTACCGCTATCCAGTGTTTCTCCCCAGGGTTTGACTGATACCGGCTTACCACACTCAGTGCATAAGCTACATCCGGTCTGGTACACAACATCGCATACATTATAGAGCCTACCGCAGAAGCGTAGGGTATAATCGACATGCGATCCCTCTCCAAATCAGTCTTGGGAGACATCTCTTTAGAGAGGGTGATCCCGTGACAAGCCGGTAGGTTACCGCGCTTGGAATCTTCCATACTGAATCTCTTCACTATGGTGTCGATGTACCTGGACTGAGAAAGTCCCAATATCCTCTTGGATCTATCACGATGGATCCGGATCCCCAGGATGTATGAGGCATCACCCAGGTCTTTCATGGAGAACCTGTGTGACAAGAACCCCTTGACAGATTGTAGCATAGGAATGTCATTTCCTACTAAGAGAATGTCATCCACGTATAAAACGAGGAATACTACAGTTCTCGCTACAAATCTACTGTAGATGCATGGTTCATCTGGATTTTTGATAAAGCCAAATTCTTTGGCCGTCTCATCAAAGCAGATGTTCCAACTCCGCGATGCCTGCTTTAGTCCATAGATGGACTTAAGCAACTTGCACACCTTTCCGCTGCTCCCACTCTGAATGAAGCCCTCTGGCTGGTCCATATAGACACACTCTTCTAAATTTCCATTTAGAAAAGCTGTCTTTACGTCCATTTGCCAGATCTCATAATCGTGGAAGGCAGCGATGGCAAGAAGGATCCGAATGGATTTCAGCATGGCTACTGGAGAAAAGGTTTCGTCATAGTCCAAGCCAGGTCTTTGACGGAAACCTTTTGCTACCAGCCTAGCTTTATAGGTCTCAACCTGTCCATCTACACCAATCTTCCTTTTGAAGATCCACTTGCATCCTACGGGTTTTACCCCGTCTGGAGCAATGTCCAACGTCCATACCTTGTTGGTGTACATGGACTCCATTTCGGTCCGCATTGCATCCAGCCATTTCACTGAGTCAACGCTCTGAACGGCCTGCTGGAAGCTAGTAGGCTCATCATAATCTATGATGCAATCCTCTCTATCCCCGTCTATGAGGAAACCGTAGTATCTCTCGGGCGGATGAGACTGCCTACTACTTCTGCGGAGCGGCGTAGGAATGTCCTGTTCTGTTGAACCCTCTGGTTCCACCAAACTTTCAGCAACAGTCTGTGGTTCTGGAACTTCTTCCAGTTCTACTGCGCTCCCACTTATTTCCTTTTCTATGAACTGGTGTTCTAGAAAGTGGGCATGACGAGAAACAAGAACTTTTTGTTCCTCTTCGCAGTAGAAGAAATATCCCTTGGAATTCTTTGGATATCCCACAAACTTGCACAGTACTGAGCGTGCCTCGAGTTTGTCCGCATGCTGCTTTTTGACAAAAGCCGGACTTCCCCATATCTTAATGTGATTAAGATGGGGTCTCTTCCCACACCACATCTCAAATGGCGTAGTAGGCACAGTCTTAGTGGGAACTCGGTTCAAAAGGTATGCGGCTGATTCTAGCGCATATCCCCAGAATGATCGCGGCAACTCAGCGTTACTCATCATGGACCGCACCATATCCAATAGGGTGCGGTTCCGTCTCTCCGATACACCGTTATGTTGCGGGGTGTATGGAGGAGTAAGCTGAGAGAGAATTCCGTTCTCTTTTAAATAGTCCAGGAACTCGGCACTTAAGTATTCTCCACCTCGATCCGATCTTAGAATCTTAATACTTTTGCCGGTCTGTTTCTCTACTTCATTCTTATACTCCTGGAATTTTCCAAAGGCCTCGGACTTATGTTTCATTAAGAAGACATAACCGTACCTTGAGAAGTCATCCGTAAAAGTAATGAAGTAAGAATGTCCGCTTCGGGCATGTGTAGACATTGGACCGCACACGTCACTGTGTACGAGTCCCAAGAGCTCGCTCGCTCTTTCTCCATGTCCAGTAAACGGAGTCTTTGTCATCTTTCCCTTGAGACAGGATTGACAAGTGGCATACGACTGATATTCGAACGCATTCAAATACCCTTCTGTATGTAACTTCGTCAACCTTCTCTCATTGATGTGACCCAATCTACAATGCCATAAGAAAGTCTGGTTTATTTCTGGAGACTTTCTTTTGTGTGTATTCTGGACATTGAAAATCTGTGGTTGGTTCAATACGTATATACCATTACTCAATGTACCTGACCCAATCAGAACTTGATTAAGGTGAATGTTTACAACATTACTTACAAACGCAAATTCATAACCTTCTTTAGAAACTAAAGATACAGAAATGATATTACAAGTTGCGTTGGGTACAAAAAAGCAATTACGCAAAACCAAAACATGTCCATCTGACATTCCCAGGTGATAGTCCCCCACGGCTTTAGCATCCATGCTAGCTCCGTTCGCAACTCTGAGGGTCATGTCACCTGCCTTCAAAACCCTACGGTTTCTCAACGCCTGCAAAGAATTACAGATATGAGATCCTGATCCGGTATCCAATACCCAGGAAGTAGAGTTTATTGAAAGACAGTTTTCAATAACATACACACCTGAAGCTGAAGCTGCAACCTGCTTCAATTCCTGTGTTCTGGCCTTCCAGGCCCTGCAATCATTCTTCCAGTGTCCTTTCTTATGACAAAAGAAGCATTCTTCCTTATCCACAAGCTTCCCCGCTATCTTTGTTGCTTTACCTTTTCCCTTCGTATCCACTTTACTAACACCGCCCCTTGGTTTGGCGGGGGCTTTCTTCTTCTTTCCCTTGGCTTTCGCCTTGGACCTAGAAGAAGATGATCCTCCTACAAACAAAGTGGATGTTTCCCTACCTTTCTGTAGGGTGCCCTCTGCGCTCCTCAGCAGGTTGAGGAGCTCTGAAAGTTCAACCTCTTTTTCTTGTAGGTTGAAGTTCATTATAAACTGGGCGTAAGTGGAAGGAAGGGACTGGAGAACTATATCCGTATATAGCTCACTCTCCAATGTGATCCCTAGGTCAGCGAGCTCCTCAATGTAGCCGATCATCTTTAGCACGTGCTCGGCTACTGATGATCCGACGGCCATTCTTGTCGAAAACAACTTTTTCGACGCTTCGTATCTTGCGATACGTGATTGCTCTCCATACAGTTCTTTTGTATGAAGCAATATGGACTCCATGTCCATATTCTCATGCCTCCTCTGATGTTCGTTGTCCATCGAGGCAAGCAGGAGGCACTTGGCCTTCGCGCTATCAATCTCCCAAGTCTTGCGGATTTCCTTATCCGCGACACTGGAAGTTGGACCAGGGACAGGGGGAGCTTTGGTGGTAAGAAGATACCCCAGCTTGTCATAAGTGATTGCTATCTTGACATTTCTGAGCCAATCTTTGTAGTTTGGCCCTGTCAACTTGTTTTTATCTAGGAGTAACTTAAGTCCAGTCATGTTGATTGGTCGCTGCAATTAGGAGAGAGAAGAAGAAACACTCAGCATGATGCTCTTGCAAGTTTAGAGTGGTTTTTAGTTTGTCTAAACAGGATGGCTCCCACTGTTTCTCGAATCCCTCCTCAAACCATAAAGGAAGAATTAGTCAGGATCAATCCCACCGTACAATACTTGCTTAACCGTTCGGCCAGGCTGGTGTCGGTACTTCGAGGGAGGTTTTCCAACGCTTTCGCGAAGTTCCTTAATTAAAGAACCTCTTTTCCCTGAGGGCGTAGCCCCGCTAACACCTTTCTAGGCACCTACTAGGTTTATAGCATTGATCGTTAAGTGAGAAATTTCCCGAGGAGTAGCATATACTCACAGTAGGATCGGGATCCAAATATCATCGCGTGACGAAACTGAAGGAATCCTCCCAGAATCACCACACTCCAAATGGTATGCAAATTTAGCAAGTTTCAGTACTTATGAAACTCCCGATGTGGATTTTTGCCCCATGCTCTTATGACCTTGACTTTGGCCAAAATATCATAAGTCACATGTCAAGTTCTACCCGTCATTATCCAGGTTAATTTGGATCCATCCGTATCTACCCTTGACTTTGGCCAAAATGGCAGTACGACTGTCCCAAACCAACGCATCTATCTATGCTACACATGAACACCCAACAGCTACCAATCACTGTGCCTTGACTTTGGCCAACATACACAGCTTGAATACTATTGACTATTCATGCGAAACGACGGAGGGCTACGGATGGTTTTGGCAAAACCGTGAACGTAGTGAACTTGATTTGGTCGATGGAACGAGATAGCTTTTAAATGGAGTGGCTCAAACTCCGCATTTTAAAAGTTAGTTTTGAAAAGAACCGAGTGGTTTTTCGAAAGTGTTCCAACGACTTTAACTTGGTTTATTATCTTGCATTAGTTCTTTTAATGCGTGATATTCTTGCATTAGTACTTTTAATGCGTCCCATCATTTAAATCCTACCATTGCAGAAAACAACCAAAATATGACGTACGCTTATGCCATTCGCATTCGCCACTGGGCCCCGTCATTACCCGTTAGGTTACTTAACTAACGACAGAGCGGGGGCTGGGCTAGCGCGTCTGTAAAACATAAGCAACGCCTAAATAGAAAGCAATGATAAACATTTCAGATCACAGATAAATACATTGGATATACTAGTAATCTGTAATTTGTACGAGCCTGTAACAAAAAACAGATAACACGGTCGCGGTGAATAGCCAATACCCCACCCAAGACCCCTACGGGTGCGGCAAACTACCCGCCAAGTACCCGAAGCGTAGCAACCTCCCTCATCTCCATGAGTAGGCCACTCGACACTTCGGCATACCCGGTAGTTTGTGCACCCCTCCATGGGTCTATCCTAGGAGCAAAAACAGTAAAAGAATTATACAATGACGGCTACAACCCCGACCCGGTTGTGCGGCCAAACAAATAATAATTATTACATCAATTTACATTTACAATGAATTGCAAGAAAAGAAAACTCTCGTCTCACAACCCCCCCGGCTATTCACCCGCGACAATCCAACATATTTATATACACATTCCAGCACATTACAGATCATGTATAACCCCGACTAATCGTCTTATAGCGATTAGTCGACGTTCAATACATGCAAACATCACAGATATAACCATCATAGTCAAAGTGCAGTGAAGTTCGGAAAAATACGGAATTATAGGCCCCCAAAAGTAAATTTTAGTTCTGGAAAATCTGGGCATATAATATATATCCTAAAAATCCCAAAATCAACAAATAAAGACACTGCACGAAAATCGATGCAGAGGGGACATCAAGTCGCGGCGGATCCGCGGCGGCCAAGAAGGCTCACGCGGCGGAAGGGCGGCGGCTTAGACGAATCTCTGTGTCGTTTTTCATGGGTGTTTTTAGAAAACCCTGAGATGAATTTACAGATATAAAGTTTTTCATTTCGAGCCAAAAAATTTCAACAGAAACTCAGGTTTTGGAAAAATACGGTTTTTGGGTTTTTTACGGTTCCGAACTTCGTTGCACTTCACTACCAAGCTAGTTTAAGTTTAGTTAGGCTCTGATACCACTGTAAGTCCACGTTGCCACCCCCCGGTTCTTACGGGGAGGCGGAAACGGTATAAAAATCAAATTTTTAGTGCAAGAGGCAACATGGACTGTGCAAGGTCGGGATCGTTACCTAAACTAAAACTAGCAACCTAGCTAAAGAAGTTTAGCTACTCGGATGAAGATGGTTATACCTAGACTTGAACTCCTTCGTCTTTAAACTTTGTAGAGGTTGATGGTTCTCCTTTGTCGCCTTCTCCCGTCGAAGATGGATCCACCTCGAAGGCTCGACCTTTGGGCTCTTTCTCGTACTTGGAGTGAACTAGAATCGCCGGCTTGCTAGACCCTTGATCCTAGAGTGAGTAGAGAGTGTTTAGGGTTTGCTTTTGTTTTTCAAGAGAAGGATTCTCAACTCATGAGAAGGTTTCTCTTGACTAGAGGAAGAAGAAGATGAAGTGAAGAGAGAGAGTGAGTATGATAGAATGAGCTCTTTCTTTTCCTTTTGCAACCATAACAAAAGAAAAAGAATAATCAAATAATAACAATAATCAAAATGAAAAAGGTTTGATGGATAGTTTAGAATGACTAATATCATTACATGCATTAAATGAATAAAGCAAGAATGAAAAAGCATCTTGCATTTGTAATGATGGTAGTCAAATGTTCAACCATGGTCAACAAGTCAACTATGGTCAACAAGTCAACAAAAACTAACCATGACACAATTTCATTTTATTATATATTATTAAATGATATAATACAAATCCATTAGGGTTTGGAAAAAGACGACTGTCAACTGTGCATACGCACCCGTTCCGAAACCCTAATGGAAATCATCTTCCTCCTCCTCAAATAACTGTGCATACACACCTGCATTCTTGTTCCGAGGAACATGAATACTAAGAGATAAAAGCAACCCCAAATACTATACCAGTATCCGGCTCAAACCAGAGCCCGCTGGTAATATCTGTCCGGACTCCAAACGTGCACAAGTGCGCGGATGAGAACGAACCCTGTCGCAAAACTATGCGACCTCTACTCTGTTTTGCCCATAGGCGAATACCCTCTGTGTGGGACTCTAAAGACTCGACACTACGCTGGCAGTGGGTTTAACCACAGACCGCAAGCGGCACTAGCTGTGCGTAACGGTCCCCAGGTAGATGTCGACAAGAAGGCTGACAAGGTGAAACCCCATCGGTACTCCTACTGAGTCTGAATGTGACAGTCTCCGTACAGTCCGGTCTGTTCGTCTGATACATCGCATGGCGGGCCTAGGGGGCGGTAAATGTCAGTCCCCCAATAGCGGTACAAGTCGTGCCGGAGCGAAGCCCAAAACACCCTGAGACAACACTGGAAACCTACCAGTATATCTCGTTTGCCCTGGCCAGGGACTACTTGTGTAATGGCTCTCCTAGACACAGCGCGATGTCAACCCCCAATACCGGGAGAGACGAATCCTGTCTAACCGTCACTGCCTCCAAGTGCTTCGGGACTGCACCCAACCACCACCTGTTTGCACGACTCCTTTGAGCCGTGGTAGGGTAGTGATCAAAGTGCAGTGGGAACACACTCGAGGCGAAGTGCCAGTGTCAAGTCAGCGGACTAAGCTGTACTCATGTCACCTGGGAACTGATGACTGACGATAGGTATAATACCAACCTGTCAGTTCCCGACGAGTCCTGTCCAGTGTACTCGTAACCCAACGAGCACCCGTATACTATCTCCAGTACGACGTACTGATGGCTGTGGGACAGACCATCTCCCACACTGGGATGAGAAGCGCATACGCTAGTCTACTCCGGAGTATCGATGCCCTGTCTCGATAGTCCTGCGACTAGGGACCTGTATAAGGATGTGCTTATAGATTACCCAGCCCCCACTAGTGTGACTGCCATCACAACGCTGGTAATCAAGCAAAGATCCTAAGGGCTCCACTAATGCGTATAAGTGATATAGTAAAATAAACACAAGTACACATTGAAGTAGAGACAAACCAAGTAGCATACTACTATTTTGAGCAAGATTGTATATACAAGGTGAATATCCCAAGCATCCATTAAGTAATATACAAACTAGTATGATACAGTAATGGCCTCTAGGGCATATACACTAACACCATACGTTCCTCGAAACCAAGTATCCTACCTCGATACTTGCGTTTCCACGTATCGGTCTTTCTGATATCCATACGTTCCTCGAAACCAAGTATCCCACCTCGATACTTGCGTTTCCACGTATCGGTCTGTCAACCCCATATATCTCTCGGAAAGTAAGTGCCCAACATCGACACCTTAATTTCCCATATCGCATCTCAAATGCATAAGTCCATATAATGTATCTCGCGGTTCCCAAGAATCCAAATCCAGAATACATATATATACAGCGTCCCATACCACTGATATATATGCAATACAAATCATATAAATCCAAATCCAAAATACATATATATACAGTGTCCCATACCACCGATATATATGCAATAAAAACTGTAATATCCAAATTCAGAATACATATATACACAGCGTCCCATACCACTGATATATATGCAATACAAACTGATCATATAACAATAGCAAGGTATATGTGCGAACGAGTAATATAGCATGGTATATGTGCGAACGAGTAATATAGCATGGTATACATATGAGCATGTAGGTATACAGGTATGTTCTATGTAATATGTATTGTCGCACAAGTATAACTGTTTAATGTCGCTAACTAATAGCAAGGTATACAATAAGCATTTGTATTGTGCGTGTCATGGCAATTACCGACAGGGTGTGTGTAGCATATCATTGGTGCTCGTGCAACATGGACTGTCGATAATAGTGCAGTGTACAGCAGGTACAGTATTAAGCACAAGTAACTATATGCAACATGAATCATGCAATGTCTCTATATAAGCAAATAATCATACGGCTAATATTATATCATATCTAGCCCCGACGCGTAGCGCCATACGGGCGATTCCCCGTAGATGTTAAATCTACTCACACTGTGGTCTTCAGCTATGAAAATCCGACCACCTGCTTCCCTTTGTTCGCAGCGTCTGAAGTCCCCGCTTGCGACGCTATAATATCACAAACACAAGAAATAAAGCGAACATCTTAGAAGCAATTACTATAATGCAAAACTACGTATTATAAAACGTAACAACGCACTAAACCAACTCACGAAACGATACCTAAACCCAAACTGAGTACGTCGCAGCACGACACACGACTCGTGTCGCAACACGTATCACGCGAACTCAAAACACACGATTATAGGTAATCGATCCCAGATTTTGCATACTGCATTTACTAATAAAATCAACAGTACCAAACAACCCAAAACCATAGCAGACAACACCCACAGAAACCCCACCCCAAACCCTAACTATTCGGCCGGCGTCGCCGGCCCCCTCTTCAAGTCTCGCCGGCCCCGGCCGGTGGGATGGTCCCCGTCTCCCAGGTGGTGTCTCAGGTTAACCTGCACATCTCTCTAAAGTTGTTGATTCCATCACTAAAATTCACAGGTCACAGCAGATACTCATATCTCTAAAAAGTCACTAAAAAACCGATATCGCCTCAATCGATATAAACACGTTCTACGCAGAAATTAACGATCAAACCTACACAAAAACTATAAATTAACAGTAGAGGGGTTATACCTAACAACTTTGCTCTCAAGTTCCAAGCTTTTCCTATCCCCAAGTGATCAAGAGCAAGAAAAACCAAAGCTTTAGGTATTTTTGTGATAGGTTTCAGAATTTTGAGGGTTTTTGTGATAGAATTGAGTTAAAATGATAAGGGAAATGATCTAGGGCAGTAGAGAAAGAGAGGATTTCGGCCAAGGGAGTGAGGAGGTGGATTCAAGAGGGTTTCCAAGCAATTTCCTACACTTATTGCCCATTAATGCACTTGCACACATACACACACATGCATGCATCTATTTCCTTCTCTTTTCTTTTCTTTTTCTTTTAAATCCTATCTTAAATCCTAGGCCACACATTAATCCCCTAGGTGAAGTGAGAAAGATTTCCTAACTCAAAGTTTTAAAGAAAAGATCGCTTGAAGAAATTTTCCCAAAATTTGAATACCGCATTAAAATAATATTAAAAATTGGGAAAAAATCAAATTGAACCAAAACGTCCCATATACTCCCAAAGCTCGCGCACTAGCTTTATTTTTGCTAATCTAGGTGCTGGCAAGTCTATATGGTCGTTTGTTCACAGTCGGGTAAAAACGGAAAATACCGACAAACTTACCCTAAAACGGACAAAATCGCATAACGATTTCCAAAACGTTACAGTCTCCCCCCTTATAGAAATTCGGTCCCCGAATTACAATTTCATACTAAACGTACCTTCAAAAAGATGGGGGAATTTCTTCCGCATCTCGCTCTCGATCTCCCAAGTGATCTCCTCACCAGTCGGACTACGCCACAGAACCTTTACAGAAGGCAAGTCCCTAGACCGAAGTTTCTTCACCTGCCGATCCAAAATAACTATCGGCTGCTCGGTGAACGAAAGATCACGCTCAAGCTGAACGGTCTCGTGCTGAATCATATGAGAAGGATCATGAAGGTATCTACGAAGCATCGACACATGAAAAACGGGGTGAACATCTGGAAAACTAGGCGGGAGCGCTAAACGATAAGCAACCGAACCCACTCGCTCGAGGATCTCGAAAGGACCTACAAATCTGGGACTGAGCTTCCCTCTCTTCCCAAATCGCATAACGCCCTTCATCGGAGAAATCTTCAGGAATACATGATCTCCCACTGCGAACTCAAGTCTGCGACGACGACGGTCGGCATAAGACTTCTGCCTGCACTGGGTTGCTCTCATCCTGTCCTGAATCAGCTGGATCTTCTCCGTAGTCTCCTGAACAAGCTGGGGTCCCAACACCAAACTCTCACTAAGCTCGGTCCAACAGACTGGCGATCGACACTTCCTACCATATAAAGCCTCAAAAGGTGCCATCTGAATAGTCTCCTGAAAGCTGTTATTATAGGAGAACTCAATCAACGGCAAGTGACGATCCCAACTGCCCCCAAAATCAAGCACACATGCACGAAGCATATCCTCCAGAGTCTGAATAGTCCGCTCCGTCTGACCATCGGTCTGCGGATGAAAAGCGGTGCTAAAACTTAATCTGGTACCCAAAGCTTCCTGAAGCTTCTGCCATAGACGGCTAGTAAATTGGGTACCTCTGTCGGATACTATGCATGTGGGAACACCGTGCAAACGCACAATCTCATCTATATAAAGCTGAGCATACTGAGCATAGCCGAAAGTGGTCTTCACTGGAAGGAAGTGAGCCGCTTTCGTCAACCGGTCTACAATAACCCAAATGGAGTCATACCCTCTACTGGTCCTGGGTAGACCCACAATAAAGTCCATGGAAATCTGCTCCCATTTCCACTCCGGAATGGGTAAAGGCTGTAACTCTCCAGCCGGTCTCTGATGCTCAGCCTTGACTTGTTGACAAGTCAGGCACCTCGAAACGAAGTCCGAAATATCGCGTTTCATCCCTTCCCACCAATAGAAGTCTCTCAAGTCTCTGTACATCTTGGTGGAACCTGGATAAGCGCTAAAGGCCGACTGATGTGCCTGCTCTAGGATCTCGCGTCTCAACCCATCAACATCTGGTACAAACAAGCGAGTCCCGCATCGTAGCACACCCTGGTCATCAATCATGAACTCCGAAACTGTACCCCGTCGAACAAGCTCAAGAATCTCAGACAAACGAGCATCACTGGGTTGCGCCTCACGGATACGATCAACAAGTTGTGGACGGGCGCGGACATGAGCAAACTGTCCCCCAGTGGTGGTGAACTCGAACTGCACTCTACTATCACACAAGAGCTGCCAATCTGCAGAAGACTGACACTGAACGGCGCTCAGCTGGGACAAGCTACCCACGGGCCTACGACTCAAAGCATCGGCTACCACATTTGCCCTGCCCGGGTGATAAAGGATCTCACAATCATAATCCTTCACTAGCTCCATCCATCGGCGCTGTCTCAGGTTCAGATCTCGCTGCTGGAAGATGTACTTCAGACTCTTGTGATCCGTGAAGATCTGACACAACTCCCCATACAAGTAGTGTCTCCAGATCTTCAACGCAAAGACTACCGCTGCCATCTCAAGATCGTGAGTGGGGTAATTCTGCTCGTGCTTCTTCAACTGCCTAGAAGCATATGCAATCACCCTATCATGCTGCATCAAAACACAGCCGAGCCCCACTCGAGAAGCATCACAATACACAACGTAGCCTCCCGATCCAGAAGGTAAAGAAAGAACTGGTGCTGTCGTCAACCGAGTCTTCAACTGCTGAAAACTCTGCTCGCACGCATCAGTCCAGAGAAAAGGAACCCCCTTCCGGGTCAGTCCAGTCAGCGGTGCAGCGATACTCGAAAAATCCTGCACAAAACGGCGATAATAACCAGCTAAGCCCAAAAAGCTGCAGACCTCAGTCACCGATACAGGTCTGGGCCAAAGCTGTACAGCCTCGATCTTCCTCGGGTCCACTAGAATCCCATCACTAGTCACCACATGACCCAGGAAGTCCACTCTATCAAGCCAAAATGCGCACTTTGAGAATTTAGCATACAACTGGTGCTCTCTCAATATCTGCAAAGTAATCCCCAAGTGCTGCTCATGCTCCTCTCGACTCCTAGAGTAAACCAGTATGTCATCAATAAACACGATAATGAACTGGTCGAGGAACGGCCTGAAAATCCGGTTCATCAGATCCATGAACGCTGCTGGCGCATTGGTGAGTCCGAACGACATCACCAAAAACTCATAATGCCCATAGCGCGTACGAAAAGCAGTCTTCGGAATGTCATCATCCCGAACCCGCAACTGATGATAACCCGAACGCAAATCAATCTTCGAAAAATGTTTCGCACCCTGGAGCTGATCGAATAGATCGTCAATGCGGGGCAAAGGATACCTGTTCCGCACCGTAACACGGTTCAACTGACGATAATCCACACAAAGCCTCAAACGGCCGTCCTTCTTCTTGACGAACAGAACAGGAGCTCCCCACGGCGAAACACTCGGACGCACAAGTCCCAAATCAAGCAACTCTTGCAATTGATCTTTAAGCTCTCTAAGCTCTGCCGGAGCCATCCGATAAGGCGGTATAGAAATAGGCTCCGTGCCAGGAATAAGATCAATGCAGAACTCAATATCGCGCTCTGGCGGCATCCCAGGTAACTCATCGGGAAAAACATCGGGAAACTCTCGCACGGTAGAAACCTGGTCCAACAACTCCACTGTGGCTCCAGTATCATGAATGAACGCCAAGAATCCCCGACATCCCCTCCTCAAAAGCCGACTAGCGCACAAAACAGAAATCAAGCTGTGAGGGGCGGCACTACGGTCCCCCTGCACAACAAACACTGACTCGCCGGGAAAACAAAATCTAACTATCTTCTCGCGGCAGTCCACGGACGCATAGCAAGTAGCTAGCCAATCCATGCCCAACAAAACGTCGAAGTCCAACATCTCCAGAAGGATCAAGTCGACGGGCAGATCTCTGTCACCAATATGGACGACACAAGATCGAAACACATAACGCGCAACAAACGACTCTCCCACAGGAGTAGTCACGATCAGCGGCTGATCCAGCAAACACGACTCTCGGCCTAACCTCGGCACGAAGTGCGTAGAAACATACGAATGCGTGGATCCCGGATCAAAAAGAACATGCGCATCAAAAGAACATACAGAAAGAGTACCTGAAACCACGGCATTGGACGCCTGAGCGTCCTGGTGAGTCAAGGCAAAAACCCTAGCCTGACCTCTACCGGCTACTGGCTGTCCTCTGCCTCTGCCACCTCGACCTCTCGGTACAAAACCTCCGCGACCACGACCTCGCTGAACAGGAGTCTGACATGGCGCAACTACTGGAACAAGAGGCAACGCTCTCTGAGGTGGAGATGGTGGTAAGGTAACCTGCAGTACAACTGGCTCGTTCACCCGTGGCTCTATACAATCTCGAACCCGATGACCCAAACTACCGCACCGGTAACATCCAGAAACAAACTGCCGATCATCCTGAGGGTAAGAACCATAAAGCCGACCTCTTCCCGAACTGCCACTATCAGAACGGAAACTGTCTCGACGTCTAAACGCCTGCCTCGCTGCCGGATCACCTATACGGACTCTCTTCGGTCCCGGAACAACTGATAACTCAGCTAGACGTTCCTCTACCGAAAGAGCTGCATCCACCGCTGCCGCATATGTGTCACAATGCTGAATGCTGATGGCTAAGAATATCTGGGTAAGTAGGCCTCGAACAAACCTCTTCACCCTCATCTCCTCAGTCGCCACCAGGTATGGAGCATATATCGACAGCTCGGTAAACAATACATCATAATCCGACACCGTCATCCCCGGCATCTGACGTAAAGACTCAAACCTGCGCGCTCGCGCATCCCTGACGCTCGGTGGAAGAAAACGAACAAGAAACGACGTCACAAACTCAGCCCAGGTCATAGGAGCAAGACCAGCGGCTCTGCCCCTCTCCAACGACTCACACCACTTCTGGGCCATACCCTCCAGACGAAAACTGGCAAACTCTACCCATCTCTCATCGGAACATCGGAGTGAGCGACAAATCCTGGCCATCCGGTCGATAAACGACTGCGGATCCTCGGTAACATCTGTGCCCGTAAACACCGGAGGTCTCAGCCTCATGAAATCCGTCAACGACACAGCAATAACCTCCGGAGCTGCAACTGCGACTATCGGAACCGTAGGTACCATCGTGGCCTCCGCAGCGGGTGGAACAACTGCCTGCCCCTGCGCTCGGATGGTCTCTACCAAAGTTCCCACAATCTGGCGCAGATCCTGCATACCAGCTCCAATCAAAGCAATATACTCCGGTACAACAGGCGTACCACCCCGGTCAGTCCTCGCCTCAGGCGAGTCAACTCTGACCTCGGCCCTCGCGGCCGCTCTCTGAGCCCTCGTAGTCTTCGGCGGCATATGGGCTGGAAATCGAAACAAGATTCGATAAGGAAACGGAAATCGAATCACAGGATGTATATCAATCACGGAAGGAATATCAATAAACAAGTCCTAAGGTCACTTAGGCGGAGTACCGTGTCGTAAGTGTGCCGCGGAACATACACACGCTACGTCACTCTGCTTAAGCCACCTACTCCATCATACCAAGGTCATCCTAGACTCCGAAAGGTAAAACCTAACGCTCTGATACCAACTTTGTCACGACCCGAAATTCGGTCCGTAACCGGCACTTAAACTACGTAACGTCTAAAGGCGTACGTAACTTAAGTAAGCCGAACACCCAGAAATCTAAACCACCCAAGACTGGATCAACGGAGAAACACAGTTTAAAATATTTTAGAAGTCGCCATTTAAAAATCTCTAACTCTAGTTTTCTTTCATAAAAATTTCGGCAGCACCTCCTTTGTAAAATTGGCCCGTAAACGGGTACAACACAGATAATATAATAAACATCCCAAGTGGGAGAAAAATCATGCCCACCGGCGGAGACAATCACCATAACAAGTATACGACGCCGAAGCGAAGAAATATCAAAGAGAACGACTATAAAGGAAGTAAACATTTCCACAAATAACCTGCTTCTACGAGCACGGTTCCCAAAACCAATATACAACACTGATATCTCACAAGTCGTCTCTAAGTCATATACAACAAGGGTAGATGGAGAATACTAGATCCAACAAAAGATATACAATATACAACGGATAACCGCAAACCCACCTATAATGCAACGGCCTCACTGCCAAAGGTAGCGGTATCCACAAAAGTAGTGATGATAAGCTGCCCTGCCGCGACTACTCAGAGGGTAAGTCCTGCAAAAACTGTGGCACAACGGGGGTGAGTTGCCAACTCGTGAATAGTAATTAACATCGTACAGTAATCGCAAGTATGCACTAACAGCAATGATCAATAACATGTGAACTGATAGCATGAGTATGACAATATGAATATGCAACTATCATGATATCCATATCAATTGAATACTGAGTGCGGGAAAGTAAATAATCTCATGCACATATCATAAGCATGAAAAACACGGTGTAACTCAACAACACCCAAATCCCAAAATACTCAGATCGGCCCTCAGATCGGCCCTCAAATCCTGTACATCTCATGAAACCTGAGTGTCAAACATCGACACTCAAAAACATCATGAAAACCAGTGCCTATCATCGACACATAAATACTGATATCCATACGTTCCTCGAAACCAAGTATCCTACCTCGATACTTGTGTTTCCACGTATCGGTCTTTCTGATATCCATACATTCCTCGAAACCAAGTATCCCACCTCGATACTTGCGTTTCCACGTATCGGTCTGTCAACCCCATATATCTCTCGAAAAGTAAGTGCCCAACATCGACACCTTAATTTCCCATATCGCATCTCAAATGCATAAGTCCATATAATGTATCTCGCGGTTCCCAAGAATCCAAATCCAGAATACATATATATACAGCGTCCCATACCACTGATATATATGCAATACAAATCATATAAATCCAAATCCAAAATACATATATATACAGTGTCCCATACCACCGATATATATGCAATAAAAACTGTAATATCCAAATTCAGAATACATATATACACAGCGTCCCATACCACTGATATATATGCAATACAAACTGATCATATAACAATAGCAAGGTATATGTGCGAACGAGTAATATAGCATGGTATACATATGAGCATGTAGGTATACAGGTATGTTCTATGTAATATGTATTGTCGCACAAGTATAACTGTTTAATGTCGCTAACTAATAGCAAGGTATACAATAAGCATTTGTATTGTGCGTGTCATGGCAATTACCGACAGGGTGTGTGTAGCATATCATTGGTGCTCGTGCAACATGGACTGTCGATAATAGTGCAGTGTACAGCAGGTACAGTATTAAGCACAAGTAACTATATGCAACATGAATCATGCAATGTCTCTATATAAGCAAATAATCATACGGCTAATATTATATCATATCTAGCCCCGACGCGTAGCGCCATACGGGCGATTCCCCGTAGATGTTAAATCTACTCACACTGTGGTCTTCAGCTATGAAAATCCGACCACCTGCTTCCCTTTGTTCGCAGCGTCTGAAGTCCCCGCTTGCGACGCTATAATATCACAAACACAAAAAATAAAGCGAACATCTTAGAAGCAATTACTATAATGCAAAACTACGTATTATAAAACGTAACAACGCACTAAACCAACTCACGAAACGATACCTAAACCCAAACTGAGTACGTCGCAGCACGACACACGACTCGTGTCGCAACACGTATCACACGAACTCAAAACACACGATTATAGGTAATCGATCCCAGATTTTGCATACTGCATTTACTAATAAAATCAACAGTACCAAACAACCCAAAACCATAGCAGACAACACCCACAGAAACCCCACCCCAAACCCTAACTATTCGGCCGGCGTCGCCGGCCCCCTCTTCAAGTCTCGCCGGCCCCGGCCGGTGGGATGGTCCCCGTCTCCCAGGTGGTGTCTCAGGTTAACCTGCACATCTCTCTAAAGTTGTTGATTCCATCACTAAAATTCACAGGTCACAGCAGATACTCATATCTCTAAAAAGTCACTAAAAAACCGATATCGCCTCAATCGATATAAACACGTTCTACGCAGAAATTAACGATCAAACCTACACAAAAACTATAAATTAACAGTAGAGGGGTTATACCTAACAACTTTGCTCTCAAGTTCCAAGCTTTTCCTATCCCCAAGTGATCAAGAGCAAGAAAAACCAAAGCTTTAGGTATTTTTGTGATAGGTTTCAGAATTTTGAGGGTTTTTGTGATAGAATTGAGTTAAAATGATAAGGGAAATGATCTAGGGCAGTAGAGAAAGAGAGGATTTCGGCCAAGGGAGTGAGGAGGTGGATTCAAGAGGGTTTCCAAGCAATTTCCTACACTTATTGCCCATTAATGCACTTGCACACATACACACACATGCATGCATCTATTTCCTTCTCTTTTCTTTTCTTTTTCTTTTAAATCCTATCTTAAATCCTAGGCCACACATTAATCCCCTAGGTGAAGTGAGAAAGATTTCCTAACTCAAAGTTTTAAAGAAAAGATCGCTTGAAGAAATTTTCCCAAAATTTGAATACCGCATTAAAATAATATTAAAAATTGGGAAAAAATCAAATTGAACCAAAACGTCCCATATACTCCCAAAGCTCGCGCACTAGCTTTATTTTTGCTAATCTAGGTGCTGGCAAGTCTATATGGTCGTTTGTTCACAGTCGGGTAAAAACGGAAAATACCGACAAACTTACCCTAAAACGGACAAAATCGCATAACGATTTCCAAAACGTTACAATATGCCTGACAAACGCGTACTTTCTCATCTCAATGGGGTGACGAAAAACACCCTACAGATTCTGGACCTTTTCTCTCCTTCCATATTTCGGGTTAAACATTCATGCGAACTCAATCAATATATATATCGATTGCCTGTACTGAAATCATGCTTCTTTGTGCAGGTTAATATTTTCCAATTGCAATCTTCGGACGCAACAAAATGTCTCTAAGGACAAGCTCAGCTCTCAACACAGCTCACATCTCCTACACGATGAAGATGGACGTCGGGACGATCCTCCCGGCCAGTCTTGGATGACAGTGGGAGGAGCCGCTGCTATTATTTGGCTCTATTATGTTCGTGTCAGCTAACGCCATCCCAGCTTCTCAAGCTCCGGTAACAGACAGACCGGCCTTGAAAGGCGGGAAGCCAAATATGGTGATTTCTAGAGCACCACTACCCAAACGCAAGTTGGTGTTTGAACGACTTTCCTTGGCCCCAGCTGGGTGCAAGGTCATCAACACCAATAAAGCAATATGGCGTCTCGAGCAGGCTCTAGTTGTACCCCTGACAACTGCTTGATCGGGTATTTTCTCTAAATTCCTCGTCAATCGACTCACGATGGCTTCTTGGATAACGGATGCCCGCCAAGCCCTCAAAATTAAGAAGCTAATACAGAAAAGGCTCAGATACAGAGCTAACAAAAGGGATAGGGCTCCTACTAAGCTGAACTTCATGAGGTTCCAAGAATAGGGTTACCCCGCAACAACAGCTGAATCGGCTGTAGAGATCGCTAACTCTTATGAACCATTGAAATTGGTTAAGAAGAATGCCATGACCACAAGAGTAAATGTAACAACCCTAATTTTTCTATACCAAAATTTTTCAAATATTTTTTTTCAAAAATCCACAAAGGGGTATTTTAGCATGAGCACAAGATATAGGTAATTATTTTGTTTTTAATTACAAACTACAAGAATATAATAACTCCATTTTTAGTGTACAAGAAATTACTTTAAATTTAATGTATACTAGGAGTATTTATTCTTGCTACTATCAGTTTAAGTAATTAAATACCACAATAATTACAAGAAGGAGCTTGTAGCTCATTGGTAATACCTTGCATTGCTGAACCAAGCCACCAGAGTTCAAATCCCCTGCCCCACATTATTTTTTATATTGTTTTGTTTTAATATTTTTGGAAAGTCAACGGTCAAAAGGCCATAACTCCCAAAATATGTACTGGACTTGAAAAAGTAAATATACCAAATTGTACCCCAGGAAAATCCCCGGCCACTGGAACCTTGACTCGGCCCGACTCGATGCCGCTGGCCGGCGAATCGGCTGACTCGGTCCGGCGTCGCCGGCCGGACTTGGCCGGACGGCCGAGTCACCAACTGAGAAAAGTTGGCTCTTGACTTGGTCAACCCTCTTGCACACTTATTATACCTGGATCGATTTTAAATTGGCCAATAAATCCCTTTTACTCCGAATTTTAATGATTTTTAATGAATTTTTTATATATTTTTATATTTTTTCAAATTAAAACTCTAACCCTAGCCTAGCCCTATATAAACACCCCTACCCTCTACCCTTTCACTCTACATTCCTAAGTCCACTCTCTAAAAATCTCAACAGAACTCGGTACATTAGAAAAAGAACGAAAGGCGAAGCGCTGCCGAAATCATCGACGAATTCCGGTGATCGTATTAGGACCCTTCACAACGTTTAGACGCTCCGACAACCCACTACCTTCCTAGCACTCTTTAGCTTGTCCAAACCCGTAAGTCCCCCTCTTTCTATCTTTCTTTTCTTTAAGAAAAATACGACTTTTTAAAACCCGACGGAAATCGGAACAAACCGATTTCCGATTCGGTTTTCTATCAAAACTCACTTGTCACAAATTCCATAATGCTTAAACATATCCATGTTGACTATTAATCACTTAAAAATCAATTTGGATAAAGTTTCTCACATGAAATGATAACGTTTCCATTTATCGTATTTCTTTCACTTAAATACCACAATGTTTAGTTATCACATTTAACCCTTAACAATTGCTATACCTTAACGTAGATCACGAGGTAATGACCTACCTCCACACACACCCAATTACAACCCTAATTGATATCATCAAAACTTAAAATACGATAATACAAGACTTTGTATTAAAATACCATTTTTTTTATAAACCTTTTCTAAAAGTTCTAAGTTGTTTACAATTTTAAAACAAAATCTTTTAATAGGAAAATACGATATGTCATGGACATCGATCGTTTATCTAAACTGACTTTGTGGTGTCTAGGCTAGGCAAGTGAGCTTGGGTAACTTTAAAAGGCCCGCCTCACGATTCGTGAGCGGATCCCTCCCTCCTCACTTGTACTTACCTGGCCACAATTGGCGGTGAAGAGGCGATTTGAGGCTTCTAATGACTTATCGTTTAGACCCTTTAGAAATAAGCTAGTTGGCTTAGGAAACCCTAGAAACTAAAATACGGAAATTTACACCTTTTACAAATAAATACCTCATCTTTATAAAACCATTTTTCTAAATGACTAGTATTTATTAAATCTTTGCAAAGCGCCACTACAACCCACCTTTGGGAAACTCGTTAGGGATAGTACGGTTAATCGAGCACCCTCGAGCTTAGTAGTGCGAGATTCAGACCTCCGCAAGGAGCATTCGGTCTCGAAAGGTTTAAAATACGACATTTAAGAAAAATGAGTTTTTGAAAAATAAAATATTTATTTAAAAATTATTCTTGTATTAATATATATATAATTATCATTTAAACACCTATTTTATTATAAGATAAAGTTTTCACCTTTTCCTAAAAATTACAAGATTAAAAGTTACATTAAAATACCATGGATTTTCAAATAAATCTATATTAAATTTAATACTTTTATTATGATATATTCACTAGAATAACATAAATAAAATTTACACTCATTATAACTATAAAGACGAATAATAAATACTTGAGGTGTATCTTGAAAACTATACAAAAGAACTTTTTACATAAAACCCCATCAAGTTTTATAAATTACAATAAGGACCCTAACAATTATAGAACTTCAAATTACTTTTCTTTTAGTCTGACTCGAGTTTGAGTCTGATTATTTCTGACTTGAATATGATTCAAGTCATTCTCTATTCTTTAATATTCCAACTCGATATGAACACATGAATTACAGAATCCAGTTATCAATCTATATTCTTTAATATTCCAACTCAATATGAATACATGAATCCCAGAATCCTGTTAACAATCATTACAACTTGACTGAATCAAACCATGGATATACATCCATTATTCCGTTATTCCATTTACCTGATTATGCAGTTACAACATGTTTACTGATATCATGGTTTTGATCAGTCATCCAACTTATACAATACAATACTACAATACAACCATAACACTACGGGGTTTAAGGGGTAGACTGGTACGGAATATGTTAAAGGTGGCACGAGGTGGTCACTTAAGACGTAATTACATCCATGCCGTTGTTCCGTGGTATTATCGACGGAGCCTTGTACTACAGGTTACCAAGGTCCCCGGTGTAAGTGGGACTCCCCTCGTATACACTAGCATCTTCTGTACCAGGCTACAAACAACAACGTTAATACAATATTACAATATTATAATACAACATTAAAAGCTCTCTCTCACTCTCTCTCTTTTTCTTACTTTCTGTCTATTTCTCCCTTATCTTTGGGACTTACCGAGCGACCTGTTCGCTGACGACATTCTATTTCTTTCTTCTTTGAATGTCGTCAGGTGCTTTGGACCCAGCAGAGATCGAGCCCACCGGTGAAGACTTGGAGCAGTTTCACGAAGATCCCGAGCTCTAGATATTGTACCTTGTTCTTTTCAGTATTTTCATTTCCTGTTATGCCACTGTTTATGCATCGCTTTCCATTTCAGTTGTATTTACTTTTCATGCATTGTACAAAAGAATGTTATTAATAAAGTTGATGTTATTTCTATATCTCTTGTCTCTTGTGATTTACTTTTATATTGCTTAGATACGCTTAGCGTATGTACTTCTGAGTATATACGTAGCGGGCCTTGTCGCGTCCCATTCGCCGTACACTGGGAAGCGGGGCGTGACATGTTTTGTTGGTGGCCCATGCAGGTCACAGCTGTTTGAATCTCTATCATGCAGTTCTGGTCTGCGTGAACAACCTAAGCAATATAACACAAGAACCAGCAACTAAAACATTCTTTACAATTCATGTCCCTTGAATCTTACTATTTCATATTCCTTGAATCTTATCATTTGAATCTGTCCTAACCCAAATTTTCTTCAGGGTTATGGATTCCCCGAACAACACCAGCACCAACGTCAACAACACCCCTCCAGCACTACCTCTCGCACCAGCTGTTCCTGCACCACCCACAGAGCAAACAATGCTATTTGAGGCGATCCGCGGTCTTCTCGAGGGACAACAACAACTTCTGAACCGACCTGAGACCGACGCACCGGGAGTAAAGCAATTCAGGGCTTTACATCCGAAGCAGTTCTCTAGAAAAGGAAGCCCTCTTGAAGCGGATGAATGGGCACAAGGCATCGAAGACGATCTGGCAGCAGCTCAAGTGCCAGACATCGCTTGGGTCCGTGTAGCAAAACTACAGCTCACGGATAATGCTCGCAACTGGTGGAAGGCGGAAGAAAGCCGTCTGGTACAGCCGATTGAATGGAAGACTTTTCGTGAGAAGTTCAACGCGAAATACTTTCCAGCGACTGCCAGGTTTGCAATGGAGCAGCAGTTCATTCATCTACAACAAGGATCGATGTGGGACAAATCAGTAGATGAATACGATGCTGAATTCACCATGTTAAGCCGATTCGCAGCACACTTGATACCGACGGACGATATCAGAGCTCGTCGCTTTCAACAAGGACTGGACACGGAGATTCAGGCTGCCCTAGCCATGGGAAAATTTCTGACTCATGAAGATGCTCTGGAAACTGCCCGCAGCTATGAAGCAGTGATAAAGGCAAGGGGCAGACCTCAGTCTGCAGGAGTGAAACGTCCTGCCACTCAAATGGCAGGAGGGGCCTCTTCAAGGCCAGCTGTTGAACTCAGAAGACTGGAAGAAGTTAAGGATCGGTCAAGACCCGATTTTTGTTTTTATTGCAAGAGGGAAGGACACTTGTGGAAGGACTGTAGGCGCGCAAAAGGCCTATGCTTAGTTTGTGGCGCGTCCAATCACGGAATTGGAAACTGTCCTTATAGACGCAACCCAGCACACACACCCGCCAACTACCCGCAGCAGCCAGCTATCCAAGCTCCTGCAGCTCGTCCTGCACTCCCAGCATCACCTCCACGTAGATTCCCTGCTCAGCCAAATCGCCAATTCCATCAGGCACTGAGAAACATGCCTCGAGTACAGGGGAATATGCCTCCAGCTAGGAGGAACGTGCCACGGCGAGAGGCTTTCACCTTAGCAGCCATAGAACCTGAAACTGTGAACCAAGGTAACCCAGGTAACTTTCTCACAACTTTGACCAAAACTTCTTTACAATCTTTAGTTCTGTCACCAAACTGTTACACTTTCCTTTTACAAATTTCGAGAACGAAATTTTTATAAGAAGGGTAGAATGTAACAACCCTAATTTTTCTATACCAAAATTTTTCAAATATTTTTTTTCAAAAATACACAAAGGGGTATTTTAGCATGAGCACAAGATATAAGTAATTATTTTGTTTTTAATTACAAGCTACAAGAATATAATAACTCCATTTTTAGTGTACAAGAAATTACTTTAAATTTAATGTATACTAGGAGTATTTATTCTTGCTGCTATCAGTTTAAGTAATTAAATACCACAATAATTACAAGAAGGAGCTTGTAGCTCATTGGTAATACCTTGCATTGCTGAACCAAGCCACCAGAGTTCAAATCCCCTACCCCACATTATTTTTTATATTGTTTTGTTTTAATTTTTTTGGAAAGTCAACGGTCAAAAGGCCATAACTCCCAAAATATGTACTGGACTTGAAAAAGTAAATATACCAAATTGTACCCCAGGAAAATCCCAGGCCACTGGAACCTTGACTCGGCCCGACTCGGCGCCGCCGGCCGGCGAATCGGCCGACTCGGTCCGGCGCCGCCGGCCGGCGAATCGGCCGACTCGGTCCGGCGCCGCCGGCAGGACTTGGCCGGACGGCCGAGTCACCAACTGAGAAAAGTTGGCTCTTGACTTGGTCAACCCTCTTGCACACTTATTATACCTGGATCGATTTTAAATTGGCCAATAAATCCCTTTTACTCCCAATTTTAATGATTTTTAATGATTTTTTTTTATATATTTTTATATTTTTTCTAATTAAAACCCTAACCCTAGCCTAGCCCTATATAAACACCCCTACCCTCTACCCTTTCACTCTACATTCCTAAGTCCACTCTCTAAAAATCTCAAGAGAACTCGGTACATTAGAAAAAGAACGAAAGGCGAAGCGCTGCCGAAATCGACGACGAATTCCGGTGATCGTATTAGGACCCTTCACAACGTTTAGACGCTCCGACAACCCACTACCTTCCTAGCACTCTTTACCTTGTCCGAACCCGTAAGTCCCCCTCTTTCTATCTTTCTTTTCTTTGAAGAAAAATATGACTTTTTAAAACCCGACGGAAATCGGAACAAACCGATTTCCGATTCGGTTTTCTATCAAAACTCACTTGTCACAAATTCCATAATGCTTAAACATATCCATGTTGACTATTAATCACTTAAAAATCAATTTGGATAAAGTTTCTCACATGAAATGATAACGTTTCCATTTATCGTATTTCTTTCACTTAAATACCACAATGTTTAGTTATCACATTTATTAACAATTGCTATACCTTAACGTAGATCACGAGGTAATGACCTACCTCCACACACACGCAATTACAACCCTAATTGATATCATCAAAACTTAAAATACGATAATACAAGACTTTGCATTAAAATACCATTTTTTTTATAAACCTTTTCTAAAAGTTCTAAGTTGTTTACAATTTTAAAACAAAATCTTTTAATAGGAAAATACGATATGTCATGGACATCGATCGTTTATCTAAACCGACTTTGTGGTGTCTAGGCTAGGCAAGTGAGCTTGGGTAACTTTAAAAGGCCCGCCTCACGATTCGTGAGCGGATCCCTCCCTCCTCACTTGTACTTACCTGGCCACAATTGGCGGTGAAGAGGCGATTTGAGGCTTCTAATGACTTATCGTTTAGACCCTTTAGAAATAAGCTAGTTGGCTTAGGAAACCCTAGAAACTAAAATACGGAAATTTACACCTTTTACAAATAAATACCTCATCTTTATAAAACCATTTTTCTAAATGACTAGTATTTATTAAATCTTTGCAAAGCACCACTACAACCCACCTTTGGGAAACTCGTTAGGGATAGTACGGTTAATCGAGCACCCTCGAGCTTAGTAGTGCGAGATTCAGACCTCCGCAAGGAGCATTCGGTCTCGAAAGGTTTAAAATACGACATTTAAGAAAAATGAGTTTTTGAAAAATAAAATATTTATTTAAAAATTATTCTTGTATTAATATATATATAATTATCATTTAAACACCTATTTTATTATAAGATAAAGTTTTCACCTTTTCCTAAAAATTACAAGATTAAAAGTTACATTAAAATACCATGGATTTTCAAATAAATCTATATTATAATTTAATACTTTTATTATGATATATTCACTAGAATAACATAAATAAAATTTACACTCATTATAACTATAAAGACGAATAATAAATACTTGAGGTGTATCTTGAAAACTATACAAAAGAACTTTTTACATAAAACCCCATCAAGTTTTATAAATTACAATAAGGACCCTAACAATTATAGAACTTCAAATTACTTTTCTTTTAGTCTGACTCGGGTTTGAGTCTGATTATTTCTGACTTGAATATGATTCAAGTCATTCTCTATTCTTTAATATTCCAACTCGATATGAACACATGAATTACAGAATCCAGTTATCAATCTATATTCTTTAATATTCCAACTCAATATGAATACATGAATCCCAGAATCCTGTTAACAATCATTACAACTTGACTGAATCAAACCATGGATATACATCCATTATTCCGTTATTCCATTTACCTGATTATGCAGTTACAACATGTTTACTGATATCATGGTTTTGATCAGTCATCCAACTTATACAATACAATACTACAATACAACCATAACACTACGGGGTTTAAGGGGTAGACTGGTACGGAATATGTTAAAGGTGGCACGAGGTGGTCACTTAAGACGTAATTACATCCATGCCGTTGTTCCGTGGTATTATCGACGGAGCATTGTACTACAGGTTACCAAGGTCCCCGGTGTAAGTGGGACTCCCCTCGTATACACTAGCATCTTCTGTACCAGGCTACAAACAACAACGTTAATACAATATTACAATATTATAAAACAACATTAAAAGAGCTCTCTCTCTCTCTCTCTTTCTTACTTTCTGTCTATTTCTCCCTTATCTTTGGGACTTACCGAGCGACCTGTTCGCTGACGACATTCTATTTCTTTCTTCTTTGAATGTCGTCAGGTGCTTTGGACCCAGCGGAGATCGAGCCCACCGGTGAAGACTTGGAGCAGTTTCACGAAGATCCCGAGCTCTAGATATTGTACCTTGTTCTTTTCAGTATTTTCATTTCTTGTTATGCCACTGTTTAGGCATCGCTTTCCATTTCAGTTGTATTTACTTTTCATGCATTGTACAAAAGAATGTTATTAATAAAGTTGCTGTTATTTCTATATCTCTTGTCTCTTGTGATTTACTTTTATATTGCTTAGATACGCTTAGCGTATGTACTTCTGAGTATATACGTAGCGGGCCTCGTCGCGTCCCCTTCACCGTACACTGGGAAGCGGGGCGTGACAGTACAGAAAACTGCAATCCGGACAGTGCCACCCAAGGACCCAGTCAGGCCGATCGTCTTCAGTCGCCCGTCCTTTCCAGAAGAGGAAGGGCCACGACGACGGTCCGAAAAATCAGCCGCTAAAAATAAAGAGATGGCCGGATATGTGGTCCACACTGTCTATATGGTGGGCACACGCAGCAAGAGTAAGGATGGGGCCACCACATCTCAAATCCAATCTTGTGTGAATGTGGTGGCCACTTTCCAAGACCAGCCTCCTTTGGAAGGTAATGAAGACCTTTCCAGTAAGGTTGATAAGCAGAGATCTCTCTCTCAGTGCATGAGGAGTCGTGCTTGGAAAGAGAAGAGGAGCCAACTTATGTTCCAAGACCTCAGAGCAGCAACTTCTCCATGAGCACCAGAAGCAGCTCAGAAACAAAGACAAGAAGATGGCCAAGCTCTACTCAATGATTGACGACTTGAAAAACGTCGTCTTACTGCTCAAGGCCCAAGTTGCTTCTCAGCCGCCTAATCAAGCGCGTGGCTTACCTCATGAACCGGGAAACGGTGTCCCGAGGCAGCCGACGCCTATTCCCTCAAATCCAAAGATAGGCAAACCGCATGAAAGTCGGTTGCATCCTATCTCGGAAAATGTCTTGACTACCGATGACAACAACCCACTAATTCAAGATCAAATTATGGATTTGATTGCCAACAAAGTCAAAACTTTGGTAGCCAAAGTTGAAGCGCAAAAAAATGTCAGCAGTAGTGGGAGACCATATCCTGCTCGGTATGATCTGGTAGAATTTCTTAGTGGCCATGTCATCCCTAAATTCGGAAGATTCGATGGGACGATAAATGCGAATGAACACATTGCCCACTTTAAATCCTCATGCGGGAATATTGGGGGCAATGATGCGCTTCTCCTCTGCCAGTTCGTTAATAGCTTAACCGATATTGCTTTTGACTGGTACGCGAGCATACCGGATGACTCCATTACCACTTTCGTCCAAATGGAGTCTCTGTTTCAGCAAAATTTCATGAGTGCCAGCGATAAGATCACCATTGCTAACCTCGTAAGGACCAAGCCAAGGAACAACGAAAGCAACATGGATTTTATAACCTGATGGCGCAATCTCTCCGTCAAATGTGAACCGCCGATAGAGCAGGACCAATCTGTCAGCCTCCTCATCGGAAATCTCAACAATTGGATGGCCCCATTTCTATGTACCGCGGGTCTAAAAATATTCCAAGAGTTGACCAGGAAAGTTCAAATGTTGGAACATTCAAAGCAGAAGTTCTCCTCTGATTCCTAAAATGACAATAAATCCTGGAGAAACCGAAAGAACATTAATCACAAAAGCGAAAATTCCGACGATACTGAATCTTTTAACACTTCGGCTGACCAAAATAGGTGAGGGACAAGGGGCCCAATGTCAACCAACCTCGAAACCCATTGTTGAGAGGGGAAGGAGAATCGTCTTTGAAAAAGAAGCTGGATAGGGTCTATTCCTTCAGAAGGAACAAAGTCCGTAAAATATTCAAAGATGACCTAAGAAACGTTCTACAATTGTCAGAATCAAAAGGACCGCAAGAAGCTAATATAACCGACGACCCCAAATATTGCCCCTATCACAGAGTGATAGGTCATGCCATTGAGGATTGCTTCATATTCAAAGATTGGGTCGAAAAGAATTACAAGGTAGGAGAGATAGAACTGTCTAAAGGCGTGTTGGCGAACAATCGAGCTTCGACTGCCTATTTCATACAAACGGAGGCCGAAGCCCTTCAGGAATCTGCTGCTCTCAATCGTCTACCCTTCTTGGAAAGGAGCAGGCCAAGGCAACAAGCCAAAAGCTCAACGAGCAATATTAGCAATGAAGAGACAATAAACGGGTACACAATCCATACGATCTATATGGTAGAGCTCAGAAGAACAAGTCCTCCTACGCCTCATACTCATGACGATGACGTGGGTATTGCTACCCAACATTGGCTCGGTTTAAATGATGAAGAGCCTGCTCAGGCCATTAAGCCAAAAAAGCCCGTGGTTCTTGTGGAATCGAGCTCAGGCAGTAAGGATGACCCGGTTATCATACCCGGAACTATAGAGCAAGTATTATTCCAATGACTTCAAAATCAGCTTCAGGACAGAGACGAGAAGTTGGCTGTTCATATCAGATTCTTGCATTTTTATATCGCCCATTCTTGATCACATTACATATAGGTAGGTACTTTTGATCCGTGTTTGCTGAATAATTGCAGGTTACAGGTTCTCAGCTCTTGACAGTGAAATTCGTGAAAAGTCGCAACAAATGCGGGACTACGACCAACAACAGATGAATACTGATCTCCGCTAACCATCCGTATGATGCCGCCTACCCGTTCAAGAGACAAAATGGCAAATCATTGGTCACTTCAATGCACAAAGCACAAGGGCAGCACAAGATCCACGACTTCAAACGCGGAGTTCAAGGCAAAAGTCCACATCATTTTGCACTGCTGCATATCTGGAAGATAACTGAAGAGATTCTGAGAAACCAAGAATACAAAACAGAAGATAAAAGTAACATGGAGAAGCCCTGAAAAGATGGTCCCCTAAATCCATCAAATGGCCGCGGAACTGCGGCCAAATAGGCATTTCTGCCGCGGTTCCGCGGCCGCATCTGAACAGTGTCGGTGGCAGTTGGTTTCACGTTGACTCGGCTCTTTTGGGATAGTTTTATAATCTCATGTTTAGCTCAGAATGTAACCTAGGGTTTTACCTTCCTATCTATAAATAGAAGAGCTCAAAGCCAAATAAAGTGTGCTTTTCTTTAGTTTAGATTTTAGCATTAAATTCTGTTCTTTCTCTATGAAAAATTGTAGTGATTTATGAGCGTTGATTGATAAAAAAATAAATAAAAAGAGAGTTCTTTTATTTATCTTGCATGTTTATTTATCTTTGCAATTTCTTATCTGTTAATTTCGTCGCTTATTTTATTATCGATTTTTTTCTTTTGTTTTTCTTCTTCTATTTTCTTTATCTTTAAACAACGATGATACTTGAGTAAGATCCTTGCCAATGTGAGATCTCAAATAGCTAGTTGAAATTTCTTCTTAACCTCATTTCTTTCTACTTAACTTTTTGTTTTATTCTTTTTAATGGGTGAGTAATCTCTCACTTGTTAGGGCAGGAGAAGAAAAGTTTAAAAGAAGGAAATCTCTCTCTCTCTTTTTTGCCCAATACCTTAATTCAGACTCTCTTTAATTGAACCACAATCCGCTCACTACGGCACCCTATCCTACATGATAGCGTTGATTCCATAGTTAGACCGGTTGTGGTTGAATTAACCGGAGGTTATGGCTAAAAGCCAAGAACGGACGGATAAGGACCAAAAGGAAGAAACTAAGCATGGAAAGCCTAGCTTATACTTGTAAGTTCCTTCTTAGTCATGCTAATTCTCGTTGTTGCCGATTACTTTAACACCGATATTAAGAAGGGTATTGAAAGAAGTGAGAAATTCCTAACTCAAACTAACCTAATCCTAACCCTAGCAAGTTCTTTATCATCCTTTATCTCATTAGTAGATCTTAAAACAAAACTCAAAATATTTGGATTTAACGTTTCGGATTGTGATGCTGCTTTTGAATCGCTTAAAGGATCGCTCACCACAGCCCCCGTTCTATCATCTCCGGATTGGAACCACCCGTTCGAGCTTATGTGTGATGCATCAGATTTTGCTATTGGTGCGGTCTTAGGACAACACATTGATAAGATGCCACATGTAATTTACTATGCAAGTAGGACCTTGAATGATGCACAAATAAATTACACAGCTACCGAGAAAGAACTCTTGGCAGTTGTATTTGCATTAGAAAAATTCAGGCCCTACTTGATTGGCTCGCCAATAGTGGTTTACACTGATCACTCCCCCCTACGACACCTTTTATCGAAGAAGTATGCTAAGTCCAGGCTAATCCGTTGGATCCTGTTGTTACAAGAATTTGATCTTGTCATCCGAGACAAGAGCGGATGTGAAAATGTTGTAGCCGACCATCTTTCACGCATCACTTCTTCACCAACATTGACCATGCCGATAAATGACTCATTTCCTGACGAACAGCTCTTGACTGTATCCTACGAACGTTGGTTCGTGGATATTGTGAATTATCTAGCGACGGGACTTATTCCTAGCAATTGGTCGAAACAAGACAAACTTCGATTTCTATCCCAAGTAAAATACTTTTACTGGGATGAACCTTATCTGTTTAAGTATTGTTCCGATCAAATCATTCGCAGGTGTGTCCCTAACGATGAATTCAAGAGTGTGTTATCATTTTGTCATGATCAGGCATGCAGCGATCATTTTGGTCTTCGAAAAACGGCGGAGAAAGTTTTGCAATGTGGTTTTTATTGGACAACATTATTTAAAGATGCATATAATCATTGCAAAACTTGTCCGCGATGTCAGCATTTGGGTCGGATTTCATGAAGAAACGAGATGCCGCTCCAACCTATATTGGTTGTGGAAATATTCGATGTTTGGGGTATTGATTTTATGGGCCCTTTTCCCAACTCTTTTGGGAATTTATATATCTTGTTAGCGGTTGATTACATCTCGAAATGGGTGGAAGCAATACCGCGTCACACTAATGACAACAAAATTGTCATTAAGTTCCTTAAAGAGAATATCTTTTCGCGATTCGGACACCCTCGCGCCATAATTAGCGATAAGGGACACATTTCTGTAATCGGTCTTTCGAGAATTTGATACGAAAATATTCAATCACTCACAAACTTTTTACGTCCTATCATCCCCAAACAAGTGAGCAGGCTGAGATCTTAAATAGGCAGATCAAACAAATTTTGGAGAAGACGGTTTCTAAAAACCGTAAACATTGGTCAACTAAATTGACGAATGCTCTTTGGGCATTTCGCACCGCTTATAAAACCGATCTTGGTATGTCTCCATACCGCCTTGTGTTTGGGAAGGCATGCCACCTTCCTGTCAAGATCGAACATAAAGCAATATGGGCTATTAAAGAGCTTAACTTCGATTTTGATCAAGCAAGCAGCTATTGAAAGCTGCAATTGAATGAGCTAAGCGAACTCCGCGATGAAGCTTATGATAATGCGGTGATAGTAAAGAACCGGACTAAAGTGTTCCACGATAAAAACCTTTTTAGAAAAACTTTCACATCAGGGCAACAAGTCCTTCTTTACGATTCCTGTCTCCATCTTCATCCGGGTAAGCTTAAATCTCGTTAGAAAGGACCTTTTGTGGTGCGGTATGTACACCCGCACGGGGCAGTAGAAGTTGAAAATTTGAAAAACGGTTCAATTTTTAAAGTAAATGTGTATAGATTAAAACCATATTTCTCTGCTGACCCAGCAGAGGAGCTCCTGTTTTTACAGGAGCCATTTTATCATAACTGAATTCCTCCGCCTCACCTCCATGTTTCGGCAACATTTTCTCGTTTTAAGAATGGGGGTGAGTGAAAAGGACTTAACTGAATATCTGTGCGTGCCAAAGAACAAGTTTGGCGGTAGTTTTCATTTAACTATTATTTTACCCCTTTTTTCTCTTCCCAAGTATACAGGTCCATGCTCTCAAAAGACAACATCAATGAGGACACTGCTGAAAACAGTTTGGGGGAGGTTTGTATTCACTGAATTATCTTTGACACTGGGCATTCAAAAAAAAAATTATATAATAAAAGAGTAGAAAGTGAAAAAAATTATATTTAAAAGATAGGGATAGTTTAAGAAAAACAAGAAAATTAGATATTTTCTTAAACAAAACTAGTAATAAGTAGATATGAGTTGTTGTCCCAAGGGTTAGTAAGATGAAGGAAATCACTAATCTGAGGATAAAAATAAGCCTGAAAAATAGTTCCTATTCCGGAAGCTAAACATTTGAACGTTGATACCCTACTATACGCACTTACACATATCTTGAAACTCGGGATAGTAGAGCATACCTTGAAATACTCTTGTCTAAAAACCAAAGTATGAAGAAAATAAAAGTAGAGAATAAAGATAAAATGGTGAAAATAAAAATGAATATTGGTTTTGTTATCACCGAGGCAGCAATAAAAAAATATAGCGAGGGTGCTTTATCACCTAGTGCCTTAGACCAACTGGTTTGGGAGCCACTTATAAGGCTTAGGTGTTACAAGACGAGAAAAAACACCTAATTAGCAAGCACGGGAGTAATCGGTCAGTTAGTACCTCAAGAAGTATTAACGGTCGCATGAAAAATGTGTGAGCATATTCCATATAAATACCGATTAAAAAGTACTAAGGTAGATGGACAAGAGTATGATTGCTTGAATTGAATTCTCCGAGTATAGAGATGTCAAGTTCACACACGTAGGGGTATATGATCAATGTTTGGAGGAAAGATAGGAAGGAAAACTAAAGGCAATGTTTTATTGAGGGGTGATGTGATTTCTAAACATTTTTTCATGACCATTAAGATAGGGCTCATAACAACTGAAAAACTGGTGTAGTTGAAAACTCTTATTTTCAAGTTCTTTCTTTTATAGTTCTTATCTTTATATGTAACTTTCACCATCTCTCTTTTATTATAGGATTTTGTGGGTGTAATCCGCTGAAAACCCTCAGGAGAAAACACTCCTCCTACTAGTGACACCTAGGGGTTTAATGGCTTGTTGCACGCGCTCAGTGCAATCGTGTTGCTTACGAAAGTGTGCTTAGCTTTCTCCTTTTTTCTCTTGAATAAACTAGTTTGCTCGGGACGGTCAAAGATAAGTTTGGGGTATTTGTTCAGTTGATAAAACTGCACATTTAATATGACATTTTTCCTATTTTTTCTATATAATAAAAGGTGTTTATTATAATATATGACACATATGAAGGTTTATCTGTAAAAATACTATTTTCATATGTTTATATATTATAATTAACATTATGTAGGAAAAAGTAAACATAAATATCCATGTGACATTTGGCTCATTTAAATATGCTTACCTTATTAAAAGCCTTTGACCAATTCTTAATGGTTAAGTTAATATCTCTATAAAAAAAACTAATATTATTTGTTGAGTTATTGTGCAGAATTTTCAGGACTGAAATCAAGGAAATCAAAGTTGGCGAAACAAACCTGCCTAATTAAGAAAGTAAACTAAAGAAATCAAGTCTGGCAGTGACGAAGAGAAGATTTTCAGTTTCCAGAGATGTGAATAGATCACCACGTGTCATCAAGTTAAAGCCCCAGAAAAAATAACAGACGATCTCCCTGTTCGGCCACGGAACCGCGGCCGAACCCACCTATTGGCCCCAGTTCCGCCGCGTGTTGGACGAGTTGGGAGTTGAGATTTGTTCTGTTAGGATCTTAACTACTGGTTTCTAAATTAGGAAACTATGGTTCTGGCTCTGGGACTATAATTAAGGACCGGGAGCCTCTTGGAAAAATCATCAAACCGACGCAATCACGAAGTCCGCGACGGCTCAAGAATCCCGGTTGATCATCAACAGCTCATCTACCTCTTTAGAAGAGATCGAGAAGCAAACTAGCATTTTGTAATCATTTTCTAAAGGAACAAAGTGTAATTGATTCTGTTGATTAATAAAGGTAGTTTTTCTTATTCTATTTCTTTGTAGTATGATTTCCCTCTCTATCTTTTCTTCTCTCAACATGCACGAGTAATTCTTTGCTTGTTAGAGTTCATAGGATTAGGGTAGATTAATGGATGATGAAGATCCTTAAACTCTTTTTACATCCTATAAAGTTTATAAACTTTATCAAAAGAATAGTTAACATCCTAATTGGGCGTGCTATCAATTCATTGATAATCACGACCACAATTAGAGATTAGATTAACAATTGTTTTGGTAAAGGCTAGACATGAACGTAGATCCATGTCAAGATAGGGATTAAGAGTGGAAACCATTTTCCCTCCAGAAACCCTAATCTATATGCATCACTGTCGATCTAGTTTTAAATCTATTAAAGGATAAAAAGAGTAATCTTTAATTACTCATCCATGACTACTAAATCTTAATGAACCCTACAAGCCCCCTTTTTATATAAACCTATATCCGTAGCTAATCTAGATCTATATTTTGCATCCGTGTTTAACGTAGATCTAGAACCTACAACCATTCTTCACTATTCTTTATTCTCCTCTCTCTTTTTCAACATGCCTAAAGTAAGACTAAAAGGTTCAACGTTTCCCTAAGGACGACCCGTACTCATCTCGGTCTAACTACACGCGACACCATTATTGATTACGGTTATTCTACAAACACAAACTCTAAAATACAGATCAATCACTTGTGGAGACTAAGTCCACTCATTTGTTTTACTTATAGATATTTATAAACCTAACCATTATTAGCTAGTCATGGTTTATTCTCTATATGGGTTAGTGTATGACACTAACTCACCCATGGTTGCTATTCTCACCTCATGAGTTCATTATCTCATCTCTTCACTTGAGCTTCTTCTTCCTCATGAGAAAATCTCACTAGCTTTTCTCAAGGTGAGAAAATATTGTGAGAACAATAAATCTAAAGAGAGCCCACTTCCTACTTCATCATCCTCTACTACTTGCCATTTAGTTTAGGGTGTTTTCTTCACTAATTTCACAATTAGTGAAGAGGTGGCATGAGCTTGAGTCTCCTCGACGTAGATCATCTTCAGTGTTTACCCCAATCAGATCAAAGCTCTGTTCAAATTCCAAGGCGGGAAACGAAGCAACGCTTCTGTTTCCCCAATCAGAGCAAAGCTCTGTATTGAAAATTAAAATTAAAATAAATGAAACAACGCTTCAGATCCCCTGCGCCGCGCACAGAGAGCCACGTGTCAAAATCAGACACACCAGCGCAGGGAGCGCAGCTCCTAAGGTAGCACACTCCATCAAGAGCAAAGCTCTATTAAAAACAAAATAGAAGCAAAGCTTCAGTTGCGCAAGCGCTGCGCTGTGCGACACGTGTCAGCGCAGTCGCTTTTGCGCAAGCGCTGCGCTGCACGACACGTGTCAGCGCAAATGTGCTAGCGCGGTTGCGCTGCGCTGTGCGCTGCGCGACATGTGTCACGCGCTGGGGCATCTGCGCCAAACAGAATTAAAATTCTAAAGAAATCTTTTCTGTTCTTGTTAAAACAAGAAAATTCTCTTCTGTAAAACAGAAGCCCTTGGATCAAAGGTCCAACGGTGGGGAAAATTCCTCAAATCACTTAGAGAAAGATCTCTTTAACAAATTTAACTAATTTAGGCACTATAAAAGAGACCCCAGACCTCAATTCAAAGGATGAACATTTTCTGAGAAAAAAAAGTAAGAACTCGGAAGAAATCTCGAGAAGAAAGGTAAAAGACCTTTTAGATAGAAGAATTTCTCTTGATAGATCATT
Source organism: Agapanthus africanus (assembly GCA_030015575.1). Classification (NCBI taxonomy): domain Eukaryota; kingdom Viridiplantae; phylum Streptophyta; class Magnoliopsida; order Asparagales; family Amaryllidaceae; genus Agapanthus; species Agapanthus africanus. The sequence continues at coordinate 556,634,128 of JASDDO010000014.1, forward strand.
GATCTAAGAACAAGATCAATGATCTTTAATAAAAAATAAAATAAAAATAGTGCTTTGCACTTATGAACCATTGGTTCTTTAAGATCAAGAAAAAAAAAGAAACACTTGTTTTCTTTGATCAAAATTAGATCAAGAAACCAAGTAGTGCTTTGCACTTATGAACCATTGGTTCTGGAATCTAAAAGATTCTCAAGTTAATAGTGCCTTGCACTTGCAAAACTGCACTGTTGCGCTCCTGGGTTGGCGCAAACCACCAGAGAGCGCCACGTGTCAGCATCTGAACCAATTACGCTATGCGCTTTTGAAACAGAGCCTTGCTCTCTGAAACTGGCGCAATTCACCACAGCGCACCACGTGTCAGCAGCGCAAGCGCAACGCACTAGAACAGCGCTGTTGTGCTTGCGCTCGCCAGAGCATGACACGTGTCTTCACCATATGAGCTTGCGCTCATTACTTGGCGCAAAGCGCCAGACAAATGCACTGCATTGCTTACAAAAGGGCCAAGCCCAATTAAAGAAGGCCTACCGGGCCTAATAAAATGCAATGCATTATTTTAAAAAGGGCAGAGCCAAACCAAAACAGATGCTCTGCATCATAAATAAAGGGACAGAGCCCAAATCAAAAAGGCCTAGCAGGCCAGGATAAAATGCAGTGCATTATTAAATATGGGCAAAGCCCTAGCACAGGCCTAATAGGCCAGAGATCAAGAAAAATGTTGAATATTCTCAACGGGACTTAGCCCAATTCTGGCCGTAAGTCCCCAAATTAAATTGACTGAGCAAGATTGCTCTCTTAAATCAATTTACGACCGGTTCGAGGGTACATCTCCGAACTCCTCTGACACCCATCGTTGTAATTCTTCAACGACGTCAGAGAGGTGACGGGTCCCGACGAACACACATCAATATGGACTGCGGGGTCCTTAAACTCGTGGACCGAAACGTCCTTAAACTAATATTGGACCGAAACGTCCTTAAACTAATATCGGACCGAAACGTCCTTAAACTAATGATGGACCGAAACGTCCTTAAACTAATGATGGACCAACACGTCCCTAAACTGGAACATGTACCACTACGTCCCTAAACTGGCGATGGACCACTACGTCCCTAAACTGGCGATGGACTACTACGTCCCTAAACTGGCGATGGACCGAAACGTCCTTAAACTAATGTTGGACTACCACGTCCCTAAACTGGAACATGGACCACCATGTCCCTAAACTGGAACAATAGAGCTTCAAAATGCTCTTTTGCCGGATCTAAACGATTCCGTTTAAGTTGATCTTAGCCCCAAACACGGCTAACGTATCCTTAAACATTCAAATGGACTATAAAATTCCCAAATCAACCTTGGTTTGAGGGTACATCTCCGAGCTCCTCTGACACCAATCGTTGTAATCCTTCAACGATGTCAGAGAGGTGATGAGTCCCGATGGCCATATATTAAATGGATCATCACGTTAAGTTGATCTTAGTCTCAAACAGGACTAACGTATCCTTAACGATCGTTTAAGTTGATCTTAGCCGCAACGCGGCTAATGCATCCTTAAACTAAAAACACCAAACCCAAATCTAAGTAAATACGGATTTGGACTAATCCATGTCCTACGGGCGACGGCATTACTCAGTCTCCGTATACAATCCACGGGCAACCACAAACAAAACAAACACACACGACGCGAAGTGAAATTCCGGAGAAGGAGAAAGTTGTTACCGCGATGCGGTAGCGTAATTAACTGCAGGGGCTTGCGCCTGCAGGGAAGCGTCCCCACAATCAAAAACTACTCACCTCGAGGGGGAATCTGACGAAGTCTGCTACATCGGCTGCATCCGTCTAAACCTCCGATATACGGTGCCATAAATCAACTTGGCATCTTCGGGGAGGTAGACGGATAAAACCATATAGCATCTGCCCCGAATCACAGTGTCAAGACGTCTTCGCGTCTCCGCCGCGCCATTCGGAGGGGAACAGATTCTGGCACACCCGGTAGGACCTTTTCCTCTTTCCACTCCACACTTCGTGTGTAGTGTTCACGAACGAATCGCGGTTTGTTGTGGTTGCCTGTGGATTCAAGGTACTAAGATTTGGTGTCTTGCTCCGTGCAGAGAACTGAAGATCAATGGCTTCAAACGGTATTGCCTGCAACTGCAACTCTCGCTCCGTCCTCGCTGGAGGAGTGACTTATGGGCCCCAAGCGGCCTCCCTTTTCAAGATGCCAGTGGAGCAGGTAACTCAGGCCACCACTGGGTTATTCTTTGGGACCATGCTCCCACCGCCGAGCTTCAATGCCACAATGACGTTGCAAGAAGCCCCGGAGAAGTTGGTCTTTAATCGGCTTACCAATGCCGTGACCCCTCTCAACTGGTCGCCCAGTTTCCATACCTCAGTTTTCAACAGACTGGGCCAGAACGTCTGCAAACCTGCGATACCCGAATCTGCCATCCCAAAGCGGATAGCTATCCCGGCTCAAGCGGACGAAATCATTGGAAGAGCTCCTCCTTCTAAGAAGTCAGTTTTTACAAGGATGGCCATTCCGGCTTTTGCTCCAGGCGAGGCCCTCAAAGCTTCTTCCTCTGCCCAGAGCAGGGGGCATGACGAAGTCACCCTTGTAGCTGAAACAGCTCCATCCGCAAGTCACGCCCGACGTCGCCACTGGCTGGGGGCAACTCCCCCTCTGGATTTACGCCATCAGCTCCGATGGTGGGGATCGAGGCTGCTGTTCCAACCGGGAACAGCTTTGAACTGCTGAACATGGTGCGCAGGAACTCTCATACTGCGATGTTGAAACGAACTCCTTCACCTGTGGAGAATGCTCCAGAGAAGAAGCTAGAGCACCCCCCTCAACGGCTGTCCTCTAAAATTTACAAAGTCTGGCGACATGTCCAAGAGTTGGTGATTGATGAAAACTATCTCCGCCGACAGAAAAAGATGAAGGTGCGGCAATAGAAGGATTACTCTGTCAAGCCACAAAAAGCAAAAGCTACTTGGGTGCCCACTACAACGGCTCCCTTAACTCCAATCACTCAAAAACGGAGGCCGCAAAAAGCCCATGTGTCTTCGGCAAATCGCAAAGACACCGAACACAAACGCCCCAAGTCTGGGGGCATGGTGGTGCACACTGTTTATATGGCTTCCGGAAAGGAGGAAAGCCGGGCTTCGACGGGTCACCGACCGCTCACCCGATCTGTGACGAAAGCCTAGGAGCAGCAACAGAAGCTTCAGGAAATGATGACTGTAATGACTGCACTTACCGAACCAAAAGAAGGTTCGGAAGTATCACCAGAGCAGCGTCACGAACAAGAAACTGATGCTGACTTCTTACGTAGAATCCTCGAAAAGAAGGACAGAGAAGCCGCAAAGCAAGCGGCTAACATAAGACAGATGGCACTCCTCTTCCAAGATATGGTAGGGATGATGTTACAGCCAGACCCTCCAGCTGAAGACCCTCCAGTCATTGTCGGAAATGACGGAGGGGAAACATCTGATCCTCCTCCGGCTCTTTCAGCAGCCAAGGAAGAAACCATTTCCAAGGCCGTGCTTGACGACTATATAGCTCAGCAAATACGAGCTCATCAGGCGAGCGAAGCAGCTGGGCAAACTGTTAGAACTGGACGACCCTATCCGGGCTGGTATGACCAAATCAGTTACCTGCCGGGAAATACGATCCCTAAGTTCCACGTATATAAAGGGACAGGGAATCCGCATCAGCATGTCGCTCAATTCAGGGCCTTATGCGGCAATACTGGAGGCGATGACAAATTGTTGCTACGTCAATTCGTCGACAGCTTAGCAGAAACAGCCTTTGAATGGTATTCGGAGCTACCTAACGACTCTGTCAAAACATTTGCAGAGATGGAGCTGCTGTTTACTCAGCGTTTTGCAAGCGCCAGTGAACGCACCCCGATAACAGCACTAATAAATGCCAGAATAAGGCCAGGCGAAACGTGGGTCAAATACGCAACACGATGGCGAAACCTATGGTCGAAATGCAAACAACGCATAGAAGAGGCACCTGCGGTAGGCATGTTTGTGGGCACTCTCAATCCGCAGGCGACCATCTTGCAATTCATGATGTTCTTCAGGCCGACCACCTTCCAGGCCTTGATCGACAAATTAGCCCAAATGGACCAGATGGGCCATGGACCGTCTCCTCCAAAACAAGATTCCCGAAATGAGAAAGGAAAAGGGAGAGCGATCATCGTCGCCAATGCTCAGCAACAGTCGAACAACTCAAAGCCGGTCGTTCGCCAAAACAATGTGCGCCCACGCCCATCCCTCGAAGAGAGTCTAGGACGTCCTTACTCATTTCCGCAGAATAAAACGAGAAGACTGTTCGAGCTGGCAGTGCGCAACAAACTCATTAATCTGCCGAGTCCAAAGCGTCTGTCGCAGCCAGGCGATCTTAATAATCCCAATTATTGCCCTTACCACCAAACGGTAAGTCACCCGATTAAGGATTATTTCGTCTTTAAGGGATGGATCGAGGATCAGTACCTACAAGGCAAGTTCGCGCTGTCGGAAAACTGGAAGGTAAACCCACCACAGCCGCACTCTCCAAAGAAGACGGACACGCCGGGGGCAGCTTGTTCTTTAGTCAAGGATGAAAACGATGGAGAAAACTCATCAGATGAATCTGAAGACTACGTAGCGACTTGTCATGTGATTTCTCACTCACTGGCAGATGATGAAGAAGTTTCTTGCGCCGAGAAACCAATGGTGAACCCCGAACCGGAAATTCTACAGCCATCAGACGAGCTGATCAATGTCTTCCTAAATGAAATTTGTCTGAAAGCAAAAGCCAATCAAAAGCGTGAAATGGCCATACTGGAAAGAGCCAAGGCATTCCCGTCAAATCAAAAGCCATCCACTGCGGATAAAAACAAATTCAAGACGAGGAAAAGGTTCGCCAAATCTTTATCAGTAGGAATGAAGCTACCGCCCTCTGAAGAAAATACTCTCGCTGAGGTAGAGATGCACCCTAACTTCTGTTTATATCATCAGAAGATCATACATCCTACCGAAGACCGCGAATCTTTTAACTGTTGGTGGCAAGGGTATGTCGCTCAAAAGCAACACTTCGACAGGACAAAATGTGAAGCTTGTAGACGTCATAAAAATGTGATAGATGAGCGCAAAAGAGCCGCCGACGATTGTCATATAGCCGACTCCAAGGGATCACAAATCATCACTTTTGGAAGCGACTCTGACGAAGAAGCTAACCCCAACCCTTCTCTCGGGGAATCTATTTCAAAAATGAAAGAATTGAGAAGTTGCGATAACGTTCAGCCGTGTAATCGTACGCTGCTCGAAAAAAATCTCGGCCCCGCAAATAAGGGATCGAATAAAAAGGATAAAGGGAAGGGGAAAACAGCCCTCGTAGCCCATGCTCAACAGCAATCGAGTGGCCCTAGACCGGTTGCTTGCCGAAACAACAAGCAGCAACCCCTCCAAGAAAAGTTGAAACGTCCTTACTCGTTTCCACAAGATAAGACAAGGGGACTGTTTGAATTGGCGTTGCGCAACCGACTCATAAATCTGCCGGAGCCAAAACATCCGTCGCGACTAAATGACGTCAACGAGCCCAACTACTGTCCCTATCACCGAGTACTGGGTCACCTGATCGAGGATTGCTACGTCTTCAAAAACTGGGTTGAAGACCAATACCTACAGGGCAAGTTCGCGCTCTCCGAAAACTGGAAGGTGAACCCGCCACAACCGCACGCTCTGAGAAAGACGGATACGCCGGGGGCATCATGCTCAGTCATAGAGAAAGCCTCAGAGATCGAAAAGTCAGTAAACTAGAGCTTCGCCTCAAAGACGACAATGACGGACCGAAATGTCCTTAAACTAATAACAGACCGAAACGTCTTTAAACTACTACCGCAACATCTTTAGGCTGACGAGATAAAAAAAATATATAAATAAAAAAAAACAAAAAAAAAACGGTATGTCCATAAGCAAAAAGGGCACGGATGAAAACCCGAAAGGGCTCCGTGAGTAAAAACAGCAGGGCTACCGGCGAGTGTTTGTGAAAACTTGAAAAGGCGCAGCCTCGTTAAAAAAAAAAGAAGAAGAATAAAGAGAATTAAAAAAAAACGGTATGTCCATAAGAAAAATGGGCACGGATGAAAACCCAAAAGGGCTCCGTGAGTAAAAACAGCAGGACTACCGGCGAGTGTTTGTGAAAACCCGAAAGGGCGCAACCTCGTTAAAAAACACTTATAGGATCCTCTCGACCTTGTAAGGAGAAACCACCCGCGTGAGATCCTTACGACTCACAAGGGAGCAACGCACTTAGGGATCCCCACGATTCCTAAAGAGAAAATACACTTGCGAGATCCTCACGACTCGTAAGGAGAACTCTCTTATGAGACCTTCACGGCTCATAAGATTTGAAAGTCTTAAGTTACAGAGATCTAAACCTGTACTTAAGCAAACCCCCAACAACAACTTCCGATATTGCCCTACAAGTGGTTCAGTACTGACTCTTGTATACAATCCACGGGCGCGAATAAACAGTTCCCTAATCAAGTCCCATCCGAGACTAGGGATATGTTCGCTTGGTAAACAACCCTTGTAAATCCTCTCGATTTATGAGGAGAAAACCCTCCTGTAGGATCCTTACGACTTACAGAGGCACAAATACTTAGGAATCCTCACGATTCCTAAGGAGAAAATACACCTACAAGATTCTCACGACTTGTAGGGAGAAATACCTTTGTGAGATCCTTACGGCTCATGAAGTCAAAAGCCTTAGTCGACAGGACCCTAACCATGTTCGCTAAGCCACCCTTGTTCAACATCGACAGAAGCAAATGATGATTCGCTCCTGGCAATATTCCAGTTGTAGCGATGCTGATGCCTAAAACCGATATCAAATTCCAAGCTCTTTCACGGCAAATGATGATTCGCTCCTGGCAATATTCCAGTTGTAGCGATGCTGATGCTGAGATTGGCGTCAGATTCCAAGTTCCACGCTCGCGATAAAAAAAATCAGCGAGCCATACATGCATACGAAATAGCCGAAATGATGGGGCAACTTGCAATAAAAAGCAGCAAGTAAAAATGTATGCATGCAAAATAGCCAAAATGATTGGGCAACTCGCAATAAAAAGCAGCGAGTAAAAACAAAATAAATAGTTGAAATGATTGGACACCGCGAAAAATAGCCGAAATGATTGGGCAATCGCGACCTTCGCGATATAAAAGCTGAAATGATAAAGCATCGCGGAAAGAAAAAAAGAATGAAATGAAAGAATGAAACTCTTTGCCCTACAGGTGAGATCACATCGATCCCTATATACAATCCAGGGGTACAAACAAAGAAGGAACCATACCTTCCCAACAGGCTCCATCAGAAAGCGAAGCCAAATCTCGACGGTTTACAGACAACCTAGAGACAATCTCGACATTTGTCGCAGTATTGCAGACACAATGTCAACAAACAAAGCAAAGGAAGATCCCTAGCCTCAAGGTCTCGACGTCAACATCAACAATTTAGAGATCACCAACGGCGTTTCTCCTCACTCCAACTAGATGCAGACATAACGTCAACAACCGACCTCAGAGTCACAACGAAACGGAGCCACGGCGTAGTCCCTAGTTCCAAATCTCAATGGCCACATGTACAGCCTGGAGACCAACAATGATGTACCTCCTCATTCCAGCAGGACATAGATGCTATATCATCAAACAAACGGAGCCACGGCAAAATCCCAGCTCCACCATGGCATTCGTCTCGATACAGCAGACAAGATGTCACCCCAGCGTTCTTCCTCCTACAGGATTCGGACGTGACAAAGCAAACGAAGCGAAGGCCAAATTCCTAGCTTCAAGGTCTTAACGGCGAGTCATATAAAGCCAGAAAGACAACTGGAGATTGTCTCATGTCAGCGTGAAATGGTCACCACCTCGACGTTCGTCTCGACACAGCAGACGCAACATCATCAAACAAACGGAGACACGGCAAAATCCCAGCTCCACCACGGCATTCGTCTCGATACAGCAGACAAGATGTCACCCCAACGTTCTTCCTCCTACAGAATTCGGACGTGACAAAGCAAACGAAGCGAAGGCCAAATTCCTAGCTTCAAGGTCTTAACGGTGAGTCATATAAAGCCAGAAAGACAACTGGAGATCGTCTCATGTCAGCGTGAAATGGTCACCACCTCGACGTTCGTCTCGACACAGCAGACGCAACATCATCAAACAAACGGAGCCACAGCAAAATCCCAGCTCCACCACGGCATTCGTCTCGATACAGTAGACAAGATGTCACCCCAGCGTTCTTCCTCCTACAGGATTCAGATGTGACAAAGCAAACGAAGCGAAGGCCAAATTCCTAGCTTCAAGGTCTTAACGGCGAGTCATATAAAGCCAGAAAGACAACTGGAGATCGTCTCATGTCAGTGTGAAATGGTCACCACCTCGACGTTCGTCTCGACACAGCAGACGCAACATCATCAAACAAACGGAGCCACGGCAAATTCCCAGCTCCACTATAGCATTCGCCTCGATACAGCAGACGAGATGTCACCCCAGCGTTCTTCCTCCAGCAAGGTTCGGACGCGACAATCAAACAAACGGAGCCACGGCAAAATCCCTAGTTCCAAACCTCGACGGTTCACCAGCAACCCAAAGACAACCGCGACATTCGTCTCGATACAGCAGACGCGATACCGGCAAAACGAAGCAAAGGCCAAATTCCTAGCTTCAGGGTCTTGACGGCAACTCACATAAAACCTGAAAGACTATCGGAGATCATCCCATACCAGCGCGGAGTGGTTATGACTCATCGGGGCTCGCCAAAATGAGCCTAACCTCAAGTAAAAAGCGGCATGGTAAATTCCTAACGCTTGCTCTTCCGACGGTCAAACTGCCTAGGAAGATTGCTTGAAGACGTCTTGTCCAACCCCCGAAGGGATCAGAGACACGGCAGTCGCAGGGCTACTCGAACAGCACGATTGCCTATCGAGGACTATATCAGCTTATGCGACGGTACGATGGCCAAAATCCTAAGTACCACCAACCTTAACGGGCTTCTGTCGTAAAGAGCAGAGGTTAAATGCGACGTTAAGATGTTCTAGCGAGAAACGCTCGATTCGTCTCGACTTGTGAAGAAATTGTTGAGGCGGCTCGACTCGTGAGATAAAGCCTTAGGCAGTAGGCATAAAAGAAGCCTGTTTCCTAAGCACTGGGACCCTACAAGTTGACCCAAAACGGTCTCTTGCATACCATCCACGGGTCTCACTCTTCAAAGTCGAGTTTCGACAGGGAGGGAAACAACCGCTTACGAGTCCTCTCGACTCGTAAGAGGGAAAAATTCTCTTATAAGATCCTTACGACTTATAAGAGAAAACAACACTTAGGAATTCTCACGATTCCTGAGGAGAAAAAACCACCTACGAGATTCTCTTGATCCGTAGGGAGAAAAGTCTCTATGAGACCCTCACAGCTTATAGAGTTGAAAAGTCTTAGGCGGCAGATCTGAACCTGCGGCCTAAGCCATTATTATTGCATGGAGAAATCAAGGTGCTTACCAGCTAATTGTGACAGTATACTAATAATAAGATAGTGACAGAAAGAACATCCGATTTACACTTGATCAAGCGTTTAAGACATACTCATTCATGCATGTGCAAACGGTTCGGGATGAGGAATAAGACAAGATGAAATGGAAATTTTCTATTCATATCGTAAAAAAGGGGGTTCTTACAATCACGGAGAAATAAATAATAACATTATTAAAATGTTTACAAAGGTATGACTTCGGATCCGGGGCACGGATTGAGAAATTCAAAAGTAAGGCCATCCAGAGTTCTCCTGGCCTTTCTGATGATTCTCGTGCGCAGCCTCTCGCGTTCCTGGGTGTCAAGGTCTTCAGCAAGGCCCCCTATCCTTTGATAAGCAGCGATTATCGTCGTCTGCTGGAAGACTTGATGTAGGATGTCGATGAGGCTGTCCCGCCGTTTCTTCGAGATCAGCCCCGTCAGGTACACTGAATGCACCTTGTTTTCGGCATCATCCAGCGCATTGAGCGGTAGGGCCTCGTGAAACCCCGCAAGTGCTCTCCATATTGCTCCCAGCACGACCTTTAAGAGAGCTGAACGACGAGGAAGCAGCCAACCACCACTTGCGTTGAGGCGACCCATGACCTCCGCACACTGGGCGTCCGTAAACTCCTTGTTCTGTTGACGGCCCTGTATACGGATATCCTCATAAGTGATGAACTCGTGCAAGCTGTATAGACGCACCGCCATAATACCTGAAGAAAACAGTACAGGGAGATTAACAAATAAGAAAATACAGAAAGTTAAAAGTTAAACTCCTCAAGAGCAATGCTCTGCAGACAGGAGTGACACCAGTCAAAATCAGTTATGAAGAGAATTTGAGGAAAAATCCCTAAGAACATTGAGAGCTCTGCTCTGGGAAAAAATGATATAATAATAATAATAGTATCAAATGCCATGAAGAACTCTTAAGAGTTCTTCTATATGATTTGGAAGGAGCAAAGCTCCATTAATTAAGAAAATCCAAGGAAAATCTTTTAGAGAACAGAGCTCTGTTAATGGAACCCTAATAGGGTTCCCTTTAGTTCTCTTTAGACCCCCTTAGAGCAAAGCTCTGCTAAGTGAAACCCTAAATGGGTCTTCTTTAGATCATGGATTTATTGAGAGCAAAGCTCTTAAAATTAATTTAATTTAATCAAAATTAATATTTTTACCTAAAATTCTCTAAAGTTGAACTTTTAAAAGTGTTTAAACAAGAGAGCAGGGCTCTGAGTTCTGAAAGTAAAATTGTGAAGATGAAAATCATCTAAAGGACCAAAGGTCCTATTTATAAGCATCAAATACCTTTTCAACTCCCAAGAGTTACCGCGATGGTTGGAATTCTGCCACCGCTGCACTCACGTTTGGAAGGCCACGCAAGCGCAACGGTGGGGGGGGGCATTTGTTTACCCCAATCAGAGCAAAGCTCTGTTCAAATTCCAAGGCGGGAAACGAAGCAACGCTTCTGTTTCCCCAATCAGAGCAAAGCTCCGTATTGAAAATTAAAATTAAAATAAATGAAGCAACGCTTCAGATCCCCTGCGCTGCGCACAGAGCACCACGTGTCAAAATCAGACACACCAGCGCAGGGAGCGCAGCGACCAAGGTAGCGCACTCCATCAAGAGCAAAGCTCTATTAAAAAAAAATAGAAGCAAAGCTTCAGTCGCGCAAGCGCTGCGCGACACGTGTCAGCGCAGTCGCTTTTGCGCAAGCGCTGCGCTGCGCGACACGTGTCAGCGCAGATGCGCTAGCGCGGTTGCGCTGCGCTGTGCGCTGCGCGACACGTGTCACGCGCTGGGGCATCTGTGCCAAACAGAATTAAAATTCTAAAGAAATCTTTTCTGTTCTTGTTAAAACAAGAATATTCTCTTCTGTAAAACAGAAGCCCTTGGATCAAAGATCCAACGGTGGGGAAAATTCTCCAAATCACTCAGAGAAAGATCTCTTTAACAAATTTAACTAATTTATGGGCACTATAAAAGAAACCCCAGACCTCAATTCAAAGGATGCACATTTTCTGAGAAAAAAAAAGAAGAACTCGGAAGAAATCTCGAGAAGAAAGGTAAAAGACCTTTTAGATAGAAGAATTTCTCTTGATAGATCATTGATCTAAGAACAAGATCAATGATCTTTAATAAAAAACAAAATAAAAATAGTGCTTTGCACATATGAACCATTGGTTCTTTAAGATCAAGAAAAAAAAAGAAACACTTGTTTTCTTTGATCTAAATTAGATCAAGAAACCAAGTAGTGCTTTGCACTTATGAACCATTGGTTCTGGAATCTAAAAGATTCTCAAGTTAATAGTGCCTTGCACTTGCAAAACTGCACTGTTGCGCTCCTGGGTTGGCGCAAACCACCAGAGAGCGCCACGTGTCAGCATCTGAACCAATTGCGCTATGCGCTTTTGAAACAGAGCCTTGCTCTCTGAAACTGGCGCAATTCACCACAGCGCTCCACGTGTCAGCAGCGCAAGCGCAGCGCACTAGAACAGCGCTGTTGTGCTTGCGCTCGCCAGAGCATGACACGTGTCATCACTATATGAGCTTGCGCTCATTACTTGGCGCAAAGCGCCAGACAAATGCACTGCATTGCTTACAAAAGGGCCAAGCCCAATTAAAGAAGGCCTAACAGGCCTAATAAAATGCAATGCATTATTTTAAAAAGGGCAGAGCCCAAACCAAAACAGATGCTCTGCATTATAAATAAAGGGACAGAGCCCAAATCAAAAAGGCCTAGCAGGCCAGGATAAAATGCAGTGCATTATTAAATATGGGCAAAGCCCTAGCACAGGCCTAATAGGCCAAAGATCAAGAAAAATGTTGAATATTCTCAACGGGACTTAGCCCAATTCTGGCCGTAAGTCCCCAAATTAAATTGACCGAGCAAGATTGCTCTCTTAAATCAATTTACGACCGGTTCGAGGGTACATCTCAGAACTCCTCTGACACCCATCGTTGTAATTCTTCAACGATGTCAGAGAGGTGACGGGTCCCGACGAACACACATCAATATGGACTGCGGGGTCCTTAAACTCGTGGACCGAAACGTCCTTAAACTAATATCGGACCGAAACGTCCTTAAACTAATGATGGACCAACACGTCCCTAAACTGGAACATGGACCACTACGTCCCTAAATTGGAACATGGACCACTACGTCCCTAAACTGGCGATGGACCACTACGTCCCTAAACTGGCGATGGACCGAAACGTCCTTAAACTAATGTTGGACCACCACGTCCCTAAACTGGAACAATAGAGCTTCAAAATGCTCTTTTGCCGGATCTAAACGATCCCGTTTAAGTTGATCTTAGCCCCAAACACGGCTAACGTATCCTTAAACATTCAAATGGACTATAAAATTCCTAAATCAACCTTGGTTTGAGGGTACATCTCCGAGCTCCTCTGATACCTATCATTGTAATCCTTCAACGATGTCAGAGAGGTGACGAGTCCCGATGGCCATATATTATATGGATCATCACGTTAAGTTGATCTTAGTCTCAAACATGACTAACGTATCCTTAACGAGCGTTTAAGTTGACCTTAGCCGCAACGCGGCTAATGCATCCTTAAACTAAAAACACCAAACCCAAATCTAAGTAAATACGGATTTGGACTAATCCACGTCCTACGGGCGACGGCATTACTCATTCTCCGTATACAATCCACGGGCAACCACAAACAAAACAAACACACACGACGCGAAGTGAAATTCTGAAGAAGGAGAAAGTTGTTACCGCGATGCGGTAGCGTAATTAACTGCAGGGGCTTGCGCCTGTAGGGAAGAGCGTCCCCACAATCAAAAACCACTCACCTCGAGGGGGAATCTGACGAAGTCTGCTACATCGGCTGCATCCGTCTAAACCTCCGATATACGGTGCCATAAATCAACTTGGCATCTTCGGGGAGGTAGACGGATAAAACCATATAGCATCTGCCCTGAATCACAGCGTCAAGACGTCTTCGCGTCTCCGCCGCGCCATTCGGAGGGGAACATTCAGCCTCGAAGATTTCGAGCAAGCTTGTTCATTTCTCCGGGAGAACCCATACTATAGTTCGGGAGATCGATACTCACAGCGAAGGGACTACTACACGGAGCTTTAGAAGTGAAGGACCGGTCTACAAAGTTGTATTCCCCATTCACTTCTATGTAATGTTGTTTACATCTTAGTATTACTCCTAAAACTCTAGTTAGATCCTAGGTTAGGATCGTTTGGCACACTAAATTTTTAAATACGGCATGTTTGATGCCTTGTGAAACCTTGTGGTTGTGCCTAAGAACCCTACAGTGGTATCAGAGCCTAGCTAGAGCATTAGGCGTTGTCTAGACAAAGTTAGAATTCCGATCGAACCCTAAAAACCCGAAACGGACCCCCTCTCTGGAAATTTTTCAAAAAGTTGGATTTTTCCATGTTAAAAATATTCAGAAAATCATGCAGGTAATTCTATGGACACACCTGAAGAACGAAACCCTAATTTGTCTAAGTGACCGCGGATCCGCGGCCAAAACATGGTTTTGGCGGCGGATCCGCGGCGCCACTTGAGAGGCTTGGGTCGGGCCTTTCAGTTGTTGGTCCGTAGGTACTGGGGCATGCTTCTGGGCATTTTTAATTCTGCTTAAGTGTTGAGCTCTCTGGGAGTTTTCGAGATTCATTGATTTGATCGTATTGTTTAACATCGTCTAGCTCTCTGTAATGAGATACAATAATTGGAATCCACAAATATATTTGTTGCGTGTAAATCTAACATTTCGGTCTCAGGTGTAATCGGAAATCTTGTTGAATTGTCCGACTTATTTTGAAAAGGTGTTTTCATGGGTGAGACCTAAATGCGAGCTTTACATTGTTAGGCATGAAATCTTGGATATGAGATATCCTGGGTTTATGATGTTTAAGAGTAGTTGCGATTCCAATTGTTGTAGTTTTCCATTTTCTTTTCTGCGACCGTAAGCGTAGTGTGTGGTGTATCGCCGGTTTCGTTGCTATATGTCAATGACAATTGGAATACGTATATTTACTTACGTTGATGACATGTGATGTTATGTGTTGCTGTATATGTTATATTGGATCGTCGTGTTTTGAATAGCCGGGGTTTTATGTGACATGAGAGTTTTTATTTTCATTCATGTAAAAATTCATTGTATGTAATATTTTTTTTATTGGGGCACTTCCGGGTTGAGGAAGATGTCACCGTTGATATATATTATATACTTTTCCGCATTAGAATAGACCCAAGGAGGGGAGCACAAGTAACCGGGTTCTAGGGTCCAGTGGGAGACCATCTCGAGGAGTCAAGACCGGGTCTCCTAACTCTAAAATTGGTAGGGTTGCTTGCCGCTCTCGTAGGGGTCTAGGGATGTGGGTTTGGCTATTCATCACGACCGTGGAATCCGTGTTTTATACAGGCTTAATATAAAACCCGGAAATCCCAGTATATCCAATATTTCATATGTTGATTTCTGCTGCGATATCTGTGATGTGATCATTTGATATATGTTGAGATAGATACAAGATATAGTATATGTGATATATTATATAGACGTTGCTTATGTTTTACACCCGCGCTAGCCCTGCCCCGCTCTGCCGTTAGTTACCTAACCTAACGATGCACGAGGGGACATCGAGGCGAATGCGAATGGCATAAGCGTACGTTGTATTTATCTGTGATGTTTAGGTAACTTAAAATGATGGGACTTCATTAATGAGATTCATGAAATAAAAAAAACCTAAAGATGTTGTGGAATCGAATTTTCAAAAACTTATAGCTCTAGTTCTTGCTTTGCATAGCGGTATTCCTTGTAGAATATCCAGTGCCTTATTCGATAAGAAAAGAGCCGAGATCCCTTCACCGGGAGTGACCTCTTTAGTGAAACTAACTCGGTTTGTCTTTTGATTGCTTTTATAGTTTTTGCTTTGCATAGTGGTATTTGTAAAATATCCTGCACCTTATTCGATAAGGAAAGAGCCGAGATCCCTTCACCCGGAATGACCTCTTTAGCAAATCTAGTAAAAGCCTCAAAAACACTCCATTTAAAATCACTTGATTCTACAACGATATCAAGCTCATTACGCAAAAGGTTTTCTTAAAAACCCGTCGTAGCCCTCCGTCATTTCAGATAAGTAATAGTTAGTATTCGTGCTACGTTTGTTGACCTCTGTCAAGGCATAGTGTGCGGTAGCTGATTAATGCTTATCTGCAAAGCAAATGATGCGATTGATTTAGGGTAGTCGTGCGACCTTGTTGACCTCTGTCAAGGGTCGTGCGGATGGGTTTATTTCAATCATGAAATGACGGGTTGAACTTGACTAGCAGCCTATGGTTTATTGACCTCTGTCAACGTCATAGGACGCTAAGGGCAAAATATTATCGGGAATTTCAAGTGTTGAAATTTGCAATGAGATTGCATAACTTCTATGAGATAGTTGGATCTCGATACCCATTGCGAGTATTAGTTACTCCTGACAGAGTTTTGCACTTTACAATTAGTCGATCAAGTAGGTGTCTAGAAAGGTATCAACGGGGTTACGCCCCTGGGAAACCGAGATTTATTTTAATTAGGTCTGTGCGAAAGCACGGGGAACCTCCCTCAAAGTACCGGCACTGGCTTGGCTGAAAGATTGGCGAAATTATAGGGTGTAATTAATCCCGGCTAGTCTTTCCTTTTAGGGTTTGAAGGAAAATTTGATAAAAACGGTGGGAGCCATCCTGATTAGATAAAATAATATCCAATCTAATTTTGTAAGAGCATACGCTGAGTATTTTCTTCTCTCTCCCTCTCTCTCCAGGTAGCGACCATGCCATGCCTTAATCAAGATAATAATATGGATGTATTGACCGAACCCGCTTGTTATACTGTGTTGGGGAACGTTGGTCCCGCTCCAACTTATAATTGTTATAAGACCGAGCAAGAAATAGGGGATTACCAGGATTCCCGTGCCGCCCAAATGAAGAAAGTGCATGATGATGCATCTTCTTCGGGTGTGTTCATTACCAAGAACTATTTTCTCAGTATCCTTTGCGTCCTGGGTATGTGATACCGGATCAGGATCCCACATATGTAATCTGTTACATGGGTTGCAGATAGGTAGAGAACTGAAAACGGGTGATAAAGTTTCAAGAGTTGGAAACGGTGCAATTGTTGCAGCCAAAATGTTGGCAGTTATCACCCTGTATTACCAAATACATTGATTCTGAACGAATGTTATTAGATACCGAACCTAATATACAATATCATATCAGTCTATTTATTCACTAAAGAAGGATATAATTTTGTATAGTTGGCTAATGTTTTGAACATTTCCTATATCAAGAGTTGATCGGTTCAGGCACGTTATCTAAAAGCATATACGTTCTAAATAAAACCACAGTTCTTAACGTACAAAACACACACAAGAAGAAGAGTTCATAAATGAACGAATCCTTCTTGAAGCATTGTAGACTAGGTCATATCAATGCGACCTGACTAGCTAAGTTACATTAAAGATGCATATTCAAATCGGTTTGAATTTACATCTTGTGAAACTTTCTCATCATGTCACAAAGATAAAATGACCATAGCTCCGTTTATTGGAAACAGAGAAAGAGTTAGTGAACTCATGGGATTGCTACATGAGGTTGTATGCAGGTCCCCTGTCTACACATGCTAGGACTGGTTCTTTGTACCTCATTATATTGACTAATAATCTCTCAAGATTCGCACATATGTTCCTGTTGAAACACAAGTCTGAAGTTTTGAGAAATTCAATGAATATAAGTCAGAAGTAGAGAACCAAAACAGGTATAAGTATTATGTCCTATGATGAGATCAGGGAGGAGAATACTTAAGCACTGAGATCCTGGATTATTCTAAAGGAGAATGAGATTCTCTCTCAGCATTACTCCTCCGAATACACCACAGCACAATGGTGTATCGGGGTGGAGCCATCGCACCCTATTAGATATAGTGCGCTCTATGATGAGTACTATTGAGTTGCCTATTTCCTTTTGGGGTTATGCACTTGAGAAGTTGCATACGTATTGAATAGCGTTCTAAGCAAATCAGGTGCCTACCACTCCATATGCGATATGGTATGGGAAGAGTCCATCTCTTAAGTAAGTTAAGATTTGGGGTTGTCCGGCCTATGTCAAAAGCAAAATCCAGACAAGCTCGAGGCAAGGTCAGTTCTGTGGAAGTTTGTTGGATATCCCAAGTATTCGCAAGGGGATATCTTCTACCACACCGAGGAACAAAAGGTGTTTCATTTCTCGGCATGCCACCTTTTTAGAAAAGGATTTATTTTGGAAACAAATTTGTGGTCATGAGGTAGAACTGGAAGGAGTTCCAGCTATACAAAGTACAGCTGATGATTTGGTAGAACTGCAGGATTCAATAGCTCCCAACGAACCTCAGCCTCTCTGCCGATTTGGTAGGGTTCTTCATCCGCCTGAGAGATGCTTCGGTTTTCTCTATGACAGTGGGAGTAAGGATTGCATCATTAGATGATGACCCAACTAGTTTCGAGCAGGCCATCAAGAGTGGAGACTCTGTAAGAATGGCTGGATGCTATGTGATATGTGATGGAATCTATGTACACCAACAAAGTATGGACTTTGGTTGCTATATCTGAAGGGTTAAAACCCCATCAGGAGAAAGTATATCTTGAGAAGATTACTTGGTGTAGATGAAAAAGTTGAGACTTTCAAACCTAGACATATTGTAAAAGGTTTTCGTCATTGACCAGGTGTGGATTATGATGAAACCTTTTCTCTAGTGGCTATGCTTAAGTCCATCCGGATCCTACTTGTCATTTCTACATACCATGACTACGATATCTGGCGGTTGAGTGTCATAACTGATTTTCTAAATAATGATTTAGAAGAAAGCGTCTATAAGTATACAGCCAGAGGGCTTCATAGACAGTGGGAGCAGCGGAAACGTGTGCAAGTTGCTTTACAAGTTAAAGCAGGCATCGCGGAGTTGGAACATCTGTTTTGATGTGATAGTCAAAGAGTTTGACTTCATCAAAATGGTAGATGAACCTTGAATATACGAAAAGGCAGTAGAGAGTAAGGTGGTCTTCCTCGTATTTTACGTGGATGGTATACTCTTGATATGAAAGGTGTTTCCTATGCTACACTCAGTCGATCTCCTCTTATCACAGAGATTCTCCATATAGGATCAAGGCGATACCTCCTAAATCCTGGGTTTTGGATCTATGAGATAGATCTAAGTGGATGTTAGGATTCTCACTAGATGTAGTGAGAAGGTATCAATAGATCCTGGGGAGAATCACTGGATAGCTTCCAGGATGGTAAGATCGACTGAATGTCAGCCGAAAGCATTGTCTTTACCCTCAAAAGAGGGACGGTATGTTTGAAGAGTTCTGTCACGCCCCGCTTCCCGATGTACGGTGAAGGGGACGCGACGAGGTCCGCTATATATATACTTAGAAGTACATACGCTAAGCGTATCTAAGCAATATAAAATTAAATCACAAGAGACAAGCGATATAAAAATAACAGCAACTTTATTAATAACATTCTTTTGTACAATGCATGAAAAGTAAATACAACTGAAATGAAAAGCGATGCCTAAACAATAGCATAACAGGAAATGAAAAATACTGAATAGAACAAGGTACAATATCTAGAGCTCGGGGTCTTCGTGAAACTGATCCAAGTCTTCACCGGTGGGCTCGATCTCTGCTGAGTCCAAAGCACCTGACGACATTCAAAGAAGAAAGAAATAGAATGTCGTCAGCGAACAGGTCGCTCGGTAAGTCCCAAAGATAAAGAAGAATTACAAAAGACAGAATAAGAGGTATTTTCTAAAGAGATTGTAAAATATTGTAGAATATTGTGTTAACGATGTTGTTTGTAGCTTGGTACAGAAGGATGCCAGTGTATACGAGAGGGGTCTCTATATGCTAGAGACCAGGGCAAACAGAATGTATAAGGAACCATTAAGCCACGGTACAACAGCAAAGGAATATAGGTTAGGTGTTTTAATCTGACCACCTCGTGCCACCTTTAACACCTTCCGTACCAATCTACCCCTTTAAACCCCGTAGTGTTTTGATTGTATTGTGTTATATTGTATTGTGTAAGTTGGATGACTGACCAAAACCATGATATCAGTAAATGGATTGTAACTGTATAAATAGGTAAATGGAATAACGGGATAATGGATGTATATCCATGATTTGATTCAGTCAAGTTGAATAGATTGTTAACTGGATTCTGGGATTCATGTGTTCATTTTGAGTTGGAATATTAAAGAATATAGATTGACTTGAATCATGTTCAAGTCAGAAATAATCAGACTCAAACCCGAGTTAGACTAAAAGAAATGTAAGTCGAAGTTCTATATTTGTTAGGGTCATTATTGTAATTTATAAAACCTGAGGGGGTTTTATATAAAAATACTTTTGTATAATTTTCAAGATCACCTCAAGTATTTATTATTCGTATTTATTGTTATAATGAGTGTGATTTTATTTTATGATATTTCTAGTGAAAATATCCTAATTACATAAATAAATGTATTAATTTGTAATATTAATTTATTTGAAATTCATGGTATTTTAATGTAACTTTTAATCTTGTAATTTTTAGGAAAAAGTGGAAACTTTATTTGATAATAAAATAGGTGTTTAAATGATAAATATACATATGTTTATACAAGTATAATTTTTAATAAATATTTTATTTTCCAAAAATCTCATTTTTCTTAAATGTCGTATTTTTAACCTTTCGAGACTGAATGATCCTTGCGAAGGTCTGAATCTCGCACTACTGAGCCCGAGGGTGCACGATAAACCATACTATCCCTAACGAGTTCCTGAAAGGTGGGTTGTAGTGGCGCTTTGCAAATATTTAATATATATTAATCATTTAGAAAACGGTTTTATAAAGATAAGGTATTTATTTGTAAAAGGGGTGTAAATTTCTGTATTTTAGATTCTAGGGTTTCCTAAGCCAACTAGCCTATTTCTAAAGGGTCTAAACGACAAGGCATTAGAAGCCTCAAATCGCCTCTTCACCGCCAATTGCGGCCAGGTAAGTGCCAGGTAAGTGGGAGGCTCTCCACTACAAGTAGTGGCCCTAATTAAGTAACCACTTGCCTTAGACACATTTGCCTAGACACCACAAAGTCAGGTTTAGATAAACGATCGATGTCCATAACTTATCGTATTTCCTATTAAAAGATATTGCATTAAAATTGTATACAACTTAGAACTTTTAGAAAAGGTTTATAAAGAAAATGGTATTTTAATGTAAAATCTTGTTTTATCGTATTCTAAGTTTTCAAGGTAGCGTGTTATGATTACATATGAGTGTGTGTGGAGGTAGGTCATTATCTCGTGATCTACTTTAAGGTATAGTAATGTTAAAAGGGTTAAATGTGAAAACTAAATATTATGGTATTTAAGTGAAAGAATACGATATATTACAAAAGCTATCATTTCATGTGTGAAAACTTGTTCAAATTAATTTTTAAGTGATTAGTAGTCAACATGAAGATGTTTAAGCATTATGGAATTAGTGATAAGTGAGATTTGATAGAAAACCGAATCGGAAATCGGGTTGTTCCGATTTCCGTCGGGTTTGTAAAGTCGTATTTTAATGAAAGAAAAGAAAGGTAGAAAAGGGAAACATACGGGTTTGGACAACGCTAGAGGGTAAGAGAGAGGTAGAGGGTTTGCCGGTGCGTCGAAACGTTTTTGAGAGGTCCTAGCACGATCGTCGGAATTTCGCCGTCAATTTCGCCAGCGCTTCGCCTTTCGCTCATTTTCTAACGTACCAAGTTCTCTTGAAATTTTTAGAGAGTGGACTTAGGAATGTAGGGTGAGAGGGTAGAGGGTATGGGGGTTTATATAGGGTTAGGCTAGAGTTAGGGTTTTTAATAAAAAATTATATAAAAATTATATAAAATTCATTAAAATTCATTAAACCTAGGAGTAAAAGAGATTTATTGGCCAAATTAAAACCGATCCAGGTATAATAAGTGTGCATGAGGGTTGACCAAGTCAAGGAGCATCTTTTCTCTGTTGGTGACTCGGCCGTCCGGCCAAGTCCGGCCGGCGGCGCCGTACCGAGCCGGCCGAGTCGCCGGTCGGAGGTGCCGAGTCAGGCCGAGTCAGGCCACCAGAGGCCGGGGAAACTTCGGGGGTACAATTTGGTATATTTACTTTTTATTGTCCAGTACATATTTTGTGAGTTATGGCCTTTTGAATGTTGACTTCCAAAAAAAATTAAAACAAAATAAATACAAAAATAATGTGGGGCATAGGATTTGAACTCTAGTTGCTTGGTTCAGCAGTGCAAGGTGTTACCAATGAGCTACAAGCTCCTTCTTGTAATTATGGAGTGAAATAAATACTTAAAGAGATATCAGCCGCAATAAATACTCCAAGTATACATTGAATTTAAATCAATTCTTTGTACTTTAAAAATGGAGTTGTTACAGTCTACCCTGCTTACAAAAATTTCGTCCTCGAAATTTACAAATTTTATTTTAGGACTAGTTTACAAAGAGGTGTGGATATCTAGTACGCATTTCATCCTCCCTTTCCTAAGTGGACTCTCCTGAAGTGTCTTTCCTCCACATCACTCGAACCAAGTTAACTTCCTTGTTCCGAAGTGTCTTCACCTTCCTGTCCAGGATTTCCACAGGCTGTTGCTCACAAGACAAATCGGGCTGTATTGTGAGCTCGGAATGATCGAGAACATGGCTGGGGTCACTCACATACTTTCTGAGTTGGGATATGTGGAACACATTATGCATTCCTTCCAATGATGGTGGAAGCGCTAAGCGGTATGCCACTTCACCGACTCGTTCGAGTATGTCGAACGGTCCAATGTATCTCGGACTCAACTTACCCCGTCTTCCAAATCGGATCACTCCGTGGTTCGGAGATATCTTCAGGAATACGTGATCTCCTGGCTGGAACTCCAAGTGTCGTCTCTTTACATCAACCCAGTGCTTCTGTCGTTCTTGGGCTATGCGCATCCTTTCCCTGATAGTACGAACCACATCAATAGTTGCTACTATCATCTCCGGTCCAAGAAGTTCCCTATCTCCGATGTCGTCCCAACTTAATGGCGAACGACACTTCCTTCCATACAATGCTACAAAAGGTGTCATTCCTATACTTGCTTGGTAGCTGTTGTTGTACGAAAACTCCATAAGATGTAGGTGATCTTCCCACGATCCTTTGAAGTCTAGCATACACGCTCTGAGCATATCCTCCAAGATCTGAATAGTTCGTTCCGACCGACCATCTGTTTGTGGATGATAAGCCATGCTGAAGTTCAAACTTGTTCCCAAGCTTGCTTGCAGACTCTGCTAAAATTGCGATCGGAACTTGGTGTCACGATCGGAGACAATGCAGATCGGTACTCCATGAAGTCTCACAATTTCCTGTATGAGTTCATGGGTATCAAAAATAGTACATTATGAAGAGTTTTAAATCTAAATTAGATTATTACCTCCATGTACTTCTTTGCTAGTGTCTCAGTTGATTGGCCAACTCGAAATGGGATGAAGTGAGCCGACTTTGTGAGTCGATCCACAATGACCCATATGGCATTATTACCCTTTGTGCTACGAGGAAGAGCAGTCACAAAGTCCATCGTGATGTGTTGCCACTTCCATTCTGGGATTGGTAACGGTTGAAGTAATCCAGCAGTCCTGTGATGTTCAGCCTTTACTTGCTGACACACCAAGCATTTTGCGACGCTTCTGGCTACTTCACGCTTCATTCCATGCCACCAATAATTCTGACGTAGATCTTTGTACATTTTGGTACCTCCAGGATGTACTAAATAGGGAGAGCTGTGAGCTTCTTTCATTAACTCTTCCCGAACAGGACCTTTTGGTACACACAATCTGCTGTCGTATCTCAAAGATCCGTCTTCATGGATGATGAAATCTGTTCTGAGTCCATTCTCCACTTGTTCTCTGATCTTTTGCAACTTAGCATCGCTGGCTTGAGCTGCTTTGATCTGATTGACAATGGTTGATTGAACTTGTAAATTCATCAAACTTGAAGCATTACTTGGCATGACTACTTCAATCTCCATCTGATGCAAGTCTTGTTGAAGCTTCCACTGAGCGGTGAGATTCATTGCTAATGGTTGGCGACTAAGAGCATCCGGTACTACATTCACCTTCCCTGGGTGATATTGCAATTTGATGTCAAAATCCGACATGAGTTCTAACCATCTTCTCTGCCGCATATTCAACTCCTTCTGAGTAAACACGTACTTCAGACTCTTATGATCTGTGTAGATGTTCACCCGTTCACCAAGTAGGTAATGACGCCAAATCTTGAGAGCAAAAATGACGGCTGCCAACTCTAGATCATGCGTCGGATAATTACGCTCATGAGTCTTCAGTTGTCTTGAAGCATAAGCCACAACCTTACCGTGCTGATGTAGAACACAGCCTAATCCCTTACCGGATGCATCGCAATGCACTTCGAATCCTCCAGATTGATCCGGTATGACGAGAATAGGTGCTGATGTCAACCTTGACTTGAGTTCTACGAAAGCTTGTTCGCATGCTTCTGACCACACAAATTCTTCATCTTTACGTGTGAGCTTGGTCAGGGGCATTGCTATCTTCGAAAAGCCTTCAATGAACCTTCTGTAATATCCAGCTAAACCCAAGAAACATCGAATATCCTTCACTGACTTTGGTGTAGGCCATTCGCTAACTGCCGAAACTTTCGCTTGATCCACAGAGATTCCTTCTCCTGATACGATATGTCCAAGAAAACCAACTTGATTTAGCCAAAACTCGCACTTGCTGTACTTGGCATAAAGCTGATGTCGACGAAGAGTTTCCAGGACAATTCGTAGATGTTCTGCATGTTCTTTCCGACTCTTAGAATATACTAGGATGTCGTCGATGAAGATGACAACAAACCTGTCTAGATACTCCCGGAAAACTTGATTCATAAGGTTCATGAATATTGCGGGTGCGTTGGTCACTCCGAATGGCATCACTAGAAATTCGTAATGTCTATAGCGAATTCTGAAAGCTGTTTTGTGAATATCAGTGTTCCCCTCCGAATGACGGCGACGACGTGAAGACGCCTTGCCTGAGATTCGGAGCAGATGCTATTTGGTTTTATCCGTCCACCTCTCCGAAGATGCCAAGTTGATTTATGGCACCGTGTATCGGAGGTTTAGACGGATGCGGCCGATGTAGCAGACTTCGTCAGATTCCCCCTCGCTTGAGGGGTTTTTGATTGTGGGGACGCTCTTCCCTGCAGGCGCAAGCCCCTGCAGTTAATAACGCTACCGCATCGCGGTAACAACTTTCTCCTTCTCCAGAATTTCACTTCGTGTCGTGTGTGTTTGTTTTGTTTGTGGTTGCCCGTGGATTGTATACGGAGACTGAACGATGCCGTCGCCCGTAGGACGTGGATTAGTCCAAATCCGTATTTACTTAGATTTGGGTTTGGTGTTTTTAGTTTAAGGATGCATTAGCCGTGTTGCGGCTAAGATCAACTTAAACGTTCGTTAAGGATGCGTTAGTCCTGTTTGAGACTAAGATCAACTTAACGTAGTGATCCGTTTAATATATGGTCGTCAGGACTCGTCACCTCTCTGATATCGTTGAATGATTACAACGACATGTGTCAGAGGAGCTCGGAGATGTACCCTCGAACCAGAGATGATTTGGAATTTTATAATCCATTTGAATGTTTAAGGATACGTTAGCCGTGTTTGGGGCTAAGATCGACTTAAACGGGATCGTTTAGATCCGGTAAAAGAGCATTTGGAGGCTCTATTGTTCCAGTTTAGGGACGTGATGGTCCATACTCCAGTTTAGGGACGTGGTGGTCCACTTTCGGACGTGGTGGTCTATCGCCAGTTTAGGGACGTGGTGGTCCATATTCCAGTTTAGGGACGTGATGGTCCATCGCCAGTTTAGGGACGTGGTGGTCCATATTCCAGTTTAAAGACGTAGGGGTCCATATTCCAGTTTAGGGACGTGGTGGTCCGACATTAGTTTAAGGACGTTTCGGTCCGATATTAGTTTAATGACGTTTCGGTCCGATGTTAGTTTAAGGACGTTTCGGTCCAACATTAGTTTAAGGACGTTTCGGTCCACGAGTTTAAGGACCCCGCAGTCCATATTGATGTGTGTGGTCGTCGGGACCCGTCACCTCTCTGACGTCGTTGAAGGATTACAACGATAGGTGTCAGAGGAGTTCGAAGATGTACCCTCGAACCGGTCGTAAATTGATTTAGGGAGCAACCATGCTCAGTCAATTTAATTTGAGGACTTAGGGCCAAAATTGGGCTAAGTCCAGTTGAAGAATGTTCAACGTTTTTATTTATCTTTGGCCTATTAGGCTTGTGCTAGGGTTTTGCCCTTGCTAGGCCTTTTTTATTTGGGCTCTGTCCCTTTGTAAATAATGCAGAACATCTGTTTTGGTTTGGGCTCTGCCCTTTTTAAAATAATGCATTGCATTTTATTAGGCCTGCTAGGCCTTCTTTAATTGGGCTTGGCCCTTTTGTAAGCAATGCAGTGCACTAATTATTCGACAGTGGCTTGTCAGGCGCTTTGCGCCAAATAATGAGCGCAAGCGCTCGTGGAAGCGACACGTGTCTCACTCCGGTGAATGCAAGCGCAATAGCGCAGTGCGCTGTGTCAGTCCGCTGCGCTGTTGCGCTGTTGACATGTGGCGCTCCCTGGTGGCTTGCGCCAACAAAGGAGCGCAACAGTGAAATTTTTCAAGTGCAAAGCCCTGTTTTATATTTTGATCGATTTTAAATCAAAGAAAACAAGTTTTTTCTTGTTTTCAAAGAACCGATGGTTCATAAGAGAGTGCAAAGCACTATTTTATATTTTGATCGATTTTAAATCAAAGAAAACAAGTTTTTTCTTGTTTTCAAAGAACCAATGGTTCATAAGAGAGTGCAAAGCACTATTTTAAAAGATCATTGATCTTGTTTTTAGATCTATGATCTGTTTTTAGAAGAATTTTCTCTTTTTCTAAAGGTTTTTACCTCTTTTTTTTTGTTCTTGAGGAGTTCTTCAGAGTTCTCTTTTTTTTTTCAAAAGAATGTTCATGCCTTTGAATTGAGGCTTAGGGTCCTTTTTATAGTGCCTATAAATTAGTTAATTTTGTTAAAGAGATCTTTCCCTGAGTGATTTGGGGGATTTTCCCTACCGTTGGATCTTTGATCCAAGGGCTTCTGTTTTACAGAAGAAAATCTTCTTTTTTTAATAAGAACAGAAAGATTTCTTAGAATTTTAATTCTGTTTGGCGCAAATGCTCCAGAACGTGACACGTGTCACGCAGCGCACAGCGCAGCGCAACTGCGCTTGCGCAACTGTGCTGACACGTGTCGCGTAGCGCACAGCGCAGCCCAACTGCGCTGCCACGTGGCGTGCAGCGCAGAGCGCAGGCCAGCTGAAGCGTTGCTTCTTTAATTAAAGTTTGAATTTTAAACAGAGCCTTGCTCTGATTGGGCGCGCTGCCTTGGGCGCTGTGCTCCCTGCGCTAACGTGTCTGATTTTGACACGTGGCGCTATGCGCACAGCGCAGGGGATTTGAAGCGTTGCTTCATTTATTTTAACTTTAATTTTCAAGACAGAGCTTTGCTCTGATTGGAGGAAAACAGAAGCATTGCTTTTTTTCCCACCTTGGAATTTGAACAGAGCTTTGCTCTGATTGGGGTAAACAAATGCCCCCCCCACCGTTGCGCTTACGTGGCCCTAAACGTGAGCGCAGCGGTGGCCGAATTCCAACCGTCGCGGCAACTATTGGAAGTTGAAAGGGCATTTGATGCCTATAAATAGGACCTTTGGTCCCTTAGATGATTTTCATCTTCACAATTTTACTTTCAGAACTAGGAGCCCTGCTCTCTTGTTTAAACACTTTTAAAAGTTCAAACTTTAGAGAATTTTAGGTAAAAATATTAATTTTGATTAAATTAAGTCAATTTTAAGAGCATTGCTCTCAAAAGATCCCAGATTTAAAGAAGACCCATTTAGGGTTTCACTTAGCAGAGCTTTGCTCTAAGGGGGTCTATAGAAGAGTAAGGAGAGCCCTATTAGGGTTCCATTAATAGAGCTTTGCTCTCTAAAAGATCTTTTGATCTAAAAAAAATCCTTTTGGGGTTTCACCAAATAGAGCTTTGCTCTCATGAATCTGTTTCAGGGTTTCTCAACCCATGAACAGAAACTTGCATTTTTGGCAAAACATAGATCCCTTTGATCTAAAAGAACTCTTAAGAGTGTTTCATTGATCTTAGAGTTTGAAGATGACATTTTATTCTTCAGTGCATTATATCGTTTTGCTTAATCAGTCTTTCTGATAATTCTGTTGATTCTCTTTCACAGGAACAATGGACGTCCACATGTATGCTCTTAACGAGATTATCTCTTATGGGGACATCCGCCGACTTGGCCGCTCTCAAAATCGAGAGTTCATAAACGAGGAGTGTGCCGAAATAATGAGTCGCTTCGACGCGTACAATGGTCCACTGCTTCCCCGACGTTCCTCCCTCCTTAAGCTTATCGTGGGAGCCATCTGGGAAGCGCTTCCCCTCTTCTGTTCCGGCATGCCACTTAGGGCGTTGGATGCTGCTGAGGACAAGGTGCACTCGGTGTACCTGTTGAACTTTATCTCGAAGAGACGGCGAGACAGTCTTATCGATCTCTTGCACGAGGTCTTTCAACAGTCCGCCATACTCGCTGCTTACCGGAGGGTGGAAGACATCAGGGGGGACCCTGACGCTTGTGCTCGCGAAAGAAAGCATACTAGGATGGTCCGCGAGGCCTGGAAAGTCATAGATAGAGTAGCTTTTGAGTTTCTCAATCCGTGCCCTGGGTTTGAGGTTATTCCCTTGTAATAATATTTTTAGTTTATTGCTTTTATGATTGTAAGAACTTCTGGCGATATTAATGAAATTTTTTGTTTTTCCTAGCATGTCTTATCTTTTGTTCTGAATCTTTTGCATGAATGAATGTGTCTCGAACGCTTGATCAAATGTAGATCAGACGCTCTTTCCGTCGCTTTCTTCTTTCTTTTATTCTCGGTATGCTGTGTTAATAACCAAGGTCGATAGATAACAGAGTAAGCATCTAGATTTCTCCAAGAGATAGCGATGGCCTAGGCCGCAGGTTCAGATATGCTGCCTAAGACTTTTTAACTCTATGAACCGTGAGGGTCTCATAGAGACTTTTCTCCCTACTGATCGAGAGGATCTCGTAGGTGCGTTTTTCTCCTTAGGAATCGTGAGGATTCCTAAGTGTGGTTTTCTCTTATAAGTCGTATGGATCCTAAAAGAGAATTTTTCCCTCTTACGAGTCGAGAGGACCCGTAAGCGGTTGTTTCCCTCTTCGTCGAAACTCGACTTTGGAGAGTGAGACCCGTGAATAGTATGCAAGAGACCGTTTAGATCGACTTGTAGGGTCCCATTGTTCAGGAAGCAAGTTTTTTGGTCCCTGCTGCCTGAGGCTTCAACTTGCAAGTTGAGACGAATCGGGAATTTTCCCGCGGAGACACTGGTTTCTCTGCGAGCCGACGCGAATCAGGAGGCTCTCTTCAAGAAGTGTTTGTATCCATGAGTCGAGGAATTTTCTAGGGATTATTTGTTTCCCTAGCGCCAAGGATTATTTGTTTCCTTGGGGTTTGAAACGAGTCGAGAATTTCCCACGGAGGCACTGGTGGCTCTGCGAGTCGACGCGGATCAGGAGGCTCTCGTCAAGGAGTGTTTGTATCCGTGAGTCGAGGTGTTTGCTAAGGATTATTTGTTTCCCTAGCGCCAAGGATTATTTGTTTCCTTGGGGTTTGAAACGAGTCGAGAATTTCCCACGGAGGCACTGGTTGCTCTGCGAGTCGACGCGGATCAGGAGGCTCTCGTCAAGGAGTGTTTGTATCCGTGAGTCGAGGTGTTTGTTAGGGATTATTTGTTTCCCTAGCGCCAAGGATTATTTGTTTCCTTAGGGTTTGAAACGAGTCGAGAATTTCCCACGGAGGCACTGGTGGCTCTGCGAGTCGACGCGGATCAGGAGGCTCTCGTCAAGGAGTGTTTGTATCCGTGAGTCGAGGAATTTGCTAAGGATTATTTGTTTCCCTAGCGCCAAGGATTATTTGTTTCCTTGGGGTTTGAAACGAGTCGAGAATTTCCCACGGAGGCACTGGTGGCTCTGCGAGTCGACGCGGATCAGGAGGCTCTCGTCAAGGAGTGTTTGTATCCAGGAGTTGAGGAATTTGCTAAAGATTATTTGTTTCCCTAGCGCCAAGGATTATTTGTTTCCTTGGGGTTTGAAACGAGTCGAGAATTTCCTACGGAGGCACTGGTGGCTCTGCGAGTCGGCGCGGATCAGGAGGCTCTCGTCAAGGAGTGTTTGTATCCGTGAGTCGAGGAATTTGCTAAGGATTATTTGTTTCCTTGGGGTTTGAAACGAGTCGAGAATTTCCCACGGAGGCACTGGTTTCTCTGCGAGTCGACGCGGATCAGGAGGCTCTCGTCAAGGAGTGTTTGTATCCGTGAGTCGAGGTATCTGCTGAAGACACTGGTTTCTTCGGAGTTGGAAGGAACCGTCGAGATTTGGCTTCGTTTTCTGGCGGAGCTTGTTGGGAGAGTATGGTTCCTTTTTTGTTTGTGCCCTTGGATTGTATACAGGGATCGATGTGATCTTAACTGTAGGGCCAAAGTTTTATCATTTCTTCTTTTTTTTATTTTATTTCCGCGACGCTCTATCATTTCAGCTTTTATATCGCGAAGGTCGCGATTGCCCAATCATTTCGGCTGTTTCTCGCGGTGCCCAATCTTTTCGGCTGTTTATTTTGTTTTCACTCGCTGCTTTTTATTGCAAGTTGCCCAATCATTTCGGCTATTTTGCATGCATACATTTTTACTTGCTGCTTTTTTATTGCAAGTTGCCCTATCATTTCGGCTATTTCGTATGCATGTGCGGCCTATTGGCTTTTTGCTGTAAACCAATTTCGGCATCAGTACCGCTACAACTGGGATATTATCAGGAGCGAATCATCATCTGCCTCTGTCAATGTCGAATAAAGGTGGCTTAGCGACCAAGGTTAGGGTCCTGTCGGCTAAGGCTTTTGACTTCATGAACCGTAAGGATTTCACGAAGTTATTTCTCCCTACAAGTCGTGAGGATCTTGTAGGTGTATTTTCTCCTTAAGAATCGTGAAGACTCCTAAGTGTATGTTCCTCTGTAAGTCGTAAGGATTCTACAGTAGGGTTTTCTCCTTGTAAGTCGAGAGGACCTACAAGGGTCATGCGAACATATCCCCAGTCACGGATGAGACTTGGTTAGGGAAATGTTTATTCGCGCCCGAGGATTGTATACAAGGGTCAGTATTGAGCCACTTGTAGGGCAATATCGGAAATTGTGGGGATTGCTTAAGCACAGGTTTAGGTCTCTGTAACTTAAGACTTTCAAATTCTATGAGCCGTGAGGGTCCCATAAGAGAGTTCTCCTTACGAGTCGTGAGGATCTCGCAAGTGTATTTTCTCCTCAGGAATCATGGGGATCCCTGAGTGTGTTGCTCCCTTGTGAGTCGTAAGGATCTCACGCGGGTGGTTTCTCCTTACAAGGTCGAGAGGACCCTATAAGTGTCTTTTAACGAGGTTGCGCCCTTTCGGGTTTTCACAAACACTCGCCGGTAGTCCTGCTGTTTTTACTCACGGAGCCCTTTCGGGTTTTCATCCGTGCCCATTTTGCTTATGGACATACCGTTTTTATTTTATATATATTTTTTTATTTATTTTCTTCTTCTCTTTTTTTTTACGAGGTCGCGCCCTTTTCGGGTTTTCACGAACACTCGCGGGTAGCCCTGCTGTTTTTACTCACGGAGCCCTTTCGGGTTTTCATCCGTGCCCTTTTTGCTTATGGACATACAGTTTTTTTTATTTTATTTTTATATGTTTTTTTTTATATCTCGTCAGCCTAAAAGATGCTGCGATAGTAGTTCAAAGACGTTTCGGTCTGCTATTAGTTTAAGGACATTTCGGTCCGGCATTAGTTTAAGGACGTTTCGGTCCATCATTAGTTTAAGGACGTTTCGGTCCTCCATTGAGAAGGCTGGCTATTGCTTATAAAGCTTGAGCTTAGGAAGATAGCGAGCGGACATAGTCGTCGTCATCTATTATTGACCTAGGCTGTGACTCATTAAGCGTAGTATTTCTTTAGGAAGCGACCGTTTATTGGCCTGAAAGGCCTTTCCCCGTGCATGTCCATGAGTAGATAAGCCCCACCCTGGTAAACTTTATCTATGATGTACGGGCCTTCATAGTTTGGCTCAAATTTTCCCCGCTTGGCGCGATTGGGAATCATAGGCCTTTTGACCACTAGCACAAGTTCGCCTTGGCGGAATGTCCTCGGTCGGGTCAACCTTTCATATGAGCGCGTCATCTTTTCTTTATAAGCTTCCAGATTTTGCTGTGCTATGAGCCGGGTTTCATCAAGGGCGTCAAGCTCCTCAAGCCGAAGGTGAGCATTTTCTTCGTCTGTCAGCTCGTAGTGGACTGCCACTCGTAGAGAGGATAACTCTATCTCGAGGGGGAGTACTGCTTCCGTCCCAAATACCAACGCGTACGGCGTTGTGTTTGTGGCCGTTTTAAATGTAGTTCGATATGCCCAAAGAGCTTCTTGCAGTCTTTCGTGCCAGTCCTTCTTATTTCAGGACACCGTTTTCTTTATGATCTTTGTCAAGGTCTTGTTGAAGGCTTCGGCTAGACCATTAGCTCGCGGATTATAAACTGAGGAATACCTCCAGTCTATATTATGCTGTTGCGCGAAGCGACTGATTTTGTGGCTTCTGTAGGCTGGCCCGTTATCGGAGATGATCCGTCGTGGAGTTCCAAACCGATATATGACATGCGTCTTGAAGAAATGGAGGATATTCTCCGTCTTAACTTCCCTCAGTGGTACCGCTTCTGCCCATTTGGAGAAGAAGTCAGTCGTCGCCAGGATGAAACGATGTCCTCTAGACGATGCTGGTTCGATGGGGCCGACTATGTCAGTCCCCCACATTTCGAATGGCCAGCTAGCCACTGTCGGATGTAGTGGATTTGGATGCTGGTGGATGAAGTCCCCATGAATTTGGCATGAGTGGCATTGCTTCGCATATTCGAGGCAGTCCTGAATCATCGTGGCCAATAGTAGCCCATCCGTTTTATCTTCAACTTCATCTTTGGGCCCGCTTGGTGAGAACTGCGGAGTCCGTCATGAACTTCCTGGACGACCCTTTTCGCTTCGTCAGGTCCCAAGCATCTCAACCACAGGGAATCAAACGACCTCTTGTACAGAGTATCGTTAACGAAGGCGAAAAACAGAGCTTGTTTCATGAGCTGATGTCTTGCGGACGCTTCTTCAGGCATTCGGTGGGACTTGAAGTAATCTATGAAGATTTCTCTCCAATCCCCGGTATTTTCCCAACCTTTTACTTGCAAGGTCGTCTGCTCGTTTGCTCCCTTTTCTTCGGATGATTCCGGAGATATTTCTGCTGGGGCAAGCACTCGACGGCTTTGTACCACAATTCTGACGTCATCGAGGTTCTCGTCAGCCAGTTCTTTAGCAAGTTTGGCCAACATGTCTGCTTTGCTGTTTTCCGCGCGTGGTATGCTCTCCAAAGTATAAGAGGGAATTTGGGTCAACAATTGTTGCATCTTTTCGCCGTACTTTACCAATTCTGGCTTGCTCGTTTGGTAGTCGCCATTTACTTGACTAACCACCAGTTGAAAATCTCCGTATATGAGGAGGTTTTCAATTCCCGCGTCAATGGCGATCTCGAGGCCTGCTATCAGAGCTTCGTATTCGGCTTCGTTGTTTGTCCTCGGCTCCGTCAGGGAGAACGCGTAGCGCATTATCCTTCCTTGTGGAGTTATAAAGATGAGTCCTACCCCCGATTTGATTATAGGGGTACTTTGTTTGCGCTTCTTCACGGAAGATGCTCCGTTGAAATAAAGCTCCCATCGGGTATTATCACCGTCGATCGCATCAAATGCATGTTCGTCTGGAAGATCGCAGTTTAAAGGAGAGGAATGCCATTGAATCTTGAGTTCTGCGCCAGGCAAAAGACCAAATCTTAGTAACTTGAAATCCGAAGGCAACCATTAACAAACCGCGATTGGTTCGCAAAGACGACACACAAGTGTGGAGTGGAAAGAGGAAAAGATCCCACCGGGCGTGCCAGAATCTGTTCCCCTCCGAATGATGTTAGTTGTATGTATGCCCTAGAGGCCAGTATTGTACAGATGTTGTATATTATATTGGATGCTTGGACATATATAGAGATGACTTTCTTGCTCGATATGATAGTATGCTATCTGGTTACTCTTTATCTTAACATGTATACTAGTCTCTTTAAACTGTCTTATGGTTACATGTTGGTAAAGCCCTTAGGATGTGTACTTGACTACCTGGACTATGATGCAGATCATACTAGTAGGGACATGGTAGTCCATAAGTACATCCTTCAAGGTCCCTAGTCGTGGGTGTATCGAGACGGGGCATCGATATACCAGAGTAGACTAGCGTATACGCTTCTCGACCCATGAGATGGGCGATGGATGATCCCATATCCATTGGTGTTTGACATCAGAGATGGTATACGGGTGCTCAGTGGAGACTGGGTACACTGGACGGACTCGCCGAGAACTCCCAGATGGTATTATACCTCACGTCAGATGGCAGTTCTCAGGTGACACTTGTGCAGGTTAGTCTGTAGACCCGAGATCGTCATATAGTCTTGTGTGATTCCCACTGTGCTTTGATCTCCACCTTACCACGTCCATGAGGGCGTGCAAAACGGTGGTCTTTGGGTACAGTCCCGAGTCACATGGAGGCAATGAGCGATAGGAGGGGTTTCGTCTCTCCCGGTATTGGGGGTTGATGTTGTGCTGTGCTCGATTGGCCGTAACAGGGAAGTCCCTGGCCAGGGCTGATCAGAGATTTGCTGGTAAGTGTTACCAGTAGTTTCTCGACCCGTTATGAGCCTCACATCGGCATGACTTATCGGTTATTGGGGTCTGACGTTTACCACCCCTAGACTTGATATGCGACGTATCAGATGAACAGACCGGACTGTACGGTAAGTGTTACTGGTTGGATTCACAGGAGTGTGAGCGGGCTAGCTCGTCGATCTTCTGATCGCTCAATACCCGGTGTTGGAGATAGTGCCCTCATAGTCAATTATTGGATCACAGGTACGTGATTGCAATGATTGCGGAGGACCTATACCGGTAGGACAGTCTTACTCGAGATGATAGTATGCTATCTGGTTTGCCTTTATCAGTCGTGTACATGATCAGGTGACTGATTACATGTTACACTTTGATAGAGCCCTTAGGATCTTGCTTTACTACCAACAGTATGATGGCGATCATATACGTGAGAGATGGGTGGTTTATATGCATATCCTTAATTGTGGTCCCTAGTCGTGGGAGTTTCGAGACAGGGCATCGATACTCCGGAGTAGACTAGTGTGTACAGTCGAGACCCCGACGAGGGGCGGTGGCCGGTCTCACAAGCCACTGGTGTCAGTTGGATCACCTAAGATGTATACAGGTGCTCATTGGGTTATGAGTACACCGGACAGGACTCGCCGGGAACCTGCTAGTTGGTATTATACATATCGTCAGATAACAGTTCCCTGGTGACATGTGTACAGGTTAGTTCATCGACCTGAGGTCGTCATTTGTCTCGTATGAGTTTCCACTGTGCTTTTATTTCTACCCTACCACGGCTCAAAGGAGTCGTGCAAACAGGTAGCTTTTGGGTACAGTCCCGAGCCATATGGAGGCACGTGAGCTGATCGGCAGGGGATTCGTCTCTCCCGGTATTGGGGGCGAGGTCGTACTGTGTCTAGGAGAGCCATTACACAAAGTCCATGGCCATGGCAGAAGATTTACTGGTAGGTACTCCAGTAGTATCTCAGGGTGTTATTGGGCTACACTCCGACACGACTTATACTGCTATTGGGGGTCTGACGTTACTAGCCCCCTAGGCAGATATACGATACTCATAGACGAACGGACCGGACTGTATATACATTGTCACTGTTAGGCTCAGTAGGGTTTCTGGATGAGTTCGCTCATCAGCCTCCCTTGAGGTCAGTCCATGGGCAGCCGTTACGCATTGCTAGTGCCGCTGACGGTTTGTGGTTAAACCCACTGCCAGGGTACTGATGAGTCATTAGAGTCCCCCACAGACAGTTTCCCAAGTTCGGGCGAAACGTTGTAGAGGTCGTATGGTTTTATGGCAGGGTTCGGAAAATGCACGTGCGTTTACGCACGTGTTATTTTTCGGGCAGATAATACTGGTCGGCTTTGGTTTAAGCCGGATCCAAGTATTATATTGAGTAATAATATCTTTGTCTCAGTTGCAGTTGTATTCGGTCGTAATACAAATGCGGGTATATTTATACAGTTACGGGGTTATCCTGAAAGTCGTTTCAGGATCACTTTTGGAAGTTGCCAGTTTCCAGTTTTCTATCAGCCGTCTTTTAACATTCGGTTAAAGACGGATTTATCTTTTCTTGGATGAGTGTGAGTCATGAGTGTGTGGAAGGTTCTAGGAGCTTCTAGATGATGACTAGGCTTCATGACTCATTAGTGCATTAATGGTTTTTTGATGATGTGTTTTATGAGTCACCCTTTACCATTAATTCCTTTTGTTTGCATGATAGATATTTGTTAAAGATCTTTTGCTTAAGGTTACTCTCCCCTCTCCTACACTCACCTCCCTCCACCTATAAATGGCCGGCCCTTCCTCTCTCACTCTCACTTGATGGTTTTCATTTGTTAAAAGATTATGATAGATTTTGGGGTGTATGGAATTCACAGCTCATTTCATTCCATCACCCGATTCCCTCGGCAACTTCATTAACCGATCGTCCACGGACTTGGACGAAGTGAGACAAAGTCATCTACTCATTATCTACATCATTCTTGGTCGTCTCTTTTAGCAAACTTGACGACCGAGTTACCTCAAGTCAGAGGCGGGAGCCCGTTTAAAGAATCAGTGACGTGGTGCCACCTGGACGAGCAGATCGGAGATTGAAGAGATCGGAGCAGCCGCAACGGAGCGTGGGATGATGGTTAAAGAACGAAGGACTCGAATCGTTCGGTACAACCTTTCTACACTCTTTACAGTTTGTTAGTTTAGCAATAATGACAGATCCGGGTTAAAGTATACGATAGCGCCAGTTAAAAAGTTTTTGTTCCGCATTTGGCGTCTGTAGACGGCCGGGGCGCTAGCGTAGACTTACACCCGGATGGCCGTTACGTTTAGCAGACCGCTTGCGGCTTGTGGGTGCTTGATATGATCATCATCTGCCACCGGCGTATTGACGAGTCTTTAGAGTCCTACACAGAGGTTTCCTGGCTCAAGCGAAACGAAATAGGAGCGCATATGAGATATGTGCGGGACCGAGAATAATGCGCGTATGTGATACCGCATTTCATTCTCGCGATAAATGTTTCGATTGGTTATATTCGATATGACCTAGTTATCGAATCATTGATTCGATAAATCGATACATTGAATACTAGTCGGTTATATGCGACATGACCGGATCATTGAGTCAAATGTTGATTTAATGATTTAATGTATAATTATATATTTGATATATTACTTTGCATTAATTAGTATTGGTTCACTTTATATGGATTTTCTCACTTGATGTGCAAGTTGTATATGTGATATACTTTTGTGCACATATTAGTATCATGTTTGATGATGCTTGATTATTTAGTTAAGTATATAGAATTAAACCATGGTTAATTTGATAATTAGGGTTTTGCATATTCATTTATTTATTTATTTGTTCATTTATTTATTTGGAAAAGATTGAGATAAGAATGGTGGAGAAGTTTGTCTTTAGTTGAAGCTTCATGAAGCTTTGACTTCTTAACCATTCTTGTCTTCATGCTTAACCCTAACCTATCCAACTAACCATGGTCTATTCTCTACACTCAACTATGGTTTGCTTATGATAAGTATTGAATTATTTTCATTTTAATTCAAGACTTATCATATTCTATCTACTTCTTCTTCTTCATCTTCAAGAGAAAAACCTTGATGCCATCAATGGCAACTTGAGATCTAAAGTGAGAAATCCAATTCTAAAGTGAACCCACCTCCTATTTCTTCACCCTCTACCTCTTGCCAAGTTGTTTTGGGTGTTTTCTTCACAAGTCTCACCACTTGGTGAAGTTGGAGCTTGAACTTGTGCAACCTCGACGTAGATCATCTTCGGCACGAAGCCGACGACCTATTCCGCTCACTTCTCCGATGAAGCCATCGCGAGAGTCCGAGATTCGAGATGGACAGCGAGAGGATGACCACGTGGAGCTAAGGAAGTGGATATCCGGATCTACAAAGGTTGTAGCATCTTAACTTTAGTTAAGTTGTTAACTAGATTTATTTTTCGCCTAGAATTCTAGTCTAAGATCCGTATTAGGGTTTCTCGGTACCCATAAAATTTGAAATTGGCATGTTCGATGCCTTGTGAGACCTCTATAGGGTGCCTAGGAACCTTTCACTGGTATCAGAGCCTAGCTAGAGCCTTAGGCGAAGTCTAGACGCAATTTGAAGTCCGAACGAACCGAAACCCTAACTCACAAAATGCTCTCTGTACATTTTCTAAAATCTGGGATTTTTCCAAATTAAAAATATGCAGAAAAATCAGCAGGTGAATATAAGAATTACTGTGAAATTCGACAGTGTAAATCCACCAAGTCGCCGCGGTTCCGCGGCATGAGCATGGCTCATGCGGCGGTTCCGCGGCCATACGGCTTCATTAAACAAAGAATTCTGCACAGTAATTCTTATTTTCTAGTGCTGGTTTTCCTGGGAATTTTTAAAATTTAATCAAAAGTTGCATTTTCTGGGGTTGTTTTAGGGATTCGGTATTTCGATCGGATTATCAAATTTCGTCTTTTGTGTATTTCCGGATAATTTTTAGAATATGTTAAAAAGTTCGACCGGATATAAATACCCAATTTTTCCCCTGTCGGGAGATTTCCAAGTGTTGGATTTTTCCGTAGTTTAACGACGTTCTAAGTAGTGCAAGTAACACGATGGACCATCTAGAAGACAACAAACCTTAACTCGATTATGTGACCGTCTTGAACTGCCCTTTGAACCTTCGGGTTTGGGGCAGTACGGCGTGCCACATGTGAGGCGTTGGCTTGACCCTTCTACGGCTGGACCGTTGGTACTGAGGCACGAACTGAATGTTGTTAGACTTATTTCATGTGTTGAGCTGTATCGGGAAAACTTGGGTATTCGACTGTTCGATCGGAAAGTTTAACATTATCTGTTTATCTGGAATGTGATACAATAATTGGAATTCACAAACAGTTATGAGATAACTGAATGAATGTTATAAATCTAGCGGTTTAGTTTCACCTGATATTGAAAAGAGTTTTCGATAATGAGACTAAAATGCGGGGTTTATAACTGTTAGGCATGTGATGTCTAAGTATTTCATTTGATTAGGCATGCGATGTCTAAAGAAGTTGCGGATTCCAATTGTTATAGTTTTATACTTTCTTTTCTGTGACCGTAAGTGTAGTATGTTCATATCGCCGGTTTCGTTGATATACGTCAACGACAATT
This sequence comes from Agapanthus africanus, assembly GCA_030015575.1. Taxonomy (NCBI): domain Eukaryota; kingdom Viridiplantae; phylum Streptophyta; class Magnoliopsida; order Asparagales; family Amaryllidaceae; genus Agapanthus; species Agapanthus africanus. The sequence goes on from JASDDO010000014.1 coordinate 556,673,290, forward strand.
GGGGTATGCATACTTACTTACGTTGATGACATGTGATGTTATGTGTTGCTGGATATGTTATATTGGATCGTCGTGTTTGAATAGCCGGGGGTTTTTATGTGAGATGAGTGTTTTTCATTTTCATTCATGTAAAAACTTGTATGTAATATTCTTTTATTTGGGGCACTTCCAGGTAGCGGAAGTTGTCACCTTTTGTATATTATTTACTTTTCCGCATTAGGATAGACCCAAGGAAGGGAGCACAAGTAACCGGGTTCTGGGGTCCAGTGGGAGACCAACTCGAGGAGTCGAGTCCGGGTCTCCTAACCCTGGAATTGGCAGGGTTGCTTGTCGCTCTCATAGGGGTCTAGGGGTGTGGGATTGGCTATTCATCACGACCATGGAATCCGTGTTTTATACTGGCTCGTATTGAAAACACGGACGTCCTAGAATATCCAATATTTCATATGTTTCTTCTGCTGCGATATCTGTGATGTGATTCTGTGATGGATATAGTATATAGTATATATGATATATTATATAGACGTTACTTATGTTTTACACCCGCGCTAGCCCTGCCCTGCTCTGTCGTTAGTTACCTAACCTAACGGTGCACGAGGGGACATCGAGGCGAATGCGGATGGCATAAGTGTACGTCATATCTATCTGTGATGTTTAGGTACTTAAATGATGGGACTTCATTAATGTGATTAATGAAAGAAAAGAAACCTAAGATGTTGTAGAATCAAATTTAAAAAAACAAAACAGGTAGCTACAGTTCTTGCTTTGCATAGCGGTATATATGATATACCCTACACCTTATTCGATGAGGAAAGGACCGAGATCCCTTCACCGGGAGTGACTCCTTTAGCAATAACTGGCAGATGCTACACACTCGGTTTGCTTTTGACTGCTTTTGGGTTTTTGCTTTGCACAGCGATATATATGATATATCCCGCACCTCATTCGACGAGGAAAGGACCGAGATCCCTTCACCGGGAGTGACTCCTTTAGCAAAACTAGAAAAGCCTCAAAATCACTCCATTTCAAAACTTCATTTGATTCTACAACGATATCAAGTTCATTACGCTTATGGTTTTCAGAAAAAAAACCTGCGTAGCCCTCCGTCAATTCAGATATGTAATATTCAGTATTCGTGCTACGGTTGTTTGGCATGCGTCAAGGCGTAGTGTACGGTAGCTGATTATTACTTATCTGTAGCATGAGATGCGATTGGATTAAGGTATTCGTACGGCGTTGTTTGGCATGCGTCAAGGGTCGTACGGGTGGGTTTAATTCGATCACGAATTGTACGGGTTGAACTTGATTAGCGGACTATGGGTTGTTTGGCATGCGTCAAGGTCATAGCACAATAGGGGCAAAAGCATTATCGGGAATTTCAAGTGTTGAAATTTGCAATGAGATTGCATACCTTCTATGAGATAGTTGGATCCCGATACCCACTGCGAGTAAGAGTTACTCCTGGGAGAGTTTTACACATTGCAATTAGCCGATCAAGTAGGTGTCTAGAAAGGTGTTAACGAGGTTACGCCTCTGGGAAAACGAGGTTTACATTAATTAGGTTCGTGCGAAAGCACGGGGGACCTCCCTCAAAGTACCGACACTGGCCTGGCTGAAAGGTTGGCAAACTTGTAGTGTGTAATTAATCCCGGCTAGTCTTTCCTTTTAGGGTTTGGAGGAAGATTTGATAAAAAGTAGTGGGAGCCATCCTGATTAGATAAGATAATAACCAATCTGATCTTGCACGAGCATACGCTAAAGTATTTTCTTCTCTCTCTCTCCAGGTAGCGACCATTTCATGCCCTAATGAAGATAATAATATGGATGTATTGACCGAACCCGCATGTTATACTGTGCTGGGAAACGTTGGTTCCGTTCTTTCTTATAAGAGTTATAGGAATGAACAGGATATAGGGGAATGCCAGGATTCCCATGCCACCCGAATGAAGAAAGTACATGTTGATACATTTTCTTCAGGTGTGTTCGTTACTGAGAACTGTTTCTCCATTTGCTCTACGTCCTGGGTATTAGATACCGGGTCAGGATCCCATATATGTAATCAGCTACATGGGCTCAGGAAAGGTAGAGAACTTGGAGAAGGTGATAAAGACATTAGAGTTGGAAATGGTGCAATTGTTGCAGCTAAGACTGTCGGGGAATATCACCTTGTATTACCAACTGGTAATACATTGGTTCTGAACGAATGCTATTACATGCCGAACCTAATATGCAACATTATATCGGTTTCTTTATTAAGCAAAGAAGGATATAATTTTGTATTACAGGACAATGTTATGAACATTTTCCGTAACCAAAAGTTGGTTGGATCAGGCACGTTATGCAATGGCATTTATGTTCTAAATCAATCAACAGTTCTGAGCATAACAAACACACACAAGAGGAAGAGTTCTGAACTCAACGAATCCTTCTTGTGGCATTGTAGACTGGGTCACATCAATGCGACACGACTAGCTAAGTTGCATAAAGATGGATATTTAAATCCGTTTGAATTTTCATCTTATGACACTTGCCAGTCATGTCTCAAAGGCAAGATGACCAAAACTCCGTTTACGGGACACGGAGAAAGAGTTACCGAACTCTTGGGACTGATACATAGTGATGTATGCGGTACCATGTCTACACATGCCAGGGATGGTTCTTCGTACTTCATTACATTCACTGACGATCTCTCCAGATTCGGATATGTGTTCCTGATGAAACACAAATCAGAAGCTTTTGAGAAATTTAGAGAATATAAACAAGAAGTCGAGAACCAAACCGGAAAAAGTATTAAAATCCTTCGATCTGATTGAGGAGGTGAATACTTGAGCAATGAATTCCTGGAATTCCTAAAAGAGAATGGGATTCTCTCTCAGCTGACTCCTCCATATACACCACAGCACAACGGTGTATCAGAATGGAGGAACCGCACCCTATTAGATATGGTGCGCTCTATGATGAGCACAGCTGAGTTACCTATTTCCTTCTGGGGATATGCGCTTGAGACAGACATGGACCTATTGAATAGAGTTCCTACCAAATCAGTGCCTACCACTCCATATGAGATATGGAAAGGGAAGAGACCACATCTTAATTACATTAAGATATGGGGTTGTCCAGCCTATGTCAAAAGACAGAATCCGGACAAACTCGAGGCAAGATCAGTCTTATGTAAGTTTGTAGGATATCCCAAAAATTCACAAGGGTATATCTTCTACCATCCTGAGGAACAAAAAGTGTTTGTTTCTCGACATGCCACTTTCTTAGAAAAGAGTTTTCTTATGAAACAGACAAGTGGCATTGAGGTAGAACTGGAAGAGGTTCCAGCGGCACAAACTATAACAGAAGACTTGGTAGAACCAGAGGATTCCGTAGTTCCCGATGAACCCCAGCCACTCCGCCGATCTAGTAGGGTTTCTCGCCAACCTGAGAGATACTACGGTTTTCTTATGGATGGTGGGAGCGAGGATTGCATCATGGAGGATGATGACCCAACTAGCTTCGAGCAGGCCATCACGAGTGGGGACTCAGTGAAATGGCTGGATGCTATGCGGTCCGAGATGGAATCCATGTACACCAACAAAGTATGGACTTTGGACGTTGCTCCTGAAGGGGTAAAACCCATTGGGAGCAATTGGATCTTCAAGAAGAAACTTGGTGTAGATGGGAAAGTGGAGACTTTCAAAGCTAGACTTGTAGCAAAGGGTTTTCGTCAAAGACCAGGTGTGGACTATGACGAGACCTTTTCTCCAGTGGCTATGCTTAAATCCATCCGGATCATGCTTGCCATCGCTGCTTATCATGATTACGAGATCTGGCAAATGGATGTTAAGACCGCCTTGTTCCCCTCCGAAAGGCGGCGCACAGGACCGCGATGTCCTGACGCTAAGATTCGGGGCAGATGCTAATTGGTTTTATCCGTCTACCTCTCCGAAGATGCCAAGTTGATTTATGGCACCGTGTATCGGAGGTTTAGACGGATGCGGCCGATGTAGCAGACTTTGTCAGATTCCCCCTCGCTTGAGGGGTTTTTGATTGTGGGGACGCTCTTCCCTGCAGGCGCAAGCCCCTGCAGTTAATTACGCTACCGCATCGCGGTAACAACTTTCTCCTTCTCCAGAATTTCACTTCGTGTCGTGTGTGTTTGTTTTGTTTGTGGTTGCCCGTGGATTGTATACGGAGACTGAGTAATGCCGTCGTCCATAGGACGTGGATTAGTCCAAATCCGTATTTACTTAGATTTGGGTTTGGTGTTTTTAGTTTAAGGATGCATTAGTCGCGTTGCGGCTAAGATCAACTTAAACGTTCGTTAAGGATACGATAGTCCTGTTTGAGACTAAGACGAACTTAATGTGATCGTTTAGATCCGACAAAAGAGCGTTTGGGCTCTATTGTTCCAGTTTGGGAGATTCATAGTCCAATTTGGGACTAGAGTCTGTTTGGAGGATACGTTAGCCATTTTTGAGGCTAAGATCGATTCAAACGTTTGTTAAGGACACGTTAGTCCAGTTTGAGACTAAGATCAACTTAACGGGACCGTTTAGATCCGACAAAAGAGCATTTGGGCTCTATTGTGCCAGTTTAAGGACGTGGTGGTCCGATATTAGTTTAGGGACGTTTCGGTCCGATATTAGTTTAAGGACGTTTCGGTCCGATATTAGTTTAAGGACGTTTCGGTCCACGAGTTTAAGGACGTTTCGGTCCACGAGTTTAAGGACCCCGCAGTCCATATCGATGTGTGGTCGTTGGGACCCGTCACCTCTTTGACGTTGTTGAGGAATTACAACGACGGATGTCAAAGGAGTTCGGAGATGTACCCTCGAACCGGATGTAAATTGATTTAGAAGAGCAATTTTGCTCAGTCAATTTAATTTAAGGACTTATGGCCAAAATTGGGCTAAGTCCAGTTGAAATGTTCAACATTTTATTTGCCTTCGTATTGCATTTCTTTTTTTTTATTTTTATTTGGGCCTTGCCCAGAAAGGATGCAGAGCATCAATTTGTTTTGGGCTCTGCCCTTTTAGGAATGATGCAAGGCATCAATTTTATTTTGGGCTCTGCCCTTGCATAAAGGATGCAAAGCATCAATTTATTTGGGCTCTGCCCATTTATTGCCTTGCAATTTATTTTGACCTGTCAGGTCATTTTGATTTGGGCCTGGCCCATTTAGTAATGCATTGCATTTGTGCAAAGCACTGTTAATTTGAGAATCTTTTAGATTCAAGAACCGATGGTTCATAAAATAAGTGCAAAGCACTTTTTGATTTAGAAACAAGTTTTTTTCTTGTTTTTTTTTATCTCAGAGAACCAAAGGTTCATGAAAGTGCAAAGCACTATTAATTTAATAACCTTTCAGGTTCAAGAACCGATGGTTCATAAAACAAGTGCAAGGCACTATTTTATTTATTTATTTATTTATCGTTGAAGATCTATGATCTTGTTCATAAGAGAATTTTCTCTTCTTTTAAAGCTTTTTACCTTTTTTTTTTCAAGAGTTCTCAAGAGTTCTCTTCTCCTTTTTTTTTGCAAGATCTTCCTTCCTTTTGAAATGAGGTCTAGGGTCCTTTTTATAGTGCCCATGAATTAGTTATAATTTGTTACATAAATCATTTTCTGAGTGATTTGGGTAATTTTTCCCACCGTTGGATTTTTATCCAAAGGCCCCTGCTTTACAGAAGAAAATCTTCTTGTTTTAACAAGAACAGAAAAGATTTGTTATGTTTTGCGCAACTCCCCCAGCGCGTGACACGTGTCGCGCAGCTGTGCTTGCGCAACTGCGCAGACACGTGTCGCGCAACTGGATTTTTTTTTTTTTGCTTGCTTGCGCAACTGCGCGCTGACACGTATCGTGCAGCTGTGCAGTTGCGCACTTTTTTTTTTTTTGAGATTTGCTCTGATTGGAGAAAGAACAGAAGCATTGCTTCTTTTTCCACTTTGGAATTTAAACAGAGCTTTGCTCTGATTGGGATAAACAAATGCCCCCCCACCGTTGCGCTTACGTGGCTTCCTAACGTGAGCGCAGCGGTGGCAGACTCCGAACCGTCGCGCCATCTCTTGGAAGCTGAAAGGGCACTTGATGCCTATAAATAGGACTTTTGGTTCCTTAGATGATTCTCATCTCTAAAATTTTACTTTCAGAACTCAGAGCCCTGCTCTCTTATTTAAACACTTTTAAAAGTTCAAACTTTTAGAGAATTTTAGGTAAAAATATTAATTTTAATTAAATTAAATCAATTTTAAGAGCATTGCTCTCAATAGATCCCAGATCTAAAGAAGACCCATTTAGGGTTTCACTTAGTAGAGCTTTGCTCTAAGGGGGTCTATAGAAGACTAAGGAGAGCCCTATTAGAGTTCCATTAATAGAGTTTTGCTCTCTAAAAGATTTTCCCTGTATTTTCTCATTTCATTAATGGAGCTTTGCTCCTCCCAAATCATATAGAAAAACTCTTAAGAATTCTTCATGGATCTTGGAAGTTAAAGATGACATTTTATTCCTCAGTGCATTATATCATTTTACTTAATTAGTCTTTCTGATAATTTTGTTGATCCTCTTTCACAGGAATAATGAACGTCCACATGTATGCTCTTAACGAGATCATCTCTCATGAGGGCATCCGCCGATTTGGCCGCTCTTAAAATCGGGAGTTCACAAACGAGGAGTGTGCTGAAATAATGAGTCGCTTCGACGCATACAACGGTCCACTGCTTCCCCGATGTTACTTTCTTCTTAAACTTATCGTGGGAGCTATCTGGGAAGCGCTTCCCCTATTCTGTTCCGGTGTGCCGCTTAGGGCATTGGATGCCGCTGAGAACAAGGTGCACTCTGTGTACCTATTGAACTTTATCTCGAAGAGACGGCGAGACAGTCTTATCGACCTCTTGCACGAGGTCTTTCAACAGTCTGCTATACTCGCTGCTTATCGGAGGGTGGAAGACATCGGAAGGGACCCTGACGCTTGTGCTCGCGAAAGGAAGCACACTAGGATGGTCCGCGGGGCTTGGAAAGTCATAGATAGGGTCGCTTTTGAATTCCTCAATCCATGCCCTGGATCTGAGGTTATTCCATTGTAACTTTCATTTATTGTTTTTATGACTGAAAGAACTTCGGGCAATATTAATGGAAATTTTTTTATATCCCAGCTTGTCTTTATTATATATCTTTTGTCCTGAGTCTTTTTGCCCATGCATGAATGATTGTGTCTTGAACGCTTGATCAAATGTAAATCGGATGCTCTTTCTGTTGCTTTTCCTCTTTCTCAGCATGTCGTAACAATTAGCAGGTAATAGAGTAAGCTTCTTGATTTCTTCACGAGATAGCGAGGGCTTAGGCCGCAGGTTCAGATCTGCTGCCTAAGACTTTTCAACTCTATGAGCCGTGAGGGTCTCATAGAGACTTTTCTCCCTACGGATCGAGAGGATCTCGTAGGCGGGTTTTTCTCCTTAGGAATCGTGAGGATTCCTAAGTGTGGTTTTCTCTTGTAAGTCGTAAGGATCCTACAAGAGAATTTTTCCCTCTTAGGAGTCGAGAGGACTTGTAAGCTGTAACGATCTAGAAATCGTTTTGTGTTTGTTTCTGTTTTTGGGAGAAATTCGTCGGTATTTTCAGTTTTATACCGATTGCGATCAAACGGCCATATCGACTTACCAGCACCTAGTTTTGAGAAAATAAAGCTAGTGCGCACACTTTGAGAGTATATGGGACGTTTTGGTGCAATTTGAAATTTTCCCATTTTTAATGTTATTTTAATCCGGTTTGCACTTTTCTGGAAATCTTTTCTTTGCAACTTTTCTTAAAAAATTTTCCTAAGTAATCTAAACCATAGCATAATGAATGTGTGGCCTAGGATTAAAGAGGGAAAAAGAAAAGAAAAGAATAGAAAAGAAGTGAGAAGAGAAGATGCATGCATGTGGACTTGGTTGACTTTGCATTGATTGCTTGGAAACTTCATGGAATTTGCCTCTCTCTCTCTCTCCCTCACACTTGGCCGAGCACTCCCCTTCCCTCATCTGCCTTGTGCATTTCTTTCTCTCTTTTAATCATAAAATCCATCACAAACTCCATCTCTTTACACAAAAATCCCAAAATCTTCACTTCATCTCATTTTCTTCACTTGGAGCATGCTAGCTTGGATTCTTGGTGATCTTTTGTGTAGGTAATATTCTCTTACTGTTATTTAAGTGCTTTTAGTGTAGCTTAGCTAATTAAATTCTGTTTAGATTGGTTAATTAGGGTTTGATACGAAATATCGTATTTTAGTGTCGGATTGTGGTTTCTAGGATCTGCTTTGACCCGGGTAGTGTACTGATGAATTAAACATAGTGGTTATGATGTACTAGAGGACCTGGAGCACCACCAGCAAGACGAGCCCCATGGCACCGGCCTGGGCCGGCGAGCACTTGAAGAGGGGCCGGCGACGCCGGCCAGACAGTGGAGTTAGGGTTTGGGGTTTGGACTGTAGGTGTCTGCTATGTTTAGGGTTCCTCTGGTCTTATTGAATTTGTTTAGTTTTCACAGTAGGAAAATCTGGGATCAATTGTGCAGTTTCTTGTGTTTCGTGTTCGTGCGATACGTGTTACGACACGCGTCGTGCCGTTTTCGTGGTTTCGCTCTTAAGTTGTTTTCGTCGTGTCGCTACTCTCGTTAGCCACGATACGAACACTTAAGAGGTGTTTGTGTGTTGTTGTGTCGGTTAGTTGTAGCTAGTTCGTATTTCGTAGCTATTATTGATATTTGTATATTGTTGTTGTTTATATGTTGCAGGTTCGCAGACGAGGACTACGGACACTGCCACAGGGGGATTCAGGTGGTAGACTTCTTCTAGCTTGGAGTGTGGGTGAGTAGATTTAACATCTACAGGGGAATCGCCCGCATGGCGTTATGCGTCTGGGCTAGAAACCTTTACCTTGTCGCATATTCTATATCATGTTTAGAATTGCGCATATACCTTACTGCTTAGTGATAGTTGTGGTTTGATTAGTATCCTTAGGACACTGCACTATTATTGACGGCTCAGATTGCGAGAGCACTGATTGGATGCCACACACACCGTCAATAATTGCCATGTCATACACGACCATATTTTAGAAATGCTATTGTATGGTTAGGGACATTGTGACTTTGATACATATTTCTTATTGTTATATTTAGACTTGACATGCTAGTTACTGTTTACCTATAGGATGCTGTACCTTTAGTGCTAGGTACATATACACCTAGGGACATAGATACAGGTGTACATGCTTTTCATACTTCACCTATACCTGATAGGTATATTACATCATCACATAGATACAGGTGTACTTGCATTCCATACTTATTTATACCTGATAGGTATATCACATCACTATATAGGTAGATACCTATATTTCTGCTTTACGATTCATGTATTCATTTATTATCTGGTGAATGCTATGCTATTCATTTATACGTTTCATTACAGTTTTCATATTGCGTATATGTTATTCATGGATTATCGCATTGTTATATGGATTTTTCATGATGTTTTCTGGATTTGGGAACCGTGGTAGTTCATGAAATTATGCATACATTGAAACACCCGGTTTCCTTGAGATGATATTATAGCATCCACCATGAGATTTATCGGTGCAGATATATATATCCTATGCGAGGAGGCGTCGAGAGCCGCATGAGGATACATGGTGGGGCCCGGAGGTACCCCGAAGCAAGAATGTTGTCGGAGTGAGCCGATGTCGCATTGAGGCGATGAGGCCTAGGGGAGCCATACTTTCCGGTGACATTACCAGAGACTCGGCGGATATCAGGGGGATACCGTTGGGAGTCATGTGCGTATCGATACGTCGAGAGGCGAGGGGCAGAGCGAGGCACTCGAGCTCTCGTGATAGCGTATAATACGTACTTATCAGTTTTTCTGTGTCGATGCTTGACACATTGGTTTTATGATATTTCTAAATACTCTTGTATATATAACAGGGGATTTAGCCGCTGTTATATATGCCTTTACACCAATATTAGTGGAATGGGACGCTAATATATGTGTATTGCCCTCATCATATTTATTTATGTCATTATATTTAGGATGTTAGAATTGTGCTGGAGATTGGACTTGGGACTTACGAGATTCATTGGGTTTGGATGATGATATCGTACACACTAGAGATGTGAGATCCACTTAGTGTTGTACATATGATATATGTGAGATAGACTGATATTGTACAGAAGAGATATGTGAGATCCACTAGCTGTTGTACATGAGATATATGTGAGATATACCAGATATTGTACATACGAGAGATGTGAGATCCACTTGTGTTGTACATTTGATATGATATATATACTGATGTTGTACATACTAGATGTGTGAGATTTACTTAGTGTTGTACATTCGATACTTAGGTGAGATACATTTGATATTGTGTAGTTGAGGAGATGTGACACTTAGATGATATGAGAGCTAATTTGGTGACTGATTGAGGCATTGGGAATTGTTTTGTCTGATTGGATTGTGATCCTACCACGACGTCAGGATTCCGTGGAAATGACATATTTCACTCCATACCTCATCATTATATACTTGTGCACTATTTCCATGTATTAGGAGTACCTGTGAGAGTACCTTCATGAGAGTTGCACATTTACTTTCTCATATCCCCAGTGCATGATTATTGCATACTGTTGTCATATCATTATTGCTGGATATATTGGTGGTACTGGTGAGTGTACTTTCCATTATTTCGTACTCATGACCATTATATTTGAAATGTCATATATTAGATTCATGCTGTACGTACATTCTCGCGATTACCTGCATATGTTATTTACTATTCACGAGTTGGCAACTCACCCCCGTTGTGCCACAGGTATTGCAGGTGTTTCCCCAAGGTAGTCAAGGCAAGCTATTCAGTTTTCAGCTACACACTCATCTATCATCTTTTGGGTTGCGGATACCACTTCGCCTGTTAGTGTGCAGTTTTTGCCAGGTGGGTTTTTGTGGTTATCTGAGAGATGTATTGTATATTCGTTGTATATTGTACTCTCCATCTACTAGCAGATGTTGTGACTTAGAGACTTGGTGAGGACGGTTTTGTATATATATTGTGGATTTGTGGATTTTATACAGTTCCTTTTCTTTTGTCTCTTATTTCTTCGCTACGGCGTCGTATATCTGTTGTGGTGTTGTTTTCCGCCGTTGGGCGTGGATTTTGCTCCCGTTTGGGATGCTTTACATTATATTTATGTTGTACCCTTTTTAGGGGCTAGCTTTACAAAGGAGGTGCTGCCAAAATTTTACAGAAAATGTGGACTATTTTAAAGAATTTGGGTTGTGATTTCAAATGTTTCCAAAACTTTATATTATCTTTTCCGTATTTTTATGGTTTAGATTTCTGGGTTTTGGCTTTCTTTTACTGCGTTACGTCTGGAGGCGTTGCGTAGTATTAGGACCATCACGTACCATTTTTGGGTCGTGACATAAGCGGTTGTTTCCCTCCTTGTCGAAGTTCGACGTTGGAGAGTGAGACCCGTGGATGGTATGCAAGAGACCGTTTTGGGCCAACTTACGGGGTCCCAATGCTTAGGAAACAGGCTTCTTTTATGCCCACTGCCCAAGGCTTTATCTCACGAGTCGAGCCGCCTCGACAATTTTTCACAAGTCGAGACGAATCGAACGTTTCTCGCAAGAACATCTTAACGTCGCATTTAACCTCTGCTCTTTACGACAGAAGCCCATTAAGGTTGGTGGTACTTAGGGTTTTGGCCATCGTACCGTCGCATAAGCTGATATAGTCCTCGATAGGCAATCGTGCTGTTCGAGTAGCCCTGCGACTGCCGTGTCTCTGATCCCTTCGGGGACTGGACAAGACGTCTTCAAGCAATCCTCCTTGGCAGTTTGACCGTCGGAAGAGCAAGCGCTAGGAATTTGCCATGCCGCTTTTTACTTGAGGTTAGGCTCATTTTGGAGAGCCCCGATGAGTCATAACCACTCCGCGCTGGTGTAGGATAATCTCCGATAGTCTTTCAGGCTTTATATGACTTGCCGTTAAGACCCTGAAGCTAGGAATTTGGCCTTTGCTTCATTTGCTGGCATTGCGTCCCCTGTATCGAGACGAATGTCACGGTGGGAACTAGGGATTTTGCCGTGGCTCCGTTTGTTTGATGACGTTGCGTCTGCTGTGTCGAGACGAACGTTGGGGTGACATCTCGTCTGCTGTATCGAGACGGATGTCGAGGTTGTCTCTAGGTTGCTGGTGAACCGCCGAGGTTTGGAACTAGGGATTTTGCCGTGACTCCATTCGTTTAATGACGTTGCGCCTGCTGTGTCGAGACGAACGTTAGGGTGACATCTCGTCTGCTGTATCGAGACGGACGTCGAGGTGGTGACCATTCTGTGCTGGTGCGAGATGATCTCCGATTGTCTTTCCGGTTTTATATAAGTTACCGTCAAGACGTCGAATTTAGGAATGTGGCCTTCGCTTCGTTTGCTCTGGTGTGTCCAAATCCTGTTGGAGGAAGAACGCTGGGGTTGACATTTCGTCTGCTGTATCGAGACGAACGTCAAGGTGGTGACCACTCTGTGCTGATGCGAGATGATCTACGATTGTCTTTCCGGTTTTATGTGAGTTACCGTAAAAGACGTTGAAGCTAGGAATATGGCCTTCGCTTCATTTGCTTTGTCATGTCTGAATCCCTGCTGGAGGAAGAACGCTGAGGTTGACATTTCGTCTGCTGTATCGAGACGAACGTCAAGGTGGTGACCACTCTGTGCTGGTGCGAGATGATCTCCGATTGTCTTTCCGGTTTTATGTGAGTTACCGTAAAGACGTTGAAGCTAGGAATGTGGCCTTCGCTTCGTTTGCTTTGTCACGTCTGAATCCCTGCTGGAGGAAGAACGCTGAGGTTGACATTTCGTCTGCTGTATCGAGACGAACGTCAAGGTGGTGACCACTCTGTGCTGGTGCAAGATGATCTCCGATTGTCTTTCCGGTTTTATGTGAGTTACCGTAAAGACGTTGAAGCTAGGAATGTGGCCTTCGCTTCGTTTGCTTTGTCACGTCCGAATCCCTGCTGGAGGAAGAACGCTGGGGTCGACATTTCGTCTGCTGTATCGAGACGAACGTCAAGGTGGTGACCACTCTGTGCTGGTGCGAGATGATCTCCGATTGTCTTTCCGGTTTTATGTGAGTTACCGTAAAGACGTTGAAGCTAGGAATGTGGCCTTCGCTTCGTTTGCTTTATCATGTCTGAATCCTTGCTGGAAGAAGAATGCTAGGGTTGACATTTTCTCTGCTGTATCGAGATGAACGTCGAGGAGTTGACCACTTTATGTGAGATGATCTCCGGTGGTCTTTCAGGCCTTATATGACTTGCCGTTAAGATCTTGAAACTAGGAATTTGGCCTTCGCTTCATTCGCTCACACTGTGTCTGGTGTATTGAGACGAATGCTGAGGTGGAGCTGGGATTTTGCCATCACTCCGCTTTGTTTCGACCATGGGGTCTTTTGTTAACTTTGCATGTACACCCTGCTGGGCTGCGAAGGAACGCCGTTGTGGACATTGCATCTGTTGTAACGAGACGAATGCTAAGGTGAAGTTGGGATTTTGCCGTTACTCCGATTTGTTTCGACCGTGAGGTCTTTTGTTGACGTTGCATCTGCCTCCAGCCGGACTGCGGAGGAACGGTGCTGTTGACATTGCGTCTACTGTATCGAGACGAATGCTGAGGTGAAGCTGGGATTTTGCCATCGCTCCGCTTGATGGTGTAATATCTGTGTCCTGCTGGAATGAGGAGGCACACCGTTGTTGGTCTCCAGGCTGTAGATGTGGCCATTAAGATTTGGAGCTAGAGACTTTGCCATGGTTCCGTTTTGTTGCGATTCCGAGGTCGGTTATTGACGTCATATCTGCATCTAGTTGGAGTGAGGAGAAACGCCGTTGGTGATCTCTAAGTTGTCGATGTTGACGTTGAGACCCTGAAGCTCGGGGCCTTCGTTTGCTTCATTTGTTGACATCGTGTCTGTAATATTGCGACAAATGTCGAGATTGTCTCTAGGTTGTCTGTGAACCGTCGAGATTTGGCTTCGCTTTCTGATGGAGCCTGTTGGGAAGGTATGGTTCCCTCTTTATCTGTGCCCCTGGATTGTATACAGGGATCGATGTAATTTCACCTGTAGGGCAAAAAGTTTCATTCTTTCATTTTTTTTATTCTTTCCGCGATGCTCTATCATTTCAGCTTTTTATATCGCGAAAATCGCGATTGCCCAATCATTTCGGCTATTTTTCGCGGTGCCCAATCATTTCGGCTATTTTTTCTTTTTACTCGCTGTTTTTTTTTATTGCGAGTTGCCCAATCATTTCGGCTGTTTATTTTATTTTTACTCGCTGTTTTTTATTGCGAGTTGCCCAATCATTTCGGCTGTTTATTTTATTTTTACTCGCTGTTTTTTTATTGCGAGTTGCCCAATCATTTCGGCTATTTAATATGCATTTTCAGCTCACTGATTTTTTTATCGCGAGCGTAGAACTTGGAATCTGGTGCCAATCTCAGCATCAGCGTCGCTACAACCGGAATATTGCGAGGTGCGAATCATCATCTGCCATGAAAGGACCTGGAATTCGATACCGATTTAGGCATCAGTATCGCTACAACTGGGATATTGCCAGGAGCGAATCATCATCTGCCATGAAAGGACTTGGAATTTGATACCGATTTAGGCATCAACATCGCTACAACTGGAATATTGCCAGGAGCGAATCATCATTTGCCTCCGTCGATGTCGAACAAAGGTGGCTTAGTAAACAGGGTTAAGGGTCCTGTCGGCTAAGGCTTTTGACTTCATGGGCCGTAAGGGTCTCACAAAGGTATTTCTCCCTACAAGTCGTGAGGATCTTGTAGGTGTGTTTTCTTCTTGGGAATCGTGAGGATTCCTAAGTGTATGTTCTCTTATAAGTCGTAAGGATCTTACAAGAGTGTTATCTCCTTATGAGTCGAGAGGACTCACAAGGGTTGTTCACCGTGTGGACATATCCCCAGTCACGGATGAGACTTGGTTAGGGAAATGTTTATTCGCGCCCGTGGATTGTATACAAGGGCCAATATTGGACCACTTGTAGGGCAATGTCGAAAGTTGTGGGGGTTGCTTAAGCACAGATTTAGGCCTCTGTAACTTAAGACTTTCAAATCTTATGAGCCGTAAGGGTCCCACAAGAGAGTTCTCCTTACGAGTCATGAGGATCTCGCAAGTGTATTTTCTCATTAGGAATCGTGGGGATCCCTAAGTGTGTTGTTCCTTTGTGAGTCGTAAGGATCTCACGCAGGTGGTTTCTCCTTACAGGGTCGAGAGGACCCTATAAGTGTTTCTCAACGAGGTTGCGCCCTTTCGGGTTTTCACAAACACTCGCCGGTAGTCCTGCTTTTTTTACTCACGGAGCCCTTTCGGGTTTTCATCCGTGCCCATTTTGCTTATGGACATACCGTTTTTTTTTATTCTTTTTATTTTTATATTTTTTTTTACGAGGTCGCGCCCTTTCGGGTTTTCACGAACACTCGCCGGTAGCCCTGCTGTTTTTACTCACGGAGCCCTTTCGGGTTTTCATCCATGCCCGTTTTGCTTATGGACATACTGTTTATCTTTTTTTTATTTATTTTTTTATATTCTTGTCAGCCTGAGAATGCTGCGGTAGTAGTTTAAAAACATTTTGGTCATTTGCAAGTTTTAGGACATTGCGGTCCATCATTAGTTTAAGGACATCTCGGTCCGTTGTTAATTTAAGGACGTTTCGGTCCGTTATCCAGTTTTAGGACGTAGTGGTCCGTTAGGCTTTCTCTATGAATGAGCATGATGCCCCCGGCGTGTCCATATTTTCGGAGCATGCGGTTGTGGCGGGTTCACCTTCCAAATCTCGGACAACGCGAACTTGCCCTGTTGGTATTGGTCTTCAACCCAGTTTTTGAAGACGTAGCAGTCCTCGATCAGGTGACCTACTGTTTGGTGGTAAGGGCAATAATTAGGATTATTAACATCGCCTGGCCGCAACGGACGTTTTGGACTCGGCAGATTGATGAGTCTGTCGCACACTTCCAGCTCGAACAGTCCCCTTGTTTTATCTTGCAGAAACGAGTAAGGACGTTTCAACTTTTCCTGGAGGGATTGCCGCTTGTTGCTTTGGCAAGCAACCGGTCTAGGGTCACCTGATTGTTGGTGAGCGCTGGCGACGAGGGCCTTTTTTTCTTTTCTTTTATCCTTTTTGTTCGCTCCGTTGTTTGCAGAGCCGGGATTCTTTCCGAGTAGCATGCGATTGCATGGCTGAACGTTCTCGCAGCTTCTCAATTCCTTTATTTTTGAAATAGATTCCCCGAGGGAAGAGTTGGGGGTAGGTTCTTCGTCAGAGTCGCTTCCAAAGGTGATAATTTTTGATCCCTTGGAGTCGGCTATATGACAGTCGGCGGCGGCTCTTTTGCGCTCATCTATCGCATTTTTCCGATGTCCACAAGCTTCACACTTTGTCCTGTCGAAGTGTCGCTTTTGAGCGACATACCCTTGCCACCAACAGTTAAAGGATTCGCAGTCTTCGGTAGGATGTATGATCTTCTGATGATATAAACAGAAGTTAGGGTGCATCTCTACCTCAGCGAAAGAATTTTCTTCAGAGGGCGGTAGCTTCATTCCTACTGATAGAGCTTTGGCGAACCGTTTCCTCGTCTTGAATTTGTTTTTACCCGCAGTGTATGGCTTTTGATTTGACGGGAATACCTTGGTTCTTTCCAGTATGGCCATTTCATGCTCTTGATTGATCTTTGCTTTCAGACGAATTTCATTTAGGAAGGCATCGATCAACTTGTCTGACGGCCGCGGAATTTCTGTTTCAGGGTCCGCCGTTGATTTCTCAGCGCAAGGATCCTCCTCATCATCCGTCAGTGAATGAGAAATCACATGACAAGTCGCTACGTAGTATTCAGATTCATCCGATAAGTTTTCTCCATCGTTTTCATCCTCGACGAAAGAACAATTTGCCCCCGGCGTGTCCGTCTTCTTTGGAGAGTGCAGCTGTGGGGGGTTTACCTTCCAGCTTTCAGACAGCGTGAACTTGCCTTGCAGGTATTGATCCTCGATCCATCCCTTAAAGACGAAACAATCCTCAATCGGGTGACTTACCGTTTGGTGGTAAGGGCAATAATTGGGATTATTAAGATCGCCTGGCTGCGACAGACGCTTTGGACTCGGCAGATTGATGAGTCTGTTACGCACCGCTAGCTCAAACAGTCTTCTCGTTTTATTCTGAGGAAACGAGTAAGGACGTCCTAGCCTCTCTTCGAGGGATGGGCGTGGACGCACGTTGTTTTGGCGAGCGACCGGCTTTGAGTTGCTCGACTGTTGCTGAGCGTTGGCGACGATGATCGCTTTTCCTTTCTCATTTCGGGGATCGGGTCTTGGAGGAGACGGTCTATGGCCCATCTGGTCCATTTGGGCTAATTTGTCGATCAAGGCCTGGAAGGTGGTCGGCCTGAAGAACATCATGAATTGTGAGATGGTCGCCTGCGGATCGAGAGTGCTCACAAACATGCCTACCGCAGGTGCCTCTTCTATTCGTTGTTCGCATTTCGACCATAGGTTTCGCCATCGTGTTGCGTATTGGACCCACGTTTCGCCTGGCCTTATCCTGGCATTTATCAGTGCTGTTATCGGGGTGCGTTCACTAACACTCGCGAATCTTTGTGTAAACAGCAGTTCCATCTCTGCAAATGTTTTGACAGAGTCGTTAGG
Organism: Agapanthus africanus; assembly: GCA_030015575.1. Classification (NCBI taxonomy): domain Eukaryota; kingdom Viridiplantae; phylum Streptophyta; class Magnoliopsida; order Asparagales; family Amaryllidaceae; genus Agapanthus; species Agapanthus africanus. The sequence goes on from JASDDO010000014.1 coordinate 556,691,029, forward strand.
TAGCTCCGAATACCATTCAAAGGCTGTTTCTGCTAAGCTGCCGACGAATTGACGTAGCAACAATTTGTCATCGCCTCCAGTATTGCCGCATAAGGCCCTGAATTGAGCGACATGCTGATGCGGATTCCCTGTCCCTTTATATACGTGGAATTTAGGGATCGTATATCCTGGCGGGTAACTGATTTGGTCATACCAGCTCGGATACGGTCGTCCGGTTCTAACAATTTGCCCAACCGCTTCATTCGCCTGATGAACCCGGATCTGCTGGGATATATATTCGTCTAGGTCAACTTTGGAGATTGCCTCCTCCTTGGCTGTTGACAGAGCCGGCGGAGGATTTGACGTTTCTCCCCTGTCGTCTTCAAGGATGACTGGAGGATCTTCAGCAGGAGGGTCCGGCTGTAACATCATCCCTACCATATCTTGGAAGAGGAGCGCCATCTGTTTTATGTTAGCCGCTTGCTCTGCAGCTTCTTTGTCCCTCTTTTCGAGGACTCTGCGTAAAAAGTCAGCGTCGGTTTCTTGTTCTTGACGCTCATCCGAAGACATTTCAGAGCTTTCTTTTGGCTCAGTGAGTGCAGCCATTGTAGTCATCATTTCCTGAAGCTTTTGTTGTTGCTCATGGGCTTTCGTCACGGATCGGGTGAGCGGTCGGTGGCCCGTAGAAGTGCGGCTTTCCTCCTTTCCAGAAGCCATATAAACAGTGTGCACCACCATGCCCCCAGATTTAGGGCGTTTGTGTTCAGCGCTTTTATGCTTCGCCATGTTCACAGGGGCTTTTTGTGGCCTCCTTTTTTGAGTGATTGGAGTTAAGGGAGCCGTTGTAGTGGGCACCCAAGTAGCTTTTGCTTTTTGTGGTTTGACAGAGTAATCCTTCCCCTGCCGAACCTTCATCTTTTTCTGTCGTAGTAGGCAGTCTTGATCGATCACCGACTCTTGGACCCATCGCCAGACTTTGTAAATTTTAGAGGACAGCCGTTGAGGGGGCTGCTCTAACTTCTTCTCTGGAGTATTCTTCACAGGTGAAGGAGTTCGTTTCAACATCGCAGTAGGAGAGTTTCTGCGCACCTTATTGAGCAGTTCAAAGCTGTTCTTGGTTGGAACAGCAGCATCGATCTCCACCATTAGAGTTGGAGGAGTAAGTCCAGAGGGGGAGTTGCCCCCAGCCTTCTTCACTCGGCGCCAGTAGCGACGTCGGGCATGTCGTGCTGATGGAGTTGTTTCAGCTATAGGGGTGACCTCCTCATGCCCCCTGTGTTGGTTAGAATATACCGGTACCAGCTTTTTAAAGATCGACGTCCGTTGAACGGGGACGGCCAACTTGTCAGAAGCAGACTTCTGAACATGGGAAGCAACCTTGGTGATTTTTCCAGGAACGTGAGTTGGAATGGCTATCCGCTTCGGGATAACGCCTTCTGGTATAGCAGGCTTCTTCATGGGCCCGATGGAGCTCTGGCCTAATCCATTAAAACCTGAAGCAGTGGAGTTGGATGACCCATTGAGAGGGGTCGCGGCAGTGGTAAGTCGATCGAAGACCGACTTTTTTGGAGCTTCTTGCAATGTCATTAGGGCGTTGAAGCTCATTGGTGGGAGCATGGTCCCAAAAAATAGTCTAGTGGTGGCTTGAGCCATCTGCTCCACCGGCATTTTGAAAAGGGAGGCCGCTTGGGGCCCATAAGTCACTCCTCCAGCAATGGTGGAGCGAGAGTTATCGCTGCGGGCGGTGCAGTTCGAAGCCATCGATTTTCTGTTTTCCTGCATAAAGCAAGACACCAAATCTTAGTACTTTGAATCCACAGGCAATCACAGCAAACCGCGATTTGTTCGCGAACACGACACACGAAGTGTGGAGTGGAAAGAGGAAGAGGTCCCACCGGGCGTGCCAGAATCTGTTCCCCTCCGAAAGGCGGCGCACAGGACCGCGATGTCCTGACGCTGAGATTCGGGGCAGATGCTAATTGGTTTTATCCGTCTACCTCTCCGAAGATGCCAAGTTGATTTATGGCACCGTGTATCGGAGGTTTAGACGGATGCGGCCGATGTAGCAGACTTTGTCAGATTCCCCCTCGCTTGAGGGGTTTTTGATTGTGGGGACGCTCTTCCCTGCAGGCGCAAGCCCCTGCAGTTAATTACGCTACCGCATCGCGGTAACAACTTTCTCCTTCTCCAGAATTTCACTTCGTGTCGTGTGTGTTTGTTTTGTTTGTGGTTGCCCGTGGATTTTATACGGAGACTGAGTAATGCCGTCGTCCGTAGGACGTGGATTAGTCCAAATCCGTATTTACTTAGATTTGGGTTTGGTGTTTTTAGTTTAAGGATGCATTAGTCGCGTTACGGCTAAGATCAACTTAAACGTTCGTTAAGGATACGATAGTCATGTTTGAGACTAAGACCAACTTAACGTGATCGTTTAGATCCGACAAAAGAGCGTTTGGGCTCTATTGTTCCAGTTTGGGAGATTCATAGTCCAATTTGGGACTAGAGTCTGTTTGGAGGATACGTTAGCCATTTTTGAGGCTAAGATCGATTCAAACGTTTGTTAAGGACACGTTAGTCCAGTTTGAGACTAAGATCAACTTAACGGGACCGTTTAGATCCGACAAAAGAGCATTTGGGCTCTATTGTGCCAGTTTAAGGACGTGGTGGTCCGATATTAGTTTAGGGACGTTTCGGTCCGATATTAGTTTAAGGACGTTTCGGTCCGATATTAGTTTAAGGACGTTTCGGTCCACGAGTTTAAGGACGTTTCGGTCCACGAGTTTAAGGACCCCGCAGTCCATATCGATGTGTGGTCGTTGGGACCCGTCACCTCTTTGACGTCGTTGAGGAATTACAACGACGGATGTCAAAGGAGTTCGGAGATGTACCCTCGAACCGGATGTAAATTGATTTAGAAGAGCAATTTTGCTCAGTCAATTTAATTTAAGGACTTATGGCCAAAATTGGGCTAAGTCCAGTTGAAATGTTCAACATTTTATTTGCCTTCGTATTGCATTTCTTTTTTTTATTTTTATTTGGGCCTTACCCAGAAAGGATGCAGAGCATCAATTTGTTTTGGGCTCTGCCCTTTTAGGAATGATGCAAGGCATCAATTTTATTTTGGGCTCTGCCCTTGCATAAAGGATGCAAAGCATCAATTTATTTGGGCTCTGCCCATTTATTGCCTTGCAATTTATTTTGACCTGTCAGGTCATTTTGATTTGGGCCTGGCCCATTTAGTAATGCATTGCATTTGTGCAAAGCACTGTTAATTTGAGAATCTTTTAGATTCAAGAACCGATGGTTCATAAAATAAGTGCAAAGCACTATTTGATTTAGAAACAAGTTTTTTTCTTGTTTTTTTTATCTCAGAGAACCAAAGGTTCATGAAAGTGCAAAGCACTATTAATTTAATAACCTTTCAGGTTCAAGAACCGATGGTTCATAAAACAAGTGCAAGGCACTATTTTATTTATTTATTTATTTATCGTTGAAGATCTATGATCTTGTTCATAAGAGAATTTTCTCTTCTTTTAAAGCTTTTTACCTTTTTTTTTTTCAAGAGTTCTCAAGAGTTCTCTTCTCCTTTTTTTTAGCAAGATCTTCCTTCCTTTTGAAATGAGGTCTAGGGTCCTTTTTATAGTGCCCATGAATTAGTTATAATTTGTTACATAAATCATTTTCTGAGTGATTTGGGTAATTTTTCCCACCGTTGGATTTTTATCCAAAGGCCCCTGCTTTACAGAAGAAAATCTTTTTGTTTTAACAAGAACAGAAAAGATTTGTTATGTTTTGCGCAACTCCCCCAGCGCATGACACGTGTCGTGCAGCTATGCTTGCGCAACTGCGCAGACACGTGTCGCGCAACTGGATTTTTTTTTTTGCTTGCGCAACTGCGCGCTGACACGTGTCGCGCACTGCGCAGCTGCGTGACACGTGTCGCGCAGCTGCGCAGTTGCGCACTTTTTTTTTTTTGAGCTTTGCTCTGATTGGAGAAAGAACAGAAGCATTGCTTCTTTTTCCACTTTGGAATTTAAACAGAGCTTTGCTCTGATTGGGATAAACACGCCTTTCTAAACGGTGATTTAGAAGAGTGCGTGTACATGACTCAGCCAGAGGGCTTCGTTGACAGTGGGAGCAGCGGAAAGGTGTGCAAGCTGCTTAAATCCATTTATGGATTAAAGCAAGCATCGCGGAGTTGGAACATCTGCTTTGGCGTCGTTATCAAAGAGTTTGATTTCGTCAAAAATCCAGATGAACCTTGTATCTACAAGAAGGTGGCAGAGAGTAAGGTTGTCTTCCTCGTATTGTACGTGGACGAGATACTCTTGATAGGAAATGATATTCCTATGCTGCAATCGGTCAAGCTCTTCTTATCACAAAGATTCTCAATAAAAGATCTTGGTGATGCCTCCTGCATATTGAGAATTAGGATCTATAGAGATAGATCCAAACGGATCTTGGGATTGTCCCAATCCAGGTACATTGACACCATACTAAAGAGGTTTAGTATGGAAGAGTCTAAGCGTGGGAACTTGCCCACGATCTCTGGAGTCACTCTCTCCAAAGAGATGTCTCCCAAGACTGATTTGGAGAGAGCTCGCATGCAAGGGATACCCTATGCTTCGGTAGTAGGCTCTATCATATATGTGATACTATGTACCAGACCCGATGTAACATACTCACTAAGTATAGTGAGCAGGTATCAAGCTGATCCTGGAGAGAGTCACTGGACAGCTGTGAAGAGCATTCTCAAGTACTTACGAAGGACTAGAGATATGTTCTTGGTGTATGGTAATGGGGAGCTCCAAGTGGAGTCCTTTACCGATTCGAGCTTCCAGAGTGATAAGGACGACTCTAAGTCGCAGTCGGGCTTTGTCTTTACCCTTTACGGAGGGGCGGTTAGCTGGAAGAGTTCCAAGCAGGAAACCGTGGCAGACTCGACGATGGAGGCTGAATACATCGCTGCCAACGATGCTGCCAAAGAGGCTGTCTGGATCAAGAAGTTCATTACTGAACTTGGAGTGGTTCCATCCATTGGGCATCCAATACCTTTGTATTGCGATAACAATGGAGCGGTGGCTTTGGCCAAGGAACCCAGGTCCCATCAGCGATCCAGGCATATTCTGAGGCGGTATCACCTGATCCGGGAGATAGTTGATCGCCGGGAGATCGAGGTCAGGAGGGTTGACACGAAGAACAACACGGCGGATCCACTCACGAAGGCCATTCCCCAGATACAGTTTGAGAGACTCTTCGGGATGCTCGGTATGCGATACTACAGCAGCTGGCCCTAGTGCAAGTGGGAGATTGTTAGTTGTATGTATGCCCTAGAGGCCAGTATTGTACAGATGTTGTATATTATATTGGATGCTTGGACATATATAGAGATGACTTTCTTGCTCGATATGATAGTATGCTATCTGGTTACTCTTTATCTTAACATGTATACTAGTCTCTTTAAACTGTCTTATGGTTACATGTTGGTAAAGCCCTTAGGATGTGTACTTGACTACCTGGACTATGATGCAGATCATACTAGTAGGGACATGGTAGTCCATAAGTACATCCTTCAAGGTCCCTAGTCGTGGGTGTATCGAGACGGGGCATCGATATACCAGAGTAGACTAGCGTATACGCTTCTCGACCCATGAGATGGGCGATGGATGATCCCATATCCATTGGTGTTTGACATCAGATATGGTATACGGGTGCTCAGTGGAGACTGGGTACACTGGACGGACTCGCCGAGAACTCCCAGATGGTATTATACCTCACGTCAGATGGCAGTTCTCAGGTGACACTTGTGCAGGTTAGTCTGTAGACCCGAGATCTTCATATAGTCTTGTGTGATTCCCACTGTGCTTTGATCTCCACCTTACCACGTCCATGAGGGCGTGCAAAACGGTGGTCTTTGGGTACAATCCCGAGTCACATGGAGGCAATGAGCGATAGGAGGGGTTTCGTCTCTCCCGGTATTGGGGGTTGATGTTGCGCTGTGCTCGATTGGCCGTAACAGGGAAGTCCCTGGCCAGGGCTGATCAGAGATTTGCTGGTAAGTGTTACCAGTAGTTTCTCGACCCGTTATGAGCCTCACATCGGCACGACTTATCGGTTATTGGGGTCTGACGTTTACCACCCCTAGACTTGATATGCGACGTATCAGACGAACAGACCGGACTGTACAGTAAGTGTTACTGGTTGGATTCACAGGAGTGTGAGCGGGCTAGCTCATCGATCTTCTGATCGCTCAATACCCGGATGGCCGTTACGTTTAGCAGACCGCTTGCGGCTTGTGGGTGCTTGATATGATCATCATCTGCTACCGGCGTATTGACGAGTCTTTAGAGTCCTACACAGAGGTTTCCTGGCTCAAGCGAAACGAAATAGGAGCGCATATGAGATATGTGTGGGACCGAGAATAATGCGTGTATGTGATACCGCATTTCATTCTCGCGATAAATGTTTCGATTGGTTATATTCGATATGACCTAGTTATCGAATCATTGATTCGATAAATCGATATATTGAATACTAGTCGGTTATGTGCGACATGACCGGATCATTGAGTCAAATGTTGATTTAATGATTTAATGTATAATTATATATTTGATATATTACTTTGCATTAACTAGTATTGGTTCACTTTATATGGATTTTCTCACTTGATGTGCAAGTTGTATATGTGATATACTTTTGTGCACATATTAGTATCATGTTTGATGATACTTGATTATTTAGTTAAGTATATAGAATTAAACCATGGTTAATTTGATAATTAGGGTTTTGCATATTCATTTATTTATTTATTTGTTCATTTATTTATTTGGAAAAGATTGAGATAAGAATGGTGGAGAAGTTTGTCTTTAGTTGAAGCTTCATGAAGCTTTGACTTCTTAACCATTCTTGTCTTCATGCTTAACCCTAACCTATCCAACTAACCATGGTCTATTCTCTACACTCAACTATGGTTTGCTTATGATAAGTAATGAATTATTTTAATTTTAATTCAAGACTTATCATATTCTATCTACTTCTTCTTCTTCATCTTCAAGAGAAAAACCTTGATGCCATCAATGGCAACTTGAGATCCAAAGTGAGAAATCCAATTCTAAAGTGAACCCACCTCCTATTTCTTGACCCTCTATCTCTTGCCAAGTTGTTTTGGGTGTTTTCTTCACAAGTCTCACCACTTGGTGAAGTTGGAGCTTGAACTTGTGCAACCTCGACGTAGATCATCTTCGGCACGAAGCCGACGACCTATTCCGCTCACTTCTCCGATGAAGCCGTCACGAGAGTCCGAGATTCGAGATGGACAGCGAGAGGATGACCACGTGGAGCTAAGGAAGTGGATATCTGGATCTACAAAGGTTGTAGTATCTTAACTTTAGTTAAGTTGTTAACTAGATTTATTTTTCGCCTAGAATTCTAGTCTAAGATCCGTATTAGGGTTTCTCGGTACCCATAAAATTTGAAATTGGCATGTTCGATGCCTTGTGAGACCTCTATAGGGTGTCTAGGAACCTTTCAAATGACGGCGACGACGTGAAGACGCCTTGCCTGAGATTCGGAGCATATGCTATTTGGTTTTATCCATCCACCTCTCCGAAGATGCCAAGTTGATTTATGGCACCGTGTATCGGAGGTTTAGACGGATGCAACCGATGTAGCAGACTTCGTCGGATTCCCCCTCGCTTGAGGGTTTTTTTATTGTGGGGACGCTCTTCCCTGCAGGCGTAAGCCCCTGCAGTTAATTACGCTACCGCATCGCGGTAACAACTTTCTCCTTCTCCAGAATTTCACTTCGTGTCGTGTGTGTTTGTTTTGTTTGTGGTTGCCCGTGGATTGTATACGGAGACTGGGCGATGCCGTCGCCCGTAGGACGTGGATTAGTCTAAATCCGTATTTACTTAGATTTGGGTTTGGTGTTTTTAGTTTAAGGATGCATTAGCCGTGTTGCGGCTAAGATCAACTTAAACGTTCGTTAAGGATACGTTAGTCCTGTTTGAGACTAAGATCAACTTAACGTAGTGATCCGTTTAATATATGGTCATCAGGACTCGTCACCTCTCTGATATCGTTGAATGATTACAACGACATGTGTCAGAGGAGCTCGGAGATGTACCCTCGAACCAGAGATGATTTGGAATTTTATAATCCATTTGAATGTTTAAGGATACGTTAGCCGTGTTTGGGGCTAAGATCGACTTAAACGGGATCGTTTAGATCCGGTAAAAGAGCATTTGGAGGCTCTATTGTTCCAGTTTAGGGACGTGGTGGTCCATACTCCAGTTTAGGGACGTGGTGGTCCACTTTCCAGTTTAGGGACGTGGTGGTCTATCGCCAGTTTAGGGACGTAGTGGTCCATATTCCAGTTTAGGGACGTGGTGGTCCATCGCCAGTTTAGGGACGTGGTGGTCCATATTCCAGTTTAGGGACGTGGTGGTCCGACATTAGTTTAAGGACGTTTCGGTCCGATATTAGTTTAAGGACGTTTCGGTCCGATATTAGTTTAAGGACGTTTCGGTCCGATGTTAGTTTAAGGATGTTTCGGTCCACGAGTTTAAGGACCCCGCAGTCCATATTGATGTGTGTGGTCGTCGGGACCCGTCACCTCTCTGACGTCGTTGAAGGATTACAACGATAGGTGTCAGAGGAGTTCGGAGATGTACCCTCGAACCGGTCGTAAATTGATTTAGGGAGCAACCGTGCTCAGTCAATTTAATTTGAGGACTTAGGGCCAAAATTGGGCTAAGTCCAGTTGAAGAATGTTCAACGTTTTTATTTATCTTTGGCCTATTATGCTTGTGCTAGGGTTTTGCCCTTGCTAGGCCTTTTTTATTTGGGCTCTGTCCCTTTGTAAATAATGCAGAGCATCTGTTTTGGTTTGGGCTCTGCCCTTTTTAAAATAATGCATTGCATTTTATTAGGCCTGTTAAGCCTTCTTTAATTGGGCTTGGCCCTTTTGTAAGCAATGCAGTGCACTAATTATTCGACAATGGCTTGTCAGGCGCTTTGCGCCAAATAATGAGCGCAAGCGCTCGTGGAAGCGACACGTGTCTCACTCCGGTGAATGCAAGCGCAATAGCGCAGTGCACTGTGTCAGTGCGCTGCGCTGTTGCGCTGTTGACACGTGGCGCTCCCTGGTGGCTTGCGCCAACAAAGGAGCGCAACAGTGAAATTTTTCAAGTACAAAGCACTGTTTTATATTTTGATCGATTTTAAATCAAAGAAAACAAGTTTTTTCTTGTTTTCAAAGAACCGATGGTTCATAAGAGAGTACAAAGCACTATTTTATATTTTGATCGATTTTAAATCAAAGAAAACAAGTTTTTTCTTGTTTTCAAAGAACCAATGGTTCATAAGAGAGTGCAAAGCACTATTTTAAAAGATCATTGATCTTGTTTTTAGATCTATGATCTGTTTTTAGAAGAATTTTCTCTTTTTCTAAAGGTTTTTACCTTTTTTTTTGTTCTTGAGGAGTTCTTCAGAGTTCTCTTTTTTTTCCAAAAGAATGTTCATGCCTTTGAATTGAGGCTTAGGGTCCTTTTTATAGTGCCCATAAATTAGTTAATTTTGTTAAAGAGATCTTTCCCTGAGTGATTTGGGGGATTTTCCCTACCGTTGGATCTTTGATCCAAGGGCTTCTGTTTTACAGAAGAAAATCTTCTTGTTTTAACAAGAACAGAAAGATTTCTTAGAATTTTAATTCTGTTTGGCGCAAATGCTCCAGAACGTGACACGTGTCACGCAGCGCACAGCGCAGCGCAACTGCGCTGACACGTGTCGCACAGCGCAGCGCACAGCGCAGCGTAACTGCGCTGCCACGTGGCGTGCAGCGCAGAGCGCAGGCCAGCTGAAGCGTTGCTTCTTTAATTAAAGTTTGAATTTTAAACAGAGCCTTGCTCTGATTAGGTGCGCTGCCTTGGGCGCTGCACTCCCTGCGCTAACGTGTCTGATTTTGACACGTTGCGCTCTGTGCACAGCGCAGTGGATCTGAAGCGTTGCTTCATTTATTTTAACTTTAATTTTCACTTTAATTTTCAAGACAGAGGTTTGCTCTGATTGGAGGAAAACAGAAGCATTGCTTCTTTTCCCACCTTGGAATTTGAACAGAGCTTTGCTCTGATTGGGGTAAACAATCAGCTTCCTTGACCTTCACTTGATAATAACCTGAACGAAGATCTAATTTAGAGAAAACACAAGATCCACTTAGCTGATCGAATAAATCATCGATGCGCGGGAGTGGATACTTGTTCTTTATAGTGACTTCGTTCAAGGCTCTGTAATCGATGCACATTCTGTATGAACCTTCCTTCTTTTTCACAAGTAATACAGGTGATCCCCAACTTGAAGTGTTGGGACGAATCCATCCTTTCGCCAGTAACTCGTCCAACTGTGTTCGGACTTCCTTCAAACCTTCCGGACTTAAACGATAGGGTGCTTTGATCACCGGTTGTGCTCCTGGTACTAAATCAATACTGAATTCAAGAGCTCGATCGGGAGGCAAACCCGATATATCGTCAGGAAATACATCGTCGAACTCTCGAACCACATCTGGTCTTGATTCTTTCTCCGCTTGAGCTGCTGCAACTACTGCTTCTCTTGGCTTCGCTTTGTAGGTACTTGGCTCCAGTGTACAGTCTCCGCTTTTGAAATAGAAGACCGGATGGTCTGGGATCTCGAATACTACCCTCCTTTGACGACAGTCTATAGTAGCATAAAAAGTTCCAAGCCAATCCATTCCTAGAACCACATCGAAGTTCGGTATGTCCAGCACTTTGAAGTCAGCATAAAACTCTCGACTGCAGATGATGACTGGACACAAGTTGTATCCCATAGTTGCCTTTAGAATGTCATTTCCTGAACTGACATTCCAGCTGGAAACAAGCAGTGAGACTGGAATCGCATGGGTTCGGGCAAACCGTTGCGACATAAAGCAATGTGATGCTCCAGTATCAAACAGTGCAAGTGCAGGGATTGAGGATACTAAGATTGTACCTAAGGTATGCAGGATTTGTTTTAGATATAGGAAATATGTAACTAAGTAGCAGGATTGAAAAACAAAGTTTGAAAAGAAAAGTTTGCCAGTGATGACTTGGCCAGTGGCCTCAGCTTCTTCCACAGACATCGTGAAAGCCTGACGCCTTGGTACATTCCTCCTGGCCTGAGGAGCATTCCTCGAAACGTTCTTTTGAGCTTGATGGAACTGACGAGGAGGTGGTGCAGCTTGTGGTCCTCTGGGTGGTGCAGGGAGTGCAGGTCTGGGAGCAGGTGCCTGAAGAGCTGGTCGCTGCGGATAAATAATTGCTGGCCTGGGTGCAGCAACTGGGTTCTGTCTTTGGGGACAAGACCCAATATCGTGAGTAGCTGAGCCGCAGACTAAGCAAAGGCGGTTGGCTCGACGGCAGTCCTTCATCATATGTCCAGTTCACTTGTAGTAGGTGCAAAAGGCTGGGCTGGGACGATGAATTGGTACTCCGGGTCGCCTTGGCACGAAAGGTGGTCTGGATGAGGCTCCACCTGCTATCTGGTTGGTAGGGCGTTTGACTCCTGCAGACTGAGGTCTGCTCCTTGCTTTTATCACTGCCTTATAACTGCGGGCGGCTTCCAGAGCATCCTCATGAGTCAGAAATTTTCCCGTGGCTAGAGCAGCCTGAATCTCCGTGTCCAGTCCTTGTTGAAAGCGACGGGCTCTGATCTCGTCCGTCGGTATCAAGTGTGCCGCGAATCTGTTTAGAGATTGTGTTAGCTGTGTAGTATGTGATATTTAAAAATTGAACTATTGTGACATATCTTACCGGCTTAACATGGTGAATTCAGCGTCGTATTCATCTACTGATTTGTCCCGCATTGAACCCTGTTGCAGATGAATGAACTGTTGCTCCATAGCAAACTTGGCAGTCACCGGGAAGTATTTCGTGTCGAACTTCTCGTGAAAAGTCTTCCATTCAATAGGCTGTACTAGACTGCTTTCTTCCGCCTTCCACCAGTTGCGAGCATTATCCGTGAGCTGTAGTTTTGCCACACGGACCCAAGCGATGTCTAGCACTTGAGCTACTGCCAGATCGTCTTCGATGCTTTGTGCCCATTCTTCAGCTTCAAGAGGGCTTCCTTTACCAGAGAACTGCTTGGGGTGCAAAGCCCTGAATTGCTTTACCCCTGGTGCGTCGATTTCAGGACGGTTCAGGAGTTGTTGTTGTCCCTCAAGAAGGCTGCGAATTGCCTCAAGTAGCACTGTTTGCTCGGTGGATGGTGCAGGAACAGCTGGTGCGAGAGGTAGTGCTGAAGGTGTGTTGTTGACATTGGTGCTGGTGTTGTTCGGGGAATCCATAACCTTGAAGAAAAATTTGGGTTAGGACAGATTCAAATACATGAAATGATAAGATTCAAGAAATAGAAATTTGTAAGATTCAAGAAACATGAATTGTAAAGAATATTTTAGTTGCAGGTTCTTGTGTTATATTGCTTAGGTTGTTCACGCAGACCAGAACTGCATGATAAGGATTCATACAGGTCGGACCTGCATGGGCCACCAACAAAACCTGTCACGCCCCGTTTCCCGGTGTACGGCGAAGGGGACGCGACGAGGTCCGCTACGTATATATTTAGAAGTACATACGTTAAGCGTATCTAAGCAATATAAAATTAAATCACAAGAGACAAGAGATATAAAAATAATAGCAACTTTATTAATAACATTCTTTTGTACAATGCATGAAAAGTAAACACAACTGAAATGAAAAGCGATGCCTAAACAATGGCATAACAGGAAATGAAAAATACTGAATAGAATAAGGTATCTAGAGCTCGGGGTCTTCGTGAAACTGATCCAAGTCTTCACCGGTGGGCTCGATCTCTGCTGAGTCCAAAGCACCTGACGACATTTTAAGAAGAAAGAAATAAAATGTCGTCAGCGAACAGGTCGCTCGGTAAGTCCCAAAGATAAAGAAGAATTAGAAAAGAAAGAATAAGAGGTATTTTCTAAAGAGATTGTAAAATATTGTAGAATATTGTGTTAACGATGTTGTTTGTAGCTTGGTACAGAAGGATGCCAGTGTATACGAGAGGGGTCTCTATATGCTAGAGACCAGGGCAAACGGAATGTACAAGGAACCGTTAAGCCACGGTACAACAGCAACGGAATATAGGTTAGGTGTCTTAATCTGACCACCTCGTGCCACCTTTAACACCTTCCGTACCAATGTACCCCTTTAAACCCCGTAGTGTTTTGATTGTATTGTGTTATATTGTATTGTGTAAGTTGGATAACTGACCAAAACCATGATATCAGTAAATGGATTGTAACTGCATAAATAGGTAAATGGAATAACGGGATAATGGATGTATAGCCATGGTTTGATTCAGTCAAGTTGAATAGATTGTTAACTGGATTCTGGGATTCATGTGTTCATTTTGAGTTGGAATATTAAAGAATATAGATTGACTTGAATCATGTTCAAGTCAGAAATAATCAGACTCAAACCCGAGTCAGACTAAAAGAAATGTAAGTCGAAGTTCTATATTTGTTAGGGTCATTATTGTAATTTATAAAACTTGAGGGGGGTTTATGTAAAAATACTTTTGTATAGTTTTCAAGATACACCTCAAGTATTTATTATTCGTCTTTATTGTTATAATGAGTGTGATTTTATTTTATGATATTTCTAGTGAAAATATCCTAATTACATAAATAAAGGTATTAATTTGTAATATTGATTTATTTGAAATTCATGGTATTTTAATATAACTTTTAATCTTGTAATTTTTAGGAAAAGGTGGAAACTTTATTTTATAATAAAATAGGTGTTTAAATGATAAATATACATATGTTTATACAAGAATAATTTTTAATAAATATTTTATTTCCCAAAAATCTCATTTTTCTTAAATGTCGTATTTTAAACCTTTCGAAAACGAATGCTCCTTGCGGAGGTCTGAATCTCGCACTACTAAGCCCGAGGGTGCACGATAAACCGTACTATCCCTAACGAGTTCCCCAAAGATGGGTTGTAGTGGCGCTTTGCAAAGATTTAATAAATATTAATCATTTAGAAAACGGTTTTATAAAGATAAGGTATTTATTTGAACAAGGGGTGTAAATTTCCGTATTTTAGATTCTAGGGTTTCCTAAGCCAACTAACCTATTTCTAAAGGGTCTAAACGACAAGTCATTAGAAGCCTCAAATCGCCTCTTCACCGCCAATTGCGGCCAGGTAAGTGCCAGGTAAGTGGGAGGCTCTCCACTACAAGTAGTGGCCCTAATTAAGTAACCACTTGCCTTAGACACACTTGCCTAGACACCACAAAGTCAGGTTTAGATAAACGATCGATGTCCATAACTTATCGTATTTCCTATTAAAAGATATTGCATTAAAATTGTATACAACTTAGAACTTTTAGAAAAGGTTTATAAAGAAAATGGTATTTTAATGTAAAATCTTGTTTTATCGTATTCTAAGTTTTCAAGGTAGCGTGTTATGATTACATATGAGTGTGTGTGGAGGTAGGTCATTACCTCATGATCTACTTTAAGGTATAGTAATGTTAAAAGGGTTAAATGTGAAAACTAAATATTATGGTATTTAAGTGAAAGAATACGATATATTGCAAAAGCTATCATTTCATGTGTGAAAACTTGTTCAAATTAATTTTTAAGTGATAAGTAGTTAACATGAAGATATTTAAGCATTATGGAATTAGTGATAAGTGAGATTTGATAGAAAATCGAATCGGAAATCGGGTTGTTCCGATTTCCGTCGGGTTTGTAAAGTCGTATTTTAATGAAAGAAAAGAAAGGTAGAAAAGAGAAACTTACGGGTTTGGACAACGCTAGAGGGTAAGAGAGAGGTAGAGGGTTTTCCGGTGCGTCGAAACGTCGTTGAGAGGTCCTAGCACGATCGTCGGAATTTCGCCGTCGATTTCGTCAGCGCTTCGTCTTTCGCTCGTTTTCTAACGTACCAAGTTCTCTTGAAATTTTTAGAGAGTGGACTTAGGAATGTAGGGTGAGAAGGTAGAGGGTATGGGGGTTTATATAGGGTTAGGCTAGGGTTAGGGTTTTTAATAAAAAATTATATAAAAATTATATAAAATTCATTAAAATTCATTAAACCTATGAGTAAAAGAGATTTATTGGCCAAATTAAAACTGATCCAGGTATAATAAGTGTGCATGAGGGTTGACCAAGTCAAGGAGCATCTTTTCTCTGTTGGTGACTCGGCCGTCCGGCCAAGTCCGGCCGGCGGCGGACCGAGTCGGCCGAGTCTCCGGCCGGCGGCGCCGAGTCGGGCCGAGTCAGGCCACCAGAGGCCGGGGAAACTTCGGGGGTACAATTTGGTATATTTAATTTTTATTGTCTAGTACATATTTTGTGAGTTATGGCCTTTTGAATGTTGACTTCTAAAAAAAATTAAAACAAAATAAATACAAAAATAATGTGGGGCATGGGATTTGAACTCTAGTGGCTTGGTTCAGCAGTGCAAGGTGTTACCAATGAGCTACAAGCTCCTTCTTGTAATTATGGAGTGAAATAAATACTTAAAGAGATATCAGCCGCAATAAATACTCTAAGTATACATTGAATTTAAATCAATTCTTTGTACTTTAAAAATGGAGTTGTTACAAGTTCCAAGCTAGATACCGTGGCAAACTAGACGATAAAGGCTGAATACATCGCTACCAAAGATGCTACCAAAGAGAAAGTCTGGGTGTATATTAGTTCATTAGATGAACTTGGTTCCTACCATTGTGTGACAAGGGAGTTGTGGCTTATGCCTAGGAACCCCTGTCCCATCAGTGACCCAGACATATTCTAAGACAGTATCACCTGATTATGGAGATGGTTGATCTCCAGGGAGATCGAGGTTAGAAGAGTAAACTCAGAGGACAACACGGCGGATCCACACACAAAGGCATTTTCCTAAGAGAGACTTTTATGGGATGGTTGAGTATGAGATACTACAACCACCGCTATATCACGGTACTTGAGCAAGTAGGAGATTGTTAGTTATATGTATGCCCTAGAGGCCATTACTGTACATGAGATGTACATTGTAGTGGATGCTTGGACATATATAGGGAGGACTTTCTTGCTTGACATGATAGTATGCTATCTGGTTACTCTTTATCTTAACATGTACACTGATTGTCTCTCTGTTACATGTTGGTAAAGCCCTTAGAATGCGTACTTGACTACCTAGATTATGATGGAGATCATACTAGTGGGACTAAGGTAGTCTATGAGTATATCATTTAATGTCCCTATTCATGGGTGTATCGAGATGGGGCATCGATATACCAGAGTAGACTAGCGTATAGCTTCTCGACCCATGTAGATGGGCGATGGATGATCCCATATCCATTGGTGTTTGACATCAGAGATGATATACGGGTGCTCATTGGAGATTGGGTACACTGGACGGACTCGCCGAGAACTCCCAGATGGTATTATACCTCACGTCAGATGGCAGTTCTCTGGTGACACTAGTACAGGTTAGTTTGTCGACCCGAGATCGTCATAGAGTCTTGTGTGATTCCCACTGTGCTTTGATTTCCACCTTACCACGTTCATGAGAATGTGCAAAACGTTGGTTTTTGGGTACAGTCCCGAATCACATGGAGGCAATGAGCGATAGGAGGGGATTCGTCTCTTCCGGTATTGGGGGTTGATATTGCGTTGTGCTCGATTGGCTATAACAGGAATTCCCTGGCCAGAGCTGCTTCAGAGATTTATTGGTAAGTGTTACCAGTAGTTTCTCGACCCGTTATAAGCCTCATATCGGCACGACTTATCGAGTTACTGGGGTCTGACGTTTACCACCCCTAGACGAGATATGCGACATATCAGACGAAACGACCGGACTGTACGGTAGTGTTACTGATTGGATTCGTAGGAGTATGAGCAGGCTTGCTTGTTGATCTTCTGATCGCTCAATATCCGGTCGGCCGTTACGTTTAGCAGACCGCTTGCGGCTTGTGGGTGTTTGATATGATCATCACCTACTGCCGGCGTATTAACGAGTCTTTAGAGTCCTACACATAGGTTTTCTGGTTCATGCGAAACAGAGTAGGAGCACATATGTGATATGTGCGGGACCGAGATTGATTATGTAATACCGCATTCTATTCTCGCGATTTATGATATCGGTCGGTTATATGAGATATAGCCGGATTTTCGGATCAAGTGTTGATTCGATAAGTTGTTGCATTTGATATTAGTCGGTTATATGAGATATAACCGGATTATTAAATCTAGTGTTGATTTAATAATTTAATGTATAATTTTATATTAGATATACTAGATTACATTAACTAATATTAGCTCACTTATGATTTCTTTTCTCACTTGTGTGCATTAGTGTATATGTGATATATATTAATGTACAACTTTTGTGTCATGCTAGATGCCACATGTGACATGGGTGTATGAGAGTTACACCATACTAATTATAATGTAAGGTTTTTATTTATCTAAAGCAAACCAAATTAGTGGAAATTAATCACATAGTTCAAGCTTGTAGAAACTTGTGAAGACTAAGTCCACTCATTTGTTTTACTTATAGATATTTATTAACCTAACCATCATTAACTAGTCATGGTTTATTCTCTACATGGGGTAGTGCATGACACTAACTGACCCATGGTTGTTATTCTCACCTCATGAGTTCATTCTCTCATCTCTTCACTTGAGCTTTTTCTTTCTCATGATTAGAGTCTCTTTGCATGAAATCCTAATCATATTCTCTTCTCTTTTCGATTATCGGATCTTTTCGATTTTTAGATCTAAAATTAGAGTCTCTTTGCATTTTTAAATACTTCGATTTCGATTTGATGAAATCCTAATCATATTCTCTTCTCTTTTCGGAACCCTAAGATTGAGCATCATTCCTTATTAAAATCTGAATATAACAGCTAAAGAAAAGTATTTGAGTTTTGTTAAACAAGGACATAATGAAACATCGTGCTCCAATTTAATGGTTTTCATCGTGGTGGGATTTACTATCCTAATTGAATGATAAATACCTTATCAATTTGATTTGATAAGTTTTATTATGCATAAGGAATGATTAAAGAGAGAAACATAGAGTAAAAAGATCATGAAATTAAGAAAAGCTGCATTATTGAAGTACTTTGGTTAGGTTTATAATGGATTTTGATATAACGAAGGTTGAAGATAAGGGTGTTTTAAAAATATTGGTGTATTACCATAAAAAAATTCAGCTGGATTTTTGGGTATAAACGAAATTAAATATAAGCTATTGGACGTTTTTGTATTTATGGAAGTTTATGGTTTAAAATAAGAGTGTGATAAGAAATGGGTTTAAAAGCACCCAAAATAAAAAGAAAAAGGGAAAATGTAGAAGAAAATGTGAGTTGTGCATGTGCTGTTTGATTTTCGTCAAATACAATTTCTATGAATTTTTTTAGATTCGAGCGTCATATGAACCAGATAACAACATTGCTTGCCATCGAAATTTGTGTTGGGCATAATAATATCACTAGCATTTGGGTTAATTGTCAAAACAAAACCCGGCCCGCTGCAAACTTGGTAATCAAACCGTGGGCCTTTTGCTCTTATTAAAAAGCCCTAGAGCCCAATTAAAACCCTTTTTTATAGAGTTGTATGTAATATCTGAGCAGTTGGACGGAAAAAGGCCTAAAAGAAATACAGCTCAATGTTTTTCATAAAGATTTTGAATAGTAGGTCGTCCTTCCCAACATTTTCAAAAATATCAATAGTTTATAGACAACTCCCGAGCGGGCACGGGACTTTTTGAAAGGAAAATTGTATTGCTAATAATAACATCACTAATATTTTGCCTATATATTAAATTTATGGCTAAAATAATAACCAAAGGTGCAAGGTGAAATTTCTGTCCCAAAAAAAAAGAGCCCTTTCATTATTTATTTGATGGTATGGTTTCAGGTGATTGAAAATTAAAGCATATGCTTGATCTTATAATAGCAGGGTTTCAGTTGGTATAAAAACTTACTTTCAAGATTTAATACAATTTTAAAGGCGTTCATATAAATATGCAAATTTTATTGAATAAATTACTTACCGCCCATATCTACTGTGTATCATCTACTGTATCTAGTGTGTATCATCTACTGTGTATCGTTTATTCCATTCCTTAACATCTGTAAACAAGCAATTGCAGAAACGGTTTGCCGCAAAATAAACATGAAAGTATAAACGAAGGTAGCGAAGTGCTAACGGAAAAATACGTTAGGATAACAGGTATTAAAGCATAAAAGTGATGAAACATAGAGAGATTAAGCTATTTACTCAATTTTATTACTAAAGTTTAAATCTTCACAAATAGCTACCAAAACATTTCTGCAAAATTTCCATACCGCCCATTACAAATTTACACCCACCATTTTACACAAAAACATTTCAAACCAAAATCTGCCTAAAACAATTATGCCAAAAAAATTCACAGTAATCTTGTTTATTCAGTTTCCTGAGACTGCATCATAAGTACCATACCCAGCAAAAACCACTCCAACAATAAGTATACAATAATCCAGAACCCTCTCCCAAAGCTTCAAATCCGAGCCCAAGAGAGTGAGATGAAACGATGCGGGCAACACAAAGGAGAGCATCGCGCAAACAGTGCTCCCGACGAGAGAGATGAACGCTCCAAAGCCTGGGATGAATGAAGCTAGAATGGCCATCACTGTCACCATTAGAATACGGATTCCATTGAGGCCGAACATTTCTGCACCGTCGATGTTGTTGCAGAGCTTCTGGAACCAGTTGCTTGATTTTAGCTTCGCTTCGGTGATGTCGTGGATCGGGTGCATCATGATCGGGAATGTGAATGCTAGAGCGATGCACAACCCAATCTGTAACGGAAAAAAAAACAATATAAGCTATAAGTAGAAGTTCCTCATCTTCATTGCTTTATAAATGCGTAACAAGCATAATCTTTTCTCTTTTATGCCACAAGCTCAACGACTGCATCCTCACTCGCTATGAGATGCTTCTTGAATCCTGAAGGAACTCATAATTCACATAATTTAGTTTCGGTACAGCTCCATAGTTAATGTACCTAAAGCGACCCCCTTGATTACTGAATAATAGGCGGTCTTTGTTTTTGTTGTCTTTCTGAGAACCTTTTCTGGTGATCTTTTTCTCATTGCATTAGAATTGATAAATTTAATAAACATTACTTCAAAAAATAAATAAACAAATTGGGTACACTGAAATACCCACAAATATTGTTGTTTTTCACTAAAATACCCTAAACGGTCTTAATTAAACTAAAATACCTTAGAATAATTATGTAACACGCAACTACCCTCATGGTGTTGACATAGAATTGTGTTTTACCATTTTGTCATTTGCCACGTCAAATATAACTTTTCATGAGGTGGGAATGCGATTTGAGGTGAGATTGAGGACGTTCGACTTTGGTGAAAACAACTGTATCGAGGAGTTTGGAGAAGAAATGTGAGGCAATAGAGAACAGAAAGACAGACAAGGTGGTGGTGGTGGTTCAGAAGAGGCGGAAAGATGAAGCGAAAACATTGAGATGTGGAGGAGAAAGATGGGTTGGAGGAAAGGAAGGGGGCGAGAAGGAGAGGGAAGCAGGCAATGGGATGATAGAGGGGCGGAATATGAAGAAAAGAAATGTGTTGCCAAATCATTACTTTGCTAAGGGTATTTTGGTCCCAAAAAAGCCAGATCATAAAAAAATTAACTGTTTGGACGGATTTCAAGCGGGGGGGGGGGGGGTATTTTAATGAAAAAATCAATGGCAGATTAAGTTATTTTACTGTAATTAAAATTGTTTAAGATATTGTAGTGAAAAGTGAAAGTTGAAGGTATTTTTGTGTAATTTACCCGAATAAATTTAATAAAGGGTTCCTCTTATCATATCAATATATCATGGGCTTTATTCTTGATATATTTCAATTACAAAAGAGATGATATCTTTCAATTACAAAAGAGAGATGTAGTGCCTACAAGAGCACAATCTCAAGATCTGATGCAATTAAAATCTGAAACGAAATATGATTTCAAGTTAAAAGTACATGTAAAGTTTATAACCAAATAGTAGCAGTAACAGGAATCATCAATCATTTAGATTAATTAACAAGGAGATCAATTTGCACGCTCAAGGTTACAATAGGCGACCTTTGCAGACACTAAGCTGCTTGGCATTTTCTGCAGGGTTATGGTGGAAATATCGAAATGAACGAAGACTTCAAATGGGACCAAGCTGCAGATGTGCACCAAATTGCAAGGGGAGAGATTATTTGTCGAGGAAAGAATGATACTTGATGATGCAATAACAAAAGGAGATCCATTGCGAGCCCAAGTGTTGAAACCAGTGGGTGGGAGCGGCGATTATAATACTGTATAGCTTAGTAGTTTTTAGTTTACTTCTAAGTGTGTGTAAAATAAATGAGGTAAGTGTTATCACCAGTTTGGGGATATGAATGCTTGTAGAACGGGGGAAATTTTAGATCAATTAACATTTCATTATTAAAAATTTTCTTTCTATTAACCGGTCTCAGTTTTTGTACTGAATATTCCACAAACTCCAACTAGGCTTGCAAACCCACAAGCCATTATTGCTAGGTATCACACACATACATCCTAACCAAATATAGCATGGATCCAGGTAGTGACACGAGATACAATATGAGTTGGAGGGGCTATTGTTGAAGTAATCCAAAAGTCTAGAATGCAGTTCGTTGTGATAAGATATTACTTATTTTATGTGCATCGAGAATATACTAAGTGAAAAGTATTATTTAGCAAAGGCAAACTAAGAATACAAATAATTCTCTTTGTTGAAATGCAAATCCTATATTCATTCCCCTCCTGACTTTTCGCTGGTCTAAAAGCTTTAGAGAATAATAACTAGCCGTTCTATTTATAAAAAAACAATACATTCCTAAATAATCATTGGAATTTATCTTCTAAAAATGAGGGGAGACTACCTAAAGGCATCTAATTTATAAATTGAATTCTAAAACTTATTGTTGATGCATATATTATTAGTAACTTAGTCATTGATACATATTTTATATGTCTAGAATACAATATAAATTCTACAATGTATCAAAAGTTCAAAGTATTAAGTATCGAAGTATCAAGTATGCAAAGTACCAGTGCAACCTAGCATCATAGAGCTTTTAAGTTACAATTTGGTAGTTACTTACCTATACAATATTAAAGTTCTTAAAATTATCAGTATGACTTTTTTTCCAGGTAGACTCCCTTTAAATGCATGTTTTTCTGTTTATATTTATCAAGTACATATCATTCTATTGTGAAGCAGAACATATCAAAT
Source organism: Agapanthus africanus (assembly GCA_030015575.1). Taxonomy (NCBI): domain Eukaryota; kingdom Viridiplantae; phylum Streptophyta; class Magnoliopsida; order Asparagales; family Amaryllidaceae; genus Agapanthus; species Agapanthus africanus. The sequence continues at coordinate 556,713,318 of JASDDO010000014.1, forward strand.
ACACGAGGAAAAAATGATGACAACTGACCTTGACCGCTGTAGCTGGCCAATTGTTGGGGAGGTTGAGCGTAATAATATCCTTAGTCTCATCACCATATGCCAAATACCCGAAAATTCCGAAAAAAACATAAGCAAGCGTGATTGCGAAAAATGCCCACGACAGCACTCGGCGAAACTTTCCCCGCTCAGCCATCGATGCCTCCAAAGGCAAAGTCATGCTAAACCCTTCGAAACAAAAGACTGACATTCCAGCAGCAAAAGGCAAGCCCAGAACACCGTTAAAGGCTACTCTTGTCTCCGAAAAGCTCTTAAACAATTTAAAATCCTCTTTGACAACAATAGCCATGGCGAGGACATTGCAAACGTCGGCAAAAGCACTGAAAGGAGCAAGGGAAGAGAGAGAGCGGATAAACGAGAGGGCGACTTCAAGGGGGAGAAGAAGCAAGAAGATGAATATATAGGGAGGGATGACATTGTGGTTGGTTTCGCTTGAGGGGAAGATAGAAGAGAGGTTTTGGCCAATAAATATTAGATAAGCTATTGCACCACCGGCTTGTGATAAGACAACGAGGAGTTCGGTAATGTAGCGGCCTATTGTACCAAAGGCTTTTGCGCCTAAATCTCCGTATGTATGGATATGGATTAATTCTTCTGTGTCGTCGTCTTCTAACCTATCTCTGCATTGGACCTGAGAATAGAGAAGAAAATTAAAAAAAATTATTATAAAAACGTTTTGAGAGCTTCAGTGCATGCAATTTCCAAATGTTTTTTAACTTCCGATTTGTATAGAATGGTTATTTTTAGGCATCCAGTTCTTGGCTAATCTTTGGAAGACCATTATCAATGACTTCGGTTTCAATTAATGACAAACTACTTAAAATTTGTTGCACTCCATGATTCTAATTCAGTTTCTTCAAAATTAGGAAGAGCGGTACACCTATATTCTTTAGGTTTCTTTTTTTCCCCATGTCTGGACACAGAAAATGTTAAAACTTTCAATATGAAATGGATAGGTCTTGTGTTGTTACATCATGCTAACAAAATTTAAGGTAAATGCAAAATTTACACCTTGCTTAATTGAATACCAAAAATTATATAAGAAGGTCCATTACGAAGTCAGCATCATTCACCGCAATTTGATAAGGAAGTTTAGCTATATAGGAAATGAGTTATATGGTCAAGAGAATGTTCTCGGGAAACATTTCCTTAGAATGGCTTGATAAATCAATAGCGATTATTTTTCCAGATAATCGACACCGCTCATCTTATTCCTTACAGCCTAATGCATTGATACACAAACTTTTATGTGCTTTGGATATTTTTGCTTGTTAATCAAAAAATATAAAATGTTATATAGTCGAAAAACCGTTAATTTTGCAATCATCCAATACAAGGTCAAAAAGAATCGAAAACGCTTGAATTGGTGTATACATCCATTGTGTAATGTAGATCAAGATGAACCGCGTCGATTATCTAAAAAATGGTTGATATTATTTTTAACCGAGACATTCTCGGACAATCTCGGGAGGTTGATATAATTTAATTGAGACATTCTCAAAAAACCTCGGGTGATAAGATTCTCGGGGCCATTTTTCTCATAGAAAAATTCACCAAAAAAATAAAAAGAAATATCTTTTATTAGAATATAACCCTCAACTCCAAGCTCGTGCAGTGAAAGGGACATTGATCAGATTGGAGTTTGGATACGAAGTTAGGATAACCATGGTTTAATTTAAAGCGGAGGCAGGCCGCATGCAAACTATGGTTTGCAAGCCACAAACTCCAAAAATGGATTTTAGTATATACTTTAATCAGGTTGGAGTTTATATAACTGCGGTCTAAGGCTAAGGCTGAAAAGTTGCGGTTATCTCAAACTCCAAAATGGTTGTCAAACGAGGCAAAGTTAGCATTTTGGGGTTTAGTTTTGCTAACTTTATGAAAGCTCAGTTTACAAAGCTTAACTCCATTCCCAAGCAGGTCCTAAAAAGCAAACATTAAGATAGTTTGGTACAAGATCAACAGTAAGGTACAAGTTTATCGAATTTAAAATTTTCCAAATCCTTCAGGAAAAAAAAACACAAGCATGCAAGCAAGCACGCACAAAGAATTAAGGAATAAAAATGTCTTTGGGATTCCATAAATTAATCAAGCAATTGATTAGGAGGAAAAAAAGAGAAGGGATGACTGATGAAACTAACGAGGAGAAGCATGCAGTAGCAGATGGAGGATCCGGCGAAGGAGACCCCAAGCGATCCCGCAGCCCAACCCGCGATCCTGAACGCGTAGGGCAGGCCCAGCACGCCGGTGCCGATGATCGACACCACCACGTTCCCCAACGTCTGCCCCCACGTCGCGTCTCCACCGTTCCCATCCCCATTCCTTCTTCCTCTTCCTCTTCCTCTTCCTCTTCGTCGAGAGTGAGGTGGTGATGAATCTAGCAATCGCGCCGCCGCTGATGGAGCTCTGCTCTCCATTCCTTTTTTGGGTTTTTTGAAAAAAAAATTAGTATTTAAAAGCCCTTTTTATCACATCGAAATCTTATCTCTTTATCATTCGCTCTCAATTTGTCGATTCACCGCCCTTCTTACGTGAGCTTGAGTCAGAATCAATCATCTTGTTGGTAGAAAGATCCAAAATCCTAACATGGTCATGTTTTTGGGCCTGTTTGGATATGCTGTTAACTAAAGTTTATTTTTAAGCGGGGTAGAAAGATGCAAACTGTGGTTTGCAAACCTCAAACTTCAAAATTGGAGTTTATAAAACTTTGATCAGATTGGAGTTGAGATAACTACAGTTATCTCAACATTTGGGTTATGATAATTACAGTTATCCAAACTCCAAAATGATAGCCATACAAGCCTACGTTAGGATTTTGGAGTTTGGCTTCGCTGACTTTATAAACACATAGTTTAGAAAAGTTGACTCCACTCCCAAACAAGGCCTTAGCCGGAAGGTTCAGGATCTACTAGTAACAACCACATTAAACTTTGATCTCTGTATGCCCATTTTTAAAATCAAAACCATGGCTTGACAATCAGAATCAGAAACATTCTGAAAAATGTAGGATTTGGTGGAAAACAGAAGGCCCATAAGTACTTGCGGCGTTTTGGTATGCGACGCTATGAGGGATGGTTAGGTTTGTCCTAGAAGGAAAATTATGATCCTCCGTAACTCTAATGATTTACCAACTCTCAAGTCCTTTCGTTGTGAAAATGTTGAGACTTACATATCCCAAAAGGAGATGAATATGGGGATTTCCCACTTGGGTTATATATATATATATAGAGAGAGAGGGTAATGATCCAGTGAAACGTTTTCTTATATGAGACAAATGAGACGCACTCTATAACACTTTTATCTCCCGTGTATTTCACCAATCCAAACCGTTCACCGTAATCTACACGGCACACATACCCTACGTATTAATTTTCATGAGATTCATACACCTCTAGCACATGCGGTCAAGTGAACGAAAAATTAACGTCTTTCGGCAATCTGAAAAATGATATCACTTGATCGTGCGTGCTAGAAATGTAGAAATCTCATGAAAATTGATACATAGGGTATGCGTGACATGCAGATCACGGTGAACGGTCTAGATCGGTGAAATACAGGGGGATGGGGTGTTATAGAATACGTCTTATTTGTCTCACATAAGAAAGCGTCTCACTGGATTATTATATATATATATATATATATTAATGGAGGAAAGAGGCCATAGGAGGGGATTTCCTCCTATGGCGTGGAAAAAATACAACCTCTACCATTTTTTCCGACGATCGGCACCCATCATCATCATCGTTATCATCTAAGATGTGCGTACACCAAATTTTATGTGAATCCACAACTTTTTCACCGTTGATTTAGCAATGTAAAAAGTTCTATTGTCGGTAAACCGTTAATTTTGAACCCGCTAAATCAACGGTGAAAAAGTTGTAGAATCACATGAAATTTGGTGTACCCACGTCTTAGATGATAACGATGAAGATGATGTGGGACGATCGTCGAAAAAAATGGTGGAGGTTGTATTTTTTCCACGCCATGGGAGGAAATTTCCTCCTATGGCCTTATATATATATATATATATATATATATATAGAGAATAATGGAGGAAAGAGGCCATAGGAGGGAATTTCCTCCTATGGCGTCGAAAAAATATGTCCCCCGTCATGTTTTCCGACGATCGGAACCCATCATCTTCATCGTTATCATCTAAGATGTGGGTACGCCAAATTTCATGTGATTCTACAATTTTTTCACCGTTGATTTAGCAATGTAAAAAGTTCTATTGTCGGTAAACCATTAATTTTGAACCCACTAATTCAACGGTGAAAAGGTTGTAGAATCACATGAAATTTGGCATACCCACATCTTAGATGATAAAGATGAACATGATGAGCTCCGATCGTCGGAAAACACGACGGAGCTTGTATTTTTTCGACGCCATAGGAGGAAATTCCCTCCTATGGCCTCTTTTCTCCATTATTCTCATATATATATATATATGCCCTAGGAGGATTTTTGCGTTAGGTGGCGGCAAAAAGTACGCCCTCCGCCATTTTATTCGACGATCGGCACTTTCCAACTTGATATCCATTCTCTAATTTAACGATACACCAAATTTCATATGATTACATCATTTCACCGTTGATTTAGTGGGTGCAAAATTAACTGTTTACCAACAATAGAACATTATATAGGGATATGTGGTATGCATCACGGCCCATATGTGTAATCAACGGTAGATGCAGGAATTTCGATTAGCTGGGGAAAAATAAAACTAATGTTTTATTAAGAAACATTATGAACAAACTTTTAGGATACATTGCAAATTTTTATATTATAAAGGCACTTTGAAACCCACACCACAAAAATAAAACATAATTTAGTAAAGAATGTAAAATTTTTATATTATAAAGAAACTTTGAAACCCACGTCAAAAAATTAAATTTAGTAAGGAATTAAATTGTTTTTACATTATAATGACAATTTGAAGTCTAGGTCATTATAAAGACAATTCGAAGTCTACCTCATAAAGGTAAAGCATAAAATTAAATTTAATAAGCAGCGGAAATTTTTATTTATAAAGACACGTTGAAAGCCACACCACAAAAATAAAACATAAAATAAAATTTATCAAGTATTAAGGTTCACAGCATCTTCTCTATGGAAGAGAACTAACTTACCATCTAAGCTAAACTCCAGTATTTAATCATTTTAGCATATATATGTATAAGATGTATTCTAAAATATGAGTTTGTTTGCAATCAATATTAATCTTCTATATTTTTATAATAGTTTAGTGGGGACAGTTGCCCCGCTGGACACTACATTCATCCGACCTTGCATGCAATGTATGTGGCATAAAATGCTTATAACAAAAAAGCTAATACAGGGTCAGTAGTTAAGCTTCATTAATATTTATTAGTATGGACTCATTTGTTGGTCAAATTTTTTTTTTGGATAAAGGGCATTAGCCAGGTTCCCAAACACACCCAGGCATCCAGGATTCGATCCTGCGATGCACATTTAACAGAAAGGAAAGAAAGAAAGAAAAAGAGGAAGGCGCGGCTCAAACACGCAAACCTCACGCCTCACAACGCCATGTGTGCACCAGCTGTGCTACACCACCTCGGCCTCATTTGTTGGTCATTGGTTATAGTGATCAATCATATTTATTGTATATTTTTACGGTTATTTTTCCTATTGTTAGTTATTACTAAATAGTGTTATTTATAATTCAAGAACATATATGGGTTTATGTGGAAAAAGATTTTTTCATATGTTTCTTAACTTATAATTAATATAATTGGAAGTTAAATGGTTGTATATCTCATTTAAATAAATATCCATGAGTTTCTCAACCATTAAATAATTTATTTATAAATAAATTGTTGGAATATTCTCTCAAATAAAATAAATACTACTAATGATACATCTCTCAAACCCCCTTTTCCTTAACCCTAAAGAACGTGAAAGTTACTCACCCATTAAAATAAAAAAGAAAAATGGTTGAGAAATAAATTATAAAGCTAGTTTTTAAAATCCTTTACAAAAAGCAAGAAGTTTCTTTTGTCAGCATCATCGCTTCAAAATCAATGTGAAAGAAGGAGGAAGAAAATGAAATCCATAAAGAAAAACAATTCAAGAAGAACTCATTAAGGTTTTCGGATTGGGCTGTTTAATGGATGTATTAAAAATTATTTATCTTTAACCACTTGTTGAATTGATGCGAGGATAATAGCAAACAATGGGGATTAGGATTTAAAGGGATACTAGGGATTTCCTTCATTGACCAGACAAGTTGTGGGAACTTAGCTAAAGCCTTGAGATAATAGTAATTAATGGAAGGACAAGGGTTAATGAAGGAAATCCCAAGTACCCTTTTAAACCCTAATCCCCATTGTTTGCTATTATCCTCGCATCAATTCAACAAGTGGTTAAAGGTAAATAATTTTTAATACATCCTTTAAACAACCCAATCCGAAAACCATAATGAGTTGTTCTGACATTAATATTTTCAAATCTCTTTAGAATAAGAACAACCCATCAAAACCTTTTCAATTAACTCGTTTAAAACAAAATTAGTAATTTACCATCTCCCTGTGGACGACCCGTACTCACTATCGGCTAGCTATTTGCGACACCGTTATTGATTGCGGTATTTAGGACACTTTAAAACTCAAGTTTTTCACATCAATCAATTAGCTATCAAGATTTTTCAGTAAAACATCTTAACCTATTATTAACTATATGTTTCAAAAGATATTTTTTCGTTAAAGTACCCTCGAAGTTAGCACTTACGGTGCTTTACTGCTATTAAAAAAGCTCATGGTATTTTAGTGAAAATGCATGATAGTTAAGGATAATTTATTGCGGTTTATCCTTTTATTTTTGATGATATTATGCTTGATTCTCGCCCCTTTAATGCCCCACCCTGTTCTCAGACCTTTTCATCATAATTTCTCTAATAATTGTCGTATAATATTATTTATATTAATTTATTTACTGAGGTTATTGAAGAAAAAATAGATTAGGGCTTCAAAGCTTCGAAAATGATATTGTTTTTTCTCTATATTTTTAACTTTTTCTCATCAATTATAGCATTTTAGAATATGATTTTGATGGCAGAGGCAGTTGAAAAAATTACTAATATGGATTTACTATTGCAATTTGATTAACATGGAAAATCAAAACCCTATGACTCGTTGCTATCGATGCTTGAATATCTTAAAACTTCATTATAAATAGTCAACCTATTGAAAAAACTTATTTTATAAGTTTTTAAGATGCTTAGTTACATATTTAATTAGAAATACACTTCATTGAATTTGTTAGAAAATTGGAACTTCCACATATAATTTAATTTAGGGCTTTTTACTAAAATACCCCTTCATGCTTCGCTAATTACTAAAACATCTCCCATATTTCGTATTTATGTAAAAGACCACATACATATAATTTGCACTAAAACCCTCAACATGCCAAAAGAGATTTTTTTTTGCATCTTTCATTACTCCATTAGTGGGTTAACGCTCAAAATCGAGATAGGCTTTTAAAAAAAAACAACCCTTCTTCTCTTAAAATTCCTAACTTTTCCTCAAATTTGGCTTTAGAGTTAGGTTGCGATTAAATATCTCTCAAATTGATAATGAAACTTGCTCGTCTTTCTCAGCCTTCTCCATCAACGAGCTTGTCGAGTGTTGTTTTCCCATTAATTACAAGTTTCGAGTTAGTAGATAACCTCATACGAAAGGAGAACGATTCTTTATGTAATACCCAGTTCCGCTATAAATATCTTCCGTATTTTAAATAAACACTTTCACCAAAATTTTCTATTTCTAATTTTTACAATTATTATTTCCTAAATTTTCTAAACTTAATTTCAAATTTTAATTTTCTAACCTAAAATTTAAGCCTTGACTATTGAACCCAAACCCAACCCCCATCTCCGAGCCCGACCCATGATCCTATCCCTACCCAAACCCGAACCCGACCCGACCCGACCCGTTACACCCCCACCCGCTTCTTCTTCTTCTCGTTCTCCTTCTTTCCCGCCTCCTTACCCCGCTACCCGCTCCTCCTCACCCCACGTCCTCCCCTCCCTTATGCTAATCACGAAGCCCGCACCCACCTCCACGATGATGAAGCCACGATTCCAACAACTTCCGCGCGACCCGCTCCTGCAACGGCCTCGACGACGAATCCCGCTCCCCTCGACGTCGCCCACCTCTCGCGAGACCCCTTCGCCTACCTCGCAAGATCTATCTCCCCTCATTCTCATACACACTCTCTTTCCCTTCATTCTCACACTCTCTCCTTCCCTTCTCCCCTCTTGTTGCCCACTTCTTCCCCAAGCTCCCCAAATGAACCCACCACTACTTGACTACCCAAGCACCTAAACCCATCGACCGCAGCTTCTAACCCATGACGAACCTTCCACCTTCACGTCGTCGCCTCCACCCTCGACCCTACGCCTACAAAACCCCATCGCCGACGAGTCTCCTCTCCAACCCTTCTCCATCTCCCACTGCACCCGAGCTCCCCCATCGCTCTCCCTCGAACACCCATCGTCAACGACCCTGCTTCCACCGCCATCATCTCCACCTTCTTCCTCCTTCATTGCAACCACCCCCTTCATCTTCTTTCAACCCATCTCCTCAGCCCCTCACGCCACAGCCATTGTCGCACCACCGGAGCCGCCACCATCATCCCCTTCCTCTTCGAGCACCCCCACGAGCTTCACAGCACCCCCACAACCGCACTCCTTCATTGCTGCAACTCATCCTCTAGGCACCCGAGCTCTGCTACGACCGCTGTCGAGGCCACTTGCCGCTCTCGCCGTGCCGTTCACCACCCGAGGACCACGCTAGCCTTCTCTCTGCATCGTCGCCCAGCCACCAACACCCACTGCATCCCGAGCCCACCCGTCGCTGCCCTGTGCACATTTCCAGAACCACCGTGCCACGACTGCTCCGCCCCGTACCCAGACGTGTCGCGCCTCATACCCAGACGTGTCGCGCCTCATACCCACTCCCCGTGCCACGTCATGCCAGCCCCCGTGCCACACCGTTCCCGATCCAGTGCACGCGCCGTGCTGCTCCCGCACAACACACCGAATCAAGACCGTGCCCAGTGCCCTGTCGCTCCTGCGTCATCACCACGCCCACTACCGTATCACGCCCGCGTCGCCACTGCATCTAGTACCGAGTCACCGCGCATTGCGCACGCACCACGCACTACGCACCGTGTCCAGCATCCCGCCATCTCGTGTGTCGAGACAAACTCTGCATGTTCATCGCTTCCATATCTGTAACAACCGAGTTTAGTTATACCAATTTCTGTTGCCGTATTTGTTTGTTTGTGGTGTTTTATCCACTTATCGTGTTTGGGTGCGAATGGTAGCTACACTTTACATTACTTTCGACCCGACCCGCTAGCTTGAACTGGCTAATTCATATTCCTAAACTACTATGTCCTGTTAATTAGACGCGTGCATCTCATGTATCCTGCATTTTAACATTCACCTAGCATCGCCTATTTTTGGCATATAATAATTTAAGTCACGTAAAATAATTTAAAAGTACATAACATGGCCAGCATGATACCCTTAACCCTGTGGTAGCGTCCGTGCATCTTGTTTTCGTCCCGTTCAGTGAAACAAACGTGTTTGGATGGCTACGCGTACGTACGTGCGTCCGTTCTTGGGGGTATGCTTTTTCGTTACATAATCTTTCATTTTAAATTTTGGAACTTGCATAAAATTTTCGTATTTCAAATCCAAAATATTAGACCCGACCCGGGCGCGTTTTGGAATATTTTGTATCCCACAAAAATTCAAATTTTATTAATATTTTTATTTTTAACTTTACCTTTAAAATTTTGGTTAATCTTTTACAGTTTTCGTTAACAAATAAAATCTTTTTTTATTTTTAAAATCCTTTCTTAACCCCAGTCTCTCTCTCTCTCTCCCCTTCCCAACCAATCGAAATCCTTTCCCTTTAATTTACGCCGGCCCCACTCCCTCTTCTCTCTTTCTCTCTCCTACATAAAAATCCAAATTTCTCTCTCGTCACTGTTCCTCTCTCTCTCTCTCTCACTTCTCTCGATCTCCTCTCTCTCTCCTCTCGATTCTCTCTCTCTCTCTTCTGTATCTCTCCCCCCCTTTATATCATAATCTTTCTTCTTATTTTTTTTACCCACTAACCCTAGCCTCCTGCCTCCGCTGCCGTCGTCCCCTCGCCTACCTCGTCGCCGCCGTCGCCACCATCGCCTACTTCGTCACCGCCTCCTCGTCCTCATCGCATCCACCTCCATCTCTTTTCTCTCCAAGCCTGCACACATCCAGACCCAGGCCCGAGCACCTCCTGCACGCCATTGCACCGCCGGGGTTGATCGCCGCCGGTGATTCTCGTCCTCGTTCTCCTGGCTCCGTGCACCCCAGTAAGCCCCACACCTCTTCTTCCTTCTTCTTTCTTTCTTCTTCTTTTCTTTTCTTTTCTTCTCTGTTTTCTTTACGTGCACTGTCCTTTTGTAGTCCGTTCACCGGAGTTCCGTCGACGCCGTCGATCCCCTCACGACCCTCTTCGCCAACTACAGTGAGCTTCCTTCTCCTCCTTCCTCCTTCCCTTCTTCTCTTCTTCATTCCATTGTGCATTTCTTTCTTGATTTTATTCATTGTTGTTTTTGGTTGCCGGAATCCGGCCGTGCCGTCGACGACCCCGACGATCCAGCAAGGATATCTGACCTGTGTGATCCCATTGTACGTTGTGTGGACTCGTTCCGTGTACCGTGCGCGCGTCACGACTTGTTCCGCCGACGTGTGACGTTCCGTATACCCATTTCAGGATCCGTCGAGGCAAGTGAAACTTGCTACATGCTATTCATAATCTTTCTATACTTATTTGATTACAAATTAAACCTATAGATTTAATCCAATGTCTCATGTTACATTTTAACATTCGATGTCCATTTTATCATTTTAAATTCATAACTCGGAACATACCATGTTGCATTTTTTGATTTACTATACCTAGTACCCACATCCGTATTTAAATCATATAATAATTATTTACATGGCCCATAATACCTTTTTAAATAGTTTATAACCGTTCAAACACCTGTTTGCATCCATATCGTTTAATATACATGATATTGCATCCATAGATCACTTGAATATATAATATTACAATATTAACATTCCACACTTGATATATTGTAGTTTAATTAGTATTGGAACTTTAACTTTAACCCTAACTATAACTGTGCATCTATATGCCTTAATCTGTACCTGATTGCATATTACATTACAGTGCTCCATTTTAGTGTTCCATTAGTACTTCATGCTTGTTTTATATACCCATGCTTATGTTAGTTTGATTATGAGCACCTACATGACATTTTGTGCACCCTGACATGACTTGTTACACCCACTACTTGACACGACATGGTACCGTACACTTCTTAACATGACATGATACCTATATACTACCTGACTTGACCTGATGTACCATGGCTTTACCTGTTACCTGATCTTGTTACTAATGCCAACAGCTTTGACATGTTGTCTCTACGGACATTTCCCTGTTGTCTATCCAGACAAACCTTTACCTGTTGATCCTGTGTTAGCATTAGCTCCAGATTTAAATACCTGACTTGAACATATATAACTTGGGGGTATGGGGAAATCAATGATGAAACCTGACTTGTAACTCGACAGTTCGATACCTTTACTGATCGGTTTTAGAGGCTAGGCCAGCCTTGGGATGATACTGCTGACATCATCCATCGTTACCCACTACCCTTTTAGAGGCTAGGCCAGCCTTGGGTTGGTGCTGTTGACATCATTCATCGTTACCCTTTTTCCTTTTAGTGCCTAGCGGCATGTCTTGGTTTCAGCCCGAGAATCTTCACCGTGATCCCGGGCACGCACGGGATACTATTGAGTTACATCGATGATTCATCAAATTGATTTCAAAGACTTGAGAATAGTTAACCCAGTTGACCAGTTTAGATTACTCACTGCACACTACCCTTCACTGCCCTGATTTATATTGTTGTTACACCTGCTTTGCCATTTACGATCATACTTGCATGTTTTGCTACCATGTTTATATATTATTGCTTGATGTTATGACGCGCTGACGTCTGGGTTTTACATGGCCCAGATTCCTTACCTTTGCTGCAGTCCGAGCAGGAGTACTTCAGTCAGCAGGCTGAGCAGTGAGGACTCGTTAGTAGTTAGTTCTTTTATTTTCAGTATTTTCATTCCTGATGTGAGCCCGCATTATGGGACGTACTTTCCAGTTTATTCTTGTATTAGATCTTTTGCTTCCGCATTATTTTATTCTTGACTCGTTTAATTCTGGCTTATGGACATGTGTTAGATAGTTTATTATTGTTCTTGATATATCTACAGCCGTAATGTGACTGCGGATGGATATTTCCTACCTACAGGTAGCATGGTTGGCTATGTCACATGCCCATCTTAGCGTACTCTGGGAAGCGGGGCGTGACATGGTTCTTTTGGTATCAGAGCCATATGATATAGGTTAATCGGGTTTGATTCTTTTGTAGTTGGGTATTAGACCCAATACACGAATCAGAATACTCGTGATTTGGAAACATGTCCTTCCACCTTACCGTCTTACCATTCTTGAATCTTAACCTCCTCCTGATTCTACTTTTACGATATGCAAACCTCCTTTGTATATCGACTCGAAACCTGGTTCCTTGTTTATCTCTAAGAATTAGGCGACATGGGTGGAGTTATATAATTGTAGCTATGATACCGCGGCATGGTTACAATGCGGTACTCTATTTAAGTAACTTGGGGTTCTAGCCATGATTCATATCCTTAACCTACATTTTGAATTTGTTATCATGCTAACCCTTTTGGTGCTTTGATTTCAGGAATATGGAAGACAAGAATCTGAAAACGTATCAAAGGCGTGTTGACGAAGCCGCTATACTTGGAGTAATACGTAGGATGTTGGAGAACCAAAGGCGGCAGACCGAGCTGAACCAGCAGCAAGCTGACTCATTACAGGAAGGTTTGCGGACCGTCCAGCAATCCGTGAACAATGTTGTGGCCAGACCAGTGGATCGTGTGTGAACCGTAGCGGATTTCAGAAGACTGGGTCCGTCTGTCTTTACTGGTTTGGAGGAGCCGTTGCCAGCGGAGCAATGGCTGGTTGACATAGATAATTTACTCATTGCGGCACAGATCCCAGAAGATAAGAGAGTGGATGCGGTACGCATCTAGTTGGTGGATTACGCCCGTGAATGGTAGCTTGTGGAAGAGACCCGTTTGCCCAAGCCGATCAGTTGGGCGAACTTTTCAAAGAGTTACTTGGAGAAGTTCTTCCCGCGAACTGCACGGGAGGAAATGGAAGAGAAGTTCATCAGTCTAAAGCAGAACGGCGTACCTGTAGATGTACATGCAGCTGAGTGGACGCAGCTCAGTAGATTCGCTGGACCTTTGGTTGCCAACGATGCTGATAGGGCAAGGAGGTTCATGCACAGTTTGGATGTGGACATCCAGAGGCAGATTCTCTCTCTGTGTTTGACCACTTTCTCACAGGTACTTACGGCGGCCCGAGAACAGCAGAGCCTATCTATGAAGACTGGAAGTACACAGCAGACAGCAATTACAGTACAGAAGCCGACATTTGCACCGAACCGAACACATGGACACAGAGGTATTCCAGTGAACCGTCGGGGCGTAACACCTATGAAGAAGCCTGCTGTCGTTGATCAAAGAAGGAGCGTGATTTGTAACTACCGCCATTTACCCGGACATGTGCAAAGAGACTGTCGAAGGAGGCAAGGACTTTGTTTGGTTTGTGGATCGGCGGATCATACTATTAACGCTTGTCCGTCGAAGCTTCGCACGAAGGATGATGTTCAGAAGCCGCCGCAGAAACCATTTCCGGGACAGAAGCAGCTGACTCAGGGACCCAATCAAGCTCGAGCATTTACCCTGACGGCTGAGAAAGCTAAAGCTTCAGGAGAAGTTGTTTCAGGTATTCTACTTGTTCATGGTTTTCCCGCATTAGCGTTATTTGATTCTGGTGCATCCTATTGTTTTATGTCGTCCAAGTTTATTGCTACACACTCAATCACTTACACGACCCTGTTTAGTTTCTGGGACATACACACTGGGAATGAGAATATCATATCTAGTAGAGAATGTAAGGATTGTGCAGTTGTTATTTGCGGACGGGAGCTTTTTGCAGACTTCTTGGTGATTGATACAGGCAGCTATGAAGTCGTCTTGGGAATGGACTTTCTCGGCACTTTCCATGCTCACATTGATTGTAGGGCAAAGAAAGTAATTTTCCAGATTCCCGGACATCCCGAGTTTATCTTTACTGGAGGAAGCAGTTTGTCGGGCTAGTCGAGTTTAGGGCTAGGTCGACAACTAGTGTTCTTTCATCATTGGAGGTTGATAAAGATGAAGCGCCAGCTGTTGTTCGAGATTTCATGGACGTGTTCGAAGACATATCAGGTTTACCGCCGAAGCGAGACGTGGAGTTCGCAATTGATCTTGTTCCTGGTGCAGCGCCAGTTTCTAAAGCGTATTATCCAATGGCACCAGTGGAGTTGGAAGAAGTTAAGAAGCAGGTTACTGAATTACTTGAGAAGGGTTGGATTCGAAGCAGTAACTCGCCTTGGGGAGCTCCAGTTCTTCTAGTCAAGAAGAAAGATGGCACAAGGAGAATGCGCATCGATTATCGAGAATTAAACCGGGTGACTATTAAGAACAAGTACCCGATCCCTCGCATTGGCGAATTATTTGAGCAGCTTAGTGGCGCAAGGGTATTCTCGAAGCTGGATTTGCGATCCGGATATCATCATGTCCGAGTTAAAACAGAAGATATTTGCAAGACGGCGTTCCGAACTCGGTATGGACATTACGAGTACTTAGTGATGCCCTTCGGAGTAACGAATGCATCGGCGATATTTATGGACTTGATGAACCGAATCTTTTCACCATTCTTGGACCAGTTTATTGTGGTGTTTATTGATGATATTCTGGTCTACTCGAAGAGTATTGAAGAGCACATAGAACATTTGAAGATCGCACTACATACGTTAAGGCAAGAAAAATTATATGCGAAGATGAGCAAGTTCGAGTTTTGGCTTGAAGAGGTGAAGTTTTTGGGACATGTCGTGTCCGGAGATGGAATCACCGTTGACCCCGAAAAGATTGCAGTAGTTCGAGATTGGCTGATTCCGAAGAATGTTGCAGAGATAAGAAGCTTTCTTGGACTTGCTAGGTATTACAGAAGGTTCGTGGAGAACTTTGCTCGTCTGGCGGAGCCGTTGACTAAGCTTACGCGCAAGGAGGTACCATTTGTGTGGACGGATAAGTGTGCGTCAGCTTTTGAGGCGTTGAAGCAGAGATTGATAACCGCTCCTATTCTGACCGTGCCAGACAGTTCCGGAGGATTGGTGATTCACAGCGACGCATCTGGGAAAGGATTGGGATGTGTTTTGATCCAGCATGGGAAGGTTATAGCGTACGCATCGAGACAGTTGAAGACCCATGAGAAGAACTGCCCAACTCATGACTTGGAGCTTGCGGCTGTGATCTTCGCTTTGAAGATTTGGAGAAACTACCTTTTGGGCGAAAGGGTCGAGGTTTTCACCGATCATAAAAGCTTGAAGTATGTGTTCACGCAGAAGGAGCTTAATATGAGTCAACGTAGATGGTTGGAGCTGATGGCTGACTACGATCTTGATCTTAAGTACCATCCGGGGAAAGTTAATGTTGTGCCGGATGCGCTTAGTCGGTTGCCAGCAATTCTGATGTTGACTGGATAGAAGGAACTCATTGAAGACTTTCGAAGATTTGATTTGGAGGTTGTGCTACCGCATTCTTCGGGGCAGTTCATGCAGTTTCAGGTACATTCATCGTTGATCGAGAATATTAAAGCAGCGCAATCGCAGGACCCTAGATTGCAAAAGTTTCGAGAACAGGTTGAGGCTGGACTTCGAACAGATTTATTGATCCATGAAGATGGTTCGTTGATATATGGTAGCCGATTGTGTGTGCCAAAGGGAGATATTAGCGAAGAGCTTTTGAAGGAGGCGCACAGTTCAGCATATTCCGTACATCCAGGAGGCACGAAGATGTACCGAGATATACGACAACAATTCCGGTGGGAAGGCATGAAACGGGAGATTGCCCGTTTTGTACCAAAATGCTTGGTGTGTCAGCAAGTCAAGGCTGAACATCAAAGGGTTGCTGGTTTATTGCAGCCACTTCCGATTCCTCAGTGGAAGTGGGAACATATAACCATGGATTTCGTGACGCTACCGCGGAGTCCAAAAGGCAACAATGCAGTTTGGGTGATTGTTGATCGTTTGACCAAGGCAGCTCATTTCATACCTTTTCGAGTTGGTCAATCAACAGAAACTTTGGCAGAACGATACATGCAGGAGATCGTAAGATTGCATGGTGTACCAGTGAGCATCGTGTCTGACCGTGACACTCGTTTCTTATCACACTTTTGGAGGAGCTTACAGGAAAGTTTGGGGACTCGTTTGAAGTTTAGCACCGCTTATCACCCTCAAACAGATGGCCAGTCGGAGAGAACGATCCAAACTCTTGAAGATATATTGAGAGCTTGCATGTTGGACTTCAAGGGTTCATGGGAGGACCATCTACATTTGGTGGAGTTTTCTTACAACAACAGTTTCCAGACGACTATTCAGATGGCTCCATTAGAAGCTTTATATGGTCGCAAGTGTCGTTCACCTGTTTGTTGGGACGATGTCGGTGAACGAAGATTGTTGGGACCAGATTTGGTTGTGCAGACAGTTGAAAAGGTTAACGCTATCCGGAATCATATGAAAGCAGCACAAGACCGACAGAAGAGTTGGGCAGATACGTCGAGAAGAGCTCTAGAGTTCGCCGTGGGTGATTTGGTATTCTTGAAGATATCACCGACTAGAGGGGTGATCCGTTTCGGAAGTCGAGGAAAGCTTAGTCCTCGATTCGTTGGACCTTTTGATATTCTGGAGCGTGTTGAAGAAGTTGCGTATCGATTGGCGTTACCGCAATCCTTGGCGAATGTTCATGATGTGTTTCATGTATCTCAACTCCGTAAGTATGTTCGAGATGAAACACATGTGTTGGATTATTCGGAGCTGACCGTCCGAGAAGACTTGACTTTTGAGGAACGACCGATGTCGATTGTGGATCGAAGAGAAAAGCTTCTTAAGAACAAAGTTATCCCTCTTGTACTT
This sequence comes from Agapanthus africanus, assembly GCA_030015575.1. Classification (NCBI taxonomy): domain Eukaryota; kingdom Viridiplantae; phylum Streptophyta; class Magnoliopsida; order Asparagales; family Amaryllidaceae; genus Agapanthus; species Agapanthus africanus. The sequence goes on from JASDDO010000014.1 coordinate 556,730,574, forward strand.
GTTTCTTGGGGTAATCGCTCACATGGAGAGTCAACTTGGGAACGAGAAGATGAAATCCGGCAGAAGTTTCCGCATCTATTCTTGTAGTTTGATGGATTGCTATCCTTTCTTGTTCTTGGAATTTCGAGGACGAAATTCTTTTTGTAGTTGGGTATAATGTAACAACTGAGTTCAGTTATACCAATTTCTGTTGCCGTATTTGTTTGTTTGTGGTGTTTTATCCATTTATCGTGTTTGGGTGCGAATGGTAGCTACACTTTACATTACTTTCGACCCGACCCGCTAGCTTGAACTGGCTAATTCATATTCCTAAACTACCCTGTCCTGTTAATTAGACGCGTGCATCTCATGTATCCTGCATTTTAACATTCACCTAGCATCGCCTATTTTTGGCATATAATAATTTAAGTTACGTAAAATAATTTAAAAGTACATAACATGGCCTGCATGATACCCTTAACTCTGTGGTAGCGTCCGTGCATCTTGTTTTCGTCCCGTTCAGTGAAACAGACGTGTTTGGATGGCTACGCGCACGTACGTGCGTCCGTTCTTGGGGGTATGCTTTTTCGTTACATAATCTTTCATTTTAAATTTTGGAACTTGCATAAAATTTTCGTATTTCAAATCCAAAATTTTAGACCCGACCGGGGCGCATTTTGGAATTTTTTGTATCCCCCCTAAATTCAAATTTTATTAATATTTTTATTTTTAACTTTACCTTTAAAATTTTGGTTAATCTTTTACAGTTTTCGTTAACAAATAAAATCTTTTTTTATTTTTAAAATCCTTTCTTAACCCCAGTCTCTCTCTCTCTCCCTCCTTCCCAACCAATCGAAATCCTTTCCCTTTAATTTACGCCGGCCCCACTCCCTCTTCTCTCTTTCTCTCTCCTGTATAAAAATCCAAATTTCTCTCTCGTCACTGTTCCTCTCTCTCTCTCGCTCCTCTCTCTCTCCTCTCGATTCTCTCTCTCTCTTCCGTATCTCTCTCTCTCCTCTCGATTCTCTCTCTCTCTTCCGTATCTCTCTCTCTCCTCTCGATTCACTCTTTCTCTCTTCCGTATCTCTCTCTCTCCCCCTTTATATCATAATCCTTCTTCTTATTTTTTTTACCCACGAACCCTAGCCGCCTGCCTCCGCTGCCGTCGTCCCCTCGCCTACCTCGTCGCCCCCGCCGCCACCATCGGCTACTTCGTCGCCGCCTCCTCGTCCTCATCGCATCGACCTCCATTTCTTTTCTCTCCAAGCCTGCACACCTCCAGACCCAAGCCCGAGCACCCCCTGCACGCCATTGCACCGCCGGGGTTGATCGTCGTCGGTGATTCTCGTCCTCGTTCTCCCGGCTCCGTGCACCCCAGTAAGCCCCACACCTCTTCTTCCTTCTTCTTTCTTTCTTCTTCCTTTCTTTTCTTTTCTTCTCTGTTTTCTTTATGTGCACTGTCCTTTTGCAGAGCATTCACCGGAGTTCCGTCGATGCCGTCGATCCCCTCACGACCCTCTTCTCCAACCACAGTGAGCTTCCTTCTCCTCCTTCCTCCTTCCCTCCTTTTCTTCTTCATTCCATTGTGCATTTCTTTCTTGATTTTATTCACTGTTGTTTTTGGTTGCCGGAATCCGGCCGTGCCGTCGACGACCCCGACGATCCAGCGAGGATATCTGACCCGTGTGATCCCATTGTACGTTGTGTGGATTCGTTCCGTGTACCGTGAGCGCGTCACGACTTGTTCCGCCGACGTGTGACGTTCGGTATACCCGTTTCTGGATCCGTCGAGGCAAGTGAAACTTGCTACATGCTATTCATAATATTTCTATACTTATTTGATTACATATTAAACCTATAGAATTAATCCAATATCTCATGTTACATTTTAACATTCGATGTCCATTTTATCATTTTAGATTCATAACTCGGAACATACCATGTTGCATTTTTTGATTTACTATACCTAGTACCCACATCCGTATTTAAATCACATAATAATTATTTACATGGCCCATAATACCCTTTTAAATAGTTTACAACCGTTCAAACACCTGTTTGCATCCATATCGTTTAATATACATGATATTGCATTCATAGATCACTTGAATATATAATATTACAATATTAACATTCCACACTTGATATATTGTAGTTTAATTAGTATTGGAACTTTAACTTTAACCCTAACCATAACTGTGCATCTATATGCCTTAATCTGTACCTGATTGCATATTACATTACAGTGCTCCATTTTAGTGTTCCATTAGTACTTCATGCTTGTTTTATATACCCATGCTTATGTTACTTTGATTATGAGCACCTACATGACATTTTGTGCACCCTGACATGACTTGTTATACCCACTACTTGACACGACATGGTACCGTACACTTCTTAACATGACATGATACCTATATACTACCTGACTTGACCTGATGTACCATGGCTTTACCTGTTACCTGATCTTGTTACTAATGCCAACAGCTTTGACATGTTGTCTCTACGGACATTCCCTGTTGTCTATCCAGACAAACCTTTACCTGTTGATCCTATGTTGGCATTTGCTCCAGATTTAAATACCAGACTTGAACATATATAACTTGGGGGTATGGAGAAATCAATGATGAAACCTGACTTGTAACTCGACAGTTCGATACCTTTACTGATCAGTTTTAGAGGCTAGGCCAGCCTTGGGATGATGCTGCTGACATCATCCATCGTTACCCACTCCCGTTTTAGAGGCTAGGCCAGCCTTGGGATGATGCTGTTGACATCATTCATCGTTACCCTTTTTCCTTTTAGTGCCTAGCGGTATGTCTCGGTTTTAGCCCGAAAATCTTCACCGTGATCCCGGGCACGCACGGGATACTATTGAGTTACATCGATGATTCATCAAATTGATTTCAAAGACTTGAGAATAGTTAACCCAGTTGACCAGTTTAGATTACTCACTGCACACTACCCTTCACTGCCCTGATTTATATTGTTGTTACACCTGCTTTGCCATTTACGATCATACTTGCATGTTTTGCTACCATGTTTATATATTATTGCTTGATGTTATGACGTGCTGACGTCTGGGTTTTGCATGGCCCAGATTCCTTACCTTTGCTGCAGTCCGAGCAGGAGTACTTCAGTCAGCAGGCTGAGCAGTGAGGACTCGTTAGTAGTTAGTTCTTTTATTTTCAGTATTTTCATTCCTGATGTGAGCCCGCATTATGGAACGTACATTCCAGTTTATTCTTGTATTGGATCTTTTGCTTCCGCATTATTTTATTCTTGACTTGTTTTATTCTGGCTTATGGACATGTGTTAGATAGTTTATTATTGTTCTTGATGTCTCTACAGCCGTAATGTGACTGTGGATGGATATTTTCTACCCACAGGTAGCATGGTTGGCTATGTCACGTGCCCATCTTAGCGTACTCTGGGAAGCGGGGAGTGACAATATCAAGCGACCGAGGCAAGTGAAATCCCTATTCACTTGTTTAACATGCTATAATAAAGCGTTAGCTAAAGGAATTATATTATAACTAGATGTATAAATGTAAATAGATCGAAATCTATACTCGAGATTTTATGTAGCGAATCATCGTGCTATTTTACTTGAGCGGAGCCAGACTAGGGCTTATTACTGTGTTGGTAACGCGTATAAACTAAGTGGTTAACATCTAATTTATTTTATTAGAAGAAACGTTAATTTCGATCGATGACCGAATGTTGATCTTAAGTGTTCGATGTGAGCCTTATGCGAAAATAAAATATAAAATAGCGGAACTCATGATATTTATACCCTAACAATGTTAACAAACACTCTGTAGAAATTTGGTGGCAAACCGATATCGTTTTCACACATAAAGTGACACCCTAATTTCAATACCGAAACTCATGATTTACCGAACACTTGACACTGTAAAATTCATAATTAATTCTAGAAAAATCCAATTGTAGTGTGTTTAGGTTCGTTCCGAAGGGTACTGCATAATATTTAACATGACATTTAGCTTTACTGTTAGATATATCCTCTGAATATCGAAAACAAAGAACTTACCTGACCTTGGACCGCAGTCCAGTGCAGGAACTTACCCCTTGACCTGCATTTGTATCCCTGAAACCTCAATGTTTAATTGTGATAGTGTGAGGGGCTAATTACCTTTGCATAGACAATTGTTTTAGATTTCCAATGGTTGTGGTTTCATTCATTTTTATCATCGTTTGCTAATTTAATCACATTTTAAACCATCAGTACATATTGCTGTCCCAAGCAGGGACAGAACGCATATCCCGATATTAAACAATGCATAACTCCCAGCAAACAGTGGATATTATCGATCTGTCTAGTGCGTTGGAAACCTGACTAATAAACCTAAATATCATCCAACTGCAGTATCACCTAATTATGCCCCAACTTGGAGTGAAACGTGTTACGAAACGGACTTCTAGTTCAGAAATTGGATTTCTAGCAGTAAACACTTAAAATGAAATGACCATAACTAGCAAACCTGAAATCCGATTGACGCGAAACTAATTTTGATGGACAGATAATAAACATATTGCTTACCCTTTTTATTTTGTTTTGCTTAATTCTACACGTGTGATTTATAGTAAATTTTGCAAGTGGTATGACACTGGTTGCTATGTTCTTTCATATTATAATTAATTGCATTCTCATCATATCATGTAGCGGTTATATCCTCATTTGAATAGTGGTCATAAACATTGATAGCCTAGTGACCGTGTTACATTACCCAGTGATAAATATTAGTGATTGGATTGTGCCAAGTACGTTAGTGTATAAGCGTGATAGAATAGTGGAAGTGACACGTACTTGTACACAATCAGCGGAACCAGTTAAATTATTGCATTGTCGATGCCTATGGGGCATATGTAAGTGTAACTATAACTGGTATGGGACGGTTATGGAAGAGCTTATATTAGTGTCATAGGTAAGACGTCGAGTACTGTCCATTTATCTTGGATACCAGTCGAGACATGCTTGATGGAGATCCTGTCTTCAGTTCTCACGTAGACTTGTCATGGAGCGACTAGTATTTGGGTTCATGGTCGGTGTTTGATGTAGACCATGGGGTGTGGGGTAGTTTGAGTGTGAGTTCAATCAACGGGATCTCGGGAGTCCCACTGCCGGCATATACAGCGATTTTGGGTGTCATATGGGTGATATTACTGATTATTAGCGAGCGTGATTCGGGCGCAAGTTCCTTTGCCCCTGGGGCCTACCCTTGGGTTGGGGATACTCCTGCGGTGGTTGACGCTCACACTTGGAATGACGATAGGTTTAGCGACCTGGACAGTGAGACTTAGAGAATAATATGTTTAGTGACATGGACATGCATTGATTACTGATTCGATATACCTGCTTTACTGTTTACCTTTACCGATTATTTCATGCTCGTGTCATCGTTCTATGTTTACTGCTTCATGTTCATCATCATTGCACGTGTTTACATATGTTTATATATATATATATATATTGCTATTGTGTCGCTCTGACGACCTGAGTATGCATGCTCAGAGTGAGTGGACTTTGCTCGGATCAGGATCGGTCGTACCTCGAGGATATCGCGGACATCTAGATCAGCGACGCTGGCGCTATCTTTCCCTTGATCTCTATCTGGTATATCTTTTATCTGTTCTGATAGAATTAGTGACTGCATTTCTCATTACCTGTGCATTGATTACTGATTACTACGTAATGCTAGAAGCCGAAGTGTGACTACGGCAGGATATTTTCTCGACCGTAGGAGCATGGCTGGCCTTGTCACCCTCTTGTATTCCGTATTTTGGGAAACGGGGCGTGACATGGTTTTGTTGGTATCAGAGCTAGGTTTGGTTTAGATTGGGATTGCAGTTTCCGAGTAGGGCTTGACAATTTAAGTCGCTAATTCGGTCTACATTGTAAACTTGTTATCCTTGACTAGGATCCTTACAGTTTGTCAAGCTATATTTTGACTCCATCCGCTAGAGTTTTGGGTGACTTGGTAGAGTTATGTGATTGTAACTATGAACCGCAGCATAGTTACAAGGCATCACTCTGCTTGAGTGACTTGGAGTTCTACATTTGATTCCCATTCGATTGAGCTTCACCTCACCATATATTCTTGTTTCGTTGTCCATTCTATATCTTATTCTGATTCTTATGTCTTGTACCTAATGTCGTCCTAAAATTTGTTGTTTCAGAACCATGACTTCCAACAACTCTCCGTCCTCCTCCACTATTCAAAGTCGGACCGTTGAGATTTTGGGTGTACTATAAGGTTTGATGGAAGCCCAGGAGCGAACAAACGATCTCTTAGCTGAAGGACTAAGAAGAAAAATGGCTCAAGCACCAGCGGGAGCCCCAAATCGTAAGGGAATCCCTATTAGATGAAGAGGTGGCGTGCAGATGAAGCGCCCATTTGTTCCTCAGCAACAGAAGCAGCGGAGAACTCAATGTTGTGGTTATTGCAAGAGACCAGGATACATTCAGAGAGACTGTCGTAGGGGCCAAAGGGCAGTGCTTGATGTGTAGATCCGACAGACATCTTGTCAACGGTTGCCCTAGAAGGAAGGAGCTGCAAGATGGAGATTCGTCAACACCCTCCAAATCTGTTTGAGCGACTTACTTGTTCTCGTACCTTAATTTTGAGGACGGCATGGACCCAACACAAGATTCAGATTCACCTTTCCTACTTTCAATAAAGATATTGTTACTTTATTTAATAGATGTTTCATTTCGTTTAAAATCCTGTATCCGTTGAACTCCTTGGTTTGAATGCAATAAAATTATAAATTGTGATTAAGTACTTTTATTTTGTTCTTTTACTCTAAGTACTCCTTTATTTTCAAATTTTTCAATAGTTCTAATGTACGCTGCATATTTTATTTTATTTTATAATGATTTTTTCCTACTGATATTTTCATACTATCGTTCTTTTATTATGTAGTTCTAATTTTCATGCCTATTTTTCAATTTTATCTGCTTAATTACAGGATGTCACCTCGAGTTATTTGCTACCTTACATTTCCTTTAACGTTTTATTGCTTAATATAGTATTATCATTTATATTCATTTAGTGTGTTGGCGTTCTTCTATTTAACTCTCAAAATTTATATTATTAGCAGTTTTGGTTTTTCCTTAAAATGAGTTGCATCTTGATTTTCTATATAGTATTCCCTTTTCTTTTATTCTCATTTATGCTAACTTTCTTTTGGGCTTGTTTATATCTTTCACTATATGTTTTCTTATTACTCTTTGTTGTACTTACTTGTTCCTATAAGGTCTTTCTCCTTCTTTTACAATATTTGGTTTCCAGATCACTTCATCGATTTTCTTCTCTAACTTATTTATGACCACTACGTTTTAGAAAATTTTATTACTGTATTTCGGCATATGTATTATGATTATCGTATTACTATATTTACGACCGCTTATCTGGTCTTCAATACTCTATATGCTTAAAATCTTCTATTACTTATTGTTTTCCTAAATATTTTGCGAGTTGTTTTCAATACTTCCTTTATACGAATATATATTGAGTTACATATTGTTTTATCTATATTTTTCCATATTGCTAATGTTCTCGTCAAATTTAAGGTTCTATCCTTTTCCGTTTTAAATCTAATGATATTGCTATATATATTGAATGCATTTTGTTTCGTAAATTACTACCAATTTAGATTATTTTCCTTGTCATCGCTTTTAGTTTACATTTCACTTTTATTGCTTCCATGACAAACTCGTTTATTTTATTTTTGCGTTCTCTTTTATCCCGTTCTTTGTATATATATATTTTATACACTCTTCTCTAACGAGTACTCCCAAATTATTTTTAGCTACTTTGGTTCCTTAGGGCCTATTAATCGTTCTTTCATTGTTGATTATTATCGTCTTTTTGTGTATTTGTATATAGTTCATTACTTTTAAATCGTTACGTCCTTGTTCTTACATATATTCATTTTAACTACTCTATTATTTTTGTATAAATATTTGATTCTATCTAGTAGTTTTTGCATAAGTCATTATATGGTAGTGTTTAATTTTTACAATTATTATATCCTAAATTTTCTAAATTTAATTTCAAATTTTAATTTTCTAACCTAAACATTAAGGCCTGACTATTGAACCCAAACCCAACCCCCATCCCTGAGCCCGGCCCATGATCCTATCCCTACCCAAACCTGAACCCGACCCGACCCGTTACACCCCCACCCGCTTCTTCTTCTTCTCGTTCTCCTTCTTTCCCGCCTCCTTACCCCGCGACCCGCTCCTCCTCACCCCACGTCCTCCCCTCCCTTGCGCTAATCACGAAGCCCGCACCTACCTCTACGACGATGAAGCCACGATCCCAACAACTTCCGCGTGACCCGCTCCTGCAACGGCCTCGACGAAGGATCCCGCTCCCCTCGACGTCGCCCACCTCTCGCGAGACCCCTTCGCCTACCTCGCAAGATCTCTCTCCCCTCATTCTCACACACACTCTCTCCTTCCCTTCTCCCCTCTCGTTGCCCTCCTCTTCCCCGAGATCCCCAAACGAACCCACCACCACTTGAGTACCCAATCACCAAAACCCATCGACCGCAGCTTCTAACCCGCGACGAACCCTCCACCTTCACGTCGTCGCCTCCACCCCCGACCCTACGCCTGCAAAACCCCATCGCCGACGAGTCTCCTCTCCAACCCTTCTCCATCTCCTACTGCACCCGAGCTCCCCCATCGCTCTTCCCCGTACGCCCATCGTCAATGGCCCTGCTGCCACCGCCATCGTCTCCACCTTCTTCCTCCTTCATCGTAGCCACCCCCTGTAACAATCCTAATTTTCCTATACAAATTTTTTCAAATATTTTTTCAAAATCCATAAAAGGTTTTTTAGCCTGAGCACAAGATATAAGTAATTATTTTGCTTTTTAATTTCAAGTTACAAGAATGTAACAACTCCATTTTTAGTGTACAAAAATTTGCTTTAAAATTAATGTATACTTGGGGTATTAACATTTTCTGTGACTACTTTAAATAATTAAATAGCTCCATAATTACAAGAAGGAGCTTGTAACTTATTGGTAATATCTTGCACCGCTGAACCAAGCCACCAGAGTTTAAATCCCATGCCCCACATTATTTTTAATATTATTTTATTTTAAATTTTTTAGAAGTTCAACAGTCAACACGTGATAACTCCCAAATTTTCCACTACATATGAAAAAGTAAATATACCAGTGTGTACACCAGGAGACCCCCCACCTCCCTGACCTCCGACTCGGCCGGACTCGGCCGAGTCAGCCGGCGCCGCCGGCCGGACTCGGCCGGACGGTCGAGTCCCCTGAACAAAAAGTGGGCCTTTTCATATTCTATACCCCCTGCATAGTATAAATTCCCAGATCAGTTCCAGAGACACAATTAAACCCCATTTACTCTATTTTTAATGAATTTTTACATTTTTTTAATTTAAACTCTTTACCTACCCTAACCCTACCCTAACCCTATAAATACCAACCCTACACACTACCCCGTCACCCCAAAACTCTGAGCCAACTCTCAAGAAATCATTAGAAACCTTGTGTGCAATCGAAATGAGCGAAAGGCGCAGCTCCGGCGAATTCTCCGGCGGAAATACCGACGACGACTCTAAGAGCTCCCGGCGACGAAACGATGCACCGGCGACTCCTCCCGATCCTTCTCCCTCTCCTGGTTGTCCTAAACCCGTAAGTCCCAATTCTATCTTCTCAATTCTTTTCTAGAAATACGGAATTACAAAGCCCGACGGAATCGGAACAAAACCGATTTCCGATTCGGTTTCTTCCTAAAACCTCCCTTTTCTTTAATACAATTATGCTTGAACCTTTTCATGTTGAGTATTAAACACTAATCAACCATATTGATCAAGTTTCATAATCAAAAGTAATTGCTATTTCATTTTACCGTATTTTCATTTAAATACCACATAGTTTCAATTCTACATATAACATCACAAAACTTGCTATACCTTTAAGTAGATCACGAGGTAATGACCTACCTCCTCACACACTCATATAAAACATAGCACAATACCCTTGGGAACATAGGATACGGGAAAACGATACAATTTCATTTTAATACCATTTACTTAACAAAACCGTTTTCTAAAGGATTTAGTATTTATACAAATCTTTGCAAAGCGCCGCTACAACCCATTTGGGGAACCCGTTCGGGATGGTGTGGATTATCGCACATCCTCGGGCTTAGTAGTGCGAGATTCAGACCTCCGCAAGGAGCATTCGGTCTCGAAAGATTTAAAATACGACATCTTAAGAAAATGAGATTTTTAGAATGTAAAATATATATTAAAATTATTTTTGTATAAATATATGTATATTTATCATTAAAATACCTATTTTGTTATGATATAAATATCCCATCTTTTTCTAAAAATCACAAGAATCAATTTATCTTAAAATACCATGAATTCCATACAAAACCAATATTACAAATAAATACCATTTATCATGAAAATATAATATTCTCATTAGAAATATCACAAATATAAAATCTACTTTTATTACAACTCTAAAGACAATAATAAATACTTTGGGTATATTTTGAAAACTTTACAAAGTATTTTTACATAAAACCCCCTCAAGTTCTTTAAATTACCCTAAGGACCCTAGTAAACATAGGTTTAAGCGGGACCGGTCTTTTGAGCCTCAGGGAGCCGGAGATATGGGTGCTTGCCTATCTAAGGTAGACAACTTAACAAAGGTGTTATCAATACGGTAATCGTCTTTGAAAAAGACACAAATCCTGCCACCCATGTGCAGCGGTTACCGATAACATCAAAACAATCAGGACTTCAATTTACTTTTCTAATTGTCTGACTCAGTTTGAGTTTCATTATAACCTGACTTGAATATGATTCAAGTACAATCTACAATCTACAATCTACAATTTATAATATTATAATTCAACATGAATCCATGAATCTATTATTCCAGATTTTCAATCTATCAACTTGACCGAACCGAACCATGGATATACATTCCATTTACATGATTATACAGTTACATCCATGATTCTACAGTTACATACATGATTCTCTAGTTACATCCGTTTACTGATATCATGATTTCGGTCAGTCATCCGATTATACAATCTATACAGTTTACAATATAAGACAATACAATACAACAATACAATCAAGATAACACTACGGGGTTTAAGGGGTAGACTGGTATGGAATATGTTAAAGGTGGCACGAGGTGGTCACTTAAGACGTAATTACATCCATGCCGTTGTTCCGTGGTATCATCGACGGAGCCTTGTATTACGGGTTACCAAAGTCTCCGGTGTAAGTGGGACTCTTCTCGTATACACTGGTATCTTCTGTACCAAGCTACAAACAACAACGTTAACATAGCACTATAACAATATAATACAACATTAAAAGTTACATTCTTATTCCGTCTATCCTACTTCTCCCTTATCTTTGGGACTTACCGAGCGATTTGTTCGCTGACGACATTCTCTTTCTTTCTTCTTTGAATGTCGTCAGGTGATTTGGACATTCCTGAGATTGAGTCCTCTGCTGAAGACTTAGACCAGTTCGGTGAAGACCCCGAGCTCTAGTTCATTGTATACTTTCCATTCAGTACTTTTTCATTTCTGTTATGCCATTGTTTAGGCATTGTTTTTTATCAATTGTATTTACTTTCCATGCATTGTACAGAAAGAATGTGAATAAATAAAGTTGCTGTTTTTAATTATATCTTGTCTCTTGTGCTTTACTTTTATATTGCTTAGATACGCTTAACGTATTTATTTCACAGTAAATACGTAGCGGCCTCGTCTCGTCCCCTTCGCCGTATACCGGGAAGCCAGGCGTGACACCCCCCTTCATCTTCCTTCAACCCATCTCCCCAGCCCCTCACGCCACAGCCATCGTCGCACCACACCGGAGCCTCCACCATCGTCCCCTTCCTCCTCGAGCACCCCCACAAGCTTCACAGCACCCCCACAACCGCACTCCTCCACTGCTGCAACTCATCCTCTGGGCACCCGAGCTATGCTGCGACCGCTGTCGATGCCACTTGCCGCTATCGCCGTGCCGTTCACCGCCTGAGAACCATGCCAGCCTTCTCCCTGCATCGTCGCCGAGCCACCAACACCCACTGCACCCCGAGCCCACTCGTCGCTGCCCCGTGCACATTCCCAGAACCACCGTTCCATGACTTCTCTGCCCTGTACCCAGACGTGTCGCGTCATGCCAACCCTCGTGCCCGATCCAGTGCACGCGCCGTGCCGCTCCCACACCATGCACCAAGTCAAGACCGTGCCCAGTGTTGTGTCGCGCCCGCGTCATCACCACACCCACTACCGTATCACGCCCGCGTCGCCACTGCATCTAGTACCGAGTCACCGCGCATCGCGCACGCACCACGCATCGTGTCCAGCATCGCGCCATCTCGTGTGTCAAGACAAACTCTGCACGTTCGTCGCTTCCATATCAAGCGACCGAGGCAAGTGAAATCCCTATTCACTTGTTTAACATGCAATAATAAAGCGTTAGCTAAAGGAATTATATTATAACTAGATGTATAAATGTAAATAGATCGAAATCTATACTCGAGATTTTGTATAGCGAATCATCGTGCTATTTTACTTGAGCGGAGCCAGACTAGGGCTTATTACTGTGTTGGTAACGCATATAAACTAAGTGGTTAACATCAAATTTATTTTGTTAGAAGAAACGTTAATTCCGATCGATGACCAAATGTTGATCTTAAGTGTTCGATGTGAGCCTTATGCGAAAATAAAATATAAAATAGAGGAAATCATGATATTTATACCCTAACACTGTTAACAAACACTCTGTAGAAATTTGGTGGCAAACCTATATCGTTTTCACACATAAAGTGACACCCTAATTTCAATACCGAAACTCACAATTTACCGAACACTTGACACTGTAAAATTAATAATTAATTCTAGAAAAATCCAATTGCAGCGTACTTGGGTTCGTTGCGAAAGGTACAACATAATATTTAACAAGACATATAGCTTTACTGTTAGATATATCCTCTAAATATCGAAAACAAAGAACTTACCTGACCTTGGACCGCAGTCCACTGCAGGACTTACCCCTTGACCTGCATTTGTATCCCTGAAACCTCAATGTGTAATTGTGATAGTGTGAGGGAACAATTACCTCTGCATAGAAAATTGTTTTAGCTTTCCAATGGTAGTAGTTTCATTCGTTTTTATCATCGTTTGCTAATTTAATCGCATTTTAACCCATCAGAACGTATTGATATCCCAAGCAGGGACAGAACGCATATCCCGATATTAAACAATGCATAACTCCCAGCAAACAGTGGATATTATCGATCTGTCTAGTGCGTTGGAAACTTGACTAATAAACCTAAATATCATCTGACTGTAGCGTCGCCTAATTATGCCCCAACTGGGAGTGAAACGTGTTACGAAACGGACTTTCAGTTCAGAAATTAGATTTCCAGCGGTAAACACTTAAAATGAATTGACTATAACTAGCAAACCTGAAACCCGATTGACGCGAAACCAAATTTGATGGTCATATAATTAAACATACTACTTACCCCTTGTATATGGTTTTGCTTAATTCTGCACGTGTGATTTATAGTAAATTTTGCAAGTGGTATGACATTGGCTGCTATGTTCTTTCATATTATAATTAATTGCATTCTCATCATATCATGTAGCGGTTATATCCTCATTTGAATAGTGGTCATAAACATTGATAGCCTGGTGACCGTGTTATATTACCCAGTGATAAATATTAATGATTAGATTGTGGCAAGTACGTTAGTGTATAAGCGTGATAGAATAGTGGAAGTGACACGTACTTGTACACAATCAGCGGAACCAGTTAAATTATTGCATTGTCGACGCCTATGGGGCATATCTGTCATGCCTCACCCCCAATACAGAGAGTATTGTCCGCTTTGGCCGAAACCGCACGGTTTTTCCTTTTAGAGCGAACCGGACCCGACCAGGGGCCACTTCCCAGGAGGTCACCCATCCCAAGACTTCCCTGGCCCGAGCACGCTTAACTACGGAGTTCTTAAGCTCCTGTAGTTTCGGTTCACTTAAAAGGTGCCTCTGTATTGAAGAGTGGTATCATTCCATTTATAGTACAGATCTGCCCCCTTTCGGAATGTATTCCGAAGAGTCCCCATTGTTCTACAGTGGGTCCCACGGACTCAAGAGGTGGCCCCCACGGATTCAAGAGGTGGCCCCCACCCACTTAACACGACACTTGGCGTGGCACTTTGTTCCGTGTGGCACTTTGCTCCGTGAGCAAGAACCGGGTCCCGACATTCTCCCCACCTTTGAACAACGGTTCGTCCTCGAACCACATACCTACTATTGAGGGACCAGCTTTGATACCATTCTGTCACGCCCCACCCCCAATACAGAGAGTATTGTCCGCTTTGGCCGAAACCGCACGGTTTTTCCCTTTAGAGCGAACCGGACCCGACCAGGGGCCACTTCCCAGGAGGTCACCCATCCCAAGACTTCCCTGGCCCGAGCACGCTTAACTACGGAGTTCTCAAGCTCCTGTAGTTCCGGTTCACTTAAAAGGCGCCTCTGTATTGAAGAGTGGTATCATTCCATTTATAGTACAGATCTGCCCCCTTTCGGAATGTATTCCGAAGAGTCCCCATTGTTCTACAGTGGGTCCCACGGACTCAAGAGGTGGCCCCCACGGATTCAAGAGGTGGCCCCCGCCCACTTAACACGACACTTGGCGTGGCACTTTGTTCTGTGTGGCACTTTGCTCCGTGAGCAAGAACCGGGTCCCGACAATATGTAAGTGTAACTATAACTGGTATGGGACGGTTATGGAAGCGCTTATATTAGTGTCATAGGTAAGACGTCGAGTACTGTCCATTTATCTTGGATACCAGTCGAGACATGCTTGATGGAGACATTGTCTCTAGTTCTCGCGTAGACTTGTCATGAAATGACTAGTATTTGGGTTCATGGTCGGTGTTTGATGTAGAACATGTGGTGTGGGGTAGTTTGAGTGTGAGTTCGATCAACGGAATCTCGGGAGTCCCACTGCCGGCATATACAGGGATTTTGGGAGTCATATGGGTGATATTACTGATTATTAGCGAGCGTGATTCGGGCCCATGTTCCCTTGCCCCTGGGGCTTACCCTTGGGTTGGGGATACTCCTGCGGTGGTTGACGCTCACACTTGGACCGACGATAGGTTTAGCGACCTGAACAGTGAGACTTAGAGACTAATAGGTTTAGTGACATGGACATGCATTGATTACTGATTCGATATACCTGCTTTACTGTTTACCTATACCGATTATTTCATGCTCGTGTCATCGTTCTATATTTACTGCTTCATGTTCATCATCATTGCACGTGTTTACATATGTTTATATATATATATATTGCTATTGTGTTGCTCTGACGACCTGAGTATGCATGCTCAGAGTGAGAGGTGGACTTAGCTCGGATCAGGATCGGTCGTACCTCGAGAATATCGCGGACATCTAGATCAGCTGTAACGTTTTGAAAATCGTTTAGATGAAATTTCCGATAATCGGTAAAATAACTGGTGTTTTCCGTAAAAACCAAGATATAATTATTTTTCAATATAGACTTAAATATACCTATTCTACCTATGTAATTGCTAGTATTTAGTATTTAATTGGTCGCTTGTAAAATTCTAGTTTACTTAAATATTTTTCTTAATTAATTGTCTTAAATATTATTTTAAGATTTCACCAATACATTTAATTAGTGATAATTACAAATTAGAATGGGTTAATACAAGTTTTGTGCATCATGACACATTAAACCAAAATGTAACATGTTTTTGAAATGAAAAGAAGTTGTTAAGATGGTTTTAGAAAATATAAAATAAAAAGGCTTAAATTGTGAAAATAAATTAAATAGAAATGAGGTTTGGGCTTGTTGACTTGGGGTATAGTTGCATGTTACTTGGTATTTCTCTCACACACACACACCCTCACCCTCTCCCCTTAAATTGGCCGAAACCAGCAGCCCATTCCCCAATTTCCCCACTTCTAAAGTTAAATGAAAAGAAAATGAAAAGGAAAAATAGTAAACAAAGAAGTATGGGTTTAATAAACGAGGTATGGGGTATTTTCTTGACTTGGAATTCTCTCTCACACACACACACTCATCCTTACCCCTTGGCCGAGCCCTATGGCAGCAGCCCCCCTCACTTCCCCATCTCTTTTCCACATCAAAACTCTTCCATTTTTCATAAAAAATCCACATAAAACCTCACAAATTCCTAATCAAATCCTTACCCATTATTCCTTGATCAAAACTAGCATGGTTTTTGGAGCAAGTTAGCATTTTGGAGGCCAAGATTTTTGCAAGTTAGATCTACAAAATTGAGGGGTATAAATCCTAACCTTATGGTTAATTGGTTAGTTAATTACTTTAATCTAATTTAATTAAGTTTAAATGTGGTTCTAATTGTAGGAATTAGTTTGTAAAGAAAAAGGGTTTGGATCAAGTTAGGGTTTTGATCATTTGATTATGGTTGTGATGAGTAGTTTAACATGTTATTGTAAGTCTACGGTAGCGCCCCGGCCGTCATTCTGACACCAAACGCGGAACAAAAACTTTTATAACTGGCGCTATCGCATACTATAACCCGGATCTTGCCATTAACGCTAAACTAACAAACTGTAAAGAGGTAGAAAGGCTATACCGATCGATCCGAGTCCTTCAGTCTTTAGCCATCATCCCACGCTCGTCGCGGCAACTCTGATCTCTTGTCTCCTCGTCGAGGTGGCACCACATCTACGGATCTTTAAACGGGCTCCCGCCTCTATACCGAGGCAACTCGGTCATCAATTCTGCTAAAAGAGATGACCAAGATGAAGTAGAGAATGAGTAGAATACTTTGTCTCAAACACTCTTTGGTTCTCATCACATGAGAAGGTAAGAGTGGAGGTTGAAGAAGATGCTAGGGTTTGGAAATGGTGAACTCAAGAAGATCTAGTGAGCAAAATAACCAAGCACAAATACTTGTGTTATCATCCTCCTTCTTTTGTGAATAGATATGAGAGGATATATAATCAAAACCATAAACAAATATCTAATGAAAATATCTCCTCAAATATCCAAACCCAAAACAAAACACATTTAATTCTTCATGACTCACTTAGTGACTCATTAGCATGAGTCACTAATGAACATGCTAGAATAATGTGTCATCCATAATGAGCCACCATTTCCAAAATCCAATAATCATTTAAACCAAAATGATTAATCCAAAAAGAAATACATTTTCTAAAATATTATCGTAACGGATTACGAAAATACCCCTCACCTGTATATACATACCTGTATCCGTATTCTGACCGAATACGAATACGAGAGACAAAAATATTCCGACTCAATATAATACATGGATCCGGCTTAAACCAAAGCCCACCGGTATTATCTGCCCGAAATATGACACGTGCATAAATGCACGTGCATTTTCCGAACCCTGCCATAAAACCATACGGCCTCTACAACGTTTCACCCGAACTTGGGAAACTATCTGTGGGAGACTCTAATGACTCATCAGTATCCTGGCAGTGGGTTTAACCACAAGCACGTCAGCGGCACTAGCAGTGCGTAACGGCTGCCCATGTACTGACCTCAAGGGAAGCCGATGAGCGAACTCATCCTGGAACCCTACTGAGCCTAACAGTGACAATATACATACAGTCCGGTCCGTTCGTCTATGAGTATCGCATATCGGGCCTAGGGGGCTGGTAACGTCAGACCCCCAATAGCGGTATAAGTCGTGTCGGAGAGTAGCCCTGAACACCCTGAGAAACTACTGGAATACTTACCAGTAATTCTCACCTGCCTTGGCTAAGGACTTGGTGTAATAGCTCTCCTAGACACAGCACGATCTCACCCCCAATACCGGGAGAGACGAATCCCCTACCGATCCGCTCACTTGCCTCCATGTGGCTCGAGACTGTACCCAAAAAAGACCTGTTTGCACGACTCCTTTGAGCCGTGATAGGGTAGAAATCAAAGCACGGTGGGAACTCACACGAGACAAATGACGACCTCAGGTCGATGAACTAACCTGTACACATGTCACCAGAGAACTGCTATCTGACACTAGGTATAATACCAACTAGCAGGTTCCCGGCGAGTCCTGTCCGGTGTACTCATAACCCAATGAGCACCTATATACATCTTAGGTGATCCTACTAACACCAGTGGCTTATGAGACCGGCCACCGCCCCTCGTCGGGGTCTCGACTGTATACACTAGTCTACTCTGGAGTATCGATGCCCTGTCTCGAAACTCCCATGACTAGGGACCACTTTTAAGGATGTGCTTATGGACTACCCAACTCTCACGTATATGATCGCCATCATACTGTTGGTAATCAAGCAAGATCCTAAGGTCTCTATCAACGTGTAATAGTGATCTGTCACCTGAACCTGTACACGACTGATAAAGGCAAATCAGATAGCATACTATCATCTCGAGTAAGACTGTCCTACCGGTATATGTCCTCCCTCAATCATTGCAATCACGTACCTGCGATCCAATAATTGACTTTGAGGGCACTATATCCAACAATCTCCCACTTGCACTTAAGGCTAATTATTGCGATGTCGCATACTCACAGCCCGTGTGATACCGAACACCCAACTCCTCTACTAAACAGTTTCACAAAGCCTGTTTGTAAAACTCTTGTGTTCGAGAAATAGCCTCAGTGAGTGGATCCGCCCTGATGTATCTTTCTATGTCTCTCTTAATCTCAAGTTCGTGGAGAAAGCCATCTCCTGAATTGAGTAATACCTATCTTAGAATATGTCTGTATATCTGATGGGACCTAGTTCATAAATGAACTCCAAATCCAAACTTTTTAGACTGTATCGTCAACTGAACCTAATCAGTATCCTGCACCATGCCTCCCACAGTATCCTCTTGGACCACCTGTCCATAATACTGCCCTTCATGTTAGAGGGAAAACTATAACTCTGATAATCACTCTGTCATCCATGTCACCTTTGAAGCCTGGAATAATAACCGTCTTCCGAAGGAGGCTGCCGTCATCAAATCCATAGAACATTCACTTACGTTCTAAAACTGCTTCCTTATGTTTCTCCAGGATTGGATTAATATAAACTTATCGCATCTAGTGCAAAAACAATATCTGGTGTGGTACTTGACATCTCATGATCGACTCAATTGCCTAAACAAGTGATCTGCCAATCATGCACATCCCTCTCCCCTTTAGTCTGTAAGACACCTTTAGAGAGGGTGACTCCATCACCTGCAGGTACACCACCATGCCAGGAGTCATCTATTCCAAATACTTTTAGAATATTGTCAAAGTACCCACATTGGGAAACTACCCAAACCTAGATCTAAAACCATAGATCTAGTAACCAGAATGTCTGATATTATATCCATATCCTATGTGGAGAAACAACTGTGTGACAACCAAAAGTATAACCGATCGTAGTATAGGAATTTTACTTCCTACTCTGTTTATGTCATCCAAATACCAAGACATCACACCCTACTACCTTCTTAATAAATCCATCCCCTATTCTTATGAAGTCAAACCCATGACTGTCACATCAAAAATAGATGATCTATCTCCACTATATGTGCTCGAGTCTATAAATAGACATAAGCTACTTGCCCACTATACTTCCGCTACTCTCACTGACCACAACAACCCTCTGGCAGAATAATATATACGTGCACTTCTAAAACTAGTTTAGAACGACGTTATACTTAACCTCCTGCCAGGTTTCATAGCCTGGAACAACAGTAGTGTCAAGCCTGGGTAAACAAGAACCTCCCTATCACCGTCCTTGAGGCTACCGGAGTACCTCTCGGGTGCATGAGGTTACCCACCATATCTGCGGAGTGGCTATTGGAATATCAAACCTGATTGAATCTTTAGGTCCTATTAAATTTTCCATAATTGTTTGCTGTTCTGGAATCACTTCCAGTTCTACCATACTCCCACTACTGTTTTCTGAAAAAATCTATTTTACTAAAACTGTGGCGAGTCAAGAACAATATCACTATTGATCTTCCAGATGGTAGAAAGTCAACCCTCGTCGTAGCCAGGGTCAACCCACAAACTGCCATTACAGAAACGTGCCCTGAGTTATCCAGAGTCTGGTTTTAAGCATAAGCCGGACAACTCCCCGTACCTTAACATCGTTAAGATATGGACCATTCTATATCCAATATAGAAACTTTGACACTTATTTAATTGGAACCAGATTCAAATCATGCAGCTGTCTTCAGTGCATATCAACTTAATGGAGAGAGGCTAATCAACATTACTCAACTCAGGAATGCATCCAATTATGAGTAACCTGAAAGAGAAACAAGTTTCTCAAAACTATTACTATCAACTGATTACCAATCACAAGTATCTACATCTTCGATCTCTTTGAAGAATCCTGATACTTGCGACATCTGGTTCTCTACTTTATTCCTATACCTATAACTTCTCAAAACTTAGACATTGTATTTCTACGAAACACTTGTCTAAAAACTAGAGAAGTCACAAGTAAACATAACATAGTACGAGAACCAACCCCTTTGTCCTGATGGACACTGGACAACATACAATACTCTGTATAAGTCCGCTGAGTTGAATAACTCAGAACCTGTGCATCGTAGGTTGAAAACTGTACTTGTGGTTAAGAACTACTCCGTTGTTCAATGCTCCTTACCCAATCGTCAACTGATATAGGTAAATGTCATGGACATAATTTCAAAAAGTTATATCTCTCTTTATAAAACTAAACGTACAAATATATCATTTTGAAATTGGTGCACAACAACGGATACTCAAAACCAAATACAAGCTGTCCGGCAAAAACCCAGGCGATTTCCTCAAATATCACCAATTACAACGAATTCTGATATAATGAGGATGATCACCTTATTCCCAATAACTTACTCCCACTCATCATCTGTAAAACCATACAGATTTGAAAATCATATCTGGTAAATACATACCCAGGAGTAAGTATCTAATTGGGAAATCAGTTTTCCTTTAACAACGCACAGTGAAACTGAAACATAAAAATGTTTCGAAGAGGTATCCTGGTATTCCTAGTAATGCCTCTTCCATAATCCAATTCATGACTGTAACCGTATATTTCTTTGCCATCTCTCCAAATCCCTTTATTTGTCTTTAGTCGTTACCTTCTGTACACCCCCTTAGGCTAAGTGGTTTTCTTCATTCCCTACCGTTCGGCACCAGCCTATGGTTTGGAAGAAAACTATCCAGTAAGCATAATAGGTGTACTCTCCTAAACCAAGGAGTATTCGCAACCTGAGAGAAGGTGATAATAAAAGACAACTGAATAATACCTTATTCTATTTCTCCCGAACTGGGGAAAAAAGCAAATGTGAAATAGGAGTGGCGATGAAGTACGCGGTTTGGTTGTGAATGTAGCAGTCGCAATTTACTTTGCCCTCTTTCTAATCCCTTTATTTTTTCTTTACTTATTACCTTCTGCACACTCTACTTAGGCTAATTGGTTTTCTTCATTCCCTACCTTTCGGCACCTGTCTATGGTTTGGAAGAAGAATATCCAATAAGCGTAATAGGTATACTCTCTTAAACTAAGGAGCCCTCGCAACCTGAGAAAAGGTGATGATAAAAGACAACCGAATAAACCAATTCAATTTCTTCTGAACCTGGATCCATCCTTGTTCCCCTCCGAAAGACGGCGCGACGCAGGGACGTCTTGCCTGAGATTCAGGGAAGATACTAATTGGTGCTATCCTTCTACCTCTCCGAAGATGCCAAGTTGATTTATGGCACCATGTATCGAAGGTTTAAACGGATGCGTCCGATGTAGCAGACTTCGTCAGATTCCCCCTCGCTTGAGGGGTTTTTGATTGTGGGGACGCTCTTCCCTGCAGGCGCAAGCCCCTGCAGTTAATTACGCTACCGCGTTGCGGTAACAACTTTCTCCTTCTCCAGATGATCACTTCGTGTCGTGTGTGTTTGTTTTGCGTTTGGTTGCCCGTGGATTGTATACAGAGACTGAGTTATGTCGTCGCCCGTAGGGCGTGGACTAGTCCAAATCCGTATCTTTCTTAGATTTGGGTTTGGGCGTTGTGTTTAAGGATACGTTAGCCTCATTTGAGACTAAGATCAACTTAAACGTTTGTTAAGGATACGTTAGTCTAGTTTTCAGACTAAGATCAACTTAACAGGATCGTTTAGATCCAACAAGAGAGCAACTAGGGGAGCCCTGTTGTTTAGTTTAGTGACATTGCGGTCAATAGGTAGTTTAAGGACATTGCGGTCCAGTGTTAGTTTTAAGACATTGCGGTCAAGGTTAAGGACATCGTAGTCCGTGGATTTAAGGACTCCACAGTCTGATGTTAGTTTTAAGACATCACGGTCAAGGTTAAGGACGCCATAATCCGTTGTTAGTTTTAAGACATTCCAGTCAAGGTTAAGGACGTCATAGTCTGAGGGTTTAAGGACCCCACAGTCCGGCGTTAGTTTTAAGACATTACGGTCAAGGTTAAGGATCTCATAGTCCATGAGTTTAAGGACCCCACAGTCCGTATCAATGTGTGGTCATCGGAACCCGTCACCTCTTTGAAAACGTTGAGGAATTACAACGCCAAGTATCAAAGGAGTGAAGAGATGTACCCTTAAACCAAGGTAGATTAAGTGATCTGTAGTCCAATTTGGAAACTAAGATCAATTATTATATTATGAGCCCATTGGCCCAGTTAAGTTTGAATTGAGGACTTATGGCCATCTTGGGCTAAGTCCAATCATGTTTGGGATATTGGCCCTCTGTTGGTTCATTGAAGGAGAGGCTTTGCCTCTGGAAACTTAGCCAATTGGGCTAAAGCTAGTGTTAAACACTAGAGACCAACAGTGTTGAACACTGGAAATAAGATTAACAAGTTAGTGTTAAACACTACAAGATAATCAGTGTTGAACACTGGGAACAGAGTTTTCAAATTAGTGTTAAACACTAAGCAAATCAGTGTTAAACACTGCAAATAGAGTTTTCCAATTAGTGTTAAACACTAAGAAAATCAGTGTTAAACACTGGGGACAAAAATCTTCAGATTAGTGTTAAACACTAAGGAGAGAGAGGGGTCACGTGTGGGCACGTGAGAGTGCCCTGATTCCCCTTTATTTTGTTCTGCCAGAAGCATTAAATAATTTAGAGCATCACGTGTTGTCATGTGATGGGAATTTGGGTGTTTGTCTGTTAAAGCTTCAGCCAAGGGGTCACGTGGTAGCACGTGAGAGCACCCTGCTTCCCTTTATTTTGTTCTACAGATAAGTGTTTAACACTTTTAATTCTAAAAGCCATCACGTGTCGGCACGTGATAGGGGCTCACGCTTTGATCTGTTAGAATGTTCATTAGGGGTCACGTGTTGACACGTGAGGGCGCCCTAGAGCCCTTTTCTGTTTCTTTTGCCTTTTTCTCTGTGTGCTTTAGAGATCACGTGGGGCACGTGAGGCATTGCCTCAAAGTTCTTTTTTTATGGATCTTTGCAGGAGTCACGTGGTAACACGTGAGGTGTTGCTTCAAAGTTCTTTTCTATGGATCTTTGCAGGGGTCACGTGGTAGCACGTGACTCTGGTTCTTTGCATGTTTTAAAGATCTGTTCATCTTTTAAGAATTAAATTCTTCATAGGGTTAAACCCTAACAATAAACTTTAGAGGAATTAAATTCCTGTGATTTTGAGAGAATTAGGTTCTCGATTAGGGTTAAACCCTAGTTCTATCCATTCTGAAGGAATTAAATTCCTAGGGTTAAACCCTAATTTTATCTCAAAGGAATTAAATTCCTGTAATTCTGTGAGAATTAAATTCTCAAAACTCAGTTCTTTCTCTGTGTTTTAGATCTGCATGGCAGGATCTCAACCCAATGAGAATTAAATTCTCAGTTCATGGGGAGATGTGCACTTTGCAGATCCTCAACCAGAGAAAGAACTAAGTTTATCTTTTTATATAAGAGTTAAACTCTTTTGAGAATTAAATTCTCCTTTGAAGCCTCCCTTTTCTTTTCTTACCTAAGGTTTTCCTTTTGCAGAGAATCAAAGGCTCTATATCTCTCTCTCTCTCTGTGTATCAAAAGAAAAGGTCCTCCTCTTCTTTTCTTGACTCCTATTTATTGGAGAAGGAAAAGAATCAATCTGTTTGGTAAATCTTTCATTGAAAGATTTGATTTGTTCATTGAGAGATTTGATTTATCTTCATCATTAATCTGGGCCTGTAGATTATGAGGTGAATTTTATTCACCATTGGATTTTAAATCCAAAGATATCCCTTTGTTATTTCGGTTAGGTTTAGGGGGAAATCTTTCCAAGTCCAAGATTTCTCCATAAATTGGTGATATGTAATCACCTTTAGACTTTTAATCCAACGGTTTCAGATAATCCTTTTTCATTTTGGAAAGATTTGAAAGATCTTCCCTCAAAATTTAATTCTGTCAAAGAATAAAGCTTTTAAAGCCGGTCACGTGTGGCCACGTGACCCCTGGTCACGCGTAGGCACGTGACCCCTGGTCACGTGTAGGCACGTGACCCCTGGAATGGGCTTCTCTTCTTCTGTGCTCTGTTCTCTGGCCGCTGCTTAACCATCACGTGCCAACACGTGACCACTGGTCACGTGTGAGCACGTGATGCCTCTTCTGAGGCTTCTTCTTGAGTTTTAATTAGAGAACAAATATGCTCTGTGCCGCTGCTTGACCATCACGTGTGAGCACGTGATGCCTCTTCTCAGTCTTTTCCTAATTTTTAATCAGGGAACAAATGCCCCCACAGCGTTGTTCTCACGTGTCTGCACGTGAGTGCAACGTTGTCACTTTTGTGATCGTCAGATCTGTCTTGGGAGTAGGGTAGATGAAACGTTTTCCATCCCATCCTATAAATGCTCATGTCTTTTCAGCAGCACCTAC
The DNA here is from genome assembly GCA_030015575.1 of Agapanthus africanus. NCBI lineage: Eukaryota > Viridiplantae > Streptophyta > Magnoliopsida > Asparagales > Amaryllidaceae > Agapanthus > Agapanthus africanus. Next base: position 556,755,516 of record JASDDO010000014.1, read on the forward strand.
ACTTTGCTCATCTTCCTCCTTGCATACTTTTCTTTCTGAGAATTTAATCCTCCTTTCTAGAGCTTAGTTCTCTTCCTTGAAAAATTTTCAGAGTTTAACTCTGTTCAAAAAGGACTCTTTTCTTCAGGTAATGCTTTTGAACGAACGATGAACTTTCATGTCCCTCTGGATTTTAAATCCATAGCAAGGGTTTTTTTTTACCCTTTTTAACAAGAACCCATTTTCCTTTAAGTTTTTCAACTGAAATATGAAACCATTTAATCTTCAACAGTAAATCTCTTTAGGGTTCATCTGATCCTTCAGGGAGATGATGATGTTAGTTGCTTTTTATGGAATTTAATTCCCCCCCAAGGAGTTTTGGCTCTGGAACAGAACTTTTATGGGAATTTAATTCCCTTTTTCAAAAAGGAATTTAATTCCTACGAAGAACTAACTTCTTCCTAACGAACCTCATGGGTTTTCCTGCCCTGAATCATTTCTTTCACATCCGAGAAGAAAAGGTTTGTAATAAATTCTCATGATCTTTACTTCAGGTATTATGGATGCCCATATGTACGATCTTGACGAAATCATTTCTTACGGGAATATTCGTGCACTGGGCCGTAGCCAGAACCAGGAGTTCACCAACGCTCAATGTGCTGAGATCATGAGCCGCTTCGACGAGTATAATGGTCGGCTACTCCTTCGCCGCTCTTCTCTTCTGAGACTCATCGTGCTGGCGATCTGGGAGGCGCTCCCTCTCTTTTGCACCGACGTGCCGCTCAGGGCATTGGACGCAGCCGAGGATAAGGTACATTCGGTGTACCTGATGAGCCTAATCTCGAAGAGGAGGCGAGACAACCTCATTGATCTCTTGCACCAAGCTTTTCAGCAGTCGACCATACTTGCTGCCTATCATAGAGAGGCCGTGGTGCAAGTCTGGGTTGAGTTTTGCCGTCAGGTAGAGGCTTGTCTGCACGTGCTTGAGTGTACCCACCTCTCCTCGGAGGCTGTGGCTGCAAAGGTGGAGTCGCGGGGGCTGATAGCGCGGTGCGCGACAAACATGGCATCATGCGAGAAGAGGCTCGGCCGCAAATTCTCGAAAAGGGAGCTGGCCTCTAAGGCATTGAGCGAGCTTCAAACCGGCCTCACAGCCAAAGCCAATAAAGCGTATGAACTCTGGCGGGTGCTTCAAGAGTCTATCAAAGAGGTGGTGGCTCTTGATAAAGCTGCCGTGTTCACTCACGAAAGGGTCGAGGCTCACATGGCTACCGAGAAGGAGCACGAAGGTCGGCTTGCTTCATATCAGGCTCAGCAGGCTCAGGCGGAGGCCCGTCTTCTGGCGATCCTAAATCATGAAGCCGTGGCCCAACAAAAGCAGGATGAGCTAGCAAAATTGCTAAATCGCCCGCCGGCTTGAAAAACTTGTATCTTTTCCTTTCTTTTTGTATACACTCCAGAATGAGAGTATCTTCCTTTTGTTCTTTCACGAATTGTACTTTGTATTCATTTTGGTTTATGAATAAAGACATATTTTTCTTTTCAATGGTGTGTCTCTTTTTATTGAATGTGTTCTGTGAACAATTTATCTAGGTCTTCTTTGCAGGGCAGCGATGGCTTAGGATTCAGGGTTAAGATCTGCCTCCTAAGACTTTTGAGTTTTATGAGCCGTAATGGTCTCATAAAGAGTTTTTCTCCCTACAGGTCGAGAGGATCCCGTAGGTGTAAGTTCTTCTTAAGAATCATGAGGATTCTTAAGCGGGTTTTCCCTTGGGAATCATAAGGATCTCACAAGAGAGTTTTCTTCCTTGCAGGTTGTGAGGACCCGCAAATGCTGGGTGAGGTCACCCTTATCCGTATATCACGGGGTCAGGGGTTGCTTTGGGATGTTCTCCAGGGTACCGTAGTTTAAAGACATCACGGTCAAGGTTAAGGACCTCATAGTCCGTGGGTTTAAGGACTCCACAGTCCAAGGTTAGTTTTAAGACATCACGGTCAAGGTTAAGGACCTCATAGTCCGTGGATTTAAGGACTCCACAGTCCAAGGTTAGTTTTAAGACATCACGGTCAAGGTTAAGGACATCATAGTCCGTGGGTTTAAGGACTCCACAGTCCGACGTTAGTTTTAAGACATCCCGGTCAAGGTTAAGGACATCATAGTCCGTGGGTTTAAGGACTCCACAGTCCAAGGTTTGGTTACCGGGACCCGTCACCTCTTTGAAGACGTTGAGGAATTACAACGACGAATATCAAAGGAGTGAAGAGATGTACCCTTGAACCAAGGTAAAATCAGTCTAGAATCATGGTGGTTGATCGTTAGTTTTAATACATTACGGTCGAGGTTAAGGACGTTATAGTCCGTGGATTTAAGGACTCCACAGTCCGATGCTTGCTCTGGATGCTTCCCACGGGTTCACTGCCTTGTTCGGCGAGGACCATGCTCCGCTCTGGATGCTTCACACGGGTTCACTGTCGTGCTCTGCGAGGACCAGGATCCGCTCTGGACGTTTTCCACGGGGTCAAAGAGTGACGTTATCCACGTTCCACGTGACCAGGAATTTTGCTCTGGATGCTTCCTGAGGGTTCACTGCCGTGTTCGGCGAGGACCAGGCTCCGCTCTGGATGCTTCACACGGGTTCACTGCCGTGCTTTGTGAGGACCAGGATCCGCTCTGGACGTTTTCCACGGGGTCAAAGAGTGACGTTATCCGCGTTCCACGTAACCAGGAATTTTGCTCTGGATGCTTCCCACGGGTTCACTGCCGTGTTCTGCAAGGACCAGGCTCCGCTCTGGACGTTTTCCACGGGGTCAAAGAGTGACGTTATCCGCGTTCCACGTAACTAGGAATTTTGCTGTGGATGCTTCCCACGGGTTCACTGCCGTGTTCTGCGAGGACTAGGCTCCGCTCTGGACGTTTTCCACGGGGTCAAAGAGTGACGTTATCTGCGTTTCACGTGACCAGGAATTTTGCTCTGGATGCTTCCCACGGGTTCACTGTCGTGTTCTGCGAGGACCAGGCTCCGCTCTGGACGTTTTCCACGAGGTCAAAGAGTGACGTTATCCGCGTTCCACGTGACCAGGAATTTTGTTGATTGTATCCGCATTTCACGGAGTTGGGATTCGACTCTCAGTGGGAGTACATCGCCGAGTCATGAAACTGGGAGTTGCCGCTGTTCCGCTTTGCTTGATGTTGTGTCCACTGCAACGAGACGAACGTCGAGATGATCTCTAGGCTATCTGCGACTCATCGAGATTTGGCCTCTTCTTCTGATGAAACCTGGGGAGGAGGAGAAATATAATCCCTTCTTTGTTTGCGCCCCTGGATTGTATACAGGGGTTGATGTAATATCACCTGTAGGGCATAAATTTCATTTTTATTTTATTTCTTTTTCCGCGATACTCTATCATTTCAGTTTTTATATCGCGAAGGTCGCGATTGCCCCATCATTTCGGCTATTTTTCGCGGTGCCCAATCATTTCGGCTATTTATTTTATTTTCTACTCGCTGCTTTTAATTACGAGTTGCCCCATCATTTCGGCTATTTTTCATGCATACATTTTTACTTGCTGATTCTGTCGCAAGTTACCCCATCATTTCGGCTGTTTCGTATGCATGTGTGGCTTGCTGGTTTTTCGCTGCAAGCTTGGATTTAGACACCGATTTCGGCATCAGCACCGCTACTACTGGGATGTTGCCAAGAGCGAATCATCATTTGCCTCTGTCGATGTTGAACAAAGGTGGCTTAGTAATTAGGGTTAAGGGTCCTGCCGACTAAGGCTTTTGACTTCATGAGCCGAAAGGGTCTCACAAAGGTATTTCTCCCTACAAGTCATGAGGATCTTGTAGGTGTGTTTTCTCCTTAAGAATCGTGAGGATTCCTAAGTTCATGTTCTCTTGTAAGTCGTAAGGATCTTACAAAAGGGTTTTCTCCTTATAAGTCGAGAGGACTTACAAGGGTTGTTCACTATATGAACATATCCCTAGTCACGGATGGGACTTGGTTAGGGAGATGTTTATTCGCGCCTGTGGATTGTATACAAGGGTCAGTATGAGCCTCTTATAGGGCAATATCGAAGGTTGTGGGGGGGGGGGGGTTGCTTATGAACAGGTTCAGGTTTCTGTAACTTAAGACTTTCAAATCTTATAAGCTGTGAGGGTCCCATAAGAGAGTTCTCCTTACGAGTCGTGAGGATCTCGCAAGTGTAATTTCTCCTTAGGAATCATGAGGAATCCTAAGTGTGTTTCTCCATTGTGAGTCGTAAGGATCTCACGTGGGTGGTTTCTCCTTACAAGGTCGTGAGGACCCTGCAAGAGTCCTTTAACGAGGTTGCGCCCTTTCGGGTTTTCACAAACACTCGCCGGTAGCCCTGCTATTTTTACTCACGGAGCCCTTTCGGGTTTTCATCCGTGCCCATTTTGCTTATGGACATACCGTTTTTATTTTTATTATTATTTTTTAGTTTTTTTATTCTATTTTTTTTATCGGCTTTGAGATACTGCAATCCACTGTAGTTTATCGACATCTTGGTCAACAGCTAGTTTTTAGGACATAGTGGTCCATTGTTAGTTTAAGAACGTTTCGGTCCGTCGTTAGTTTAAGGACGTTTCGGTCCGTTGTTAGTTTAAGGACGTTTCGGTTCGGTCAGGAGAAAGCCGGCTACTACTTATAGAGTTTGGGCTTAGGAAGATAGCGAGCGGACATAGTCGTCGTCATCTATCATTGACTTAAGCTGTGGCTCATTAAGCGTAGTATTTCTTTAGGAAGCGGCCATTTATTGGCCTGAAAGGACTTTCACCGTGCATATCCATGAGTAGATAGGCTCCACCCTGGTAGACCTTGTCTATGATGTACGGGCCTTCATAGTTCGGCTCGAATTTTCCCCGCTTGGCGCGATTAGGGATCATAGGCCTTTTGACTACTAGCACGAGTTCACCTTGGCGGAAGTCCTCGGCCTGGTCAATCTTTCATATGAGCGCGCCATCTTTGCTTTGTAAGCCTCCAGATTTTGTTGCGCTATGAGCCTGGTTTCATCAAGGGCGTCAAGCTCTTCAAGCCGAAGGTGAGCATTTTCTTCATCCGTCAGCTCGTAGTGGACTGCCACTCATAGAGAAGGTAGCTCTATCTCGAGGGGGAGTACCGCTTCCGTATCGAATACCAACGCGTATGGCGTTGTGTTCGTGGCTGTCTTGAACGCAGTCCGATACGCCCAAAGAGCTTCTTGCAGCCTCTCATGCCAGTCCTTTTTGTTTCGGGACACCGTCTTCTTTACGATCTTCGTCAAGATCTTGTTGAAAGCCTCAGCTAGACCATTAGCTCGGGGATTATAAACTGAGGAATATCTCCAGTCTATGTTGTGTTGCTGCGCGAAGCGACTAATCTTGTGGCTTCTGTGGGCTGGCCCGTTATCGGAAATGATCCGTCGCGGAGTTCCAAACCGATAAATGACGTGCGTCTTGAAGAAATGGAGAATATTTTCCGTCTTCACTTCCCTTAACGGTACTTCTTCTGCCCATTTGGAGAAGTAATCAGTCGTCGCCAGGATGAAACGATGTCCCCTGGATGATGCTGGTTCGATGGGGCCGATTATGTCAGTCCCCCACATTTCGAACGACCAGCTAGCCACCGTTGGATGTAGTGGATTTGGATGCTGATGGATGAAGTCCCCATGGATTTGGCATGAGTGGCATTGCTTCGCATATTCAAGGCAGTCCTGAATCATCGTTGGCCAGTAGTAGCCCATCCGTTTAATCTTCAATTTCATCTTCGGGCCTGCTTGGTGAGAACCGCAGAGTCCGTCGTGAACTTCCTGAACGACTCTTTTTGCTTCGCCAGGTCCCAGGAATCTCAACCACAGAGAGTCAAATGACCTCTTGTACAGAGTATTATTGACGAAGGCGAAGGACAGAGCTCGTTTCACAAGCTGATGTCTTGAGGACGCATCTTCAGGCGTTCGACGGGATTTGAAGTAGTCTATAAAGACTTCTCTCCAATCATCAACTTTCTCTTGGTCTTTTACTTGTAGGGTCGTCTGTTCAATCGCTTCCTTTTCCTCAGATGATTTCGGAGATACTTCTGCTGGGGCAAGTACCCGACGGCTTTGTACCACGATTCTTATGTCATCGAGGTTCTCATCGGCTAACTCCTTGGCGAGCTTGGCCAACGCGTCCGCCTTGCCATTTTCTGCACGCGGTATGCTTTCCAGAATGTTAGAGGGGATTTGAGTCAGCAATCGCTGTACTCTCTCTCCATACTTCACCAGCTCTGGCTTGCACGTCTGGTAGTCGCCATTTACTTGACTGACGACCAATTGAGAATCTCCATATATGAGGAGGTTTTCAATTCCCATGTCGATGGCGATCTCGAGGCCTGCTATTAAAGCTTCATATTCGGCTTCATTGTTTGTCCTCGGCTCTGTTAAGGAGAAAGCAAAGCTCATTATCCCTCCTTGTGGAGTTACGAAGATGAGTCCCACCCCCGATTTGATTATAGGGATGCTTTGTTTGCGCTTCTTCATGGAGGATGCTCTATCGAAATAAAGCTCCCATCGGGTATCATCACCATCGATCGCGTCAAACGCATGTTCGTCTGGCAGATCGCAATTCAGAGGAGAATCGGCAGGTACCGGATGTTCAGCGAGGAAGTCGGCAATAGCCTGGCCTTTCACTGCCTTGAGAGGCCGATATGTTATCGAAAACTCCATCAAGAGTAGGGCCCATTTAGCGAGTCGTCCCGTCAATATGGCTTTCGACATCAAATATTTAAGGGGGTCCACCTTCGAAATGAGACGAACTTCATGCGCCAACGCATAGTGCCGGAGTTTCGTTATCGCGAAGATCAACGCCAGGCAGTGCTTTTCGATGGGGGAATAATTGCTTTTTGCCCCCAGTAGGACTCGAATTAAATAGTAGAGCGCTCTCTCCTTCCCTTGGTCATTCTCTTGCGCCCATAATGCGCCTAAGGAACCTTCGAGGGCTGTGGTATAAAGAATAAGAGGTTTTCCTTTAACCGGAGCAGCCAACACTGGCGGGTTCTGTAGGTATTGCTTAATCTCGTCCAGTGCGCCTTGGCATTTGCGATCTCAGACGAACGGGGTTCCCTTCTTCATCAGGTGGCTGTAAGGACGGCACTTGCCTGAAAGGTTGGCTATAAATCATCGGATGTATGCGAGTTTCCCTTGGAGAGACCGTAATTGTTTAAGAGTCCTTGGCGGTGGCATTTCCATGATCGCCTTGATCTTCGAAGGATCTATCTCGATACCCCGGTGCCGGATGATGAACCCTAGGAACTTGCCTGAGGATACCCCAAACGCGCATTTGAGAGGGTTCATCTTCAAGTTGTATTGCCGCAGGCGTTGAAATACGGTCTTCAGATGCTCCAAATGCTCCTCGTACGGTTTGCTTTTCACCATGAGATCGTCGATGTAACATTCGACGATTTCATGTATGAGGTCATCGAAGATCTTCGTCATGGCCCTCTGATAGGTGGCACCGGCGTTCTTTAGACCGAAGGGCATCACCTTATAGCAGAATATTCCCAGAGGGGTCTGAAAAGCGGTATGCTTCTGGTCTTCGGGGTGCATCTTTATCTGATTGTACCCTGATGAGCCGTCCATGAAAGAGAAAACCTCATGAGCGGACGTGTTATCTATCATCAGCTCGGTTACCGATACTGGGAAATCGTCTTTCGGGCAAGCTTTATTGAGATCCCGGAAGTCCACGCATATGCGCACTGTCCCATTTTTCTTCATTACCGGGACGATGTTGGCGATCCAGTCAGGATATTGAACTTCTTGGATAAACCCAGAATCGATCAGCTTCTTGATTTCGGCGTTGATGCCCATCTCAAGCTCGAGCCGCATTCTTCTCGGTGCCTGTTTGACTGGCTTGACGTTCGGGGATATTGCCAATTTATGCACAGCAATTTCTGGATCTAGTCCTGGCATTTCAGAATAGTTCCATGCGAAGCAATCTCTATACTGCATAAGCACGTCTTTTAACGCGGCCACCCTTTCTTCAGATAGCAACTCGCTGACGAATGTCGGTTGCGGGTCATTCGTCGTCCCCAACTCAATTTTCTTGAGGTTATCAGCAGTGGTGTGTATTCCATCCTCCAGCTCTTTCGGTGCTGGTGGAAATTCTGAAATTACCTCGTCGTCATTGTTTTCGAAGCACCAAGGAAGGTCATCCATATTCTCGGGCTCCCCTTTTGATATTGCTATCATATGACAGGTACGGGCTCGCTTCCAAGATCGATGTGGATCTGGTTCTGCTCTTGTGGCTTTGGGTTCGTGCTTTTGTGATGGCGTTACCCTCCAGCTGCTGGATAGAGCAAACCTGCCTTGCTGGTACTGGTCTTCGACCCAGTTCTTGAATGTGAAGCAGTCTTCAATAGGGTGTCCTATGGCTCGGTGATAAGAGCAATAGCCCGGATGAGAGACCTCGTTAGCTTGCTCGGGGTGCTTGGACTCCGGAAGTGTGATCATTTGATGTTTTATAGCGAGGTCAAGTATCTTCTTCGTCTTGTCTTGAGGGAAAGAATACGCTCGACTCATCATCTTCATGAGGGACAAATCTGGACCGCGCAATACCCGATCAGATGACTCTTTGATCCTGCGTTGTCATTGTCGACCCCCTTTTCCGCTTTTTGACTTACTTCTGCCTCTGCGTTGGGTCTTTTGCACAACGGGTTGACAGGGAGGAGCATCTTCGTCTTTGGCAGCCTGTTGAAGAAGGCGTTGCATCCTGGCTTTCTCGTAGATGTCCATCTCGCGGTTATGGTCGTCTCGAGCTTTTTGACCAGCTCTCCTGATAAGCTTGTCCATTCGCTCTTCAAATGACGGACTCGGCACTTTGATTGCGGGATCTAGTCTTGATAAAGGATCGGCGTTTTCTGACAGGGCATCGTCTTCTTCATCGAAATTATATATGGCGTAGCTACCGTGGACTCGTTCCCGTTTCCCGGATCTTACATACCCAAGCCCAAGCGTTTCCATCCTCCCGTTGGGCAATTTGCGCTGAGTCCCAGGGACATCCCAAATCCTGTTGTAGAACCGAGCTTGTCGAATAGTCTGTTTTAAAGGTACCCCTTGGCACTTCAATAGCCTTTTTAGTCCATTCGTGTAGTATCTAGGCAAACGGATGGGTTGGAGCCTATCGAGGGTAGAATCCGCACCGTGCCAGATTTCTTTCTCGACTCTTTTTTCCGTGGACCGGTAGAATAGGATCGCCTTTCCTCCTTTTCGCCTGGGAGGGACGTAAAATGTCTGCAGGTCTTGCACATTGTAAGCTTCAAGCGTGTCAAGATCTTTGTAGTGCTCCCGCGGAATCATGGTGATTTGCAAACTCTGATCATCACTAGGGGATGCTTGTATTGACGACCGACTGGGGAATGTAGGGTTCCTAGGCACGCTAATGAGGTCTCACAAGGCATCAACCATGCCAATTTCAAAAACCCTAATACGGATCGTTAACTAGAAATTTAGGCGAAAGAAGGAACTAGTTAACAACTTAACTACAAGAACGGAAATACAACCTTTGTAGATCTGGTTCTCCATCTCCATAGCTCCAAGATGAAGTCTCCTTGCTGTCCATATCGAATCCCGGGCTCTAGCGTCGGCTTCATCGGAGAAATGGGCGGGCTAGGTCATCGACTACGATGCCGAAGATGATCTACGTCGAGGCATCGCAAGATCAAGCTCCCACTTCACCAAGTCATGAAACTTGTGAAGAAAACACACTCTACTACTTGGCAAGAGGTAGAGGATGAAGAAATAGGAGGTGGATTCACTTTAGAATTGGATTTCTCACTCAATTGCTCAAGTTGCCATTGATGAAGCAAACTTTCTTCTTGTTTAAGATGAAGAAGAAGAAGAAAGAAAGTATGATAAGTTATATTCCAAAAGAAATAAAAATGAATACTTATCATATTGCAACCATAGTTAGGTGTAGAGAATAAACCATGGTTAGTGTGAATGGTTAGGGTTAAGCATGAAGACAAAATGGTCACTTAGTCAAAGCTTCATGAAGCTTCAACTAGAAAACAAATCAAGCCACCATTTTTTCTTTTGCCAAAATGAATAATAAATAAATAAATAGATAAGTAAATAAAATCAAAAGATACCCTAACCATTGATCAACCATGGTTTAAACCATACACCAAACTATCATGTATCATCAAACATGATACAATCAAATGCACAAAAGTATATCACATATACAATGTGCACATCAAGTGAGAAAATCCCTTTTAAGTGAACCTATATTAGTTAATGTAAAGTGATATATCAAATATATAATTATACATTAAATCATTAAATCAACACTTGATTTAACGACCCGGTCATATCGCATATAACCGACTAATATCAATAGTAACATCTTATCGAATCAACACTTGATCCGATAACCCGGCTATAACGCATATAACCGATCAATGTTACAAATCGTGAGAATCGAATACAGTATCACATACTGGTATTATTCTCGGTCCCGCACATATCTCATATGCGCTCCTATTTCATTTTGCTTGAGCCAGGAAACCTCTGTGTAGGACTCTAAAGACTCGTCAATACGCCGGCAGCAGATGATGATCATATCAAACACCCACAAGCCGCAAGCGGTCTGCTAAACGTAACGGCCACCCGGGTATTGAGCGATCAGAAGATCGACGAGCAAGCCCGCTCACACTCCTGTGAATCCAACCAGTAACACTTACCGTACAGTCCGGTCTGTTCGTCTGATATGTCGCATATCTCGCCTAGGGGTGGTAAACGTCAGACCCCAATAGCTCGATAAGTCGTGTCGATATGAGGTCTATAACAATTCGAGAAACTACTGATAACACTTACCAGTAAATCTCAGCAACCCTGGCCAGGGATTTCCGGTTATAGCCAATCGAACACAGCGCAACATCAACCCCCTATACCGGGAGAGACGAATCCCCTCCTATCGCTCATTGCCTCCATGTGATTCGGGACTGTACCCAAAAACCACCGTTTTGCACGCCCTCTTAGACGTGGTAAGATGGAAATCAAAGCACAGTGGGAACCACACAAGACTCTATGACGATCTCGGGTCAACAGACTACTCTGTACCAGTGTCACCTGAGAACTGCCATCTGACGTAAGGTATAATACCATCTGGGAGTTCTCGGCGAGTCCGTCCAGTGTACCCAGTCTCTACTGAGCACCCGTATATCATCTCTGATGTCAAACACCGATGGATATGGGATCATCCATCGCCCATCTGTATGGGTCGAGAAGGTATACGCTAGTCTACTCTGGTATATCGATGCCCCGTCTCGATACACCCACGACTAGGGACTTTGAAGGATGTACTTATGGACTACCATGTCCCCACTAGTATGATCCGCATCATAGTCCAGGTAGTCAAGTGTAACGTCTTCAAAATAATAAAATATGATTTTTGGGAAATTTTATAATTTAATATTATTTTAATGAATATTTTAATATTCTGGTATAATTAAATACAGATAAATGGGGAAAAATTATGGAAAATTCTAAAATAAGGTATTTTAAGGAATTGCTTCGTTTTCTGTGCATGCCCCCATTTCCTCTAGTTTTGACCCTGAGTATGTCTAGTTTTGACTGATTCCATCTAGGGTGAAATCTGGGTTGATTTTCCTATGTTGGTGTATAATTTGGGACTTGTTTTAGCATGGATTTTGGTATTTGGTGATTCATTCCTGTCGGGTGGCGTTTGGACGTCAACGACAAGTGGATTTTGATTGTGTTTACATGCGAGTCGATAAGTTTTTACCTATGCGGGTAGCGTGTGCTATTTTGGTTTCCGATATGATTTTCATGTGCTTTAGCATTGTGATATACTTGTAGGTACCCCGCGTGATGTTGAGGCAAAGGAGGTGAAGATAGCGACATCGGCTTTGGCACACGAGAAGCAATGTGAGTAGATTTATATCTGTGGGGAGAAGTCGGGTGGATGGCGTATAGCACCCCCGCAGTCCGTGGTGAAGTATACGAATACGTATACACACGAATATTTATTATGTGTTGTTTAGGGTTATTGATGGTAATAATGATATTTTGATGATAAGAATATATTGGTTTAGTTTAGTGCGAACCCTAGAGTAGTGGTTGCACTCACACATACATTTACACACATACTTGCATTCATTCTTTCATTTATTAGAGTGCATATGATGGTGCGTATATCTACACATGGATATGGGACTATGTGTTTATATACTGGATTTGAGGATAGTATTTGGGATTTGAGATGAGTCGATGAGATTGGGCTTGAGGCCAGGAGATCGGTGATGTGATTTGGTTCGTATCGAGATACGACACGATGTTTTAACGGGTCTTTTGACGTAGTGATTCTTACACCTGCATGCATACATTGAGGGTATCAATATTGTACTAGACGTAGATCAGTACCCCGATCATGACATTTGATAAAGAGGATACCAGATAAATAGTATGATGAATGTGATATTGACCCGTACCCAGATTTGGGATGCCGTACGACGGATTTACGTACAAGCTATATTTTGATGATTGATCCGCACTCTTGACTTGGGATGTCTGATTATAGATAGGGTATCGGATATGATATTATTGAGGCGGGATCACCGACTAATATATATACATGTATGTATATGTATCGACTCAGATGTTAGGCGGTTTCCTCACCCGTAGCTCTACTTGTTAGTTCAGCCGTATAGTTTAAGATGGTTGTTAGATTAGATTAGACTCCTACCTATTTCAAAAACTAACGAATCGTGGGTATTTTAAAAGACAGCCCAAGGGATCCTACGGATATTTCAAAAGACGTATCTTTTCATAAAAACACCGTAGCCCCTATTTTCAAAACCCCATGATTCGTGTTATTTCAAAAGGCACCAATTGTAGAGGTTATTTTAGATTAATGCAGATTAGTTATAGTTGCGTCTAGTATTCAGCTTCCGCTCATTATTGTGGTTCGCATCGCATCGCATGCTTATATTATGTTTCATACTCCATTATTGATGTTATGCTGTTAGGACACCAGCACCATTACCGATGATGCGTATGTACCACGTACACTTACTTGCCGGCTCACACACATCTTCATCGGTAATTGCCATGTCACGTACACCTTAGAAAATATTATTGCATCGACATAGGTTAGCTAATAATTTAGACATGATATTAGTGTACTTGCCTTATATGCTAGATTAGACATTGTAATTATTAGTTGTTACATCATGCATGTTATTATTCATGGATTTTTATGCCTGTATGCACTGTTTACATGCTATTGAGGATTGGATTCGGATTTCTATGAGATTTTCTGGATTTGGGGGAAAACCGCAAAACTTATATAAACTTCTTTTCTCTCTTTAAAATAAAAAGTGCGGTTTTCCCATGATGTATGAGTCGTCCACCATGAGTTTGCTGATGGATTTGGAAACCCGATTCGAGAAGACGGATGAACCGTTTCGGGTACATGGTGGACCCGGTAAGGTACCCCGGGGCAAGAAGCGCGTGGTGATGACGATGTGAGCCTGGCAGGGGAGCACTACCTACCGGTGATTTTACCCGACGCGTCGGATATCCGGAGGATACCGTCGTGGTCTTGAGATGGATGGTAGGGGCCGGTCTGGACTGACGGCGCCCTAGATATTATGATTGAGACATTGGGATTTCGAGATTTCGAGGTACAGAGACTGTGATACAAAGATATCGAGATATTGGGATTACGTTTTGTGCCGATGCTAGGCACTGTTTTATGCTGATTTCATTATGATACCTCAACTAAAAATACAAGGGAAATCTCACTAAATTATGAAAACAGTTTCTTCATTTACATGTATTATGCTTTCATGCATTCATACCTCATATTCATGACATACTATTACCTGAGGCACTAGCACGAGCACTTGGCACTACATTCACGTATAGAGATTACATTGCCAGTTTAGCATGCTTCAGCTTTATTCATATTGAGGTTTCTTTATATCTGATCGTATTGACCTAGGTTGGGTCATGCATTCGATCTCTGCTTGTAGATATCTTTCTATTCACGAGTTGGCAACTCACCCCCGTTGTGCCCCAGTTCTTGCAGGTTTGCCGTACAGTTCTATAGCGGCATTTCTGGCACACTGCTTCCTTTTGGGTGATTTGCTTGGATAGGTGGGTTCTTTTGTATCAGAACCGCCGTTGTATTTATATTATTCATTGTATCTAGAATATCCATCAACCAAAACTCGTATATTGTTTCAGACCTAGACTAGTGATGTATTATTCGACCATAGAGTCGCGCTTAGTAGTGTTGCGGTTTTCTTGTTGCTTTTGAGCTTTCTTTTGGATTTGATCCTCGCCACTTGGCGTTGTATATTATTGTTGCATGTGTGGTGGTGACCGTCGTTTGACGAAGAGCTAGCTCCCGCTTGGGGATGCCTTTATCATTGCATATATTGTTATCCTTGTTATACCCCATTCGGGGCCAGTTTTACAAAAGAAACTCTGCCGAAATTTTTAGAAAAGACTGTACTGTTTTTAAAAATGCATATTCGGCTTAGTTATTTAAAAACCTTGATTTCAAACCTGTTTTTCTTCACTTCTTTAAACCAGTTTCTTTACTTATTCTTAAAAATGGTTTTAGATTTCTGGGCTTTTGGCTTACTTGGATCAGATGGAGTCCTATAGACTTCATATGGTTCAAGGGCCAGTCACGTGCTCTTTCGGGTCGTGACAAAGTTGGTATCAGAGCGCTAGGTTGACCTTGGTTCGAGTCTAAGTTTGACTATGTGGAGCCTAGGGCGTTTATATATATACGGAACTTAGGCTTGACCTTACGGAACTTAGACTTGGTCGAGGGGGTATTAGACCCGAACTTTCGTCGTGTAGGATGACCCTTGGTTGATGGAATATGTAACTAAAGTAGAGTGACGTACCGTTGGTATGTTCCGCGGCATACTTACGACACGCCATTCCGCTTAAGGAACCTTAGGATGTACATATTTTCGAGATCAGTGATCCTCTTTATATCCAGGATTATACATCCATTTGAGATCCCCGATTCTATTAGTTTCATGATCATACCTTTATTGATGCTGTTCCTTCCCATGATCATGTATCCACTTTGGATCTGTTGTTTCCTTTCTTGCCATTGATGTGCTCTCCTTGATACTCGATTGAGGTTCCTGTCACCATGTTTGAGGGCAGTTTGGGCTGCTGCTAGGGTTACGGCCGGTGTGAGCTCGTTTGGTACGAGGGCCGACCATTGTGTTTTCTGGTGACATGGGAACGTCTCGAGTTAGTGTTGGTGATTGTGACCTCTAGTGGAGGCGAGTGCTTGGTCTTGCACCGGATGATCGGGCCATTGTTAGAGCTGCCAGTTGAGAGAGGACTGTTGATGTACAGCATACCTCAGAGATTGTGATGTCGCCTACCGTGCAGACAGATGGACCAGCTGTTGCTGAGATTGACAGGATGTCGCTTCCGAAGCTTACGAGCTGAGATTGCCGTAGCTTTCAGGCAGATATGAGACAGATGATAGCTAGTCTACCCGATTTGAGAGACGAAGGTGATTCGTCCGATTTTGCGCCGGAGCGGGCCCTGATGAGTTGAAGATTTCCAGTGTGGAGAGTCTTACTCAGATCTAGAGCAGACTGACTCAGAGATGACCGCCTATGTATTGCCTTTCCTGGAGGATTGAGGCGCTGTTCGGCGTACAGGCGAATAAGCCAGTTGCTGCTGCAAATGACGAGATGTCGCCCAGATGGTTGGAGCTACTGCAGCGTGAGCATATACTTAGAGAGATGATAGCGAGTCGCTGGTCACCTGAGGATGAATGACTAGGACAGGTGGTTCGTTTGTTTACCGATGCGAGGTCATCAGATAGATTGTTTCCAGCTAGAGACGACTTCATGCAGGTTCGTTGAGAGTCGATAGAGACGATCGAATGTCAGGAGCCCATTTTCCAAGTTTAAAGTATACGGAAAGACATGCAGGTGATTCTATGGACTCTCTAGAAGAATGAAACCCTAACTCGACTTAATGACCGTGTGAAAGCCTTTGAACCTTCGGGTTTGCGGTGGTTCCTCAGCGCCATTAGTGAGGCTTGGGTTTGCCCTTCTACGGCTGGACCACCGACGCTGTGGCATGTACTCGATACTATTAAACTGTACCCATGATGTGATCTCTTGGGGGATTATGAGGATCTGACGAGTCGATCGGATGGTTCGACAATTTTCGGATATCGTGATGGGACACTGCTTGGGAGACTCCAGATGCGAGCGTAGCCGTCGGAGCGCAGTTCATGTAGCCACGATGAGTTAAGTCCGAATCAGTCGACATTGAGCAAGGTGGAGTAAAGAGTTCGTACGAGATTTCGACGAGATGACGTCCCACTCCGCTGACATTAGAGATGTGATATGCACCCCGAGGCATGGTATATGGATGTATCTTCCAGAGAGAAGCGCGATAGGTATGCAGCCGTTCCGGAATAAGCTTTAGCTTCAGCATTGGATGATGACTTCCGGGCATTTCGGCAGGATTGAGATTTGAGAAAGGAACCTCGACAGGACCTTTCTGGAGTACGTTACGAGAAGACCTAGACCAGGAGTGGTCGTATTGCGCACACCCAGCAGGACAGAGTTCGGCATTGTCGACGAGGTAGTTGACCATGTTCGGATAAAGGAACTTACCCAGATGCGTTGCAGATCGATCAGGGACAGACGAGTGATGAGTATTCCTCCGATGGTTGGGACGTGTTCCCGAGGACCTGTTCGGCCTGACATCCTCTACAGAATGATGAAGCTACAGAATATGCGATTTCGAGTCCGTGCGAGAGACTTCAGATTGACCGTGGCCGAGAACAGTGCAGTGCGTAGTAGCTTGGCGTGACGTCATAGTGGACGACGATAGAGACAGTTGGAACAAGAGGTTCGTGTGAGACACTGATGAGCTGTCATTGCTTCCCGTCGAGACTAGAGACCTGATATGCTTACAGAGACGTTGGAACGTGACCAGTTTCCGAGAAAATATTGTGCTGAGGACACAGGTGTTTTTGAGCGAGAAGAGGTTGTGCAGGAAGCCAGCCTCTGTACAGATCGGCATAGGCATGATCGGAAGAGACCTTGAGCAGGATTCCTTCCAGGACATTGCTGCAATGATGTTTGCACCCAGGATCAGATGTGTGACGTGCTTTCAGAGAGCCAGAGGCCGACGCTAGTGATACGCTGCCTTACGAGCGGTCGTGAGGATTGACCGAAAGGTGACCAGGAAAGTGCCAGAACGGAATCGTTCCTGTCAGTACTCCTGACCGGGCCGATGAGCCGATGGATTGCGAGATTGGTAATCTACAGGAAAGATCAGGAACCAGAGGCAGAGGACGCCAGCCGCGAGCAAGAGGCAAGTAGATATCTTGCGCAGCTAGCATCGGATGTTCCGGTACCTTCTCGACCCTGAAGGATGGTATACCGACGACGGTAATTATGATTTGTGATTTTGTGATTTGATTATCACGTATCCGTTGCTTTGGATTTCGGTATTTTGGGCGATCTATTCACATGATTTAGTCTTGATGACTGAGTTTCATGATATTTGATTTTGTGCACCATGGTTGCACCTACTAGGTATTTATACCTTGTACATAGTTATTACTCTTGAGCTGTTGATTGCGATTTCATGCCTATTTTATGCTGGTGATTTGATTTACGCTTCCAGCAGAGTTTCATGTAATTTTAGTGTTTTGATTTTGCACTCGGTATAGCTTATATGTGCTTGTAGTGTATCGATATGTGTTTTGTGCCCGCAGCTGCACACGTTTATGATTTTCTTCATATCTGGATACACTTGGTGTTGCTGCTTACGTATTTGAGTTATTGCTTGGTATTTGTGCATGGGATGCACCAGTTCTATACTTCGTGCATTTGTCGCACCAGTTTTATGTTTCTTGCGTTTATCGCATCAGATTTATATTTCGTGCCTTTGTTGCACCGGATTTATATTTTGTGCATTACGATTGCACCTGACTTCGATTTGATGCCTTTCGGTATGTCGATTTTGATTGTGATATTGATGTGGATTCTTGCACTCCGTGCTTTTGACTGGACTTACGCATATTCGACGTTGCTATTGGATTTTGTGATTCCGTGCATATTGAGTGCGCAGGGTCTAGATTTTCATTCGTGCATGATGGATGCACCGATTTGGATTTTCGCGCATGTTGGGCGCATGTTTTGAGATACGATTTTGGGGCACACCAGATGCACTAAATCGAGATTCTTCGTGCATGTCAGATGCACCTGTTTTGGCTGCCAGGCACACGTTGCCTATGACAGATGCTTCGTGCACACCCGTTGCACCTAGATGTTGTTTTGTGCACATGTTTAGCACATATATGGATTTTGATTTCCGTGCGCACCAGACGCACAGGGTGGTGTTATGTGATTTTTGGGATTTATTCCTTTTGGAGCAGTACATTTTTATGATGTTGGATATTTGCTTTCATACTGAGCAGGACTAGTCAGTGGGCAGTACCTGGATATATTTTGCATGCATCGATAGTTATCGAAGGGATTTCCAAAAAGCGAGCTATAGTCTCAGTATATACCTACGTGTCCGATATGACACGAAACGTTTTAAAAACAAGGAAACCCTTCTAAACTGTTTTCAAAACGGCGGAACGTACCTATTAAACAAAGGATATATATACACATATATAGTTATTTTCTTATGAGAAACGTCCGCCACTGTGCAGTGTTACGCGCATCGCACAGCGACTTAAAAAGATTTGGCATACATTTGCATCAGCTATTTACATGTATAGTCTTGGTCCATATCATATTGATTTTGTATTGGATTTGACATTGTGTCGTTACCATGACTCCGATGATTGCGGATGCTTGATGGAGTGTTGCTTTTGAGTTATCTGCTCAGTACTCATGCGCATGCATTGCGCTATGATGTTTTATGTATAGATGATTTCGGAACCCCGATGACTTGGAATTTGTATTGAAATATTTTAGTATTTGGGGGTTTAAATTTAAATTCGGGGACCGAATTTCTTTAAGGGGGTAGATTGTAACGTCTTCAAAATAATAAAATATGATTTTTGGGAAATTTTATAATTTAATATTATTTTAATGAATATTTTAATATTCTGGTATAATTAAATACAGATAAATGGGGAAAAATTATGGAAAATTCTAAAATAAGGTATTTTAAGGAATTGCTTCGTTTTCTGTGCATGCCCCCATTTCCTCTAGTTTTGACCCTGAGTATGTCTAGTTTTGACTGATTCCATCTAGGGTGAAATCTGGGTTGATTTTCCTATGTTGGTGTATAATTTGGGACTTGTTTTAGCATGGATTTTGGTATTTGGTGATTCATTCCTGTCGGGTGGCGTTTGGACGTCAACGACAAGTGGATTTTGATTGTGTTTACATGCGAGTCGATAAGTTTTTACCTATGCGGGTAGCGTGTGCTATTTTGGTTTCCGATATGATTTTCATGTGCTTTAGCATTGTGATATACTTGTAGGTACCCCGCGTGATGTTGAGGCAAAGGAGGTGAAGATAGCGACATCGGCTTTGGCACACGAGAAGCAATGTGAGTAGATTTATATCTGTGGGGAGAAGTCGGGTGGATGGCGTATAGCACCCCCGCAGTCCGTGGTGAAGTATACGAATACGTATACACACGAATATTTATTATGTGTTGTTTAGGGTTATTGATGGTAATAATGATATTTTGATGATAAGAATATATTGGTTTAGTTTAGTGCGAACCCTAGAGTAGTGGTTGCACTCACACATACATTTACACACATACTTGCATTCATTCTTTCATTTATTAGAGTGCATATGATGGTGCGTATATCTACACATGGATATGGGACTATGTGTTTATATACTGGATTTGAGGATAGTATTTGGGATTTGAGATGAGTCGATGAGATTGGGCTTGAGGCCAGGAGATCGGTGATGTGATTTGGTTCGTATCGAGATACGACACGATGTTTTAACGGGTCTTTTGACGTAGTGATTCTTACACCTGCATGCATACATTGAGGGTATCAATATTGTACTAGACGTAGATCAGTACCCCGATCATGACATTTGATAAAGAGGATACCAGATAAATAGTATGATGAATGTGATATTGACCCGTACCCAGATTTGGGATGCCGTACGACGGATTTACGTACAAGCTATATTTTGATGATTGATCCGCACTCTTGACTTGGGATGTCTGATTATAGATAGGGTATCGGATATGATATTATTGAGGCGGGATCACCGACTAATATATATACATGTATGTATATGTATCGACTCAGATGTTAGGCGGTTTCCTCACCCGTAGCTCTACTTGTTAGTTCAGCCGTATAGTTTAAGATGGTTGTTAGATTAGATTAGACTCCTACCTATTTCAAAAACTAACGAATCGTGGGTATTTTAAAAGACAGCCCAAGGGATCCTACGGATATTTCAAAAGACGTATCTTTTCATAAAAACACCGTAGCCCCTATTTTCAAAACCCCATGATTCGTGTTATTTCAAAAGGCACCAATTGTAGAGGTTATTTTAGATTAATGCAGATTAGTTATAGTTGCGTCTAGTATTCAGCTTCCGCTCATTATTGTGGTTCGCATCGCATCGCATGCTTATATTATGTTTCATACTCCATTATTGATGTTATGCTGTTAGGACACCAGCACCATTACCGATGATGCGTATGTACCACGTACACTTACTTGCCGGCTCACACACATCTTCATCGGTAATTGCCATGTCACGTACACCTTAGAAAATATTATTGCATCGACATAGGTTAGCTAATAATTTAGACATGATATTAGTGTACTTGCCTTATATGCTAGATTAGACATTGTAATTATTAGTTGTTACATCATGCATGTTATTATTCATGGATTTTTATGCCTGTATGCACTGTTTACATGCTATTGAGGATTGGATTCGGATTTCTATGAGATTTTCTGGATTTGGGGGAAAACCGCAAAACTTATATAAACTTCTTTTCTCTCTTTAAAATAAAAAGTGCGGTTTTCCCATGATGTATGAGTCGTCCACCATGAGTTTGCTGATGGATTTGGAAACCCGATTCGAGGAGACGGATGAACCGTTTCGGGTACATGGTGGACCCGGTAAGGTACCCCGGGGCAAGAAGCGCGTGGTGATGACGATGTGAGCCTGGCAGGGGAGCACTACCTACCGGTGATTTTACCCGACGCGTCGGATATCCGGAGGATACCGTCGTGGTCTTGAGATGGATGGTAGGGGCCGGTCTGGACTGACGGCGCCCTAGATATTATGATTGAGACATTGGGATTTCGAGATTTCGAGGTACAGAGACTGTGATACAAAGATATCGAGATATTGGGATTACGTTTTGTGCCGATGCTAGGCACTGTTTTATGCTGATTTCATTATGATACCTCAACTAAAAATACAAGGGAAATCTCACTAAATTATGAAAACAGTTTCTTCATTTACATGTATTATGCTTTCATGCATTCATACCTCATATTCATGACATACTATTACCTGAGGCACTAGCACGAGCACTTGGCACTACATTCACGTATAGAGATTACATTGCCAGTTTAGCATGCTTCAGCTTTATTCATATTGAGGTTTCTTTATATCTGATCGTATTGACCTAGGTTGGGTCATGCATTCGATCTCTGCTTGTAGATATCTTTCTATTCACGAGTTGGCAACTCACCCCCGTTGTGCCCCAGTTCTTGCAGGTTTGCCGTACAGTTCTATAGCGGCATTTCTGGCACACTGCTTCCTTTTGGGTGATTTGCTTGGATAGGTGGGTTCTTTTGTATCAGAACCGCCGTTGTATTTATATTATTCATTGTATCTAGAATATCCATCAACCAAAACTCGTATATTGTTTCAGACCTAGACTAGTGATGTATTATTCGACCATAGAGTCGCGCTTAGTAGTGTTGCGGTTTTCTTGTTGCTTTTGAGCTTTCTTTTGGATTTGATCCTCGCCACTTGGCGTTGTATATTATTGTTGCATGTGTGGTGGTGACCGTCGTTTGACGAAGAGCTAGCTCCCGCTTGGGGATGCCTTTATCATTGCATATATTGTTATCCTTGTTATACCCCATTCGGGGCCAGTTTTACAAAAGAAACTCTGCCGAAATTTTTAGAAAAGACTGTACTGTTTTTAAAAATGCATATTCGGCTTAGTTATTTAAAAACCTTGATTTCAAACCTGTTTTTCTTCACTTCTTTAAACCAGTTTCTTTACTTATTCTTAAAAATGGTTTTAGATTTCTGGGCTTTTGGCTTACTTGGATCAGATGGAGTCCTATAGACTTCATATGGTTCAAGGGCCAGTCACGTGCTCTTTCGGGTCGTGACATCAAGTACACATCCTAAGGGCTTTACCAACATGTAACAGAGAGACAATCAGTATATACGTTAAGGTAAAGATCAACCAGATAGCATACTATCATGTCGAGCAAGAAAGTCCTCCCTATATATGTCCCAGCATCCACTACAATATACATCCAATGTACAGTAATGGCCTCTAGGGCATACATATAACTAACAGGGAACACAGCATTAACCTCGTCTTCCGAGTCGCTTCCGAAGATCAATATGGGGGCGGATGGTCCCGAGTTGCTGCGCCGAGACGGCCCAGCGTAAACTATCTCTTCTTCTTCTTCGGTACCGCTCCCGAAAATAGGGATGGTGGCGGCGACTTTGTTCTCCGGTTTGCGACACCTTTTTGTATCCTCGAAATCTGGCAAAAAGTACTTTGCATCTTCATACTTGCGGACTTTATTCACGGAGAATGGGTTCAGCTCGCCTGTCACGGTGTACTCGAGACCATCCTTGAAATACTTCATACACTGATGTTGCGTAGAAGGGATGATGTTGTACTCGTGTAACCAAGGACGACCGAGCAAGGCGTTGTAGCAGGTCTTGGCGTCAATGACGTGAAACTTAATGTCTGTGACGAGCAGTCCGAAGCATAACGTTAGTATTACAGATCCGAGAGTCCGTGACGACTGGGAGTCAAAACCGGATATGGTAATTTTATCACGAGCGAGGTGCTGAACGCTCATGCGGATTTCCTTCAACACCCGAACATTAAGGAGATTGACGGAGGATCCATTATCAACCAGTATTTTGCCTATCTTAATATCGTGGAAATATCCAGAGACGTATAGGGGACGGTTGTGGTCGCACGTCCCAAGGAGAAGGTCTTCATCACCGAACGTGACATCGGCTGTGTGTACTTCTTCCAGTTCATCCTTCATCCTCTGTTCGGTGAGGAAGGCTTGGAATTGCTCGGGCTCTTGTAGCGCCTTGATTAATGAATCTCTCACTTCTTTTGATAATAAGAGGGCGTCTAGAACGCTGAGCTGCGAAGGAAGCTTCCTTAGGTGTGCTAGGATGTTGTAGTCCACCTTACTCTTCTTGGGCGGGTCTTTGGCAGTCAGCTCTTTTATGACTTGGTCATCTAAGGCGATATCCTCAGCGACCTTTTCCTTTCCCTTATCTTTTCTACTTGCGGGTCCGAGGTTCTTTTCGGGAAGCGTGTGATTGCGTAGCTGAATGTTTTCGCAGGCCTTTGGTTCATCCTCTTTCCCTAAGATGGATTCTTTAAAGAGAGGACCCAGAGCCATTTCCTTATCAGAGTCGCTCCCAAAGGTGAGAACTTGTGATCCTCCGGCATTGACCATGTAACAGTTACCGGTAGTTCTTTTGTGCCCTTCGGTTGTACTTTTCTGCTCCCAACAAGTTCAGCATTTCTTCCGTTTAAAATGTTGCCGGTGAGCAACATATCCCTGCTACCATATCTTAAAAGCGTCGCACTCCTCAGTGGGGTATGAAATCTTCCGATGATATGAGCAGTAATTAGGGTGCCTCTCCGCCCTATTGAGCGTGTTTTCTTCCGAGGGTGGTAGCTTCATTCCCATTGACATGGCTTTGGAAAACCTTTTCCTCGTCTTGAATATGTTTTTATTCGCATCGGATGTCTTTTGATCTGGCGGGAGTGCTTTGACTCTTTCGTTTAGTCGCCTGCGTTTGGCTCCTTCTGATGCGGCCATTTCACGCTCCCGGTCAGCTTTACTTTTCAGACGAATCTCGTCTAGAAAGGCGTCGATCATTTCGTTTGTCAGCCACACAAGTTCTGGTTCAGGCTGTGCCCCCAGTTTCTCAGTGCCTGTTGTTTTTTCATCGTCTGTAAACGAGTGGGAGATCATATGACAGCTCGCCGCATATCCCTCGGATTCATCCGACGAGCTTTCTCCATTATCTTCCTCTTGAAAGACGTGGTTGAGGAACTCTTGGAGCGTGATGGGAGTCCGCGCCTTTTGATTGTACTCTTCCAGCGCGTCAATCTGTTTCTGCAACTCCGTGCGCTTGTCTCCAGGCTTCACGAGCTTCTTGGATTTCTTCTTCTTCTTCTTTGAAGATTTCGACAGCTAGGTGTGAGTACTTGGGCCATCACCACCGATCTTTGGCGTTGGGCGTGGCTTCAGCATCCCTTCAATGACCTGGGGTTCCAGCGGGTTCTTCCACCTGATCGCCGGGCACGTCTGGAGCTCATTCAGCATTCTTTTGGTTTTTGCTGAAAGCACGATTTCCCATGGAGCTTCTTCAATTAAAGAACATGTTGCCCCTGGTGTTTCCGTCTTCTTGGAAGTGTGAGGTTGTGGCGGGTTCACTTTCCACTTCTCGGACAGCGCAAACTTGCCCTGTAGGTATTGATCTTCAATCCGTCCTTTGAAGACGAAGCAATCCTCAATCGGATGGCTTACCGTTTGATGGTAAGGGCAGTAGTTGGGGTTATTCACCTCACTGGGTTGCGGCGGTTGTCTTGGATTTGACAAGTTGATAAGCCTGTTGCGTACCGCCAGGTCGAATAGCCTTTTCGTCTTATCCGCGGGAATGAGTAGGGGCGCTTCATTTTCTCATTATAATATCGCCGTATTTCTTCCAGTTGATCCGCCAGCTTTGGGGCACTGGGTTGCTGCTGAGCGTTCGCAACGAAGGTTGCCTTCCCTTTACCCTTGTCACTCTGAGGTTCCGGCTTCGGGGGAGGCGGTCTGTGACCCATCTGGTCCATCTGGGCCAACTTGTCGATCAGATCCTGGAACGTGGTTGGTTTAAAAAACATCATGAACTGTGAGATAGTTGCATGAGGATCTAGTGTACCCACGAACATGCCCACCGCAGGTGCTTCCTCAATGTGTTGTTCGCATTTCAACCACAAGTTTCGCCAACGTATAGCGTACCGGACCCACGTCTCGCCTGGTTTCACCCTGGCATTAATCAATGCCGTTATCGGGGTACGTTCGCTGGCGCTCGCGAATCGCTGAGTGAATAACAACACCATTTCAGCGAACGTCTTGATGGAATCGTTCGGGAGTTCAGAATACCATTCGAACGCTGTTTCTGATAAGCTAGCGACGAACTGGCGAAGCAACAATTTTTCATCACCGCCGGTATTGCCACAAAGAGCCCTGAACTGGGCAACATGTTGATGGGGATTGCCAGTCCCCTTATAGACATGGAATTTCGGTATTGTATAGCCCGGCGGGTACTTGATCTGATCATACCAGCTCGAATATGGTCTCCCCGTCCTGACAACTTGACCGGCTGCCTCAGTTGCCTGGTGAACCCGTATCTATTGAGCTATATATTCTTCCAGGTCAGCCTTGGAAATTGTCTCCTCCTTGGCCGTTGAAAGAGCCGGTGGAGGATTTGACGTTTCTCCCTTGTCGTCTTCAAGGACGATTGGAGGATCTTCAGCAGGAGAATCTTGTTGGATCATCGTTCCCACCATGTCCTGGAACAGGAGGGCCATTCGTTGTATATTGGCTGCTTGTTCGGCAGCCTCTTTTTTCTTCTTCTCCAATATCCTACGAAGGAATTCAGTGTCAGTTTCTTGCTCCTGGCGTTGGTCCGAGGACGCTTTGGGGCTTTCTTTTGGCCCAGTGAGTGCGGCCATCGCAGTCATCATTTCCTGGAGCTTCTGCTCCTCCTCCTGAGCTTTAGTCACCGATCGCGTAAGCGGTCTGTGACCTGTAGATGTACGACCGTCCTCTTTCCCGGACGCCATGTAGACTGTATGCACCACCATGCTCCAAGACTTAGGGCGTTTAGGCTTGTTGTCTTTGACATTTGCTGCAGGCGTGGGGACTTTCTCCTGCTTTCTGCTCTCGCGGGCAGTTGACGTTGAGGGGGCCGTTGCAGCGGGCACCCTGGCGGTTGTCTTCCTTTGTTGTTTGACAGGACGTTTCTTTTCTTCCTGCACTTTCGCCCTTTTCTGTTGACGAGAGTGATCTTGGTCAATTATTGAGTCTTGGACCCATCGCCAGACCTTATAAATCTTGGAGGACAGCCGTTGAGGAGGCTGCTCCGGCTTCGCTTCTGTAACATTCTCCGCAGGTGGAGGGGATCTTTTGAGAACCGCAGTTGGAGAATTTTTGCATACCCTGTTTAGCAGCTCGAAGTTGTTCCTGGTTGGAACAGCAGCCTCCATTTCCACCGTTGGAGCTGGTGGAGTTAGCCCAGAGGGGGAGTTGCCCCCAGTCTTCCTTATCCGGCGCCAGTGGCGACATCGGGCATGATGGGTTGTTGGGATTGATTCAACGACGTCTTCGTCTTGCCCCCTGTTCTGGGGAGGGGCCGCTGCCGGTGTCAGCCTCTTGAAGACTGACGTCTTTTGAGTGGCGGTGTCCAATCTATCAAAGACAGACCTTCTAGCCGGAGTGGGAGCTGGGACAACCAGTCTTGTAAAGACCGACTCTTTGGCAGTAGAAGCCGCCTTGACGACTTCGGGAGCAGCTGTCTTCTTTGGGATGGCCTTCTCAGGTATCATGGGCTTTTTGGCGGGCCCTTTGGAGTTCAGGCTCAGTCTGGTGAAGATCGAGGAGTTGGACGACCCGTTGAGAGGGGCCGTGGGAGTAGCAAGTCGATCAAAGACCGGCGTCTTTGAAGCTTCCGGTATGGGCATTGGGATGTTAACATTCACCGGCGGGAGCATGGTCCCAAAGAATAGACCGGTGGTAGCTTGAGTCACTTGTTCCACAGGCATAGTAAACAGGGAAGCAGCCTGCAGTCCATAGGCTACACCTCTAGGTGAGGCGGAGCGTCGGTTGCATTTGCAGTAGGAGCAGTTCGAGCAGTTGCCAGCCATTGATCCTTTTGCTTTCTGCAGCAAACGAAACACCAAATCTTAGTACTTCTAAACCCAAGGGAAACCATTAGCGAACCGCGATTGGTTCGTGAATCACGACACACGAAGTGTGGAGTGGAAAGAGGAAAAGGTCCCACCGGGCGTGCCAGAATCTGTTCCCCTCCGAAAGAAGGCGCAACGCAGGGACGTCTTGCCTGAGATTCGGGACAGATGCTAATTGGTGCTATCCGTCTACCTCTCTGAAGGTGCCAAGTTGATTTATGGCACCATGTATCGAAGGTTTAAACGGATGCGTTCGATGTAGCAGACTTCATCAGATTCCCCCTCGCTTGAGGGGTTTTTGATTGTGGGGACGCTCTTCCCTGTAGGCGCAAGCCCCTGCAGTTAATTACGCTACC
This sequence comes from Agapanthus africanus, assembly GCA_030015575.1. Lineage (NCBI taxonomy): Eukaryota > Viridiplantae > Streptophyta > Magnoliopsida > Asparagales > Amaryllidaceae > Agapanthus > Agapanthus africanus. The sequence goes on from JASDDO010000014.1 coordinate 556,783,067, forward strand.
GCATTGCGGCAACAACTTTCTCCTTCTCCAGATGATCACTTCGTGCCGTGTGTGTTTGTTTTGCGTTTGGTTGCCCGTGGATTGTATACGGAGACTGAGTTATGTCATCGCCCGTAGGGCGTGGACTAGTCCAAATCCGTATCTTTCTTAGATTTGGGTTTGGGGGTTGTGTTTAAGGATACGTTAGCCTCATTTGAGACTAAGATCAACTTAAACGTTTGTTAAGGATACGTTAGTCTAGTTTTCAGACTAAGATCAACTTAACGGGATCGTTTAGATAACAAGAGAGCAACTAGGGGAGCCCTGTTGTTTAGTTTAGTGACATTGCGGTCAATAGGTAGTTTAAGGACATTGCGGTCCAGTGTTAGTTTTAAGACATTGCGGTCAAGGTTAAGGACATCGTAGTCCGTGGATTTAAGGACTCCACAGTCCGATGTTAGTTTTAAGACATCACGGTCAAGGTTAAGGACGTCATAATCCGTTGTTAGTTTTAAGACATTCCGGTCAAGGTTAAGGACGTCATAGTCCGAGGGTTTAAGGACCCCACAGTCCGGCGTTAGTTTTAAGACATTACGGTCAAGGTTAAGGACCTCATAGTCCATGAGTTTAAGGACCCCACAGTCCGTATCAATGTGTGGTCATCGGGACCCGTCACCTCTTTGAAGACGTTGAGGAATTACAACGCCAAGTATCAAAGGAGTGAAGAGATGTACCCTTAAACCAAGGTAGATTAAGTGATCTGTAGTCCAATTTGGAAACTAAGATCAATTATTATATTATGAGCCCATTGGCCCAGTTAAGTTTGAATTGAGGACTTATGGCCAGCTTAGGCTAAGTCCAATCATGTTTGGGATATTGGCCCTCTGTTAGTTCATTGAAGGAGAGGCTTTGCCTCTGGAAACTTAGCCAATTGGGCTAAAGTTAGTGTTAAACACTAGAGACCAACAGTGTTGAACACTGGAAATAAGATTAACAAGTTAGTGTTAAACACTAAAAGATAATCAGTGTTGAACACTAAGCAAATCAGTGTTAAACACTGCAAATAGAGTTTTCCAATTAGTGTTAAACACTAAGAAAATCAGTGTTAAACACTGGGGACAAAAATCTTCAGATTAGTGTTAAACACTAAGGAGAGAGAGGGGTCACGTGTGGGCACGTGAGAGTGCCATGATTCCCCTTTATTTTGTTCTGCCAGAAGCATTAAATAATTTGGAGCATCACGTGTTGTCACGTGATGGGAATTTGGGTGTTTGTCTGTTAAAGCATGTGGTAGCACGTGAGAGCACCCTGCTTCCCTTTATTTTGTTCTACAGATAAGTGTTTAACACTTTTAATTCTGAAAGCCATCATGTGTGGGCACGTGATGGGGGCTCACGCTTTGATCTGTTAGAATGTTCATTAGGGGTCACGTGTTGACACGTGAGGGCGCCCTAGAGCCCTTTTCTGTTTCTTTTGCCTTTTTCTCTGTGTGCTTTAGAGATCACGTGGGGCACGTGAGGCATTGCCTCAAAGTTCTTTTTTTATGGATCTTTGCAGGAGTCACGTGGTAACACGTGAGGTGTTGCTTCAAAGTTCTTTTCTATGGATCTTTGCAGGGGTCACGTGGTAGCACGTGACTCTGGTTCTTTGCATGTTTTAAAGATCTGTTCATCTTTTAAGAATTAAATTCTTCATAGGGTTAAACCCTAACAATAAACTTTAGAGGAATTAAATTCCTGTGATTTTGAGAGAATTAGGTTCTCGATTAGGGTTAAACCCTAGTTCTGTCCATTCTGAAGGAATTAAATTCCTAGGGTTAAACCCTAATTTTATTTCAAAGGAATTATATTCCTGTAATTCCGTGAGAATTAAATTCTCAAAACTCAGTTCTTCCTCTGTGTTTTAGATCTGCATGGCAGGATCTCAACCCAATGAGAATTAAATTCTCAGTTCATGGGGAGATGTGCACTTTGCAGATCCTCAACCAGAGAAAGAACTAAGTTTATCTCTTTATATAAGAGTTAAACTCTTTTGAGAATTAAATTCTCCTTTGAAGCCTCCCTTTTCTTTTCTTACCTAAGGTTTTCCTTTTGCAGAGAATCAAAGGCTCTATATCTCTCTCTCTCTCTCTGTGTATCAAAAGAAAGGTCATCCTCTTCTTTTCTTGACTCCTATTTATTGGAGAAGGAAAAGAATCAATCTGTTTGGTAAATCTTTCATTGAAAGATTTGATTTGTTCATTGAGAGATTTGATTTATCTTCATCATTAATCTGGGCCTTTAGATTATGAGGTGAATTTTATTCACCATTGGATTTTAAATCCAAAGATATCCCTTTGTTATTTCGGTTAGGTTTAGGGGGAAATCTTTCCAAGTCCAAGATTTCTCCATAAATTGGTGATATTTAACCACCTTTAGACTTTTAATCCAACGGTTTCAGATAATCCTTTTTCATTTTGGAAAGATTTGAAAGATCTTCCCTCAGAATTTAATTCTGTCAAAGAATAAGGCTTTTAAAGCCGGTCACGTGTGGCCACGTGACCCCTGGTCACGTGTAGGCACGTGGCCTCTGGAATGGGCTTCTCTTCTTCTGCGCTCTGTTCTCTGGCTGCTGCTTAACCATCACGTGACCACTGGTCACGTGTGAGCACATGATGCCTCTTCTGAAGCTTCTTCTTGACTTTTAATTAGAGAATAAATATGCTCTGTGCCGCTGCTTGACCATCACGTGCCAACACGTGACCACTGGTCACGTGTGAGCACGTGATGCCTCTTCTCAATCTTTTCCTGATTTTTAATCAGGGAAAAATCCTCGAAGAAGTCACTTCGAGTTCGTAAATAACAATACGATGGATCTATCCAATGGAAGTGGATGTTCATAGTGATACGAGGTGTTCTGAGAAATGCAAAGGGTAAAAGAAGGAGTGGCAATGACTTATGCAACTCAGAAAATCCAAAAGCCAGTATTTTAAGAAGGTTCAGTCAACTTGGTCACTGAGTCATAGTCTAGGGTCGGTCAATGGTCGCTGCCAAAGAGAGAGAGAAAAGAAACACTCTGTGTGCACTCTAACCTAGATCAGAATAGTTATCATTTTATCTAATCAGGAAACCTCCCACTGTACTGTCAAATTATCCTCCAAACCTGAAAGAAGAATCAATCGGGATCACTCGAAGAGTAAACTAACTCATCAGTGGGAATCGGGATCCAACTCTCATCGCATGATAACGTGAAGGAATCCACTCATGTTATCACACTCCAGAAGGTATGCACATACTTGGCAAGTTTCAGTTTTTTAGAAACTCCCGATATGATTTTTGCCCCATGCTCTTATGACCTTGAATTTGGCCAAAATGCCATAAGTCACATGCCAAGTTCTACCCATCATTATTTTGTCAATTTGAACCCACCCGCACATGCCCCTGACTTTGGCCAAATGGCAGAACGACTGCCCCAAACTAACTCATCTATCTATGCAACAGAAGAATACCCAGCAGCTACCAAACACTATGCCTCGGCTTTGGTCAAAATACATAGCTTGAATACTACTGAATACCCAACTGAAATGACGGAGGGCTACGGCTGGTTTTTGGCGAAAAACCTTTAACGTAATGAACTTGATATCGCTGAAGGAACCTGATAGTTTTTTATAAAAATATAGTGGCGAAAACCTTTGCTAAAGAGGTCACTCCCGATGAAGGGATCTCGGCACTTTCCTCGTGGAATGAGGTGCAGGATATTCCAACTGAATACCGCGATGCAAAGCAACATGTAATCGATTATAGTGAAGTTATTACCCTGACGCAAATTTCTGCCCAAGGGGTCACTCTCAGTGAAGGGATCTCGGCCCTTGCCTCGTCGAATGAGGTGTAGGATATTCCAACTGAATACCACTGTGCAAAACAAAAGAAAACGTCCTTGTAATAACACTTTTAAAACTATTCCAACAACGTCCAAACAGGTTTGTTTTCCTTTGCATTGATCAGAATCAACGCAGTCCCATCAATTAATCACACCAGAAAAGAACGAAAATAAAATGTACGTATATGCCATCCGCATTCGCCACTGGGTCCCGTCATCACCCGTTAGGTTACTTAACTAACGACAGAGCGGGGACTGGACTAGCGCGGGTGTAAAACATATACAACATCTACTAGTATATATACCAATATACAGTAATCGCTCCAGGCGTGATAATATGCAACATTACAGAAAAGTAATAAGCATCACAGAAAAATACAGATAATCTGGGATCCCCGGGTTTCACAGAGCCGCTGCTGAAACCCGACGTTCCCCTGATCGTGTGGATAGCCTGTGCAATGAAACCTAGACCCCTATGGGTGCGGCAAGTTACCCGCCAAAACCTGAAGCGGGGCAGCCCCCTATATCAAAGTGAACGGACCACCCTGCACTTCACGGAATCCGGTAACTTGAGCACCCCTCCTTGGGTCAACCTGTACCCCCTACGAGTGCGGCGAATAGTCTGCCAATTCCAGAGTGAGGCCCCTCTGCCTCTCAAAGCCATGAGATGCAGACCCGTTGCCCTCCAGAACCCGGCTATCCGTGCAGTCCGTCGCGGGGTAAACCTAGTACAGAAATGAAAAAATGTACAACGGGTACATCGACCTCAGCCCGGTCGTGCCCCAAATGAATATTATACAAACAGGCAGTGACGACAGTCCACATGTTGGACGCTCGCCCCGTAATATCAAATGTATAAATAATCCCAAACCGCACTACCATTGCACACTGCTATCCACCACGACAAATCCGCAACATCACAGCACAACACATAATATCAACGTGAATGTCACGTTCGCAAACCCGTCTAAAAGGACTATAGCAATTAGACGCAACTTACCGCTCGAATGAAATTCACGGTCGGAGATATAATGTAAGTACTGTAAACTAACAAGTTTAAAAATCCGATCGACAAAACTTCCCGAAGTGGGCCTCACGTACATTTGCAGTACACTAACAAAATCTGGGCCAAAAAGAAATATTCCAGAAACCACAATTTTCTATGAAGACTCTACTGTAGAAATATGGTGTACTGTTACCACTAACTGGCGGTGGAACCGCGGCCAAACTATGGTTTGTGCGGCGGTTCCGCGGCAGCACAGTGGTTTCAGTCGACCAAATTTCATCACAATTCTTAAAAAAAGCCTGCTCGATTTTCTGAGATGCTCAAAATGATTTTTAGACCTGTTTAAAAATTCGACAGAAACTTTATCCTGAAAATCGTGGTTTCGAAAATTTCGTTCGATCGTTGTTTTAAACACGTTAGAACAAGTTAGTAAAGGTTAATGGCGTAGCTCTGATACCATGTAAGTCTACGGTAGCGCCCCGGCCGTCATTCTGACGCCAAACGCGGAACAAAAACTTTTATAACTGGCGCGATCACATACTGTAACCCGGATCTTGCCTTTAATGCTAAACTAACAAACTGTAAAGAGGTAGAAAGGCTATACCGATCGATCCGAGTCCTTCGGTCTTTAGCCATCATCCCACGCTCGTCGCGGCAACTCCGATTTCTTGTCTCCTCTTCGAGGTGGCACCACATCTACGGATCTGTAAACGGGCTCCCGCTGTAGGGTTCCTAGGCACTCTTGTAAAGGTTCATAAGGCATCAAACATGCCCGGATAAAAATTTAGACGTGCCGAACAACCCAAAGCCGGGATCTTTGCTAGATTATTAGGGTTAAGCATACAAGATGATAACTTTTATCTAAGTGTGAGGGATTACAACCTTTGTAGTCCGCTCCTTCGCTTCACAAGCTCCGAGTAGAAGTCCCTTTGCCGCGATCCACGATCTCCCGGACTCATGAGAGGCTCCACGACTCGAACGATCCATGCTAGCTTGAAGTGTTCCAAATCTCCGATGATCTACGTCGAAGTTGCAAAGACTCAAGCTTTCTCACTCTAAAGAGATGAACACACTAATCTCATGGGCTAGATGAGATCAGGATGAGAGAGTAGTATTTTTGCTTTCTTTTTAAATCATTTTCTCATATTAATTCATCACATAAAGAATTTCTAGTGAGCTTTTTCAAGAGAGAAAAAGATGATAATGGAAAATGATAATCATAATAATCCTTTTGTGATGAATAGAAAGAAATGTATATGATTGATATATAAACCATGGTCAAGGATGAGTGGCTAATAATGTGTAGAGAAACAACTAGAGTTAGGGTTTGGTTGGGTTAGAAATGTGTCATCAAAAAAATATCTTAACCATGACAAAAGAAAATGCTTCTAGAAGGTGCATGAAGCAACTAACCCTAATCAAACCCTAACCTCATTTAATCATCCTTAAACATGTTTAACAATAAATCATATCATGTCACAATAATATATATCACATATATATTATATATTTGCAACAAAAGAAAATAATACAACTAACATATATCGCATATATATCAATGTATTATCCAGTGAGAAAATGAAATAATAAAGCGAGCCAATATTAGATAATGTAATACAATATATCATATATATTATTATACATTAAATCATCGAATCAACACTTGATCCGACGATCCGGCTATATCGAATATTACCGACTAATATATCATGTACCGATTCATCGAATCAACACTTGATCCGATGACCCAGTTCATATCTAAATATCGCGAGAATATAATACGGTATTTCATATCGCATTATTCTCGGTCCTGTACATATCACATATATACCTCTACTCCGTTTCGCCTGAGCCAAGAAACCTCTGTGTAGGACTCTAAAGAATCGTCAATACGCCGGTAGCAGGTGATGATCATATCAAACACCCACAAGCTGCAAGCGGTCAGCTAAACGTAACAGCCACCCAGGTATTGATCGATCAGAAGATCAACAAGCTAGCCTGTGCGTTCTCATGTGAATCCAATCAGTAACACTCCCGTACAGTCCGGTCTGTTCGTCTGATATGTCGCATATCAAGTCTAGGGGTGGTATACGTCAGACCCCAGTAACCGATAAGTCGTGTCGATGTGTGGCTCATAACGGGTCGAGAAACTACTAGTAACACTTACCAGTAAATCTCTATATCAGCCCTGGCCAGGGACTTCCAGTTATAGCCAATCGAACACAGCACAACATCAACTCCCTATACCGGGAGAGAAGAATCCCCTCCTATCGCTTATTGCCTCCATGTGATTCGGGACTGTACCCAAAAGCCACCGTTTTGCACGCCCTCTTGGACGTGGTAAGATGGAAATCAAAGCACAGTGGGAATCACCCAAGACTCTATGACGATCTCGGGTCTACAGACTACCCTGTACCAGTGTCACCGGAGAACTGCCATCTGACGTGTGGTATATCACCATCTGGGAGTTCTCGGCGAGTCCGTCCAGTGTATCCAGTCTCCATTGAGCACCCGTACACCATCTCTGATGTCAAACACCGATGGATGTGGGATCATCCATCACCCATCATATGGGTCAAGATGCGTATACGCTAGTCTACTCTGGTGTATCGATGCCCTGTCTCGATATTCCCTCGACTAGGAACAGTTATAGGATGTACTCATCGACTACCAAGGCCCCACTAGTATGATCTCATCATAGTCCCAGTAGTCGAGTACAGATCCTAAGGGCTTTATCAACATGTGAGAGAAAAACAGTAAACCAATACAAGTCAACATGTTAAGATAAAGTGAAACCAAATAGCATACTATCATGACGAGCAAGAAAGTCATCTCTATATATATCCAAGCATCCTTTATAATATACATCATATGTACAACAATGGCTTCTAGGGCATATACATAACTAACAATCTCCCACTTGCACTAAGGCCAGCTGCTGTAGTATCTCATACCTAGCATCCCGAATAATCTCTCAAACTGTATCTGGGGAATAGCCTTCGTGAATGGATCCGCAGTGTTGTCCTTAGTACCTACTCTCCTGACCTCGATCTCCCGGCGATCAACTATCTTCCTGATCAGGTGATACCGCCTCAGAATATGTCTGGACTTCTGATGGGATCTGGGTTCCTTCGCCAAAGCCACAGCTCCATTGTTATCGCAATACAGAGGTATTGGATGCTCAATGGATGGAACCACACCAAGTTCACTGATGAACTTCTTTATCTAGACAGCCTCCTTGGCAGCATCGTTGGCAGCGATGTATTCAGCCTCCATCGTCGAGTCTGCAACGGTATCCTGTTTGGAACTCTTCCAACATACCGCCCCTCCATTGAGGGTAAAGACAAAACCCGAATGCGACTTAGAGTCGTCCTTATCACTTTGGAAGCTGGAATCGGTAAAGGACTCCACCTGGAGTTCTCCGTTACCATACACCAAGAACATCTCCTTAGTCCTTCGTAAGTACTTGAGAATGTTCTTCACAGCTGTCCAGTGACTCTCTCCAGGATCTGCTTGATACCGACTCACTACACTTAGTGAGTATGCTACATCGGGTCTGGTACATAGCATCGCATACATGATAGAGCCTACTGCCGAAGCATAGGGTATCCCTTGCATGCGAGCTCTCTCCAAATCAGTCTTAGGAGACATCTCTTTGGGGAGAGTGAGTCCAGAGATCGTGGGTTGGTTCCCACGCTTGGATTCTTCCATGCTAAACCTCTTTAGTATGGTGTCAATGTACCTGGATTGGGACAATCCCAGTATCCGTTTAGATCTATCTCTATAGATCATGATTCCAAATACGCAGGAGGCATCACCTAGATCTTTCATTGAGAATCTCTGTGATAAGAAGAGCTTGACTGATTGCAGCATAGGAATATCATTTCCTATCAAGAGTATGTCATCCACGTATAATACGAGGAAGACAACCTTACCCTCTGCTACCTTCTTATAGATACAAGGTTCATCTATATTTTTGATGAAGTCAAACTCTTTGACTACAACATCAAAAAAGATGTTCTAACTCCGCGATGCTTGCTTTAACCCATAAATGGATTTAAGCAGCTTGCACACCTTTCCGCTGCTCCCACTATCTACGAAGCCCTCTGGCTGAGTCATGTACACGCACTCTTCTAAATCACCGTTTAGAAAGGTGGTCTTAACATCCATTTGCCAGATTTCGTAGTCATGGTATGCAGCAATGGCAAGTAAGATCCGGATGGACTTAAGCATAGCCACTGGAGAAAAGGTTTCGTCACAATCCACACCTGGTCGTTGACGAAATCCCTTTGCTACAAGTCTAGCTTTGAAAGTCTCAACTTTCCATCTACACCAAATTTCCTTTTAAAAATCCACTTGCTCCTAATGGGTTTTACCCCTTCAGGAGCATTTTCCAAAATCCATACTTTATTGGTGTACATGGATTCCATCTCAGATCGCATTGCATCCAGCCAATTCACAGAGTCACCACTCGTGATGGCCTGCTCGAAACTAGTCGGGTCATCATCATCCATGATGCAATCCTCGCTTCCACCATCAATGAGAAAACCGTAGTATCTCTCAGGTGGACGAGAAACCCTACTAGATCGGTGGAGAGGCTGGGGTTCGTTGGGTACTATTGAATCCTCCGGTTCTACCAAATCTTCAGTTTGAGTTTGAGTTTGTGTAGCTGGAATTTCTTCCAGTTCTACCTCTTCGCCACTAATTTCTTTTGCAAGAAATTCCTTTTCTAAAAAGGTGGCATGTCGAGAAACAAACACCTTTTGTTCCTCGCGATGGTAGAAAAGATATCCATGTGAATGTTTGGGATATCCCACAAACTTGCATAGAACTGACCGTGCCTCGAGTTTGTCTGGATTTTGCCTTTTGACATAGGCCAGACAACCCCATATCTTAACTCGTTTAAGACATGGTCTCTTCCCACTCCATATCTCATATGGTGTGGTAGGTACAGATTTAGTTGGAACTTGATTCAATAGGTATGCGGCTGTCTCCAGTGCATACCCCCAGAAGGAAATAGGTAACTCAGCTGTACTCATCATCGAGCGCACCATATCTAATAGGGTGCGATTCCTCCGCTCAGATACACCGTTGTGCTGTGGTGTATAAGGAGGAGTAAGCTGAGAGAGAATCCCATTCTCTTTTAGATAATTTAGGAACTCATTGCTTAAGTATTCTCCTCCTCGATCAGATCGAAGGATCTTAATACTTTTGCCCGTTTGATTCTCTACTTCGTGCTTATATTCTCTGAATTTCTCAAAAGCTTCAGACTTGTGTTTCATCAGGAACACATATCCGAATCTTGAGAGATCGTCAGTGAATGTAATGAAGTAGGAAGAACCGTTCCTGGCATGCGTAGACATGGGACCGTATACATCACTATGTACCAGTCCTAAGAGTTCGGTAACTCTTTCTCCGTGTCCACTAAACGGAGCTTTGGTCATTTTTCCTTTGAGACATGAATGGCAAGTATCATAAGATGATAATTCGAACGGATTCAAATAACCATCCTTATGTAACTTAGCCAGTCGTGTCGCATTGATATGACCAAGTCTACAATGCCACAAGTAGGATTCGTTCATATCTGAACTTTTCCTCTTGTGTGTGTTTTATATATTCAGGACTGTATTCTGATTTAGAATGAATATGCCATTATGTAAGGAGCCTGATGCAATCAACTTTTGATCTAGGAATATGTTCATAACATTATCCTTTACTACAAAATTATATCCTTCTTTACTTAATAAAGAAACTGATATAATATTGCACATCATGTTCGGTATATAATATCACTCATTTAGAATCAGTGTATTACGACTTGGTAATACAAGGTGATATTCGCCAACTGCTTTGGCTACAATACTTGCACCGTTCCCTACTTGAACGGAATGATCACCTTTTCCTAGTTCTCTACCTTTCCGTAGCCCATGTAACAATTTACATATGTGGGATCCTGATCCGGTATGTAATACCTAGGACGTAGGGTGAACTGAGAAACAGTTCTCAATAATTAACACACCCGAAGAAGATGCATCAACATGCATGTTCTTTTGGGCGGCGTGAGAATCCAGATATTCTCCTGTTTCCTGTTCAGTCTTATAACTCTTATAAGAAAGAACGGGTCCAACGTTCCCTTGCTCAGTACAATAATCGGGTTCAGTCAATACATCCATATTATTATCTTGATTATGGCCTGACATGGTCGCTACCTGGAGAGAGAGAGAAGAAAACACTTTAGCATATGCTCTTGCAAGATTAGATTGGTTATTATCTTATCTAATCAGGATGTCTCCCACTGTTTTTATCAAATCTACCTTTAAACCCAAAAAGGTAAGATTAGCCGGGATTAATTACACCCTACAATTTCGTCAATCTTTCAGCCAGATCAGTGTCGGTACTTTGAGGGAGGTTCCCCGTGCTTTCGCACGGACCTAATTAAAGTAAACCTCGTTTTCCCAGAGGCGTAACCCCGTTAACACTTTTCTAGACACCTACTTGATCGACTAATTGTCCTGTGTAAAACTCTCCCAGGAGTAACACTTACTCGCAGTGGGTATCGGGATCCAACTATCTCATAGGAGGTATGCAATCTCATTGCAAATTTCAACACTTGAAATTCCCAATAATGCTTTTGCCCCTAACCCCTATGACCTTGACAAAGGCCAACAAACCATAGGAAGCTAGTCAAGTTCAACCTGTCATTTCTTGATTGAAATTAAACCCATCCGCACGACCCTTGACAAAGGCCAACAAGGTCGTACGAATACCCTAATCTAATCACATCATATGTTTAAACAGATAAGTACCAGTTAGCTACCGCACACTATGCCTTGACAAAGGCCAACAAACGCAGCACGAATACTAAATAGTCTTTATCTGAAATGACGGAGGGCTACGCAGGTTTTTCAGAAAACCCTGAGCGTAATGAACTTGATATCGTCGTAGAATCGACTAATTTTTGAAAAGGAGTGTTTTTGAGGCTTTTCTTAGTTTTGCTAAAGGGGTCACTCCCGGTGAAGGGATCGTTGGCCCTTTCCTCATAGAATAAGGTGCAGGATATATCATATATACCGCTGTGCAAAGCAAAACTTTAAAAGCAATCAAAAGACAAACCGAGTTTTGTAGCATCTTCCAGTTTCGCTAAAGAGGTCACTCCCGGTGAAGGGATCGTCGGCTCTTTCCTCATCGAATAAGGTGCAGGACATATCATATATATCACTGTGCAAAGCAAAACTGTAGCTACCCTTTTTATAAAGTTTTGATTCTACAACATCTTTAGGTTTCTTTCCTTTTATTAATCTTATTAATAAAAATCCCATCAGCTTATGCTTCCTAAGCATCACAGAAGAAACAAAAGCAGTAATATTTATATATCAGCATATATATATAGTATAAGCATTCGTCTCAGGAAGTAATATGATCTCATCACAGAACATTGCAGCAGAAGAACATATATGAAATATTGGATATACTAGGACGTCCGTGTTTTCAATACGAGCCTGTATAAAACACGGATTCCACGGTCGCGACGAATAGCCAAACCCACATCCCAAGACCCCTACGAGAGCGGCAAGTAACTCTGCCAATTCTAGGGTTGGGAGACCCGGTCTCGACTCCTCGAGATGGCCTCCCACTGGACCCTAGAACCCGGTTACTTGTGCTCCCCACCTTGGGTCTACCTAATGCGGAAAAGTAAATAATATACAAGGGTGACATCAACCTCAACCTAGAAGTGCCCCAAAAAAAAATATTACATTACAAATAAATTTACATGAATGAAAATAAAAACCCTCATCTCACATAAAACCCCGGCTATTCAGAACGCGACGATCCAATATAACATATCACAGCAACACATAATATCACATATCATCAACGTAAGTAAATATGCGCATCCCAATTGTCGTTGACATATAGCAACGAAACCGGCGATATCACATATTACACTTACGGTCACAGAAAAGAAAGTGTAAAACTACAACATTTGGAATCCATAATCACTTTAGACATCGTAAATCCGAAATATCACATACTTCGCATTTCATGGCTAACTCTTTGAATTCCACATATTGTATCACATTCCAGATAAATAGATAGTATTAAACTTTTCGAACAGATAATCAAATACCCAAAATTTCCTAAAGTGCTCAACACTTGAGCGAAGTTCAAATAATCCCAGAATATGTCACAGTACCAGTGATCCAGCCGTAGAAGGGTCAAGCCAACGCCTCACATGTGACATGCCGTACTGCCCCAAACCCGAAGGTTCAAAAGGCAGTTCAAGACGGTCACATAATCGAGTTAAGGTTTGTTGTCTTCTAGAGGGTCCACTGCTTAACTTGTACAATTTTTTCGAAAGATTTAAACCCAATAAAAATTCAACGCTTGAAAGTTTTATATGCCGGGATAAAGTGGGTTAATGATATCCGTTCAACTAGTTTAACAGTTTCTAAATATCCGGAAAGAAATACGAATTTAAAATTTCCGATCGAGTCTACTATTACAAAACAAACCCCAGAATATTCAACACTTGAAACAGATTAAAAATACCCATAAAAATAAACCAGAGAACTATGAATTACTGTGCAAAAATGGGGCCCTGATCTCTTTAAACTGCTGCGGTTCCGCGGCCCAAGCAAGGTACGGCCGCAGTTCCGCGGCGGTTTGTACGGATCGGTGGATTATATTTCCACCGAAATTCTTATTTTTCCATGCTGTATTTTTCAGGTATTTTTAATTCAGAAAAATCCCAGATTTTGAAAAATTTCCAGAGAGGGGTCTATTTACGTCGGTTCGGCTTCGATCGGAGTTTTAACTTCGTAAACACGTCGCCTAATGCTCTAGCTAGGCTCTGATACCACTGTAGGTCAGGCAGCCACCCCATCCAATGGGGTCGCCGTGGCACCAACGGGTCCCTCAGCCGCTACTTTTTATGCATGCCCCCTCGCGAGGACTACAACCCGCCGGAACACCTTCCGGTCTCGGGACACCCTGGGGGTAAGAGCCTATGCTTCGCCACACTGTCACACAGTGAGAACCCCCCATAGGTCGACATCCAATGCCTAGTAGCTCTGATGCCACTGTAGGGTTCCTAGGCACTCTTGTAAAGGTTCATAAGGCATCAAACATGCCCGGATAAAAATTTAGACGTGCCGAACAACCCAAAGCCGGGATCTTTGCTAGATTATTAGGGTTAAGCATACAAGATGATAACTTTTATCTAAGTGTGAGGGATTACAACCTTTGTAGTCCGCTCCTTCGCTTCACAAGCTCCGAGTAGAAATCCCTTTGCCGCGATCCACGATCTTCCGGACTCATGAGAGGCTCCACGACTCGAACGATCCATGCTAGCTTGAAGTGTTCCAAATCTCCGATGATCTACGTCGAAGTTGCAAAGACTCAAGCTTTCTCACTCTAAAGAGATGAACACACTAATCTCATGGGCTAGATGAGATGAGGATGAGAGAGTAGTATTTTTGCTTTCTTTTTAAATCATTTTCTCATATTAATTCATCACATAAAGAATTTCTAGTGAGCTTTTTCAAGAGAGAAAAAGATGATAATGGAAAATGATAATCATAATAATCCTTTTGTGATGAATAGAAAGAAATGTATATGATTGATATATAAACCATGGTCAAGGATGAGTGGCTAATAATGTGTAGAGAAACAACTAGAGTTAGGGTTTGGTTGGGTTAGAAATGTGTCATCAAAAAAATATCTTAACCATGACAAAAGAAAATGCTTCTAGAAGGTGCATGAAGCAACTAACCCTAATCAAACCCTAACCTCATTTAATCATCCTTAAACATGTTTAACAATAAATCATATCATGTCACAATAATATATATCACATATATATTATATATTTGCAACAAAAGAAAATAATACAATTAACATATATCGCATATATATCAATGTATTATCCAGTGAGAAAATGAAATAATAAAGCGAGCCAATATTAGATAATGTAATACAATATATCATATATATTATTATACATTAAATCATCGAATCAACACTTGATCCGACGATCCGGCTATATCGAATATTACCGACTAATATATCATGTACCGATTCATCGAATCAACACTTGATCCGATGACCCAGTTCATATCTAAATATCGCGAGAATATAATACGGTATCTCATATCGCATTATTCTCGGTCCTGTACATATCACATATGTACCTCTACTCCGTTTCGCCTAAGCCAAGAAACCTCTGTGTAGGACTCTAAAGAATCGTCAATACGCCGGTAGCAGGTGATGATCATATCAAACACCCACAAGCTGCAAGCGGTCAGCTAAACGTAACAGCCACCCAGGTATTGAGCGATCAGAAGATCAACAAGCTATCCTGTGCGTTCTCATGTGAATCCAATCAGTAACACTCCCGTACAGTCCGGTCTGTTCGTCTGATATGTCGCATATCAAGTCTAGGGGTGGTATACATCAGACCCCAGTAACCGATAAGTCGTGTCGATGTGTGGCTCATAACGGATCGAGAAACTACTAGTAACACTTACCAGTAAATCTCTATATCAGCCCTGGCCAGGGACTTCCAGTTATAGCCAATCGAACACAACACAACATCAACTCCCTATACCGGGAGAGACGAATCCCCTCCTATCGCTCATTGCCTCCATGTGATTCGGGACTGTACCCAAAAGCCACCGTTTTGCACGCCCTCTTGGACGTGGTAAGGTAGAAATCAAAGCACAGTGGGAATCACACAAGACTCTATGACGATCTCGGGTCTACAGACTACTCTGTACCAGTGTCACCGGAGAACTGCCATCTGACGTATGGTATATCACCATCTGGGAGTTCTCGGCGAGTCCGTCCAGTGTACCCAGTCTCCACTGAGCACCCGTACACCATCTCTGATGTCAAACACCGATGGATGTGGGATCATCCATCGCCCATCATATGGGTCAAGATGCGTATACGCTAGTCTACTCTGGTGTATCGATGCCCTGTCTCGATATACCCTCGACTAGGAACAGTTATAGGATGTACTCATCGACTACCAAGGCCCCACTAGTATGATCTCATCATAGTCCCAGTAGTCGAGTACAGATCCTAAGGGCTTTATCAACATGTGAGAGAAAAAAAGTAAACCAATACAAGTCAACATGTTAAGATAAAGTGAAACCAAATAGCATACTATCATGACGAGCAAGAAAGTCATCTCTATATTTATCCAAGCATCCATTATAATATACATCATATGTACAACAATGGCCTCTAGGGCATATACATAACTAACACCCGCCTCTATACCGAGGCAACTTGGTCATCAAGTCTGCTAAAAGAGATGACCAAGATGAAGTAGAGAATAAGTAGAATACTTTGTCTCAAACACTCTTTGGTTCTCATCACATGAGACGGTAAGAGTGGAGGTTGAATAAGATGCTAGGGTTTGGAAATGATGAACTCAAGAAGAACTAGTGAGCAAAATAACCAAGCACAAATACTTGTGTTATCATCCTCCTTCTTTTGTGAATAGATATGAGAGGATATATAATCAAAACCATAAACAAATATCTAATGAAAATATCTCCTCAAATATCCAAACCCAAAACAAAACACATTTAATTCTTCATGGCTCACTTAGTGACTCATTAGCATGAGTCACTGATTTGGTGTGAAAGAGTGTTTGTAGAATAACTGCAATCAATAACGGTGTCGTGTGTAGCTAGACCGAGGTAAGTACGGGTCCTCCTCAGGGAAACGTGGAACCTTTTAATCTTACTTTAGATGTGTTGACAAAGAGAGGAGGAATAAAGAATTTTTGTGAAAAGTTTCTAGATCTACTTTAAGCAAGAGTGCAAAATTATAGATCTAGATTATTTTAGGAATATAGTTAATATAATAAGAGGGCTTGTAGGGTTCATTAGGATTTAGTAGTCATGGACGATTAATTAAAAGTTACACTTTTTATCCATTAATAGATTTAAAACTAGAATGACGGTGATGCGTGTAGATTAGGGTTTCTGGAGGGAAAAGGAATCCCACTCTTAACCCTTATCTCGACACGGAACCCCGTTCAAATCTAGCCTTTACCAAAATAATCATTAATCTAATCTCTAATCGCGGTCGGAACTAGCAAAGAATTGCTAGCGCGCCCGATTAGGATGTTAATGATTCTTTTGATAAAGTTCATAAACTTTATAGGACTTAAAAAGGGTTTAGGGATGTTCATCATCCATTAGCCTACCCTAATCCTACGAACCCTAACAAGCGGAGAATTACTCGCGCATGTTGGGAGAAGAAGATGAAAAGATAGAGAGGGGAAACATAATGTAAAATGCAAAAGAATTAAATAAAATAACCACCTTTATTAATCACTTGAACAATCTACACTTTATTCCGTAGAAAATGATTACAAACTAGTTGCTTCTCGATCTTTCCTAAGGAGGTAGACGAACAGTTGATGATCAGCCTGGATGCGTGAGCGTCTGGGGCTTCGTGATCGCGTCGGCTTGATAAATTTTCCAAGAGGCTCTTGGTGCCTTTTTATAGTGCAAAGCCAGAATCATTTGCTTCCATATTAGGTAAAATGTAGAAAAGATTTTCCCTAAAAATCCTCAGCATCCATCTTTTCTTAACCGCGGCGGATCCGCGGCATCAAGGAGCTAATGCCGCGGATCCGCGGCCTTCTTATCTCAGCCGTTGATCAATTTTTAGGGGCTGGCTCTCTTTGACATTTGGCGATCCTAGGAATCTTCAAAATTTGGAAATCTTCTCGTGGTTGCTGCCAGACTTGGTCCCCAAGTTTTGATTCTTAATTAGGCAAGTCTTCTTCAACAACTTGATTTGCTTGATTCTAGTCTTTGAAAAATTCTGCACACTTGGAAATCTTTTGCACAACAACTCAAATAATATTTAGTAGACTTTGTTCTACTAGGATTTGGTCAATGAATTTATTTGCATACATTTTCCTACCAAATGCTAATTATAATATATCAACACATGGAAAATAGAATTTTAACACATAAACCCTCATATGTATGATATATTATAATAAAGTCCTTCTTTAATATGAAAATAGTAGGAAAAATGTAATACAAATGTGCAGTTTTATCAACTGAACAAATACCCCCAAACTTATCTTTGATCGTCCCGAGCAAACTAGTTTATTCAAGAGGAGAAAAAGAAAGGAGAAAACTAAGCACACTTTCGTAGGCAGACACGATTGCACTGAGCACGTGCAACAAGCCGTTAAACCTCTAGGTGTCCCTAGTAGGAGGAGTGTTGTCTCCTGAGGGTTTTCAGCGGATTGCACCCACAAAATCCCATAACAAAAGAAAGATAGTGAAATTTACATATAAAGATAAGAACCATAAAAGAAAGACTTTGAAAATAAGAGTTTCCAACTATACTAGCTTTTCAGTCGTCATGAGCCCTATCTTAATAGTCATGAAAAAATGTTAGAAATCACATCATCCCTCAATAAAACATCATCTTTATTCTTCATTCCTACCTTTCATCCAAACATTGATCATATACCCCTACGTGTGTGAAATGGACATCCCTACACTCGGAGAATTCAATTGAAGCTATCATACTCTTGTCTATCTACCTCAGTACTTTTTAATTTGATGAATATTTAGATTTGCTCACACATTTTCATGCGACCGTTAATACTTCTTGAGATACTAACCGACCGATTACTCATGTGCTTGTTGATTCAGTGATAATTTTTTCCTCGTCTTGCACCACCTAAGGCTTAGCAGTGACTCCCAGACCAGTTGGCCTTAGGGCACTAGGTGAAGAGGCACTCTCGCTATATTTTTTTATTGCTGCCTTGGCGATAACAAAACCAGTGTTCATTTTTCTCTTTTCACCATTTTTATATTTTCTTCATTTTTTTATTTCTTTCATACTTTGGCTTTTAGATAAGAGCATTTCAAGGTATCCTCTACTATCCCGAGTTTCAAGACGTGTGTAAGTGCATATAGTAGGGTATCAACATTCAAATGTTTGGCTTCCAGAATAGAAACTATTTTTCAGACTTATTTTTATCCTCAGATTAGTGACTTCCTTAATCTTACTAACCCTTGGGACAACAGCTCATAACTACTTATTACTAGTTCGTTTAAGAAAACTTCTAATTTTCTTGGTTTTCTTAAACTATTCCTATCTTTTGGATGTAATTTTTCACTTTCTACTCTTTTGTTATAAAAGAAAATTTTAAATTTTTTTAAAAAATGTTGTGCTTATGCAAAGTATGATGTAAATTGATGCGTAAATAAGCACAAACCTTCCCCAAACCTGTTTACAGCAGTGTCCTCACTGATGTCATCCGTTAAGCTCAAAAACCTGTAAACTTGGAAGGAAATTATTAATGGGGGCAAGAATATATGAAAGTGAAAATCCTCCCCCAAACTTATTTTTGGCTCACAATTTTGTAAAAATCATTTTCTTTCAAGAGCCAAAATATACCACCTCCCCCAAACTTGAGTTAAACAATTTTAATCTTTTAAAATCACACGAGAGGGTCAAGGTTATTGGTCAATGCCAAGCTTTGCAAAGACCGAAGGTCAACACCAACCATTCAAAAAATTTATCGATGAAGCACCAAGGTTGGTGAAAGAACATGTCACCTTTCGACGTGAAGAAGTGGGGAGGTGATAAGAGGTGTAATGGAAAAGGATTGCGTCTCAATTTAGAGAGACGACACAGTAATAGTAATGATGGATTACTCGCATTATCATGATTGTCCAAAAGAAGGGGTGGAGGTCCAATTTCTTCATCTTGGAGTTGATTCATCTCAACACCCTTGTCTTGTAAAAATGCGAGTTCATCAGCGAAAATTTCCTCAAAGCTTTCATCGATACCCCGAAGAATAATGTCATCAGAAAAAATGGGGTGATCGTCAGACTCTATAAAAAGTTCCTCATCAGCGTTAGATGTTGACCCGAACAACTCGGTGGAAGAGTACATGGTTGGGTCAAACAACAACATATGAAAAGAGTCAGTATCATGAGGTTGATCAAATTCGCTGCTGTCGACATCCATTAATTCGACAGAACACACATGAGCCTAGGGTTCGGAGGGTTCACTTCCCAACTTGTAAATGTTAAGCTCAATTGACTTCTTTCCAAAGGATAGGGTCATAGAGCCGTTTCTACAATTGATTACTGCGTTGGAAGTGGCCAAAAGGGGTCGACCGAGTATCACCGGGATTTGATTGCGTGGGTTCGCCATAGGTTGTGTATCTAAAATAATAAAGTCTACGGGAAATATGAATTCCCCGACTTTGATTAACACATCCTCTAGCTCACCCCTTGGTTGGGTGATAGATCGATCGGCCATCTGAAGA
This sequence comes from Agapanthus africanus, assembly GCA_030015575.1. NCBI lineage: Eukaryota > Viridiplantae > Streptophyta > Magnoliopsida > Asparagales > Amaryllidaceae > Agapanthus > Agapanthus africanus. Next base: position 556,803,238 of record JASDDO010000014.1, read on the forward strand.
GTGCAATGCGCAGGCTTTAACTCTTCGATCCCGAATTGCTCATAAACAGAATACGGAAGCAAGTTAACACTAGCACCTAAATCGAGTAGAGCACGATTGATATTTTTACCCCCAATAGAAATTGAAATTGTAGGACTTCCGGGGTCCTTTCGTTTCTTGGGAAGTTATTGTGTAAAAGCTGTGCTCACATTACTCGCAAGGAAAACTTTTTTAGGTGCTTGAACTTTTCTCTTCCTAGTGCACAAGTCCTTTATGATTTTCGCATATGAAGGAACTTGTTGAATAGCATCTAGGAGAGGAATGTTTATATTAACTTGCTTAAAAATTTCCACAATCTTCTCCATTTGTGGACTTGATCTGTTGCCCCTTTCCTGTTTGGATAAGGTGCTTGATCAATAAGTTTTGGGTCCAACGTTTGTGGAGAAGACTGTGGGGATGGATTCGATCCCGAAATTGGAGTGGGAATCGACTTAGATAGACTCGGCGAAATGTTCGAGCCTTGGGAAAAACGGAGAATAGGCTCGGGTGAAGGTGGGAGATTAGACGAATTAGGGAAAGAAGAAAAAGCTGGGGTATCATTGGTGTCACTATCATCACATTGCTCACCCACTAGGTTATTCAACACTTTTCCCGATCTCAACGTGGTAACAGTACTCACATTATAACTTTGTGAGTGGCCAGGATTAGGTATGGGTTAAGATGGGAGTTTCCCTTTCTCTCTCGCACTCATTGCGGCGTTTAACTATGCGATTTGGTTTTCTATTGATTTAATACTCTCACCATGGGAGGCGGAGTTTTTCGTTATGGTATCAATAGAAGACTTCATCTCAGCCGACAATTGCATGGATTGTTTCATGAACATATCCAAAGTTTGTGCAAGTGAGTTGTCAGTACCGGCCACTTGTGGTGTAGAAATGTTGGCCGGATTTTGGAAATTCTGTGACTGAAAGGGGGGCTGATTCTGTGTTTGTGGTTGCTGTGGAGGAGGTCTTTGATAATTGCTTTGTTGGTTTTGATTCCAAGCAAAGTTAGGATGATTCCTCCATCCTTGATTGTACGTGGAAGAATAAGGGTCGTTTCTAGGTTGCTGCTGAAAAGCAGCATTAGCTTGAAACGATGCATTCATAGGACTTTCTTCCGTTAAGTGTGAAGGATCCGAACAGCAACCACAGACGGTCTTAGGAAGCGTGACCTGATTTAGGGAGACTGATGAAAGTTTGTTCTCAATAGCATCGAGTTTCTTCTGCATCGCTGCCATTTCGGCTTTCACTGCGATGGATACATCGATCTGGTGAATACCTCCCCTAGATGAAGGTGGTCTTACGCTTTCCCACTCCAAAGTGTGTTCAGCGAGGTCTTCCAGATACTTCCAAGCTTCACCGTCATCTTTAGACATGAAATTGCATTGACACATTGTTTCAAGCATCTGCTTTGTCGCTGGATTAATGCCCTCATATATAATCCGACATAAATCCCATCTATTGATTCCATGATGAGGACATTGGACAAGCAGATCTTTGAAACGTTCAAAGCACTTCCAAAATGGTTCATTGGGAAGCTGGGTGAACTGGTTGATCTCGCTCCTAACACGTGCAGTCTTATGGTTTGGGTAAAACTTCTTAAGAAATGCTATAACGAATTCATCCCAATTAGTGATAGAGTGTGCGGTAGTATTGTAAAGCCATTTTTCTGCCAAGTCGCACAGTGTGAATGGGAGAAGACGTAAGCGTATAGCATCTAAAGTCAATTGTGAAGTACCCATAATTGCGCATACGTTTTCGAATTTGGTGATGAAAACGTACGCGTCTTCCGACTCAAGCCCGTGAAATTTGGGCAGCAGATTGATGTAGTGGGGTTTAATTTCGAAATTATCCCCGTTAGGTGGTGGAAGAGATAGACAAGTGAGAAGAGGACCACGGATAGGATAGCATCTCTCTTGGAGAGAGATGCGCGGTGGATTCCGCGCACCTACGGGCGGTGGCAGCGTGGTGTTATAATCTGATGGAGTGCCGTCCATCTCGGTCGTGGGTGGTGGTGGAAAAGAAGATGAAGAAGTACCGACATCGGCGTCGATAGCAGGAACGCGGACAAGACGGGCACTAGGATCCCGTGTCCAGCCGAGCATGCACTAAGCGGGTTTAGTGCAAGTGGCAGCGTGTGTGTGATTTAAAATTGGCTTGTTTTGAAAAAGTGGGACTCAAGACAAATCACCCTAAGATGCACAAGCAACCCTAGAACTAAGGTCACCTAGGTCCAGTCTCTAGACCGCTCCTAGACTTCCAAAGGACAAGCCGCAGGATCAATCCTCTACCGCCTCCGTACTACCCTTGTAGCCAAATAAGTGCCAGGTAAGTAGGAAGGAACCACAGTAGCGGGCCTAATTAAAAACCACTAGCCTTTGACACACTTGCCTAGGCACTACAAAAGTAATGCGGATAAACGATAGATTACCCACGACCTTCCTCTGTCCTTATTGAGCGCGATAGTCCTTAGAGTCTAGTCTAGATATTTTTTAAATTAATGAAGGGTTGATCTAGATGCTCGGTTTATGATTTGTGGGGCTTAGGAAGGGTGATGAAATCCCCACCTAATCTTGATTTGGTCTTTGCCCCTTAAAGTCCTTTTTAAAATATGCAAAACAAAACCAATCACAAAACTTTTGCAAAAAGATTTTTGAGCGGCGCTATTTTGCAAAGAATCCTGCAGAAAATAGATTTTATTGGATTTGAGAGGAGAGAGAAGGAGTTAAGAAAGATACCAGAGAAGTTCGGAACCCTAGATCTTCTGTTTCCTCAAGTTCGTGACTCCAGATTCCCTCGCAAAATTCACACACAAATCGTTAAATATGCAATTTGCAGTTTTGTTTTAATAATGATATGAATCGTCTAAGAATTCAACACAAATAATAAGAATAAAAAATTACGCACGTATCCCCGGCAACGGCGCCATTTGATTTGGTGTGAAAGAGTGTTTGTAGAATAACCGCAATCAATAACGGTGTCGCGTGTAGTTAGACCGAGGTGAGTATGGGTCGTCCTCAGGGAAACGTGGAACCTTTTAATCTTACTTTAGATGTGTTGACAAAGAGAGGAGGAATAAAGAATTTTTGTGAAAAGTTTCTAGATCTACTTTAAGCAAGAGTGCAAAATTATAGATCCAGATTATTTTAGGAATATAGTTAATATAATAAGAGGGCTTGTAGGGTTCGTTAGGATTTAGTAGTCATGGACGATTAATTAAAAGTTACCATTTTTATCCATTAATAGATTTAAAACTAGAACGACGGTGATGCGTGTAGATTAGGGTTTCTGGAGGGAAAAGGAATCCCACTCTTAACCCTTATCTCGACATTGAACTCCGTTCAAATCTAGCCTTTACCAAAACAATCATTAATCTAATCTCTAATCACGGTCGGAACTAGCAAAGAATTGCTAGCGCGCCCGATTAGGATGTTAATAATTCTTTTGATAAAGTTCATAAACTTTATAGGACTTAAAAAGGGTTTAGGGATGTTCATCATCCATTAGCCTACCCTAATCCTACGAACCCTAACAAGCGGAGAATTACTCGCGCATGTTGGGAGAAGAAGATGAAAAGACAGAGAGGGGAAACATAATGTAAAATGCAAAAGAATTAAATAAAATAACCACCTTTATTAATCACTTGAACAATCTACACTTTATTCCGTAGAAAATGATTACAAACTAGTTGCTTCTCGATCTTTCCTAAGGAGGTAGACGAACAGTTGATGATCAGCCTGGATGCGTGAGCGTCTGGGGCTTCGTGATCGCGTCGGCTTGATAAATTTTCCAAGAGGCTCTCGGTGCCTTTTTATAGTGCAAAGCCAGAATCATTTGCTTCCATATTAGGTAAAATGTAGAAAAGATTTTCCCTAAAAATCCTCAGCCTCCATCTTTTCTTAACCGCGGCGGATCCGCGGCATCAAGGAGCTAATGCCGCGGATCCGCGGCCTTCTTATCTCAGCCGTTGATCAATTTTTAGGGGCTGGCTCTCTTTGACATTTGGCGATGTAGGAATCTTCAGAATTTGGAAATCTTCTCGTGGTTGCTGCCAGACTTGGTCCCCAAGTTTTGATTCTTAATTAGGCAAGTCTTCTTCAACAACTTGATTTGCTTGATTCTAGTCTTTGAAAAATTCTGCACACTTGGAAATCTTTTGCACAACAACTCAAATAATATTTAGTAGACTTTGTTCTACTAGGATTTGGTCAATGAATTTATTTGCATACATTTTCCTACCAAATGATAATTATAATATATCAACACATGGAAAATAGTATTTTTACACATAAACCCTCATATGTATGATATATTATAATAAAGTCCTTCTTTAATATGAAAATAGTAGGAAAAATGTAATACAAATGCGCAGTTTTATCAACTGAACAGTCACTAATGAACATGCTAGAATAATGTGTCATCCATAATGAGTCACCATTTCCAAAATCCAATAATCATTTAAACCAAAATGATTAAACCAAAAAGAAATACATCTTCTAAAATATTCTCGTAACGGATTACGAAAATACCCTTCACCTGTATATACATACCTGTATCCGTATTCCGACCGAATACGAATACGAGAGACAAAAATATTCCGACTCAATATAATACATGGATCCGGCTTAAACCAAAGTCCACCGGTATTATCTGCCCGAAATATGGCACGTGCATTTTCCGAACCCTGCCATAAAACCATACGGCCTCTACAACATTTCGCCCGAACTTGGGAAACTATCTGTGGGGGACTCTAATGACTCATCAGTACCCTGGCAGTGGGTTTAACCACAAGCACGTCAGCGGCACTAGCAGTGCGTAACGGCTGCCCATGTACTGACCTCAAGGGAAGCCGATGAGCGAACTCATCCTGGAACCCTACTGAGCCTAACAGTGACAATATACATACAGTCCGGTCCGTTCGTCTATGAGTATTGCATATCGGGCCTAGGGGGCTGGTAACGTCAGACCCCCAATATCGGTATAAGTCGTGTCGGAGAGTAGCCCTGAATACCCTGAGAAACTACTGGAATACTTACCAGTAATTCTCACCTGCTTTGGCCAAGGACTTGGTGTAATGGCTCTCCTAGACACAGCACGATCTCACCCCCAATACCGGGAGAGACGAATCCCCTGCCGATCCGCTCACTTGCCTCCATGTGGCTCGAGACTGTACCCAAAAAAGACCTGTTTGCATGACTCCTTTGAGCCGTGGTAGGGTAGAAATCAAAGCACGGTGGGAACTCACACGAGACAAATGACGTCCTCAGGCCGATGAACTAACTTGTACACATGTCACCAGGGAACTGCTATCTGACACTAGGTATAATACCAACTAGCAGGTTCCCGGCGAGTCCTGCCGGTGTACTCATAACCCAATGAGCACCTGTATATATCTTAGGTGATCCTACTAACACCAGTGGCTTGTGAGACCGGCCACCGCCCCTCGTCGGGGTCTCGACTGTATACACTAGTCTACTCTGGAGTATCGATGCCCTGTCTTGAAATTCCCACGACTAGGGACCACTTTTAAGGATGTGCTTATGGACTACCCAACTCTCACGTATATGATCGCCATCATACTGTTGGTAGTCAAGCAAGATCCTAAAGGCTCTATCAACGTGTAATTAGTGATCAGTCACCTGAACCTGTACGCGACTGATAAAGGCAAACCAGATAGCATACTATCATTTCGAGTAAGACTGTCCTACCGGTATAGGTCCTCCCTCAATCATTGCAATCACATACCCGCGATCCAATAATTGACTTTGAGGGCAATATATCCAACAGTTATGACATGCAAAAATCAAGTCTAGTTGTTAATTTGTAAATTGTTACTTTTAAATTGTCCTACTTAAGCTTTTTACAAACTAACTTTTTAGGATTAATGTAAATAGGTGAGATTAAAATCTAGTTAATATTTGTGTGACCTAATTAAGTTATTAATTGAATATTATGGCCACTAGATTTGTTAAAACAATTAGATTTGAACTAAAATGGTAAGTTGTGGTTACTGGGTTTTTTGGAATAATCGATTTTAATGAAGTTTGAGGTTTTGATGATTTACTACCTATCTCCTATGATAATTAGGGTTTTGTGAACGCGCGATTGGTGCGATTGGGTTTTAGGTTTAGGGTTTGCCACGTATAGCGACCCTAGTTGTGGTTTGTGGCGTTGTCGCGAGCGCGTTTTGTGCACCAAGTGCGTGAGCGTTTAGTTAGTGCGCGTGGTTGATTTATATTGTTTGTGTCCGTGACTATTTATATATTTATTCTCTTATTTCCTTGTGTACATTTCTAGGATCGGGTGCAGAGGCGTCGGATGTGGTGTGGGAATGGAAGAGCTGAAATCGAATCTGATTAGCCGAAGCATCCCGGTGAGTAGATGTACACATCTACGGAGGAATCGTCTGGATGGTGCGAGGCGCCCGATAGTCAGGATTTTTAGTAGTGCTTGTATTTATATGCATAGTCTCCTAGTCATTCATCTCATTGCATTGCATCATCATAAATATATATGATATTATCTCATAGGACACTTGCACCATTACCATTGGTTCATGCTGCACGTGCACTATTCATACGAACACACATGCCTTTGGTAATTGTTATGTCATGAACACTATAGAACTACTTAGAATCACTATCTGTGCATTGCATCATATATGATCTGTAGACTTGTACTTGTATAGTCATTTCATCAGGATGGATACACAGGATTGTTAGTCATATATACATACCTCATTGCATCATGATTCATGCATAGCTTCTGGCCGTACTTCGCATGATATATACTATCGTATCATAGACATCTATCATCACCGACATGTTTACATATTGTGATTCTTCTCGAGAATTCAGTATTTATGAGATTTATGGATTTTGGAGAAACCGCAAGGATTTTAAGAACGTATTACCATTTTAAAAATGTAAGTTGCGGTTTTCTCGTGATATGATGTGTGTGGTGTCCACCATGAGTTTTCTCGGTTCTTGAGCGGTATCATACACCCGATTCGAGGAGGAGAATGAACTGTCTGCGGGTGCATGGTGGACCCGGTACGGTACCTCAGGGCAAGATGGTCGCAGATGATAGCGTTGAGCCCGGCAGGGGAGCACTACCGACCATTTATTTGTGATGCGGCGGATATCCGGAGGATACCGACGTAGTCGTGAGATTTGATGATATGGGTCGATCAGGACTGACGGAGCCCGAGGTATTGAGATATTGAGATATTAGGATATATATATATATATATATATATATATATATATATATTGTGTTGATGCTTGACACGGATTTTCTATTGATTTCATTGATGATACTTCAGTTTATTGCACAGAGATTTTTCTAAGATAAGAACAAAGATTTTCTCATACCAGACTTGTTCATGTTTCATTTTGATTATGCATTCATGTTAGTACATCGTATCATATCGATATGCGTAGGTTGAGACACATTTGCGTGCATGCTTACGATAGCCTTATTAGATGTTACTTACTACTCACGAGTTGGCAACTCACCCTCGTTATGCCACAATATCTTGTAGATAGTAGCGGCGGGCGCACTTCCTCATTTTGTTCCTTTTGCTTGGACTTGCGGCATTGCTCGTAGGTGGGTTGCGAGGATATGTTATCCCATCATCTATTTTTATTTGTATCTAGTATACTCCATCTACCCTTGTATATTTGACTAGACGGTGAGACTCGTGAAACTTGTATTTGTGGTATTTGGTGTCGATGCTCACTTGAGCCGACGTGGTATTTTCTTATTTCTTGCTTTCAGATACTTATTATGCACTTTTTGTTGGGATACCTAAATCGGAAACAAGGTTTCGGGAGGCATCACACATGCCAAGTTTAAAATTTTGCCATTCTAGATAACCCAAATACTGTTGGAGATAGTGCCCTCAGAGTCAATTATTGGATCACAGGCAAGTGATTGCAATGATTGAGGGAGGACCTATCCCAGGAGGACAGTCTTGCTCGAGATGATAGTATGCTATCTGGTTTACCTTTATCATCGTGTACTGCTTCAGGTGACCTTACAGGTCGCTATTACATGCTGATAGAGCCCCTAAGATTCTTGCTTGACTGCCAGCAGTATAAGGGCGATCATATACGTGAGAGCTGGCGGTCTATAAGCACATCCTTAAAAGGTCCCTAGTCGTGGGAGTTTCGAGACAGGGCATCGATTCTCCAGAGTAGACTAGTGTATACAGTCGTGACCCCGACGAGGGGCGGTGGCCGGTCTCACAAGCCACTGGTGTCAGTTGGTTCACATAATATGTATACAGGTGCTCATTGGGTTATGAGTACACCGGACAGGACTCGCCGGGAACATACTAGTTGGTCTTATACTTGACGTCAGATAGCAGTTCCCTGGTGACATGTGTACAGGTTAGTTCATCGACCTGAGATCGTCATTTGTCTCGTGTGAGTTTCCACTGTACTTTGATTACTACCCTACCACGGCTCAAAAGAGTCGTGCAAACAGGTTTTAATTGGGTACAGTCCCGAGCCACATGGAGGCAGTGAGCAGATCTGCAGGGGTTCGTCTCTCCCGGTATTGGGGGTGAGGTTGCATTGTGTCTAGGAGAGCCATTACACAAAGCCCTCGGCCGAGGCAGGAGATTTACTGGTAGGTATTCCAGTAGTATCTCAGGGTGTTCTGGGCTACACTCCGACACGACTTGTACCGCTTTTGGGGGTCTGACTTTTACCAACCCCCTAGGCCCGCCATGCGATACTCATAGACGAACGGACCGGACTGTACGGATATTGTCACTGACAGGCTCAGTAGGGTGTCAGGATGAGTTCGCTCATCGACGTCCCTTTTGGTCAATAGCTGGTGGCCCGTCACGTATTGGCTTATACCTCTGACGTGCTAGTGGTTAAATCCACAGCCATAGTATTGACGAGTCTTTAGAGTCCACCACACTTTCAGTTACTCAAGATTTCGGGCGAAACGCTGTAGAGGCCGTATGGAGATATGGCAGGGTCCGATCAGATACGTGCGGTATTGCACGGATCAGGATCAGACGGTTTGTACTAGAGGCCGTATAGATATATGGCAAGGTTCGATCAGATACGTGCGGTATTGCACGGATCAGGATCGAACGGATATTACTAGCCGGCTTTGGTTTAAGCCGGATCCTAGTTTAGTACAGTGTAGATTTTGTCTCATTGCATTTGTATCCGGCCGGAATACAGATGCGGGTGTGTATGCACAGTATCGGGGTTTTCCTGTAATTTATTACGGGACCAGTTTTCTGGTGTTGCTAGTTTGCATTCCGTTCCGGCCGGTTTTCCTTTGTTTTTTCCCGGCCGGACTTTTCCGATGGAGGGGGCCGTTTGCAAGTTTGCAAATAACTTTTTGTGGAGGGGTTTTCTTGCTTTTGTGAGGCTTCATGATGGTTCATAATCATGAGATTATTTTTGAATCAAACCTTTGCTTTATTTGTGATTAGAAATGAGATGAAGGTTGATATGACTTTGTTATCATGGCTTTTGATGTGGTCACCTCTTGCCTTTTACTACCCTCACCTCCCTTTGTATTATGTTTCATTCCCTCCACCATTTCCATGAGATATAGGCCGGCCACATCTTGGAGAGGGAGGAAGAGGGTTCATTTTGTATGAGGAATTTCATTTTCATCTCATTCTTCTTGTTACTAAATTCCTCACATCACTCCAAAGTTCATTCCTTCTATTCCTCCATCAAGGCAACTTCGTATACCCCAATGAGACAAGCATTTCTACACTACAATCTACAGCAAACCTTGGGCACGTCGACTAGCCAGCTTCGTGCCCGAGTTGCCTCGGTATTGAGGTGGGAACCCGTAAAAGATGCAGACGATGTGGTGCCCTTTCGGCAAGGAGGCGACGACCGGAGTTTCCGCGGGAGATCGGGACGATGACGAGAAGACCGGAGGACTCGGATCGCTTGGTATATCTCTCTTCCCATCTCTAGTTTGCTAGTATCGGTTAATGGTTACGATCCGGGTATATTGTCCGCGGTAGCGCCAGTTTAAAAGTTAAGAAAATTTTTGATTCCGCATTTTGGCCTCGGATAGACGGCTGGGGCGCTGCCGTGGCGCAACATGGTATCAGAGACACGCCATTAACCTAGTCTAGCTTTGTCTAATGTGTTTTACTTTTCCGATCGACCAAAATTCCAAAATCCGCGTTTTCACATACATCAGTTTTCTGTTGAATTTTTTCTTGCTCGAAATTTTTTTCCGGTTGTAGAAAAGTGATGTACTTGAAATTGTAAGAACACTGTAGAAATTCGATGCAGTGACTCCATAGTAGGAGCGCGGAACCGCGGACAAACACCCCTTTGGGCCGCGGTTCCGCCGCACTATGTTGAGATCACTGCATGAAATTTCTGCAGCTGCTCTCTGGGTTGATTTTAGGGTTTCTGGAATATTAATTTTGGGCCCAGAATTTCTTGATGTGCTACAGTAGTACTTGGGGGCCTACTTGTTAAAATTTGATCGATCGGATACTTTAAACACATTGGTTCACAGTATTTACATTATATCTGCGACCGTGAATGTCACTTGATCGGTAAATCCTGTCTAACTCCTATAGCCCGGTTAGACGGATTTGCGAACGTGATTTTCACGTTGATGTTCTGTGTATTGCTGTGATGTTGCGGATCGGTCGTGGGGGATAGCCTGGATGCAATGTTAGTACAGTTTTGTTTTATATGTACATTTGATATTGCGGGGCGAGCGTCCGACATGTGGACTGCCGTCACTGCCTATTTGTATTATTCTTTTGGGGCACGACCTGGTTGCGGTCGATGTACCCGTTGTATATATATTTTACTTTCTGTACTAGGATTACCCCGCGGAGGGGTGCACGGATAGCCGGGTTCTAGAGGGCAACGGGCCCGCATCTCATGGCATTGAGACGGAGGGGGCTTCACTCTAGGATTGGCGGGCTATTCGCCGCACTCGTAGGGGGTACAGGTTGACCCAGGAGGGGTGCCCAAGTTACCGGATTCCATGAAGTGCTGGGTGGTCCATTCACGGTGCTAAAGGGGGCTGCCTCGCTTCAGGTTTTGGCGGGTGACTTGCCGCGCCCGTAGGGGTCTAGGATTTCATTGCACAGGCTATCCACACGACCAGGGGAACGTCGGGTTTCAGCAGCGGCTCTGTGAAACCCGGGGATCCCAGATATCTGTATTGTTCTGTGATGTTGTACATTTCTGTAATGTTGCATTTTATCACGCCTTGAGCGAAATATAATATATTGGTATATATATTAGTAGATGTTGTATATGTTTTGCATCCGCGCTAGTCCAGTCCCCGCTCTGTCGTTAGTTAGCTAACCTAACGGGTAATGACGGGACCCAGTGGCGAATGCGAATGGCATATACGTACATCAGTATATTTTCGTTCTTTGTGGTGTGATCAATTGATGGGACTGTGTTGATTCGGATCAATGCAAGTTAAAAACAAACCTATTCTGATGTTGTTGGAACACTTTTCAAAAAGCTGCTATTGCAAGGACGTTCACTTTTGTTTTGCATCGTGGTATTCATTTGGAATATCCTGCTCCTCAGTCGACGAGGCAAGGGCCGAGATCCCTTCACCGGGAGTGACCCCTTGGACAGAAGTTTGCGTCAGGGCATTAACTTCACTATAGCCGATTACTTTTGCTTTGTATCGTGGTATTCAGTTGGAATATCCTGCACCTCATTCTACGGGGAAAGAGCCGAGATCCCTTCACCGGGAGTGACCTCTTTAGCAAAGGCTTTCGTCACTATATTTTTATAAAAACTATGCAGTTCCTTCAACAATATCAAGTTCATTACGTTAAAGGTTTTTCGCCAAAAACCAGCCGTAGCCCTCCGTCATTTCCTACAGGTATTATTTAGTATTCGTGCTGCGTTTGTTGACCTAGTCAAGACGTAGTGTTCGGTAGCTAAGTGGTACTTGTTTGTTGCATAAGTGGGATTGGTTAAGACAGTCGTGCGGCCTTGTTGACCTAGTCAAGGGCACGTACGGGTGGGTTTAATGCAATCCAGAATAATGACGGGTTGAACTTGACTGGAGGTTTATGGTTTGTTGACCTAGTCAAGGTCATAAACCGCTTGGGGGTAAAAACACACATCGGGAGTTTCTAAAGAAACTGAAACTTGCCAGGCATGCGCATACCTTCTGGAGTGTGGTGACTTGAGTGGATTCCGTCAAGTTATCATGCGATGATAGTTGGATCCCGATTCCCACTGATGAGTTGGTTTACTCCTCGGGTGATCCTGGCTAATTCTTCTTTCAGGTTTGGGGAAAAATTTGACGTTACAGTGGGAGGTTTCCAGATTGGACAAAGTGATAACCATTCTGATCTAGGTTAGAGTGCACGCTGAGTGTTTCTTTTCTCTCTCTCTTTGGCAGCGACCATTGACCCGACCCTAGACTATGACTCAGTGACCAAGTTGACCGAACCTTCTTAACACTGGCTTTTGGATTGTCAGAGTCGCTAACCTCATTGCCACTCCTACTTTTACTCTTTTCTCCAGGACACCCCGTATTACTACGAACGTCCACTTCCATTGGACAAAACCATCGTATGGTTAGATACGAACTCGAAGGAATTTATTCGAGGATGGTTTCCAATTCTGGAGAAAACGAATAGGACTATGCAGTTGTCTTTTCCTTTTACCTTCTCTCTCAGATTGCGAGTACTCCTTGGCTTAGGAGATAGTACACCTATTACGCAAATTGGATAGTCTTCTTCCAAACCTTAGGCTGGTGCCGAACGGTGGGGAATGAAGAATACCAATTAGCCTAAACGGTGTACAGAAGGTATTAAGTAAAGACGAAGAAAGGGATTAGTAAGAGGGCAAAGTAAATTGCGACTGCTATTCACGACCATACCAAATATTTCTTCGCCAATCCTAAATCACCTTTGTATTTCTCCAGGACACTCCGTATCACTACGAAGATCCCAAGTTTATTGGATAATCCATCGTATGGTTATATACGAACTCGAAAGGAACTTGTTCCAGTTCGGGGATGGATTCTGGTTCAGGAGAAATAGGAATAAGGTTTATTCGGTTGTCTTTTATCTTCAGCTTCTCTCGCATTGCGAGTGCTCCTAGGATTAGGACAGTACACCCATTATGCTTATTGGATAGTCTTCCTCCAAACCATAGGCTGGTGCCGAACGGTAGGGAAGGAAGAAAACCATTTGGCCTAAAGGGGTGTGCAGACGGTAATGACTAAAGACATATAAAGGGATTTGGACAGATGGCAAAGAGATATACGGTTATAGTTGTGAATTTGGATAATGGTAGAGGCATTACTAGGAATACCAGGATACCCCATCGAAACATTTCAATGTTTCAGTTCAACTGTGTACTGTTAAAAGAAAACTGATTTCCCGATTAGACACTTGCTCCAGGGTATGTATTTACCAGGTTGGATTCTCACATCTGTATGGTTTTACAGATGATGAGTGGGAGTAAGTTATTGGGAATTAGGTGACCATCCTCATTATATCGGGATTCGTTGTAATTGGTGATATTTGAGGAAGCCACCTGGGTTGTTTGCCGGTCGGCAAATATTTGGTTTTGAATATCCGTTGTTATGCGCCAATTTCAAATTGATATATCTATACGTCTATTTTTATAGAGTGAGAGATACCTTTTTGAAATTATGTCTATGACATTTACCTATATCAGTGGATGGTTAGGTAAGGAGCATTGAACAGCGGTGTAATTCTTTTTAACCATAAGTACAGTTTTCAACCTACGACACACAGTGAATGAGTTATTAGACTCAGGGGACTTATACAGAGTATTGTATATTTTCCAGTGTCCATTAGGACAGTGGGGTTGGTTCTCGTACTATATTCGGTTTACTTATGACTTCTCTAGTTTTTAGACAGCTGTTTCGTGGAAACACAGGGTCCGAATTTTGAGAAGTTATAGGTATTTGAATAAAGTAGAGAACCAAGTATTGCAAGTATCGGGATTCTTCAAGGTGATCGAAGATGTAGATACTTGTGAATGGTATTCAGTTGATAGTAATGATTAAGAGAACTAGCTTCTCTTTCAGGTTGCTCATAATTGGAAGTATTCCTAAGTTGAGTGACGCTGATCGGCCTTTTTCCATTTTAGTTGACATGCACTGGAGACAGCTGCATGATTTGAATCTGGTTCCAATTAAATCAGTGCCTCTGGTTCTATATTGGATATAGAACAGTTCATATCTTAACGATGTTAAGGTACGGGGAGTTGTCCGGCTTATGCTTAAAACCAGACTCCGGATAACTCAAGGCACGTTTCTGTAATGGCTGTTTGTGGGTTGACCCAGGCTATGACGAGGGTTGATTTTCTACCATCTGGAAGATCAATAGTGATATTGTTCTTGACTCACCACAGTTTTAACAAAAATGGATTTTTTCAGAAAACAGCAGTGGGAGTATGGTAGAACTGGAAGTGATTCCAGAACCGCAAACGATTACTGAAAATTTGATAGGAACCTAAAGATTCAATCTGGCTTGACATTCCATTAGCCACTCCGCAGATATGGTGGGTAACCTCAGGCACTCGAGAGGTACTTCGGTATCCTCAAGGACGGTGGCAGGGAGGTTCTTATTTACCCAGACTTACCATTGCTGTTGTTCCAGACTGTGAGACCCGGCAGGAGGATGAGTATAGCGTCTTTCTAAACTAGTTTTAGAAATGTACGTGTATATGACTCTGCCAGAGGGTTGTCGTGGTCAGTGGGAGCAGCGGAAGCATTGGTGGACAAGTGGCTTATGTCTATTTATAGACTAAAGCAGAGATAGCGGAGATAGATTATCTATTTCTGATGTGAAAGTCATAGGTTTGACTTCATCAGAATAGGGGATGGATCTGCTAAGGAGGTAGTAGAGTGTAATGTCCTGGTATTTGGATGACATACACACAGTAGGAAGTGATATTCCTATACTACGATCGGTTATACTTTGGTTGTCACACAGTGGTTTCTCCACACAGGACTTGGATATTATATCAGACATTCTGGTTACTAGATCTATAGTTTTAGATCTAGATTTGGGTGGTTTCCTAATCTGGGTACCTTGACAGCATTCTATGAGTATTTAGAATGGACGACTCCTGGCACGGTAGTACACCTGCAGGTAATGGAGTCACCCTCTCTAAAGGTTTCTTACAGACTAATGTGGAGAGGGATGTGCATGATTGGCAGATCACTTGCTTAGGCAATTGAGTCAATCATGAGATGTCAAGTACCACACCAGATGTTGTTCTTGCAGTAGGTTCAATAAGTTGGTATTAATCCAATCCTGGAGAAACAGTCGGAAGCAGTTTTAGAACATAAGTTGATGTTCTGGGGATGTGATAACGACAGCCTCTTTTAGGAGACGGTTATCATTCTAGGCTTCCAAGGTGACATGGATGGCAGAGTGGCTGTCAGAGTTATAGTTTCTCCTTCTGACGAGGGACAGTATCTTAGACAGGTGCTCCAAAGGCAATACTGAGGGAGGCATGGCGCTGGGTACTGATTAAGTTCAGTTATCGATACAGTCTAAGAAGTTTGGATTTGGAGTTCATTTATGAGCTAGGTCCCATCAGATATCCAGACATACTCTAAGACAGGTATTGCTCATTTCGGGAGATGGCTTTCTCTGCGAACTTGAGATATAGAGAGACATAGAAAGAAACATCACAGCGGATCCACTCACTGAGGCTATTCCTCGAACGCAATAGTTTCTCAAACAAGCTTTGTGAGACTGACTAGTAGAGGAGTTGGGTGTTCGGTATCACACGGGCTGTGAGTATGCGACATCGCAATAATTAGCCTTGAGTGCAAGTGGGAGATTGTTGGAGATAGTGCCCTCAGAGTCAATTATTGGATCACAGGCAAGTGATTGCAATGATTGAGGGAGGACCTATCCCAGGAGGACAGTCTTGCTTGAGATGATAGTATGCTATCTGGTTTACCTTTATCATCGTGTACTGCTTCAGGTGACCTTACAGGTCGCTATTACACGTTGATAGAGCCCCTAGGATTCTTGCTTGACTGCCAGCAGTATGAGGGCGATCATATACGTGAGAGCTGGCGGTCTATAAGCACATCTTTAAAAGGTCCCTAGTCGTGGGAGTTTCGAGACAGGGCATCGATTCTCCAGAGTAGACTAGTGTATACAGTCGAGACCCCGACGAGGGGCGTTGGCCGGTCTCACAAGCCACTGGTGTCAGTTGGTTCACCTAAGATGTATACAGGTGCTCATTGGGTTATGAGTACACCGGACATGACTTACCGTGAACATGCTAGTTGGTCTTATACTTGACGTCAGATAGCAGTTCCCTGGTGACATGTGTACAGGTTAGCTCATCGATCTGAGATCGTCATTTGTCTCGTGTGAGTTCCCACTGTACTTTGATTACTGCCCTACCACGGCTCAAAGGAGTCGTGCAAACAGGTTTTAGTTGGGTACAGTCCCGAGCCACATGGAGGCAGTGAGCGGATCTGCAGGGGTTCGTCTCTCCCGGTATTGGGGGTGAGGTCGCGTTGTGTCTAGGAGAGCCATTACACAAAGCCCTCGGCCGAGGCAGGAGATTTACTGGTAGGTATTCCAGTAGTATCTCAGGGTGTTCTGGGCTACACTCCGACACGACTTGTACCGCTTTTGGGGGTCTGACTTTTACCAACCCCCTAGGCCCGCCATGCGATACTCATAGACGAACGGACCGGACTGTACGGATATTGTCACTGACAGGCTCAGTAGGGTGTCAGGATGAGTTCGCTCATCAACGTCCCTTTTGGTCAATAGCTGGTGGCCCGTCACGTATTGGCTTATACCTCTGACGTGCTAGTGGTTAAATCCACAGCCATAGTATTGACGAGTCTTTAGAGTCCACCACACTTTCAGTTACTCAAGCTTTCGGGCGAAACGCTGTAGAGGCCGTATGGAGATATGGCAGGGTCCGATCAGATACGTGCGGTATTGCACGGATCAGGATCAGACGGTTTGTACTAGAGGCCGTATAGATATATGGAAAGGTTCGATCAGATACGTGCAGTATTGCACGGATCAGGATCGAACGAATATTACTAGCCGGCTTTGGTTTAAGCCGGATCCTAGTTTAGTACAGTGTAGATTTTGTCTCATTGCATTTGTATCCGGTCGGAATACAGATGCGGGTGTGTATGCACAGTATCGGGGTTTTCCTGTAATTTATTACGGGACCAGTTTTCTGGAGTTGCCAGTTTGCATTTCGTTCCGGCCGGTTTTCCTTTGTTCTTTCCCGGCCGGACTTTTCCGATGGAGGGGGCTGTTTGCAAGTTTGCAAATAACTTTTTGTGGAGGGGTTTTCTTGCTTTTGTGAGGCTTCATGATGGTTCATAATCATGAGATTCTTTTTGAATCAAACCTTTGCTTTATTTGTGATTAGAAATGAGATGAAGGTTGATATGACTTTGTTATCATGGCTTTTGATGTGGTCACCTCTTGCCTTTTACTACCCTCATCTCCCTTTGTATTATGTTTCATTCCCTCCACCATTTCCATGAGATATAGGCCGGCCACATCTTGGAGTGGGAGGAAGAGGGTTCATTTTGTATGAGGAATTTCATTTTCATCTCATTCTTCTTGTTACTAAATTCCTCACATCACTCCAAAGTTCATTCCTTCTATTCCTCCATCAAGGCAACTTCGTATACCCCAATGAGACAAGCATTTCTACACTACAATCTACAGCAAACCTTGGGCACGTCGACTAGCCAGCTTCGTGCCCGTGTTGCCTCGGTATTGAGGTGGGAACCCGTAAAAGATGCAGACGATGTGGTGCCCTTTCGGCAAGGAGGCGACGACCGGAGTTTCCGCGGGAGATCGGGACGATGACGAGAAGACCGGAGGACTCGGATCGCTTGGTATATCTCTCTTTCCATCTCTAGTTTGCTAGTATCGGTTAATGGTTACGATCCGGGTATATTGTCCGCGGTAGCGCCAGTTTAAAAGTTAAGAAAATTTTTGATTCCGCATTTTGGCCTCGGATAGACGGCTGGGGCGCTGCCGTGGCGCAACAAATACAAGATCTTTAACTAGAGAATCAAACAAAACATCGAAGCAAACAATTTTACTTCTAAGAGTTTAGGATTACAACCTTTGTAGTCCGTTCCTTCGCTTCATAAGCTCCGTGTTGAGGTCCCTTCGCTGCGATCATCATGAACCCGGACTCTAGAGAGGCTCCATGAGGTGAATGAGGCATCTTGCTTGAAGTCTTCCTTTTCGAAGATGATCTACCTTGAAGAATCTCAAACCCAAGCTCTCACTTCTCTAATGAAGTATTAGTGAAGTGAACACCCTAATCTAAGTGGCTAGAATAGATGAGGATGATGAAGTAGGAATTTTGCTCTCTTCTGTTTTCAATTTCTCACTTTAAATCATCACAACACAAAAACCTAGAAAGCTTTTTCCAAGGAGGAAGAAGAAGAAGAAAGCTTTTGTGATGAATAAGGAATTGTTGTGAGGTTATAATTGCAACCATGGGTTAAAGATGACATCCTTAACCCTTGTAGAGACTTAACCATTTGCTATGGTTAGAGTTAGGTCAACAAATATCTTAAGGCAGACAAAAATGGTGGGCAAATTCAAAGAAGCCTACAAGCTTCCATCAAAATATCAACCATGGATAATTCCACCATTATTTGTATTTCCTTAATAATAATTATAAACCCTAATCTAATCCTAGCATGGTTCAAGTCTCATAAACCCTAGTTGCAATTTTAACCTAGCATGTTACAATATTATATATCACATATATAATATATAATGTAACAAAAGAAAATAGTACAATTAACATATATCGCATATACATCAATGTATTATCCAAGTGAGAAACAGAATCAATAAAGCGGGCTTATATTAGTGAATGTAACTTAATATATCACATATATAATTATACATTAAATTATCGAATCAACACTTGATCTGATAACCCGGCTATATTAACATACAACCGACTAATATAACAAGTACCATTTTATCGAATCAACACTTGATCCGATAACCCGGCTATATCACATATACCCGGCCGATATCACATATCGCGAGAATAGAATACGGTATCTCATATCGTATTAGTTTCGGTCCCGCACATATCACATATGTGCTCCTACTCCATTTTGCCTGAGCCAGGAAACCTCTGTGTATGACTCTAAAAAATCGTCAATACACCGGCAGTAGGTGATGATCATATCAAAACACCCACAAGCTGCAAGCGGTCAGCTAAACGTAGCAGCCACCCGTGTATTGAGCGATCAGAAGATCAACAAGAAAGCCTGTACATTCTCCTGTGAATCCAATCAGTAACAGTCCTGTACAGTCCGATCTCTTCGTCTGATATGCTGCATATCAAGTCTAGGGGTGGTAAACGTCAGACCTATGTAACCGATAAGTCGTGTCGATTTGAGGCTCATAACAGGTCGAGAAACTACTGATAACTCTTACCAGTAGCACTCCATATCAGCCCTGGCCAGGGACTTCCGGTTATAGCCAATCGAACACAGCACAACATCAACTCCCTATACCGGGAGAGACGAAACCCCTCCTATCGCTCATTGCCTCCATGTGATTCGGGACTGTACCCAAAATCCACCGTTTTTCATGCCCTCTTGGACGTGGTAAGGTGGAAATCAAAGCACAGTGGGAATCACACAAGACTCTATGACGATCTCGGGTCTACAGACCAACCTGTACCAGTGTCACCGGAGAACTGCTATCTGACGATAGGTATAAATCCATCTAGGAGTTCTCGGCGAGTCCGTTCAGTGTACCCAGTCTCCACTGAGTACCCGTACACCATCTTTGATGTCAAACACCAATGGATATGGGATCATCCATTGCCCATCATATGGGTCAAGATGTGTATACGCTAGTCTACTCTGGTGTATCGATGCCCTGTCTCGATACACCCTCGACTAGGAACAGTTACAGGATGTACTCGTTGACTACCCTGGTCCCACTAATATGATCTCATCATAGTCCTAGTAGTCAAGTGTATATCCCAAAGGGCTTTATCAACATATGAGAGCAAGACAGTAAACTAATACAACTCAACATGTTAAGACAAAGTGCAACCAGATAGCATACTATCATATTGAGCAAGAAAGTCCTCTCTATATATATCCAAGCATCCACTATAATATACATCATATGTACAATAATGGCCTCTAGGGCATATACATAACTAACACTTTTAATATACATATTGCATGTGGTTGTGATTCCGCCATTGGCGAAGAGCTAGCTCCCGCTTGGTGTCACGACCTGAAATGGCTCGTGACTGGCACTTGAATCATGTGAAGCCTATAGGACCCCACCCAATTCAAGTAAGACAAAATCCCAGAAATCTAAACCATTTTAAAAGAGAGTGAAGGAAAATTCATTTAAAAGTTAACATATAGAATCACTTTTGAAAGTCATAGCAAGCATTTTAAAAGCATCAAGTTTTTCCTAAAAATTTCGGCAGAGTTTCCTTTGTAAATACTGGCCCCAACGGGTACAAACATGCATATACATAAATAATGAATAACGGCATCACCAAACGGGAGCTAGCTCTTCGCCAATTGGCGGGAATAACCACGCAAGCAATATAATATACAACGCCTAAGGGCGAAGATCAAAACTCAGAATGAAATCTAACATCATCAAGGAAACCAGAAAACCATAATAATACAAGTGCGCGACTCTAAGGTCGAAAGAATAAACAACTGGTTTTCTAAGTCTATCAAATAATACAAGTCTGGTTGATGGAGTTTATCAGATACAACTAAAATAAATAAGTGCACAACGGTGGTCACGATGCAAGTGAACCCACCTACCAAAGCAATCACCCTGAAGGAAAAAGTGTGCCAGCAAGCCGCAATGAAACCTGTACGGCCAAACCTGCAAGAAACTGTGGCACAACGGGGGTGAGTTGCCAACTCGTGAGTAGAAAACATCACGGAGAAGATATCGCATGTATGACTCTCTCCTAGGTCATACAATAATATCCTCAAAATATAACATAACCTGAAGCATCTAATAATGGCAAGGGTAATCATCTAAACATAAGTGTAATACCAGTGCTCGTATCAGTGTCTCGGGTAGCAACATATCACATATATGATGTACGAATGCATTAAGAATGAAAACAGAATACATCATGAATGAGAAAAACTTTTTTCTTATCTCAGTGAGATTTCTGTATAAAATCGAAATATCATCAATGAAATCATCAGAGAATACGTGTCAAGCATCGACACAAAATATATATCCCAATATTTCAATATCTCAATATCTCGGGCTCCGGCAATCCGGACTGGCTCCTAATCAAATCTCAATATCTCAGGCTCCGGCAATCCGGACTGGCCCATATAATCAAATCTCAGACTACGGCGGTATCCTCCGGATATCCGCCGCGTCATAAATAACCGGTCGGTAGTGCTCCCCTGCTGGGATCAATGCCAACATCTGCGACCATCTTGCCCCGGGGTACCACACCGGGTCCACCATGCACCCGCAGACGGTTCATCCTCCTTCTCGAATCGGGTGTATGATACCGCTCAAGAGCCGAGAAAACTCATGGTGGACACCTTTTACATCATAAAACGAGAAAACCGCAAATTTCTATCTTTTGAAATGAAAATGAGTTTATAAATCCTTGCGGTTTCTCCAAATCCAGAAATCTCATGGAAAATCCGAAATCCCAAACTCGAGAGTAAATAAACAGTGAATTACCGGCATAAGACCCATAATATTTCATGACAAATGAACGTATAAATGCATGATGTATCTCAGTAAAAAATGCAATATCTAAAGTAGCATATAAAAGCAAGCGTACTAGTACCATGTCGAAACTACCAGCTAGCAATTTATACCAATGAAGTAGTGTTTTCTAATGTGTACGTGACATGAAAATTACCGATTATGATGTGTGTGAGCCGGCAAGAAAGTGTACGTGGAGCATACGCATCATCGGTAATGGTGCGGTGTCCTGACAACAGGGTTTCATAATAACTAACGAAAACACATTTAAGCATG
Organism: Agapanthus africanus; assembly: GCA_030015575.1. NCBI lineage: Eukaryota > Viridiplantae > Streptophyta > Magnoliopsida > Asparagales > Amaryllidaceae > Agapanthus > Agapanthus africanus. The sequence continues at coordinate 556,825,300 of JASDDO010000014.1, forward strand.
CAATGCGATGCGAACAGCAAGAATATACGGAAAATGAAGTAGTAAACGCAACATTTAAGAATATACATTTACATTTACGAGTCATACGGTTTTGGCATTTGGAATAGCACAAATCGTGGTTTTTAGAAAATAGGGCTTACGGTGTTTTTAAGAAAAGGTAAGTCGTTTGAAAAATCCGTAATATCTCTCGGATTGTCTTTTGAAAGTACTCACGATTCGTTAATTTTGAAAATACGTATGACTCGAGCCCAGTCTAACATCTACCAAGTAAACAACATGACGAAGCTAAGAGATTAATCGAAAGGGTAAGGAAATCCACCTAAGTCCGAGTCGATATATCTAGTAGTCGGTGATCCCGCCTCAATAGCGTCATGTACGATAAAATATACAATACGACATTCTCGGGTCAAGAGTGCCGATCAATCATCAAATTTATACTTCGTACGGTAAAATCCATCGTACGGCATCCCAAAATCGGGGTACGGGTCAATATCACCTTTATCTCATTATTCATATGGTATCATTATCATAATATCATGAACTAGGGGTACTGATCTAAAGTCTAGTACATTCCGATACCCTCGACATATATTCGCGTGTGTATGAAAACACATCGCCCATCAATCCGCTATAATATCATGTCATATATCAAACATGACCCAAATCACATAACCGATCTCACGGCATCATGCCCGATCATATCGACTCTCCTCCGAGTATAATATACTATCCTCATCACCCGTGTATACGTATGTGTGTGTGTGTGTGTGTGTGTGTGTGTGTATGTGTATCAACACATCCACACACACCACACACACACACAATACATATATCATATACACCAAAAACATATAACGTGTGTTCATGTTTTTGTGTATATCTTTACTCCAGGGTTTCGCAACTAAGAACTAACTAAAAGCAATATCTTCCAATTACACTAAACTAACCCATGATCTCCTAGAGCTGCTCTTGCTAATTATCCACGTATCACAATACACATAATTATATATATATATATATATATATATATATATATATATATATATATATATATATAACGTATTCACATACTACACTACGAAACTGCGGGGGTGCTATACGCCATCCATCCGACTTCTCCCGTAGATATACATCTACTCACATTGATTCTTACTTGCCGAAGTCGATGTCGCCATTCTCTTCCTTGTCATCCGATGTCCACGTAAGGGTGCCGACACATATAAACACATAGTATCGTAAACAGAATCGCGTACGAAAACCAAAACGGCACACGAATCGCGCATAGGTTAAAACCTATGGTCTACGCATGCAAAAGAACCAAACAACACCCGATATCGATGTACAAACGTCAAGTGGTCGATACAAAACACAAAATCCAAAGTTCAAGTCATGAATAACATTGAAACCAAAACAAAAACTTAGAAAAGTTGCTCCAGATTTTTTTCCAGGTGAAATTAACCAATTTTGCATATGGGGTAGGTCTAATTTTCCTAAAATGGAGCTATGGACCAAGCACGAGGCGATTCTATCGTACCAAGGCCGCAATTTGTGGCCAAAATGCGATAATTGGCGACCAGAACATGGAGTGGGGGTCTCAGGTTTTGGGGTTAGCTTCTAGGTTGCCTGCACATCTGTCTGTAATTGCTACTTTATTTATAGAGCCCCCGGATGATAGCAGATCTCGAAACAACTTCACAATTTCCACAAATTTTCGATATCGGGGATTCTAAGTTCATGTCTTGGGTTTAAATATCCGGTTTTAGTTCAATATACTATCACTAAAGGGGGTTTTGTGGTCTCTACTAGCCTCAATTACACTTCACAACTCATAAAATTCCTTGACCCTCATCTTGGAATTTTCCAAGATAACTAAACCTTAATTAACCCATTCTAAACTTAAATAGATGTTAAGGGAAATGAAATACTACTCTAATGGTGAAACAATTATCTCATTTGGCAACTCAAGAAAATTCTTGAGTTGTCCCAAGTGCTTCCAACTTTTCTAGTCCACCATGCTTGTAGTGAGCTTGTGCACATATTTAATGAAGGAAATATGATGTTTTGAGGTGGATTTGGGGTTGTGGTGAGGAGGTAGAGGAGGTGTGGGAGAGAGTGCAGCCATGGTGTGAGAGAAGGAGAAGAAGAATGAAGAAGTGAAGTGAAGAAAATGAGGCCAAGTCAAGAGACCCCTCACCCTCTCTCTCTCTCTTAAGCCCATGCTTCCACCATGCCTCCATGTCATAATTCTTTATTCTATTCTTTTCTTTTCCTTTTCCTTTTCCTTTTCCTTTTCCTTTCTTTTAAAGTAAACAAAAACAATAGCAATAACAATGAAGCAATGGTTCAAAAAATGAAACAAGTTTTGTTGCATGTCATGATGCAAAAATCAAGCTTAATGCAAGATTAGTGAAAATTAATCGAGTTTAGTATTAACATAGAATATAATTAATTATAAGAAAATCTATGAATGCTCCATTCTTATAATCCCTTTCAAAATCAACATTCAATTTAATTTTCCAATATTTCCCAATTTATCGGTATATAATTATACCATGTGATTAAAACCAATCCCTGCACTTAATAATATTTCTGAAATTTATTATTTAATTATTTAAATTCCCAAAAATAATATTTTATTTTTCTGAAATGTTACACTTGGGGATGCCTGTATTCATCATTTATATGTATTTTCATATGTTGTACCCATTTGGGGGCCAGTATTTACAAAGGAGACTCTGCTGAAATTTTCGGGAAAATATGATGTTGCTTTTAAATAGTTAATGCGACTTATTTGGTTAAAATCGCTTTCTTTAAAATAGGTTTTCCTTCACTCTATTTCTTTAAAGGGTTTTGATTCTGGGTTTTGGCTTACTTAGATTACGTACGCCTTGAGACGTTTCGTAATTTAAGTGCCAGTCATGTTCCGTACTTTCGGGTCGTGACATCAGCGACGCCGGCGCTATCTTTTCCTTGATCTCTATCTGGTATATCTTTTATCTGTTCTAATAGAATTAATGACTGCATTTCTCATTACCTATGCATTGATTACCGATTACTACGTAATACTAGAAGCCGAAGTGTGACTACGACAGGATATTTCCAAGACCGTAAGAGCATGGCTGGCCTTGTCACCCCTTGTATTCCGTATTTTGGGAAGCGGGACGTGACACTTTAGTTGCATTAAATCTTGATTCTCTACTAAACAAGAATGTTGATTTTTTTTGTGGAAAAAAGACCTAGCTACATACGTTGAAGGTAGGAGAGCAGCCCAATATCAATATCCAACTCCATCTTCCTAACGGGACCCTAAGTTTTTATGGAAAACTAGTGAGGGTTTTTTTAGTGCAAATTATATGTATGCCGGATCTTTTAAGTAAATACATAGTATTGAGGGTGTTTTAGTAATTAGCGATGTATAGGAGACATTTTAGTCAAAAGCCCTATAATTTAATGGATCAATATCATGGAATATCCTTTAACAAGATTTTCACTTTCAAATTAATATACATGATGTAAATATATAAGGTATAGCTTATATTAACCATTAATATAAACCCCACCCTAAGGTGTGGTGGGATCAAAAGTAATCTATTATATTATTTAATAAATTGTAAAATACACACACAATAATTTACTTTTATCAAAGAAAGATGTAGAAATTAATCATGTTGGTTACCCATAAAATTGTAAAATAAAAAAATTACTAATTCTAAGATCGAAGCTAGCATTTTCTTGTCGTTTCGGACATAAGTGTATAACAATCCATGGCAAAATGTGTCCTTATTTATATAAAAAGTAATATGTAATATATATGAAAAGCAATATGTAAAGTAAGTCATGGGGAAGTATTAACATTGAAAAAAAATAGTTTCTTTTAAATGCCATTTATAGTTAGCTAACCTTAATCCAATTCTACTCCAATTCTGACATGATTTTTCTTGTGCAATAATTCTAATTTTCTAATAGTTTATCTTCTTATTTGAATAGCAAGATAGTATTTAATTTGTTTCTTTATACAAAATATAATATGCCAAAAATTGAGCTTAGTTTAATATTTAACTACTGCATAACGCGTGGAATGATAAAAAGCTATACAGGTTGTATAGCAAGCTAATCGAGCCGCAATTTATACTTAAATCAGAACCACTTTATAAAATGAAAGTTCAATTCATCGCATCCTACTCCTTATGGAAAGTTCCATATTTTTTTCATAGAAAATTATTAAATTATTCTCTTAAATAGATTAAGATCTAATAAGAGCTATTAATTCTTCCTAAAGGACCATGACCAAATTTATTTCAAACCGTTATTTTGAAAAAAAAAATATATAATTAAATTTTAGTTTGTCATTTCTCCTCGTAACTAACGACCTCTGTTAGGTTGGTCAACCTCAAAAATTTCTCATCAATTTGGCAAATAATACTAAACGGCTTGCAAAACAAGAAAAACTAATTATTAAGAAAACAAACAAAAAGAAAAGAATCAAAAACATTAATTTTAATTAAATTAACCAAAATCCAATATATGTAGCTATAATTTAGCATTGATGTGATCCCAAAAGTAAAGTTTTGCTGGAAAATGAAGACTTGATCTTTTCTTTAAAAAACAAATATATATTAAAAGATGAGGACAAAAATCTAGTCAATAATCCATAAGAAACGAAATCGTCCAAGGAAAACTCATTAGCGAAAAATATTGAAAGCTGAATAATTAAAAAAATGACCCAAAAAAAGAAAATATTGTTGTTGGCCACATGAAGAGGAACACATCGCTACTATTATAGGGCAAAAGGAAGCCGGTCATTTAATCTTGAAATTGATTGATAATATGGTTTCTTACTTTTTCCAAGAAATCAAACAAAAAAATCATTGATTTATATGTAATCCACGTAATTAAATTCCACGTCATTATTATTTTACACATGCAATACACGTAATCAAATTGCCATGTCATTATTATTTTATAAGTGCGATGCACATATTTAAATTAGGATAAATTTTTGAAAAAACCTGACCCAATCCAGAAAAGGGTTAAAATCCCTAGTATTTTTAAAATTGGAAGAGAGAGCCTTGTTATTAAAAACTTTTTCAAAACCCCCTTGGCCCAATACCAAATCAGGCCTGGATATTAGAAATTTTGGATGGACCAAAATACCCTTCTTCAATATCCTCTGTACAAAATTTCTCACTTTCTCTCTCTCTCTCTCACTCGATCTCAGAAACTTCTTTATCACCATCGCCATCATCTTCGCTGCCTTCCCCATTGTCGTCGACCATCATTGTCGCTGTCTCGACAGCGTAACCTTGCATCTCTAAGTTGTCGGCCCGACTTGCCATCCCAACTTGACTTTCGTCATCGAAAACCCTAACCCTAACATCATAGTCGCCGATTTCCTCGTCGATTGGTCTCTTCGTCGGCCCTTAGACGCCTTCTCCTTAGCCACCCAGAGTTGCCCCATCGTTTTCCGTCATGAGAAGCACTTCATCACCATCAGACTCTGCTCAATGGCTCCTAAATCGAAGAAGAAGGAGGGGGTCATTCCATCTGCGGCGAAATCATTGGCTCTAAAATTGAAGAAAACGTCAGCTAAATCAATAGCGACCGAAGAAGGAAAAATGTATAATTGAGACCCTTTTTGTTGATCTTGCATTATATTTCGAACTTGGTTCTTCTCTTAAAAACTGTGAATATCGTCTATTTTTTATTTTTGGGTCTGTTACTTTTAATTAATTGCCTATAATATCTACATATGTATGTTTTTAAATTAAATTCTCATTATTATCAAGCTACTTGTTGTTCCTTAGACATGAAAATGATTTGATATTACAGTGAATTGTAACATGCAGGCAACTGTTTAGATATTGTAGACAACTTTGGTAGATATTATAGGCAACTTTATAGATGTTACGGGTAAATGCTTATTTTCATTGTTGTTGCTAAGATAATACATGCAAATTATTTGATGTTATAGTCAAGTGCTTGGATGATGCATGAAAATGAGCATTTTCCTGTAACATCTAAGTATTTGCTTGTAACATCTATAAATGTTGCCTGTAACTTCTAAGCAGTTGTCTGTAGTTTTCAGTTTATAGAACCGATAGCTATGTTTTAATGTTAAACATCGTTTTTCAGCAGAAGAAAGTACGGAGATACCCCCGCCATTCGGATGTATGTTGACATCGCTCGCTATAATAGCTTCATGGACAAGTTGAATCCACACATTCACACGGTACACATACGAAAGCTAAACAAAACTTTGTTCCATCATTATTTGAATATGCTAACTTTGGCTCAAGATAAGCCTACCATGTATAGGCATATTGATTCCTACGATCGAGCTACCGGGGAGTTCTTTTTTGGAGGCGGTTCTCATAAATTTATTGTAGATTGGGTTATCCAGCAAACCGGCTTACCCAATTATGGTGAAGAAGTCCTATCTAAACGTTACATCACCCCGCTTCGAACGAAGTACTTTAACATATAGAAGGATGAAAGGACTTTGATCATATATTTGGAGACTACTTTGGAGAAGACCATGAAGGACAGATCTCCCACAATGATGGATGATTTCATGTCTTTGCAGATTCGTTGTTAGCTCTAGTTATTTTGGTTGCCCGTCACTTCCCCCACCGTCTCTAGAGACGCTTTTCTGTATGTCGAGCTATCGGTAGTGCCGAATGTGAATTGTGCTAAAGCAATTCACGACTTGATAATGGAGGGTGTTATAGATAACCTTTCTTCGCAGAGTGACGCTGCACAGTTGCCAGGATGTCAGATCCTTCTCGCCATAAGTATATGCATACTATTACAGAGATTGTACTATATTTGTATGCAAAGTATAAACTACATAAATCATATTATTGATAGATATGTTTTGACTATTTAATAGTAATAATGGGAATGTGATTGATTTTTATTTACAACTATGGTTTTATTCCTTGACGATTTTTAAGGAACCCAAAAACATGTTGTCCAACAAACCGGCCCTTTGTGGGAGGGAATTTACTAGCTCATTGAGAAAGTTGGGATTGGAGAAGGTTTTGAAGAGGAAGAGGTTCTCTTTTATAGCGAAGGGGGATGTGGATCCATCGAAACATTCCTCCGGTTCTACGGCTTTGAAAAGAATGAGAGCTTCTGAATTTCTAGTCGGCACAAGCGATGTGCAAGAGAAGAGACGTGAAGATAATGGCATACCAATTGCATCGGTAAGTTGTATATTCTCTATATACATTCAAAAATTATCTTGTGTGTGTAGAAACATATGTATATGTATTTGTATGGATACTTTTATATATATAAATGTAACAATTTGAAATATTTTAGATAATTAATTAATTAATTTATTTAATTAAAAATGTTAAATTAAATTTTCTTATAATAAAAGACCTTTTAATATGTAGTAGGTTAATTTAGTAATAAAATAGTTTGTTTATATACTAATAAGTATCATGAGGGGTTTTGTGAAAAGTTCAGTTATTTATGGAAATTGAATTTTTGTGAGGGTTTATGTGTAAAAAGGGTGAGGTCATGGTTAAGGTTAAGTTATACTCATGGGATATCATAACCTAGATGATACTGTCATGACCCGAAATGGCACGTGACTGACACTTGAATCATATGAAATCTATATAACCCCATCTAATTCAAGTAAGCCAAAAAAATCCCATAAATCTAAACCGTTTTAAAAGAAGAAGGTGAAGAAAAATTATTTTAAAGCAAGTGGTTTTAATAACATAAGCCGAATATGCATTTTTAAAATCTCAAGTCTTTTCTGAAAATTTCGGCAGAGTTTCCTTTGTAAATACTGGCCCCAAAAGGGGTACAACATGCATAATATGAATAAAGGCATCCCCAAGCGGGAGCTAGCTCTTCGTCAATTGACGGTCACAACCACGCAAGCAATATAATATACAACGCCGAAGGGAGAGGATCAAAACTCAAAAGGAAACTCAAAAATATCAAGAAAACCATATAATACAACGCGCGACTCTAAGGTTGCAATAAAATACACTGGTCTTCTAAGTATAATAAATATACAAGTCTGGTTGATGGAGTTTACTAGATACAACTGAATATAAACAAGTATAATGGTGGTCACGATGCGAGTGAACCCACCTACCAAAGCAATCACCCGGAATGAAGTAATGTGCCAGCAAAGCCGCCAAGGAAAACCTGCACGGCAAAACCTGCAAGAAACTGTGGCACAACGGGGGTGAGTTGCCAACTCGTGAGTAGAAAACATCACAGAGCAGAAATCGTATGAATGACTCAATCCTAGGTCAATACGATCATAATATATATAAACCTCAAAATGATAAAGTCTGAAGCATGATAAGGTGGCAAGGGTAAACATCTATACAAAAGTGTAATACCAAGTGCTCGTGTCAGTGCCTCAGGTAGAAACATATCATAAATGTAATACTATGATATCTAGGGTGACCGTATCAGTATAGGTGCCAACTATACACTCAAGTCTATAAGTATATGGATATCATCCAACTATGTAATCAATGCCGGTATGCATATGGATCTCGTCCACGTGTCAGCCAATGACACAACAACATCATGCATGTAAATATCATAAAAACATATGCATGAAAGTATGAGTATATAAATCAAATTTTGACCCTCGCGACACATCAAAATCATGGACCCTGAGTCTCCAGTATCGACACTCGAAACATCATGAAACCCGTGTCCATCATCGACACGTAAATCCTCATATAGCTCAGGTGCCGCATCCTCAGATCGGCCTCAGGCGCCGCATAATATGGTAGGCCCTCATATCCATCTCACTACTCCGGTCGGAATCCTCCGGATAACCGCCTAGTCCAAATACTATCACCGATAGGTAGTACTCCCATGCCAGGCTCACCGTCTAACAATATGAGTCTTCTTGCCCCGGAATACCTCACCGGGTCAACCATGTACCCAAAGACGGTGCCTACCGCTTCTCGAATCGGGTTTCACATATCACACGTCTCAGAACCGAGAAAACACATGGTGGACGCAGTGAAATATCATATCAAGAGAAACCGGGTTTTTAAAATAAAACATACTTTCTTTTGAAATAACCACGGTTCTCAAATCCAGAAATCTTATGAAAACGACATGTCTCAATGCGTATAATCATAAAGCATGATGTATGCGACATATAACAGAAATGTAAGCATATCCGTATACCATGCAACATAGAACAGTAATATGCACATATCAGGGGTAAACCGCTCTTTTAAATGAATCCAGGTTTAAAATATCTCCTGCGGTTCCCAATTCCTCCAAAGTCAAATGCAGCATCGTATAAAGGTGCATATGTAACTATAGCAAGTAAATTGTGCAAGGAGTCATATCATGATGCAGCAATCATACTGTGTAGTGACATGGAAATTATCGATGATGAAGTGTGTGAGCCGGCCAATCTGTGTAAGTGTAACATACGCATCATCGATAATGGTGTAGGTGTACTAGCACAGGTATACATGATGCAATGAGAATGACGTAAACGTAGCATAAAGTAAATCATATGCAAATGCTAACAGGTATATGTATCTAGGATGACCGATTCGGTGAATCTGTCAATTGGCATCCAGCCTCACAACATCACGCACGGTATCATCCATCATACGGCATCCTCTAGTCAAGGGTATGGATCAATCATCATATCAACTCATCATGTACGGTAACCCATCATACGGCGGACTTAAACCAATAGGGATCCTATCAACCTATAACACAATGAAGGTACGGACCTAACGTCTCGTACAACAAATCACTCAAGATTCACAACATTACATAAATCTATATACCTATATCCCCGGGTCACATCCATAACAATCTCATATCTGGGGACCGGCAAGGTATCAATCATCTCAATCGACTCGCATCCGTATACCAACATATCATCAAATCATCATATCACATCGTATTTTCGTTTCATCGCACATATCACATCGTATTTTACAAATACATTCTATCTTTACTATAAGCATACGTATCTAATCTAACATGCACACCCGAACCATACAATCAGTTTTTTAAAAGATGCGAATCGTAGCTTTGAAAGTAGGGGGCTACGGTGTTTTAAGAAAAGGTACGTCCTTTGAAATATCCGTAGAACCCCTTGGCCTGTCTTTAAAATACTCACGATTCGTTAGTTTTGAAATAGGTATGACTCGAGTCTAGTCTAACTTCTACAAGTAACTACAGGACTAAACTAACAGGCTAATCGAAAGGGTAAGGAAAACCATCTAAGTCTGAGTCGATACATATAAATATAATAGTCGGTGATCCCGTCTCAATAGTATCATATATGATAAAATATATAACTGTCATGACCCGAAATTGGCACGTGACGGCTCTAATACTACTCAATGTCTACAGGCGTAACGCAGTAAAAGAAAGCCAAAACCCAGAAATCTAAACCATTAAAAGACAAGAAAAGATAAGAAATATTGTTTAAAAGTCATTGAAATCACAACCCAAATTCTTTAAAAGTCCAACTTTATTTCCTTTAAAATTTTGGCAGCACCTCCTTTGTAAAAACTAGCCCCAAAAATGGGTACAACATAAATATAAATAAAGCATCCCCAAACGGATGCAAATACACGCCCAAAGGCGGAAAACAACCACCACAACAAATATACGACGCCTGGCGAAGAAATAAAAGACGATAGAAAGGAAACTGTATAAAAGACAACCAAGTCATCAATTAATATACAATATGGTCCTCACCAAGTCTCTAAGTCAACAAGAAAATATAGTAGATGGAGAGTACAAGGATACAACGAATATACAATACAACAATACGGATAACTGCAAGCCCACCTAAGCAAAACTGCACACTATGAGCTGAAGCGGTATCCGCAGCAAAAGGATGATCAGATAGATGAATAGCCTGCCTTGACTACTCTGGGAAAACACCCTGCAAAACAACTGTGGTACAACGAGGGTGAGTTGCCAACTCGTGAATAGTAAATAACATATGCAGGTAATCGCAAGTATGCACGTACAGCGCGAATCTAACACATGCAATTAATAATAATAAAAGTTCATATGAATGCAATAATCATGAAAGGTACACTAGCAGGTACAACTAATACATGAAGCAATAATAATATGACAATCGGTATGCAATAATCATGCAATAAGGATATGAAAATGTATATATGCCACAATCATGAAAGGTATACTAACAGGTACAACTACACATGAAGCAATGCATATAAAATGTAGAGTATGGAAAGAAATATGTACTCTATCATGAAAGGTATGTAAATGCAACAGTCATGAAAGGTACTCTAACAGGTACTACTAATACATGAAGCAGTGCATAAACAATTAATGTAGAGTATGGAATGAAATATGTCGTTTCCACGGAATCCTGACATCGTGGTAGGATCACAATCCATCAAGACAATCCAAATCCCAATTTCCTCAAATCTGCCCCCAAATTGGCTCTCATATCATAAAAGTCTCACAAATCCTGAATGTACACTATCGAATAAATCTCATATATCCTGATGGTACAATTCAGCAATCTCATAAATATCCTGTATCCAATATCAAATGAATCACCTATATCCCAAATCCAATGTCAAGTAAAATTCTAACACCCTAAATATATTTGCATGAATAAATATGATGATGTATATAAATTGATATCAATACACATAAATTAGCGTCCCATTCCACTAATATTGGTGTAAAGGCATATATAACAGCGTCCCATTCCACTGTTATATATACTTACGAGTAAAAAGAAATATCATGAAACCAATATGTCAAGCATCGACACAGAAATACTGATCTATCAGGTGCTGTCACCAAGACTGGCACCCTGATAGGTACGTATCATACGCTATACCGAAAGCTCGAGTGCCTAGCTCTGACCCTCGCCTTTCAACGTATCTATACGTACATGACTCCCGTCGGTATCCCCATGATAACCGCCGAGTCATTGGTAATGTCACCGGATGGTATGGTTCCCCCACTAACTCATCGTTTACTCCACGACTCTTGCCCCGGGGTACCTCCCGGGCCCCACCATGTACCCGCACACGGACCACTCCTTTCCTCGCGTGGGGTATATATATATCCGAACCGATAAATCTCATGGTGGCTGCTGAAATATCATATCAAGGGAAACCGGGTTTTTCAAATAATGCATAATTTCATGAACTCCCACGGTCCCCAAATCCAGAAAACATCATGAAAAATCCACATGTCAATGCGAAAATCCATGAATATAATATATGCAATATAAACGGAAATGTAAGCATATAAAGGAAAAGCCACTAATTAACTGCAACAAGTTAATATAAATATCATGCGGTTCCTATTTTTCTCCAATTCTAAATAATATCAAGTAAAGGTAAACATGTAGCTATAACCAGATATATGTGCAAACAATGAGGTATAGCATGATATATGTATCTACCTATTAGTAATGATGTAGTATACCCCCTGGGTATAAGTGAAATATGTGTGCAAGGTATACCTGTAGTTATGGCATAAAGTATGTATGTACCTATCACTAATGGTACAATACTCTATAGGTTACAGGTATCTAGCATGTAAGTATGTGAAGGCATATGTGTAAGCATGTGGATATACAGGTATGCTATATGTCATATGCGATAAGAAATATGAATCAAAATCCCAATGTCCCTAACCAAGCAATATCATATCTATAAGTGGGTTGAGCGTGACATGTCAATTATTGACGGTGTGTGTGACATACAATCAGTGCTTGTGCAACATGAATCGTCAATAATAGTGCAGTGTCCTAAGGATACTAGTCCGAGCACAACACTAACTAAGTAGTAGGGTGAATACGCAATTCTAAATATGACATAGAATATGCGACAGAAATAACATCTCTAGGCCAGACGCATAACGCCATGCTGGCAATTCTCCTGTAGATTTTAAATCTACTCACCAACGCTCCAAGCTAGGTGAAGTCTACCACCTGTTTTCCCTTTGTAGCAGTGTCCGAAGTCCCCGCCTGCGAACCTGCAACATTAAAACAATAAAACAAGTATATATTAATAATAGACCTAAAACACGTTCAAACTACATTAGACCGACGCAACAACACAAAACATACTCTCAAGTGTTCGTATTGTGGCTAACGTGCGTAGCGACACGATGAAACTAACCCAAGAGCAAAACCACACAAAGTGCACGATCCGTATCGTATAACGTATCGCGCGGACACAAAACACTAGAAAATACCTAGGTGATCCCAGATTTCGTATACAGAGAAAACTAAACAACTAAACAAGACCAAATACACCAAAACCACTAAAGACACCTACCCAGAAAAACCCACACCCTAACTCTTACCCACGGCCGATCTCGCCGGAATCCCCTTCATACATCGCCGGCCTGGTCCGAGCTCCAAAGGTTCGTGCTCTAGGTGAGGTCTTATGGTCTCAGGTACAACACAATTACTTTGTTTGGTTATCTAGTACACTCTCCGGGTCACAGCAAATCCCAAATGTCACAAAACGACACTAAAAATACGATATTATGCACAAAACTAAACTTTACACTATCTAAACTAAATCTAACAATCTACAAAGCACAAAAACTATAAAAAGAACAGATAGGGATAATTACCTAGCCAAAAGAACACAAAGATCCTAGCTTTGCATTCTCCTAGGCATCCAAAGGCAAAAAGTGAAGAAAGATGTGATTTTTGATGAAATTTATGATTAAAAGAGATGAAATTTATGATTAAAAGAGATGAATTTGGTGAGGGAAATGAGAGTGTTCAGTTTGTTTTGTGAGGAAAGAATAAAATGAGAAGAGATAGAGAAAAGAGAGAGTGTGTGAGGATATGAGAGAGGGAGGTGAGTGTGGGGTGAGGTCAGAGGTGAGTGCAACCATAGCATTAACTCACATTTAATGCTTTCATACAAGTCACCATGCCACCTTTTCCTCCAAACAAATATCTCCCCTTCTTCTCAGAAAAGATCAAGGAATTAGGGTTAAGGATTGTTTTAAAGAAAAGATTAGGATAAACAAAGGATTAGGTTAAGTGTCAAGGTTGCTAAAATCAAAATTAGCACAAACAATACTCATATTTACGTGCATACGTGCATGCTTATAAAAAATAATAATAATTTATTAATTAAATGTTATAAAATGTGAGGAACCCGAATTGGTAAACTTTTTACAGTAAACCCGCATCAATGTCTAAACGAACACTAACCGAAATCTAAGGCGTTACAATCTCCCCCTTATAAAAATTCGTCCCCGAATTTAAAATTCTCACTAAGCGTACCTTCAAAGAGAAGATTACAAATTCTCAATTCTCATTCGCAGCCTCCCAGGTGGTTACTTCACTATACGGCTACGTCCATGAAAACTCTTCATAGATGGCAAGACCCTTGACCGAAGTTTCTCCACCTGCCGAGCCATTAACACAATTGGCTGCTGGTGTACGAAAGATCGCGTCCAAGCTAAATGGTCTGATGCCGAATCATGTGAGAAAGTCATGAAGGTAATTGCAAGGTATCGACACAAGGAATACGGGGTGAATACTCAATAATCTGGACGGAAGTGCCAAATTAAAGGCAACGGAACTAACTCGCTTTTAGGATCTCAAAATGACATAAAATTCTGGGGTAAGCTTCCCAAAACTCAACACATCATTCATCGGAAAAATCCGTAGGGATACATGATCTCCCACTGCGAACTCAAGTCTACGACCATCACGGTCGGCATAAGACCTTTGTCTGCACTGGGCTGCCATCATCTTGACCTGAACTGACTGGATTATCTCCGAAGTCTCTAGACTAGCTGGGGTCCAAAAATCCTACTACGCAGAGTCAAAAAAACAGACTGGTGATCGACACGACCTAACCCCTAAACCTAAAGGTTGCCAATTGGAGTTTCTCCTGATAACAGCTATCGAAAGAGAACCCTAACAATGGAAAGTGACGATCCCAACTGCCGACAACAATTAGTACGTACGCACAAGCATATCCTCTGGAGTCGGTATAACCCGCTCTCACCAAACCATCATCCTGCGGATGGAAATACGGAGCTAAGGCTCAACCAGTACCCAAGGCTTCCTGAAGCTCCTGCCCAAGACGGCAAGCAAACAAGGTGCCTTTATTGGATACGACCCATGAAAGAACTCCGTGCAACGCACAAACTTAACAAAGAACAACTGAGCAAACTGAGTAAAACTGGACAACAAGCATCCGAATGGAGTCACACCCTGACTAAACCTGGGTGACACCATAACGAAATTCGTGGAGATCTTCTCCCACTCCCACTTCGGAATGGTTAAAGGTTGCAACTCTCCAGCCGGTTTTAGATGCTCAACCAAAGTACACCACAATACAGACACCTTGAAACGAAACCCGAAACTTCTCTTTACATCCCTGCCCACCTGTAACTATCTCACAAGTCACGTCAATGTTAGTGGAACTTGAATGAGTACAGAGAGTTGACAGATGTGCCTGCTCTAGGATTTCGTGTCTCTACCCGATAGTATCAGGTACACAAACGCGTCCCTAAACGTAGCACACCCTTGTCACAAATCAAGGACTCCGAATCATTACCCATCCAAGTATGCTCAAGAATCTCGGACGAACGAGCATCGGCGGGCATTGCCTCGCGAAAGCGATTAAAGAAAGTGGTCGGGCGCGGACATGAGCAAGATGTCCCCTCAGTAGAGGAGAACTTAAGCTGTACTCAACGATCGCACAAGAACTGTAAATCTGCAGAAAACTATCTCAACAATCAAAACCCGCTGCAGGAAGATATACATTAAGCTCTGGTGGTCCGTGAAAATCTGACACGACTCTCGAACAAGTAGTGTCTCCAACTCTCCAACGCGAGACCACCGCGGCCATCTCCAGATCATGAGTGGGATATCCTGCTCGTACTTCCTCCAATGTAAGGAAGCAAAAGCGATTACTCTATAATGCCGCATCAGTGCAAAATCGAGCCCCACTCGCGAAACATCACAGTTAAACCACAAAGTCGCCCGAACCAGAAAGCAAAGAAAGAACTGATGCAGTTGTTAACCGAGTCTTTAACTGCCGAAAACTTCGCATACATACCTCAGTCCAAAGAAAAGAAACCTCCTTTTTGGTCAGTTCAGTCAACGGTGCAGCACTACACTAGCAATCCTGCACGAAACGGCGGTAAAAATCTGCTAAGCCCAAAGAATCTACGGACCTCCGTCCTGCACAGAAGTCTGGGCCTAAGCTGTACGGCCTCGATCTTCCTCAGAACCAAACGAAAACCGTCTCCCTGACTACAAGACCTAGGAGTCAAGACAAACAAGCCTGAAGAAACACTCCGAGAACCTAGCAAACAGCAAGGACTCTCCCAACGTCTACAAGACAAATACTCAAGTGCTACTCCTGTTCCTCAAAACACATTGAAATAGACCAGAATGTCGTCAATAACACCACAATAACTGGTCGAGGAATGGCTGATTTAGAGGGATTTTTACGATCAAAAATAATTTACCGCAATCAAGAACGACGTCGCTTTGCAGCTAGCCGGTGAGTACGGGTTGGTCCACAGGGATGGTGTTAATTTCCTAAATGTTCTTACGAGCTAATTCCAATGGGTGTTGGATCTTCTAATTAAATCTAAAAACTAAGTTGTACGAGAATTAAGAAACTTGCTAGGATTAGGTCTAGGTAAAGTTTGGTAAGATTAAAATTCACACCTCTTTCAATGCCTTAAATTAAATCTTTTTAGGAGTTATAGCAATTATTAGTAAAGGGGATTATGATGATTGGGAAGAAACGATATTTCTTCCTCTAGATCCTTGTCCGTCCTTTCCTAATAATTGCTCTAACCTTCATGGAAGACATGCATGTCCGGTCCTTTATACTACGGTTTCATCGTTACCTCGTGGGTAGGGTGCCGTAGGGAGCGGATCATGCATGCATGCATGGAGTTCTAATTATTGCTAATGATTGGGCACGAAAGAGATGAGAGATCTTCATCTCTCAAACTCTTCCCTATTCCTAACCCTAACAAGCGAGGAAATTACTCGCTCATTAAGGGATCTATTAAAAACATCATTTTTATTTTGTTTTTTTAGATCTAATAGATTAATTACCAACTGCAGTTTAAGAAATTCTACACTAGATTAAACTAAGGCAAAAGAATAATTTATCTAGGGCAAGAATTTAATTATAGAACTAAGGCAGAAATTAAAAAATGAACTTACAGAATGATGCTCTCCCAACTTCAAACGAATTTGAATTTTATTTATGAAAAAGAGGCATACCTAATACAATATTTAGAATTCATATTTATAGAGGATAGGAAAATTAGGGTTACAATGACTCGTACATGTGCTATTACAAAATTGCCCGTAGGACGACTAGTCAACGCACCGCCAGAGCTTCCGTGAAATTTTCCACCGACGTGTGCTATAAACGGCCGCGGAACCGCGGCCCGAGGCCAGGTTTGGCCGCGGTTCCGCGGCCAAAAGAAGGAGTTGGGCTATGAAAATTCTGGGCCTGGCTTCTCTTGACTTGTGATTCCTGTTTCTATGTGTCTGTTTTCAATTGGGATTCTAGGTCTTCTCCAGATCTCTAGTGAACATTGTAGCGGACTTTTACCGTTGCTTCGTGACGAAGTCCTGAACCTTGCGCTGTTTTGTACTGATCTCTGTGTAGGCTTGATCAAGATTCTTTGTTTATTGGTCAAAGTCTCACTTTTGCATTATCTTTTATCTTTTTCACCGTTTTAGATCCAAGAACCTGTAACCTGTAATATGTAGCAGACATGCGTCAAAAGCACCTGTTTATTTATAAAATGAATAAGAATGGGAAATATAATAATGCAATATTATGGTATGAACAAATACCCCCAAACTTATCTTTTGCTCGTCCTCGAGCAAACTTAGTTTTATTCTCTACAAAATCCTAACCGCACTTTCGCAGGGAAACGCGATTGCACCGTGCTCGTGCAACAAGCCGTTAAACCTCTAGGTGTCCCTAGTAGGATAAGTGTTGTCTCCTGAGGGTTTTCAGCGGATACTACCCACAAAATCCTATCAATTAGGCTTTTCGACTTTTGTTCTCCAATTAGATTTTCTAACAAGGAATTCTATTATCTTCGACTCATAAATCATCTACCCATATTCTTCACGCTTCTTTATCATTTTAACTTAAGATTATATATATCTCGTAGACTTACTTAGCCTTCGGCATCTCTTAAGTTTTCCTTCTATGGTTCCATCTCCACTTAGGAATTTTTATCAACTCTATTAAAGATACAAGTTCTATTCTTCACTCCTTTCTCTCATCTAAACTCCAATCATATATCCCTACGTGTGTGTATATATCACTCCTACACTTGGAAATTCAAATCAAGCAATCATACTCTGGTCCGTTGTCCAAAGCACTTCTTAATAGGTGAATTTAAATGAATTTTGCTTACACATCCTTCATGCGACCGTTAATACTTCTTGAGGTACCAACAGCTGATTACAAGATGTACTTGCATATTAAAGCGTAATTCCCAGTCTTGCAACATCCAAGGCTTTAGCAGTGACTCCCAAACCAGTTGGTCTAAGGCACTAGGTGATGAAGCACCCTCGCTAAATATTTTTTCTATTTTTGCAGCCTTAAGTAATCACAAAAACCAGTGTTCATTTTTTTTTCTTTATTCACACTTGTATTTTTTATTTTCTTCGTACTAAGAACTTTAGACAAGAGCATTTCAAGGTCTCTTCTACTAATCCAAGTTTCAAGGTGTGTGATTGTGCAATTTGTAGGGTATACATTTTCAGAATCTAAACTTAAGCTAGGAATCATTTTTCAAACTTATACTCTAATAAAAATATCAATACTTTTCCTTTGTTTTGACTTAGCCCAAGAAGTGAACCCCAAAATCTGCCTATTTCTAAATAAACTACAAAGATATATACTTTCTACCATTAAACTTTAAAGAAGGTTATTTTTAGGGTTTTTAATTTACTAAGTCTAAGATCCAGTTGTTCCTAACCAGTTAACCTTTTTGTCAAACTTAAGTCAAATACGGCCAAAATTGAATACGTTAATTTTTATAATTTTTGAAATTTTCAATTTTTTATGGGTTTTTCTTTTTCTATTTTTTTTTTCAAAATTTTCAATTTTTATGCTTTTTATATAAGGATGCAAATGCAAATATATACATATGAATGCGAAGGAAGAAGACTTACCGAGCATACCCCAAAACTTAAACTGGACAGTGTCCTCACTGTCATGCTGCACCAAGTGGGTGGATAATTTCGGCAATTTTCTGCTTATAATCATATTTACAAATGATACACACCCCCAAACTTATTTGAAATAAAGTTTTGGAAAAAAATTGTTTGGAAATTCGGGGGTGAAAGTGGAGGAAAATCAATCTGTGTAAATCGGCTCCTGCAAAAACAGGAGCTCCTCCGAATGGTCCGTTGTGAGGAATGGTTTCAATCGATGTCCATTTACTTTGAATAAAGTACCGTCCTATGAATTTTCAAGATCAACCGCACCGTGCGGATAAACGGTGCGAACTACAAATGGTCCTTTCCACCTAGAACGGAGCTTGCCGGGGTAATAATGTAACCGAGTGTCATAGAGTAAAACCTGTTGACCAGGTTTAAAAGTTTTTCGCAAAAAGTGTTTATCGTGGAACACCTTTGTTCGGTTCTTAACAATTACTGAATTATCATAAGCCTCATCCCGCAGCTCTTCTAGTTCATTTAACTGCAGCTTTCGATTGCTGCCCGCATCTCCTAATGATACATTCAACTCTTTGATAGCCCAAAATGCCTTATGCTCAATCTCTACTGGGAGGTAGCAAGCCTTCCCGTAAACAAGCCGGTATAGAGACATACCAAGATCGGTCTTGTATGCAGTACGGAAAGCCCATAGTGCATCGATCAATTTGAGTGACCAATCTTTACGGTTTTTTGAAACCGTTTTCTCCAAGATTTGCTTGATTTGTCGATTTGAAACCTCGGCTTGCCCACATGTTTGGGGATGGTATGGCGTTGACAGCTTGTGGGTAATAGAATATTTGCGCATTAAGGACTCAAAGGTCCTATTGCAAAAGTGAGAACCATTTTCACTTATAATCGCTTGAGGGTGCCCAAATCGAGAAAAGATGTGTTCTTTAAGAAATCAAACTACAACCTTATTGTCATTCGTTCGGCTAGGCACAGTCTCGACCTACTTTGAAACGTAGTCAACAGCCAAAATAATATAAATATTCCCAAAAGAATTGGGAAATGGTCCCATAAAGTCTATTCCCCAAATATCAAAAATATCCACAACCAAAATTGGTTGGAGCGGCATTTCGTTTCTCCGAGATATCCGGCCCAAGTGTTGGCACCGGTAGCATGTCTTGCAGTATTCATATGCATCCTTAAAGAGTCGTGGCCAATAGAAACCACACTGCAAGATTTTTTTGGCTGTCTTCTTTGGGCCAAAGTGCCCGCCACATGCTTGATCGTGGCAAAAAGACAGCACACTCTTAAACTCGTTTTCCGGTACACACCGACGAATGATTTGGTCGGAACAGTATTTAAAAAGATAAGGTTCATCCCAGTAAAAATGCTTTGCTTGGGACAAGAATCGAAGTTTATCCTGTTTCGACCAATCTTTAGGTATCAAGCCGGTAGCTAAGTAGTTTACAATATCGGCGAACCATGGTTCGCAAGAAACGGTTAAGAGTTGCTCATCGGGAAAAACATCTTTGATTGGAAGTTCAAGTGTAGGCAAAGAAGGAAGTCGTGAAAGGTGATCGGCCACTACGTTTTCACATCCTCTTTTGTCCCTTATGACAAGGTCAAACTCTTGTAGCAAGAGGATCCAACGTATCAGCCTTGATTTAGCATCCTTCTTCGCAAAAAAGGTGGTGAAGAGCTGAATGGTCCGTATATACAATAACTGGAGAACCGATTAAATAAGGCCGAAATTTTTCAAGTGCAAACACAACTGCTAAAAACTCTTTTTCCGTTGTTATGTAGTTTAGTTGGGCCTCATTTAGTGTTCGGCTAGCGTAATAAATCACGTGCGGCATCTTATTAATGTACTGTCCAAGAACAGCACCAATGGCAAAATCTGATGCGTCGCACATAATGTCGAAAGGATGCGTCCAATCTGGAGATGAAAGAATCGGCGCAGAAATGAAAGAGTGTTTCAAAGACTCGAACGCTTCCATGCAAGTTGAGTTACAATCAAATGTTGTGTCCTTGGCCAATAAGAGAGTCAAGGGTCTAGCAATCTTGCTAAAATCCTTGATGAACCGTCTATAAAAACCGGCATGGCCAAGAAATGCTCGGATTTTTTTGACGCATTTAGGAGGAGGAAGATTGGAAATGACTTCAATTTTGGCTCTATCAACCTCTATGCCATTTTGCGAGATGACATGTCCTAAGACAATGCCTTCTCGTACCATAAAGTGGCACTTCTCCCAATTTAAAGTTAGGTTCTTATCCCTACAGCGGGTAAGAACCGCGTCAAGGTGTAGCAAACACTCGTTGAAGGAGTCACCAAAAATGGAGAAATCATCCATAAAGATCTCCAAAAACTTTTCAACCATGTCTGAAAAGATCCCCATCATACACCGCTGAAATGTAGCGGGTGCATTGCATAACCCAAAGGGCATGCGACGATAAGCAAAAGTGCCAAAATGATAAGTAAATGTGGTCTTGTCTTGATCCTCTTTGGCTATGGGGACTTGGTTATAGCCGGAATAGCCATCCAAAAAGCAATAGAACTCGTGCCCAGCCAATCGTTCTAGCATTTGGTCAATGAAAGGTAAAGGAAAGTGGTCTTTCCTTATCACGGCATTGAGTTTTCGATAGTCGATGCAAACTCGCCACCCAGTTTGGGTGCGAGTAGGAATTAACTCATTTGCCTCATTGGTAATGACCGTGATGCCCGATTTCTTTGGCACAACATGAATCGGGCTAACCCATTGGCTATCCGAGATAGGGTAAATGATACCACTATCAAGACATTTAACAATCTCCTTCTTGAAAGTCTCTTTCATAATGGGGTTGAGGCGTCTTTGTGGATCCCTTGCCGGCTTGGCATCATCCATCAACTGTATATGATGTTCAACTATGAGGGGACTAATCCCCTTGATGTCCGCCATAGACCAGCCGAAAGCCTGCCGATTATTTTGTAAGACCATTAAAAGGGCATTCTCTTGCTCGAAAGCTAGAGAGGCCGATATGATGACGGGTAGGGTCTCATTCTCACCTAGATAAGCATATTTTAGGTGCGACGGCAAAAACTTTAGTTCGAGTTTAGGAGCTGAAATAATAGATGGTAACAATGGAGTAACTGTTTCAAACTCGAAGGATTCCATCAAAGGTTCAAATCGAGTGTACGCAACCGAGTTGGATGGTTCAACTAACTCATCCGAAAAAGCAAAAGACTCAAGCTCGGGTGGTGAGTCTTCAAAATTGTCTACAAAGGTGAAACACTAATAATCGTTTTCCGCCGTGAAAGCTGTGTCGGATTCTAGGAGGAACACACTAGTGGCGTCAACACTGCTGTGAGCAAACATAAAATTTTCGAACTCACAGTCCTCCTCCGTGATCTCATTGATCGAGCAAACATCAAGCACGCTAGCATTAGGCTCGGCAGGCTGATTTCTTAACTTAAAAATGTTGAGTTCAACTGTCATATTGCCAAAAGATAGATTCATTGAACCGTTACGACAATTGATCACCGCGTTAGAAGTCGCATGGAATAGTCGACCAAGTATCACCGGAATTTGACTCCGGGGGTTAGCGACAGGTTGTGTATCCATAACAATAAAGTCAACGGGGAAAATGAAATCCCCTACTCTAATTAACACATCCTCCAACTCTCCCCTAGGATGGGTGATTGATCGGTCGGCCATTTGGAGAGTACAATGAGTGGGCTTAAGCTCTCCAACGCCTAATTGCTCGTACACAGAATAAGGCAGCAAATTGACACTAGCACCAAGATCTAATAGTGCTCTATTGATGTTCTTGTCCCCAATTGTTATCGAAATAGTAGGACAGCCGGGATCCTTGTGCTTTTGGGGCAAAAATTGGACAAGAGCATCGCTAACAGCACTAGCCACGAAAACTTTCTTTGGTACTTATGACTTCCTCTTTTTGGTGCATAAGTCCTTTAAGATTTTTGCATATGAAGGAACTTATTGGATTGCATCCAAAAGAGGGATATTTTTGCTAATCTGTTTGAACAACTCGACAATCTTCTCCATTTGTGGAGTTAGTTTATTGGATCTCAACCGGTTTGGAAAAGGTACATTTTGAAAAGTTGTTGAGTCCAATTTTTGCGGATCAGATTGTAGAGTTGGAACGGATCCCCGTGTAGATGTGTTCGTGTTGTGAGAAGTGGGTCCGTTCGAGCTAGAAGAGGTAGAGCCGTGTGAAGGATGAAGAATAGGCCCTAACGAAGAAGAAGAAGAAGAAGAAGAAGGTGAAGAAGATGAAGAAGGACCACCGGCAGGGGTGTCATTGTTAATACCCATATTATTTTGCAACACTTTTCCGGATCTCAACGTGGTCACAGCATTTACGTTTAGATTTTGCTGTTGATATGCAACATGTGCATGACCGGGATTTGGTAGTGGTTGAGATGGAAGCTTTCCTTTTTCTCGCTCGCTCAATGCTGCATTGAGTTGTGCAATTTGTGCCTCAATTGATTTGATGCTTTGATCGTGTGAGGCACCGTTTTGCACCAAAGATTGAATAGAAGTCTCTAATCTTGCTGCAGATTGTGTAGATTGCTTTAGGAACGCATCTAGACTTCTTTCGAGCGAAGTAACCTTGTCATTATTAGGTTGAACAAAATTGTTTGGCGGGTAAGAATTGTTAGGCACAAAATTGTTCACTTGATTAGGGTAAGGTTGCTGTTGGAAAGGTTGCTGAAATTGAGTTTGTGGAGGTGCTTGTTGTTGTGGAGGAGGGGGCCTTTGAAAATTGTTGTTTTCTTGGAATTGTTGATTTTGGTTCCAAGCGAAATTTGGGTGACTCCTCCAACCCGGATTGTATGTCGAAGAGTATGGATTGTTTCTTTGTCGTTGCTGAAAGGCAGCATTGACTTGATCATGTCCTTGAGTAGATGCATTGTAAGGACACTCTTCGGTAAGATGTGATGGATCCGAACAACAAGCACAAGCAGTTCGTGGAGGCACAACAGGGGCAGGAGAAGACGATGAGATTTTGGTCTCAATCGCTTCTAGCTTTTTCGTAAGAGCGGCCATCTTGGCCTTCATAGCAATCGACATATCTAATTGATGTATGCCTGCCCTAGATTGACCAATAGAAGAAGATGATGATGTGGTCTTGGTGCTCTCCCATTGAATTGTTTGTTCACTAAGGTCCTCAAGAAACTGCCACGCTTCCTCACTAGATTTGGTTAGAAAGTGACCTTGACAAATGGTTTCTAGCAACTGCTTCGTTGCCGGGTTCAATCTCTCGTATAATGTTTGGCAGAGTTGCCAACTTTCGATCCCATGATGAGGGCATTGAACGAGTAGGTCTTTAAATCTTTCAAAACACTTCCAAAATGGTTCGGAAGGAAGCTGGGAAAATTGTATAATCTCATTATGGATTCTAGCAGTTTTGTGATGAGGATAGAACTTTTTAAGAAAAGCTTTCACAAACTCGTCCCAATTTCTAATTGAATGTGATGTTGTGCTGTATAGCCACTTCTCGGCTAAGTCACATAAGGTGAAAGGAATGACCCTTAGCCTTATAGCGTCTTCACTTAATTGGGTAGTTTTCATCATGGCGCAAACGTTTTGGAATTTATTGATAAAGATATAGGCATCTTCAGATTCCAATCCATGAAATTTTGGCAGCATATTGATGAAGTGGGGTTTTATTTCAAAATTGTCCCCATTTGCCGGTGGGGGTGAAAGACAGGTAGGTAAAGAGGAGCGGACAGGGTAGAAGAGATCCTGGAGCGCGACTCGTGTGGGCGCTTCAACAGGCGGGTGATTCGGGTTATTCGCACCTAACGGAGGCGGAATCAGTCCCATCGGTAAGGTGTTGTTAGGATTGTATCCCGACATACCTTCGGAAGAAGAATATGAAGGTGGAGGTAAGGAAGTGGACGGAATTTCGACTTCGGTGTCGAAAGGTTCGTCGGTCGGTACCAACGAAACACGGACTAATCGGACGCTAGTGTCCCTAGTCCAAAGTGACATACACTAAAGGGGTAGTGTAGTCAGAAAAATGAAAGACAGAATGTGGAGGTAAGAAAACGTCGATGAGAAAAAGTGGTGTAAGTGGAGTGCAAGGATCTTAAGCGACAAGTTGTAAGTTTTTATAAAAGATTTTTCCTTTTCCCCCTTTTTTTATTTATTTTGAACTGTTTGCAAAAAAGATTTTTGATAAAAGGCTAAGACACACTTTCGATCAACCAAAAATGCACAACCAGGCCTAGATCTAGGGTCATCTAGGTCAGCTAGACAGCTCCTAACTGTTCCAAAGGGCTAGAGATAGGACCTCAAACCGCCTCTTCACCGCCAATTGCGGCCAGGTAAGTGGGAGGCTCCCCGCTACAAGTAGCGGTCCTAATTAAGTAACCACTTGCCTTGACACACTTGCCTAGACACCGCAAAGTCAGGTTAGGATAAACGGTCGATGCCTATGACTAGTCCTCTGTCCTATTGAGCTCGAAGTCCTTAGGGCTAAGTCTAGTATTTTTTAATTAAAAGTGGTCAATGCAGATTCTTTAAGTGATTTCTGGGGTCCTGGGAAGGGTAATGAAATCCCCACCCAATCTGAATTGGTCAAAAGCCCCTTAAAGTCCGATTAAGATATGCAAAGCAGTAAATCACTTGCAATTAATTATTTTTTTTAACGCGGCGCAAAGAATCCTGCAGAAAATTTCGCAAAAAGATATATGTAGGTTGACAGAGGAGGAAAATAGAAAACAAACAGAGAAGATTTTGCGCAAAGAGGCCACGTGGAGGCCGCGGTTCCGCGGTTCAGGGCACTGTAGAGCCGCGGTTTCGCGATCAGGAGGAGGGATCAGGTTCTGAAAAAAATTCTGTAGCTCCGATTCTCCAATCCTATTCTGTTCTGATATACCTTTTTCTGTTTCGCACTCTGGATTTTTCCAGATCCGTCAATTCTTCGTTGTTCCTGCAAAATTCAAACGATAAACCCTTCAAACAATAAAAAAATGATAAATTTTTTTGTACTTTTTATATTTTCAGATTTTCATGATTTTTTTAAAATTTATATTAACCCGAAATTACAAAAAGGAAATTTTTACGCTATCTCCGGCAACGGCGCCATTTGATTTAGAGGGATTTTTACGATAAAAAATAATTTACCGCAATCAAGAACGGCGTCGCTTTGCAGCTAGCCGGTGAGTACGGGTCGGCCCACATGGATGGTGTTAATTTCCTAAATGTTCTTACGAGCTAATTCCAATGGGTGTTGGATCTTCTAATTAAATCTAAAAACTAAGTTGTACGAGAATTAAGAAACTTGCTAGGATTAGGTCTAGGTAAAGTTTGGTAAGATTAAAATTCACACCTCTTTCAATGCCTTAAATTAAATCTTTTTAGGAGTTATAGCAATTATTAGTAAAGGGGATTATGATGATTGGGAAGAAACGATATTTCTTCCTCTAGATCCTTGTCCGTCCTTTCCTAATAATTGCTCTAACCTTCATGGAAGACATGCATGTCCGGTCCTTTATACTACGGTTTCATCGTTACCTCGTGGGTAGGGTGCCGTAGGGAGCGGATCATGCATGCATGCATGGAGTTCTAATTATTGCTAATGATTGGGCACGAAAGAGATGAGAGATCTTCATCTCTCAAACTCTTCCCTATTCCTAACCCTAACAAGCGAGGAAATTACTCGCTCATTAAGGGATCTATTAAAAACATCATTTTTATTTTGTTTTTTTAGATCTAATAGATTAATTACCTACTACAGTTTAAAAAATTCTACACTAGATTAAACTAAGGCAAAAGAATAATTTATCTAGGACAAGAATTTAATTATAGAACTAAGGCAGAAATTAAAAAATGAACTTACAGAATGATGCTCTCCCAACTTCAAACGAATCTGAATTTTATTTATGAAAAAGAGGCATATCTAATACAATATTTAGAATTCCTATTTATAGAGGATAGGAAAATTAGGGTTACAATGAATCGCACATGTGCTATTACAAAATTGCCCGTAGGACGACTAGTCAACGCACCGCCAGAGCTTCCGTGAAATTTTCCACCGACATGTGCTATACACGGCCGCAGAACCGCGGCCCGAGGCCAGGTTTGGCCGCGGTTCCGCGGCCAAAAGAAGGAGTTGGGCTATGAAAATTCTGGGCCTGGCTTCTCTTGACTTGTGATTCCTGTTTTTATGTGTCTGTTTTCAATTGGGCTTTTAGGTCTTCTCCAGATCTCTAGTGAACATTGTAGCGGACTTTTACCGTTGCTTCGTGACGAAGTCCTGAACCTTGCGCTGTTTTGTACTGATCTCTGTGTAGGCTTGATCAAGATTCTCTGTTTATTGGTCAAAATCTCACTTTTGCATTATCTTTTATCTTTTTCACTGTTTTAGATCCAAGAACCTGTAACCTATAATATGTAGCAGACATGCGTCAAAAGCACCTGTTTATTTATGAAATGAATAAGAATGGGAAATATAATAATGCAATATTATGGTATGAACAATGGCCTGAAGAAATCTGGTTCATCATAGCTATAAATGTTGCTAGGGTATTGGTGAGTCTAATGACACCACCAAAACACACAAAGCCCATAGCACGCACAAGGCGGTCTTCGGTGTTGGATGTAGTGCCCTCAAAGTCAATTATTGGATCGTAGGTACGTGATTGCAATGATTGAGGGAGGACATATACCGGTATGACAGTCTTACTCAAGATGATAGTATGCTATCTGGTTTTCCTTTATCAGTCGTGTACAGCTTTAGGTGACATGATCACTATTACACGTTGATAGAGCCCTTAGGATCCTGCTTAACTACCAACAGTATGATGGCGATCATATACGTGAGAGTTGGGTAGTCTATAAGCACATTCTTAATTGTGGTCCCTAGTCGTGGGAGTTTCGAGACAGGGCATCGATACTCCGGAGTAGACTAGTGTATACAGTCGAGACCCCGACGAGGGGCGTTGGCCGGTCTTACAAGCCATTGGTGTCAGTTGGATCACCTAAGATGTATACATATGCTCATTGGGTTATGAGTACACCGGACAGGACTCGCCGGGAACCTACTAGTTGGTATTTATACCTAGCGTCAGATAGCAGTTCCCTGGTGACTTATGTACAGATTAGTTCATCGACCTGAGGTTGTCATTTGTCTCGTGTGAGTTTCCACTGTGCTTAGATTACTACCCTACCACGGCTCAACGGAGTCGTGCAAACAGGTTTTAGTTGGGTACAGTCCCGAGCCACATGTAGGCAAGTGAGCGGATCGGCAGGGGATTCGTCTCTCCCGGTATTGGGGGTGAGATCGCACTGTGTCTAGGAGAGCCATTACACCAAGTCCTTGGCCAAGGCAGGTGAGAATTATTAGTTAATATTCCAGTAGTTTCTCAGGGTGTTCAGGGCTACTCTCCGACACGACTTATACCGCTATTGGGGGTCTGACGTTACCAGCCCCCTAGGCCGGATATGCGATGCTCATAGACGAGCAGACCGGATTGTACGTATATTGTGACTGATAGGCTCAGTAGGGTTCCAGGATGAGTTCGCTCATCGGCTTCCCTTTCGGTCAGTACAAGAGCAGCCGTTACGCACAGCTAGTGCCGCTGACATGCTTGTGGTTAAACCTACTGCCAGGGTACTGACGAGTCTTTAGAGTCCCCCACAGATAGTTTTCCAACTTCGAGCGAAACATTGTAGAGGCCGTATGGTTTTATGGCAGGGTTCGAAAATGCACGTGCACTTGTGCACGTGTCATATTTCGGACAGATAATACAGGTGGGCTTTGGTTTAAGCCGTTTCCAAGTATTATATTGAGTCGGAATATTTTAGTCTCTCGTATTCGTATTCGGTCGGAATACGGATACACGTATGTATATACAGGTGAGGGGTATTCTCGTAATCCGTTACGAGAATACTTTAGAAGATGCATTTCTTTTTGGTTAATCATTTTAGTTTAAATGATTAAATGGATTTTGGATAGTGTGACTCATTAGTGTGACTCATTGATTCTAGAATGTTCACTAATGACTCATGTAATGAGTCATCTAGTTAGTCATTAGAGAATTAATTGAGTTTGTTTTGGGTGAGATATTTTAGGGTTGAGTTGGAGATATTTTTATAAGATTTTTCTTTGTTTCTCCAAAACAAAACCATATATATATCACACCCAAAAGTTTTGGGCAGCCAAGGGTTATTTTGTGTGCTTGGTTTTTGCTCTCTTAAGATAGTTTCTTGAGTTCGAAATTTCCAATCCTTAGCATCTTCTTCAACCTCCACCCTAACCCTCTCATGTGATGAGAACCCTAGGATGTTTGAGACCAAGTATTCTACTCATTCTCTACTTTGTCTTGGTCATCTCTTTTAGCAGACTTGATGTCCGAGTTGCCTCGGTATAGAGGCGGGAGCCCGTTCAAAGATCCGTTGACGTGGTGCCACCTCGATGAGGAGACAAGAGATCGGAGTTGCCGCGAGGAGCGTGGGATGATGGCTAAAGACCGAAGGACTCGGATCGATCGGTATAGCCTTTCTACCTCTTTACAGTTTGTTAGTTTAGCGTTAATGGCAAGATCCGGGTTATAGTATGCGATAGCGCCAGTTATAAAAGTTTTTATTCCGCGTTTGGCGTCAGAATGACGGCCGAGGCGCTACCGTAGACTTACATGGTATCAGAACCGCGCCATTAACCTTTACTAACTTGTTCTAACGTGTTTAAAATATCGATCGAATGAAATTTCGAAAAACGCATTTTTCATGATAAAGTTTCTGTCGAATTTTTAAACTGGTCTAAAAATCATTTTGAGCATCTCAGAAAATCGTGCAGGCTTTTTTAAGACTCTGGAAGAAATTTGGTCCACTGATTCTACTATACTGCCGCGGAATCGCTGCACAAACCATGGTTATGCCGCGGTTCCGCCGCCAATTTGTGGCTACAGTGCACCATATTTCTTCTGGGGCTCTTACATGTGGAATTGTGGTTTCTAGAATATTTTGTTTGGGCCCAGATTTTGTTTGAGTACTACAGTTGTACTTGGGGCCCACTTTGGGAAGTTTTGTCGATCGGAATTTTAAATATGTTAGTTTACAATACTTACATTATATCTCCGACCGTGAATGTCATTCGAGCAGTAAATCGTGTCTAATTGCTATAGTCCATTTAGACGGGTTTGCGAACATGACATTCGCGTTGATGTTCTGTGTTTTGCTGTGATGTTGCGGATTTGTCGTGGTGGATAGCTGTGTGCAATGGTAGTGCAGTTTGGATTTATTTGTACATTTGATATTGTAGGGCGAGCGTCCAATATGTGGACTGCCGTCACTGTCTGTTTGTATAATATTCTTTTGGGGCACGACCGGGCTAAGGTCGATATACCCGTTGTACATATTTTTCATTTCTATACTAGGTTTACCCCGCGATGGAGTGCACGGATAGCCGGGTTCTGGAGGGAAACGGGTCCGCATCTCATGGCTTTGAGAGGCAAAGGGGGCCGCACTCTAGAATTGGCAGACTATTCGCCGCACTCGTAGGGGGTACAGGTTGACCCAAGGAGGGGTGCTCAAGTTACCGGATTCCGTGGAGTGCAAGGTGGTCCATTCACTTTGCTATAGGGGGCTGCCTCGCTTCAGGTTTTGGAGGGTAACTTGCCACACCCGTAGGGGTCTAGGTTTCATTCCACAGGCTATCCACATGACCAGAGGAACGTCGGGTTTCAGCAGCGGCTCTGTGAAACCCGGGGATCCCAGATTATCTGTATTGTTCTGTGATGCTTATTACTTTTCTGTAATGTTGCATTTATCACGCCTGGAGCGATTATTGTATATTGGTATATATACTAGTAGATGTTGTATATGTTTTACACCCGCGCTAGTCCAGTCCCCGCTCTGTCGTTAGTTAAGTAACCTAACGGGTGATGACGGGACCCAGTGGCGAATGCGGATGGCATATACGTACATTTTATTTTCGTTCTTTTCTGGTGTAATTAATTGATGGGACTGCGTTGATTCTGATCAATGCAAAGGAAAACAAACCTGTTTGGTCGTTTTTGGAATAGTTTTAAAAAATGTTATTACAAGGACGTTTTCTTTTGTTTTACATAGTGGTATTCAGTTGGAATATCCTGCACCTCATTCGACGAGGCAAGGGCCGAGATCCCTTCACCGGGAGTGACCCCTTGGGCAAAAATTTGCGTCAGGGTAATAACTACACTATAGTCGATTACTTGTTGCTTTGCATCGCGGTATTCAGTTGGAATATCCTGCACCTCATTCCGCGAGGAAATTGCCGAGATCCCTTCACCGGGAGTGACCTCTTTAGCAAAGGTTTTCGCCACTATATATTTGTAAAAAGCTATCAGGTTCCTTCAGCGATATCAAGTTCGTTACGTTAAAGGTTTTTCGCCAAAAACCAGCCGTAGCCCTCCGTCATTTCAGTTGGGTATTCAGTAGTATTCAAGCTATGTATTTTGACCAACGCCAAGGCATAGTGTTTGGTAGCTGCTGAGTATTCATCTGTTGCATAGATAGATGAGTTGGTTTGGGAGAGTCGTTCTGCCATTTGGCCAACGTCAGGGGCATGTACGGGTGGGTTCAAATTGATAAGATAATGATGGGTAGAAATTGGCATGTGACTTATGGCATTTGGCCAACGTCAGGGTCATAAGAGCATGGGGCAAAAATTCACATCGGGAGTTTCTAAAGAAACTGAAACTTGCCAAGTATGCGCATACCTTCTGGTGTGTGATAACGTGAGTGGATTCCTTTACGTTATCATACGATGATAGTTGGATTCCGATTCCCACTGATGAGTTGGTTTACTCTTCGGGTGATCCCGATTGATTCTTCTTTCAGGTTTGGAGGAGAATTTGACAGTACAGTGGGAGGTTTCCTGATTAGATAAAGTGATAACCATTCTGATCTAGGTTAGAGTGCACGTAGAGTGTTTCTTTTCTCTCTCTCTCTTTGGCAGCGACCATTGACCGACCCTAGACTATGACTCAGTGACCAAGTTGACCGAACCTTCTTAAAATACTGGCTTTTAGATTGTCTAAGTTGCATAAGTCATTGCCGCTCCTTCTTTTACCCTTTACATTTCTCAGAACACCTCGTATCACTACAAACATCCACTTCCATTGGATAGATCCATCGTATGGTTATGTACGAACTCGAAGGGACTTCTTCGAGGATGGATTCAGGTTCAGGAGAAATTGAATTGGTTTATTCAGTTGTCTTTTATCATCACCTTCTCTCATGTTGCGGGGGATTCTTGGTTTAGGAGAGTACACCTATTACGCTTATTGGATAGTCTTCTTCCAAACCATAGGCAGGTGCCGAAAGGTAGGGAATGAAGAAAACCAATTATCCTAAGTAGGGTGTACAGAAGGTAATAAGTAAAGACAAAATAAAGGGATTAGAAAGAGAGCAAAGTAAATTGCGACTGCTATCATTCACGACCAAACCGCGTACTTCATCGCCACTCCTATTTCACCTTTGCTTTTCTCCAGTTGAGGAGGAATAGAATAAGATTTATTCAAGTTGTCCTTTATCATCACCTTCTTTCAAGTTGCGAGTACTCCTAGGATTAGGAGTATACACCTATTACGCTTATTGGATAGTTTTCTTCTAAACCCTAGGCTGGTGCCGAACGGTAGGG
The DNA here is from genome assembly GCA_030015575.1 of Agapanthus africanus. NCBI lineage: Eukaryota > Viridiplantae > Streptophyta > Magnoliopsida > Asparagales > Amaryllidaceae > Agapanthus > Agapanthus africanus. The sequence goes on from JASDDO010000014.1 coordinate 556,858,115, forward strand.
AAGGAAGAAAACCATTTAGCCTAACGATGGTATATAGAAGGTAACGACTAAAGACAAATAAAAGGATTTGGAGAGAAGGCAAAGAAATATACGGTTATAGTCATGAATTGGATTATGGAAGAGGCATTACTAGGAATACCAGGATACCCCTACGAAACATTTTTCATGTTTCAGTTTCACTGTGCATTGTTAAAGGAAAACTGATTTTCCGATTAGATACTTACTCCAGGGTATGTATTTACCAGGTATGATTCTCACATCTGTATGGTTTTACAGATGATGAGTATGAGTAAGTTATTGGGAATAAGGTGATCATCCTCATTATATCGGAATTCATTGTAATTGGTGATATTTGAGGAAATCGCCTGGGTTTTTGCCGGATGGCAAATATTTGGTTTTGAGTATCCGTTGTTGTGCACCAATTTCAAACTGTTATATCTATACGTTTATTTTTATAAAGTGAGATATAATTTTTTGAAATTATGTCCGTGACATTTACCTATATCAGTTGACGATTGGGTAAGGACCATTGAACAGCGGAGTAGTTCTTAACCATAAGTACAGTTTTCAACCTACGATGCACAGGTTTTGAGTTATTCAACTCAGCGGACTTATACAGAGTATTGTATATTGTCCAGTGTCCATTAGGACAAAGGGGTTGGTCCTCATACTATGTTCTGTTTACTTGTGACTTCTCTAGTTTTTAGAAAAGTGTTTCGTTGAAATACAATATCTAAGTTTTGAGAAGTTGTGGGTATAGGAATAAAGTAGAGAACCAGGTGTCGCAAGTATCGGGATTCTTCAAGGTGATCGAAGATGTAGATACTTGTGTATGGTATTCAGTTGATAGTAATGGTTTTGAGAAACTTGTTTCTCTATCAGGTTACTCATAATTGGATGTATTCCTAAGTTGAGTAATGCTGATTAGCCTCTCTCCATTAAGTTGATATGCACTGGAGACTGCTGCATGATTTGAATCTGGTTCCAATTAAATAAGTGCCAAAGTTTCTATATTGGATATAGAATGGTTCATATCTTAACGATGTTAAGGTACGGGGAGTTGTCCGGCTTATGCTTAAAACCAGACTCTGGATAACTCAAGGCACGTTTCTGTAATGGCAGTTTGCGGGATGACCCAAACTATGACGAGGGCTGATTTTCTACCATCTGGAAGATCAATGGTGATATTATTCTTGACTCGCTACAGTTTTAGTAAAATGGATTTTTTCAGAAAACAATAGTGGGAGTATGGTAGAACTGGAAGAGATTCCAGAACCGCAAACGATTACGAAAAATTTAATAGGGCCTAAACATTTAATCAGGTTTGACATTCCATTAGCCACTCTGCAGATATGGTGGGTAACCTCAGGCACCCGAGAGGTACTCCGGTAGCCTCAAGGGCGGTGACAGAAAGATTCTTGTTTGCCCAGACTTGCCATTACTGTTGTTCCAGACTATGAGACCAGGCAGGAGGTTAAGTATAGCGTCATTCTAAACTAGCTTTAGAAGTGCACGTATATATTATTCTGCTAGAGGGTTGTTGTGATCAGTGGGAGCAGCAGAAGCATAGTGGACAAGTTGCATATGTCTATTTATAGACTCGAGCAGATATAACGGAGATAGATCATCTAATTTTGATATGACAGTCATGGCTTTGACTTCATCAGAATAGGGATGGATCTATTAAGAAGGAAGTAAGATGTGATGTCCTGGTATTTGTATGACATACACAAAGTAGGAAGTAAAATTCCTATACTACGATCGGTTGTACTGTGGTTGTCACACAGTTGTTTCTCCACACAGGATATGGATATAATATCAGACATTCTGGTTACTAGATCTATGGTTTTTAGATCTAGATTTGGGTAGTTTCCCAATCTGGATACTTAGACAGTATTCTAATGGTATTTAGAATAGATGACTCCTGGCATGGTGGTGTACATGCAGGTAATGGAGTCTCCCTCTCTAAAGGTGTCTTACAGACTAAAGGGGAGAGGGATGTGCATGATTGGCGTATCACTTACTTAGGCAATTGAGTCGATCATGAGATGTCAAGTACCACACCAGATGTTGTTTTTGCACCAGATGCAATAAGTTTATATTAATCCAATCATGGAGAAACATACGGAAGCAGTTTTAGAACATAAGTGGATGTTCTAGGGATTTGATGACGGCAGCCTCCTTCGGGAGACGGTTATCATTCCAGGCTTCCAAAGGTGACATGGATGACAGAGTGATTGTCAGAGTTATAGTTTTCCCTCTGACAAAGGGGGCGGTATTATGGACAGGTGGTCCAATAGAAACTGTGGGAGGCATGGTATAGGATACTGATTAGGTTCAGTTGTCGATACAGTCTAAGAAGTTTGGATTTGGAGTTCATTTATGAACTAGGTCCCATCAGATATCCAGACATATTCTAAGACAGGTATTGCTCAATTCGGGAGATGGCTTTCTCCGCGAACTTGAGATTAAGAGAGACATAGAAAGAAACATCAGGGCGGATCCACTCATTGAGGGTATTTCTCGAACACAATAGTTTTAAAAACGGGTTTTGTGAAACTGATTAGTAGAGGGGTTGGGTGTTCGGTATCACACATGCTATGAGTATGCGACATCGCAATAATTAGCCTTAAGTGCAAGTGGGAGATTGTTGGATGTAGTGCCCTCAAAGTCAATTATTGGATCGCGGGTACATGATTGCAATGATTGAGGGATGACCTATACCGGTAGGACAGTCTTACTCAAGATGATAGTATGCTATCTGGTTTGCCTTTATCAGTCGTGTACAGTTTTAGGTGACATGATCACTATTACACGTTGATAGAGCCCTTAGGATCCTGCTTGACTACCAACAGTATGATGGCGATCATATACGTGAGAGTTGGGTAGTCTTTAAGCACATCCTTAATTGTGGTCCCTAGTCGTGGGAGTTTCGAGACATGGCATCGATACTCCGGAGTAGACTAGTGTATACAGTCGAGACCCTGACGAGGGGTGGTGGCCGGTCTCACAAGCCATTGGTGTCAGTTGGATCACCTAAGATGTATACATGTGCTCATTGGGTTATGAGTACACCGGACAGGACTCGCCGGGAACCTGCTAGTTGGTATTTATACCTAGTGTCAGATAGCAGTTCCCTTGTGACATGTGTACAGGTTAGTTCATCGATCTGAGGTCGTCATTTGTCTCGTATGAGTTCTCACTGTGCTTAGATTACTACCCTACCATGGCTCAAAGGAGTCTTGCAAACAGGTTTTAGTTGGGTACAATCCCGAGCCACATGGAGGCAAGTGAGCGGATCGGCAGGGGATTCGTCTTTCCCGGTATTGGGGGTGAGATCGCGCTGTGTCTAGGAGAGCCATTACACCAAGTCCTTGGCCAAGGCAGGTGAGAATTACTGGTAAATATTCCAGTAATTTCTCAGGGTTTTCAGGGCTGCTCTTTGACACGACTTATACCGCCATTGGGGGTCTGACGTTACCAGCCCCCTAGGCTGGATATGCGATGCTCATAGACGAACGGACCGAACTGTACGTATATTGTGACTGATAGGCTCAGTAGGGTTCCAGGATGAGTTCACTCGTCGGCTTCCCTTTCAGTCAGTACAAGGGTAGCCGTTACGCACAGCTAGTGCCGCTGACGTGCTTGTGGTTAAACCCACTGCCAGGGTACTGATGAGTCTTTAGAGTCCCCCACAGATAGTTTCCCAAGTTCGGGCGAAATGTTGTAGAGGCCGTATGGTTTTATGGCAGGGTTCGAAAATGCACGTGCACTTGTGCACGTGTCATATTTCGGACAGATAATACAGGTGGGCTTTGGTTTAAGCCGGATCCAAGTATTATATTGAGTCGGAATATTTTAGTCTCTTGTATTCGTATTCGGTCGGAATACGGATACAGTTATGTATATACAGGTGAGGGGTATTCTCGTAATCCGTTAAGAGAATACTTTAGAAGATGCATTTCTTTTTGGTTAATCATTTTAGTTTAAATGATTAAATGGATTTTCGAAAGTGTGACTCATTACTGTGACTCATTGATTCTAGAATGTTCACTAATGACTCATGTAATGAGTCATCTAGTGAGTCATTAGAGAATTAATTGAGTTTGTTTTGGGTGAGATATTTTAGGGTTGAGTTGGAGAAATTTTTATAAGATTTTTCTTTTTTTCTCCAAAACAAAACCATATATATATCACACCCAAAAGTTTTGGGCAGCCAAGGGTTATTTTGTGTGCTTGGTTTTTGCTCTCTTAAGATAGTTTCTTGAGTTCACAATTTCCAATCCTTAATATCTTCTTCAACCTCCACCCTAACCCTCTCATGTGATGAGAACCTTAGGGTGTTTGAGACAAAGTATTCTACTCATTCTCTACTTCATCTTGGTCATCTCTTTTAGCAGACTTGATGTCCGAGTTGCCTCGGTATAGAGGCGGGAGCCCGTTCAAAGATCCGTTGACGTGGTGCCACCTCGATGAGGAAACAAGAGATCGGAGTTGCCGCGAGGAGCGTGGGATGATGGCTAAAGACCGAAGGACTTGGATCGATCGGTATAGCCTTTCTACCTCTTTATAGTTTGTTAGTTTAGCGTTAATGGCAAGATCCGGGTTATAGTATGCGATAGCGCCAGTTATAAAAGTTTTTGTTCCGCGTTTGGCGTCAGAATGACGGCTGGGGCGCTATCGTAGACTTACATTCGGAATGTCATCACTCCGAACCCGCAACAATGATGACCTGATCCCGAACAAACTTAGAACATGTTTCACACTCTGGTGCTGATCGAAGAAATCGTCAATGCGAGGTAAAGGATACCTATTCGCACCGTAAGCCGGTTCAATTGACGATCCATCAATACACAACCTCAATCTGTCTTCTTTCTCCTTAACGAACAGAAATAGGAGCTCCCTAATGCGAAACGCTTAGACGCACAAGCCCCCCCAATAAACAACTCTGCAGCTGATCCTTAAGCTCCCTAAATTCCGCCGGCTCATCTGGAACGTCGGAAAACTCTCGCACGAAGGAAAACCGGTCCAACAAACCCACTGTGGCTACGGTATAACGAATGAACGCCAAGAATCCACGACATCTCCTCCTCAAAAGCCAACTAGCGAAAAGGATGAATTCAAGCTGTGAGAGGCGGCACAACTATCCACCTGTACAACAAGAACTGACTCGCCGGGGAAAACAAAACCCGACTGTTTTCTCGCGGCAGTCCACAGACGCCGAGCACGTAGCTAACTAGTCCATGCCCAAGAGAACGTCAAATCCAACATCTCTAGAAGGATCAAGTGATGGATGAATCTCCTACCCGATTGGCACACAACTGAAATACGTGTTGTGCAACAAAAGAATTGCTGACAGAAATTAACACAACAAATGGCTGATCTACCTAACTCGACTCTCGTCCCAACCACGGCACAAGTGTGAAAAACAATCAAATATATCAAAAGAACATACGAATTTAAAATACCTGAAAACTCTACATTGGACGCCCGCGCGTCCCAATGAGTAGAAACAAACTCTCGTGTCTGCCCCCTACCCGTAACAGGCTGAACTCCTCCTCTGCTAGACTGACCCCTCTGAGCGAACCCTCCGCGTCCCGACATCTCAGAATATGACCCTGACGAGGTGTTAGGGAACAACTCCTGATGAGGTGACGAAGGCTCCCACATCGAAAACATCCACGCGATGACTGCTGACCCTCCTAGGGATGAGAGCTGAATGACAGTCATCGTCCTAAGCCTCTGCTACTCCCGCGACGGTCACTAAATCTGTCTCGACGACTAAGCCTCTGTCTTTGGGCTGGTACACCGGTACGAGTCCTCCACTGTCCCGAAACTCTCAGAGTCTCTAGAATACGTGTCTCGTAAACTGAGGTTGCATCCACTGGTGCTATGTAGGTGCGGAATGCTGCATGTTGATTGCAAGGAACAACTAGGTAACAGGGGTGACAACCTCCTATCGCTGCGCTTAAATGGCCTCAACCAAAGAACTCATCGTCTGGCGCAAGTCCTGCATCTCTGCCACAAGCCTAGCGATACTATCCGTCGAAGGCGGATCCATCTGCTCCTATACAACGAGCGCGCCATCCTGGTCAGTCCTTGACCCACCCGAGTCAACTCTGACCTCGGCCCTCGCTACATCACTCTGAGTCCCCATAGTCGTCGGAGGCAAAGGCTATAATTGGAAATAAGATTCGATAAGAACACGGAAATCAAATCACAGAGATATGAATCATCAAGGAAGGAATTTCAAGCAATTTGTACTTAGGTCACTTTAGGCGGAGTACCGCATTGTGAGTATGCTGCAGACATACACACACTACGTTACTCTGCTTAAGCTACCTACTCCATCATACCAAGGTCATTCTACACTCCGAAAGGTAAAAACCAAGTGCTCTGATACCAACTTTGTCACAACCCGAAATTGGCACGTGACGGCCCTAATACTACGCAACGTCTACAGGCGTAACGCAGTAAAAGAAAGCCAAAACCCAGAAATCTAAACTATTAAAAGATAGGAAAAGATAAGAAACATTTTTTAAAAGTCTTTGAAATCACAATCCAAATTCTTTAAAAGTCCAACTTTATTTCCTTTAAAATTTTGGCAGCACCTCCTTTGTAAAAACTAGCCCCAAAAATGGGCACAACATAAATATAAATAAAGCATCCCCAAACGGGAGCAAATACACGCCCAAAGGCGGGAAACAACCACCACAACAAATATACGACGCCGTAGCGAAGAAATAAAAGACGATAGAAAGAAAACTGTATAAAAGACAACCAAGTCACAAAATAATATACAATATCGTCCTCGCCAAGTCTCTAAGTCAACAAGAAAATATAGTAGATGGAGAGTACAAGGATACAACGAATATACAATACAGCAATACGGATAACCATAAACCCACCTAAGCAAAACTGCACACTATGAGCTGAAGCGGTATCCGTAGCAAAAAGATGATCAGATAGATGAATAGCCTGCCTCGAATACTCTGGGGAAACACCTTGCAAAACAACTGTGGCACAATGGGGGTGAGTTGCCAACTCGTGAATAGTAAATAACATATGCAGGTAATCGCAAGTATGCACGTACAGCGCGAATCTAACACATGCAATTAATAACAATAAAAGGTCATATGAATGCAATAATCATGAAAGGTACACTAGCAGGTACAACTAATACATGAAGCAATAATAATATGACAATCGGTATGCAATAATCATGCAATATGGATATGAAAATGTATATATGCCACAAGCATGAAAGGTATACTAACAGGTACAACTACACATGAAGCAATGCATATAATAAAGGTATGTAAATGCAACAGTCATGAAAGGTACTCTAACAGGTACTACTAATACATGAAGCAGTGCATAAACAATAAATGTAGAGTATGGAATGAAATATGTCGTTTCCACGGAATCCTGACATCGTGGTAGGATCACAATCCATCAAGACAATCCAAATCCCAATTTCCTCAAATCAGCCCCCAAATTGGCTCTCATATCATAAAAGTCTCAAAAATCCTGAATGTACACTATCGAATAAATCTCATATATCCTGAAGGTAAAATTCAGCAATCTCATAAATATCCTGTATCCAATATCAAATGAATCACCTATATCCCAAATCCAATGTCAAGTAAAATTCTAACACCCTAAATATATTTGCATGAATAAATATGATGATGTATATAAATTGATATCAATACACATATATTAGCGTCACATTCCACTAATATTGGTGTAAAGGCATATATAACAGCGTCCCATTCCACTGTTATATATACTTAGGAGTAAAAAGAAATATCATGAAACCAATGTGTCAAGAATCGATACAGAAATACTGATCTATCAGGTGCTGTCACCAAGACTGGCACCCTGATAGGTACGTATCATACGCTATACCGAAAGCTCGAGTGCCTAGCTCTGACCCTCTCCTTTCAACGTATCTATACGTACATGACTCCCGTCGGTATCCCCATGATAACCGCCGAGTCATTGGTAATGTCACCGGATGGTATGGTTCCCCCACTAACTCATCGTCTACTCCATGATTCTTGCTCCGGGATACCTCCAGGGCCCCACCATGTACCCGCTCACGGACCCCTCCTTTCCTCGCATGGGGTATATATATATCCGAACCGATAAATCTCATGGTGGCTGCTGAAATATCATATCAAGGGAAACCGGGTTTTTCAAATAATGCATAATTTCATGAACTCCCACGGTTCCCAAATCCAGAAAACATCATGAAAAATCCATATCTCAATGCGAAAATCTATGAATATAATATATGCAACATAAACGGAAATGCAAGCATATAAAGGAAAAGCCACTAATTAAATGCAACAAGTTAATATAAATATCATGCGGTTCCTATTTTTCTCCAATTCTAAATAATATCAAGAAAAGGTAAACATGTAGCTATAACCAGATATGTGTGCAAACAATGAGGTATAGCAAGATATATGTATCTACCTATAAGTAATGATGTAGTATACCCCCAGGGTATAAGTGAAATATGTGTGCAAGGTATACCTGTAGCTATGGCATAAGGTATGTATGTACCTATCACTAATGGTACAATACTCTATAGGTATACAGGTATCTAGCATGTAAGTATGTGAAGGCATATGTGTAAACATGTGGATATACAGGTATACTATATGTCATATGCGATAAAAAATATGAATCAATGTCCCAATGTCCCTAACCAAGCAATATCATATCTATAAGTGGGTTGTGCATGACATGGCAATTATTGACGGTGTGTGTGACATACAATCAGTGCTCGTGCAACATGAATCGTCAATAATAGTGCAGTGTCCTAAGGATACTAGTCCGAGCACAACACTAACTAAGCAGTAGGGTGAATGCGCAATTCTAGATATGACATAGAATATGCGACAGAAATAACATCTCTAGCCCAGACGCATAACGCCATGCGGGCGATTCCCCTGTAGATGTTAAATCTACTCACCAACGCTCCAAGCTAGGTGAAGTCTACCACCTGTTTTCCCCTTGTAGCAGTGTCCGAAGTCCCCGCCTACGAACCTGCAACATTAAAACAATAAAACAAGTATATATTAATAATAGACCTAAAACACGTACAAACAACATTAGACCGACGCAACAACAAAAAACATACTCTCAAGTGTTCGTATTGTGGCTAACGTGCGTAGCGACACGACGAAACTAACCCAAGAGCAAAACCACACAAAGTGCTCGATCCGGGTCGTATAACGTATCGCGCGGACACAAAACACTAGAAACTACCTAGGTGATCCCAGATTTCGTATACAGAGAAAACTAAACAACTAAACAAGACCAAATACACCAAAACCACTAAAGACACCTACCCAGAAAAACCCACACCCTAACTCTTACCCACGGCCGATCTCGCCGGAATCCCCTTCATAAGTCGCCGGCCGGGTCCGAGCTCCAAAGGTTCGTGCTCCTGGTGAGGTCCTATGGTCTCAGGTTCAACACAACTACTTTGTTTGGTTATCTAGTACACTCTCCGGGTCACAGCAGATCCCAAATGTCACAAAACGGCACTAAAAATACGATATTATGCACAAAACTAAACTTTACACTATCTAAACTAAATCTAACAATCTACAAAGCACAAAAACTATAAAAAGAACAGATAGGGATCATTACCTAGCCAGAAGAACACAAAGATCCTAGCTTTGCATGCTCCTAGGCATCCAAGAGGCAAAAAGTGAAAAAAGATGAGATTTTTGATGAAATTTGTGATTAAAAGAGATGAATTTGATGAGGGAAATGAGAGTGTTCAGTTTGTTTTGTGAGGAAAGAATAAAATGAGAAGAGATAGAGAAAAGAGAGAGTGTGTGAGGATATGAGAGAGGGAGGTGAGTGTAGGGTGAGGTGAGAGGTGAGTGCAACCATGGCGTTAACTCCCATTTAATGCTTTCATACAAGTCACCATGCCACCTTATCGTCCAAACAAATATCTCCCCTTCTTCTCACAAAAGATCAAGGAATTAGGGTTAAGGATTGGATTAAAGAAAAGATTAGGATAAACAAAGGATTAGGTTAAGTGTCAAGGTTGCTAAGATCAAAATTAGCACAAACAAAACTCATATTTACGTGCACACGTGCGTGCATGCTTATAATAAATAATAATAATTTATTAATTAAATGTTATAAAATGTGAGGAACCCGAATTGGTAAACTTTTTACAGTAAACCTTTATTAATGTCTAAACGAACACTAACCGAAATCTAAGGCGATACAATAACATGACATCCTCGAGTCAAGAGTGCGGATCTATCGTCAATATGTTGCTCGTACGGTAAATCCATCGTACGACATCCCAAAACTGGGTACGGGTCAAATATCACATTCATCTCATTATTCATCTGGTATCCTTATCATCATATCCTGTATTAGGGGTACTGATCTAAGTCTAGTACATACTGATACCATTTACATATATATATGCGTGTGTATGAAAACACAACGCCCAAGGACCCGCTATAACATTATGTCGTATCTCATAATACGAACCAAAACATATCACCGATCTCATGGCATCATGCCCAATCTCATCGACTTATCTCCAAGTACCATATACTATCCTCATCATCCATGTATATGTGTACATACACACACACACACACACACAAGTAATAAAATGTATGCATAGTGTGTGTATGTAAACCTTATTCTACGGTTTGCGACTAGAAACTAACTACGACACTATCATCCAATTATACTAAAGTTATCCATGACTCCCAAAGTCTATCTAGATAATCATAATCTCAAAATAAACATATAAATATATCCATATAATATATACCATACACTACACTACGAACTGCGGGGGTGCTATACGCCATCCACCCTACTTCCCCCATAGATATATATCTACTCACCTGATCATCGCTTGCCGAAGTCGATGTTGAAATTCTCTTCTTCATCATCCGAAGTCCACGTGGGGGTACCTAGATATCACACATAGTATCGTAAATCGAAATCGCACACGAAAACCAAATCGGCACGCGAATCACACATAGGTTAAAACCTATGATCTATGCATGCAAGAATAACCAAACAACCCTCGAGATTGACGTGCAAACATCACTCCATCGAGTCAAAACCCAATTACTAAAATCCAAAACATAAATAGCCACAAAACCAAAGCAGCAACACAAGAAAACGCTTCCAGATTTTGTTCCAGGTGAAATTAGCAAATTCAGCATATGGGGTAGGTTTAGTTTGCCTAAAATGAAGCCATGGACCAAGAACGGGACGATTCCAAAGTACCAATGCCGTAAATTGTGGCCAAAATGAGAAAAATTGCGGCCTAAACATGAGTATATGGTCTCGGGTTTTGGGGTTAGCTTCTAGGTTTCCTGTATGACTCTTTGTCTTCGCTAAATATTTTTCAGGTCACCCGGGTTATAGCAGATCTCTAAACAACCTCACAATTTCCACAAATTCCCGATATCGGGGTTTCTAAGTTTGTGAATTGGGGTTCTCGTCTATGGTTTAGTCCAATATATCATCACTACAGGGGTTGTATGGTCTCTACTAACCTCAATTTCACCTTTAGATTCAAATCAAACCCTAACCTCTTCTAGAAATTTTTAAAGTTCACAAAACTACACCATATCGATTTTAAACATACATAGATGTTAAAGGAAATGAAATACTAATCTAATGGTGCAAGAATTACCTCATTTGGAAACTCAAGAAAACTCTTGAGTTGCACCAAGCCTTCAAAATCAAAATTTTCTTGGTCCAAAGTGTTTGTAGTGGGCCTGTGCATGTTGTTAATGAAAGGGGGATGGAGTTTTGAGGTGGGGATTGAGGGTGTTTGTGAGGATGAAGAAGAGGTGGAGAGAGGGGGCTTCCATGGGAGAGATGAGGAGGAAAATGAAGGAGGAAATAATGAAGGAAACAATGAGCATGGTCCAAGGTTTGACCCCTCACCTCTCTCTCTCTTCTCTCTCTCTTGTCCATACCTCCTTATCTTATTCCTTTTTCCCTTTTCTTTTCTTTTTTAAAAACCAAGCCATGCATCAATAATAAAAAAAAATCCATGGTAGAAATATGTAACAAATGTGAAAAGTGACATGGTGCATGTCATGTGCACAAATCAGCTTAATACACGATTAGTGATATTTAATCGTGATTAGCATTAAAATAGAATATAATTAATCATAAAGAATTTATAATTACTTAAATCATATAAAACACTCTCATTTCAGTAATTCCTATAATTTTCCAAAATTTTTCCCAAATTATCGGTAATTAATTATACCGCCTTATTAAAATATTCATGATATTTATTATTTAATTATAAAAATTCCCAAAAATAATATTTTATTTTTCTAAAATGTTACAATCTTTCCCCCTTAAAGAAATTCGGTCCCCGAATTTAAATTTAAACCCCTCAAATACTAAAACATTTCAGTAAAATGGTCAAGTCGTCGGGGTTCCGAAATCATAAAACACATCGTAGCGCAATGCATGCGCATGGAAAACGAGTATATAAACCAAAATCAAAACTCCGTCAAGTATCCTGCAATCATCGGAGTTATGGTGAAGACATCAATGTCAAAGTCCAAAACGAAAACCAACATGATATACGTCCAACTACACATGTAAATGTCATTAAAACATCTAAAATAAATGCATGCCAAATCTTTTCAAGTCGCTGTGTGATGCGCGTATCACTGCACAGTGGTGGACGTCTATTATAAAAAAATAATATATATATATATATATATATATATATATATATATATATATATATATATATGTCTTTCGTTCAACATACGTCCCGCCGTTTTGAAAAATAATTTAGAAGGCTTCCCTTTGTTAAATGTCTCGTGTCATCTCGGACACATAGGTAAATACTGAGACTATAGCTCCTTTTTGGAAATCCCTTCGATAACTATCAATGCATGCAAAAATATATTCAGGTACTGTCCTCTGACTAGTCCTGCTCAGTACTAAAACAATAATAAATATCATAAAAACGTACTGCTCCACAAGAATCAATCCCAAAATGTGCATAAAAATGCCGCGTGCGTCTGGTGCGCACGGGAAACGAACCCAATAAATATGCCATACATGTGCACAGAAACAAATCTAAGTGCAATGGTTGTGTTGGATGTAGTGCTCTCGAAGTCAATTATTGGATCGCAGGTATGTGATTGCAATGATTGAGGGAGGACCTATACCGGTAGGACAGTCTTACTCGAGATGATAGTATGCTATCTGGTTTGCCTTTATCAGTCGTGTACAGCTTTAGGTGACATGATCACTATTACACGTTGATAGAGCCCTTAGGATCCTGATTGACTACCAACAGTATGATGGCGATCATATACGTGAGAGTTGGGTAGTCTATAAGCACATCTTTAAAAGTGGTCCCTAGTCGTGGGAGTTTCGAGACAGGGCATCGATACTCCGGAGTAGACTAGTGTATACAATCGAGACCCCGACGAGGGGCGGTAGCCGGTCTCACAAGCCATTGGTGTCAGTTGGATCACCTAAGATGTATACTTGTGCTCATTGGGTTATGAGTACACCGGACAGGACTCGCCGGGAACCTGCTAGTTGGTATTTATACCTAGCGTCAGATAGCAGTTCCTGGTGACATGTGTACAGGTTAGTTCATCGACCTGAGGTCATCATTTGTCTCGTGTGAGTTCCCACTGTTCTTAGATTACTACCCTACCACGGCTCAAAGGAGTCGTGCAAACAGGTTTTAGTTGGGTACAGTCCCGAGCCACATGGAGGCAAGTGAGCGGATCGGCAGGGGATTCGTCTCTCCCGGTATTGGGGGTGAGATCGTGCTGTGTCTAGGAGAGATATTACACCAAGTCCTTGGCCAAGGCAGGTGAGAATTACTGGTAGACATTTCAGTAGTTTCTCAGGGTGTTCAGGGCGACTCTCCGACACGACTTATACCGCTATTGGGGGTCTGACGTTACCAGCCCTCTAGGCCCGATATGCGATGCTCATAGACGAACGGACTGGACTGTATGTATATTGTCACTAATAGGCTCAGTAGAATTCCAGGATGAGTTCGCTCATCATCTTCTCTTTCAGTCAGTACATGGGCAGCCGTTACGCACAGCTAGTGCCGCTGACGTGCTTGTGGTTAAACCCACTGCCAGGGTACTAACGAGTCTTTAGAGTCCCCTACAGATAGTTTCCCATGTTCGGGAGAAACGTTGTAGAGGCCGTATGGTTTTATGGCAGGGTTCGAAAAATGCACGTGCACTTGTGCACGTGTCATATTTCGGACAGATAATACCGGTAGGCTTTGGTTTAAGCCAGATCCAAGTATTATATGGAGTCGGAATATTTTAGTCTCTCGTATTCGTATTCGGTCGGAATATGGATACAGGTATGTATATACAGGTGAGGGGTATTCTCGTAATCCGTTACGAGAATATTTTAGAAGATGTATTTCTTTTTGGATTAATCATTTTGGTTTAAATGATTAATAGAAATTGTGACTCATGGTTGTGACTCATCAATTCTAGAATGTTCACTAATGACTCATGTAATGAGTCATCTAGTGAGTCATTAAAGAGTTAATGAGTTTTGTTTTTTGGATAGATATTTGAGGAGATATTTTTATAAGATATTTTCTTTTGGTTTTGAATATATTACCTCATATATCTATTCACAAGAGAAGAAGAAGATAACACAAGTTTATTGGCTTAGTTTTCTTTTGCTCACTAGTGTTTCTTGAGTTCACAATTTCCAATCCTAAGCATCTTCTTCAACCTCCATCCTAACCCTCTCATGTGATGAGAACCCTAGGGTGTGTGAGACAAAGTATTCTACTCATTCTCTACTTCATCTTGGTCATCTCTTTTAGCATACTTGATGACCGAGTTGCCTCGGTATAGAGGCGGGAGCCCGTTTAAAGATCCGTTCACGTGGTGTCACCTTGATGAGGAGAAAGGAGATCGGAGTTGCCGCGAGGAGCGTGGGATGATGGCTAAAGACCGAAGGACTCGGATCGATCGGTATAGCCTTTCTACCTCTTTACAGTTTGTTAGTTTAGCGTTAATGGCAAGATCCGGGTTATAGTATACGATAGCGCCAGTTATAAAAGTTTTTATTTCGTGTTTGGCATCAGAATGACGGCCGGGGTGCTACCGTAGACTTACAGGGTGTGCACGAAAACACTTGTCAAGGGCAACGGATGTGCCTGACATAATATCTGGTGCATCTGATATGCATGAAGAATCTCGATTTAGTGCATCTGGTGTGCACCAAAATCGCATCAAGCGCCCAAGTATGCGCAAGAATCCAAGTCAAGTCCATAAGGTGCATGAAAATAAATATCGAGTATCACAATCGAAATCGATGGTATACAGCACATCTCAATCCAAATCAGGTATACCGTGGTATATAATCTCACAACCATGTGCATCAGCATGCACAAAATCGAATCAAAATACTAAAAGTGCATGAAAACTATGCCGAAAGCACAAGTCAAATCACATACATACCATAGGCATGAAATCAAAATCAACATCTCGAATGACATCAAATCGAAGTCAAGTGCAACTGTAGTGCACAAAATCTCAATCATCCAAATAAATCGTCCAAAATACCGAAATCAAAGATGATGGAAACCGTCCCGCCCTAGCACATCCTCTAAAGATCTCTGGCCAACTGTCATGGTCACTCGTAACATGTCTCGTCGACGATGCCGAACTCTGGCATGCTGGGTATGCGCAAAATGACCGATCCTGGGTCCAAGTCTCCACATATAGTATTCCAGAAAGGTTCTGTCGAAGTCTCTCCCAAATCTCGTTTCTGCCGAACTGCCCGGAAGTTATCATCCTTTACTAAATCTGTTTCTTGTTCTGGAACGTCTGCATACTCATCGCGACTCCTTCTGGAAGATATATCCATATACAACACCTTTGCATGCGTATCACATCTCTGATGTCAGCGGAGTGGAACGTCATCTCATCAAGATCTCGTACGAACCTGTTACTCCACTTTTCTCTAATGTCGACTGGTTCGCACTCGTCTCTTCGCGGCTGCATGGACTGCGCTCCAATGGCTATACTCGTATCTGGAGTTTCCCAAGCAATGTATCCCATCACATGATATCCGAATGACGTCGAACCTTTCGATCGATTCGTCAAAGTTCCATAATCTCCCCCAAGAGCTCAACATCTTGAGTACAGTTTAATAGTATTCCAGTACATGCCACAGTACCTATGGACCAGCCGCAGAAGGGCAAACCCAAGCCTCATCAATGGCACTGCGGAACTGCTGCAAACCCTAAGGTTCAAGAGCGTTCCAATGGTCATTATATCGAGTTAGGGTTTCATTATTTTAGAGTGTCCACGGAATTACTTGCATGTTTCTCCGAATACTTTAAACTTGGAAAGATGGGTTTCTGACATTCGATTGTCTTCTATCGACTCTCAACGTACCTGCGTGAAGTCATCTCTAGCTGGAATCAATCAATCTGATGACCACCCATCGGGGTAGGCAACGAATCACATGTCCTAGTCATTCCCCCTTAGGTGACTAGCGATCTTCTATCATATCTCTAAGTATAACTCGTGCGGCATTAGCTTCAAACATCTGGGGCGATATCTTGTTATTCGCAGCAGCAACTGGCTCATCTGTCCGCACGCTGAACAGCGCCTCAATCATCAAGTATAATCGGAGCATCGACGGTCATCACATTTTGGCTGGCTTCTAGCAGTAGTCTGATCCTCTGGGGCTGATCTGCATGTCCGGGAAATCTTGTAAAAGCGATCCATCAAACGCTCATGGCGCGAAAACACAATAAAATGACGCATCTATACAAATCGTATGTCCCTGGAATCACGCCCTGGTCAGTCCTCGTTCGTGACGAGCTCATGCTGACGCAACTCTAGCCGTAGCTCTCTCTGCCCATGTAATCATCGCAGCAAAATCATAAACCAAAATTTATGAGGATATCATAGGAATGAATATAATGCTGTGCAAGGAAATGTACATCCTAAGGCTTCTTAAACGGAGTAGCGTACCATAAGTATGCCGCGGAACATACACACGGTAAGTCACTCTCCTTAAGTCACCTACTCCATCAACCAAGGTTAACCTACGCGACGAAATTTCGAGTCTAATACCCCCTTGACCAAGTCTAAGTTCCGTAAGGTCAAGCCTATGTTCCGAATATATATAAACGCCCTAGACTCCGCGTAGTCAAACATCAACTCGAACCAAGATTAACCTAGCGCTCAGATACCAACTTTGTCACAACCCGAAATGGCACGTGACTGTCACTTGAATCATATGAAGTCTATAGGACCCCATCTAATTCAAGTAAGCCAAAAAAATCCCAGAAATCTAAACCATTTTAAAAGAAGAAGGTGAAGAAAACTTATTTTAAAATAAGTGGTTTTAATAACATAAGCCGAATATGCATTTTTAAAATCTCAAGTCTTTTCTGAAAATTTCGGCAGAGTTTCCTTTGTAAATACTGGCCCCAAAAGGGGTACAACATGCATAATATGAATAAAGGCATCCCCAAGCGGGAGCTAACTCTTCGTCAATTGACGGTCACAACCACGCAAGCAATATAATATACAACGCCAAAGGGCGAGGATCAAAACTCAAAAGGAAACTCAAAAACATCAAGAAAACCATATAATACAACGCGCGACTCTAAGGTCAAAATAAAATACACTGGTCTTCTAAGTCTAATAAATATACAAGTCTGGTTGATGGAGTTTACTAGATACAACTGAATATAAATAAGTACAATGGTGGTCACGATGCGAGTGAACCCACCTACCAAAGCAATCACCCGGAATGAAGTAATGTGCCAGCAAAGCCGCCAAGGAAAACCTGTACGGCAAAACCTGCAAGAAACTGTGGCACAACGGGGGTGAGTTGCCAACTAGTGAGTAGAAAACATCACAGAGCAGAAATCGTATATATGACTCAATCCTAGGTCAATACGATCATAATATATATAAACCTCAAAATGATAAATTCTGAAGCATGATAAGGTGGTAAGGGTAAACATCTATACAAAAGTGTAATACCAAGTGCTCGTGTCAGTGCCTCAGGTAGCAACATATCATAAAGGTAATACTATGATATCTTGGGTGACCGTATCAGTATAGGTGCCAACTATACACTCAAGTATATAAGTATGTGGATATCATCCAACTATGTAATCAATGCCTGTATGCATGTGGATTTCAACCACGTGTCAGCCAATGACACAACAACATCATGCATGTAAATATCATAAAAACATATGCATGAAAGTATGATGATATAAATCAATGTGTGTCCCTCGTGATACATCAAAATCATGGACCCTGAGTGTCCAGTTTCGATACGTAAATCCTTATATAGCTCAGGCGCCGCATCCTCAGATCGGCCCTCAGGCGCTGCATAATCTGGTCGGCCTTCATATCCATCTCACTACTCCGGCCGGTATCCTCCGGATAACCGCCGAGTCCAAATACTATCACCGGTAGGTAGTGCTCCCCTGCCAGGCTCACCATCTAACAATACGAGTTTTCTTGCCCCGGCATACCTCACCGGGTCCACCATGTACCCGCAGACGGTGGCTACCGCTCCTCAAATCGGGTTTCACATATCACACGTCTCAGAATCGAGAAAACGCATGGTCGACACACTGAAATATCATATCAAGAGAAACCGGTTTTTTAAAACAATACATACTTTCTTTTGAAATAACCACGGTTCTCAAATCCAGAAATCTCATGAAAACGACATGTCTCAATGCGTATAATCATAAAGCATGATGTATGCGACATATAACAGAAATGTAAGCATATCCGTATACCATGCGACATAGAACAGTAATATGCACATATCAGGGGTAAACCGCTCTTTTAAATGAATTCAGTTTTAAAATATCTCCTGCGGTTCCCAATTCCTCCAAAGTCAAATGCAACATCGTATAAAGGTGCATATATAACTATAGCAAGTAAATTGTGCAAGGAGTCATATCATGATGTAGCAATCATACTGTGTAGTGACATGGCAATTATCGATGATGAAGTGTGTGGGCCGGCCAATCTGTGTAAGTGTAACATACGCATCATCGATAATGGTTTAGGTGTACTAGCATAGGTATATATGATGCAATGAGAATGACGTAAACGTAGCATAAAGTAAGTCATATGCAAATGCTAACAGGTATACGTATCTAGCATGACCAAGTCGGTGAATCTGTTAATTGGCATCCAGCCACACAACATCACGTACGGTAACCCATCGTACAGCGGACTTAAACCAATAGGGATCCTCTCAACCTATAACACAATGAAGGTACGGACCTAACATCTCGTACAGAAAATCACACAAGATTCACAACATTACATAAATCTATATACCTATATCCCGGGGTCACATCCATAACAATCTCATATATGGGGACCGGCAAGGTATCAATCATCTCAATCGACTCGCATCCGTATACCAACATATCATCAAATCATCATATCACATCGTATTTTCCTTTAATCTTATTTATCTCCCACATCAAGTCAATTTTACAAATACATTCTACCTTTACTATAAGCATACGTATCTAATCTAACATGCACATCCGAACCATACAATCAGTTTTTTAAAAGATGCGAATCGTAGTTTTGAAAGTAGGGGGCTACGGTGTTTTAAGAAAAGGTACATCCTTTGAAATATCCGTAGAACCCTTTGGCCTGTCTTTAAAATACTCACGATTCGTTAGTTTTGAAATAGGTATGACTCGAGTCTAGTCTAACGTCTACAAGTAACTACAGGACTAAACTAACAGGCTAATCGAAAGGGTAAGGAAAACCATCTAAGTCTGAGTCGATACATATAAATATAAAAGTCGGTGATCCCGCCTTAATAGTATCATATATGATACAATATATACCATGACATCCTCGAGTCAAGAGTGCGGATCTATCGTCAATATATAGCTCGTATGGTAAATCCATCATACGGCATCCCAAAACTGCGTACGGGTCAAATATCACATTCATCTCATTATTCATCTGGTATCCTTATCATCATATCCTGTATTAGGGGTACTGATCTAAGTCTAGTACATACTGATATCATCTACATATATATATATATATATATATATATGTATATGTATATGTATATGTATATGCGTGTGTACGAAAACACAATGCCCAAGGACCCGCTATAACATCATGTCGTATCTTATAATACGAACCAAAACATATCACCAATCTCATGTCATCATGCCCAATCTCATCGACTCATCTCCAAGTACCATATACTATCCTCATCATCCATGTGTGTATATATATATATATATATATATATATATATATATATATATATATATATATATATATATATAAACACACACGTGGTCCCATACCTATGAGTATATATATATATATATATACACACACACACACATATCTCCATATACGCACAAGTAATAAAATGTATGCATAGTGTGTGTATGTAAACCTTATTCTACAGTTCGCGACTAGAGACTAACTACGACACTATCATCCAATTATACTAAAGTTATCCATGACTCCCAAAGTCTATCTAGATAATCATAATCTCAAAATAAACATATAAATATATCCATATAATATATACCATACGCTACACTACGAACTGCGGGGGTGTTATACGCCATCCACCCGACTTCCCCCGTAGATATATATCTACTCACCTGATCATCGCTTGTCGAAGTCGATGTTGCCATTCTTTTCTTCATCATCCGAAGTCCATGTGGGGGTACCTACATATCACACATAGTATCGTAAATCGAAATCGCACATGAAAACCAAATCGGCACGCGTATCACACATAGGTTAAAACATATGATCTATGCATGCAAGAATAACCAAACAACTCTCGAGATTGACGTGCAAACGTCACACCATCGAGTCAAAACCAAATTACTAAAATACAAAACATAAATAGCCGCAAAACCAAAGCAGCAACACAAGAAAACGCTTCCAGATTTTGTTCCAGGTGAAATTAGCAAATTCAGCATATGGGGTAGGTCTAGTTTGCCTAAAATGAAGCCATGGACCAAGAACGGGACGATTCCAAAGTACCAAGGCCGTAAATTGCGGCCAAAATGAGAAAAATTGCGGCCTAAACATGAGTATATGGTCTCGGGGTTTGGGGTTAGCTTCTAGGTTGCCTGCATGACTCTCTGTCTTCGCTAAATATTTTTCAGGTCACCCGGGTTATAGCAGTTCTCTAAACAACCTCACAATTTCCATAAATTCCCGTTATCGAGGTTTCTAAGTTTGTGAATTGGGGTTCTCGTCTATGGTTTAGTCCAATATATCATCACTACAGGGGTTGTATGGTCTCTACTAACCTCAATTTCACCTTTAGATTCAAATCAAACCCTAACATCTTGTAGAAATTTTTAAAGTTCACAAAACTACACCATATCGATTTTAAATTTACATAGATGTTAAAGGAAATGAAATACTAATCTAATGGTGCAAGAATTACCTCATTTGGCAACTCAAGAAAATTCTTAAGTTGCTCCAAGCCTTCAAAATCAAATTTTTCTTGTCCAAAGTGTTTGTAGTGGGCTTGTGCATGTTGTTAATGAAAAGGGGATGGAGTTTTAAGGTGGGATTGAGGGTGTTTGTGAGGATGAAGAGGAGGTGGAGAGAGGGGGATGCCATGGGAGAGACGAGGAGGAAAATGAAGGAGGAAATAATGAAGGAAACAATGAGCATGGTCCAAGGTTTGACCCCTCACCTCTCTCTCTCTTCTCTCTCTTGCCCATACCTCCTTATCTTATTCCTTTTCCGTTTTTCTTTTCTTTTTTAAAAACCAAGCCATGCATCAATAATAAAGAAAAAGCCATGGTAGAAATATGTAACAAATGTGAAAAGTGACATGGTGCATGTCATGTGCACAAATCCGGCTTAATACACGATTAGTGATATTTAATCGTGATTAGCATTAAAATAGAATATAATTAATCATAAAGAATTTATAATTGCTTAAATCATATAAAACACTCTCATTTCAATAATTCCTATAATTTTCCAAAATTGTTTCCAAATTATCGGTAATTAATTATACCGCCTTATTAAAATATTCATGATATTTATTATTTAATTATAAAAATTCCCAAAAATAGTATTTTATTTTTCTGAAATGTTACAGATACACCTCCTACTTGCATGTAGACTTCATGCATACACCTCCTCCTTGCATGAAAACCCCGCCATCTTCCATGCTACACCTCCTACTTACATGGATATACCACATCCTTTCTAGGTGAAACCTCCTCCTATCACTCATCACCCACTCTCCTTATATTTTAAATTGTTTAGTTCATATAATCATTTAAAACAAGTTAATTAACTTAAAAGAAAAAGAAATCCTAGAACAACAAAGAAAAGAAAGAGAAGAGAAGTGAGACTAAGTACTAAGGATCAATACCACCACCCTCAAGCTAGGATCTTTGAGCTTGTGCATCTTGGAAAGAGCTTTTCAGTAATTTTTCTGTAGGTATAATCTTTAAACTCTATCGAATTTCAGTTCTGTACTGTTTAAGTGTAGAAATCGAATATCAGAAATATCGTATTTTGATAAGTATAGGCTCTGTTTTGAATCTGATGTAGTTTTGATGTTATTTAACAAAATAAAACAGTGCCTTAATCTTGTAATCTGGACCTAGATTAACCATTAGAAAGACGAACCAATTCCCTCAGATTTTGGCCGGCGACATTTAGAGGAAATCCGATCTCGCCGGTTTTGTTAGTGAGATAAGTGTTGGGGTTTTCAGGGTAGCTCTCTGTTTATATTTTGGGTTGTTTGGTATTGTTAGTTTATGTTATAATTTCAGTATATAAAATCTGGTAGCAAATATCGGTTTTTAGTGTGCAGTGTCAGGAAATAAGGAAAATTGTGATATTTAACATACTGAAATTTAATCTGGAACCATTAGGTATAAATACTAGAAAAACTAGCAAGACCAAAAGTATAATAAAATCATTAGGAAACTTTACCAAAAGCTCGAGACCCCAACCCTATATTTTGGCCGGTGACATCTTCCCCATGTCCGAACTCGCCGGACTTTTGATGGGTTTTGATATTGAATTTTCTTCTGTGGCTTAGGTTTGGTATTTTATAAGTTTCTGCAATGTTTGATTTGTCTAAATAATTATACAGAGAAATCTGGGAATGTTTAGTTGGGTTTTACTAAAGTTTCCGACATTTCGATTTGATTTTCCGTATTTCTGTACTGCAACTGAAACGTTGATGTTCGTACGTTAAGTTCAGGGGTATTTGATCATCTTTGGGGTAAGTGAGTTGTAGATTCTAACCTACGGGTGCTTAGCTCGTTGTTTTGATTTTCAATATGAACTTTACATCAATGTGATTTTAAATACGATTATAGGTACGATTTCGAAGATTTCCGAGATGGAATAGATGGACATAGAGAATCATGGAATCTACGGCCTCGACAAGTTGGTGAGTAGATTTATATCTACGGGGGAAGTCGGGTGGATGGCATATAGCACCCCCGCAACCTTATAAATAGTAGTATGGTACATAATAGTTTTGGTAATTATTTAAGATATGGATATTGAAATTAAATTGCATATAGCATGATACTCGTTTGCATGTAGTTTGCTTATGGTTAGGGTAAATTGTTATGAAAGACCAGGCAGTACTAGAGGTGAATTTGATATAGTAATAATGTGAGGTATTGTACTAGATATTATACTGTATTGATGATAATGAGATTAGTATGTCGAATAACGGCCAAGTTACCTTTAGACTCATACATAATGATTATATTTACTTTACTTACTTACGTTATAATTATTAATGTTATACGTTTCCGTAATATAAACACTTTGATAGAACACTGTACAACTACCAATGAGTACCGTAAGTCTATGTTACCTACCCCGGAAGTTTACGGTGAGGCGGAATAGGTAAAAATCAAATTTTTTTCTTTGCAAGATAACATAGACTAGCCGTTAGGATCTTAGCTAAATATTAACTAACAAACTAACTAGAAGGGTTAACTACTATGTTAGAAGATTATACCAAAAGCTTGAACTCCTTCTTCTCCTTGTTGTGGTCCTCCTTGTTGTGAGCTCCTTGGAGTGGTTGTGGATGGTTCCTCCTCGCCGGCTTCTCCGCGTCAAAGAAGATCCACCGGAAGGCCTCTATCTTGAGCTCCAACCTCTACAATGAAGTAACTAGAATACTTGGTGTGCTAGACTAAGAACCCTAAAGTGAGTAGAGAAGTGTTCTGGTGGTTTGGTCTCAAAAGCTCTTGATTTTCAACTCATGAAACACTTGAGCTTTGAGAGAGGAAGAGAAGAGAGCAACCATGAGAGAGAATGTGTCATGATAAAATGAAGGGTGAGCTCTCATATTAAGGAAAAAGAATAATCAAAATTTTATTAAGATAATTGTCATGGTTGATGTTGATTTGACCATTATCATGTCACAATTAATGCTAAGCACAAATATCTTTTGCTCAACAAAAATATCTAAGTCAACAAGGGTCAACATGGTCAAACCAAATTAGTCATAACACAATTATCTCTAATAAAAGATTAATAATCAATTTCCCCATCTCATTAAGGTTTTAATCAAGTCACTGGTCAAAACCCTAATGAGGTGTCTCTTTCTCTGCCTCTGTCAACTGTATATACATACCCGCATCCGTGTTCCGAAGAACCCGAAATTCAATGAGACTGAACCAACCCAAAATCAGATACAAGGATCTGGCTTAAACCAAAGCCCACTAGTATCAACTGCCCGAACACCAAACACGTACAAGTACGCGTATGTGAACGAACCGTGTCGTAAAAACCATACGACCTCTACCTCATTTCGCCCAAAGGTGAACAACCCTCTGTGTGGGACTCTAAAGACTCGACACTACGCTGGCAGTGGGTTTAACTATATGCCACAAGCGGTACTAGCTGTACATAACGGTCCCCAGGTAGATGTCGATAAGAAGGCCGACAAGCGAACTCGTCCGAAACACCTACTGAGCCTGTCCGTGACAATATCCGTGCAATCCGGTCTGTTCGTCTGAGAGTATCGCATGTAAGGTCTAGGGGTGGAAAACGTCAGACCCCTAATAACCGTACAAGTCGTGTCGGTGTGGCTCAAGACCATCCGAAGATCTACTGGTCCGTCCACCAGTAATTCTCAATCAGCCCAGGCCAGGGACATATGGTAATGACCAACCGATCACTGTGCGATATCGACTCCCCATACAGAGAGAGACGGATCCCTAATAGTCGCTCACTGCCTCTATGTGGCTCGGTACTGTACCTAACTAAAACCTGTTTGCATGACTCATTTGAGCCGTGGTAAGGTAGTAATCAAAGCACAGTGGGAACTCACACGAGACAAATGATGATCTTAGGTCGACAGACTATCTGCACACATGTCACCAGAGAACTGCTATTTGACGCTAGATATAATACCATCTAGTCAGTCCTCGGCGAGTCCTGTCTGGTGAACTCACACCCAGTGAGCATTTGTATACAATCTTAGGTGCACATCACCAATGGCTGCGAGACCAATCCATTGCCCCTCGTCAGGGTCTAGATATGTATACACTAGTCTACTCTAGAGTATCGATGCCCAGTCACAATACTCCTGCGACTAGGGACATTTAAGGATGTGCCTATTGACCACCCATCTCCCACAAGTATGATTGTCATCACAATGCTGGTAGTCAGGCAAACATACTATGGGCTTTATCAACATGTTCACAATATATGAAACACGGAGTAAAATATATCACATGTTAAGATAAAGACAAACCAAATAGTGTACTATCATATCGAGCAAGATTGTTATGTACATACACATCCCTAGCATCCTATATAATGAAGGCCTCTAGGGCATATATATCCAACAATCTCCCACTTTCACTAAGGCCTGTAATTGGTGCAATGAGTACCCACTGTCTGTACTAGATCCAGTTGCTGGCGTACCGCATGCCCAACATCTCAAACAGCCTCTCGAACTGGACTTAAGGGATGGCCTTGGTGAATGGATCTGCCGTGTTGTCTTTTGTGTCCACTCTCCGCACCTCGATCTCCCGGCGATCCACGATCTCCCTGATCAGGTGATACTGCCTCAAGATATGCCTGGATTTCTGATGGGACCTTGTTTCCTTCGCTAATGCCACAGCCCCATTGTTATCACAATACAAAGGTATTGGATTGGCAATGGATGGAACCACCTGAAGTTCAAAGATGAACTTCTTCATCCAAACAGCCTCTTTTGCGGCATCGTTAGCAGCTACATACTCAGCTTCCATTATTGAGTCTGTGACGGTATCCTGTTTGGAACTCTTCCAACATACCGCCCCTCCATTGAGGGTAAACACAAAACCCGAAACGGATTTAGAGTCACCTTTGTCACTTTGGAAGCTGGAGTCGGTAAAAGCCTCGACCTGGAGGTCCCCATTACCGTAAACCAAGAACATCTCTTTAGTCCTTCTTAGGTACTTGAGAATGTTCTTTACCGCTATCCAATGCTTCTCACCTGGGTCAGACTGATACCTGCTTACCACACTAAGTGCGTAAGCTACATCTGGTCTGGTACATAACATCGCATACATTATAGATCCTACAGCCGAAGCGTAGGGTATAATGCCCATGCGAGCCCTTTCTTCATCAGTCTTTGGAGAGGGTGATCCCCTGACAAGCGAGTAAATTACCGCGCTTGGAATCTTCCATATTAAATCTCTTTAGTATAGTGTTAATGTACCTAGACTGTGAAAGTCCTAACATTCTTTTGGATCTATCACGATAGATCTTAATCCCCAGAATGTAGGAGGCATCTCCTAAGTCTTTCATGGAAAATTTATGTGACAAGAAGAGCTTTACTGATTGTAGCATAGGGATATCATTCCCTATCAGCAGTATGTCATCGATGTACAGAACGAGGAAGACTACTGCTCCTTCTACAATCTTCCTATAAATGCATGGTTCATCTTCATTTTTGATAAAGCCAAATTCTTTGACTGTCTCATCAAAGCAAATGTTCCAACTCCGCGATGCTTGCTTTAATCTATAAATGGATTTAAGCAACTTGCACACTCTTCCGCTGCTCCCACTGTCTAAGAAACCTTCTGGTTGATCCATGTAAACACTTTCCTCTAAATGTCCATTTAGAAAAGCTGTTTTTACGTCCATTTGCCAGATTTCATAGTCATAGAAGGCAGCAATGGAAAGCAGGATCCGAATGGATTTAAGCATAGCTACCGGAGAAAAGGTTTCGTCATAGTCCAATCCTGGTCTTTGACGAAAACCTTTTGCAACGAGCCTAGCTTTGTAGGTTTCCACTTGTCCAAATGCACCAATCTTCTTTTTGAAGATCCATTTGCATCCAACTGGTTTTACCCCAGGAAGAGAAACATCTAAAGTCCATGCTTTATTGGTGTACATGGATTCCATTTCGGATCTCATATCATCCAGCCACTTCACCGAGTCATTACTCGTGATAGCCTGCTAAAAATTAGTAGGCTCATTATCATCGATAATGCTATCCTCTCGATCCCCGTCTACAAGAAACCCATAGTATCTGTCAGGCGGATGAGAAATCCTACTAGATTTGCGGAGCGGCGTTGGTTCGTCGGGTTCTATTGAAACCTGAGGTTCTACTGAGTCCTTGGCAGCAGTTTGTGGTTCTTGAATTTCTTCTAGTTCTACCGTGCTCCCACTAATTTCTTTTGCAAGAAATTCGCTCTCTAAGAAGACAATGTGGCGAGCGACAAACACCTTTTGTTCTTCAGTGTGGTAGACAAGATATCCCCTTGAATGATTAGGGTATCCCACAAACTTGCACAAAATCGATCGTGTCTCGAGCTTGTCCGGATTCTGCTTTTTAACAAACGCTGGACACCCCCATATCTATAGATACTTAAGATATAGTCTATTCCCACTCCACATTTCATATGGAGTGGTAGGAACAGACTTAGTCGGAACTCTATTCAATAGGTATGCAGCTGATTCTAGTGCAAAACCCCAGAAGGAAAGTGGCAACTCAGCACTACTCATCATTGAACGCACCATGTCCAGTAGCGTGCGATTCCTCCTTTCTGATACACCATTACGCTGAGGTGTATACGGAGGAGTAAGCTGAGAGAGAATTCCATTCTCTTTTAAGCATTCAAGGAAACCGGTACTTAAGTATTCTCCACCTTGATCAGATGGAAGCGTCTTAATGCTTTTACCAGTCTGTTTCTCTACTTCATTTTTATACTCCTTAAATTTCTCAAAGGCTTCGGATTTATGCTTCATTAAGAACACATGTCCAAACCTTGAGAAATCATCAGTAAAAGTAATGAAGTAGGAACGACCTCTTCGTGCATGTGTAGACATCGGAACACATACATCACTGTGTACAAGTCCCAAGAGCTCCGTGGCTCTTTCTCTATGTCCGGTGAACGGAGATTTGGTCATTTTCCCTTTGATACATGATTGACAAGTTGCATATGATGAATACTCAAACGGATCTAAATATCCATCTTTATGTAACTTAGTCAACCTTATTTCATTTATATGACCAAGTCTACAATGCCATAGGAAGGCTTGGTTTAAATCTGGAGCCTTTCTTTTGAGTGTGTTTTGAATATTGAAAACTTGGGGTTGATTAAGTATGTATATGCCGTTTTCCAGCGTGCCAAACCCAATCATTTCTTGATTCAGGAAAATTTTCATGAAATTTCTTTCAAGTGCAAAATTATATCTTTCATTAGATAACAAAGATACTGATATAATATTACATAGCATACTGGGAATACAAAAACAGCTGTACAACACCAAAATGTGCCCACTAGTCAACCCCAGGTGATAATCCCCTACTGCAACAACATCCACATTTGTTCCATTGCCTACCCGGAGGGTCATATCACCTGCCTTCAATGCTCTACGGTTTCTCAGAGCCTGCAAAGAATTACAGATATGAGAACCAGAACCGGTATCAAGTACCCATGATGTAGAGTTTACTGAAAAACAGTTTTCAATTACAAACACACCTGAAGCAGAAGCAGCAGCTTGCTTCGTGTCCTTGGCTTTGAAAGCCATGCAATCCTTTTTCTAGTGCCCCTTCTTGTGACAATAGTAGCATTCATTCTTGTCACGACCCGAAATATTAGCTCGTGACCAGCACTTGAATCACGCAACGTCTAAAAGCGTAACGGAATTCAAGTAAGCTGAAACCCAGAAATCTAAACCTTTTTAAGAAAATAAAGAGAAGTTTTGAAATAAAGTTATAATGAAATCAAGTTTTCTTAAACGCATGGAAAAAGGGACATAAATAAAGCAAGTGAAATTTTCTAATTTGAAAACATGTTTCGTCCTTTAAAAATTTAGGCAGCACCTCCTTTGTATTTTTTTTTATCCAAAACCACAATACATGATAAAAATAAAAGCATCCCCCAGCGGGAGCTAGCTCTTCGCCAACCGGCGGATCACAACCATGCAAGACAGTATAAAAAGTATACGATGCCCAACGGCGATGTTCACCACAAAAAGGAAAAGCAAGACATAAACCCCAAAAGCGAACAAAAAGAAACCATTGCTCCAATCTCGCACTGCAAGCCTTGCTAAGTCTCATTACTTACAAATACTAGTTTTGTTTGATGGAGTTGATTAGATACAATATGAAATATATG
The DNA here is from genome assembly GCA_030015575.1 of Agapanthus africanus. Classification (NCBI taxonomy): domain Eukaryota; kingdom Viridiplantae; phylum Streptophyta; class Magnoliopsida; order Asparagales; family Amaryllidaceae; genus Agapanthus; species Agapanthus africanus. The sequence continues at coordinate 556,887,810 of JASDDO010000014.1, forward strand.
TTAGTTATATGTATACCCTAGTGGCTATTACTGTACATACGATGTATATTGTAGTGGATGCTTGGACATATATAGGGAAGACTTTCTTGCTCGACATGATATTATGCTATCTGGTTGCTCTTTATCTTAACGTGTACACTGATTGTCTCTATGTTACATGTTGATAAAGCCCTTAGGATGAGTACTTGACTACCAGGACTATGATGCAGATCATACTAGTGGGGACAGTGTAGTCGCTAAGTACATCCTTCAAATGTCCCTAGTCGGTGTATCGCGACAGGGCATCGATATACCAGAGTAGACTAGCGTATAGCTTCTCGACCCATGTAGATGGGCGATGGATGATCCCATATCCAATGGTGTTTGACATCAGAGATAGTATACGGGTGCTCAGTGGAGAATGGGTACACTGGACGGACTCTCCAAGAACTCCTAGATGGTATTATACCCCACGTCAGATGGCAGTTCTCTGGTGACACTGGTACAGGTTAGTCTGTAGACCCGAGATTGTCATAGATTCTTATGTGATTCCCACTGTGCTTTGATTTCCATCATACCACGTCCAAGAGGGCGTGCAAAATGGTGGCTTTTGGGTACAGTCCCGAGTCACATGGAGGCAATGAGCGATAAGTGGGGTTTCGTCTCTCCCGGTATAGGGAGTTGATGTTGCGCTGTGTTCGATTGGCTATAACAGGAAGTCCTTGGCCAAGGCAGCTTCAGAGATATACTGGTAGGTGTTATGAGTAGTTTCTCGACCCGTTATGAGTCTCATATTGACACGACTTATCGAGTCACTGGGGTCTGACGTTTACCATCCCTAGACGAGATATGCGACATTTCAGACGAAGAGACCGGACTGTACGGTAGTGTTAATGATTGGATTCACATGAGTGTGAGCAGGCTTGCTTGTTGATCTTCTGATCGCTCAATACCCGGATGGCCGTTATGTTTAGCAGACCGCTTGCGGCTTGTGGGTGTTTGATATGATCATCACCTATTGCCGGCGTATTGACGAGTCTTTAGAGTCCTACACAGGGGTTTCCTGGCTCAAGCGAAATGGAGTAGGAGCACATATGTGATATTTGCGGGACCGAGATTGATACGATATGAGATTCCGTATTCTATTCTCGCGATTCGTGACATTGATCGGTTGTATGCGATATAGCCGGGTTATCGGATCAAGTGTTGATTCGATAAATTGTTACACATGATATTAGTCGGTTATAGCCGGATTATTAAATCAAGAGTTGATTTAATAATTTAATGTATAATTATATATTTGATATATTTGTTGGATATGGTGCCCTCTAAGTCAATTATTGGATCGCAGGTACGTGATTGCAATGATTGAGGGAGAACCTATACCGATAAAACAGTCTTACTTCTGATGATAGTATGCTATCTGGTTTGTCTTTATCATCATGATAGAGCCCATAGGATTCTTGTTTGACTACCAGCAGTATGATAGCGATCATATATGTGGGAGCTGGGGTCTATAAGCACATCCTTAAAGTGTCCCTAGTCGTGGGAGTTTCGAGACAGGGCATCGATACTCCAGAGTAGACTAGTGTATACAGCCGAGACCCCGACGAGGGGCGGTGGCCGATCTCACAAGCCACTGGTGTCAGTTGGATCACCTAAGATGTATACAGGTGCTCATTGGGTTATGAGTACACCGGACAGGACTCGCCGGGAACATGCTAGTTGGTATTATACATATCGTCAGATAGCAGTTCCCTGGTGACATGTGTACAGGTTAGTTCATCGACCTGAGGTCATCATTTGTCTCGTGTGAGTTCCCACTGTGCTTTGATTTATACCCTACCACGGGTCAAAGGAGTCGTGCAAACAGGTATATTTTGGGTTCAGTCCTGAGCCACATTGGAGGCAAGTGAGCGGATCTTCGGGGATTCGTCACTCCCGGTATTGGGGGTGAGATCGTGCTGTGTTTAGGAGAGCCATTACACGAAATCCCTGGCCAGGGTAATAGAGATTTACTGGTAGGTATACCAGTAATATCTCAGGGTGTTCTGGGCTGCTCTCTGACACGACTTATACCGCTGTTGGGGGTCTGACGTTTACCGGCCCCCTAGGCCCTATATACGATACTTATAGACGAATGTTCCGGACTGTACGGATATTGTCACTGTCAGGCTCAGTAGGGTTTATAGATGAGTTCACTCGTCAGCTTCCCTTCCAATCAATACATAGGCAAACCGTTACGTACAGATTGTACCTCTGACGTACTAGTGGTTATAACCAGTGCCAGTGTATTGATGAGTCATTAGAGTCCCCCACCGACACTTTCCCAAGTTCGGGCGAAACGTTGTAGATGCCGTATGGTATTATGGCAGGGTTCGGAAAAAGCACGTGCGTTTTCGCACGTGTTATTTTTCGGGCAGATAATACCGGTAGGCTTTGGTTTAAGCCGGATCCCAGTATTATACTGTGTAGATATAATATCTTTGTCTCAGTTGCATTTGTATTCGGTCGTAATACAAATGAGGATATGTTTATACTGTTACGGGGTTATCCTGAAATTCGTTTCAGGATCACTTTTGAAAGTTGCCAGTTTCCAGTTTTCTATCAGCCGTCTTTAACATTCGGTTAAAGATGGATTTATCTTTTCTTCCATGGGGTGAGTCAGTATTCTAGAAGGTTCAAGAGAGGGTGACTAAGCTTAGTGACTCATTAGTGCATTTAATGAAGTGATGAGTTCTTATGGTGACTAGGTTAATGATTCATGCTTTTACATTTAATGATATTAGTGAGTCATTCTTGCTTTAATTGTGTTGATAAGTATGAATGCTTTTGGTCACCACTTGAAGCTCCTACACTCACCTCCCTCCTCTCCTTTATATTGGCCGACCACTTCTTTGTGGTGGTGGGATTTTGATTCATTCATATTTGCAAAAGATTATGATACTTTAGTGTATGGAAATTTCATATAGTTCAATTTCCATTCACCCGATTCCAAATGGCAACTTCTTTTAACCGTTCGTCCATAGCCTTGGACGTAACGAGACAAAATATTCTACTCATTCTTTACTTCATATTGGTCGTCTCTTTTAGCAAACTTGACGATCGAGTTGCCTCGGTTCAGAGGCGGGAGCCCGTTTAAAGATCCGTCGACGTGGTGCCACCTGGACGACGAGACCGGAGATCGAGCAAGTTCGGATTAGTTGCAACATAGCGTGGGATGATGGTTGAAGACCGAAGGACTCGGATCATTCGGTATAACAATTCTACCCTCTTTACAATTTGTTAGTTTAGCTTTAATGGCAGATCCGGGTTATAGTACGCGATAGCGCCAGTCGTAAAAGTTTTGTTCCGCATATCGGCGTCTGTTAGACGGCCGAGGCGCTGCCGTGTACTTACACTGGTATCAGAGCCTCACCATTAAGCTATACTAACTTTTGCTAATGCGTTTAAAAGATCGATCGAACGGAATTTCCGAAATCATAATTTTCTGTACATAAAGTTTCTGTCGATTTTAAATCTGTTCTAAAATTCATTTTGAGCATTTCAGAAAAACAAGCAGGCTTTTTGAAGAATACTGTGCAAATTTGGTCACGTGATCCAATAAAACAGCCGCGGATCCTCGGTCAAACCTAGGGTTTGACCGCGCATCCGCGGCCGTTTAGTTGGAACAGTGTTCCAAATTTGTTCAGGGGTTTCTATGCAGGGAATTGTGGTTTCTGGTACTGTTTGTTTTGGCCCAGATTTTGTTACTGTACAGCAGTTGTACATGGGGCCCACTTCGGGAAATTTTGTCGATCGAATTTTTAAACTTGTTAGTTTTCAGTACTTACTTTATATCTCCGACCGGGAATGTCATTTGATCGGTAAACTGCGTCTGATTGCTATAGTTCTTTTAGACGGGTTTGCGAACGTGACATTCGCGTTGATGTTCTGTGTTGTGCTGTAATGTTGAGGATTTGTCGTGATGGATAGCAGGGTGCAATGATAGTGCAGTTTGGATTTATTTGTACATTTGATATTGCGGAGCGAGCGTCCGACTTGTGGACTGCCGTCACTGCCTGTTGTATAATATTCTCTTAGGGCACGACCAGGTTAAGGTCGATGTACCCGTTGTAAGTCCATGCTACCTCTCCCTGTACTTTCGGGAATGCGGAATTTGGTAAAAAACGATTTTTACGGAGGTGGTACATGGACCTAAAACCCGGATCTTGGTTAAACATCTATCTAACAACCTAACTATGAGTTTCTAGCTACTCGATTAGGGGGTTATACCTTGCTTGTCTTGAACTCCTTCGTCTTCAAGCTCCGATGGTGGTCCGGATTGGCTTCTTCTCGTCGTCTCCGTACGCCGAAGATAGATCCACCTGAAAGCTCCAACCTTTAGCTCCTTCTTCGTTCTTTGAAGAAACTAGTTCACTTGGTTTGCTAAACCTAATGAACTAGAATGAGTAGAGAAGAATTAGAATGGGATTTTATCTATGGTTCTTGATTCTCAACTCATGAGAGATATGAACCATAGAGTCAAGAGAGGGAGCAAGAGGATGAGAGTGAAAGAAAGAGCAAGAGAGCTCAAGAACAAGAGAGAGAATGAGCAAGAAAGAATGAGGCTCTCTTTTGTCTTTCACCCTCTCATAATCCAAAGCAATGATCACACATCATACCAATCAAGTGTTATGTGATGGTTGAAGCAACCATAACCATATCATTTCATGCACTTATTTTGCACAAATGAGCAAGCAAGCAAAAGTCTTTGCCATGAAATGATAGCTATGGTTATCATGATGGTCAACTAGTCAAGCCTAGTCAACCGGTCAACAAAGTCAACAAGTCAACAAAAGTCAACAAGTCAACAAAGTCAACAACCATGTCACCATAATACTTAATTAATATAATTGTTAATCTCATATCATATTCTCATTAGGGTTGATAAAAAGGTCAATAGTCAACGGTCAACTGTCAACAACCCTAATGAGAATCCACTGCCTCTGTCTCCCTGTCAACTGTGCATACACACCCGCATCCGCGTTCCGAGGAACACGAATGCAAACTGGATAAATCCAATCGCATAAGGTACACTAGGATCTGGCTTAAACCAAAGCCCGCTAGTGTAAACTGTCTGGACAATGTACGTGCACAAGTGCACGGATGTGACCGAACCCTGTCGCAAAACCATGCGACCTCTACTCTTTTGCCTAAAGGCGAAAAGCTTTCTGTGTGGGACTCTAAATACTTGACACTACGCTGGCAGTGGGTTTAACCACAGACCGCAAGGGGCACTAGCTGTGCGTAACGGTCCCCAGGTAATGCCGAAAAGAAGACCGACGAGGCGAAACCCATCTGAACTCCTACTGAGCCTGAGTGTGACATTCTCCGTACAGTCCGGTCTGTTCGTCTGATACATCGCATGGCGGGCCTAGGGGGCGGTAAACGTCAGTCCCCCAATAGCGGTACAAGTCGTGCCGGAGCGAAGCCCAAAACACCCTGAGATAACACTGGAACCCTACCAGTATATCTCGTTTGCCCTGGCCAGGGACTACTCGTGTAATGGCTCTCCTAGACACAGCGCGATGTCAACCCCCAATACCGGGAGAGACGAATCCTGTCTAACCGTCACTGCCTCCAAGTGCTTCGGGACTGCACCCAACCACTACCTGTTTGCACGACTCCTTTGAGCCGTGGTAGGGTAGTGATCAAAGTACAGTGGGAACACACTCGAGGCGAAGTGACAGTGTCAAGTCAGCGGACTAAGCTGTACTCATGTCACCTGGGAACTGATAACTGACGATAGGCATAATACCAACTAATCAGTTCCCGACGAGTCCTGTCCAGTGTATCCGTAACCTAACGAGCACCCGCATACTATCTCAAGTACGACGTACTGACGGCTGTGGGACAGACCGTCTCCCACACTGGGATGAGAAGCGCATGCGCCGGTCTACTCCGGAGTATCGATGCCCTGTCTCGATAGTCCTGCGACCAGGGACCTGCATAAGGATGTGCTTATAGATTACCCAGCCCCACTAGTGTGACTGCCATCACAACGCTGGTAATCAAGCAAAGATCCTAAGAGCTCCACTAATGTGTATAGGCGATATACTAAAATAAACACATGTACACATTGAAGTAGAAACAAACCAAGTAGCATACTACTATTTTGAGCAAGATTGTATATACAAGGTGAATATCCCAAGCTTCCATTAAGTAATATACAAATTAGTATGATACAGTAATGGCCTCTAGGGCATATACACTAACACCCGTTGTATATATTTTCATTTCTGTACTAGGTTTATCCCGCGAAGGAGTGCACGGATAGCCGGGTTCTGGAGGGCAACGGGTCCGTATATCATGGCTTTGAGAGGCAAAGGGACCTCACTCTAAAATTGGCAGACTATTCGCCGCACTCGTAAGGGGTACAGGTTGACCCAAGGAGGGGTGCTCAATTTACCGGATTCCATGAAGTGCCGGGTGTTCCATTCACTATGTTGTGGGGGCCACCTCGCTTCAGGTTTTGGTGGGTAACTTGCCGCACCCGTAGGGGTCTAGGTTTCATTGCACAGGCTATCCACCCGACCAGGGGAACGTCGGTTTTCAGCAGCGGCTCTGTGAAACCCGGGGATCCCAGTTTATCTGTATTGTTCTGTGATGCTTATTACTTTTCTGTAATGTTGCATTTATCATACCTGGAGCGATTAATGTAGATTAGTATATATACTATTAGATATTGTATATGTTTTACACCCGCGCTAGTCCAGTCCCCGCTCTGTCGTTAGTTAAGTAACCTAACGAGTGATGACGGGACCCAGTGACGAATGCTGATGGCATATACATACATTTTATTTTCGTTCTTTTCTGGTGTGATTGATTGATGGGACTGCATTGATTCTTATCAATGCAAGGATAAAACAAACCTATATTTGATGTTGTTGGAACAAATTCAAAAAGAAATTATTACAAAGACGTTTCCTTTTGTTTTGCATAGCGGTATTCAGTTGGAATATCCTGCACCTCATTCCACGAGGAAAGAGCCGAGATCCCTTCACCGAGAGAGACTTCTTTAGCAAAAGGTTTTCTCTACTATATATTTTTTATAAAGCTATCAGGTTCCTTCAACGAGATCAAGTTCATTACGTTAAAGGTTTTTCGCCAAAAACCAGTCGTAATCCTCCGTCATTTCTTATGGATGGTCAGTAGTATTCAAGCTATGTTTGTTGGCCTATGTCAAGACGTAGTGTTTGGTAGCTGCTGGGTATTCATTTGTTGCATAGATTGATGCATTAGTTTAAGTCAGACGTACAGCCTTGTTGGCCTACGTCAAGGGCATGTACGATGACTTAAGTTAATCAGGACAACGACGGGTAGAACTTGACATGTTGCTTATGATTTGTTGGCCTATGTCAAGGTCATAAGAGCATGGGATAAAAATTATATCGGGAGTTTCAAACATACAAGAAACTTTCCAGACTTACGCATACCTTCTGGAGTGTGTTAACTTGAGTGGCTTCCATCAAGTTATCATACGATGATAGTTGGATCCCGATTCTTACTGATGAGTTGGTTTACTCTTCGGGTGACCCCGACTAATTCTTCTTTCAGGTTTGGAAGAGAATTTGAGATAACAGTAGGAGGTTTCCTAATTGGATAAAGTAATAACCATTCTGTTTGAGGCTAGAGTGCACGCAGAGTGTTTCTTTTCTCTCTCTCTCTTTGGCAGCGACTTTTTGACCGACCCTAGACTATGACTCAGTGACCAAGTTGACCGAACCTTCTTAAAATACTGGCTTTTGAATTGTCTATAGTTGCATAAGTCATTGCAGCTCCTTCTTTTTATCTTTTGTATTTCTCAGAACACCCCGTATTACTACGGACATCCACTTCCATTGGATAGATCCATCGTATGGTTATATACGAACTTGAAGGGACTTCTTCAAGGATGGATCCAGGTTCAGGAGAAATAGAATTGGTTTATTCGGTTGTCTTTTATTATCACCTTCTCTCAGGTTGCGAGGGCCCCTTGGTTTAGGAGAGTACACCTATTACGCTTATTGGATATTCTTCTTCCAAACCATGGGCAGGTGCCGAAAGGTAGAGAATGAAGAAAACCAATTAGCCTAAGAAGGGTGTACAGAAGGTAATAACTAAAGACAAGATAAAGGAATTAGAAAGAGGGCAGAGTAAATTGTGACTATTAACATTCGCGATCAAACCACGTATTTCATCGCCACTCCTACTTCACCTTTCATTTCTCCGGAACAACCCGTATCACTACGAACATCCAATTCCATTGGATAAATCCATCGTATGGTTATATACGAACTCGAAGGATATTTTTTAAAGGATGGATTCTGGTTCAGGAGAAATAGGAATAAGGTTTATTCAGTTGTCTTTTATCATCACCTTCTCTCAAGATGTGAGTACTCCTAGGATTAGGAGAGTACACCTATTATGCTTACTGGATAGTCTTCTTCCAAACCATAGGCTGGTGCCGAATGGTAGGGAAGACAGAAAACCATTTAGCCTAATGTTGGTGTACAGAAGGTAACGACTAAAGACAAATTAAAGGGAATTGGAAAGATGGCAGGGAAATATACGGTTAAAGTCATGATATGGATTATGGAAGAGGCATTACTAAAGAATACCAGGATACCCCTACGAAACATATTTATGTTTCATATTCACTGTGCATTGTTAATTGAAAATTGATTTCCCGATTAGATACTTACTCCAGGGTATGTATTTACCAGGTATGATTCTCACATCTGTATAGTTTTACAGATGTTGAGTAGGAGCAAGTTATTAGGAATTAGGTGATCATCCTCATTATATCGGAATTCGTTGTAATTGGTGATATTTGAGGAAATCGCCTGGGGACAGTTTTCAACCTACGATACACGGGTTTTGAGTTATTCAACTCAAAGGACTTATACAGAGTATTGTATATTGTCCAGTGTCCATCAGGACAAAGGGATTGGTCCTCGTATTATTTTCTATTTACTTGTGACTTCTCTAGCTTTTAGACAAGTGTTTCGTAGAAATACAATGTCTAAGTTTTGAGAAGTTGTGGGTATAGGAATAAAATAGAGAACCAGGTGTCGTAAGTATCGGGATTCTTCAAAGAATTTGAAGATGTAGATTCTTGTGATTGGTATTCAGTTGATAGTAACGTTTTTTGAGAAACTTGTTTCTCTTTCAGGTTACTCATAATTGGATGGATTCCTAAGTTGAGTAATGTTGATTAGCTTCTCTCCATTAAGATGATATGCACTGAAGACAGCTGCATAATTTGAATCTGGTTCCAATTAAATAAGTGCCAAAGTTTCTATATTTGATATAGAATGCTTCATATCTTAACGATGTTAAGGTAAGGGGAGTTATCCAGCTTATGCTTAAAACCAGACACTGGATAACTCAAGGCACGTTTCTGTAATGGCAGTTTGTGGGTTGACCCTAGCTTCGACGAGGGTTGATTTTCTACCATCTGGAAGATCAATAGTGATATTGTTCTTGACTCGCCACAGTTTTATTAAAATGGATTTTTTCAGAAAACAGTAGTGGGAGCATGGTAGAACCGGAAGTGATTCCAGAACCGCAAACAATTACGGAAACTTTAATAGGACCTATATATTCAATCAGGTTTGACATTCCAATAGCCACTCCGCAGATATGGTGGGTAACCTCAGACACCCAAGAGGTACTCCGGTAGCCTCAAGGACGGTGACAGCGAGGTTCTTGTTTACCCAGACTTGACACTACTGTTGTTCCAGACTATGAGACCCGGCAGGAGGAAATTTCACGTCCCGAAAGTACGGAACATGACCGGCACTTAAACTACGAAACGTCTCGAGGCGTACGTAATCTAAGTAAGCCGAAAACCCAGAAATCCAAACCAAGAAAAGTAGTAGAGTGAAGGAAAAACCAATTTAAATCAAGTAGTTTTATTAGAATAAGCCGAATTATGCGTTTTTAAAAAAAACATCAAATATTTCTTGAAAATTTCGGCAGAGTCTCCTTTGTAAATACAGGCCCCCAAACGGGATACAACATGAATAGTATACGAAATCAATAAAAGGCATCTCCAAGCGGGAGCTAGCTCTTCGTCAATCGACGGTCACAACCACACAAGAAAAAAATATACAACGCCAAGGGCGAGGATCATAACTCAAAATGAAACTCAAAACCACAAGAAATCCACAGAAATATAACGCGCGACTCTAAGGTCGAAAGAATAACATCACTGGTCTCTATCTCAAAATAAATACATGTTTGGTTGATGGAATTTACCAGATACAATTGAATAATATTATACAAGGTAATATGATGGGTACGATACCAATAAACCCACCTACTAGCAAGTCACCCGAACGAAACTGTGCCCGCAAAGCCGTAATGAAACCTGTACGGCAAACCTGCAAGAAACTGGGGCACAACGGGGGCGAGTTGCCAACTCGTGAATAGAAAAACATCTACGAATAGAAATCGCATGTATGACGCAATTCTAGGTCATACGATCATAATATATAATCCTCAAATATATAACCAGCAACCCATAACCATGGCTAGGGCAAATATCTAACCCAAGTGTAATCCCATGTGCCCGTGTCAGTGCCTCAGGTAGCAATGTATCGTATGGATGATGTATGAATGCATGAAACAGAATGCATGTACTGAAGAAACTGCTTTCATAAATCAGTGAGATTTCTGTATTTTAAAAATGAGGTACCATAAATGAAATCAGCATAAAACAGTGTCCAGTATCGACACAAAACAAGTGTCCAAATATCTCGATATCTCTATATCACAATCTCTGTACCTCAATATCTCAAAATCTCAATGTCTCAATCACAATATCTAGGGCGCTGTCAGTCCATACCGGCCCCTACCATCCATCTCAAGACCACGACGATATCCTTCGGATATCCGACGCGTCGGGTAAAATCACCGGTAGGTAGTGCTCCTCTGCCAGGCTCACATCGTCATCATCACGCGCTTCTTGCCCCGGGGTACCTTACCGGGTCCACCATGTACCCGAAATGGTTCATCCGTCTTCTCGAATCGTGTCTCAAAATCCATCAGCAAACTCATGGTGGACGACTCATACATCATGGGAAAAACCGCACTTTTTATTTAAAAAGAGAGAAAGCAGTTTATATAAGTTTTGCGGTTTCCCTCCCTCCCCCCCCCCCAATCCAGAAAATCTCATGGAAATACGAATCCAAATCATCAATAGCATGTAAAACCATGAATATAGGCATAACAATGAATAACAGTATGCATGAAGTGACAAGTAATAACTACAATGTTAAACTGGCATATAAGGCAGGTACACTAATATCATGTCAAATTACTAACTAACAAGCTAAGTCAAGCAATAATATTTTCTAAGGTGTACGTGACATGGCAATTACCGATGAAGATGTGTGTGAGCCGGCAAGTAAGTGTACGTGGTACATACGCATCATCGGTAATGGTGCTGGTGTCCTAACAGTATGATATCAACAATGCAATAAGAAATTATAATATAAGTATGCGATGCGGAGCGAACAGCAATAATGAGCGGAATACTAGACACAACGATAACTAAACTGCATTACCCTAATATAAGTCCTACAATAGTGCCCTTTGAAATAACACGAATCGCGGTGTTTTGAAAATAAGGGTTACGGTGTTTTTAAGAAAAGACACGTCTTTGAAATATCCGTAGAATCCCTTGACCTGTCTTTTAAAATATCCACGATTCGTTAGTTTTGAAATAGGTAGGAGTCTAATCTAGTCTAATAACTACACTAAACTATACGGCTGAACTAACAAGCTGAACTACAGGTAAGGAAACCGCCTAACATCTGAGTCGATACGTATACATACCTGTATATATATTAGTCGGTGATCCCGCCTCAATAATATCATATCCGATACCATATCTATAATCAGACATCCCAAGTGAAGAGTGCGGATCAATCATCAATATATAGCTCGTACGTAAATCCGTCGTACGGCATCCCCAAATCTGGGTACGGGTCAATATCGTACTCATCACACTGTTCATCTGGTATCCTCTTTATCAAGATCATCATCTGGGGTACTGACCTACGTCTATTACACTACTAATATCACTATTCACATGGCATTGTCATTCAAAGATCCGCTATAACATCAGGATGTATCTCAAGTACGAATCCTGCTATATCACCGATCTCACAGCCTCAACTCAAATCTCATCGACTCATCTCAATCCCAAGTATCATCCGCAAATCCAGTATGTGAACACCTAGTCCCATACCCAGGTGAACATATAAACACATCTCCCCATATACGCACAGGTAATAACATAGATGTATGCATGTGTGTGTGCGTGTGTGGGTGTAACAACTACTCTAGGGTTTCGCAACTAACATTAAACTAATCCATGAACACCTAGAATCTACCTTTATCATCAAGTCTCATATCAACATAAAATATATAATCAAAATATATGTGTGTATGCGTATTCGTATACATCACTACGGACTGCGGGGGTGCTATACGCCATCCACCCAACTTCTCCCCGTAGATATAAATCTACTCACTTGGTCCTCGCTCGCCGTTGCCGACGTCGCCACGCGCTTGCTTATCGTCTCGAAGTCCACATGGGGTACCTACATATCATAATACACCGTATCGCATTAAAATTAAATTCGAAATCAAAACATCATACGAAAATCAAATCGGCACGCGTATCACGCATAGGTCAAAACCTATCGCCTACGCATGCAAGAATAGCCAAACCAACCCTCGATGTCGATGTACGAACGTCAACCATCGGGAAAAACCCAAACACTCTCATTTGCGCATTCACGAACACTAATTATAATATAAAATAGGTTAAAATTCACAAAAACCCCAAATTCACCTTAAAAGCCATTTTTCCGAAATCTAGCAAGCAAAAATTACCCGTTTTAGTACAAAACTCGACGTTTAAACAAATCTAGCGGCCATAATACTTATTAAATATCTTAAATAAGTCATAAAAATAATTTCCATAATTTAATCCCAATAAATTTCATTAACCCCAAAATTCTAGTTTACAATATACCCAAATTTTAACAATTTTATAGCAAAAATGCACAAACAATAATTTAGCTTGGATTTTCATGAACTAAAAGCATTAAACCACTCAATATAATATTTATGATATGATGAAACCCTAACCATATTTTTAATCTCTCATTTTGAATTAAAACTAAAAACCTAGTTTGCAATATTATGCAAATTGGACAATTTTTAAAATAACAATTGTAATATAGCAACTAGATTAGATTTTAGCATGTCACAACATATTAATCTACCCATCATAACTATAATTCAATGATCAAACCCTAATCTTAATTCAAAACCTTCCACTTGAGATTTTAAACTTGAATTTAAAACCCTTTTTAACATTACAATAATTCAAATTAGAGGAATTAATCAACACATAACCAAAAGAGTTAACACTTATACCTCCCAAATTCTTGAGATCAAATTGAAAACTTGTCACCCAAAATGGCCTCCATGCTCCTAGATCTATACTAGAGTAGCCAAGGAAAAATGGGTAGGAGTTGGATTTTGATTTTGCTTTGATTTTGTATGGATTTTGATGCATTTTTTAGTGGATTTTTGATTAGAAATGAGATGAAAAAAATGAAGGGGGCTGAAGAAAGGGGGGCTCGGCCAATGTGCAGGTGGGGAAAGTGTGGGAGAGAGTGAGGTGTTGAAAGATAATGAGAAAGTCAAAAACCCATACCTCAAGTCAACACACTCATTCTTTATCCTTTCTTTTCTTTTCTTTTGTTCTCTTCTCTTTTCTTTTGGAAAAACAAGTGGGGAAAAAGAAAGGCCGCTTGTGGCTGCTGATTTGGAGAGGGGAGAGAGGGTGTGGGTGAGTGTGGGTGAGGGAAAAATGATAAATGTTATACCCCAATATCTATTTACACTAATTTCACCGAAAAAAGCCTTTTTCTTCGATATTTTCTAAACCGTTTTGGCAAACCATTTCATTTCAAAAACCACATGATAAAATTTTGTTTAATGTATTATGATGCACAAAATTTGTTTCAACTCATTCCAATTTGTAATTTTCCCTAATTAAATGTATTAGGGACGGCTTAAAATAATATTAAAATAATTAATTTCGGAAAACTTTTCAGAAAATTTGAAATTTCACCAGTGGCTCAATAAACACTAAATACTTGCAATTTCATAGCTAGAATATGTATATTTAATTTTATAATAAAGATGTTTGTATTTTGACTTTTTACAGAAAACCCCCTTATTTTACCGATTTTCCGAAATTTCACCGAAACGATTTTCAAAATGTTACAGGAAATGTATAGCGTCGTTCTAAACTAGTTTTAGAAGAACACGTATATATTATTCTGCCAGAGGGTTGTTGTAATCAGTGGGAGCAGCGGAAGCATAGTGGGCAAGTAGCTAGTGTCTATTTATAGACTTGAGCAGAAATAGCTGAGATAGATCATCTATTTTTGATGTGACAGTCATGGGTTTGACTTCATCAGAATAAGGGATGGTTCTGTTAAGAAGGTAGTAGGGTGTGATGTCCTGGTATTTGGATGACATACACAGAGTATGAAGTAAAATTCCTATACTACGGTCGGTTGTACTGAGGTCGTCACACAGTTGTTTCTCCACAAAGGACATGGATGTAATATCTGACATTCTGGATACAAGATCTATGGTTTTAGATCTAGATTTAGGTAGTTTCCCAATGTGGGTACTTTGACAGTATTCTAATAGTATTTTAGAATAAATGACTCCTGGCATGGTGGTGTACCTGCAGGTAATGGAGCCACCCTCTCTAAAGGTGTCTTACAGACTAAAGGGGAGAGGGATGTGCATGATTGGCAGATCACTTGCTTAGGCAATTAAGTCAATCGTGAGATGTCAAGTACCACACCAGATGTTGTTATTGCACTAGATGCGATAAGTTTATATTAATCCAATCCTGGAGAAACATTAGGAAGCAGTTTTAGAACATAAGTGAATGTTCTACGGGTTTGATAATGTCAGCCTCCTTGAGGAGACGGTTATCATTCCAGGCTTCCAAGGTGACCTAGATGACAGAATGATTGTCAAAGTTATAGTTTTCCCTCTGAAAAGGGACAGTATTATGGACAGGTGGTCCAAGAGGATACTGTGGGAGGCATGGTGCTGGATACTGATTAGGTTCAGTTATTAATACAGTCTAAGTAGTTTGGATTTGTAGTTCATTTATGAACTAGGTCCCATTAGATATCCAGACATATTCTAAGACAGATATTACTCGATTCGGGAGATGGTTTTCTCCGCGAACTTGAGATTAAGAGAGACATAGAAAGAAACTTTGTGAAACTGATTAGTAGAGGAGTTGGATGCTCGGTATCACACGAGCTGTGAGTACACGACATCACAATAATTAGCCTTAAGTGCAAGTGGGAGATTGTTGGATATGGTGCCCTCTAAGTCAATTATTGGATCGCAGGTACGTGATTACAATGATTAAGGGAAGACCTATACCGATAAAACAGTCTTACTTGTGATGATAGTATGCTATCTGGTTTGTCTTTATCATCATGATAGATCCCATAGGATTCTTGTTTGACTACCAGCAGTATGATGGAGATCATATATGTGGGAGCTGGGGTCTATAAGCACATCCTTAAAGTGTACCTAGTCGTGGGAGTTTCGAGACAGGGCATCGATACTCCAGAGTAGACTAGTGTATACAGTCGAGACCCCGACGAGGGGCGGTGGCCGATCTCACAAGCCACTGGTGTCAGTTGGATCACCTAAAAGGTATACAGGTGCTCATTGGGTTATGAGTACACCGGACAGGACTCGCCGGGAACATGCTAGTTGGTATTATACATATCGTCAGATAGCAGTTCCCTGGTGACATGTGTACAGGTTAGTTCATCGACCTGAGGTCGTCATTTGTCTTGTGTGAGTTCCCACTGTGCTTTGATTTATACCCTACCACGGGTCAAAGGAGTCATGCAAACAGGTATATTTTGGGTACAGTCCCGAGCCACATTGGAGGCAAGTGAGCGGATCTTCGGGGATTCGTCTCTCTCGGTATTAGGGGTGAGATCGCACTGTATTTAGGAGAGCCATTACACGAAATCCCTGGCCAGGGTAATAGAGATTTACTGGTAGGTATACCAGTAGTATCTCAGGGTGTTCTGGGCTGCTCTCTGACACGACTTATACCGCTGTTGGGGGTCTGACGTTTACCGGCCTCCTAGGCCCTATATGCGATATTTATAGGCGAATGTTCCTGACTGTACGGATATGGTCACTGTCAGGCTCAGTAGGGTTTATAGATGAGTTCGCTCGTCAGCTTCCCTTCCAATCAATACATAGGCAAACCGTTACGTACAGATTGTACCTCTGACGTGCTAGTGGTTATACCCAGTGCCAGTGTATTGATGAGTCATTAGAGTCCCCTACCGACACTTTCCAAGTTCGGGCGAAACGTTGTAGATGCCGTATGGTATTATGGCAGGGTTCGGAAAAAGCACGTGCATTTTTGCACGTGTTATTTTTCGGGCAGATAATACTGGTAGGCTTTGGTTTAAGCCGGATCCCAGTATTATACTGTGTAGATATAATATCTTTGTCTCAGTTGCATTTGTATTCAGTCATAATAAAAATGAGGGTATGTTTATACTGTTACGGGGTTATCCTGAAATTCGTTTCAGGGTCACTTTTGGAAGTTGCCAGTTTCCAGTTTTCTATCAGCCGTCTTTAACATTCGGTTAAAGACGGATTTATCTTTTCTTCCATGGGGTGAGTCAGTATTCTAGAAGGTTCAAGAGAGGGTGACTAAGCTTAGTGACTCATTAGTGCATTTAATGAAGTGATGAGTTGTTATGGTGACTAGATTTATGATTCATGCTTTTACATTTAATGATATTAGTGAGTCATTCTTGCTTTAATTGTGTTGATAAGTATGAAGGCTTTTGGTCACCACTTGAAGCTCCTACACTCACCTCCCTCCTCTCCTTTATATTGGCCGGCCACTTCTTTGTGGTGGTGGGATTTTGATTCATTCATATTTGCAAAAGATTATGATACTTTAGTGTATGGAAATTTCATATAGTTCAATTTCCATTCACCCGATTCCAAATGGCAACTTCTTTTAACCGTTCGTCCATATCCTTGGACGTAACGAGACAAAGTATTCTACTCATTCTCTACTTCATCTTGGTCGTCTCTTTTAGAAAACTTGACGATCGAGTTGCCTCGGTTCAGAGGCGGGAGCCCGTTTAAAGATCCGTCGACGTGGTGCCACCTTGACGACGAGACCGGAGATCGAGAAAGTTCGGATCAGTTGCAACATAGCGTGGGATGATGGTTGAAGACCGAAGGACTCGGATCATTCAGTATAACAATTCTACCCTCTTTACAATTTGTTAGTTTAGCTTTAATGGCAAATCCGGGTTATAGTACGCGATAGCGCCAGTCGTAAAAGTTTTGTTCCGCATATCGACGTCTGTTAGACGGCCGGGGCGCTGCCGTGTACTTACAATATTACATTACATTAACTAGTATTTGCTCACTTAAGATTTATTTTCTCACTTGATTGTGCACATTGTGTATATGTGATATATGCAAGTGTACAAGTTTGTGTCATGTTTGATGATACATACAAGATGGGTGTATGAGACTTATATCAAGTTTAGGTTAAATTAGGGTTTACTTATTTTCTTAGGAATAACAAAAGAGTGGAGACTTTAGTCAAAGTTATCAAGCTTGTAGAAGCTTGTAGAAGCTTGTATGAAATATTGACAAAGTCAACTCTTTTGTCATTCCTTAGGATATTAGTTAACCCAACCCTTAACCTCACACCTTGGTTAATTCTCTACATGAGTTAAGCATGAGGGCTTAACTCACCCATGGTTACTTAATTCATTTGGATGAATTATTGTGATGAGTTCTTCTTCTTCTTCTTCATCAAGCTCCATGAAAAGCTTGCTAGCTCTAATGGTGCTATGAGATAAAGTGTGAGAAAATCAATTCTAAAGTGAGCCCACTTCCTACTTCATCATCCTCTACTACTTGTCATGTAGTATAGGGTGTTCTCTTCACAAAGTTCTTGACCTAGTGAAGGAATAGCTTGAGTTAGTGTCTCCCCAACGTAGATCATCTTCGGCCTCGAAATCTTCGAAGCAAGCATGTTCGTTTCTTCAACGGAGCCTCTCTAGAGTCCGGGTTTTGAGATCGCAGCGGAGGGAACTACTACACGGAGCTATTTGAAGTGAAGGACCAGTCTACAAAGGTTGTATTCCTTGCCCACAACATATTGCAAAGTGTTTGAATTAGTTTTCCGTATTGTTTCTAGTTAACGATTCTTGTTAGGGTTATCTAAATCGGCAAATTTTTAATTTGGCATGGACGATACCTCCCGAAACCTTGCTGCCGTCGTAAGTAACCTTTCAGTAGTATCAGAGCCATGCTAGAAATAAATACGGATTTTGTTAGAATTACGAAACCGAAACAACTCCGAAACATGAAACGCAAAAACCAAGTTTCTGTCGATTTTGAAAAGAGTTCAAAAAATTATTTAAACAATTGCAGAATGTAGTATGAGATACCACATGAACACACAACAAAACCCAACCCCAGTGCTCGGCCCATGGCCGGCGACCAAGCTTGAAATTCCGGCGACGCCGAACTTTTGATGGTGAATGGGGTTGAGTTTTGTTCTGTGTTCCAGTGACTTGGGTTTGGTGTTTCAGGTGTTGTTTATTTTGGCTAATTTTGCATGTGATGTAATCTTACACTATAAGCAAGTCGGAGTGTCTCGTATTCATAGTTTTAACATTGTTTCGGGTTTTCACATATTGTCTAGACAATGTTAAAAAGTTCGATCGAATGTCAAAAACCCATTTTTCCATGTTTAACGTACTCGGAAAAACATGCAAGTGATTCCATGGACCCTCTAGAAGAACGAAACCTTAACTCGATTATGTGACCGTCAAAACCACCACTTGAACCCTAGGGTTTGTGGTAGTTTAGCGTTTCACATGTGAGGCGTTGGTTTGACCAATCTACGGCTGGTTCATAGGTACTGTGGCATCTTCTGGGTATTATTAAAACCGTGCTCAAGTGTTAAGCTGTCGGGAAATTGTGAGACTTTGATGAATCAATCGAAGAGTTTATTGTCGTCCGGATATTATGTGATAGGATACAATATTTGGAATCCATATGTAGTTATGAGATAACTAATTTGAATGTTATAAATCTAGCAGTTTAGTCTCATTTGATCGATTGCCATGGGATTTTGATGTAATCAAAAGTCCGTCGCAATCACGTAGCGTACGCGGATACTCGCCGGTTAAACTTAATAGATAGCCACGCCGCATAGCCCCGACAAAGTGACTGTAGGAGAACCCCGTCGCCAAAAGCATCCGTTCGGGTGCTCGCGGCAGCGGTGTTCTGCCTTAGTGCACTTCGTCGACAACATCTGGGGTGTGGCCGTCTACTAAAGTTTCCGACGAGCATTCGATCAGGTTGTCGGGATTCTTGTTGAATTGCCCGACTAGATATTGAAAAGTGTTTTCGAGATCGAGACTAAAATGCGGGGTTTATAATTGTTAGGCATGTGATGTCTAAGGAATTCATTTAGTTAGGCATGTGATGTCTATGGTGGTTGCGGATTCCAACTGTTGTAGTTTTTCACTTTCTTTTCTGCGACCGTAAGTGGTTGCGGATTCCAACTATTGGAGTATCGCCGGTTTCGGTGATATATGTCAATGACAATTGGGATACGCATATTTACTTACATTGATGACATGTGATGTTATGTGCTGCTGGGATATGTTATATTGGATCGTCGTGATAGAATAGCCGGGGGTTTTATGTGAGATGAGGGTTTTTATTTTCATTCATGTAAAATTCATTGTATGTAATATTCTTTTATTAGGAAACTTCCGGGTTGAGGAAGATGTCACCATTGTATATTGTAGGGTTGCTAGGAACGCGCACAAGGGTCTACGAGGCATCAACCATGCCCGATTAAAAAAATTAGCCGTGCAGAACAACCCGAAGCCGGATCTTTAAACTAGAGATTAGGCGAAAACTAACATGCTAAACACTTTAACACTAAGTGAGAGGGATTACAACCTTTGTAGATCCGGTCCTTCACTTCATAAGCTCCGTGTTGTGGTCCCTTCATTGCAATCATCGGGTTCCGGACTCTCGAGAGGTTCCACGAAGAGAAAGATGCAGTCTTGCTTCCGATCTTCGATACAAAGATGATCTACCTTGAAGTTTCATTAACACAAGCTAACACTCATGAAATGATGTGAACACCCTCATTTAAATGGCAAGGGAAGATGAGGATGATGAAGTAGGATTTTTGCTCTCTTTATTTATCTTTTTCTCACATTTATTCATCACTTGGAAAAAAGCTAGTAAGCTTTTTCCATGAAGAAAGAAGAAGGAAGAAGATGAAGAATAATGATAATCCTTTTGTGATGAATAATGCAAAGAAGATAATGATGAATAATGCAACCATGGTCAACTAAACTCATGTAGAGAATTAACTAGGGTTAGGGTTTGGGTTGGGTTAAAGCATGAGTCACTTGAAAATATCTTTCACAAAACAAAACCAAAACCTTCTAGAATCATCTAGAAAGCTTAACCCTAATCCAAACCCTAATCATGTTTAAACTCCACTAAACATGTTGCATTAGTTACCATATCATGTTACAATATTATATATCACATATATAATATTTATCGTACAAAAATAAAATAATACAATTAACATATATCACATATATATCAATGTATTACCCGAGTGAGAAAAAGAATCTTTTAGTGAGCTAATATTAGTTAATGTAATTTACTATATCATATATATTATTATACATTAAATTATCGAATCAACACTTGATCCGACAATCCGGCTATATCGCATATAACCGACTAATATTTATCTGTACCGATTCATCGAATCAACACTTGATCTGATGACCCGGCTGATATCAAATATCGCGAGAATAGAATACGGTATCTCATATCGCATTATCCTCGGTCCCGCACATATCACATACGTGCCCCTACTCCGTTTTGCCTGAGCCAAGAAACCTCTGTGTAGGACTCTAAAGAATCGTCAATACGCCGGCAGTAGGTGATGATCATATCAAACACCCACAAGCTGCAAGCGGTCAGCTAAACGTAACAGCTACCCAAGTATTGAGCGCTCAGAAGATCAACAAGCAAGCCTGTACATTCTCCTGTGAATCCAAACAGTAACACTCCCGTACAGTCCGGTCTCGTCGTCTGATATGTTGCATATCTCGCCTAGGGGTGGTAAACGTCAGACCTCAGTAGCTCGATAAGTCGTGTCGATATGAGGTCTATAACAGTTCGAGAAACTACTGATAACACTTACCAGTAAATCTCAGCAACCCTGGCCAGGGATTTCCGGTTATAGCCAATCGAACACAGCACAACATCAACTCCCTATACCGGGAGAGACGAATCCCCTCCTATCGCTCATTGCCTCCATGTGATTCGGGACTGTACCCAAAAGCCACCTTTTTGCACGCCCTCTTGGACGTGGTATGATGGAAATCAAAGCACAGTGGGAATCACACAAGACTCTATGACTATCTCGGGTCAACAGACTACTCTGTACCAGTGTCACCGGAGAACTGCCATCTGACGTGAGGTATAATACCATCTGGGAGTTCTCGGCGAGTCCGTCCAGTGTACCCAGTCTCTACCGAGCACCCGTACACCATCCTTGATATCAAACACCGATAGATATGGGATCATCCATCGCCCATCATATGGGTCAAGATGCATATACGCTAGTCTACTCTGGTGCATCGATGCCCTGTCTCGATACACCCTCGACTAGGAACAGTTATAGGATATACTCGTCGACTACCGTGGCCCCACTAGTATGATCTCATCATAGTCCCAGTAGTCGAGTACATATCCTAAGGGCTTTATCAACATATAATATAGAGACAATCAGAGTACATGTTAAGATAAAGTACAACCAGATAGCGTACTATCATGTCGAGCAAGAAAGTCCTCCCTATATATGTCCAAGCATCCATTACAATATACATCGTATGTACAGTAATGGCCTCTAGAGCATACATATAACTAACAATCTCCCACTTGCACTAGGGCCATCTGTTGTGGTATCACATACCCAACAATTAGATGTGGTTGAAATATCTCATACTCAACCATCCCATAAAAGTCTCTACTGGGAAAAAGGCCTTTGTGAGTGGATTCGCGCTGTCGTCCTCTGTGTCTACTCCCCTAACCTCGATCTCCCTGGAGATCAACCATCTCCATGATCAGGTGATACTTCCTAAGAATTATATCTGGATTTCTGATGGGACGGTAGTTCCTTGGCTAAAGCCACAACTCCATTGTCACACAATGGTAGGAACGAAGTTCATCTTATGAACTTATAAATATCCAGACTGTCTCTTTGGTAGCATCTTTGGTAACGATGTATCTTGCCTTTAATCGTCTAGTATGTCACGGTATCTAGCTTGAAACTCTTCCAACATACCGTCCCTCCAGTGAGGGTAAAGACAATGCCTGTGACTGACATTCAGTCGTTCTTATCACCCTGGAACCTTTCCAGTGATTCTCCCCAGGATCGATTGATACCATCTCACTACAACTAGTGAGTATCTTAACATCCAATTAGAACTATCTCATAGATCTAAACCTAGGATTTAGGAGGTATCACCTTGATCCTATATGGAGAATCCTTGTGATAAGCGGAGATTGACCGAGCGTAGCATAGGAAACTCCTTCTCTATCAAGAGTATGTCATCCACGTACTCTACGAGGATCAACACCATACTCCCTACTACCTTTTTGTATATACAAGGATCATCTACCATTTTGATGAAGTCAAACTCTTTGACTACCCATCAAAACAGATGTTCCAACTCCGCGATGCCTGTTTTATCATATAAAACATCTTGCACACGTTTCCGCTGCTCCCACTGTCTACGAAGCCCTCTGGTTGTGTACTTATAGACGCTCTCTTCTAAAACATCATTTAGAAAAGCAGTCATGACACCCAACCACCAGATATCGTAGTCATGGTATGTAGCAGTGGCAAGTAGGATCTGGATAGACTTAAGCATAGCTTTGAAAGTCTCAACTTTTCCATGTACACCTAGTAATCTTCTCAAGATATACTTACTCCTGATGGGGATTTAACCCTTCAGATAGAGCAACCAAAGTCCATACTTTGTTGGTGTATAAGGATTCCATCACAGATCGATAATCATCAAGCCATTCTTACAGAGTCTAACCCCTGATGGCCAGCTCGAAACTAGTTGGGTCATCATCTCATGATGCAATCCTCGCTCCCACTGTCATAGAGAAACCGAAGTATCTCTCAGGTGGGTGAGGAACCCTACTAGATCGGCGGAGAGGATGAGGTTCGTTGGAAACTATTGAATCCTTTGGTTCTACCAAATCATTAGCTACAGTTTGTATAGCTGGAACCTTTCCAGTTCTACATAACAGACCTTACCTCGAGCTTGTCCGGATTTTGCTTTTAAACATAGGCCGGACAACCCCAAATCTTAACAAACTTAAGATATGGGCTCTTCCCTTTCCATATCATATATGAAGTGGTAGGCAACTGATTTGATTTGAACCCTATTCAATAGGTGTGCAGCTTCTCAAGTGCATAACTCCCAAAAGGAAATAGGAAACTCAGTAGTACTCATCATAGAGCACACCATATCACATAGGGTGCTATTGCTCCGCCCTGATACACCGACGTGCTGTGGTGTATACGGAGGAGTAATGCTGAGAGAGAATCTCATTCTCCTTTAGAATAGTCCAGGAATTCCGTGCTCAAGTATTCTCCTCCCTGATCTCATCAAAGGACATAATACCTATACCCGTTATTTTGGTTCTCTACTTCAAATATATATTCTGTGAATATCTCAAAAGGTTCAGACTTGTGTTTCAACAGGAACATATGTCCGAATCTTGAGAGATCATCAGAGAATGTAATGAAGTACAAAGAACCGGTCCTGGCATGTGTAGACAAGAGACTTTCATACATCAGCATGTATCAATCCCAAGAGTTCACTAACTCTTTCTCTGTTTCCAATAAACAGTGCTATGGTCATCTTATCTTTGTGACATGACCGGCAAGTTTCACAAGATATAAATTCAAACAGATTTAAATATGCATCTTTATGTAACTTTAGCTAGTCCGGTCGCATTGATATGACCTAGTCTACAATGCTTTAAGAAGGATTCGTTCATTTCTGAACTATTCTTCTTGTGTGTGTTCTGTATACTAAGAACTGTGGTTTGATTTAGAACGTCAATGCTTTTAGATAACGTGCCTGAACCGATCAACTCTTGATATAGGAAATGTTCAAAACATTATCCAACAATACAAAATTATATCCTTCTTTACTAATAAAGAGACTGATATGATGTTGTATATCAGGTTCGGTATCTAATAACATTTGTTCAGAATCAATGTATTCTGGTAATACAGGGTGATAGTGACCAACGGACTTGGCTGCAACACTTGCACCGTTTTCTATCTCATGAAACTTATCACCCGTTCTCAGTTCTCTACCTTTCTGTAGCCCATGTAACAGATTACATATGCGGGATCCTGATCCGGTATCACATACCCAGGACGTAAAGGATACTGAAAAACAGTTCTCTGTAATGAACACACCCGAAGATGATGCATCAGCATACACTTTCTTCGTTTGGGCGGCACGGGAATTCTGGCAATCCCCTATTTCCTGCTCTGTCTTATAACAATTATAAGTTGGAGCGGGACCAACGTTCCCCAGCTCAGTATAACAAGCTGGTTCGGTCAATGTATCTGTTTTATTATCTTGATTAAGGCATGATATGGTCGCTATCTGGAGAGAGAGAGAAGAAAAACACTCAGCGTATGCTCTTGCAAGATTAGATTGGTTATCTAATATATCTAATCAGGATGTCTCCCACTGTTTTAGTCAAATCTTCCTTCAAACCCTAAAAGGAAAGACTAGCCGGGATTAATTACACGCTACAAGTTCGCCAATCTTTCAGCCAGGCCAGTGTCGGTACTTTGAGGGAGGTTCCCCGTGCTTTCGCACGGACCTAATTAAAGTAAATCTCGTTTTCCCAGAGGCGTAACCCCGTTAACACCTTTCTAGACACCTTCTTAATCGGCTAATTGTAATGTGTAAAACTCTCCCAGGAGTAACTCTTACTCGCTGCGGGTATCGGGATCCAACTATCTCATAGAAGGTATGCAATCTCATTGCAAATTTCAACACTTGAAATTCCCAATAATATTTTACCCCTAGCGTGCTATGACCTTGACGCATGCCAAACAACCTATAGTCCGCTAGTCAAGTTCAACCCGTACATTTCTTGATTGAATTAAACCCACCCGCACGACCCTTGTCGCATGCCAAACAATGTCGTACGAATACCCTAATCCAATCGCATCGTATGCTAGCAGATAAGCACTAGTTAGCTACCGTACACTTTGCCTTGACGCATGCCAAACTACCGCAGCACGAATACTAACTAGTACTTATATGAAATGACGGAGGGCTACGACAGGTTTTTAAGAAAACCCTTTGCGTAATGAACTTGATATCGTTAAAGAATCGAGTGATTTTAAATGGAGTGTTTTTTAGGCTTTTCTAGTTTTGCTAAAGGGGTCACTCCCGGTGAAGGGATCGTCGGCCCTTTCCTCATCGAATAAGGTGCGGGATATATCATATATATCACTGTGCAAAGCAGAAACTATAGAAGCAATCAAAAGACAAACCGAGGGTTGTAGCATTTTCTAGTTATTGCTAAAGGAGTCACTCCCGGTGAAGGGATCTCGGTCCTTTCCTTATCCAATAAGGTGCTGGATGTTCTACAAGGAACACCGCTATGCAAAGCAAGAACTAGAGCTACCAGTTTTTATAAACAAGTTTCTACAACATCTTAGGTTTCTTTTATTTCATTAATCTCATTAATGAAGTCCCATTTTATTATGCTTCGCAAGCATCACATTCGAAACGAAATTTGCAATACAACATATATCTCATATATATAAAATATAAACATTCGTCTCAGGCAGTAATATATGATCTCATCACAGAACATTACAGCAGAAGAACATATATGAAATATTGGATATACTAGGATGTCCGTGTTTTCAATACGAGCCTGTATAAAACACGGATTCCACAGTCGTGATGAATAGCCAAACCCATATCCCTAGACCCCTACGAGAGCGGCAAGTAACACTGCCAATTCTAGGGTTAGGAGACCCGGTCTCGACTCCTCGAGATGGTCTCCCACTGGACCCTAGAACCCGGTTACTTGTGATCCCCGCCTTGGGTCTACCTAATGCGGAAAAGTAAATAATATACAACGGTGACATCTTCCGCAACCTGGAAGTGCCCCAATAAAAGAATATTACATACAAATGAATTTTACACGAATGAAAAAGAAAAACTCTCATCTCACATAAAAACCCCGGCTATTCAGAACGCGACGATCCAATATAACATATCACAGCAACACATAATATCTCATATCATCAACGTAAGCAAGTATGCGTATCCCGATTGTCGTTGATGTATAGAAACGAAGCCGGCGATACACCACATACTACGCTTACGGTCACAGAAAAGAAAGTGTAAAACCACAACAGTTGGAATCCGCAACCTCTTTAGACATCGCATGCCTAACCAAATGAATTCCTTAGACATCTCATGCCTAACAATTATAAACCCCGCATTTTAGTCTCATTATTGAAAACTCTTTTCAATATCAACTCGGGCAATTCAACAAGATTCCCGACATTATGATCGAATGCTCGTCGCAAACTCTAGTAGACGGCCGCACCCCCGGATGCCGTCGACAATGTGCACTAAGGCGGAACACCGCTGCCGCAAGCACCCGAACGGATGCTTTTGGCGACGGGGTTCTCCTACAGTCACTTGGTCGGGGCTATGGGCGTAGCTGTCTATTAAGTTTACCCGGCGAGTATCCGCGTACGCTACGTGATTGCGACGGACTTTTGATCGCATCAAAATTCCGTGGCAACCGATCTTCTGAGACTAAACTGCTATGTTTATAATATTCAAATTAGTTATCTCATAACTATCACATTCCAGATAAATAGACAAAGTTAAACTTTCCGATCGAACAATCAAACACCCAAGATTTCCCCAATATATCTCAACACTTGAAACCAGTTTAAAAACATCCATCACATGCCACAGCACTAATGGTCCAGCCGTAGAAGGGTCCAACGCCTCACATGTGGCACGCCGTACTGCCGCAAACCCTAAGGTTCAGAAGCAGTTCAAGACGGTCACATAATCGAGTTAAGGTTTATTGTCTTCTAGAGGGTCCACCGCGTTACTTGCACGACTTAGAACGTTCTTAAACTCGAGAAAAATCCAACTTTTGAAAAAATTTCCGACTGGGGAAAAAGTGAGTTATTGATATCCGTTCGAACTTTTTAACAGATTCTAAAAATTATCCGGACAAAACTAAACGAAGTTAAATTATTCGATCGAATCATCCAGTCCCCAATACAACCCTTGAAAACTCAACATTTGAGTGGAATTAAAATATTCCCAGAAAAAATTGCCAAGAAAGGACCTAAGAATAATTAAGTGAAATTTCAGGGACTAAGTCCAAATTTTGGTCGCGGAACCGCCGCAAAACCCATGGATTCGACGCGGTTCCACGGTCAAATTGTCGACTTAGGGGACCGTATTTCACAGTAATTCTTAGTTTTTCCTGCTTGTTTTTCTGAGCATTTTTAATTCAGAAAAAATCAACTTTTTGAAAAATGTACAGAGAAGGGTAAATATCGGGGTTTCAGGTTTCGATCGGACTTTAAATTTCGTCTAGACTTCGCCTAAAGCTCTAGCTTGGCTCTGATACCACTGTAGGGTTGCTAGGCACGCGCACAAGGGTCTAAGAGGCATCAACCATGCCCGATTAAAAAAATTAGCCGTGCCGAACAACCCGAAGCCGGATCTTTAAACTAGAGATTAGGCGAAAACTAACATGCTAAACACTTTAACACTAAGTGAGAGGGATTACAACCTTTGTAGATCCGGTCCTTCACTTCATAAGCTCCGTGTTGTGGTCCCTTCGTTGCGATCATCGGGTTCCGGACTCTCGAGAGGTTCCACGAAGAGAAAGATGCAGTCATGCTTCCGATCTTCGATACAAAGATGATCTACCTTGAAGTTTCGTTAACACAAGCTAACACTCATGAAATGATGTGAACACCCTCATCTAAATGGCAAGGGAAAATGAGGATGATGAAGTAGGATTTTTGCTCTCTTTATTTATCTTTTTCTCACATTTATTCATCACTTGGAAAAAAAGCTAGTAAGCTTTTTCCATGAAGAAAGAAGAAGGAAGAAGATGAAGAATAATGATAATCCTTTTGTGATGAATAATGCAAAGAAGATAATGATGAATAATGCAACCATGGTCAACTAAACTCATGTAGAGAATTAACTAGGGTTAGGGTTAGGGTTTGGGTTGGGTTAAAGCATGAGTCACTTGAAAATATCTTCCACAAAACAAAACCAAAACCTTCTAGAATCATCTAGAAAGCTTAACCCTAATACAAACCCTAATCATGTTTAAACTCCACTAAATATGTTGCATTAGTTATCATATCATGTTACAATATTATATATCAAATATATAATATTTATCGTAACAAAATAAAATAATACAATTAACATATATCGCATATATATCAATGTATTACCCGAGTGAGAAAAAGAATCTTTTAGTGAGCTAATATTAGTTAATGTAATTTAATATATCATATATATTATTATACATTAAATTATCGAATCAACACTT
The DNA here is from genome assembly GCA_030015575.1 of Agapanthus africanus. Taxonomy (NCBI): domain Eukaryota; kingdom Viridiplantae; phylum Streptophyta; class Magnoliopsida; order Asparagales; family Amaryllidaceae; genus Agapanthus; species Agapanthus africanus. The sequence continues at coordinate 556,916,685 of JASDDO010000014.1, forward strand.
GATCCGACAATCCGGCTATATCGCATATAACCGACTAATATTTATCCGTACTGATTCATCGAATCAACACTTGATCCGATGACCCGGCTGATATCAAATATCGTGAGAATAGAATACGGTATCTTATATCGCATTATCCTCGGTCCCGCACATATCACCTACGTGCCCCTACTCCGTTTTGCCTGAGCCAAGAAACCTCTGTGTAGGACTCTAAAGAATCGTCAATACGCCGGCAGTAGGTGATGATCATATCAAACACCCACAAGCTGCAAGCGGTCAGCTAAACGTAACAGCTACCCAGGTATTGAGCGCTCAGAAGATCAACAAGCAAGCCTGTACATTCTCCTGTGAATCCAAACAGTAACACTCCCATACAGTCCGGTCTCGTCGTCTGATATGTTGCATATCTCGCCTAGGGGTGGTAAACGTCAGACCCCAGTAGCTCGATAAGTCGTGTCGATATGAGGTCTATAACAGTTCGAGAAACTACTGATAACACTTACCAGTAAATCTCAGCAACCCTGGCCAGGGATTTCCGGTTATAGCCAATCGAACACAGCACAACATCAACTCCCTATACCGGGAGAGACGAATCCCCTCCTATCGCTCATTGCCTCCATGTGATTCGGGACTGTACCCAAAAGCCACCTTTTTGCACGCCCTCTTGGACGTGGTATGATGGAAATCAAAGCACAGTGGGAATCACACAAGACTCTATGACGATCTCGGGTCAACAGACTACTCTGTACCAGTGTCACCGGAGAACTGCCATCTGACGTGAGGTATAATACCATCTGGGAGTTCTCGGCGAGTCCGTCCAGTGTACCCAGTCTCTACCGAGCACCCGTACACCATCCTTGATATCAAACACCGATAGATATGGGATCATCCATCGCCCATCATATGGGTCAAGATGCATATACGCTAGTCTACTCTGGTGCATCGATGCCCTGTCTCGATACACCCTCGACTAGGAACAGTTATAGGATATACTCGTCGACTACCGTGGCCCCACTAGTATGATCTCATCATAGTCCCAGTAGTCGAGTACATATCCTAAGGGCTTTATCAACATGTAATATAAAGACAATCAGAGTACATGTTAAGATAAAGTACAACCAGATAACGTACTATCATTTCGAGCAAGAAAGTCCTCCCTATATATGTCCAAGCATCCATTACAATATACATCGTATGTACAGTAATGGCCTCTAGGGCATACATATAACTAACATATATTATTTACTTTTCCGCATTAGGATAGACCCAAGGCGGGGAGCATAAGTAACCGGGTTCTGGAGTCCAGTGGGAGACCATCTCGAGGAGTCGAGACCGGGTCTCCTAACTCTAGAATTGGTAGGGTTTCTTGCCGCTCTCGTAGGGGTCTAGGGGTATGGGATTGGCTATTCATCATGACCATTGAATCCGTGATTTATACAGGCTTAAAATAAAATACAGAAATCCTAGTATATCCAATTTTTCATATGTTGTTCTTCTGCTGCGATATCTGTGATATGATGATTTGATATGTTGAGATGGATACAGGATATAGTATATGTGATATATTATATAGACGTTGCTTATGTTTTACACCCGCGCTAGCACTGCCCCGCTCTGCCGTTAGTTACCTAAGCTAACGGTGCACGAGGGGACATCGAGGCGAATGCGGATGGCATAAGCGTACGTTGTATTTATCTGTGATGTTTAGGTAACTTAATATGATGGGACTTCATTAATGATATTAATGAAATAAAAGAAACCTAAAGATGTTGTGGAATCGAATTTTCAAAAACAGGTAGCTCTAGTTATTGCTTTGCATAGCGGTGTTCCTTGTAGAACATCCAGCACCTTATTCAATAAGGAAAGAGCCGAGATCCCTTCACCGGGAGTGACCTCTTTAGCAATAACTGGCAGATGTTACAACCCTTGGTTTTGTCTTTTGATTGATTTTCTAGTTCTTGCTTTGCATAATGGTATTTGTGAAATATCCTGCACCTTATTCGATAAGGAAAGAGCTGACGATCCCTTCACCGGGAGTGACCTCTTTAGCAAAACTAGTAAAAGCCTAAAAAATATTCCATTTAAATCATTTGATTCTACAACGATATCAAGTTCATTACGCAAAGGGTTTTCTTAAAAACCTGTTGTAGCCCTCTGTCATTTCAGATAAGTAATAGTTAGTATTCGTGCTGCGTTTGTTGGCCTTTATCAAGGCGTGGTGTGCGATAGCCGATTACTGCTTATCTGCATAAGCATATGATGCGATTAAGTTAGGGTAGTCGTGCGACCTTGTTGGCCTTTGTCAAGGGTCGTGCGGGTGGGTTTAATTCAATCAGGAAATGACGGGTTGAACTTGACTAGCATCCTATGGTTTGTTGGCCTTTGTCAAAGTCATAGGAGGTTAGGGGCAAAATATTATCGGGAATTTCAAAAGTTGAAATTTGCAATGAGATTGCATACCTTCTATGAGATAGTTGGATCCCGATACCCACTACGAGTAAGAGTTACTCCTGGGAGAGTTTTACACATTACAATTAGCCGATCAAGTAGGTGTCTAGAAAGGTGTTAACGGGGTTACGCCCCTGGGAAAATGAGGCTTATTTTAATTAGGTCCGTGCAAAAGCACGGGGAACCTCCCTCAAAGTACCGGCACTGGCATGGCTGAAAGATTGGCGAACTTGTAGGGTGTAATTAATCCCGGCTAGTCTTTCCTTTTAGGGTTTGAAGGAAAATTTGACTAAAACAGTGGGAGCTATCCTGATTATATATATTAATAACCAATCTAATCTTGCAAGAGCATACGCTGAGTGTTTTCTTCTTTCTCTCTCCAGGTAGCAACCATGTCACGCCTTAATCAAGATAATAATACAGATGTATTGACCGAACCCGCTTGTTATACTGCGCTAAGGAACGTTGGTCCCGCTCCAACTTATAATTGTTATAAGACCGAGCAGGAAATAGGGGATTGCCAGAATTCCCGTGCCGCTCAAACAAAGAAAATGCATGCTGATGTATCTTCTTCGGGAGTGTTCATTACAGAGAACTGTTTCTCAGTATCCTTTACGTCCTGGGTATGAGATACCGGATCAGGATCCCATAAATGTAATCTGTTGCATGGGCTATAGAGAGATAGAGAACTGAGATAGGATGATAAGTTTTAAGAGTTAAAAATGGTGCAAGTACTGCAGCCAAGTCTGTTGGCAGTTATCACCCTGTATTACCAAATACAATGATTCTGAACGAATGTTATTAGATACCGAACCTGAGATAAACATCATATCAGTCTCTTTATTAGTAAAGAAGGATATAATTTTGTATTGTTGGATAATGTTTTGAACATTTCCTATATCAAAAGTTGATCGGTTCGGGCACGTTATCTAAAAGCATATACGTTCTAAATCAAACTACAGTTCTTAACGTACAGAACACACACAAGAGGAAAAGTTCAGAAATGAATGAATCCTTCTTGTGGCATTGTAGACTATGTCATTTCGATGCGATCCGACTAGCTAAGTTACATAAAAATGCATATTTAAAACAGTTTGAATTTACATCTTGTGAAACTTGCCAGTCATGTCATAAAGATAAGATGACCATAGCTCCGTTTATTGGAAACAGAGAAAGAGTTATTGAACTCTTGGGATTGATACATGATGATGTATGTAGGTCTCCTGTCTATACATGCCAGGACCGGTTCTTTGTACTTCATTACATTTACTGATGATCTCTCAAGATTCGGACATATGTTCCTGTTGAAACACAAGTCTGAAGTTTTTGAGATATTCAAAGAATATAAGTTAGAAGTAGAGAACCAAAAACAGGTATTAGTATTATGTCCTATTATGAGATCAGGGAGGAGAATACATGAGCACGGAATTCCTGGACTATTCTAAAGGAGAATGAGATTCTCTCTCGGCATTACTTCTCCGTATACACCACAGCACGTCGGTGTATCGGGGTGGAGCAATCACACCCTATGTGATAAGGTGTGCTCTATGATGAGTACTACTGAGTTACCTATTTTCTATTGGGGGCTATGCACTTGTGAAGCTGCATACCTATTGAATAGGGTTCCAATCAAATCAGGTGCCTGCCACTCTATATGTGATATGGTATGGGAAGAACCCATCTCTTAAGAAAGTTAAGATTGGGGTTGTCCGGCCTATGTCTAAAAGCAAAATCCGGACAAGCTCAAAGCAAGGTCAGTTCTGTGGAAGTTTGTTGGATATCCCAAGCATTTGCAAGGGAATATCTTCTACCACTCTGAAGAGCAAAAGTTGTTTTGTTTCTCAGCATGCCACCTTTGGGAAAGGGAATTTCTTGTGAAGAAATTAGTGGTCAAGAGGTAGAACTGGAAGGAGTTCCAGCTATACAAACTATAGCTGATGAATTGGTAGAACCGGAGGATTCAATAGCTTCCAACGAACCTCAGCCTCTCCGCCGATCTAGTAGGGTTCCTCATCCACTTGAGAGATACTTCGGTTTCTCTATGACAGTGGGAGCGAGGATTGCATCATGAGATGATGACCCAACTAGTTTCGAGCAGGCCATCAGGAGTGGGGACTCTGTGAGAATGGCTGGATGCTATGCAATCTGAGATGGAATCTATATACACCAACAAAGTATGGACTTTGGTTGCTTTATCTGAAGAGTTAAATCCCCATCAGGAGCAAGTATATCTTGACAAGATTACTTGGTGTACATGGAAAAGTTGAGACTTTCAAATCTAAGACTAGTTGTAATAGGTTCTCGTCATCGACCAGGTGTGGATAATGATGAAACCTTTTCTAGTGCCTATGCTTAAGTCCATCCGGATCCTACTTGCCATTGCTACATACCATGACTACGATATCTGGCGGTTGGGTGTCATTACTGTTTTTCTAAATGATGATTTAGAAGAGAGTGTCTATAAGTACACAGCCAGAGGGCTTCGTAGACAATGGGAGCAGCGGAAACATGTGCAAGTTTCTTTATGAGTTAAAGCAGGCATCGCGGAGTTGGAGCATCTGTTTTGATGTTGTAGTCAAAGAGTTTGACTTCATTAAAATGGTAGATGAACCTTGTATATACAAAAAGGTAGTAGGGAGTATGGTGGTGATCCTCGTATTGTACGTGGATGACATACTCTTGATAGGAAAGGAGTTTCCTATGCTATGCTCGGTCAATCTCCTCTTATCACAAAGATTCTCCATATAGGATCAAGATGATACCTCCTAAATCCTGGGTGTTTGATCTATAAGATAGATCTAAGTGGATGTTAGAATTCTCACTAGGTGTAGTGAGATGGTATTAATCGATCCTGTGGAGAATCACTGGATAGGATCCAGGGTGGTAAGGACGACTGAATGTCAGTCATAGGCATTGTCGTTACCCTCAGTGGAGGGACGGTATGTTGGAAGAGTTCCAAGCTAGATACCGTGGCATACTAGACGATAAAGGCTAATACATTTCTACCTACGATGCTACCAAAGAAGTAGTCTGGATATATATAAGTTCATGAGATGAACTTCGTTCCTACCATTGTGTGACAATGGAGTTGTGGCTTAGGCCTAGGAACCCGCATCCTATCAGAGATCCAGACATATTCTTAGGTAGTATCACCTGATCATGGAGATGGTTGATCTCCAGGAAGATTGAGGTTAGGAGAGTAGACACAGAGGACAACAGGGCGGATCCACTCACAAAGGCCTATTTCCCAGTAGAGACTTTTATGGGATGGTTGAGTATGAGATACTTCAACCACTGCTGATTGTTGGATATGAGATACTACAACAGATGGCCCTAGTGCAAGTGGGAGATTGTTAGTCATATGTATGCCCTAGAGGCCATTACTGTACATACAATGTATATTGTAGTGGATGCTTGGACATATATAGGGAAGACTTTCTTGCTCGACATGATAGTATGCTATCTGGTTGCTCTTTATCTTAACGTGTACACTGATTGTCTCTATCTTACATGTTGATAAAGCCCTTAGGATGAGTACTTGACTACCAGGACTATGATGCAGATCATACTAGTGTGGACAGTATAGTCGCTAAGTACATCCTTCAAATGTCCCTAGTCGTAGGTGTATCGAGATAGGGCATCGATATACCAGAGTAGACCAGCGTATAGCTTCTCGACCTATGTAGATGGGCGATGGATGATCCCATATCCATTGGTGTTTGACATCAGAGATAGTATACGGGTGCTCAGTGGAGACTGGGTACACTGGACGGACTCGCCGAGAACTCCCAGATGGTATTATACCTCACGTCAGATGGCAGTTCTCTGGTGACACTGGTACAGGTTAGTCTGTAGACCCGAGATCGTCATAGAGTCTTGTGTGATTCCCACTGTGTTTTAATTTCCATCATACCACGTCCAAGAGGGCGTGCAAAACGGTGGCTTTTGGGTACAGGCCCGAGTCACATGGAGGTAATGAGCGATAGGAGGGGTTTCGTCTCTCCCGGTATAGGGAGTTGATGTTGCGCTGTGTTCGATTGGCTATAACAGGAATTCCATGGCCAAGGCAGCTTCAGAGATATACTGGTAGGAGTTATCAGTAGTTTCTCGACCCATTATGAGCCTCATATCGACACGAATTATCGAGTTACTAGGGTCTGACGTTTACCATCCCTAGACGAGATATGCGACATATCAGACGAATAGACCGGACTGTACGGTAGTGTTACTGATTGGATTCGCAGGAGTGTGAGCAGGCTTGCTTGTTGATCTTCTGATCTCTCAATACTCGGGTGGCCGTTACGTTTAGCAGACCGCTTGCGGCTTGTGGGTGTTTGATATGATCATCACCTACTGCCGGCGTATTGACGAGTCTTTAGAGTCCTAGACAGGAGTTTCCTGGCTCAAGAGAATTGGAGTAGGAGCACATATGTGATATGTGCGGGACCGAGATTGATACGATATGAGATACCGTATTCTATTCTCGCGATTCGTGACATTGATCGGTTGTATGCGATATAGCCGGGTTATCGGATCAAGTGTTGATTCGATAAGTTGTTACACATGATATTAGTCGGTTATAGCCGGATTATTAAATCAAGAGTTGATTTAATAAATTAATGTATAATTATATATTTGATATATTACATTACATTAACTAGTATTTGCTCACTTAAGATTTATTTTCTCACTAGATTGTGCACATTGTGTATATGTGATATATGCAAGTGTACAAGTTTGTGTCATATTTGATGATACATACAAGATGGGTGTATGAGACTTATATCAAGTTTAGGTTAAATTAGGGTTTACTTATTTTCTTAAGAATAACAAAAGAGAGGAGACTTTAGTCAAAGTTATCAAGCTTGTAGAATCTTGTATGAAACATTGACAAAGTCAACTTTTTTGTCATTCCTTAGGATATTAGTTAACCCAACCCTTAACCTCACATCTTGGTTAATTCTCTACATGAGTTAAGCATGAGGGTTTAACTCACCCATGGTTACTTAATTCATTTGGATGAATTATTGTGATGAGTTCTTCTTCTTCTTCTTCATCAAGCTCCATGAAATGCTTGCTAGCTCTAATGGTGCTATGAGATAAAGTGTGAGAAAATCAATTCTAAAGTGAGCCCACTTTCTACTTCATCATCCTCTACTACTTGCCATGTAGTATAGGGTGTTCTCTTCACAAAGTTCTTGACCTAGTGAAGGAATAGCTTGAGTTAGTGTCTCCCCGACGTAGATCATCTTCGGCCTCGAAGTCTTCGAAGCAAGCACGTTCGTTTCTTCAACGGAGCCTCTCTAGAGTCCGAGTTTTGAGATCGCAGCGGAGGGGACTACTACACGGAGCTATTTGAAGTGAAGGACCGGTCTACAAAGGTTGTATTCCTTGCTCACCACATATTACAAAGTGTTTGCATTAGTTTTCCGTATTGTTTCTAGTTAACGATTCTTGTTGGGTTATCTAAATCGGCAAATTTTTAATTTGGCATGGACGATGCCTCCCGAAACCTTGCTACCGTCGTAGGTAACCCTTCAATATAAATACAATAGTGGGTACGATACAAATGTCCCACCTGCCAAGCAAACCACCCAAAAGCAACTGTGTGCCAGCGATGCCGCTACTGATCCATGCGGTCAACCTGCAAGAACTGTGGCACAACGGGGGTGAGTTGCCAACTCGTGAGTAGAAAAACATCGACAAGTAGAAATCGAATAAACGACGACTCCTAGGTCAACTATATCATAAAGGTAATACTATGATATCTAGGGTGACCGGGTCATCATATGTGCCAACAATGTAATCAATACCTATATGTATGTGAATATAATCCAACAATATAACCAATGTCTGTATGCATGTGGATCTCGTCCAACCATATAATTAATGTAATATAATCAATGTATATATACATGTGGATCTCGTCCAACCATATAATCGATGTATGTATGCATGTGGATCTCGTCCACGTGTCAACCAATGACACCACAATATCATGCATGTAAATATCATAAAAAGCATATGCATGAAAGTATGAGAATATAAATCAACGTGTGCCACTCGCAACACCTCAAATCATGGAACCTGAGTGTCCAGCATCGACACTCAAAACATCATGAAAACCCATGTCCAGCATCGACACGTAAATACTCATCTCTCGAGCTCCATCAGTCCGGATCGGCCCATATCATCTCTTGACTTCGGTCGGTATCCTCCGGATATCCGCCGAGCCCAAATACTATCACCGGTAGGTAGTGGTCCCTCTGCTAGGCTCACCGTCTACTGTACAGCAGATCCGTTCTCGCCCCGTGGTACCATACCGGGTCCACCATGTACCCGCAATCGGCCTCATCCAGCTCCTCGAATCGGGTTTCACCTGTCATACGTCTCAGAACCGAGAAAACGCATGGTGGACGCACTGAAATATCATATCAAGAGAAACCGGGTTTTTAAAACAGTACATGCTTTCTTTTGAAATAGCCACGGTTCTCAAATCCAGAAATCTCATGAAAACAACATATCTCAGTGCGTGTAATCATAAAGCATGATGTATGCGATATATATAACAGAAATGTAAGCATATCCATATATCATGCAACATGGAATAGTAATATGCACATATCGAGGGAAAACCACTCTTTTAAATGAATTCAGTTTTAAAATATATCATGTGGTTCTCAAATCTCCAAAATCGAATGCAATATCGTATAGAGGTGCATATGTGTATATACGCAAGTATGGATGTACAAGATGTCATATCATGATGCAGCAATCCTACTGTGTAGTGACATGGCAATTATCGATGATGAAGTGTATGAGCCGGCAAATCTGTGTAAGTGTAACATACGCATCATCAATAATGGTGCAGGTGTACTAGCACAGGTATAAGTAATGCAATGAGAATAATATGAATGCAGCATAAGATAAATCATATGCAAATGCTGACGGGTATACGTATCTATCATGACCAAGTCGGTGAATCTACCAATCGGCATCTAGCCACACAACATCACGTATGGTATAATCCATCGTACGGCATCCTCTAGTCAAGGGTATGGATCAAACTTCCAGTCAAACTCATCATGTACGGAAAATCATCGTACGGCGGCATTAAGCTATCAGGGATCCTATCAACCTATGCGATAATGAGGAGTACGGACCTAACGTCTCGTACGACAGATCACACATGATTCACGACATTCTATATATATTTATATACCTATGTCCTAGGTTACATCCAAAACAATCTCGTATCAGGGGACCGGCAAGGCATCAAATCACCTCAATCGACTCGCATCCATATACCAACATATCAACATATCACATGTCAAATCGTATTCTCTTTTCATCATAATTATATCTCACATCAAGTCAAGTTTACATATACATTCTACCCTTACGATAAGCATAAGTATATAATCTAACATACACGCCCGAACCATACAATCAGTTTTTAAAAGGTGTGAATCGTAGTTTTGAAAGTAGGGGTTACGGTGTTTTTAAGGAAAAGATATCGTTTGAAAATTCGTAACGTCTCTCAAGGTATCTGTTTAAAAGATGCATACGATTCTTTGGTTTGGAAATAGGTATGGTTCGGATGACACAATCACGTCGGCTATCTAGTCCTATAGTACCCTAAACGGCAATATCGTCAAAAGTCATCTTCAAATTCCTTCATCACATACTAGTCGTATCAAAACACTTCTACTATCTTTTAGTTTATAATATGGTTTCACTAACAATCTTTTAACTCTAACCCTAGTTTCCTAATCTAGGTTTTCTTAACCATTTGCAACAAATCGGTTTCCACCAGAACTTTGCGGGGGTGCTATACGCCATCCACCCGACTTCCCCCGTAGATATAGATCTACTCACCTTGCTCCTTTCTTACAGAAGTGGATGACGCCATGCTCCATCATCTTGGAATCCACGCGAAGGTACATACAATAACACACAATCGCAATCGCTATAAAAATCGAATCCGGAAAACCGATACGGCACACAGTGCGCTCATAGGTTAGAACCTATAGCCTACGCGTGCAAAACAAATCAATCATCCCTAGTTGTTGATGTACAAACATCCAACAACCAAATACAAATACAAATATGAAAACCAAGCATTTCAAAATACGGAAAACATAGCCAAAATCACACCAAGTGCTCCTAGATTTTGACTCAGGTCAAACTAAGAAAAGTTGCATATACAAAGGGCCTTAAATATATAGCAGATAACACCCGACAAAACCCCACAACCATCCCTCCTAATCTGGCCTCAATTTGCGGCCAGAATGCTTATTTTTGCGGCCACAGTACAAGGGTTAGGGCTCAGGTCTTCAGGGTACACTCCAGGTTGCCTGCACGACTCCCAGTATTCGCTAAATAATTTTTAGTGCCTCCGGGTTACTCCAGATTCCTATATACCTTCACAGTTCAACACAAAACCGACATAATGAATTCCTAAATCCGTATTATGGTTTCCATACTCATTCCCAGGTCTTAAAACAGCCACTAAATCATCACCAATCCACAATTCACTCAAACCCTCACTAGGATTTTCTAATTACACAAACCCACACCTTAAACCAATTCTAAACTAACTATAATGCTAGGAAAACATAACTAAACTAAATGAAAGTGATTATACCTCATGGATGAAACTCAAGAGAAACCCTAGCTTCCTAAAGTTTTCAAAACCCCACTTGGCTTGGTCCAATGTGTAAAGGGAGAGATGGGGAGCAACTTTTGTGAAAGGGGTTTAGGGTTTTGATGAAGCTTTTTAGATGATTTCATGGGTTGGAGGTGGAGGGAGATGAGGTTGGAGGAAGATGAAGAAAGAAAATGATGGGGGAAATTGTAACATTTCAAAATAATAAAATATTATTTTTGGGAATCTTTATAAATTAATATTATTTTAATGAATATTTTAATATTTCGGTATAATTAAATACAAATAAATGGGAAAAATTGTGGAAAAATTATGGAAAATTCTTAAATAAGGTATTTTAGGGAATTATGCCATTTTTAAGTTTTTATGATTAGTTATATGCTAATTTAATCCTAATCGTGATTAAAAATCGCTAATCGGCTTTTAAGCAATTTTGTGCAAAACATGCACATATCTTTTTCAACACTTGTGTTACATTTTTCTTGCCATGGTTTTATGTTGTGATCACTATTTGAGTGAGAAGGAATTAGAGAAAAAGAAAAGGAAAAGAAATGGAAAAGGGATTATTATATGAGATATGGTGTGAGAGAGAGAGGTATGGACTTCTTTGACCAAAAGACTTAGTCATTTCCTCTTCAACCTTCACTCATTTCTCTCCCTCTCCCTCTTGTTGCTGCTGCTGCTCCTGCACCTCACCTCCCCTCCCCTCTTCATGTCCCAAATCACCTCAAAAACAATTCCAAAACCCAATCTCCATTTCATTAAAAAGATGCACAAGCTCAAGACCTACACGATGGACCAAGAAAGCAAGGATTTTGGCCACTAGGGGCAACTCAAGAATTTTCTTGAGTTGCCAAATGAGGTATTTTCTGGACCATTAGATTATTTTTTGCATTACTTTTAACCCTATGTTAAGATTGAATCGATATCAGGTAATTTTGTGAACATGGGAAAAACCTAGTTAGGGTTTGAGGAAATTATGAGTTGTGGTGAGCAATTGAGCTCATTAGAGGCTGAACAAACACTCTAGTGCTTAAATTAAGACCCAAACCTGAGACTTGAAACCCCAAAACATGGATTTAGAAACCCTGACATCGGATAAATGTGTGATTTTAGAGGGTATTTTGGAATCTGGAGCAACCCGGGGACACTAGAAATGATTTTGGGATTACTGGGAGTCGTGCTGGCACCTAGGAAGCTACCACCAAGACCTGAGCCCCAAACCCCAACCCATGGCCGCAGATTTAATCATTCTGGCTGCAATTTGCGGCCAGAGTAGGGTAGAATTGTTCCAGTTTTGTTCCAGGGCTCCTTTTGTACTAAAATAGACCCCTCCTATATGCAGTTTTGGCTAATTGTCACCTGGGGAAAATCTAGGAGCATTTTGGTGTGTTTTAGGCTATGTTTTCCGTATTTTAAAATGCACTTTCTTGATATTTGGATTTGTATTTGGTTGTCGGGTGTTCGTACATCGACAACAGGGATTGTTTGATTGATTTGCACGTTTAGGCCATAGGTTCCAACCTATGAGCATACTGTGCGCTGTATCGGTTTTCTGCCTCGATGTTAATACGTATTGCGACTGTTTATTATTCTAGATACCCTCACAAGGATTCTGAGGTTAAGAAGCACGGCGTCATCGATTTCGGCTAGCGAAGACCAGGTGAGTAGATTATATCTACGGGGGAAGTCGGGTGGATGGCATATAGCACCCCCGCAATCTGTGGTGATGTATACGGATACGTATACACACGTATATTTATTATGTGTTGTTTAAGATTATTGAAGGTAATAATGGATTAGTGATGATAAGGATGTATTGGTGTAGTATAGTGCGAAACCCTAGAGTAGTGGTTGCACCCACACATACACGTACACATATACTTACATACATTCTTTCTTTTATCTGTGCGCTTTTGGAGGTGTGTATATCTACACATGGGTATGGAACTATGTGTTCATATACGGGATTTGAGGATAGTACTTGGGATGTGAGTTGAGTCGATGAGATTCGATTTGAGGCCGTGAGATCGGCGATATGGCGGGTTTCGTATTCGAGATACGACATGATGGTTTAGCGGGCCTTTAGGCATGTGTTTTACCCCGCATTCATACTTATGTAGATGGTATCGATTGTACTAGACTTAGATTTGTACCCCAGATTATGTGATATGATGATAGTGATACCTGATATGTAATGAGATAATGTGATATTGACCGTACCCCGCTATTGGGATGCCGTATGACGATTTACCGTACGAGCCTATATTGATGATAGATCCGCGCTCATGACTCGAGGATATTATATTGTTGTGATACTATTGAGGAGGGATCACCGACTATTATATTTATATGTATATATATCGACTCAGATTTAGGTGGTTTCCATACCCCTCTTGTTTGGCTTGATAGTTGGGTCCGTAGTTCGCACTGTAGGCGTTAGACTAGACCCGAGTCATACCTATTTCAAAACTAACGAATCGGGGATATTTTAAAGATAGGCAAAAAGGGATTCTACGGATATTTTCAAATGACACATCTTTTCTTGAAACACCGTAGCCCTTATTTTACCAAAAACCCTGATTCGTCTTATTTCAAAAGGCAAGGCTGCATGATATAGTTATTGAGGTAGATTCTTCACTGTTGCGTCGATTAGTTGATTCCGCATATTCATGCTATTTTCATTGCATTGCTTGTGTGTATTGATATATTACTATCATGCTGCTAGGACACCAGCACCATTATCGATGATTCATATGTTCCACGTGCACTGCTCGCCGGCTCACACACTTCATCATCGATAATTGCCATGTCACTACACAGTAGAATTATCGCATCGGAATATGACCTTGTATGTGCATACTATTATTCCATACTGCAGGATATATTGTTACTTGCATTTCATTTATATGTCACATGCATCATGCTTTCTGATTTGCGCATTGAGATATGTTGTTTCTATGATATTTCTGATTTTGAGAGAGGGCTGACCCGGACTGACGGATGCCCGATATATTGAGAGAGGGATGACCCGGACTGACGGATTCCCGATATATTGAGAGAGGGATGACCCGGACTGACGGATGCCCGATATATTGAGAGAGGGCTGACCCGGACTGACGGATGCCCGATATATTGAGAGAGGGCTGACCCGGACTGACAGATGCCCGATATATGAGAGAGTGGGCTGACCCGGACTGACGGATGCCCGATATATGAGGATTTACTTGCCGATACTAGGCACAGGTTTTCATGATGTTTTCGAGTGTCGATGCTAGGCACTCAGGTTCCATGCTTTTGGTTATATCCTCATATTTTCCATGCATATGCTTTATGACATTTGCATGCATAATGCTTATTGTCATTGGGTGACGAGTGGATGGGATCCACGTACATGCAGATTTGATTATATTGATCATACCTCATATTTATGATTTGCTATTACCTGAGGCACTGGCAGGAGCACTTGGCACTACACTCATGTATAGAGATTACATTGCCACTTTAGCATGCTTCAGACTTATTCATATTGAGGTTTATATATCTGATCGTATTGACCTAGGATGGGTCATACATTTGATCTCTGCTTGTAGATATTTTCTATTCACGAGTTGGCAACTCACCCCCGTTGTGCCACGGTTCTTGCAGGTTTTGCCGTACAGGTTTCATAGCGGCTTTTCTGGCACACCGCTTTCATACGGGTGACTTGCTTGGGTAGGTGGGTTCTTTTGTATCTGAACCGCCATTGTACTTGTACTATTTATTGTATCTAGAAATTCCATCAACCAAAACTTGTATATTGTTTCAGACTTAGAAAACAGTGTTGTATTATTTCGACCTTAGAGTCGCGCTTGTAGTAATACGGTTTTCAGGCTGTTGAGTTTCTTTTGAGTTTTGATCCTCGCCCTTCGGCGTTGTGTATTCTATTGCTTGCGTGGTTGTGACCGTCGATTGACGAAGAGCTAGCTCCCGCTTGGGGATGCCTTTTATCACTGCATTTATATATTATTCTTGTTGTACCCCATTCGGGGCCAGTTTTTACAAAGGAAACTCTGCCGAATTTTTCAGAAAAGAGTACACATTTTAAAAATGCATATTCGGCTTAGTTATTTAAAAAGCTTGACTTCAAAACATGTTTTTTTACTCCTTAAAATGGTTTTAGATTTCTGGGCTTTTGGCTTACTTAGGTCAGATGGAGTCCTATAGACTTCATATGATTCAAGGGCCAGTCACGTGCTCTTTTCGGATCGTGACAAAGTTGGTATCAGAGCGCTAGGTTGACCTTGGTTCGAGTCTGAGTTTGACTATGTGGAGCCTAGAGCGTTTATATATATACGGAACTTAGGCTTGACCTTATGGAACTTAGACATAGTCGAGGGGGTATTATACCCGAACTTTCGTCGCATAGGATGACCCTTGGTTGATGGAGTAGGTAGCTTGTGTAGAGGGACGTACCGTACGTATGTTCCGCGGCATACTTACGACACGCCACTCCGCTTAAGAAACCTTAGGATGTACATTTCCTTGCACAGTATTATATTCCTTCCTATGATCTATCTTTATCGAGACTGGTTATGGTTTTGCTGCCACGATTGCACGGGCAGAGTGAGCTACAGCTCGATTTGCATCAGCATGAGCTCGTCATGGACGAGGACTGACCAGGGCGTGATTCCAGAGACATACGATTGCATATAGAGGCTTCGTTTTATTGTGTTTTCGCGCCATGAACATTTGACAGATCGCTTTTACGAGATTTCTTAGACGTGTCGATCGGTATCAGAGGATTGAGCCACTGATAGAGGCCAGCCAGGATGTGATGACCAATGAGATATCGCTTGTTCATGTTGATTGTTTGTGGAGGCGAGTGCTTGGTTTTACCCCGGATGATCGGGCCATTGTTAACGCTGCCAGTTGAGAGAGGAGTGTTGAGGTACAGCATACCTCAGAGATTATGGTGTCGCCTACCGTGCAGATAGATGGACCAGCTGTTGCTGAGATTGATAGGATGTCGCTTCCGGAGCTTACGAGCTGAGATCGCCAGAGCTTCCAGGCAGATATGAGACAGTTGGTAGCTAGTCTACCCCGATTTGAGAGACGAAGGTGATTCGTCCGATTTATGCGCCGGAGCAGGCTCAGTTGAGTTGAAGGTTTCCAGTATGGAGAGTCTTACTCAAATCTAGAGCCGACCGATTCAGGGATGGCCGCCAATGTATCGCCTTTCCTGGAAGATTGAGGCGTCGTTCAGCATACGGATGAATGAGCCAGTTGTTACTGCAAATGACGAGATATCGCCCAGATGATTGGAGCTACTGCAGCATGGGTATATACTTAGAGATATGATGGTGAGTCGCTAGTCACCGAGGATGAATGACTAGGACATGCGGTTCGTTAGCTTACCCGATGCGAGGTCATCAGATAGATTGATTTCAGCTATAGGCGACTTCACGCAGATTCGTTGAGAGTCGATTGAGACGATCGAATGTCAGGAACCCATTTTCCAAGTTTAAAGTATTCGGAAAGACATGCAAGCGATTCCATGGACCCTCTAGAAGAATGAAACCCTAACTCGACATAAGGACCGTGTGAAAGCCTTTGAACCATAGGGTTTGCGGCGGTTCTACGGCGCCATTAGTGAGGCTTGGGTTTGCCCTTCTATGGTTGGACCACCGATGCTGTGGTATGTACTCGATACTGTTAAACTGTACCCAAAATGTTGAGCTCTTGGGGGATTATGAGGTTCTGTCGAGTCGATCGGATGGTTCGACATTATTCGGATATCATGGGATGGGACACATTGCTTGGGAGACCCCAGATACGAGCATAGCCATTGGAGCATAGTCCATGCAGCCACGAGTAGACGAGTCCGAACCAGTCGATAGCAAAAAAAAAAGTGGAGTAAGAGATTCGTGTGAGATTTCGACGAGACGGCGTTCCACTCCGCTGACGTCAGAGATGCGATACGCACACTGAAGACGTGTTCGGTTAGATATCTTCTACTGAGTGATGAAGATAACGAGTTCGTGATTTCGAGTCCGTGTGAGAGACTACGGATGGACCGTAGCCAAGAACATTGCAGTACGCAGATATAGACGTGACATCGAAGGGGACGATGATACAGGCAAGCGGGACAAGAGGTTCGTGCGAGACGCTGACGAGCTGTCATTACTTCCCGTCGAGACTAGAGACCTGATATGCTTACAGAGGCGTTAGGATGCGACCAATTTCCGACAAAGTGCTGTGCTGAGGACGCAGATGTCCGTCGAGCGAGAAAAGAGATATGCAAAAGTACCAGCCTCCGTACAGGCCGGCATAGGCAAGATCGGAAGAGACCTTGAGCGGGATTCCTTCCAGGACACTGCTGCAAAGATATTTGCACCCCGGATCGGATGTGTACTGTGTATTCAAAGGACCAGAGGCCGATGCCCGTAACATGCTTCTTTACGAGCGGTCGTGGGGATTGACCGAGAGATGACCAGAGAAGTGCCAGAACGGAAATCGTTCCCGTTAGTACACCTGACAGGCCGATGAGCCGATGGATTATGAGATTGGTAATCCACACGGAAGATAAGGAACCAGAGGCAGAGGACGCCAGCCGCGAGCAAGAGGCAAGTAGATATCTTGCGCCACTAGCATTGGATGTATCGGCACCTTCTCGACTTCGAAGGAGGATATACCGACGACGGTATTCATGATTTATGATTTGTGATTTTGTGATTCGGTTATCACATATCCGTCATCTTGGATTTCGTATTTTTGGGCGTTCTGTTTGTATGATTTAGTTTTGATGACCGAGTTTCATGATATTTGTTTTCTTGCACCCACTGGATATTTATATTTTGCGCATAGTTATTACATTTGAGTTATTGATTGTGATTTCACGCCTATCTTATGCAGTGATTTGATTTACACTTCCAGCATAGTTTTCTTGCACCTTTAGTGTTTTGATATACGATTTTGGTGCACGTCAGATGCACTAAATCGGGATTTTTCGTGCATGTCATATGCACCTGATTTTGCTGTCAGGCACACACGTTGCCTATGACAGATGTTTCGTGCACACCAGTTGCACCTAGATGTTGTTCTGTGCACATGTATGGCCCATATATGGATTTTGATTCCCTTGCGCACCAGACGCACAGGATATTCTTATATATATATATATATATATATATATATATATATATATATATATATATATATATATATATATATACCTTTTCAGGATTGATTTCTTATAGAGCAGTACATTTGTATGATATTCACTGTGTATTGATGTTTTCGGAGCCCCGACAATTTGGATTTTTACTGAAATGTTTTTGTATTTGGGGGTTTAAATTTAAATTCGGGGACCGAATTTCTTTAAGGGGGGTAGATTGTAACATTTAAAAATAATAAAATAGTATTTTTGGGGATTTTTATAAATTAATATTATTTAATGAATATTTTAAAATTTCGGTATAATTAAATACAAATAAATGGGAAAAATTGTGGAAAAATTATGGAAAATTCTAAAATAGGGTATTTTAGGGAATTATGACATTTTTAAGTTTTTATGATTAGTTATATGCTAATTTAATGCTAATCGTGATTAAAAATCGCTAATAGGCTTTTAAGCAATTTTGTGCAAACATGCACATATCTTTTTCTACACTTGTGTTACATTTTTCTTGCCATGGTTTTATGTTGTGATCACTATTTGAGTGAGAAAGAATTAGATAAAAAGAAAAGAAAAAGAAACGGAAAAGGGATTATTATATGAGGTATGGTGTGAGAGAGAGAGGTATGGGCTTCTTTGACCAAAAGACTTAGTCATTTCCTCTTCAACCTTCACTCATTTCTCTCCCTCTCCCTCTTGTTGCTGCTGCTCCTCCTGCACCTCACCTCACCTCCCCTCTTCATGTCCCAAATCACCTCAAAAACAATTCCAAAACCCAATCTCCATTTCATTAAAAAGATGCACAAGCTCAAGACCTACACGATGGACCAAGAAAGCAAGGATTTTGGCCGCTAGGGGCAACTCAAGAATTTTCTTGAGTTGCCAAATGAGGTATTTTCTGGACCATTAGATTAGTTTTTGCATTACTTTTAACCCTATGTTAAGATTGAATCGATATCAGGTAATTTTGTGAACATGGGAAAAACCTAGTTAGGGTTTGAGGAAATTGTGAGTTGTGGTGAGCAATTGAGCTCATTAGAGGCTGAACAAACACTCTAGTGCTTAAATTAAGACCCAAACCTGAGACTTGAAACCCCAAAACACGGATTTAGAAACCCCGACATCGGATAAATGTGTGATTTTAGAGGGTATTTTGGAATCTGGAGCAACCCGGGGACACTAGAAATGATTTTGGGATTACTGGGAGTCGTGCAGGCACCTAGGAAGCTACCACCAAGACCTGAGCCCCAAACCCCAACCCATGGCCGCAGATTTAATCATTCTGGCCGCAATTTGCGGCCAGAGTAGGGTAGAATTGTTCCAGTTTTGTTGCAGGGCTCCTTTTGCACTAAAATAGACCCCTCCTATATGCAGTTTTGGCTAATTGTCACCTGGGGAAAATCTGGGAGCATTTTGGTGTGTTTTAGGCTATGTTTTCCGCATTTTAAAATGCACTTTCTTGATATTTGGATTTTTATTTGGTTTTCGGGTGTTCGTACATCGACAACAGAGATTGTTTGATTGATTTGCACGTTTGGGCCATAGGTTCCAACCTATGAGCATACTGTGCGCTGTATCGATTTTCTGCCTCGATGTTAATACGTATTACGACTGTTTATTATTCTAGGTACCCTCGCAAGGATTCCGAGGCGAAGAAGCGCGGCGTCATCGATTTCGGCGAGCGAAGACCAGGTGAGTAGATTATATCTACGGGGGAAGTCGGGTGGATGGCGTATAGCACCCCCGCAGTCTGTGGTGATGTATACAGATACGTATACACACGTATATTTATTATGTGTTGTTTAAGATTATTGAAGGTAATAATGGATTAGTGATGATAAGGATGTATTGGTGTAGTATTGTGCGAAACCCTAGAGTAGTGGTTACACCCACACATACACGTACACATATACTTGCATACATTCTTTCTTTTATCTGTGCGCTTTTGGAGGTGTGTATATCTACACATGGGTATGGGACTATGTGTTCATATACGAGGTTTGAGGATAGTACTTGGGATGTGAGTTGAGTCGATGAGATTCGATTTGAGGCCGTGAGATCGGTGATATGGCAGGTTTCGTATTCAAGATACGACATGATGGTTTAGCGGGCCTTTGGGCATGTGTTTTACCCCGCATTCATACTTATGTAGATGGTATCGATTGTACTAGACTTAGATCTGTACCCCAGATTATGTGATATGATGATAGTGATACCTGATATGTGATGAGATAATGTGATATTGACCGTACCCCGCTATTGGGATGCCGTACGACGATTTACCGTACGAGCCTATATTGATGATAGATCCGCGCTCATGACTCGAGGATATTATATTGTTATGATACTATTGAGGCGGGATCACCGACTATTATATTTATATGTATATATATCGACTAAGATTTAGATGGTTTCCATACCCCTCCTGTTTGGCTTGATAGTTGGGTCCGTAGTTCGCACTGTAAGCGTTAGACTAGACCCGAGTCATACCTATTTCAAAACTAACGAATCAGGGATATTTTAAAGATAGGCAAAAAGGGATTCTACGGATATTTTCAAACGACACATCTTTTCTTAAAACACCGTAGCCCTTATTTTACCAAAAACCCTGATTCGTCTTATTTCAAAAGGCAAGGCTGCATTATATAGTTATTGAGGTAGATTCTTCACTGTTGCGTCGATTAGTTGATTCCGCATATTCATGCTATTTTCATTGCATTGCTTGTGTGTATTGATATATTACTATCATGCTGCTAGGACACCAGCACCATTATCGATGATTCATATGTTCCACGTGCACTGCTCGCCGGCTCACACACTTCATCATCGATAATTGCCATGTCACTACACAGTAGAATTATCGCATCGGAATATGACCTTGTATGTGCATACTATTATTCCATACTGCAGGATATATTGTTACTTGCATTTCATTTATATGTCACATGCATCATGCTTTCTGATTTGCGCATTGAGATATGTTGTTTCTATGATATTTCTGGTTTTGAGAGAGGGCTGACCCGGACTGACGGATGCCCGATATATTGAGAGAGGGCTGACCCGAACTGACGGATGCCCGATATATTAAGAGAGGGCTGACCTGGACTGACGGATGCCCAATATATTGAGAGAGGGCTGACCCGGACTGACGGATGCCCGATATATGACGATTTACGTGCCGATGCTAGGCACAGATTTTCATGATGTTTTCGAGTGTCGATGCAAGGCACTCAGGTTCCATGCTTTTGGTTATATCCTCATATTTTCCATGCATATGCTTTATGACATTTGCATGCATAATGCTTATTGTCATTGGGTGACGAGTGGATGGGATCCACGTACATGCAGATTTGATTATATTGATCATACCTCATATTTATGATATGCTATTACCTGAGGCACTGGCACGAGCACTTGGCACTACACTCATGTATAGAGATTACATTGCCAATTTAGCTTGCTTCAGACTTATTCATATTGAGGTTTATATATCTGATCGTATTGACCTAGGATGGGTCATACATTTGATCTCTGCTTGTAGATATTTTCTATTCACGAGTTGGCAACTCACCCCCGTTGTGCCACAGTTCTTGCAGGTTTTGTCGTACAGGTTTCATAGCGGCTTTTCTGGCACACCGCTTTTATACGGGTGACTTGCTTGGGTAGGTGGGTTCTTTTGTTTCAGAACCGCCATTGTACTTGTACTATTTATTGTTTCTAGAAATTCCATCAACCAAAACTTGTATATTGTTTCAGACTTAGAAAACAGTGTTGTATTATTTCGACATTAGAGTCGCACTTGTAGTATTACGGTTTTCAGGCTGTTGAGTTTCTTTTGAGTTTTGATCCTCGCCCTTCGGCGTTGTGTATTCTATTGCTTGCGTGGTTGTGACCGTCGATTGACGAAGAGCTAGCTCCCGCTTGGGGATGCCTTTTATCACTGCATTTATATATTATTCTTGTTATACCCCGTTCGGGGCCAGTTTTTACAAAGGAAACTCTGCCGAATTTTTCAGAAAAGACTACACATTTTAAAAATGCATATTCGGCTTAGTTATTTAAAAAGCTTGACTTCAAAACATGTTTCTTTACTCCTTAAAATGGTTTTAGATTTCTGGGCTTTTGGCTTTCTTGGGTCAGATGGAATCCTATAGACTTTATATGGTTCAAGGGCCAATCACGTGCTCTTTTCGGGTCTTGACAGAAATGAAAGGTGTGGCTTCCCCTCTCTCTCTTCTCACTTATTCTAACCCACTCTCTCAATATTTACCCTTATACCCTTTTCCATTTTCTTTTCTCTTTAATATTTTAAAACCAAAACACATAATATCCATAAATAACACAAGAACACAACATGTAATCAAAATATAACACGACATGGTGCACTAGCTACGGAAAACTGTAGAAACACGGATTTGGCTTAATCACGATTAACAGTGCACTAATCGGGTTTTTTTTTATCCAAACTGCATATAATAAATTTTAAGAATGCCAAATCTTTTAAACATATTTTGAAATGAATAAATCATTTTAATTTCCGTTTATTTCACAATTATTGGTATATATTTATACCCTTTTTTCGAAAACCCCAATTTTGCAAATCGGGCAGTTTTCGGGAAATATATTATTTTAATATTAAATTCCAAAAATAATATTTTATATTTTCTGAAATGTTACAATTCTTGTCCGCTTTCACTTTCCCCGCCTTGTTTGTTCCCTGCACCTTCTTGACCCCACCTTTCGGTTTGGTAGCTTTCATCTTCTTCTTCCCCTTAGCTTTCGCTTTGGATTTGGAAGAGGATGATTGGCCAACATACAGAATGGGGGTCTTCTCCTTTTTCAAGTAGCTCTCTGCTATCCTCAGCATGTTGAGGAGCTTTGGAAGATCAGCTTCCATATCGTGCATATTGAAGTTCAGCACGAACTGAGAGAAGGTGTGGGGAAGGGACTGCGATATCAAGTCGATGTACAACTCATTTTCTAGCACGCATCTCAGGTTTGCGAGTTCCTCAATGAGGCTAATCATTTTTAGAACGTGCTCTCCTACAGGTGATCCTGGAGCTAACCTCATCTGGAATAGTTTCCTTGAGGTCTCGTACCTCGCGATACGAGAGTGCTCTCCATACAAATCCTTGCAATGGAGAAAAATGGATTTAATATCCATACTTTCGTGCTGTTTCTGGATTTCATTGTTCATGAACGCCAGCACGATACACTTAGCTTTCTCGCAGTCTAGATCCCAAGTTTTGCGAACCTCTTTGTCCGCAACTGAGGAATCTGGTTCTGGGATAGGGGGAGCGGTAGCGGTGGTGTCATATGCAACTTTGTCATAAGTCATTGCAATGTTGACGTTCCTTAGCCAATTCTTATAGTTTGGCCCGGTCAGTGTATTCTTTTCAAGTAATAGTTTTAGTCCTGTCATGATAGCTGCCAGAGAGAGAGAAAAGAAACACTCAACATATGCTCTTGCAAGTTTAGATTGGTTAATTAGTTTATCTAAACAGGATGGCTCCCACTGTTTCCTCAAATTCTTCTTCAAACCTTAAAAGATGAATTAGTCAGGATTAATCGCACGTCACAATACTTGCTTAACTTTTCAGCCAGGCTAGTGTCGGTACTTCGAGGGAGGTTTTCCAACGCTTTCGCGAAGTTCCTTAATTATATAACCTCTTTTCCCTGGAGGCGTAACCTCACTAACACCGTTCTAGACACCTACTTGGTTTATAGCATTGATTGTTAAGTGAGAAAATTTTCAGAGAGTAATCCTACTCATCAGTGGGATTGGGATCCACCTATCATTGTATGATGACCTAGATGGAGGCCACTCTAGTCACCACACTCTAGAAGGTATGCTAAATCTGCAAGTTTCCTTTATGTTTGAAACTCCCGATGTGGTTTTTACCCCAAGCTCTTATGACCTTGACGTAGGCAAACAAATCATAAGACGCAAGTGAAGTTCTACCCGTCATTGTCCTGATTAATTTAGACCCATCCGTACTCGTCCTTGACGTAGGCCAACAAGGTTGTACGACTGTCCTAAACTAATGCATTTATCTATGCAACAAATAAGCAACACATTGCTACCATTCACTATGCCTTGACGTAGGCCAACAAATATAGCATGAATACGATGTGTTGTTTATTTGAAACAACGGAGGGCTACGGCTGGTTTTTGGTGAAACCGTTAATATAATGAACTTGATATAATCGAAGGAACCATGATAGCTTTTTAAAAGGAGTGGTTTAAGCTCCACATTTAAAATTTTCTTTTTGAAGAAAACCGAGTGGTTTTGAAATTGTTCCAACGATTTAGTTTAGGTTTGTTTTATTTGCATTAATGAATTAATGTTGTCCCATCAATTAATCCTACCATTGCAGAAAGAAAGGAAAATGCAACGTACGCTTATGCCATCCGCATTCGCCACGGGGCCCCGTCATCACCCGTTAGGTTACTTAACTAACGACAGAGTGGGGGCTGGACTAGCGTGGGTGCAAAACATAAGCAACGCCTAATAAATATCATATATAGATATATCCATTCGTCTCACGCAATAATAGGCATTTCAGAACACAGATGAACACATTGGATATACTAGGAATCCACGTTTCGTTTGAGCCTGCAACGAAAGACGGATTACACGGTTGCGATGAATAGTTAAACCCCACCCTAGACCCCTACGGGTGCGGCAAACTACCCGCCAAATATCCGAAGTGAAGCAACCTCCCTCAACAAAGTGAGTAGGTCACTTGGCACTTCAAAGTACCCGGCAGTTTGTGCACCCCTCCTTGGGTCTATCCTAGGAGCAGAAAACAGTAAAAGAAAAAATATACAATGGTGGCTACAACCTCAACCCGGATGTGCGACCATAAAATAATATTACATAAATTTACAATTTACATCAAAAGAAAGATAAATACTCATCTCACAACCCCGTCTATTCATCCGCGACAATCTAACAAGTTCATATACACAAACCAATATCACAGATCACAGATATGTGCAACCCCCACTAATCGACGTATAGAGATTAGTAGACGTTCAGTACATATAACACATTACAGATATAATCCGATTAGCTAAAGTTTATAGAATTTCGATCAACAACCATATTTGAATCTACTCCATGCACAACACTGTATACAGTAATTCCTGAGCAGAAACAAAATATCCTAGGAAACACAAAACCAACACAAAGAGCACCAGAAAAAATTTGGACCAACTCGGAGTCGACTCGGCCGCGGATCCGCGGCGGAACGCTTGGTTCGGCCGCGGTTCCACGGTGGTCTGACCGAGTTAAGCGCCCAAATTTCTTCAGTGTTCTAGAAAAAGCCTGCACGTATTTTTCAGGTCTCTGAAAATATTTTTAGACCCATTTTTAAAATCGACAGAAAAGGCAATTTTGTTCGTGTTTTCGGGATTTTTCCGTGATCGAAATTCTAAAGACTTTGCTAACATATTAGTTATGGTTTAGCTAGGCTCTGATACCACTGTAAGTCTATGTTACCCATCCCGGAAGTTTACGAGGAGGCGGAATAGGTAAAAATCAAAAAATTTCTTTACAAGATAACATAGACTAGCCATTAGGATCTTAGCTAAACATTAACTAACAAACTAACTGGAAGGGCTAACTACTATGTTAGAAGATTATACCAAAAGCTTGAACTCCTTCTTCTCCTTGTTGTGGTCCTCCTTGTTGTGAGCTTCTTGGAGTGGTTGTGGATGGTTTCTCCTCACCGGCTTCTCCGCGTCAAAGAAGATCCACCGGAAGGCCTCAACCTTGAGCTCCAACCTCTACAATGAAGTAACTAGAGTGCTTGGTGTCCTAGACTAAGAACCCTAGAGTGGGTAGAGAAGTGTTTTGGTGGTTTGGTCTCAAAAGCTCTTGATTTTCAACTCATGAAACACTTGAGCTTTGAGAGTGAAAGAGGAGAGAGCAACCATGAGAGAGAATGTGTCATGATAAAATGAAGGGTGAGCTCTCATATTAGGGAAAAAGAATAATCAAAATTTTATTAAGATAATTGTCATGGTTGATGTTGATTTGACCATTATCATGTCTTAATTAATGCTAAACATAAATATCTTTTGCTCAACAAAAATATCTAAGTCAATAAGGGTCAACATGGTCAAATGGTCAAACCAAATTAGCCATAATACAATTATCTCTAATAAAAGATTAATAATCAATTTCCCTATCTCATTAAGGTTTTAATCAAGTCACTGGTCAAAACCCTAATGAGGTGTCTCTTTCTTTGCCTCTGTCAACTATATATACATACCCGCATCCGTGTTCCGAAGAACACGAAATGCAATGAGACTGAACCAACCAAAAATAAGATACTAGGATCTGTTTTAAACCAAAGCCTACTAGTATCAACTGCCCGAACACCAAACACGCACAAGTACGCGTATGTGAACGAACCCTGTCGTAAAAACCATACGACCTCTACCTCATTTCGCCCAAAGGTGAACAAACCTCTGTGTGGGACTCTAAAGACTCGATACTACGCTAGTAGTGGGTTTAACCACAGGCCGCAAGCGGTACTAGCTGTACATAACGGTCCCCAGGTAGATGTCGATAAGAAGGCCGACAAGCGAACTAGTCCGAAACCCCTACTGAGCCTGTCCGTGACAATATCCGTGCAGTCTGGTCTGTTCGTCTGAGAGTATCGCATGTAAGGTCTTGGGGGTGGAAAACGTCGAAACCCTAATAACCGTACAAGTCGTGTCGGTATGGCTCAAGACCATCCGAAGATCTACTGGTCGGTCCACCAGTAATTGTCAATCAGCCTTGGCCAGGGACTTATGGTAATGACCAACCGATCACTGTGCGATATCGACTCCCCATACCGAGAGAGACAAATCCCTAACAGTCGCTCACTGCCTCCATGTGGCTCGGGACTGTACCCAACTAAAACCTGTTTGCACGACTCCTTTGAGCCGTGGTAGAGTAGTAATCAAAACACGGTGGGAACTCACACAAGACAAATGACGACCTCAGGTCGACAGACTATCTGCACACATGTCACCAGAGAACTGCTATCTGACGCTAGGTATAATACCATCTAGTCAGTCATCGACGAGTCCTGTCCGGTAAACTCATACCCAATGAGCATCTGTATACAATCTTAGGTGCACATCACCAATGGCTGCGGGACCAATCCATTGCCCCTCGTCAGGGTCTAGAAATGTATACACTAGTCTACTCTGGAGTATCGATGCCCGGTCTCAATACTCCTGCGACTAGGGACATTTAAAGATGTGCCTATTGACCACCCAGCTCCCACAAGTATGATTGCCATCACAATGCTGGTAGTCAGGCAAACATCCTACGGGCTTTATCAACATGTTCACAATATATGAAACACAGAGTAAAATATATCACATGTTAAGATAAAGACAAACCAAATAGCGTACTATCATATCGAGCAAGATTATCATGTACATACACATCTCTAGCATCCTATACAATGAAGGCCTTTTGTCACGACCCAAAGTTTGGCCCGTGACCGGCACTTAACCACGTAACGTCTACAGGCGTAACGCGACTAAGTAAGCCGAAAACCCAGAAATCAGACCAGTAAAAGTAAAGAGTGTTTTAAGCATTTAATAGAACAAATTACTAAGATAACAATATATGACGCCGTAGTGAAGAAAATGAGCAACAAGTGGGAAACATCACATATTGAATAAACAACATAAGTAATGTCGGCTCACAACGAGCTCGACGCCAGAATACAAAATAATATACATCGTCCTCACAACTGGTCTCTAAGTCAATACATAAGTGGTAGATGGAGAGTACTAGATACAACAATGTACATAACTGAAAGATAACCAGATACCGCACAAAACCCACCTATCAGCAAAAGAGCTAGTACACCAACTGTAGGGGTATCTGTGTCAAAAGATGTAAGAACGCAGCCTGCCGTTACTACTCCGAAAGGCAACCTGCAAACACTGTGGCACAACGGGGGTGAGTTGCCAACTCGTGAATAGAAGATAACATATAAAGGTAATCGCGAGTATGCACGCGCTACGATACTCTAACCTATATCAACAGATAACATCTATATGATGAACTGGATGCTCAATCATGCAACAAGTGCGATCGAATAACATCTCCATATGATGAGCAAGTATAATAATGCAATCTAACAACCCTATATAGAATGAACAGGGTATGCAATGATCAAGTATAGCAATGCAATCTAACAACCCTATATAGAATGAACAGGGTATGCAATGATCAAGTATAGCAATGCAATTTACAACCCTATATAGAATGAACAGGGTATGCAATGATCAAGTA
The DNA here is from genome assembly GCA_030015575.1 of Agapanthus africanus. Lineage (NCBI taxonomy): Eukaryota > Viridiplantae > Streptophyta > Magnoliopsida > Asparagales > Amaryllidaceae > Agapanthus > Agapanthus africanus. Next base: position 556,945,270 of record JASDDO010000014.1, read on the forward strand.
TAGCAATGTGTACTATATCAGGTATAATAGATACAGGATGAGATATCAGTTACTACATACTGAGCATGGGAAATATAACATCTACACGGAAATGTTATCGTGGAAAGTATAATCGGTATCCATCAATGTACCCAAATCCCAATACTACTCAGGCGTCGTCATCCTCCTCGGTCCTCCAATCCTGTAAATCTCATATAACCGTGAGTGCCCAACATCGGCACCCAAAATATCAAGAAATACTCGTGCCAAGCATCGACACGCAAATCCTCCTGTATAGGGCATCCGTCAGTCCGGATCAGCCCACGGGCTCAGTCTGCGGTATCGGCCCTCGGCCCCGGCAGTACGAGTCGTCCCGTATCCATCCATCAACCCTGGTCGGTATCCTCCGGATAACCGCCAGGTCCAACCAATCACCGGTAGGTAGTAGTCCCTCCGCCGGGCTCACCGTCTAACCAATACGAGTCTTCTCGCCCCGGGGTACCGTACCGGGTCCACCATGTACCCGCAATCGGTGCCTACCTCTCCTCGAATCGGGTATACTCACACAAGCTCCCTAGAACCGAGAAAACTCATGGTGGACGCACTAAAATATCATATCAAGGAGAACCGGGTTTTTAAATAATTAACTATACTCTTTGAAATATCCACGGTTTCCGAAATCCAGAAATTTACATGGAAACAACATATCTCAGTGTGCATGTGCGCAGGTATGAAGATATCAGTATATGTGTGCACTGGTATGAATATACAGTGTGCATGTGCGCAGGTATGAAGATATCAATATATGTGTGCACAGGTATGAATATACAGTGTGCATGTGCGCAGGTATGAAGATATCAATATATGTGTGCACTGGTATGAATATACAGTGTGCATGTGCGCAGGTATGAAGATATCAATATATGTGTGCACTGGTATGAATATACAGTGTGCATGTGCGCAGGTATGAAGATATCAATATATGTGTGCACTGGTATGAATATACAGTGTGCATGTGCGCAGGTATGAAGATATCAATATATGTTGTTATGCGGCAAATCATGACAACATCAATAGGGTAGAATCAGTATGGTATATGATTTATAGCAATCCTATAATGTGAGTGTCATGGCAATCACTGACGGTGTGAGTGTAGCATATCAATCGTGCTCGTGCGACTTGAACCGTTAGTGACAGTGCAGTGTCCTAGGCTATCATTTCTATATGCAACAATAAGGTATGCTACTACAGTTCATATGAACATCTACAACCTAATATCCTGACTCGCCCTGACGCTTAACGCCATACGGGCGATTTCCCCGTAGATGTTAAATCTACTCACCTGGTCGTGCGCTACTCGTAGCCGACCACCTGCTTCTCTTTCGTAGCCTCGTCCGACGTACCCGCCTGCGATCCTGGAATTACACAAGAATCCATATAAGCAACTATCTCGCAAAATGCGATATTGAAGTCAAACGATACGCTCGCGTCGCGAACTAAACGCGCGTGTGTACGATACGCTAAACGTGTGCACGCGTCTAAAACTAACCCCGATACGCCGCGATACGCTGCATCAAGGAACCCTCTCGCGTATCGCGCGTATCGCGCGAACCAAACGTACTAAAAATACGACATAACGCTCCAGATTCTACCCAGGCTAACAAATTACAAAACTATACATACCACTGGCCTAGAAATCATCACAGACTCCTACCCATCCAAACAGCACCCAAAACTTCCCCTGTCTGGCCGCAATTTGCGGCCAGAAAGAATAAATTGGCGGCCTCGCATTGGGGTGGGGGTCTCGGGCTTTGTTCGTGTGGTCTAAACCTTGTATACAAGCTCCAGTTTCCTCAATTTCAACCTGAACTACCCGGGCCTATAGCAGATCACAGAAACCCAAAAAGTTCACTTAAAAACACTAAATTGCACAATTAGAAACCCTATGGTATATTGGTGAAATTTGGGGTCTAACTAGGTTTACATGGCCTTAATAACACCTAATTAGGCTAGATTAACTAACACTAACAGCACTAAACCACAAGTTCACCCAAATCACTATTTCAAGCACAAAACTCACTTTTTACGCAAACCGAAGCTAAACTATGCATACGCTAAACAAACATGAAGTTGGGCTCAAATTCTATACCTTACAAGACCCTAGGTGCAAGGAGAAAGGAGGTGAAGAAGATGGGAATGCTGCTGCAGCTGCTGGGGGCTGCTGTTGGGGTTGCTGCTGCTGCCACTGCCTGCTGTGCTGCTGCTGATGCTGTGGCTGCTGATGATGATGCTGCCTCTCTCTCTCTCAGCTGGAAGTGTGTGTGTGTGTGTGAGAGTTGGGAGATTGAGAATGAGGAGAGAAATGAGAGCCCAAGTCAAAGACCCCCCTCTCTCTCTCCCTCTCTCTTCATTTAATGAGCATGGCTCAAGCCATGCCCATACCCCCTCTCTCATGCACCAAGTCAACAAAAAAAGAAAAGAAATTCAAATAATAAAACACACAAATAATAACCCCAATTAAATCCTAAAGCACTTAATACAAATAGGTTAACCCACCATGGTTGTTAATCATGGTTTTAACCCCAAATCTAAACCCTAGTTTACATGCACAAGTGTGTGTGTGTCTAGAAAAATCCTAATAAAATATTCATTAATTAGAATAAAATATCAGAAACCTAATTTGGTAAACTTTTTACCAAAAACTATCTATCAAAATAAAATTAACCCCTAAACACAACCTAAGGTGTTACAATCTTCCCCCCTTAAAGAAAATTCGTCCCCGAATTTTGAAATACAAAGCTAAGCATACCTTCAGAGGGATGAGGGAAACTTCTTCCGCATCTCGCCCTCGGCCTCCCAAGTGATCTCTTTACCGTTTTAGATGCACCAAAACACTCTCACTGAAGGTAAGACCTTCTATCAAAGTTTCTTCACCTGCCGGTCCAATAATACAACTGGCTATTTTGGTGAAAGAAGGATCACGCTTGAACTAAATGGTCTAGCGCTGAATCCAAAGAGAAAGGCCATGAAGGTAATTGCAAAGCATCGACATAAGAAATACGGGATGGATACTCAATAATCTGGGTGGAAGTGCCCAACTTAAGGCAACGAACCAACTCGCCTTAGGGATCCTAAAAGACTTACTTATCCTGGGAAGCTTTTTAAACTCAACAAGTCATTTATCGGAAATTTCCGTGGGAATACATGATCTGCCATTGCGAACTTGAATCTGCGACCCTCTTGGTCAGCATCTGATCTCCATCCGCAACGGACCAATCTCATCCTGACCCAAAACAACCGGGTCATTTCCGAAATTTCTAAACTAGCTGTGGTCCAATAATCCTATAACACGGAGTTAGGAAAACAGACTGGTGATCGACAAGACCTATCCTCTAATCCTAAAGGTTACCAATTGGAGTGTCTCCTGATAACTGCCATCAAAGGAGAACCCTATCGATGGTAAACGACGATCCCCAACTGTCGACAACAATTTCTACACAAGCACGACTTAACAGTAACAACTGAGCAAACTGAGTACCACCGGATGACGACATCCGAATGGAGTCACATCCTGACAACTCCTGGGTGGACACCATAACGAGTTTCGGGGAGATCTGCTCTCGTTCCCTCTTCGGAACGGTTAAATGTTGCAACTCTCCAACCGGTCTCAGTTGCCCAACTTAAACATACAACAAGACAGACACTTGAAACGAATCCCAAGACTTCTCTTCTATCCCTGCCCACCCGTAACTACCTTACAGGTCACGTTAGCAGTTGGTGGGGCATGAATGAGTACAGAGAGTTGACCGATGTGCCTGCCCTAGGATTCCTCGTCTCTTCCCTATAATATTAGGTATACAAGTGTCTCTCTAGCCTAGCACACCCTTGCCACAAGTCAAGGATCCCAAAACATTACCCAGCCGGGTAGGCTCCAATATCCCTGACGAACGAGCGTCGGCGGCCAGTGTCTCGCGAAAGCGATTTAAGCAAAAGTGGTCGGGCGCGGACATGAGCAAGCTGTCTCCTCAGAAGAGACAAACTTATGCCGTACTCAACGATCGCACAAGAACTGTGAATCTGCGGAGGATTATCACAACAATCAAATTCTGCCGCCGGAAGGGTACTTTTTAACTCTGGTGGTCCGTGAAAATCTGACACGACTCTTAAACAAGTGGTGTCTCTAATCTCCAACGCAAAACCATCGCGGCCATCTCCAGACCAGGAGTGGGATATCCTTCTCGTACTTCCTCTAAATGTAAGGAAGCAAAAGCGATAACTCTATGGTGTCACCTCAGTACACCTTCGAGTCCTACTCACGAAACATCACAGTTAAACCACAAGGTCGCCCGAACCAAAGGCAAAGAAGGAGCTGAGGCAGTTGTTAACCGAGTCTTCAACTGCGGAAACTCCGCACACAAGCCTCAGCCCAGAGGAAGAAACCTCCAATCTGGTCAATTTAGTCAACGGGCAGCATTATACTAGCAATCCTACAAGAGACGGCGGTAGCACCTGCTAAGCCAAAGTATGCGGACCTCCGTCCCGCTCACTAATTTAGGCCTAAGTTGTACGGCAACGATCTTCCTCGAAACCATACCAATTCGTCTCCGTAACTACAAAACTTAGGAGGCAACACAACAAGCTTGAAGGGAACACTCCGAGAATCAAGTAAACCGCTGGGGCCCTCCCAGTATCCATAAAACAGACCCTCGAGTGCTACCCTAACCCTCAAGACACACTAAAAAGACTAGGATGTCGTAAATAACACAACAATAACTAGTTGAGGAACGGCCTGAAGAAAACCGGTTTATCACACCTACGAATGCTGCTAGAGCATTGGTGAGTCCAGTGACACACCCAAAACACACAAAGCCCGTAGCACGCATAAGGCAGTTTCGGAATGTCATCACTTCGGTCCCGCAACAGTGATGGCCTGATCCCTAACCAACTTAGACAAAGTCTCACACTCTGGTGCTGACCGAAGAAATCGTCAATGCGAGGTACAGGATACTTATCCGCACCGTAAGCCGATTCAAGTGACGATCCATCAACACAACCTCAATCTGTCGTTTTCTTCCTGGATGACAGAAATAGGAGCTTCCTGAATGCGAAACACTCAGACGCACAAACTTCCTCAACAACAACTCCGCAGCAGATCCTTAGCTCCTTAAGCTTCGCCGGCTCATCCTGGAAGGACGTCAGAAAAATTCTCGCACGAAGGAAAACTGGTCCAACAAACCAACTGTGGCTACAGCATCACGAAAACGCCAAGAATCCATGACATCTCCTCAGAGTCGACTAGCAAACAAGGCTGAATTTAAGTGGTAAGAGGTGGTACCACTATCCACCTGCACAATTGAGATCTGCCTTGCCCGGGAAATCAAAACCTAACTGTTTCCTCGCGGTAGACCACAACGCCTAGCACGTAGCTAACCCGTCCGTGCCCAGGAGATTGCCCAATCCAACATCTTTAGGAAGTTCAAGATGACAGACGAATCTCTATCTCCTATCCGATGGGCCTAAGACCGAAGTACGTGTTGCACAACAAAAGGATTGCTGACGGAAGTTAACACCACAAAAGGCTAATCTACCCAGCACGACTCCCGTCCTAACTCGGCACGAAGTGTGTAAACATACGAGTGCAACAAAAGAACATACTGAAAGAGTACCTGAAACCACAGCATTGGATGCCGGAGCATCCGAATGAGTCGAAGCGAAAACTTGGGCATGTCCTTCATCTGTGACTGATCGAACTCCTCCTCTACTAGCCTGACCCCTCTGTGCAAACCCTCCGCATCCACGACGTCTCAAGGTACGACCCTGACGTGATGTGAAGGAACACTGCCTGATGAGGTGTTGAAGGCTTCCACATCGTAAACACCTACGCGCTGCCTGCTGTCCTGCCTGGGGATGGAAGCCAAAAGACTATCCTCGTCCTAAGCCGCTGCTCTGGGCTGGTACACCAGTACGATTCCACAACTATTCCGGAACTCTCACGGTCTCTGGGAGACGTGTCTCGTAAATGGGGGCTGCCTCCATCGGTGCTATGTAGGGGGCGGAATACTGCATGATGATCGCAAGGAACAACTGGGTAACAGGGGTGGAAACCATCTGTCGCTGCGCGCGAACGACCTCTACCAATGAGCTCATCGTCTGGCGCAAACTCTGCATCTCTGCCACTAGTCTGGCTATCTGATTTTTCGTAGGAGAACCAATCTGTCCTGGTACAACATGGGTACTACTCGGATCAATCCTCGTCTCAGATAAATCAACTCGAACCTCGGCTCTCCCGGCCTCTCTCTGCACCCTCGTAGTCCTTGGCGGCATAATGGCTGGAAAGAAGGTAGGATTCGATAAGGATACGAAAATCGAATCACAAGGATATATACGCTCATAAAGGAAATTCAATCAATAAGTCCTAAGGTCGCTTAGGCGAAGTACCGTGTCGTGAGTATGCCGCGGAACATACGCACGCTACGCCACTCTGCTGCAGCTACCTACTCCATCATACCAGGGTCATCCTACACTCCGAAGGTAAAACCTACGCTCTGATACCAACATTGTCACGACCCAAATTTTGGCCCGTGACCGGCACTTAACCACGTAACGTCTACAGGCGTAACGCGACTAAGTAAGCCGAAAACCCAGAAATCAAACCAGTAAAAGTAAAGAGTGTTTTAAGCATTTAATAGAATAAATTACTAAGATAACAATATATGACGCCGTAGCGAAGAAAATGAGCAACAAGTGGGAAACATCACAGATTGAATAAACAGCATAAGTAATGTCGGCTCACAACAAGCTCGACGCCAGAATACAAAATAATATACATCGTCCTCACAACTGGTCTCTAAGTCAATACATAAGTGGTAGATGGAGAGTACTAGATACAACAATGTACATAACTGAAAGATAACCAGATACCGCACAAAACCAACCTATCAGCAAAAGAGCTAGTACACCAACTGTAGGGGTATCTGTGTCAAAAGATGTAAGAACGCAGCCTGCCGCGACTACTCCGAAGGGCAACCTGCAAACACTGTGGCACAACGGGGGTGAGTTGCCAACTCGTGAATAGAAGATAACATATAAAGGTAATCGCGAGTATGCACGCGCTACGATACTCTAACCTATATCAACAGATAACATCTATATGATGAACTGGATGCTCAATCATGCAACAAGTGCGATCGAATAACATCTCCATATGATGAGCAAGTATAATAATGCAATCTAACAACCCTATATAGAATGAACAGGGTATGCAATGATCAAGTATAGCAATGCAATCTAACAACCCTATATAGAATGAACAGGGTATGCAATGATCAAGTATAGCAATGCAATCTAACAACCCTATATAGAATGAACAGGGTATGCAATGATCAAGTATAGCAATGCAATATAACAACCCTATATAGAATGAACAGGGTATGCAATGATCAAGTATAGCAATGCAATCTAACAACCCTATATAGAATGAACAGGGTATGCAATGATCAAGTATAGCAATGTGTACTATATCAGGTATAATAGATACAGGATGAGATATCAGTTACTACATACTGAACATGGGAAATATAACATCTACACGGAAATGTTATCGTGGAAAGTATAATCGGTATCCATCAATGTACCCAAATCCCAATACTACTCAGGCGTCGTCGTCATCCTCGATCCTCCAATCCTGTAAATCTCATATAACCGTGAGCCCAACATCGGCACCCAAAATATCAAGAAATACTCGTGCCAAGCATCGACACGCAAATCCTCCTGTATAGGGCATCCGTCAGTCCGGATCAGCCCACGGGCTCAGTCTGCGGTATCGGCCCTCGGCCCCGGCAGTACGAGTCGTCCCGTATCCATCCATCAACCCTGGTCGGTATCCTCTGGATAACCGCCAGGTCCAACCAATCACCGGTAGGTAGTAGTCCCTCCGCCGGGCTCACCGTCTAACCAATACGAGTCTTCTCGCCTCGGGGTACCGTACCGGGTCCACCATGTACCCGCAATCGGTGCCTACCTCTCCTCGAATCGGGTATACTCACACAAGCTCTCTAGAACCGAGAAAACTCATGGTGGACGCACTAAAATATCATATCAAGGAGAACCGGGTTTTTAAATAATTAACTATACTCTTTGAAATATCCACGGTTTCCCAAATCCAGAAATTTACATGGAAACAACATATCTCAATGTGTAATCTAAGCAAGTATGAAGATATCAGTATATGTGTGCACTGGTATGAATATACAGTGTGCATGTGCGCAGGTATGAAGATATCAATATATGTGTGCACTGGTATGAATATACAGTGTGCATGTGCGCAGGTATGAAGATATCAATATATGTGTGCACTGGTATGAATATACAGTGTGCATGTGCGCAGGTATGAAGATATCAATATATGTGTGCACTGGTATGAATATACAGTGTGCATGTGCGCAGGTATGAAGATATCAATATATGTTGTTATGCGGCAAATCATGATAACATCAATAGGGTAGAATCAGTATGGTATATGATTTATAGAAATCCTATAATGTGAGTGTCATGGCAATCACTGACGGTGTGAGTGTAGCATATCAATCGTGCTCGTGCGACTTGAACCGTTAGTGACAGTGCAGTGTCCTAGGCTATCATTTCTATATGCAACAATAAGGTATGCTACTACAGTTCATATGAACATCTACAACCTAATATCCTGACTCGCCCTGACGCTTAACGCCATATGGGCGATTTCCCCGTAGATGTTAAATCTACTCACCTGGTCGTGCGCTATTCGTAGCCGACCACCTGCTTCTCTTTCGTAGCCTCGTCCGACATACCCGCCTGCGATCCTGGAATTACAAAAGAATCCATATAAGCAACTATCTCGCAAAATGCGATATCGAAGTCAAACGATACGCTCGCGTCGCGAACTAAACGCGCGTGTGTACGATACGCTAAACGTGTGCACGCGTCTAAAACTAACCCCGATACGCCGCGATACGCTGCATCAAGGAACCCTCTCGCGTATCGCGCGTATCGCGCGAACCAAACGTACTAAAAATACGACATAACGCTCCAGATTCTACCCAGGCTAACAAATTACAAAACTATACATACCACTGGCCTAGACATCATCACAGACTCCTACCCATCCAAACAGCACCCAAAACTTCCCCTGTCTGGCCGCAAATTGCGGCCAGAAAGAATAAATTGGCGGCCTCGCATTGGGGTGGGGGTCTCGGGCTTTGTTCGTGTGGTCTAAACCTTGTATAAAAGCTCCAGTTTCCTCAATTTCAACCTGAACTACCCGGGCCTATAGCTGATCACAGAAACCCAAAAAGTTCACTTAAAAACACTAAATTGCACAATTAGAAACCCTATGGTATATTGGTGAAATTTGGGGTCTAACTAGGTTTACATGGCCTTAATAACACCTAATTAGGCTAGATTAACTAACACTAACAGCACTAAACCACATGTTCACCCAAATCACTATTTCAAGCACAAAACTCACTTTTTACGCAAACCGAAGCTAAACTATGCATACGCTAAACAAACATGAAGTTGGGCTCAAATTCTATACCTTACAAGACCCTAGGTGCAAGGAGAAAGGAGGTGAAGAAGATGGGAATGTTGCTGCAGCTGCTGGGGGCTGCTGTTGGGGTTGCTGCTGCTGCCACTGCCTGCTGTGCTGCTGCTGATGCTGTGGCTGCTGATGCTGTGGCTGCTGATGATGCCGCTGCCTCTCTCTCTCTCAGCTGGAAGTGTGTGTGTGTGTGTGAGAGTTGGGAGATTGAGAATGAGGAGAGAAATGAGAGCCTAAGTCAAAGACCCCCCCCCCCCCTCTCTCTCCCTCTCTCTTCATTTAATGAGCATGGCTCAAGCCATGCCCATACCCCCTCTCTCATGCACCAAGTCAACAAAAAAAGAAAAGAAATTCAAATAATAAAACACGCAAATAATAACCCCAATTAAATCCTAAAGCACTTAATACAAATAGGTTAACCCACCATGGTTGTTAATCATAGTTTTAACCCCAAATCTAAACCCTAGTTTACATGCACAAGTGTGTGTGTGTCTAGAAAAATCCTAATAAAATATTCATTAATTAGAATAAAATATCAGAAACCTAATTTGGTAAACTTTTTACCAAAAACTATCTATCAAAATAAAATTAACCCCTAAACACAACCTAAGGTGTTACACCTTTAGGGCATATATATCCAACAAGTACTATGCTGCACAAGCACGTACACATATGTTAAACTACACCTCATTGGTATTGCCATGTCATTGTAGAACCGTCCTGTTATATAATGCGTATATATATATATATATGTTGATATGAATAGGCTATTACACTTGTAGAACACTTGCACAAATACTAATGATTGCCATGCTGCACGAGCAAAGACGCGTATGTCACACCACACATCATTAGTAGCGCCATGACACGGTAGAATTGATATCTTTATACCTGTATGATTTATTTACACATTCTTCCTTTAATTCCTATTGTGTATTGCGAGTATCAGTAATATAGATGTTGCATTTGCTTCTTATGGATTTTCTGGATATTTTACTCCTGATGATATATATCAATGGTATGGGACGCTGTTATATATGTATATATATAATATATCATCAGAATGATCTATGTAAGTATTCTCATTTTTTACTTGATATTTCTGGATATGATGAGTTGACGTCCACCATGAGTTTTATGTTTATGATGGTTTTATTCCGAACCGAGTGAGGGAGTTATACGGTTTCGGACTTGTTTTTATCCAGACTGAGTGGGGGAGCTATACAATCGGATACATGGTGGGCCCGGGTCGAGACCGAGGGGCAGGAAAGCCGCATTATAGGCGGGGAGCCTAACGAGGATACTCGATACCGGAGACAGAGATGAGCACGGTAGATATCCAAGGGATACTGGCCGGGGTTCGATTTGGGCACGGCGGATATCCAGGGGATACCGACCAGGGCCAGGGATATCGGGTGGCGATCATCTGTTGAGATGGTGTCGACGATATCTGGATTTACGTGTTGGTGATGGACACGAGAGATTTCTGATTTCGGGTGTCGATGCTGGACATCCATATATATTGATATGATTGCTATCATGAGGTACACAGTTAGATTATAGTTATTATAGCCAACCAGGACTGATCCGAGGGATAGTACCTATATATATTTGTACGGGAATTCATATAAATAAAAAGGAATTCAAACACGAGCTATAGACTCATTATTTTGAAATGTCTGATATGACACTGAGATCTTTAAATTGTAAAGCTCTTAATATTTTCCATCAAAACAGCAGGACGTATATCTTAAGTAAAGATACTTATTATATTTCATACTATCACGTCTGCTTTATGCCGTGACATATCTATTCTGCGGCTATTTTAAAGAAGAGGTTTATATATATGTATTTTCGATTACATTGGGCTTATACCTAGATACAGGTCATTTGCATTTGATATATTCTACTTGGGATTGCATGATAGTTAGTGCTTCATTATGATACATATGCATATCATATTACATTAGTACAGATTATGATAGTATTTTACTTATGACCTAGGTATCGTCGTGCATTTCGATTTCTACCTTGTGATGTACTTTTATTCACTGAGTTGGCAACTCATCCCCGTTGTGCCACAGTTTCTTGCAGGTTTTACCGCTTGGATTATCAGCGGCTTTGGACACACATTCCTTTCGGTGATTGCCTTGGTAAGTGAGTTACTATTGTATCGTACTCACACTTGGTTATTCATTTATTCTTGTATCTAGTAAAACTCCATCGACTTAGAAATGGTATATTGTGGACTTAGAAGCGAGACTTAGAATTTGTGTGTTGTGATGTCGCACTCATTGGAGTCGACTTTTTATATAGTTTGCTTGGTAGCTCCGTCGTTTGGGCGTGGAAGCTAGCTTCCATTAGAATGCTATTTTATTGATATGTTGTATTGGGTTTTTATGCAAAAATTACAAAAGAGGTGCTGTCGAATTTCAAAATGTCATAGATGCTCTTTAAACATGCTTAGTTAAAATCAAATGGTTATTTAAAAATGATTTCATCTGATGATTATTAAAACTTCACCTATGATGTTTTCAAAAGAAAAAGGTTTAGATTCCGGGTTTCGGCTTACTTGAACCACATCAGCGTCTTTAGATGTCATGTGATTTAAGTGCCGGTCACGTGCCACATTTAGGTCATGACAAAGTTGGTATCAGAGTGTTTGGTTTAACCTTTGTTCGAGTCTAGGTTTGGCTATATGGGGTCTAGGCAGGCACTTTGGTTACCTGGACTTACCTTATAGGACTTAGACTTGACTTTGGGGGTCTTATATCCGAACTTTCGTTATGTAGGATGACATTTGTTGATGAAGTAGGTACTAAGTAGAGTGACGTACCGTACATATGTTCCGCGGCATATTTACGATATGATACTCCGCCTAAGTTACCTTAGGATTTATATCTTGAGATCTTCCTTCTATTCGTTCCGTTGATCTATCATTGTCATTACGTGTGGATTGTTTCATTCGCCATAATTACCTGAGTCGAGAGGGCAGCGATTAGAGATACGGTCAGAGCAGACTTGGCTGGGACAAGGACTGACCAGGGTGAAAATCCGGTGATATAGAGACATGTCGTTTATTTATATTTGATCGAGTTCTAATATTGAAGCGAGTTTCTTAGGGATCCGTACCAGATGGTCGAGTCATTTCTAGAGATCAGCCGGACTTGAGGCATGATGTTTTCTCTTCTCCGAAGATCGTGGTGTCACGTACTGTTCAGATAGAGGTAACAAACATTGTTGAGGTTATCGAGATGTTGCTTCCAGAGTTCACAAAGTTAGAGGTTGACGATGTTTATAAGTGTAGATGGATCAGAAGGATTCGTAGCTGCTCAGATGTGGGATGGTTAGGACTTTTAATCCGTTGTGGCACTCCGATACGAGATCGGTGAAATTTATTTGTTTCTTCCGATGGATCTTTCTTAGACCTGATGCAAGTAGCTCGAGAAAAAGATCGTGTTCCTCCGACGAATTAGGACGAGTTTTCGAAAGTGAGCTTAGCCAGATTCTTCTACAGAGTATCAGAGATGCCGGATTTGTGTTTTTGGAAGTTTTGTAAGGATCCGGGCATGGTCATAATCGAGTATGACTTTCAACTCGTAATGATTATTGTGATATGCTCCTTAAGTGGTTGATATTGGAGATTTATAGAACAAGAGATTGGTGCGAAGTTTCAGTGGACAATTGTTTTTCATCGTTGATATTGAAGATTTGATGCATATACATAGGCGGGTACAACTACACTTCAGAGGAAAATCTTAAGGAAATAATAGTTATTGGGAAAGTGAAAGTGGATTTAGTAATGAGTGCTAGTTTCGGGCAGGCTAGATAAATGATATCAGTAGGAGACTTGATGGATTCTTTTCCAGGAGTTTATAATAAGTAAGACGTGACCCAGGATCAGTGTTGGCACATATGCAGAGATTAGAAGTAGCAGTTATCAACATGTCGCATTACGAGAGACTGGACTACTGGCCAAGAAGATGTGTCGAGAGGTATCAGCAGTAGGACTGATTGTGTCGTTACTCCTCACAGGACGATCGCATAAAGAAGGCATGGTATTGAGGTCCGCAAGAAGAACTAGAATTTAGAGACAGAGAACGTTAGATCGTGGCAGACGGTAAGTAGAAATCCTTGCTATGCCAGTTCCGGGTGTATAAACACCTTTCGACATTGAAGGGGATATACTTCGATATCATTTGAGTTCGAGTTGCGTTTTTATGATCTAAATATTTCATTTTCAACGTTGAAGAAAGGACAACTCAACGTCCGTTATTTTGATATATGTATTTTTGAGGATTTGAGGGTCACATTATGTTTTGTGCACACCAGGTGCACTTGATGAGATTTCCATGTACAGTAATTTCATTTTGATTTATGTTTTGTGCACACCAGGTGCACTTGTTGAGACTTTCGTGTGAAGTGACTGCACTCGATTGAAGTATTGTATACACCGGATGCGCTACACTGATATTTCCGTGCACATTAGATGCACATGGTTAAGAGATTTTATATATATATATACCCTAGGTATACTTGATTTTGTGCACTCCGATGCACTTGAGAATTATTTTGTGCACCCCGATGCACTTGATTTTGATTTTGTGCACTCCGATGCACTTGAGAATTATTTTGTGCACCCCGATGCACTTGATTTTGATTTTGAGTACTCCGATGCACTTGAGATTTATTTTGTGCACCCCGATACACTTGATACTATTTTTTACACCTTGTTCCATGCACAGTGGATGCAGTGGATATCGTTTCGTGCACGCCTGTTGCACTTAGTGTTGTTTTGTTTTCATGAACATCGTAGCGTGTGGTTTGAGATTTGCACGCAAAACACATTAGGGTTGATTTTGTTTTCGTGCTTTGCACTTGATAGGATATGTTATAGATTTGATTTATGTATTTTTCGCTTGGTCGTGTGCACCGATGTTGCACTTCGATTATAGCATGGATCGTGTACTTAGGATACACAATGGTTTTCGTATTTGGCAAATTGCTTCATAACTGGAGTAATTCTCATAGCACCCGCTAGAGTTACCATCATATGAGTTTTATATATTTTGATGTTTCACGCACACGGTTGCGTTATGATGCGTTTTTAGCTCGTATGAGACTTTGGAGTTCCGTTATATCAAGCGGAGTTTATGTTTTAAATTTGGACCCCAGAAAATTGTTTTGAATTTGAGCAGATTGAATTAAGAAAAATGTTTTAAGAAGGGGATTTAATTTAAATTCGGGGACCGAATTTTCTTAAGGGGGAATATTGTAACAATTTGAAATATTTTAGATAATTAATTAATTTATTTATTTAATTAAAAATGTTAAATTAAATTTTCTTATAATAAAAGACCTTTTAATATGTAGTAGGTTAATTTAGTGATAAAATAGTTTGTTTATATAATAATAAGTATCATGAGGGGTTTTGTGAAAAGTTTAGTTATTTGTGGAAATTGGATTTTTGTGAGGGTTTATGTGTAAAAAGGGTAAGGTCGTGGTTAAGGTTAAGTTATACTCATGGGATATCATAACCTAGATGACATACCTCCTACTTGCATGTACACTTCATGCATACACCTCGTCCTTGCATGAAAACCCCACCATCTTCCATGCTACACCTCTTACTTGTATGGATATACCACATCCTTTCTAGGTGACACCTCCTCCTATCACTCATCACTCACTCTCCTTATCTTTTAAATTGTTCAGTTCATATAATCATTTGAAACAAGTTAATTAAATTAAAAGAAAAAGAAATCCTAGAACAACAAAGAAAAGAAAGAGAAGAGAAGTGAGACTAAGTACTAAGGATTAATACCACCACCGTCAAGCTAGGATTTTTGAGCTTGTGCATCTTGGAAAGAGCTTTTCAGTAATCTTTCTGTATGTATAATCTTTAAACTCTGTAGAATTTCAGTTCTGTACTATTTAAGTGTAGAAATCGAATATCGGAAATATCGTATTTTGATAAGTATAGGCTCTGTTTTGAATCTGCTGTAGTTTAGATGTTATTTAACAAAATCAAACAGTACCTTAATCTTGTAATCTGGACCTAGTTAACCACTAGAAAGACGAACCAATTCCCTCGGATTTTGGCCGGCGGCATTTAGAAGAAATCCGATCTCGCCGGTTTTGTTAGGGAGATAAGTGTTGGGGTTTTCATGGTAGCTCTCTGTTTATATTTTGGGTTGTTTGGTATTGTTAGTTTATGTTATAATTTCAGTATATAAAATCTGGTAGCAAATATCTGTTTTTAGTGTGAAGTGTCAGGAAACAAGGAAAATTATGATATTTAACATACTGAAATTGAATATGGAACCATTAGGTATAAATACTAGAAAAACTAGCAAGACCAAAAGTATAATAAGATCACTAGGAAACTTTACCAAAAGCCCGAGACCCCAACCCTATATTTTGGCCGGCGACATCTTCCCCATGTCTGAGCTCTCCGGACTTTTGATGGGTTTTGATATTGAATTTTCTTATGTAGCTTAGGTTTGGTATTTTATAAGTTTCTGCAATGTTTGATTTGTCTAAATAATTATACAGAGAAATCTGGGAATGTTTAGTTGTGTTTTATTAAAGTTTCCGACATTTCGATGTGATTTTCTGTATTTCTGTACTGCAACTGAAACGTTGACGTTCGTACGTTAAGTTCAGGGGCATTTGATCGTCTTTGGGGTAAGTGATCTGTAGGTTCTAACCTACGGGTGCTTAGCTCGTTGTTTTGGTTTTCAATATGATATTTACATCAATGTGATTTTAAATACAATTATAGGTACGATTTCGAAGATTTTCGAGATGGAGTAGATGGACATAGCGAATCGTGGAATCTACGGCCTCGACAAGTTGGTGAGTAGATTTATATCTACGGGGGAAGTCGGGTGGATGGCGTATAGCACCCCTGCAACCTTATAAATAGTAGTATGGTACATAATAGTTTTGGTAATTATTTAAGATATGGATATTGAAATTAAATTTCATATAGCATGATACTCATTTGCATGTAGTTTACTTATGGTTATGGTAAATTGTTATGAAAGACCAGGCAGTACTAGAGGTGAATTTGATATAGCGATAATGTGAGGTATTGTACTAGATATTATACTGTATTGATGATAATGAGATTAGTATGCTGAATAATGGCCAAGTTACTTTTAGACTCATACATAATAATTATATTTACTTTACTTGCTTACGTTATAATTATTAACGTTATACGTTTCCGTAATACGAACACTCTGATAGAACACTGTACAACTACAAATGAGTACTATGCTGCACAAGCACGTACACATATGTTAAACTACACCCCATTGGTATTGCCATGTCACTGTAGAACCGTCCTGTTATATAATGCGTATATATATATATATATGTTGATATGAATAGGCTATTACGCCTGTAGAACACTTGCACAAATACTAATGATTGCCATACTGCACGAGCACAGACGCTTATGTCACACCACACATCATTAGTAGTGCCAAGACACAGAAGAATTGATATCTTTATACCTGTATGATTTATTTACGCATTCTTTATCACGACCCAAAGTTCGGCCCGTGACCGGCACTTAACCACGTGACGTCTACAGGTGTAACGCGACTAAGTAAGCCAAAATCCAGAAATCAAAACCATTAAAAGCAATGTGTAAAAACATTTTATGGAAACATTTGTTAAAACGTTTAGAAAACCTTAGTAATTTAGTAAAATTCTTTAAAGTTTAAGTTGTTTTCTTTTAAAATTTTCGGCAGCATTTCCTTTGTAAAAACTAGCCCCGAAATCGGGTACAAGACAAGATATAAATAAAGATGACATATGATAAGAATGAAGCGTCCCAAATGGGAGCAATCACGCCCAACGGCGGAAACAACCACCACAATAATAATATACGACTCCGTAGCGAAGAAATCAGCAATATAAGTGAAAACAAGTAGCATGAAAGATAAAACTGCATAAATAAAGTCGGCTCACAACGAGCTCGACACCAGAGTACACAATAATATACATCGTCCTCACAACTGGTCTCTAAGTCAATACATGAATAGTAGATGGAGAGTACTAGATACAACAGTGTATACAACTGGAAAATAAACGGATACCGCAAAAACCCACCTATCAGTAAAAGGGCTCACGCGCCAACTACAGTGGTATCCGTAGCAAAAGATGCAAGAAAGCAGCCTGCCGCGACTACTCTGAGGGGCAACCTGCAAACACTGTGGCACAACGAGGGTGAGTTGCCAACTCATGAATAGTAGATAACATATAAAGGTAATCGCGAGTATGCACGTACTGCGATACTTTAACATGTGCCAACAGATAATATCTATATGATGAGCTGGATGAACAATAATCATGCAACAAGTGCGATCTAATAACATCTCTGTATGATAAGCAGGGTATGCAATAATCATGCATAGCAAATGCAATCTAATAACATCTATATAGGATGAGCAAGGAATGCAATAATCATGCATAGAAAATGCAATCTAATAACATCTTTGTAGGATGAGCAGGGTATGCAATAGTCATGCAAAAGTACTCTATCAGGTACTACAGATACAGGATGAGATGCATAACACTGAATGCTGAGCATGGGAATAAATATCATCTACACGGAATGTCAACGTGGAAGAATAACCGGGGTCCATCCAATACACCCAAATCCCAGTAAAAACTCAGGCGCCGTCTCTCTAATCGGCCCTCAAATCCTGTACAGCTCATGGAATCATGAGTGCCCAACAACGGCACTCGAAATATCATAAATAATCGTGTCCAGTATCGACACGCAAATCCTCATGTATCGGGCTCCGTCATTCCGGATCGGCCCACGAGCTCCATCTGCAGAATCGGCCCTCGGCCCCGGCAGTACGGGTCGGCCCGTATCCATCTCTCAACTCTGGTCAGTATCCTCCGGATAAACTCCAGGTCCCACCAATCACCGTTAGGTAGTAGTCCCTCCGCCGGGCTCTCCGTCTAACTATACGAGTTTTCTTGCCCCGGGGTACCATACCGGGTCCACCATGTACCCGCAAATGGTGCCTATCACTCCTCGAATCGGGTATACTCACACAAGCTCTCATGAAGAGAGAAAATTCATGGTGGACGCATTGAAATATCATATCAAGAGAAACCGGGTTTTCAAAACAGTGCGTATTTTCTTAAAATAATACCACAGTTCTCAAATCCAGAAATCGCATGAATCCAAAACTCAATACGTAAATCCATGCAATATGTCGTATGACACTAAGAGTAAAAAAGGAAAACCGCTCTTTTAAAAAGGATCCAGTTTGAAAATATCTCATGCGGTCCCTGTTTTCTAGAAATTGAGTCAATATGATCCATGTATGTAACATATGTATGCATGTAAGTATGGATGTGCAGATGGATATAGACGCAAATCTGAGTGTAGCAATGTACATGTGCACTAATATGGATATACGATGTATATGTGCACAAGTATAGATATATCAAGATATGTATGCACTAATACGAATATACAGTGTGCATGTGCGCAAGTAGGAATATATCAATGAATGTATGCACTGATATGAATATACAGTGTGCATGTGCGTAGGTAGGGATATATCAATGAATGTATGCACTAATATGAGTATACAGTATGCATGTGCGCAAGTAGGGATATATCAATGAAGGTATACACTAATATGAATATACAGTGTGCATGTGCGAAAGTAGGGATATATCAATGATGATATGCACTGATGTGAATATACAGTGTGCATGTGCGCAAGTATGAAGATATCAATGTATGTAAGCACTACTATGAATATACAGTGTGCAGGTGCGCAAGTATGAAGATATCAATGTAAATATATGCCAATATGTGACAAAGTCATGTCTAATCATCAATGATGCGGTAATCAAATGATATATGATTCAGTAATCAATTGATATATGATTCGTAGCAATCCTATAGTGCGAGTGTCATGGCAATCACTAACGGCGTGAGTGTATCATACAAATAGTGCTCGTGCAGCTTAAACCATTAGTGACAGTGCAGTGTCATCTAACTACCATTTCTATATGCAACAAGGAATGGGTATGCTACAATGTTATATATGAATATATACGACTAGAATATCCTATCACGCCCTGACGCTTAACGCCATACGGGCGATTTCCCCGTAGATGTTAAATCTACTCACCTGGTCTCGTGCTAAGCGTAGCCGATCACTTGCTTCCCTTTCTTTGCGGCGTCCGTCGTACCCGCCTGCGAACCTAGAATTTACACAAAGAATACACATAAGCGAAATCCTGCAAAAACGCGATATCGAAATCAAACGAGAAACTTGCGTCGCGAACTAAACGCGCGTGTGCCCGATACGCTTGAACGTGTGTATACGCGTCTGAAACTACCCCGACACGTCGCGACACGCAGTAACGCTAAACCCACTCACGTATCACACGTATTGCGCAAACTAAACGTATTGGAAAAACGATATATTGCTCCAGATTTTGACTCGGGTGAAAACTCAAAAAGTTGCATATGCCAAAATACTAGAATATACAGCAGACTGCCCTAGACCAAACCCTAACACCTAACTCCTCTATCTGGCCGCAATTTGCGGCCAGAACGATTAAATTGGCGGCCTGATGGTGGGTAGGGGGTCTCGTTCTCTGGGTGTGTGATCAACATCTATCAAGTATGCTCCAGTTATCCCAGATTTTGTCTGAAGCATACGGGTCTACAGCAAATCACAGAAAGGCCAAATTTTGCTTTAAAACGTTAAATTTTGCACTAAATGAAACCCTATGGTATTTTAGTGAAATCTGGGGTTAAATCTCAGTTTAAAGGTAACACTTAGTTAAGTTAAGCTAACCATCAGTATCACCACTTGGCCAAAACTCCACACAAATCACCATTTCTAGCACTAAATCTCATCTTTAACACTAACCGAAGCTAATTAACCCATAAGTCTAGCAACAAAGGAGTTGGGCTCAGAACTTATACCTCACTTGACCCTAGGCACAAGTAGAAGGAGGAGAAGAAGAAGGGAAGTGCTGTTGTTGCTATTGCTGCTTGCTACTGCTGTTGCTGCCTGGAGATGCTGTTGATGCTGTTGCTGCTTGTGCCGATGTTGTTGCTGCTTGTGCTGATGCTGTTGATGCTGCTGCTGCTGGGGCTTCTGTTGCTGCTGTGGCTGGTGTTGTGTGTGTGTGAGTGAGAGTGAGAGAGAGTTGTGAGAAAAATGAGTGAGGCAAAACAAAAAAGAAATGAGAGAGATATGAGAGCATGGAATAGTCAACCCCCATCTCTCTCTCCTCATTAAATGTGAGCATGGCTCAAGCCATGATGCCCTCTCTCTCTCTCTCCAAGTCAACCCAAAACAAAATCATTTTTCATTTTAAAAAAAACAATTAACCAAAACACCTAATAAAATTTCAAATGGGCTTAACAAAATGGTTAGTCCACCATGGTTGCTAATCATGGTCTAACCCAAATTTAACCCTAGTTTACATGCGCATGTGTGTGCAAGCCAAAATAAATTCTAATAAAATATTCATTAAATCTGATAAAATATTTGAAAATCGTTTTGGTAAACCTTTTACTAAAAACCATACAATAAATTATAATTAGTCACTAATCACATCCTAAGGTGTTACAATCTTCCCCCCTTAACGAAATTCGTCCCCGAATTTAAAATATATAGCTACGCGTACCTTCAAAGAGATGAGAGAATTTCTTCCGCATCTCGCCCTTGGCCTCCCAAGTGATCTCTTCACCATTTGGGCTGCGCCAAAGCACCTTCACAGATGGCAAGACCTTCGATCGAAGTTTCTTCACCTGCCGGTCCAATATCACGACTGGCTGCTCGGTGAACGAAAGATCGTGCTCGAGCTGTACGGCCTGATGCTGAATCATGTGAGAAGGGTCGTGCAGGTATCTGCGAAGCATCGACGCGTGGAATACGTGGTGAACATCTGGGAAGTCGGGTGGAAGAGCCAAACGATATGCTACTGCGCCCACACGCTCGAGGATCTCGAAGGGACCTATGAATCTGGGGCTAAGCTTCCCCTTCCGTCCAAACCTCATCACTCCCTTCATCGAAGAGACCCTCAGAAAAACGCGATCGCCAACTGTGAACTCTAATCTACGACGACGTCTGTCAGCATACGATTTCTGCCTGCTCTGAGCTATCCTCATCCTATCTCGAATCAGCTGTATCTTCTCGGTCGTCTCCTGTACGATCTGCGGCCCCAAAATACTGCTATCACTGAGCTCTGTCCAACAGACGGGCGATCTACATCTCCTCCCATACAAGGCCTCGAAATGTGCCATCTGAATAGTATCCTGAAAACTATTATTGTAGGAGAACTCCACCAAGGGTAAATGATGATCCCAGCTACCACCAAAGTCTAAAACGCACGCTCAGAGCATGTCCTCGAGAGTCTGAATAGTCCGCTCTGACTGGCCATCGGTCTGCGGATGAAATGCTGTGCTGAAACTCAAGCGGGTGCCCAAATCCTCCTGAACCCTCTGCCATAGTCGGCTGATAAACTGGGTGCCTCGGTCGGACACGATACATGTCGGGACTCCATGCAGTCGTACAATCTCATCGATGTATATCTGGGCATACTGAGCAAATCCGAAAGTGGTCTTCACTGGCAGGAAGTGAGCCGCTTTCGTCAATCGATCCACGATCACCCAAATGGAGTCATACCCTCGCCTAGTCCTGGGCAGACCCATAATGAAGTCCATAAAAATCTGTTCCTATTTCCACTCCGGAATGGGTAACGGCTGTAGCTCTCCCGCTGGCCTCTGGTGCTCGGTCTTGACTTGCTGACAAGTCAGGCATCTCGACACGAAGTCTGTGATGTCCCTCTTCATCCCGTCCCACCAGTAAACGTCTCTCATATCATGGTACATCTTGGTGGAACCCGGATGAACACTATACACCGATCGATGTGCCTCCTCAAGAATCTCACGCCGCAGTCTCTCAGCATCTGGTACGCACAGTTTAGTCCCAAATCGCAGTATCCCCTGATCATCAATCATGAACTCGGAAAATCTGCCCTGTCTGATCTGTGCCATGATCTCCGAACAACGGTCATCACTGTACTGTGCCTCATGTATATGGTCAAGCAACTGTGGGCGTGCATGAACATGCGCAAGTTGTCCCCCGATCGGCGTGAACTCGAACTGCACTCGGCTGTCGCATAAAATCTGCCAATCTGCCGACGGCTGCCTCTGTACTGCGCTCAAACAAGATAGACTACCCCCGGGCCTCCTACTCAAAGCATCTGCCACTACATTAGCCTTTCCCGGGTGATACAAGATCTCGCAATCGTAGTCCTTTAGTAGTTCCATCCAACGGCGTTGTCTAAGATTCAGGTTTCGCTGCTGAAATATATACTTTAAGCTCTTGTGATCAGTGAATATCTGGCACGACTCGCCGTATAGGTAATGTCGCCAGATCTTGAGTGCAAAGACCACTGCAGCCATCTCCAAATCGTGAGTGGGGTAGTTCTGTTCGTGTTTCTTCAGCTGTCGTGAAGCATACGCGATCACCTTATCGTGCTGCATCAATACGCACCCTAACCCCACTCGAGAAGCATCACAATAGACCATAAAACCGCCCGATCCTGAAGGCAATGATAACACCGGCGCCGTAGTCAAACGAGTCCGTAGCTGCTAAACGCTATGCTCGCACTCCTCCGTCCAATCGAAAGGAACTCCCTTCCGGGTCAACCCGGTCAACGGTGCAGCAATACGGGAGAAGTCCTGCACAAATCGCCTGTAGTAGCCGGCCAGTCCTAAAAAGCTGCGGATCTCAGTAACTGATGCGGGTCTGGGCCAACGCTGAACGGCCTCGATCTTCTTCGGGTCCACACATATACCATCTCGTGTAATCACGTGACCCAAGAAGTCTACGCTGTCAAGCCAGAATGCGCACTTGGAGAATTTTGCGAATAGCTGGTGCTCCCTCAAAGTCTGCAGTATGATCCGCAGGTGCTGCTCGTGCTCCTCTCGACTCCGGGAATACACCAAAATATCTTCAATGAATACGATGATGAACAAATCAAGATATGGCCTGAAAATACGGTTCATCAAGTCCATAAATGCTGCTCGGGCGTTGGTGAGTCCAAACGACATCACCAAAAACTCATAATGGCCGTAACGCGTGCGAAAAGCTGTCCTCAGAATATGCTCCTGTCGAACCCATAGCTGATGGTAGCCTGCTCGCAAGTCGATCCTCGAAAAATATCCTGCCCCCTGAAGCTGGTCGAACAAGTCATCGATGCGTGGCAAAGGATATCTGTTCCGCACGGTAACCATGTTCAGCTGGCGGTAGTCGATAAACAAACGCAAGCCGCCGTCCTTCTTCTTGACAAACAGGACCGGAGCACCCCAAGGAGACACACTGGGTCGAATAAGTCCCTTATCCAGCAAATCTTGCAACTGACCTTTCAACTCTCTAAGCTCCGCCGGGGCCATCCGATAAGGCGGTTTAGAAATAGGCCCCGTGCCGGGAATCAAATCAATACAGAAAGCAATATCACGCTCAGGCGGTAGCCCAGGAAGCTCGTCAGGGAAAACATCAGGGAACTCACGAACAATCGGAACCTGGTCCAACGGAATATCCGTAGATCTAGTATCGCAAACATAGCTAGAAATCCCTGACATCCCTTCCTCAAAAGTTGTCCAGCGCGAAGAGAAGAAATCAAACTGTGAGGGGCGGCACCACAGTCCCCCTGCACAACAAAAGCCGACTCACCGGGAAAACAAAACCTAACTGTCTTCTCGCGGCAGTCCACAGACGCATAGCACATGGCTAACCAATCCATGCCCAAAAGAACGTCGAAGTCCAACATCTCAAGAAGGATCAAGTCAACAGGAAACTCTCTCTCTCGCCAATACGGACAACACAGGATTGAAACACGTGTCTAGCAACAAACGACTCGCCTAAAGGAGTGGTCACAACAAGCGTCTGATCAAGCAAACTGGACTCTCTACCCAAACTCGGCATGAAGTGTGTGGAAACGTATGAGTGCGTGGATCCGGGATCAAACAACACGTGTGCGTCAACAGAACATACGAATAGGGTACCTGAGACCACCGCATTGGACGCATGCGCGTCCTGATGCGTCAATATGAAAACTCGTGCCTGTCCTCCACCTGCGACTGGCGGTCCCCTACTAGCAACTGGTTGTACTCTGCCGGCAGCTGGCTGTCCTCTGCCTCGGCCACCTCGTCCTTTATGAGCAAACCCTCCGCGACCACGGCCTCTCCGTGCATGAGTCTGACACGGAGCAACAGTAGGTACATTAGGCAACGCCCTCTGGGGTGGGGAAGGTGGAAGTGTGACATGTGGTACTGCTGCCTCCCTCCGGCGTATCTCGGTACAATCTTTGATGCAGTGACGGGGACTACCACACCAAAAGCATCCACGCGACGACTGCTGACCCTCCTGGGGATAAGAGCTAAACATCTGACCTCGCCCCGAGTCTCTGCCACCTGTACGACGTTTATCACGGTGTCCGAATGGAAGTCTCCGTGCTACTGTATCAGTACGAACCCTCTTCGGCCCTGGAACTACAGATGTCTCTGCAAGGCGCTCCTCGACTAATAGGGCTGCGTCTACAGCTGCTGCAAATGTCTCGCAATGCTGTGCGCTGATCACCAGGAATAGTGGGGTAAGTAAGCCTCGAACAAATCTCTTGACTCGCATCTCCTCAGTAGCCACTAGGTATGGGGCATAAACAGATAGCTCGGTGAACAGTATATCGTACTCTGCCACTGTCATCTCCGGCGTCTGACGTAAAGACTCGAACCTGCGCGCTCGGGCATCCCTGACACTCTGGGAAGGAAACGGGCTAGAAATACCGTCACAAACTCGGTCCAGGTCATAGGAGGAAGACCTGCTGCTCTACCCTTCTCGACCGATTCACACCATTTCTGCGCAAGACCTTCCAGGAGAAAACTCGCAAACTCTACCCATCTCGCATCTGAGCATCTGAGTGAACGACATATCCGGGCCATCCTGTCAATAAAAGACTGTGGGTCCTCGGCTGCATCGGTGCCTATGAAGACCGGAGGCTTCAGCCTCATAAACTCTGATAGCGATACCGTAATAACCTTTGTGGCTACAGGGGCAACTGCCTGTACTGTAGGTACCATCGCGGTCCCCGTAACGGGTGGAACTACCTCTGGTCCCTGCGCTCGAAGCGTCTCGACTAACGGCCCTATCATCCGGCGCATCTCATGCATACCGGCCCCTAGCATAGTGATCTGATCTGTCGTAGGAGGAACAGTCTGCTCTGGTACAACGGGTGTACTCCCCGGGCCAGTCCTCGTCTCAGACGAGTCTACTCGAATCTCGGCTCTCGCAGTCGCTCTCTGCGCCCTCGTAGTCTTTGGCGGCATAATGGCTGAAAGAAAGTAGGATTCGATAAGGATACAGAAATCGAATCACAAGAATGTAGATAATCATGAAGGAATTCCAATCAATAAGTCCTAAGGTCGCTTAGGCGGAGTATCGTATCATGAGTATGCCGCGGAACATACACACGCTACGCCACTCTACTTTAGCAACCTACTCCATCATACCAGGGTCATCCTACACTCCGAAGGTAAAACCTACGCTCTGATACCAACTTTGTCACGACCCAAAGTTCGACCCGTGACCGGCACTTAACCACGTGATGTCTACAGGTGTAACGCGACTAAGTAAGCCGAAACCCAGAAATCAAAACCATTAAAAGCAATGAGTGTTAAATCATTTTATGGAAACATTTGTTAAAACATTTAGAAAACCTTAGTAATTTAGTAAAATTATTTAAAATTTAAGTTGTTTTCTTTTAAAATTTTCGGCAGCATTTCCTTTGTAAAAACTAGCCCCGAAATCGGGTACAAGACAAGATATAAATAAAGATGACATATAATAAGAATGAAGCGTCCCAAACGGGAGCAATCACGCCCAACGGCGAAAACAACCACCACAATAATAATATACGACGCCGTAGCGATGAAATGAGCAATATAAGTGAAAACAAGTAGCATGAAAGATAAAACTGCATAAATAAAGTCGGCTCACAACGAGCTCGACACCAGAGTACACAATAATATACATCGTCCTCACAACTGGTCTCTAAGTCAATACATGAATAGTAGATGGAGAGTACTAGATACAACAGTGTATACAACTGGAAAATAAACGGATACCGCAAAAACCCACCTATCAGTAAAAGGGCTCACGCGCCACTGCAGTGGTATCCGTAGCAAAAGATGCAAGAAAGCAGCCTGCCGCGACTACTCTGAGGGGCAACCTGCAAACACTGTGGCACAACGGGGGTGAGTTGCCAACTCGTGAATAGTAGATAACATATAAAGGTAATCGCGAGTATGCACGTACTGCGATACTCTAACATGTGCCAACAGATAATATCTATATGATGAGCTGGATGAATAATAATCATGCAACAAGTGCGATCTAATAACATCTCTGTATGTGTAACATTTTCAAAAATATAAAATATTAATTTTGGGAATTTTTATAATTTAATATTATTTTATTGATTATTTTAATATTAAATCTATAATTAAATGCAAATAAATAGGAAAAATGTTAGGAAAAAATTATGAAAAATTATGGAAAATTCCAAAATAGGATAAATTAGTGAATTTTGACATTTTTAAGTTTTTGTGATTAGTTTGACACTAATTTAGTGCTAATCGCGATTAAAATCGCTAATCGGGTTTTTTGGCAATTTTGTGCAAAACTTGCACATATCACTTTTCTACACTTGTGCATTTTTCTTGCCATGAACTATCATTTGGGTTTACTATTCTTGTAAGAAGGTTAGGGATTTAAAAGAAAAAGGAAAAGAAAAGAAAAAGAAAAGGAATTAAGAATGGAGTTGGTGAGAGAGGGTATGGGCATCTTTGACAAACCCTTAGCCATTGTTTTCCTTTCATTTTTCCCTCCCACTTCTTCCCCTTGCTGCTGCTGCCTCTTCCTCATCATTCTCCCCCTCTTCAATCCCTCTTTTCATCTCTAAAACAACACCAAAAACCTCATGTCCGTTTCATTAAAAATGTGCACGAGCTCGAGATCTACAAGATGGACCAAGAAAGCATGGATTTGGCCACTAGAGGGCAACTCAAGAAAGTTCTTGAGTTGCCAAGTGAGGTAAATTCTGAACCCTTAGCTCAATTGTAGCATTTCCTTTAACCCCAAGTTAAGATTATATCGATATTGTGTGATATTATGGACTTGGTGATAACCTAGTTAGGGTTTGAGAGAAACTTGAGTTGTAATGTGAAATTGAGCTCAGTAGAGGACTTGTAGACACCCTAGTGCATGAATTGGAACCCAAAACCTGAAGCTAGAACCAGAAATACGGATTTTAGAAACCGATATCGGGGAAATTGTGTAATCTGTGCAGGTTAACTTGAATCTGCTATCACCCCGAGGACCCTAAAATAATATTGAATGGACAGTGAGATGTGCAGGCACCATTGAACCAACACCCCAAACCCTAGCCCCCAACTCCCTTTCCCGGCCGCCAATTTTCCTCTTTTGGCCGCCAATTGCGGCCTGGGTCCCACCTTCTTGGCTCGTATTGGTTCTGTAGCTCCTACATTGTTAGTTTAGGCCCCTGGTATATATAGATTTGTATAAAGTGACCTGGGGTAAAATCTGGAACACATTTCATGAGTTGCTGTTTTGGACTTTAGTTTCCGTATTCCGTATTTTCATTTCTGCATTGGTGTGTTTCGTTTTACCTCGACTATTTGGCGTTTATACGACGATATAGAGGAATTATTGATGGTTTTGAAGGCGTGCCATAGGTTCTCACCTATAGGCCCCTTATCGTATCGTTTTGGATTTCATGCGCCGTTTTAGCTTGGATTTGGTTTTAATGCGCATACACGATATGTTGATGTGTAGGTACCCATGAAGACTTCGGGACGACAAACAAATGCATGGTGACGTCCGCAAATGATGATGCAAGGTGAGTAGATTATATCTACCGGGGGAAGTCGGGTGGATGACGTATAGCACCCCCGCAGTCCGTAGTTAGTATACTATATATAGTAGATGTGTGATAGTTTTAGTGTGTTGTAGCTTTGTGTTAGAAGTATTATGGGTAGTTAGGGTTAGAAGTGATTAGTGTAGTTCCTAGTTGCGAGCCCTAGGATAGAATTGCACCTACACGCCTACACTTGTATATCTCTTATACCTACCCTTGATGGATGATGTTTGATGATGTTGGTAATGAGTCGATGATGTGGGCTTGATGGCGTAAGATCGGTGATTGGATACGATTCATTGTGGGATATGACTTGTGATTTCTTGCGGGCTTGGGATATGTGTTTACCCCGCATGCATACTTCACTGATGGTATCGTTTGGTGCTAGACATAGAGTAGTACCCCAGGCTATGTGATCTGATGATAGTGATACCTGTTATGTGATGAGATAGTGAGATGTTGACCCGTACCCAGCTATTGGGATGCCGTACGATGATTACCGTACGAGCCGATATTGATGATAGATCCGCACTCATAACTCGAGGATATCTTATGATATGACATTGAAGCGAGATCACCGACTATATACCTTGATATATGTATCGACTCAGATTTACGCGGTTTCCATACCCCTCCAGACTTGCATGATACTTAGATCAGTAGTTGCATAGTAGATGTTAGATTAGACCAGAGTCATACCCATTTCAAACTAACGAATCGGGAATATTGCAAGATAGGGAAAAAGGGATTCTACGGATATTTTCAAATGTGTAGCGTCTATTTTCTAAACACCGTAGCCCTTGTTTTACCAAGGACCCCGATTCGTCTTATTTCAAAAGGCAAGGCTGCATGATATAGCTTTTGAGTTAGATTCTTCACTGTTGCGTTGCTTATTTCGATTGCACCTGTTTATACTATTTGCATGGCATTACTTGTGCTTATTGTTATATTACCATCATGCTGTTAGGACACCAGCACCATTATCGATGATGCGTATGTTCCACGTACACTGATTGCCGGTTCACACACTTCATCATCGATAATTGCTATGCCACTACACTGTAGTACTGCTGCATTCATGGTATGATTTCCGCATAGCATATTGTACACATAGACCTGTACACAAATATATACGATTTTGACTTGATATTCATATCTGATACATATGTCACACCTGATCATTATATTATAGCTCATTTATATGTGACATGACTTGATACTCACATTTGATACATATGTCACACCTGATCATTTATTATAGCTCATTTATATGTGACATGACTTGATACTCACATTTGATACATATGTCACACCTGATCATTATATTATAGCTCATTTATATGTGACATGACTTGATACTCACATTTGATACATATGTCACACCTGATCATTATATTATAGCTCATTTATATGTGACATGACTTGATACTCACATTTGATGCTTATATCACACCTGATCATTATATTGTAGCTCATCTATATGTGACTTGACATGATATTTATGTTTGACGCACATATCATATCAGATTAGTGACTTACATTTTGGTTTGGATTATATGTGATTTCTGGATTTGGGAACCGTGGCTATTTCAAATATGTAATCATTTAAAAAAACCCGGTTTCCTTGATATGATATTTCGGTGCGTCCACCATGTGTTTTCTCGGTGCTAGAGTGATATATAAAAACCCGAATCGAGGAGGCGGTTGAGGCCGATTACGGGTATATGGTGGACCCGGTATGGTACCCCGGGGCGAGAACGGTTTCGCTGTGTGATAGACGGTGAGCCCGGCAGAGGGACTACTACCTACCGGTGATTGTATTTGAGCTCGGCGGATATCTGGAGGATTCCGACCGGAGTTGAGAGATGGATATGGGCTGACTCGTACTGCCGGGGCCGAGGGCCGATACCGCAGACGGAGCCCAGAGATGGACATGGGTTGACCCGTACTGCCGGGGCCGAGGGCCGATACCGCAGACGGAGCCCCATATGGATGAGGATTTACGTGTCGATGCTTGGCACGGGTTTCATGATGTTTTACCATGAATTGTTTACATCCTCATATTGCATACATGATGCTTATTGTCATTGGGTGACGGGTGGACGGGTTCCACGTATATACAGACATAGATCATATACAGACATGGATCATATACAGACATGGATCATATACAGACATGGACCATATACAGACTGGATTTACACTGATCATACTTCATTTGTATATATAATAGGGTATGAGGGCGCTGTTTTATATACCCTTACACCAATATTAGTGGTATGGGACACTAATATATGTGTATTGATATCATATTTACTGCATCATATTTACTTCTTGCAGACATACCTTATACTGATGACGTGTTATTACTTGAGTACTTGGCACCACATACATATTTAGATGTTACCTTGCCACCTTATCACACTCAGATGTACTCTTGTGGATTATATTACTGATTGTTGACTTAGGTTTATGTCTTGCATTCGGTTTCTGCTTGTAGATGTTTCTATTCACGAGTTGGCAACTCACCCCCGTTGTGCCACAGTCCTTGCAGGTTCTGCCGTACAGGTTCCATTGCGGCATTTCTGGCACACTACTTTCTTGCGGGTGGCTTGCTTTTGGTAGGTGGATTCTTTCGCATCAAGAACCACCCTTGTGTTTATTTTATTCATTGTATCTAGAATTTCCATCAACCAAAACTTGTATATTGTTTCAGACCTAGACTTTAGTGATGTATTATTCGACCTTAGAGTCGCGCTTAGTAGTATTGCGGTTTCTTGTTGCTTTGAGCTTTCTTTTGGGTTTGATCCTCGCCACTTGGCGTTGTATATTATTGTTGCATGTGTGGTTGTGACCGTCTATTGACGAAGAGCTAGCTCCCGCTTGGGGATGCCTTTATCGTTGCATATATATTGTCATTCTTGTTGTACCCCATTCGGGGCCAGTTTTACAGAGGAAACTCTGCCGAAATTTTTAGAAAAGACTGTACTGTTTTAAAATGCACATTCGGCTTAGTTATTTAAAAACATTGATTTTTTTTAAACATGTAGTTCTTACTTATTCTAATCTAAAAAAGGGTTTTAGATTTCTGGGTTTTCGGCTTACTTAGTCGCGTTACGCCTGTAGACGTTACGTGGTTAAGTGCCGGTCACGGGCCAAACTTTGGGTCGTGACAAAGTTGGTATCAGAGCGCTAGGTTGACCTTGGTTCGAGTCTAAGTTTGACTATGTGGAGCCTAGGGCGTTTATATATATACGGAACTTAGGCTTGACCTTACGGAACTTAGACTTGGTCGAGGGGGTATTAGACCCGAACTTTCTTCGCGTAGGATGACCCTTGGTTGATGGAATAGGTGACTAAAGTAGAGTGACGTACCATTGGTATGTTCCGCGGCATACTTACGACACGCCACTCCGCTTAAGGAACCTTAGGATGTGCATACTTTTCGAGATCAGTGATTCTCTTTATATCCAGGATTATACATCCATTTGAGATCCCCGATTCGATTAGTTTCATGATCATATCTTCATTGATGCTGTTCCTTCCTATGATCATGTATCCACTCTGGATCTGTTGTTTCCTTCTTGTCACTGATGTGCTCTCTTTGATACTCGATTGAGATTCCTGTCACCATGTTTGAGCGCAGTTCGGGCTGCTGCTAGGGTTACGACCGGTGTGAGCTCGTTTAGTACGAGGGCTGACCATTGTGTTTTCTGGTGACATGGGAATGTCTCGAGTTAGTATTGGTGATTGTGACCTCTAGTGGAGGCGAGTGCTTGGATTTGCACCGGATGATCGGGCCATTGTTAGAGCTGCCTGTTGAAAGAGGACTGTTGATGTACAACATACCTTGGAGATTGTGATGTCGCCTACCGTGCAGACAGATGGACCAGCTGTTGCTGAGATTGACAGGATGTTGCTTTCGGAGCTTACGAGCTGAGATTGCCGGAGCTTTCAGGCAGATATGAGACAGATGATAGCTAGTCTACCCGATTGAGAGACGAAGGTGATTCGTCCGATTTTGCGCCAGAGCGGGCCCAGTTGAGTTGAAGAATTCCAGTGTGGAGAATCTTACTCAGATCTAGAGCAGACCGATTCAGAGATGACCGCCTATGTATTGCCCTTCCTGGAGGATTAAGACATTGTTCGGCGTACAGGCGTATGAACCAGTTGTTGCTGCAAATGATGAGATATCGCCCAGATGATTGGAGCTGTTGCAGCGTGAGCATATACTCAGAGAGATGATAGCGAGTCTCTAGTCACCTGAGGATGAATGACTAGGACATGTGGTTCGTTCGTTACCGATGCGAGGTCATCAGATGGATTGTTTCCAGCTAGAGACGACTTCACGCAGGTTCGTTGAGAGTCGATAGAGACGATCGAATGTCAGGAGCCCATTTTCCAAGTTTAAAGTATACGGAAAGACATGCAGGTGATTCTATGGACCCTCTAGAAGAATGAAACCCTAACTCGACTTAATGACCGTGTGAAAGCCTTTGAACCTTCGGGTTTGCGGCAGTTCCGCGGCACCATTAGTGAGGCTTGGGTTTGCCCTTCTACGGCTGGACCACCGACGCTGTGGCATGTACTCGATACTATTAAACTGTACCCGAGATGTAAACTGTACCCGAGATGTGAGCTATTGGGGGATTATGAGGATCTGACGAGTCGATCGGATGGTTCGACATCTTTCGGATATCGTGATGGGACACTGCTTGGGAGACTCCAGATGCGAGCGTAGCCGTCGGAGCGCAGTTCGTGTAGCCACGATGAGTTAGGTCCGAATCAGTCGACATTGAGCAATGTGGAGTAGAGAGTTCGTACGAGGTCTCGACGAGATGACGTCTCACTCCGCTGACATCAGAAATGTTATACGCACCCAGAGGCGTGGTATATGGATATATCTTCCAGGAAGAAGCGCGATGAGTATGCAGCCATTCCGGAATAAGCTTTAGCTTCAGCATTGGATGATGACTTCCGGGCAATTCGGCAGGTATGAGATTTGAGAAAGGAACCTCGACAGGACCTTTCTGGAGTACGATACGAGAAGACCTAGACCAGGAGTGGTCGTATTGCGCGCACCCAACAGGACAGAGTTCGGCATTGTCGACGAGGTAGTTGACCAGGTTCGGATAAAGGAACTTACCCAGATGCGTTGCGAATTGATCAAGGGCGGACGAGTGACGAGTATTCCTCCGAGGGTTGAGACGTGTTCCCGAGGATTTGTTCGGCCTGACATCTTCTACAAAATGGTGAAGCTACAGAGTACGCGATTTCGAGTCCGTGCAAGAGACTTCAGATTGGCCGTGGCCGAGAACAGTGCAGTGCATAGTAGTGTGGCGTGACGTCATAGTGGACGACGATGGAGACAAGTGGAACCAGAGGTTCGTGTGAGACGCTGACGAGCTGTCATTACTTCCCGTCGAGACTAGAGACCTGATATGCTTACAGAGACGTTGGAATGTGACCAATTTCCGAGAAAAGGTTGTGCTGAGGACACAGATGTCTATCAAGCGAGAAGAGGTAGTGCAAGAGAGCCAGCCTCTGTACAGATCGGCATAGGCATGATTGGAAGAGACCTTGAGCAGGATTCCTTCCAGGACATTGCTGCAATGATGTTTGCACCCAGGATCAGATGTGTGACGTGCATTCAGAGAGCCAGAGGCCGACGCCAACGATATGCTGCCTTACGAGTGGTCGTGGGGTTTGACCGAGAGATGACCAGAGAAGTGCCAGAATGGAATCGTCCCCGTTAGCACACCTGACAGGGCCGATGAGCCGATTGATTGCGAGATAAGAAATCCGCAAGGAAGATAAGGACCCAGAGTCAGAGGATGCCAGACCGTGAGCAAGAGGCAAGTAGATATCCTGTGCTGCTAGCAGTGGATGCACTGACTCCTTCTCGACCTTGAAGGAGGAGCTACCGACGACGGTATCTATGATTTGTGATTTTGTGATTCGATTATCACGTATCCGTCACTTAGGATTTCGGTATTTTGGGCGTTCTGTTTACATGATTTAGTTTTGATGACTGAGTTTCATGATATTGGTTTCATGCACCCACTGGATATTTATATATTTTACGCTGAGTTATTACATTTGAGATATTGATTGAGATTTCATGCCTATCGTATTCAGTGATTTGATTTGCACTTCCAGCGTAGTTTTCATGCATCTTTAGTGTTTTGATATACGATTTTGGTGCATGCCAGATGCACTAAATCGGAATTCTTCGTGCATTTCATATGCACCTGATTTTTGCTGTCAGGCACATACGTTGCCTACGACAGATGTTTCGTGCACACCCGTTGCACCTAGATGTAGTTTTCTACACCTGTTTGACACATATATGGATCTTGATTCCTTGCGCACCAGACGCATAGGATATTCTTATATATGCATTTTGGGGATTGATTGCTAGTAGAGTAGTACATTTTTTTTATGATATTCTCTATGTGTTGATGTTTTCGGAGCCCCGACAAATAGATTATTACTGAAATTGTTTTAGTAGTGGGGGTTTAATTTTAAATTCGGGGACCGAATTTCTTTAAGGGGGGTAGATTGTAACATTTTCAAAAATATAAAATATTAATTTTGGGAATTTTTATAATTTAATATTATTTTATTGATTATTTTAATATTAAATCTATAATTAAATGCAAATAAATAGGAAAAATGTTAGGAAAAAATTATGAAAAATTATGGAAAATTCCAAAATAGGATAAATTAGTGAATTTTGACATTTTTAAGTTTTTGTGATTAGTTTGACACTAATTTAGTGCTAATCGCGATTAAAATCGCTAATCGGGTTTTTTGGCAATTTTGTGCAAAACTTGCACATATCACTTTTCTACACTTGTGCATTTTTCTTGCCATGAACTATCATTTGGGTTTACTATTCTTGTAAGAAGGTTAGGGATTTAAAAGAAAAAGGAAAAGAAAAGAAAAAGAAAAGGAATTAAGAATGGAGTTGGTGAGAGAGGGTATGGGCATCTTTGACAAACCCTTAGCCACTGTTTTCCTTTCATTTTTCCCTCCCACTTCTTCCCCTTGCTGCTGCTGCCTCTTCCTCATCATTCTCCCCCTCTTCAATCCCTCTTTTCATCTCTAAAACAACACCAAAAACCTCATGTCCGTTTCATTAAAAATGTGCACGAGCTCGAGATCTACAAGATGGACCAAGAAAGCATGGATTTGGCCACAAGAGGGCAACTCAAGAAAGTTCTTGAGTTGCCAAGTGAGGTAAATTCTGAACCCTTAGCTCAATTGTAGCATTTCCTTTAACCCCAAGTTAAGATTATATCGATATTGTGTGATATTATGGACTTGGTGATAACCTAGTTAGGGTTTGAGAGAAACTTGAGTTGTAATGCGAAATTGAGCTCGGTAGAGGACTTGTAGACACCCTAGTGCATGAATTGGAACCCAAAACCTGAAGCTAGAACCAGAAATACGGATTTTAGAAACCGATATCGGGGAAATTGTGTAATCTGTGCAGGTTAACTTGAATCTGCTATCACCCCGAGGACCCTAAAATAATATTGAATGGACAGTGAGATGTGCAGGCACCATTGAACCAACACCCCAAACCCTAGCCCCCAACTCCCTTTCCCGGCCGCCAATTTTCCTCTTTTGGCCGCCAATTGTGGCCTGGGTCCCACCTTCTTGGCTCGTATTGGTTCTGTAGCTCCTACATTGTTAGTTTAGGCCCCTGGTATATATAGATTTGTATAAAGTGACCTGGGGTAAAATCTGGAACACATTTCATGAGTTGCTGTTTTGGACTTTAGTTTCCGTATTCCGTATTTTCATTTCTGCATTGGTGCGTTTCGTTTTACCTCGACTATTTGGCGTTTATACGACGATATAAAGGAATTATTGATGGTTTTGAAGGCGTGCCATAGGTTCTCACCTATAGGCCCCTTATCGTATCGTTTTGGATTTCATGCGCCGTTTTAGCTTGGATTTGGTTTTAATGCGCATACACGATATGTTGATGTGTAGGTACCCATGAAGACTTCGGGACGACAAACAAATGCATGGTGACGTCCGCAAATGATGATGCAAGGTGAGTAGATTATATCTACCGGGGGAAGTCGGGTGGATGACGTATAGCACCCCCGCAGTCCGTAGTTAGTATACTATATATAGTAGATGTATGATAGTTTTAGTGTGTTGTAGCTTTGTGTTAGAAGTATTATGGGTAGTTAGGGTTAGAAGTGATTAGTGTAGTTCCTAGTTGCGAGCCCTAGGATAGAATTGCACCTACACGCCTACACTTGTATATCTCTTATACCTACCCTTGATGGATGATGTTTGATGACGTTGGTAATGAGTCGATGATGTGGGCTTGATGGCGTGAGATCGGTGATTGGATACGATTCATTGTGGGATATGACTTGTGATTTCTTGCGGGCTTGGGATATGTGTTTATCCCGCATGCATACTTCACTGATGGTATCGTTTGGTGCTAGACATAGAGTAGTACCCCAGGCTATGTGATCTGATGATAGTGATACCTGTTATGTGATGAGATAGTGAGATGTTAACCCGTACCCAGCTATTGGGATGCCGTACGATGATTACCGTACGAGCCGATATTGATGATAGATCCGCACTCATAACTCGAGGATATCTTATGATATGACATTGAGGCGAGATCACCGACTATATACCTTGATATATGTATCGACTCAGATTTAGGCGGTTTCCATACCCCTCCAGACTTGCATGATACTTAGATCAGTAGTTGCATAGTAGATGTTAGATTAGACCAGAGTCATACCTATTTCAAACTAACGAATCGGGAATATTGCAAGATAGGGAAAAAAGGATTCTACGGATATTTTCAAATGTGTAGCGTCTATTTTCTAAACACCGTAGCCCTTGTTTTACCAAGGACCCCGATTCGTCTTATTTCAAAAGGCAAGGCTGCATGATATAGCTTTTGAGTTAGATTCTTCACTGTTGCGTTGCTTATTTCGATTGCACCTGTTTATACTATTTGCATGGCATTACTTGTGCTTATTGTTATATTACCATCATGCTGTTAGGACACCAGCACCATTATCGATGATGCGTATGTTCCACGTACACTGATTGCCGGTTCATACACTTCATCATCGATAATTGCTATGCCACTACACTGTAGTACTGCTGCATTCATGGTATGATTTCCGCATAGCATATTGTACACATAGACCTGTACACAAATATATACGATTTTGACTTGATATTCATATCTGATACATATGTCACACCTGATCATTATATTATAGCTCATTTATATGTGACATGACTTGATACTCACATTTGATACATATGTCACACCTGATCATTATATTATAGCTCATTTATATGTGACATGACTTGATACTCACATTTGATACATATGTCACACCTGATCATTATATTATAGCTCATTTATATGTGACATGACTTGATACTCACATTTGATACATATGTCACACCTGATCATTATATTATAGCTCATTTATATGTGACATGACTTGATACTCACATTTGATGCTTATATCACACCTGATCATTATATTGTAGCTCATCTATATGTGACTTGACATGATATTTATGTTTGACGCACATATCATATCAGATTAGTGACTTACATTATGGTTTGGATTATATGTGATTTCTGGATTTGGGAACCGTGGCTATTTCAAATATGTAATCATTTAAAAAAACCCGGTTCCCTTGATATGATATTTCGGTGCGTCCACCATGTGTTTTCTCGGTGCTAGAGTGATATATAAAAACCCGAATCGAGGAGGCGGTTGAGGCCGATTACGGGTACATGGTGGACCCGGTATGGTACCCCGGGGCGAGAACGGTTTCGCTGTGTGATAGACGGTGAGCCCGGCAGAGGGACTACTACCTACCGGTGATTGTATTTGAGCTCGGCGGATATCTGGAGGATTCCGACCGGAGTTGAGAGATGGATATGGGCTGACTCGTACTGCCGGGGCCGAGGGCCGATACCGCAGACGGAGCCCAGAGATGGACATGGGTTGACCCGTACTGCCGGGGCCGAGGGCCGATACCGCAGACGGAGCCCCATATGGATGAGGATTTACGTGTCGATGCTTGGCACGGGTTTCATGATGTTTTACCATGAATTGTTTACATCCTCATATTGCATACATGATGCTTATTGTCATTGGGTGACGGGTGGACGGGTTCCACGTATATACAGACATAGATCATATACAGACATGGATCATATACAGACATGGATCATATACAGACATGGACCATATACAGACTGGATTTACACTGATCATACTTCATTTGTATATATAACAGGGTATGAGGGCGCTGTTATATATACCCTTACACCAATATTAGTGGTATGGGACACTAATATATGTGTATTGATATCATATTTACTGCATCATATTTACTTCTTGCAGACATACCTTATACTGATGACGTGTTATTACTTGAGTACTTGGCACCACATACATATTTAGATGTTACCTTGCCACCTTATCACACTCAGATGTACTCTTGTGGATTATATTACTGATTGTTGACTTAGGTTTATGTCTTGCATTCGGTTTCTGCTTGTAGATGTTTCTATTCACGAGTTGGCAACTCACCCCCGTTGTGCCACAGTCCTTGCAGGTTCTGCCGTACAGGTTCCATTGCGGCATTTCTGGCACACTACTTTCTTGCGGGTGGCTTGCTTTTGGTAGGTGGATTCTTTCGCATCAAGAACCACCCTTGTGTTTATTTTATTCATTGTATCTAGAATTTCCATCAACCAAAACTTGTATATTGTTTCAGACCTAGACTTTAGTGATGTATTATTCGACCTTAGAGTCGCGCTTAGTAGTATTGCGGTTTCTTGTTGCTTTGAGCTTTCTTTTGGGTTTGATCCTCGCCACTTGGCGTTGTATATTATTGTTGCATGTGTGGTTGTGACCGTCTATTGACGAAGAGCTAGCTCCCGCTTGGGGATGCCTTTATCGTTGCATATATATTGTCATTCTTGTTGTACCCCATTCGGGGCCAGTTTTACAGAGGAAACTCTGCCGAAATTTTTAGAAAAGACTGTACTGTTTTAAAATGCACATTCGGCCTAGTTATTTAAAAACATTGATTTTTTTTAAACATGTAGTTCTTACTTATTCTAATCTAAAAAAGGGTTTTAGATTTCTGGGTTTTCGGCTTACTTAGTCGCGTTACGCCTGTAGACGTTACGTGGTTAAGTGCCGGTCACGGGCCAAACTTTGGGTCGTGACAGTATGATGAGCAGGGTATGCAATAATCATGCATAGAAAATGCAATCTAATAACATCTATATAGGATGAGCAGGGTATGCAATAATCATGCATAAGAAAAGCAATCTAATATCATCTATGTAGGATGAGCAGGGTATGCAATAGTCATGCAAAAGTACTCTATCAGGTACTACAGATATAGGATGAGATGCATAACACTGAATGCTGAGCATGGGAATAAATATCATCTACACGGAAT
Source organism: Agapanthus africanus (assembly GCA_030015575.1). Taxonomy (NCBI): domain Eukaryota; kingdom Viridiplantae; phylum Streptophyta; class Magnoliopsida; order Asparagales; family Amaryllidaceae; genus Agapanthus; species Agapanthus africanus. Next base: position 556,985,330 of record JASDDO010000014.1, read on the forward strand.
GTCAACGTGGAAGAATAACCGAGGTCCATCCAATACACCCAAATCCCAGTAAAAACTCAGGCGCCGTCTCTCTAATCGGCCCTCAAATCCTGTACAGCTCATGGAATCGTGAGTGCCCAACATCAGCACTCGAATATCATAAATAATCGTGTCCAGCATTGACACGCAAATCCTCATGTATCGGGCTCCGTCAGTCCGGATCGGCCCACGGGCTCCGTCTGCGGAATCGGCCCTCGGCTCTGGCAGTACGGGTCGGCCCGTATCCATCTCTCAACTCTGCTCAGTATCCTCCGGATAACCGCCAGGTCCCACCAATCACCGGTAGGTAGTAGTCCCTCCGCCGGGCTCACCATCTAACTATACGAGTCTTCTTGTCCCGGGATACCATACCAGGTCCACCATGTACCCGCAAACGGTGCCTGCCACTCCTCGAATCGAGTATACGACATAAGCTCTCATGAACCGAGAAAACTCATGGTGGACGCACTGAAATATCATATCAAGAGAAACCGGGTTTTCAAAACAGTGCGCATTTTCTTAAAATAATACCACGGTTCTCAAATCCAGAAATCACATGAATCCAAAACTCAATGCGTAAATCCATGCAATATGTCGTATGACACTAAGAGTAAAAGGGGAAAACCGCTCTTTTAAAAAGGATCCAGTTTGAAAATATCTCATGCGGTCTCTGTTTTCTAGAAATCGAGTCAATATCATCCATGTATTTAACATATGTATGCATGTAAGTATGGATGTGCAGATGGATATAGACGCAAATGTGAGTGTAGCAATGTACATGTGCACTAATATGGATATACGATATATATGTGCACAAGTATAGATATAACAAGGTATGTATGCACTAATACGAATATACAGTGTGCATGTGCGCAGGTAGGGATATATCAATGAATGTATGCACTAATATGAATATACAGTGTGCATGTGCGCAGGTAAGGATATATCAATGAATGTATGCACTAATATGAGAATACAGTGTGCATGTGCGCAAGTAGGGATATATCAATGAAGGTATGCACTGATGTGAATATACAGTGTGCATGTGCGCAAGTATGAAGATATCAATGTATTTAAGCACTACTATAAATATACAGTGTGCAGGTGCGCAAGTATGAAGATATCAATGTAAATATATGCCAATATGTGACAATGTCATGTCTAATCATCAATGATGCGGTAATCAAATGATATATGATTCGTAGCAATCCTAGAGTGCGAGTGTCATGCCAATCACTAACGGCGTAAGTGTATCATACAAGTAGTGCTCGTGCAGCTTAAACCGTTAGTGACAGTGCAGTGTCATCTATCTACCATTTTTATATGCAACAAAGAATGGGTATGCTACAATGGTATATATGAATATATACGACTAGAATATACTACCACGCCCTTAACGCCATATGGGAGATTTCCCAGTAGATGTTAAATCTACTCACCTGGTCTCGTGCTAAGCGTAGCCGATCACTTGCTTTCCTTTTTTTGCGGCGTCCGTAGTACCCCCCTGCGAACCTAGAATTTACATAAAGAATACATATAAGCGAAATCCTGCAAAAACGCGATATCAAAATCAAACGAGAAACTCACGTCGCGAACTAAACGCGCATGTGCCCGATACGCTAGAACGTGTGTATACGCGTCTGAAACTACCCCGACACGTCGCGGCACGCAGTAACGCTAAACCCACTCACGTATCACACGTATCGCGCAAACTAAACGTATTGGAAAAATGATATATTGCTCCAGATTTTGACTCGGGTGAAAACTCAAAATGTTGCATATGCTAAAACACTAGAATATACAGCAGACTACCCTAGACCAAATCCTAACACCTAACTCACCTATCTGGCCGCAATTTGCGGTCAGAACGATTAAATTGGCGGCCTAATGATGGGTAGGGGGTCTCGTTCTCTGGGTGTGTGATCAACATCTATCAAGTATGCTCCAGTTATTCCAGATTTTGTCTGAAGCATACGGGTCTACAGCAGATCACAGAAAGGCCAAATTTTGCTTTAAAACGTTAAATTTTGCACTAAATGAAACCCTATGGTATTTTAGTGAAATATGGGGTTAAATCTCAGTTTAAAGGGCCTAATAACACTTAGTTAAGTTAAGCTAACCATCAGTATCACCACTTGGCCAAAACTCCACACAAATCACCATTTCTAGCACTAAATCTCATATTTAACACTAACCGAAGCTAATTAACCCATAAGTCTAGCAATAAAGGAGTTGGGCTTAGAACTTATACCTCACTTGACCCTAGACGCAAGGAGAAGGAGAAGGGAAGTGCTGTTGTTGCTGTTGCTGCTTGCCTGGAGCTGCTGCTGCCTGGAGTTGCTGCTGGTGCTGATGTTGTTGCTGCTTGTGCTGATGCTGATGTTGTTGATGCTGCTGGGGCTTTTGCTACTGCTGTGGCTGGTGTTGTGTGTGTGTGAGTGAGAGTGAGAGAGAGTTGTGAGAAAAATGAGTGAGGCAAAACAAAAAAGAAATGAGAGAGATATGAGAGCATGGAATAGTCAACCCCCCCTCTCTCTCCTCATTAAATGTGAGCATGGCTCAAGCCATGATGCCCTCTCTCTCTCTCTCCAAGTCAACCCAAAACAAAATCATTTTTCATTTTTAAAAAAAAACAATTAACCAAAACACCTAATAAAATTTCAAATGGGCTTAACAAAATGGTCAGTCCACCATGGTTGCTAATCATGGTCTAACCCCAATTTAACCCTAGTTTAAATGCACATGTTTGTGCAAGCCTAAATAAATTCTAATAAAATATTCATTAAATCTGATAAAATATTTGAAAATCTTTTTGGTAAACTTTTTACTTAAAACCATACAATAAAATATAATTAGTCACTAATCACATCCTAAGGTGTTACATTCTTCCTTTAATTCCTATTGCGTATTGCGAGTATCAGTAATATAGATGTTACATTTGCTTCTTATGGATTTTCTGGATATTTTACTCATGATGATATATATCAGTGGTATGGGACGCTGTTTTATATGTATATATATAATATATCATCAGAATGATCTATGTAAGTATTCTCATTCTTTACTTGATATTTCTGGATATGATGAGTTGACGTACACCATGAGTTTTATGTTTATGATGGTTTTATTCCGAACAAAGTGGGGGAGCTATACGGTTTCAGACTTGTTTTTATCCAGACTGGGTGGGGGGGCTATACAGTCGAATACATGGTGGACCCGGGTCAAGACCGAGGGGCAGGAAAGCCGCATTATAAGCGGGGAGCCTAGCGAGGATACTCGATACCGGAGATAGAGACAAGCACGGCAGATATCCAAAGGATACTGGCCAGGGTTCGATTTGGGCACGGCGGATATCCAGAGGATACCGACCGGGGCCAGGGATATCGGGTGGCGATCATCTGTTGAGATGGTGTCGACGATATCTGCATTTACGTGTCGGTGATGGACACGAGAGATTTCTGATTTCGGGTGTCGATGCTGGACATCCATATATATTGATATGATTGCTATCATGAGGTACACAGTTAGATTACAGTTATTACAGCCGACCGGGACTGATCCGGGGGATAGTACCTGTATATATTTGTACGGGCATTCATATACATAAAAAGGAATTCAAACACGAGCTATAGACTCATTATTTTGAAATGTCTGGTATAACACTGAGATCTTTAAATTGTAAACCTCTTAATATTTTCCATCAAAACAGCAGGACGTATATCCTAAGTAAAGATACTTATTATATTTCATACTATCACGTCTGCTTTATGCCGTGACATATCTATTCCGCGGCTATTTTAAAGAAGAGGTTTATATATATGTATTTTCAGTTACATTGGGCTTATACCTAGATACAGGTTATTTACATTTGATATATTCTACTTGGGATTGCTTGATAGTTAGTGCTGCATTATGATACATATGCATATCATATTACATTAGTACAGATTATGATAGTATTTTACTTATAACCTGGGTATCGTCGTGCATTTCGATTTCTACCTTGTGATGTACTTTTATTCACTGAGTTGGCAACTCATCCCCGTTGTGCCATAGTTTCTTGCAGGTTTTACCGCTTGGATTATCAGCGGCTTTGGACACACATTCCTTTCGGTAATTGCCTTGGTAAGTGAGTTACTATTGTATCGTACTCACACTTAGTTATTCATATATTCTTGTATATAGTAAAACTCCATCGACTTAAAAATGGTATATTGTGGACTTAGAAGCGAGACTTAGAATTTTTGTGTTGTGATGTCGCACTCATTGGAGTCAACTTTTTATATAGTTTGCTTGGTTGCTCCGCCGTTTAGGCGTGGAAGCTAGCTTCCATTGGGATGCTATTTTATTGATATGTTGTATTGGGTTTTTATGAAAAAATTACAAAGGAAGTGGTGTCGAATTTCAAAATGTCATAGATGCTCTTTAAACATGCTTAGTTAAAATCAAATGGTTATTTAAAAATGATTTCATCTGATGATTTAAAACTTCACCTCCGACGTTTTCAAAAGAAAAAGGTTTAGATTTCGGGTTTCGGCTTACTTGAACCACGTCGGCGTCTTTAGATATCACGTGATTTAAGTTCCGGTCACGTGCCACATTTGGATCGTAACAATAAATGTTTGCAAATCCGTATATATGTAGATATACAGATACGTACACACCCACCCATACATTTACGTATATTAAAAAGTTACTTATAACATCTAGGCACTTGCCTGTAACATCTAGACATTTGCCTGTAACTTCTAAGCACTTTCATTGTATTTCTATGCACTTGTCTGTAACATCTAAGAAGTTGTATGTAACTTCTAATCAGTTGCCTGTAACTTCTAATAAATTTCCTCTAACCTCTAATCACTTGCCTGTAACATTTAATGAATTTTCCTGTAACTTCTAAGCACTTTCCTGTAATATCTAAGCACCTGCCTCTAATTTCTAACCACTTACTTGGAATATCTAAAAAAATTGCCTCTAACATATAAGTAGTTTCCTGTAACATCTAAACAGTGTTAACTTATCTATTGTGATCTTCATTGGTGAAGATGTTGGAGAAACAATTTGCTGAGAAACCTACGCAGACGGAAAAGGTAAAGGCATGTCCTCTAAAGTGCTAGTGACGTACTGGAAGAATCATAATGCGAAAAAGGAGGTGCATTTTAAAAAGATCTTTTTCAAGAAGCAAGCGGTTATGGAGGCAGCAAAAGCCGAGATTGTCCGTCTGCGTAGTATACTATGTGAGTTAGGGTACAAAGAGATTGACGATACTGAGCCAGGGAACAGCAAGGTCGCGGCCAAGATAGAAGAAGAAGAAGAGAATACCAATGAGGATGATGATGAAGTTGGCGGGTCTGATGGTGGTTTTGAGGATGGTGATTTCGATGATAGTTTGGCATTGGTTGTATCCCCGGTGGTTGCCCGAATAAAGGAGGAAGCGGTTGCGGCTGCTTCTATTGAGGGGAATGTTTGCACTCCGGTTGAGGAGCCTATTGCCGAGAATGTTGATGCAGTGTTGCAGTCTTCCACTGTCACCCCGGTACCGATAAGGAGGAGGAAAGTAGTCGCCCATAAGTCCACCACCAAGAGTCTCGAGAGACGCATGAAGAATAGACAAGACCAAAAACCGTCTAGATTTCTAAATGAGGATGAGTATGTGACTGCGAAGATTAAAGAAAACATGTCCCGGGAAGACAAAGGAAGATGAAGCCAGCAGAGTCCAAACCGTGATTGATATTTCCAGCACCGCCGGCAACGTTGATAAGACACGTGTGCTCACCATGGCCAAGGCATTGACCAAGACGCATAAGACTTTGCGCTATTACGAGGCGATACGCCCAAAAAAGGTTGATAATACGAACTCTCCAGGTGGGAAACAGTTGTAATATAATTGTACCGTGTTGATTGTTTCTTGTAATATTATGTATGAGTACTATCCATGTAAACTATAACTCTTATGCATGGAAATTGTTTGATTGTTGTGTACAATCGTCAATTAGAGCTTAACTGAAACTATTTTTGTTGTGTGCAGGCATCTACACGAGTGTGTTCGAGGTTGGGACATTTTTCGCTTATCCCGTAATACCACACATTTATGGCCTCGATAAGGTGCATAGGGATTCCTTTGACCGTATGAACCGTGTTTTGATTTCCCATTTCGAACTCTTCGATTTCTTGACTGGGCTGCAGCTGGGAGATACGGTACGTTTTCCAACCGCTAGTAAACTGTTTAGATGTTAGAGGAAACTTTTATAATTGGTTAAATGTTACAAGAAACTTATTAGAAATTACAGGCAACTTATTTGAAGTTACAGGAAAATTTTATAGATATTACATGCAACTTATTAGAAATTACAGGCAACTTATTAGAAGTTACTAGATGTTACATGTAACTCAGTAGATATTACAGGAAACTTAGTAGATGTTATAATCAAGTTAATAGATATTACATGCAACTTAGTAGAAATTAGATGCAAGTTATTAGAAGTTATAGGCAACTTACTAAAAGTTATAGGAAATGTTGATGTGTCATTTCGACCGATTCAGTCTAGTTTTGGATACTACATACATAGTACATAAAAATACCTCAAAATACCATCAAATTATGCCTAGAGTTTCAAAGTGATTTTATAAGATTTTAACAAAAAATTGAAGGCAACATGGTGCACATGAGAACTGACCCTGTCATCATAAGTGGCATGAAAAAGTATATTGAACTATGTTTATGAACTATATCATTCATATCATAACATATCCAAATTTAGAATTTTTGGAATTTGGAAAAATTAACTTACCGGCTTCGCACATGATTTAAACAAATTTCGAAACTGTTTTCAATCAAAATCCTTTGCAAAAAACGAAAAGATTTTAAAAGATTTCAAAAGATTTAAAAATATCCAAAATTCGGATTTGGAGGCACACATGCGGACGCATGTCGTCCGCATGCGTACCCCGACGCCCGAATCTGGACTTTACTTGGATCCCAAGGCATCAAAATTGGCAAATTTTTAACCGACTGGGTACACATGCAGACGCATGTCATCCGCATGCGTACCCTCATCGATTTTAAAATATTTTCTACCAATCAAAATGTGCAAAGTTGCCAAATTTGACAACTTTAACACACATGCGAATGAGGGTCATCCTCATGTGTGTCAGATTCGAAGATTTTTTCAAATCTCCTAAGATTCGGTGGGAGAACTAAAAAAGCAAACCCTTTTCTTCATAATTCTTCATTCTAAAATATCTTCTCCTTCTCAAGTCTTTTAGAGCTTTTAAGAGACAAAATACTCTCCAGTGATCACTAGCAGAGATCGCGGAAACTCCGATGGCTTTCGTAGACAGCGGCACGAAGCGCAATCAGGCTCCTTCTTACCTTCTCTTAATCTCATTATAATTTTTTTTTATTTTCTATTTCATTCATAAAAAATAATAAAAATCAACCTTTTCAAATTAAAAATCAAACCTTTTTAAACTAAAGAGATAGGGATAGATTTTCCCCGGCCACAAGGCTGGTGATTTCTTTCCTCTTCTCTTCCCCTTTTCATGTTATTTTTCTTGAATTGTTTACTACACGCAAGTTTCTAAAGGAAGGAATTTTACTGTTTCAGGAGAATCAAGACCGAAGAAAGACTTGTGGTTAGTTTGGCGCCAACTTACAAGGACATAGGGAATCAAAACAATCTCTGAGGCAAGCGCCGATCAAATCAACGGGTGGCTAGCGGCCTAATTCAAGCGTAGTAGCGATCGCAAAATCAACCGGAACCAGTAGGGGTAGGCTCCGGACTTTCAAGCAACAACTCACGCCATCAAGGGCACCTTGAACAAACACTTCAGGACTAATCCACATAGCGATCGCGATGGGACCCATTGCGACTTTCTAAGTCTTCTCTCTCCATTTTCCTTTCCCATTCTATTTCCTGTTCTTACTTAGTTGTTTGCTTGATCACAACGTTAGTTTCGGAAAACTCTCTTGTTGGAAAGAATACTCTTGGGTTCTAGTAGGTATGTAGCCTTTCAGTAGACCTAGGTATCCGGTCAAGTGAGACCTCTCAAAGGATTAGTGATGGTAGAACTGCCATAGGGGTTGTGAAAGCCTTCCCGAAGCCGATGTTCACTTAGGTTAGCAAGAAGCATGAGGACAGTAGGTAGAGCCTAAATCCTGATCGAGTACACAATGAATGCATGCACGCTGTCTTTGGCTAATGCTCTCTTTTTGCAGCCTAACTCAATATTCATATTTTCATAAATAGGCGGGCAACATGAGAAAGAAAGATGCAACCTTTGTTACACTGATGTTCAAAGGTACATTTTCTGTGAGGAAATTTATTGTGAGAATTCTAAGGCACAGAACTATCAGTGACAGGGTTGTCAAAGAATTGCGCTTAATCTCCAGAAGTACTGCGGCAATGAACAAGTCATAGTGACGACAACGAGGTCCATGAATGCAGCAACATGTAAAACCGAACAAGCAATGATGGAGCAGAATGACGTTAATATGATGGATGAGAATCCTCCTCTGGATGAAAATATCATGCCCCGTTTCCCAAAATACGGAATACGGGGGCGACTGGGCCAGCCATGCTCCTACGATCAAGAAATAATCCTGCCTTAGTCACACTTCGGTTTCTAGCATTACATGGTAATCAATAAAAACAACACAGAAGTAAAGAAACGACATCACTTAGTTTATTATATCGACTCTCATTGTTCACAATTTACAATAGTTCAACGGAAAATAAAACTACTAACCAAGTGTGAATACAAGGTTGCTTTTAAGGAAAGTAGTAAAAGTGCTGAAAGTAAAACTGTCTAGATCTCTGCAAGTTCGAACGGTAGATCTGAATCCTAAGCGGCGACCTCTCCAAGATCTGAGCATGCATACTCAGGTCGTCAGGGTGATGCAATAGCAGTAATATAATAGCAATATAATAAAGCATGAAACGAAAGGTAATAACAGTGGAAACAGTGTATGCAGGTAATCAATATATCAACACTTAATGAAGTATATGATCCATGTCCCTATTGGTCGCTAGGTCAATTTGAAATCGAACTGTGAAAAAGAACGATCATATTTAACGAGGGTCTCTTGCGTACTCGAGACTACAGCCTACTGTCGCCTGGGACATAACTTTGTCAGCTGGACCGCTAAGTCCATAACCTAAATTATATATAAAGGTCATTGTTCGAATGATCATCCTTTAAATCGTTAATCTTGCTAAATACAAGTTCCATTCCACTTTGATTTCCCCTTTTTCCGCAGATTTCAATAACTACATGATTGGGGTTAGTTATGTATAAGTATGCACCAATAACACGGTTTTATTCAATTTTCACTGCACTGTTCACTTTCATGAATCAATCACTTATCACTGGCGTACTTGACACAACTAATCCAATACCACTCATTAGGCATGGCTAATAAAGCGAGCTGAAGCAATTCGGAATTCGTTTGCTTCGCCTGGCCGACGAAGCGAATTTTTCTCGCTTCACCGGCGAGGGCAACAGTAACGAAGCCAGAAGCTGCTCGCTTCGCCGGTGTAAGTCCCTGGCCAGTCCTGTTCGGTGTACCCATTCTCTAATGAGCACATATGTACAATATTTGATATCAAACACCAATGGATATGAGATCAACCATCGCCCCATACAAGGTCAAGAAACGTACACACTAGTCTACACTGGAATATCGATGCCTTGTCTCGATATCCCCTCGACTAGGAACTATTAAAGGATGTACTTGTGGACTACACAAGTTCCAGTAGTATGATCTGCATCATAGTCTTGGTAGTCAATCTAACATCCTAAGGGCTTTATCAACATGTATAAGAGAGACAGTATAATAATACAGGTGTACATGTTAAGATAAAGAGCAACCAGATAGCATACTATCATGTCGAGCAAGAAAGTCCTCTATATATATGTTCAAGCATCCACTATATCATACAATAATGGTCTCTAGCGCATACATATTCCTAACAGCCGGTTCACGAGGCGAGGTGAGGCAAATTCATCAAGCCGGGCGAATTTTTCGCCTGGCTTGGTTGCTATTTTAAAAAAAAAATTAAAAATTAAAATTAAGCTTAAAATTTTGAAATTTAAACAAGTTTTTATATTAAAAAAATATTAATCAAATTATAATTTTATAATACAATTTGTTTTTTTTACATTAAATACCGAACCCACTTGGGCTTCATACGTATCCCTCCCAAATATTGATCTCAATAAGAGATAATCAGATCCACGTAGTTCTTTTTCCATTATTGCAAATCTAACTCACTACTCGTCGGCGCCGGTTGTGGTTCCCCCTCCTTCGGTGTCGGTCTCGTTCGATCCCGTAAGCTCCTCAGGTAGATAATCCAAGTCCAAAGTGATTGCATTTTGTTTCTCGACGGCTGTTGCTTCCCAATCTTGCGAGCAAATTATGCACTCCATTGTTCATCTGCCAAAACGTACCGCCCAAAAGCCGCGCTTTCTCTGAATCCGAGAACTTGTTCATCTGCCATAACACATCTTGCCATTTCTAAAACATTTAAATCGTGATTATATTGAAAAAGACCTTGACCAGCGAAACCAATTTTTTTTTTTTGTAGTGGAGAAACCGGTTGGGGCTTCTAAGTGTTTTTTTACATGTTTATTTAAACTACCGGTGCCGACACTATTCTTGTGTTTATATGCATTACCACAATATTTGCAAACGGCGTATCTAACACCGTCCCTAAATTCAATTTTATAGTGACCCCAAAGATCACAGTTAGTCGCACGTTTTTTAGCTTCTCTTGATATATGGGTGGATCCATCCGCTTGTTGTTCGGTGTAAATCCCCATTCTCATCAATAAAATTTTTTCTATTTTCCTGGTTCCCCGATGTTTTCTCTTTCCTCGTAATTTTGCGTAATTGGTTGCTTAAGATTTAACAATTGATTTTTCCTAAACAATAAACTAAAAACAAAGCCCAACAGAATAAAAACACTAACTGAATACATATAATTAAACCCAGCCATTTTCCCTTTCCTCAGCCCACATCTTTTTCCTTTACAAAATAATAAAATCCCAAGCCCAACACCTCCTTTGCCCAGCCCAAACAAAATTCCAATTTAATAAATATTTCAAACTAAACCTCACGGCCCATTTCCCTGCCCCCGCCCCTCTCCCAACCCGACCCGGCCCGCTCTCTTTCTTCCTCCCCACAAATCTTTTCCCGCTCGATTTCCTGCACTCCCCACGTCGCCCCACCCCCCCCCCCCCCACGTCGCCGACGCGCCTGCTCGCCGACCCACGTTCCCGCTCAACCTGACCACGACCACGCCCCTCGAGCTCTCCAACTCCTCCTCGTCTCTCCAACTCCCTCCCTCATCACTCTCGATCTCTCATTCCCAACTCCTAGACTCACTCCCACAACCCATACACCCCGCCGCCGCCGACGACTACGACCACCACTGTTCCTCCCTCGCCTGCACAGTCCTCCTCCATCAACTGAGCTCCCTCTCCCCACCATCTCCAAATCGCCGAGCTCGAGCCCCCTGCACCCTTACGCCGACGAGCTCCCATCGCGCCGCCGGCCACATCGTCGACTCCTTTACATCCTCAGCATCACCTCCTCCGAAACCCGAGCCCCCACTGCTTCCTCCCTCGGTCCAAAACCACCATCTTTTCCCTCACTGCAACCTCGGACCCCCGCTGTGCCCATCGCCGGAGCGACCACCGACGACCATCGCCGACCCCAGAGCACTCACAGGAGATCCACAGAACCCCACTCCGCTTCCAGTGATCACGAGCCATCCCCGGGCAACTCCGACTACGAACCTGAAACGCGAGTCGAGGCCGTGAATCCAAACCGTGCCGTTCATCGCGCGTTCGTGCCGTTTCCGCTGTCGTGCGTCGCTAAGGTGTCTCCAGGCAAGTACCCTACTTGCTACATACTAGATTATCCTGTTACAAATCACAATCGTATTAATTCCGTGTTCATAAATCATGAAAGTTTATATGACATAAGTGCTTGATGCAAAACCCGAACGAAAACCTTCCATTAAACTAACGGAACTTGATTATATATGCTGGCCCGTGTGGCAATGCACATTGTGGTGAAATTTGACTGGAAAATTTAATCGTTACTGGCTTGAACGACCACCCCCAATTACACCCGTTAAAACTGAATATTTCCCGCGTCTGGAACTTGTTAAGATCATAATTAATTGTGTACACATTGAAATGATGCGTTCAAGGGCTCGAATTGAAGACGACTAGACGACCTGGAACCCTATAAAAGTTTTAATTGTTTATGTACAGAAAATATGACGAGAACTGGTTCGGAGAGCGGCTCTGGACTGCAGTCCAGAGCAACTCTGGACTGCAGTCCAGAGCGGCTCTGGCTGTTGATTTCTATCTCGTAATGCGTACTACTTTGCTGCCTGAACTTGTATGTTGCGGAACCCTATATTTTATTGCAGATGAAACTGTTAGCTAAATAACTCAAGTGATTTCACCCCTTTTTATTGCCGTTTACTATTTAAACTGCAATTTAAAAGAACAGGACGTATAGCAGTCCCAAACAGAAACAGAACTGATACCCTAGTGTTGAACAGTGCATAACTTCTGACATAAAGACGTGATTGAGAATACGTATGATGCGTTGGAAACCCTATTGAAAAACCTAAATTTCATTCAACTGTAGCGTCGCTAAATTCTGATCCCAACTGGGTGAAAGTTGTGCCGCGAAACGGACATTCAGTCCAAAAACTGAATATCCTGCAGCGAGCACTTAAAATGAAACGCCTGTAACTTGCAAACCAGAAATACGATTGCACTGAAACAAATTTTTCTGAACTGATGACTAAGTCTACTTGTTACCGTCTTTGTATCGTTTTGCTAAATTCTAAACGTATGATTTACTGCAATTTTTATAAGCTCATGAGGTGCATAATAGTTCATTTTACACATGACTTGTTAACTGCATAAATGTACATACCTTACCCAACTGCCATACACATAGTGATAGTGCGCGTTATTATTCAATGTACAATGCATTATCGTGCATGAATGATATTGGTTTAGGAATGTCAAGTACGCCAATGGAAAAGTGAATGATTAGTGACAGTGATTAATACAGTGAACAGTGACAAAACCGTGTTATTGGTGTATACTTGTACACGACTAAATCATAATCATCAATAGTGTAAACCTGGGAAAAAATGGGAAATCGAAGTGGAAAGAGCATCGTATTTAGCGAGGACCGTGATTTAGAGGATGATCATTCGAACAGCGACTCTTATATATATTAGGTAGGATCTAGCGATCCGGCTGACAGGATTATGTCCCGGACGTGTGGGCCGTTATCTCAGGTATGTACGAGACCCTCGTTAAACATGATCCTCCTTTCCACAACTCGATTTCAAACAGGACTTAGAGACTGATAGGGACACGGATCATACTTTGCATCATTTAGTGACATAGTGCTTATCTGCATTTTACTTCCACTGCTATTACCTTATTTGTCTGTTTCATGTCATTATTATTATATTGCTATTACGTCGCTCTGACGACCTGAGTATGCATGCTCAGTGATAGAGGTGGATTTGTCTGATCCCGAGAAGACCGTGAAGATCCAGACGAGAGGACCAGTTACACTTACCCACTGATATTCCTGGTTAGTTGCCCTCTTGTTTACTTCCTTCGAGCTCAGATCTCTTTATATCTTATAGTTTTAGTGACTGCACTCTCTTCACCCGTATTGTATTTTACTGAGTACCATATGTAGGGTTCCTAGGCACACTAATGAGGTCTCACAAGGCATCAACCATGCCAATTTCAAATTTTACGGTGCCGAGAAACCCTAGACTACGGATCGTTAACTAGATATTTAGGCGAAACAAGCAACTAGTTAACAAAATAACTAAAAGAACGGAAATACAACCTTTGTAGATCCGGTTCTCCACCTCCATAGCTCCATGATGAAGTCCCCTTGCTGTCCAAATCCAATCTCGGGCTCTTGCGTCGGCTTCATCGGAGAAATGGGCGGGCTAGGTAATCGACAACGATGCCGAAGATGATCTACGTCGAGGCATCACAAGATCAAGCTCCCACTTCACCAAGTCATGAAACTTGTGAAGAAAACACACACTACTACTTGGCAAGAGGTAGAGGATGAAGAAATAGGAAGTGGGTTCACTTTAGAATTGGATTTCTCACTCATTTTCTTATTTCACCATTGAAGCTAGTAAGGGTTTTCTTTCTTCAAGAAGAAGAGGAAGAAGAAGAAGATAATATGATAAGTATAAAATGAATAATCTTATCATATATCAACCATGGTAGTGTGTAGAGAATGAACTATGGTTAAAGCAATTGGTTAGGGTTAAGGAAAGAAACAAAAATGGTCAAAGCTTTTCTAAGCTTCAAGAAGCTTCAAGATAAATCCAAAAAGCCACCATTTTCTTTTCTTTCCTAAATGAACAAATAAATAATTGAATAACTAAATAAAGCATATGAAACCCTAACCAATAACCTTATTATAGTTTAAAGCATACACACAACCAAGTTTGCATGTATCATCAAACATGATACAAACTAGTGCACAAAACTATATCAAATATACAATGTGCACAAACGAGTGAGAAAATCCATCTTAAGTGAACCAGTACTAGTTAATGAAAAGTAATATATCAAATATATAATTATGCATTAAATCATTAAATCAACGCTTGATTTAACGATTCGGTCATATCGCATAAGACCGACTAATATCCAATGTATCGATTTATCGAATCGATCTTCGATTCGATAACTAGGTTATATCGCATACAACCAATCGAAACATTCATCGCGAGAATAGAATACGGTATCACATACACGTATTATTCTCGGTCCTGCACATATCTCATATGCGCTCCTATTTCGTTTTGCTTGAGCCAGGAAACCTCTGTGTATGACTCTAAAGACTCGTCAATACGCCGGCAGCAGGTGATGATCATATCAAACACCCACAAGCCGCAAGCGGTCTGCTAAACGTAACGGCCACCCGGGTATTGAGCGATCAGAAGATCGACGAGCAAGCCCGCTCACACTCCTGTGAATCCAACCAGTAACACTTACCGTACAGTCCGGTCTCGTCGTCTGATATGTCGCATATCTTGCCTAGGGGTGGTATACGTCAGACCCCAATAGCTCGATAAGTCGTGTCGATATGAGGTCTATAACAATTCGAGAAACTACTGGTAACACTTACCAGTAAATCTCAGCAACCCTGGCCAGGGATTTCCGGTTATAGCCAATCGAACACAGTGCAACATCAACTCCCTATACCGGGAGAGACGAATCCCCTCCTATCGCTCATTGCCTCCATGTGACTCGGGACTGTACCCAAAAACCACCGTTTTGCACGCCCTCTTGGACGTGGTAAGGTGGAAATCAAAGCACAGTGGGAACCACACAAGACTCTATGACGATCTCGGGTCAACAGACTACTCTGTACCAGTGTCACCAGAGAACTGCCATCTGACGTAAGGTATAATACCATCTGGGAGTTCTCGGCGAGTCCGTCCAGTGTACCCAGTCTCCACTGAGCACCCGTATATCATCTCTGATGTCAAACACCAATGGATATGGGATCATCCATCGCCCATCTGTATGGGTCGAGAAGGTATACGCTAGTCTACTCTGGTATATCGATGCCCCATCTCGATACACCCACGACTAGGGACATTGAAGGATGTACTTATGGGCTACCATGTCCCCACTAGTATGATCTGCATCATAGTCCAGGAAGTCAAGTACACATCCTAAGGGCTTTACCAACATGTAACAGAGAGACAATCAGTGTACACGTTAAGGTAAAGAGTAACCAGATAGCATACTATCATGTCGAGCAAGAAAGTCCTCCCTATATATGTCCCAGCATCCACTACAATATACATCCAATGTACAGTAATGGCCTCTAGGGCATACATATAACTAACAATCTCCCACTTGCACTAGGGACATCTGATAGCAGTGGTTGACGTATCTCATACTCAACCATCCCTTAAAAGTCTCTTTCTGGGAATAGGCCTTCGTGAGTGGATCCGCCGTGTTATCTTCGGAGTCTACTCTCCTAACCTCGATCCCCTAGAGATCAACCATCTCCATGATCATGTGATAATGCCTTAGAATATGTCTGGATCACTGATGGGACCGACGTTCCTTGGCATAAGCCACAACTCCATTGTCTCACAATGGTAGGAACGTAGTTCATCTCATGAACCAATATACACCCAAACAGCCTCTTTGGTAGCATCTTAAGTAGCGATGTATCCAGCCTTTATCGTCTAGTATGCCACGGTATGTAGCTTGGAACTCTTCCAACATACCGTCCCTTTACTGAGGGTAAAGACAATGCCTGTGACTGACATTCAGTCGTTCTTATCACTCTGGAACACTTCCAGTGATTCTCCCCAGGATCAACTGATACGATCTCACTACATCTAGTGAGTATCCTAACTTCCATTTAGATCTATCTCATAGATCCAAACACCAGGATTTAGGAGGTATCACTTTGATCCTATATGGAGAATCATTGTGATAAGCGGAGATTGATCGAGCGTAGCATAGGAAACTCTTTCCCTATCAAGAGTATGTCATCCACGTACTCTACGAGAATCGCCACCATACTCCCTACTACCTTTTTGTTTATACAAGGTTCATCTACCATTTTGATGATGTCAAACTTTTTGACTATCTCATCAAAACAGATGTTCCAACTTCGCGATGCCTGCTATATCTTATAAAGCATCTTGTACACGTTTCCGCTGCTCCCACTGTCTACGAGGCCCTCTGGCTGTGTACTTACAGACGTTCTCTTCTAAAACATCATTTAGAAAAGCTGTCATGACACCCAACCACCAGATATCGTAGTCATGGTATGTAGCCGTGGCAAGTAGGATCTGGATGGACTTAAGCATAGCCACTTGAAAAGGTTTCATCATTGTCCACGCCTGGTTGATGACGAAAACCTTTAACAAGTCTAGCTTTTGAAAGTCTCAACTTTTCCATCTACACCAAGTAATCTTCTCAAGATATACTTGCTCCTGATGGAGATTTAACCCTTCAGATATAGCACCCAAAGTCCATACTTTGTTGGTGTACATGGATTCCATCTCAGATCACTAAGCATCCAGCCATTCTTACAGAGTCTTACTCCTGATGGCCAGCTCGAAGCTAGTTGGGTCATCATCTCATGATGCAATCCTCGCTCCCACTGTCATAGAGAAACCGAAGTATCTCTCAGGTGGGTGAGGAACCCTACTAGATCGGCGGAGAGGCTGAGGTTCGTTGGAATCTACTGAATCCTTTGGTTCTATCAAATCATCTACTGTAGTTTGTATAGCTGGAACCTTTCCAGTTCTACATAACAGATCTTGCCTCGAGCTTGTCCGGATTTTGCTTTTAGACATAGGCCGGACAACCCTAAATCTTAACTAGCTTAAGACATGGGCTCATTCCATACCATATCACATATGAAGTGGTAGGCAATTGATTTGATTGGAACCGTATTCAATAGGTATGTAGCTTCTCAAGCGCATAACTCCCAAAAGGAAATAGGTAACTCAGTAATACTCATCATAGAGCACACCATATCAAATAGGGTGTATCTGCTCCGCCCCGATATACCATCATGCTATGTGTATTCGGAGGAGTAATGCTGAGAGAGAATCTCATTCTCCTTTAGAATAGTCCAGGAATTCCGTGCTCAAGTATTCTCCTCCTTGATCACATCAAAGGACATAATACTTATACCCGTATTGGTTCTCTACTTCTTGCTTATATTCTGTGAATATCTCAAAAGGTTCGGACTTGTGTTTCAACAGGAACATATGTCTGAATCTTGAGAGATCATCAGAGAATGTAATGAAGTAAAAAGAACCGGTCTTTGCATGTGTAGACAGGGGACCTTCATACATCATCATGTATCATCCCAAGAGTTCACTAACTCTTTCTCTGTTTCCAATAAACAGAACTATGGTCATCTTATCTTTGTGACATGACTGGCAAGTTTCACAAGATGTAAATTCAAACTGATTTAAATATGCATCTATATGTAACTTCAGCCAGTCGGGTCGCATTGATATGACCTAGTCTACAATACCTCAAGAAGAATTCGTTCATTTCTGAACTCTTCCTCTTTTGTGTGTTCCGTATACTAAGAACTGTAGTTTGATTTAGAACATCAATGCTTTTAGATAACGTGCCTGAACCGATCAACTTTTGATATAGGAAATGTTCAAAACATTATCCATCAATACAAAATTTTATCATTTCTTTACTAATAAAGAGACTGATATGATTTTGTATATCAGGTTCGGTATCTAATAATATTCGTTCAGAATCAATGTATTTGGAATACAGGGTGACAGTGACCAACAGACTTGGCTGCAACACTTGCCCCGTTTTCTGCCTCATGAAACTTATCACCCATTCTCAGTTCTCTACCTTTCTTTAGCCCTATGTAACAGATTACATATCTGGGATCCTGATCTGGTATCACATACCCAGGACGTAGAGGATACAGAGAAACAGTTCTTTGTAATGAACACACCCGAAGATGATGCATCAGCATGCACTCTCTTCGTTTGGGCGGCACGGGAAATCTGGTATTCCCCAATTTCCTGCTCTGTCTTATAACAATTATAAGGTGGAGCGGGACCAACGTTCCCCAGCTCAGTATAACAAGCGGGTTCGGTCAATAATCCGTATTATTATCTTGATTAAGGCGTGATATGGTCGCTACCTGGAGAGAGAGAGAAGAAAACACTCAGTGTGCGCTCTTGCAAGAATAGATTGGTTATTATTTTATCTAATCAGGATGGCTCCCACTGCTTTTTATCAAATCTTCCTTCAAACCCTAAAAGGAAAGACTAGCCGGGATTAATTACACACTACAAGTTCGCCAATCTTTCAGCCAGGCCAGTGTCGGTGCTTTGAGGGAGGTCCCCCGTGCTTTCGCACGAACCTAATTAATGTAAACCTCGTTTTCCCAGAGGCGTAACCTCGTTAACACCTTTCTAGACACCTACTTGATCGGCTAATTGTAATGTGTAAAACTCTCCCAGGAGTAACTCTTACTCGCAGTGGGTATCGGGATCCAACTATCTCATAGAAGGTATGCAATCTCATTGCAAATTTCAACACTTGAAATTCCCGATAATATTTTGCCCCTAACGTGCTATGACCTTGACGAAAGCCAACAAACTATAGCCCGCTAGTCAAGTTCAACCCGTACATTTCTTGATTGAATTAAACCCACCCGCACAACCCTTGACGAAAGCCAACAAAGCCGCACGACTACCCTAATCCAATCGCATCGTATGCTGGCAGATAAGCAGCATATAGCTACCGCACACTGCACCTTGACGAAAGCCAACAAATGCAGCACGAATACTATATACAACTTATCTGAAATGACGGAGGGCTACGACAGGTTTTTCTGAAAACCTATTGCGTAATGAACTTGATATCGTTGTAGAATCAAATGATTTTGAAATGGAGTGCTTTTGAGGCTTTTCTAGTTTTGCTAAAGGAGTCACTCCCGGTGAAGGGATCGTCGGTCCTTTCCTCGTCGAATGAGGTGCGGGATATATCATATATATCACTGTGCAAAGCAGAACTCTTAAAAGCAATCAAAAGACAAACCGAGTGTGTAGCATCTGCCAGTTATTGCTAAAGGAGTCACTCCCGGTGAAGGGATCTCGGTCCTTTCCTTATCGAATAAGGTGCAGGATATATCATATATACCGCTGTGCAAAGCAAGAACTGTAGCTACCTGTTTTATTTTGAAATTTGATTCTACAACATCTTTAGGTTTCTTTTATTTCATTAATCTCATTAATGCAGTCCCATCATTTAAGTACCTAAACATCACAGATAAATACGACGTACACTTATGCCATCCGCATTCACCTCGATGTCCCCTCGTGCACCGTTAGGTTAGGTAACTAACGACAGAGCGGGGCAGGGCTAGCGCGGGTGTAAGACATAAGTAACGTCTATATAATATATCATATATACTATATACAGTATCCATCACAGAACATCACATGATCACATCACAGATATCGCAGCAGAAGTAACATATGAAATATTGGATATACTAGGACGTCCGTGTTTTCAATACGAGCCAGTATAAAACACGGATTCCACGGTCGTGATGAATAGCCAAACCCACACCCCTAGACCCCTACGAGAGCGGCAAGCAACCCTACCAATTCTAGAGTTAGGAGACCCGGACTCGACTCCTCGAGTTAGTCTCCCACTGGACTCCAGAACCCGGTTACTTGTGCCCTCCTCCTTGGGTCTATCCTAGTGCGGAAAAGAAATAATATACAAACGGTGACAACTTCCGCAACCTGGAAGTGCCCCAATAAAAGAATATTACATACAAGTTTTTACATGAATGAAAATGAAAAACACTCATCTCACATAAAAAAAAACCGGCTATTCAAACACGACGATCCAATATAACATATCCAGCAACACATAACATCACATGTCATCAACGTAAGTAAATATGCGCATCCCAATTGTCGTTGACATATAGCAACGAAACCGGCGACAACACATATTACACTTACGGTCACAGAAAAGAAAGTGTAAAACTACAACAGTTGGAATCCGCAACCTTCATAGACATCGCATGCCTAATCAAATGAATTCTTTAGATATCGCATGCCTAACAATTATAAACCCCGCATTTTAGTCTCAAAATCGAAAACTCTTTTCAATATCAAGTCGGGCAATTCAACAAGATTCCCGACATTTTGATCGAATGCTCGTCGCAAACTTTAGTAGACGGTCGCACCCCCGATACCGTCGACGAAGTGCACCAAGGCGGAACACCGCTACCGGGAGCACCCGAACGGATGCTTTCGGCGACGGGGTTCTCCTACAGTCACTTGGTCGGGGCTATGGAGTGAGGCTGTCTATTAAGTTTACCCGGCGAGTATCCGCGTACGCTACGTGATTGCGACGGACTTTTGATCACATCAAAATTCCGTGGCAACCGATCAAGTGAGACTAAACCGCTAGATTTATAACATTCATTCAGTTATCTCATAACTATTTGTGAATTCCAATTATTGTATCCCATTCCAGATAATTAGAAAATGTTAAACTTTCCGATCGAACATTCAAACACCCAAGTTTTCCCGATACAGATCAACACATGAAACAAGTCTAAAAACATTCAGTTCGTGCCTCAGTACCAACGGTCCAGCCGTAGAAGGGTCAAGCCAATGCCTCACATGTGGCACGCCGTACTGCCCCAAACCCGAAGGTTCAAAGGGCAGTTCAAGACGGTCACTTAATCGAGTTAAGGTTTGTTGTCTTCTAGAGGGTCCATCGCGTTACTTGCACTACTTAGAACGTCTTTAAACCACGGAAAATCCAACACTTGGAAATTTCCCGACAGGGGAAAAATTGGGTATTTATATCCGGTCGAACTTTTTAACATATTCAAAAATTATCCGGAATCCACATAGACAAAATCAGATAATCCGATCGAATCATCGAATCCCCAAAACAACCCCAGAAAATTAAACTCTTGAATAATATTTAAAAATACCCAGAGAACTCGGCACTACAAATTAGGAGTTACTGTGTAAAATTCCAAAGCTGATGAGACAACTTGACCGCGGAACCGCCGCACGAGCCATGCTCGTGCCGCGGTTCCGCCGCGCAATGGTTGAATCACGAGCACGTGCTTCACAGTAATTCATTAATTTCCCTGCTGAATTTTCTGCATATTTTTAATATAGAAAAAACCACATTTTTCAAAAAAATACAGAGAGCAATTTTTGGGTTTGGGTTTCGGTTCGATCGGACTTCTAACTCCGTCTACGCGTCGCCTAAGGCTCTAGCTAGGCTCTGATACCACTGTAGGGTTCCTAGGCACACTAATGAGGTCTCACAAGGTATCAACCATGCCAATTTCAAATTTTACGGTGCCGAGAAACCCTAGACTACGGATCGTTAACTAGATATTTAGGCGAAACAAGCAACTAGTTAACAAAATAACTAAAAGAACGGAAATACAACCTTTGTAGATCCGGTTCTCCACCTCCATAGCTCCATGATGAAGTCCCCTTGCTGTCCAAATCCAATCCCGGGCTCTTGCGTCGGCTTCATCGGAGAAATGGACGGGCTAGATAATCGACAACGATGCCGAAGATGATCTACGTCGAGGCATCACAAGATCAAGCTCCCACTTCACCAAGTCATGAAACTTGTGAAGAAAACACATTCTACTACTTGGCAAGAGGTAGAGGATGAAGAAATAGGAAGTGGGTTCATTTTAGAATTGGATTTCTCACTCATTTTCTTATTTCACCATTGAAGCTAGTAAGGGTTTTCTTTCTTCAAGAAGAAGAGGAAGAAGAAGAAGATAATATGATAAGTATAAAATGAATAATCTTATCATATATCAACCATGGTAGTGTGTAGAGAATGAACTATGGTTAAAGCAATTGGTTAGGGTTAAGGAAAGAAACAAAAATGGTCAAAGCTTTTCTAAGCTTCAAGAAGCTTCAAGATAAATCCAAAATGCCACCATTTTCTTTTCTTTCCTAAATGAACAAATAAATAATTGAATAACTAAATAAAGCATATGAAACCCTAACCAATAACCTTATTATAGTTTAAAGCATACACACAACCAAGTTTGCATGTATCATCAAACATGATACAAACTAGTGCACAAAACTATATCAAATATACAATGTGCACAAACGAGTGAGAAAATCCATCTTAAGTGAACCAGTACTAGTTAATGAAAAGTAATATATCAAATATATAATTATGCATTAAATCATTAAATCAACGCTTGATTTAACGATTCGGTCATATCGCATAAGACCGACTAATATCCAATGTATCGATTTATCGAATCGATCTTCGATTCGATAACTAGGTTATATCGCATACAACCAATCGAAACATTCATCGCGAGAATAGAATACGGTATCACATACACGTATTATTCTCGGTCCTGCACATATCTCATATGCGCTCCTATTTCGTTTTGCTTGAGCCAGGAAACCTCTGTGTATGACTCTAAAGACTCGTCAATACGCCGGCAGCAGGTGATGATCATATCAAACACCCACAAGCCGCAAGCGGTCTGCTAAACGTAACGGCCACCCGGGTATTGAGCGATCAGAAGATCGACGAGCAAGCCCGCTCACACTCCTGTGAATCCAACCAGTAACACTTACCGTACAGTCCGGTCTCGTCGTCTGATATGTCGCATATCTTGCCTAGGGGTGGTATACGTCAGACCCCAATAGCTCGATAAGTCGTGTCGATATGAGGTCTATAACAATTCGAGAAACTACTGGTAACACTTACCAGTAAATCTCAGCAACCCTGGCCAGGGATTTCCGGTTATAGCCAATCGAACACAGTGCAACATCAACTCCCTATACCGGGAGAGACGAATCCCCTCCTATCGCTCATTGCCTCCATGTGACTCGGGACTGTACCCAAAAACCACCGTTTTGCACGCCCTCTTAGACGTGGTAAGGTGGAAATCAAAGCACAGTGGGAACCACACAAGACTCTATGACGATCTCGGGTCAACAGACTACTTTGTACCAGTGTCACCAGAGAACTGCCATCTGACGTAAGGTATAATACCATCTGGGAGTTCTCGGCGAGTCCGTCCAGTGTACCCAGTCTCCACTGAGCACTCGTATATCATCTCTGATGTCAAACACCAATGGATATGGGATCATCCATCGCCCATCTGTATGGGTCGAGAAGGTATACGCTAGTCTACTCTGGTATATCGATGCCCCATCTCGATACACCCACGACTAGGGACATTGAAGGATGTACTTATGGGCTACCATGTCCCCACTAGTATGATCCGCATCATAGTCCAGGTAGTCAAGTACACATCCTAAGGGCTTTACCAACATGTAACAGAGAGACAATCAGTGTACACGTTAAGGTAAAGAGTAACCAGATAGCATACTATCATGTCGAGCAAGAAAGTCCTCCCTATATATGTCCCAGCATCCACTACAATATACATCCAATGTACAGTAATGGCCTCTAGGGCATACATATAACTAACAGCTAGAAGCCGAAATGTGACTACGACAGGATTTTTCCTTGATCGTAGGAGCATGGCTGGCCTAGTCATCCCTCGTTTTCCGTATTTTGGGAAGCGAGGCGTGACATGGTTTTGTTGGTATCAGAGCCAGATTTAGAATAAAATTGCAGTCCAATTTAGGGATCTCTTGAATCATACTTTATTTCCTTGCTTCCACTTTCATACACTGCGTATGCATCACCACTCTAGTTCATGTTTTAAATCTTATCTACTTTATCTTTTCCTCGTGTTCCGCATCATTAATCATTATTTTCATTTGTATTCCACTATCTGATCATAACCTTTACGTTTCAGACCATGGCCAATCCTGGGGTGGTACCGCTTCTCGAGGAGGACACTCAGTCCTGCGTTTCTTTCGACTGTGTATTGGTGAGTTCAGATGACGAGGTCGATGGCCCACAAGTCATTTTCAACATCAGCGAATCCGAGAACAAGGGAGTCGATGTCGCAATTCCGGAGATCAATATGATTAATGATTCGGACGATGAGGAGGAAGACCCAATAGAAGAGGATCCACAGGAACATGCAGTGGAAGGGAACCCAGAAGAAGATCCCAAAGAGGAGGATCCCGAAGAAGATCCAGTAGAAGAGGACCCACAGGAAAACGCAATAGAGGAGGATCCAAATAAGGGTCCTGAAGAGGAAGATCCTGAGGAAGACCCTATGGCAGAATATTCAGGAGAGGTCCCGGAAGAGGCAGATCTTATGGAGGAGGATTCGGATGAGGAAGCTTCCGCCGAAGAGGAAGAATTAGGAGAAGAAAACTCTATAAGGGAGGAATCCGAAGACGAAGCTCCAGTTCAGGAGGAGTGGGAAGATGAAACCTCGAGTGAAGAGGAACTTGAGACTGAAGAAGCTCAAGCAGATGTTCAGGAAGGACGCTCTGGGATGAACGCCCCCATCTTAGTGCGAGAGCATATCGCAACTCGTTGAACTTCCACAATCGTGACTGACGCCAAACAATAATGATGTATAGTTTAAGGCCAAGTTTATCTCTCAGTGGTACTCTGTCAAGTTGTGATTAATAAAGTTTCGGTTCGATCAAATTTTCCTAGAATATTGTATCCTTAAAATCCATTTGATGCATTAATTGATCCTTCTTACAAATTCCTTTCCTTCTTGCAAAGACATTACTGTTATCCCATCCATGAACCTCGTAATCACCGGACCCCCCCCCCCAATTTGGCTGACGTGGAAGGAAGTGCCTTACGTATGGGCAGCGGAATGTACTCAGGCTTTTGAGGTACTGAAACTGATGTTGACCACAGCGCCTATTCTTCCAGGGCCAGACGATCCAGATGGTGTAGTGATACACGACGATGATTTATGGAAGGGTTTAAGCCTCGTTCTGAAGCAACACGGTCGGGTAGTTGCTTACGCCTCTCGACAGCTGAGAAATCACGAGAGGAACTACCCTACGCATGACATGGAGTTAGCTGCTGTGATTTTTGCGTTGAAGATTTGGAGGCACTATCTGTTGGGCGAGAAGGTGGAAGTGTACACGGATCATAAAAGTTTGAAGTACGTCTTCACTCAGAAAGAACTAAACATGAGGCAGCGCCGATGGCTAGAACTGATGGCGGATTACGACTTGGACCTTCAGTATCACCCGGGAAAAATAAATGTTGTACCAGATGCGCTCAGTCGCAAGCCAGTGGTCATAATGTTGACCAGTCAGAGGAGCATCATTGAGGATTTTCAGAGACTCGAGCTTGAGGTCGTCACACCGAGCACACTCAGTCAATTTTGGCAACTACAAGTGCGGTCTTCCCTTATGGATCGCATCAAGGCTGCACAAGCGGATGATCCTCGATTGCAAAAGTTCAGAGCACAAGTAGAAGCCGGGCTGAGAACGGACTTAATCATACATGAAGACGGCTCTCTGAGATTCGGTAGCAGACTCTGCGTACCCAAGGGGGATGTTCGAGAAGAGGTACTGGCTGAGGCGCATAGTTCAGCTTATTCTGTATATCCAGGAGGTACAAAGATATATCGAGATCTAAAGCAGCATTTTTGGTGGAACGGGATGAAGTGAGAAATTGCGCGGTTCGTATCCAGGTGCTTGGTATGCCAGCAGGTGAAGGCGGAACATCAGAGGACAGCAGGATTGTTACAACCGCTTCTGATACCAGAATGGAAGTGGGAGCACATTACTATGGATTTCGTGACGGCCTTACCACGGAGCCCTAGGGGCAACAACGCTATTTGGGTTATCATCGACTGCCTCACGAAAGCTGCACACTTCTTACCATTCCGAGTGGGACAGTCGACAGAGTCTCTTGTAGAGAGATACATGCAGGAGATAGTGCGACTTCACGGAGTCCCGGTCAGCATTGTGTCAGATCGAGACACCAGATTCGTTTCGCACTTCTGGAGGAGCTTACATGAGAGTTTGGGTACCCGCCTCAAGTTCAGTACAGCTTATCACCCGCAGACGGACGGACAATCCGAGCGTACGATTCAGACGCTCGAGGATATGTTGAGAGCCTGCATGTTGGATTTTTAGGGTTCCTGGGAAGATCATCTGCATCTAGTCGAGTTTTCTTATAACAACAGTTACCAGACTAGTATTCAGATGGCCCCTTTCGAAGCACTTTACGGGCGGAAGTGTCGATCCCCAGTTTGTTGGGATGATGTGGGAGAACGAAGATTACTGGGTCCCGAGCTCATTGTTCAGACAGTCGACAAGGTCCAAATGATCAGGCAGCGCATTAAGGCGGCCCAGGATTGACAGAAGAGTTGGGCGGATACCAGCAGGAGAGCACTAGAATTTGAAGTCGGAGACCACGTATTCCTGAAGATTTCCCCTACCCATGGAGTTATCAGGTTTGGAGGTCGCGGGAAACTCAGTCCCCGTTTCATCGGACCTTTTGAGGTGCTAGAGCGAGTAGGAGAGGTGGCCTATCGATTTGCCTTGCCTCCATCGCTAGCTGGTGTGCACAATACCTTCCACGTGTCTCAGTTGCGGCATTATGTTCGGGATGAGAGCCATGTTCTGGACTATTCGGAGTTAGCTTTGGGTACCGACCTATCTTACGTGGAGCAGCCCACCACCATCCTCGACCGCAGAGAGAAAGTGCTGAAGGACAAGGTCATTCCGTTAGTCCAAGTGTCTTGGGGCGGTCGTTCCCCAGGAGAATCTACCTGGGAGCGTGAGGAAGATATCCGTGCACGTTTTTCACATCTTTTTGTTTAGTACTTTTGTTTCGTTGTCTCCCTTTTAAATTTCGAGGACAAAATTTTTGTAAAGGGGGTATGATGTAAATCCCCGTTCCCATCAATAAATTTTTTTCTATTTTCCTGGTTCCCCGATGTTTTCTCTTTCCTCGTAATTTTGCGTAATTGGTTGCTTAAGATTTAACAATTGATTTTTCCTAAACAATAAACTAAAAACAAAGCCCAACAGAATAAAAACACAAACTGAATACATATAATTAAACCCAGCCATTTTCCCTTTCCTCAGCCCACATCTTTTTCCTTTACAAAATAATAAAATCCCAAGCCCAACACCTCCTTTGCCCAGCCTAAACAAAATTCCAATTTAATAAATATTTCAAACTAAACCCCACGACCCATTTCCCTGCCCGGGCCCTTCTCCCAACCCGACCCGGCCCGCTCTCTTTCTTCCTCCCCACAATCTTTTCCTGCTCGATTTCCTGTACTCCCCACGTCACCCCCCCTACGTCGCCGACGCGCCCGCTCGCCGACCCACGTTCCCGCTCAACCCGACCACGACCGCGCCCCTCGAGCTCCTCAACCCCTCCTCATCTCTCCAACTCCCTCCCTCATCACTCTCGATCTCTCATTCCCAACTCCCAGCCTCACTCCCACAACCCATACACCCCGCCGTCGCCGCCGCCGCCGACTACGACCACCACTGTTCCTCCCTCACATCTCTCTCCTCTTCACCCCCTCGCCTGCACAGTCCTCCTCCATCAACCGAGCTCCCTCTCCCAACCATCTCCAAAATTGCCGAGCTCGAGCCCCTGCACCCTCACGCCGACGAGCTCCCATCGCGCCGCCGGCCACATCGTCGACTCCTCTACATCCTCAGCATCACCTCCTCCGAAACCCGAGCGCCCACTGCTTCCTCCCTCTCTCCAAAACCACCATCTTTTCCCTCACTGCAACCTCGGACCCCCGCTATGCCCATCACCAGAGCGACCATCGCCGAATCCAGAGCACTCACAGGAGATCCACAGAACCCCACTCCGCTTCCAGTGATCGCGAGCCATCCCCGGGCAACTCCGACTACGAACCCGAAACGCGAGCCGAGGCCGTGAATCCAAACCGTGCCGTTCATCGCGCGTTCGTGCCGTTTCCGCTGTCGTACGTCGCCAAACCATCTCCAGGCAAGTACCCTACTTGCTACATGCTAGATTATCCTGTTACAAATTACAATCGTATTAATTCCGTGTTCATAAATCGTAAAAGTTTATATGACATAAGTGCTTGATGCAAAACCCGAATGAAAACCTTCCATTAAACTGACGGAACTTGATTATATATGCTGGCCCGTGTGGCAATGAACATTGTGGTGAAATTTGACTGGAAAATTTAATCGTTACTGGCTTGAACGACCACCCCCAATTACACCCGTTAAAACTGAATATTTCCCGCGTCTGGAACTTGTTAAAATCATAATTAATTGTGTACACATTGAAATGATGCGCTCGAGGGCTTGAATCGAAGACGACTCGACTACCTAGAACCCAATAAAAGTTTTAATTGTTTCTATACTGAAAATATGATGAGAACTGGTTCGGAGAGCGGCTCTGGACTGCAGTCCAGAGCAGCTCTGGCTGTTGATTTCTATCTCGTAATGCGTACTAATTTGCTGCCTGAATTTGTATGTTGCGGAACCCTATACTTTATTGCAGATAAAACTGTTATCTAAATAACTCAAGTAATTTCACCCCTTTTTATCGTCGTTTACTATTTAAACTGCAATTTAAAAGAACAGGACGTATAGCAGTCCCAAACAGAAACAGAACTGATACCCTAGTGTTGAACAGTGCATAACTTCTGACATAGAGACGAGATTGAGAATCCGTCTGGTGCGTTGGAACCCTATTGAAAAACCTAAATTTTATTCAACTATAGCGTCACTAAATTCTGATCCCAACTGGGTGAAAGTTGTGCCGCGAAATGGACGTTCAGTCTAGAAACTGAATTTCCTGCAGCGAGCACTTAAAATGAAACGCCTGTAACTTGCAAACCAGAAATCCGATTGCACTGAAACAAATTTTTCTGAACTGAAGACTAAGTCTACTTGTTACCGTATTTGTATCGTTTTGCTAAATTCTGAACGTATGATTTACTGCAATTTTTATAAGCTCATGAGGTGCATAATAGTTCATTTTACACATGACTTGTTAACTGCATAAATGTACATACCTTACCCAACTGCCATACACATAGTGATAGTACGCGTTATTATTCAGTGTACAATGCATTATCATGCGTGAACGATATTGGTTTAGGAGTGTCAAGTACGTCAATGGAAAAGTGAATGATTAGTGACAGTGATTAATACAGTGAACAGTGACAAAACCGTGTTATTGGTGCATACTAGTACACGACTAAATCATAATCATCAATAGTGTAAACCTGGGAAAAAGGGGAAATCGAAGTGGAAAGAGCATCGTATTTAGCGAGGACCGTGATTTAGAGGATGATCATTCGAACACCGACTCTTATATATATTAGGTAGGATCTAGCGATCCGGCTGACAGGGTTATGTCCCGGGCGTGTGGGCCATTGTCTCGGGTATGTACGAGACCCTCGTTAAAAATGATCCTCCTTTCCACAACTCGATTTCAAACAGGACTTAGAGACTGATAGGGACACAGATCATACTTTGCATCATTTAGTGACATAGTGATTATCTGCATTTTACTTCCACTGCTATTACCTTATTTGCCTGTTTCATGTCATTATTATTATATTGCTATTACGTCGCTCTGACGACCTGAGTATGCATGCTCAGTGATAAAGGTGTATTTGTCTGATCCCGAGAAGACCGTGAAGATCCAGACGAGAGGACCAGTTACACTTCCCCACTGATATTCCTGGTTAGTTGCCCTCTTGTTTACTTCCTTCGAGCTCAGATCTCTTTATATCTTATAGTTTTAGTGACGGCACTCTCTTTACTCGTATTGTATTTTACTGAGTACCATTTAATGCTAGAAGACGAAATGTGACTACGACAGGATTTTTCCTTGATCGTAGGAGCATGGCTGGCCTAGTCATCCCTCGTTTTCCGTATTTTGGGAAGCGGAGCGTGACATTCGGGATGAGGAATTTGGTTTGATGCTTATCGGATGAATCCTCCATATCAATATTTTAACTAAATGTTAAAAAAAGAGTGTTAAAGTAGAAAATTAGAAATAAGAAATTAAAAATAAGAAATAAGAAAAAGAGAAGAATGGGTCGATCGGAGGCTCGGAGCTTCGAAAACTCAGAGTCGGTCCGTCGGAGGATCGGATCGGAGATTCTATTTTTTAGAGAGGTGGAAATTGCCATAACAGTAAGAGAAATTAAGATTAAATTTTTTTAGAGAGATAGGAATTTTTTTGGAAGAGAAAAGAGTTTGGAATGAGAAGAAATGGAGCTTGGGGGCTATTTATAGGTTTTTGGGCGGCTAAGAATTTTTTGCCCGTATATAGTCGTTGCGAGGCGAGGTGAGGCGAATCGAAATTCGCCCCGTTTCGCCTAGATACGACCGTTAGTAGTCGTTGGATGGGAATTCCAAGACGAGACAAAGCGAACTCGAGACAAGGTGAAGCAATTCATTGAGCAGGCGGCTGAGTTCGAGGCGAATCTGTGGCGAATCAGTCAACAAGGCGAAGCGAGGCGAGGCGAATTAGTGAGTCTTGCCGATTCGTGGCGATTCCCGAGGCAAAGCGAGGTGAGTTGGTGAGTTAGGCGAGGCGAACTATGACAAAGCACGGTCAGAAAAATTTGGAACCCGCTCGCTTCGCCAATTCTTTGTCGGTTAGGCGAATCGATTCGCCAAATTCACCCACGTCATCACGAAGCGAATTTTATTCGCTTCGTGAAGAGGCGAAGCGAATCGATTCACCGTTGATTCGCTTCATTAGCAGGGCCTACCACTCACGTTCGACAATGTAATATCTGCTAAGAATCAATATGAACGTTCTCTATCACTTAAGGTATCACGGTCGGGTAAATATGAGAATTATGCCACATATTAAGTCATGTGCGATATGAATAACAATGTGCATTATGAGTTCAGAAAACATAGTAAATCGTACGATCGTAATTAGGCAAAATAATACAAAAGGGGTGATAATTAAACTTAAATAGAAATCCAACAAAATTGGTTTCAAGTCAATCGGGTTTTCAGTTTGCGTGTTCCAGTCATTCTATTTTAATTGTTCGCTGTTGGAAATCCAGTTCCTGAACTGAATGTCCGTTTCACAACACATTTTACTCCCAGTTGGGATCATAATTAGGTGACATTATAGTTATATAATATTTATATTTATCGGTTATGTTTCCAACGCACCAGACGGATTGATAATATCCACTATATGCAGCGAGATATGCATTGTTTAAGATTAAGGTATACAATCTGTCTCTGCATGAAACTGCAGTACACACCGACAGTTTAAAATACAATTAAAATATCAAACGACAGAAAAATTGAATGAAACCATCACCTATAGTTATCTAACAAGATTATATTCACAACGGTATAGGATTCCGCAAATTTTCATTTTCATACAGAGTTATACAAACAATTAGAATCAGGTGTCAATATGAAATACTGTTCTGGACTGTAGTCCATAGCCGTATTTCCATTCAGTTTTCGTCATTGTGTTATAGCATTATAGAAATATAAGTTGCAGATGGTTTTAGGTTATCAAGTCAGCTTCGATACGAGCCTTAGAACACAACGTTCTGGTATATATCTAATTTACTATAATTTTTATAAACTACGCGTCCGAGGAATTTCATTTTTGCCGACACTAAATGAGGGCATCATTCTATGGTAATAAAGTCTGTATTTTTAACCCAACTTTTTACGTGTCTTTCATTATCACTAAAGAAATCTAGTAGTCATAAATTCCGCCATATTAAATTTTGTTTTCGCATAAGGTTCGCATCGAACACCGAAGATAAACATTGGTTATCGATCGAATTTAACGTTTCCTCTAACTAATTGAATTAAATGTTAATCACTTAACTTATACATGTTACCATCACAGTAATAAGCCCTAGTCAAGCTTCACTCAAAATAAAACGGCACGATGGTTCGATATACCAAATACAAGTGTATATATGTGTATATCGATCTAGTTATATCTTTTATTTTAGTATCTAGTTATAAAGTAATATCTCTAGTTAACATCTATTATAGCATGAAATGCAAGTGAAGATTTTCACTTTCCTAAAGATGATCACGACAACGAATGGCACGGGCTCAACGCACGCATGGGCTAGGCACGACACGGCAACACGGCAAGTTATGCCTTGGCTTGAGTTTGGCGTGGCCTCGATTTGAGCTTGGCGCGGGGTTCTGGGCTCAGCCGTTGGCTGGAGCAATGCAGGGAGGTTGACGGTGTGGTCGTTGACGAGGGGCTCGGTCGGAGGCAGTGCAGAGGCAGTCAGCGGTTAGGAGGAGACCGGTGGAAGTTGACGATGGTGGCAGCGTAGTCTCGTGGGGGTGATGTGGGTTCGTCGGAGGAGACAAGGGTGGTTGTGGCAAAGGTCAGTCGTGGTGGTGTGTCGATGAGGTGAGGTCGGTGGTGGCAGCGGGGGTGAGCCGGCGGTGGGTTTTGGAGTGAGAAAGAGAATGGATATGGAGAGAGGATGAGAGTGAGAGAAATAGAGATAGATTTAGAGAGTGGGATAGAGAGAGACGTTGAGATTTTGTGGGAGTAGGCGAGAGGATCTCGGGGAGATCGTTGAAGGTGAGGCGGGGTCGTGGAGAGAATGAGTCGTGCGGCAGTTGCGAGGGATGGGGGCGACGAGGTTGGGAGTTCGTGAGGAAGAGGAAGAAGAAGGGAAATAGGGCTCGGTTGAGGGGATGAGCGCTGGGGAGCTCGGAGGTGGTTGAGGTCGAGGGCGAGGTTGTCGTGGAGGTGGGCGCGAGAGATAGGGAAGTAGCCGTTGGGATTGAAATGGGAAGGAGAAAAAGAAGAGAAAAAGAATGAATGAAGAAAGAAGAGAGAGAGGGGTGGAAGAGATTGGTCGGGTTTGGGTTTGGGTTTGGGTGAGGGTTTTGGGCCTGGGCCGGTGCCAAGGTATGGGTTAGGGATTAGGTTAGGGTTTTATTTAGGGTTAAAAAAAGAAATAATAGAATTTTATTTAGTTAAGGAAAAATAATATAAAATTAGGAAAAAATCAAAAAGATATTTATAACAATTTTACGGAAATGTTACGAAGATCTGAGGATTTAGATCATACCCTCCTTACAAAAAATTCCGTCTCGAAATTTGAGAACGAAAACAACGGAAACAAACAAACAAACGACTACTCAAAAAGTTTCCGAAAGGGCGAATGAATATCTTCTTCACATTTCCAGGTAGATTCTCTAGACGAATGACTACCCCACGATACCCGGATCAATGGAATGATCTTATTCTTCAGCAGTTTCTCTCAACGATCGAGAATTGATACTCAATCATCACCAAAGTTATTCTGCATGCTATCACCAAGCAAGCAAAAACAACCAAAGCCCACAACACTATTTAAATCTCAAGGATTCAACAGGGTCATCGGTTTCTTGGACGAAAACTGAGATGACAAAATCTTGCCCGCCGAGCTCCGAAACTGCGTAAAAATCATCGGCGAAGACTTATCGTCCGAAGACGCCGAGGATTTTGTTCAGTCAGTAGACTCTGACGGAGACAGGCAACCGTGTTTCGAAGAATTTTCTAAGATTGCAAAGGTTGAAGAAGAAGAAGAAGAAGAGAAGAGAAAGTACTTGTTAGAGGCTTTCAGAGTCTACGAAATGGACGGAGAAAATTGTATAACCCGAAGAGCCTGAGAAGAGCGCTGGAACGGATCGGGCACAAGGCGAAGTGCGTGGAAGAGTGTAGGGAGATGATTCAGAGATACGATATTAATGGAGACGGTGTCATTTACTTTGACGAATTCGAGATTATGATGCTATGACCATAAAAAAAATTTAGATTACTCCGCCTAGTTTAAAAATTGTCTTAATAACAACTAGCTGGGAGTGTTGTAATATGTATCCACATATTTTTGGTGTAAACTTTAATCATGAAACTCTGTTTGTTATCTATTGAAGTTATTTTAGACACAAATATTAAGACGGTACGGATTTTGCTGCTATTATCAAATAAATTTCGGGTTGTGGGCGGTCTAATGCAAACATAGTTTTGTATTGTAGCTATAATTAACTTGATCACCGATGATAAGAAACTAAATTACAGCTGAAAACTTGACCAAACTAACTCATTATCAATGATTATCTCAGGCCTTTCCCAGGAATCAGATTAGAAATTCAAATAGAATTTTCTTAGTAATCATGTTTGTAAATCACTACTTAAACTTGAGAAATGCAAAAATAATGCATGTTTGTTCAAAAAAATTTTATATTATCAGTGGACCATTTCAGTAAAATTGTGAAGAAATGTTCTTTCTTATGATATAATTTGTTGCTTTCTGACAAGTTATTGTTGAAAAAATAGAGTGGTCATCATCATCTTCTTTTGATAAAGCGAAGTTCTAATAGAGAATTTACGTGTGATAACTGATGATCAACGTTAGGGTGTTAAAGGTTCAAGAAACCTAAAAGCAACAAGAATTGCTTGTAGGATTATATTATTCAACTAGAGGAGATGGTCATAACCACATTATTTTATTCAAAAATAAAATTCTATCAATACTTGTTTCCAATTGATAAACACATAAGAGTAAATTGGGCTACGGGCTCTACGTCGCTCCTAGATGCAGCCTAGGAATGGTGTCAAACTGGTAAAGTGAGGCCCTTGGCTTAAGTGGGTAGGCCCCATCCCGACCGGATGGTCTCTCGTGACAGTAGTCATGGAGTTGCGGTTGATCCCAAACCATTAAAGTCAACACATAAATGAACCAAAGAAAGAAGCACAATCTAGCAAACAGTTTTAATAAATAAGAAGACTGGGCCTTGAAGATATTGCCTAGCCCACTAGTTTGAATGGATATCAAAGAAATACCAAAGACATACCCTTTGGAGTTCTTTGGATATCCCACAAACTTACACTGTACTGATCGTGCCTCGAATTTGTCCGTATGCTGTTTTTTAACAAAAGCTGGACATCCGCATATCTTCAGATACTGAAAATAGGGTTTCTTCCCACTCCACATCTGATATGGCGTGGTAGGCACAGTCTTAGTAGGAGCCATGTTCAAAAAATATGCTGCTGATTCTAGCGCATAACCCCAGAAAGATCGCGGTAACTCAGCATTACTCATCATGGAACGTACCATATCCAATAGGGTTCGGTTCCGTTTCTCCGATACACCGTTATGCTGTGGAGTGTATGGAGGAGTAAGCTGAGAGATAATTCCTTTCTCTTTTAGGTAACCCAGGAACTCAGCACTTAAGTATTCACCATCTCGATCAGATCTTAGTGTCTTGATACTTTTGCCGGTTTGATTTTCTACTTCATTCTTATATTCTTGGAATTTCTCAAAGGCCTCGGATTTATATTTCATTAAGAAAATGAATCCGTACCTAGAGTAATCATCCGTAAAAGTAATGAAATATAAAAAACCATCTCTTGCATGTGTAGACATTGGACCACATATATCGCTGTGTATGAGTCCTAAGAGCTCGCTCGCTCTTACTCCATGTCCACTGAATGGAGTCTTTGTTATCTTTCCTTTGAGACATGATTGACAAGTGGCATAAGATTGATATTTAAACGGATCCAAATATCCTTCTCTATGTAACTTAGTTAACCTTGTCTCATTGATGTGACCTAGTCTACAATACCATAAGAAAGCCTTATTTAAATCTGGAGACTTTCTTTTTAGTGTGTTCTGGACATTGAAAATCAATAATTGGTTTAACACATATATACCGTTATCTAGTGTACCGGACCCAATCAAACCATGATTAAGGTGGATGTTAACAATATCGTTTATAAACGTAAAATCATAACCTTCTTTTGATATCAACGATACTGATATGATATTACACGTTAAACTGGGTACACAAAAACAGTTATGTAAAACCAAAATATGTCCACTCGTCAATCCTAGGTGATAATCCCCTACGGACACAGCACCCACGCTAGCTCCGTTAGCAACCTGGAGGGTCATATCACCAACTTTCAGCACTCTACGATTTCTCAGTGCCTGCAATGAATTGCATATATGAGATCATGATCCGGTATTCAATACTCAGGAAGTAGAGTTGATTGACAGACAATTTTCAATTACAAACACACCTGAAGTCGAACCCACAGCTTGCTTCGGTTCCTGGTTCTTGGCAATCCAAGCTTTGCAATCTTTCTTTCAATGGCCTTTCCTACGACAGTGAAAGCAGTCGTCCTTTGCCACTACTGGCACCGCAACCTTTGTCTTTCCCTTAACTCCCACCTTACCAACACCACCTCTTGGTTTGGTAGAGGCCTTCATCTTCCTTCCTTTGACCCTTGCCTTGGACCTTGCCTTGGACCTGAAAGAGGAAGCACCGCGAACAAACATAGTGGGTGTTTCCCTTGCTTTCTGCAAGGTGCCCTCTGCACTCCTCAACATGTTAAAGAGTTCTGGAAGTTCAACTTCTTTTTCTTGAATGTTGAAATTCAGAATAAACTGGGCGTAGGTGGAAGGAAGGGACTGAAGAACCAAGTCTGTATAGAGCTCGTTCTCCAAAGTCGTCCCGAGATCCGCGAGCTCTTCTATATAACCAATCATCTTTAGGACATGTTCTCCTACAGATGATCCGACGGCCAGCCTCGACTGAAAAAAGTTCTTCGAGGTCTCGTATCTAGCTATACGAGATTGCTCTCCATACAGATCCTTTGTGTGGAGAAATATGGATTCAAGATCCATATCCCCGTGCCTCCTCTGATGTTCATTATTCATAGAGGAAAGCACGATGCATTTGGCCTTCGCGCAATCTAACTCCCAGATCCTGTGGATTTCCTTATCCGCAATACTGGATTCTGGACCAGGGACAGCAGGTGCCTTAGCAGTAAGGACATACCCCAATTTGTTATAAGTTAAAGCCATCTTGACATTCCGGAACCAATCTTTATAGTTTGGCCCTGTCAGAATATTTTTCTCTAATAATAACTTAAGGCCTGTCATGTTCTGGGTCGTTGCAATGAGAGAGAGAGGGGACACTTTAGCATGATGCTCTTGCAAGTTTAGAGTGGTTTTTAGTTTATCTAAACAGAATGGCTCCCACTGTTTCTCGAATCCCTCCTCAAACCAAAAAAGGAAGAACTAGTCAGGACTATTCCCATCGTACAATACTTGCTTAACCGTTCAGCCAGGCCGGTGTTGGTACTTCGAGGGAGGTTTTACGACACTTTCGCGAAGTTTCTTAATTAAATAACCTCTTTTGTCTGGGGGCGTAACCCCGCTGACACCTTTCTCGACACCTACTTGGTTTATAGCATTGATCGTTAAGTGACGAATCTCCTGATGAGTAGCGGATACTCACAGTAGGATCGGGATCCAAATATCATCGTGTGATAAAGCTGAAGGAATCCTACCAAAATTATCACACTCCAAATGGTATGCATCTCTTTGCAAATTTCAGTTTCTTTAGAAATTCTCGATATGGATTTCTGCCCCGTGCTCTTATGACCTTGGCGTTGGTCAAAATGTCATAAGTCACATGTCAAGTTCTACCCATCATTATCTTGTTAATTTGAACCCATCCGTACATACCCCTGACGTTGGCTAAATGATAATACGACTGTCTCAAACTAACTCATCTATCTATGCAACAAATGAATACCGAGCAGCTACCAAACACTATGCCTTGGCGTTGGTCAAAATGCATAGCTTGAATACTACTGAATACCTAAATGAAATGACGGAGGGCTACGAATGGTTTTGGCGAAATCGTGAACATAGTGAACTTGATATGATCGAAGGAACCTGATAGCTTATAAAAGGAGTGGCTTAAGCTCCGCAATTTAAAAAATATCTTCTGTTTTAAAATAACCGAGTGGTTTCTTTTAAACTGTTCCAACGATTCAACTTTGGTTTATTTTCTTTGCATTAATATAATGCGTCCCATCAATTAACCTATCATTGCAGAAAACAACGAAAATACAACGTCATCTTATGCCATCCGCATTCGCCACTGGGCCCCGTCATTCACCCGTTAGGTTACTTAACTAACGACAGAGCGGGGGCTGGGCTAGCGCGGGTATAAAACATAAGTGACGTCTAATAGCTATCATATATAGATATTGTACATTCGTCAGACGCAATAATAGGCATTCCAGATCACAGATGAACATATTGGATTTTCTACGAATCCGCATTCCTTTTGAGCCTGCAAAGAAAGACGGATTACACAGTCGCGATGAATAGCCAAAACCCCACCCTAGACTGCTACGGGTACGGCAAACTACCCGCCAAGTACCCGAAGTGAAGCGGTCTCCCTCAACAACGTGAGTAGGCCACTAAACACTTCAAAGTACCCGATAGTTTGTGCACCCCATCTTGGGTCTATCCTAGGAGAAAAAAACAGTAAATGAAATAATACAACGGTGGCTAAAACCTCAACCCGGATGTGCCCCGCAAAAGAATATTACAACAATTTACAAATTACATTTGAATGAAAGAAACACTCGTCTCACATCCCCGGCTATCCATTCACGACAATCCAACAAGTCCACAAACACAAACCAGTAAAAATCATTACAGAAATATGCAACCCCCTGCTAACCGACATACTAGCAGTTAGGGAGGTTTACGAACACATTAAACAAATCACAGATATAATCAAGTTAGCCAAACATCTTAGAATTTCGATCAAGTGAACACAAATGATTCTACTCCAAATAATTCTCTGTGCACCTGAAACCTGAGCAGAAACAAAACATCCCAGAAAATACAAAATCAACACAGAAGAGTTATTGGGCAAATTTGGACTGACTCGGCTTCAACTCGGCCGCGGATCCGCGGCGGATCGTTTGGATCGGCCGCAGTTCCGCGGCGGTTTGGCCGAGTTACGATCCCAAATTTCTCTAGTAATCTTATAATTCCCTGCTTGTATTTTTAAGGGTCCCTGAAAAATTTTTAGACCCCGTTTTAAAATCGGCAGAAACTTGGTTAAAATGATGTTTTTTCGGGTTCGTTTTGCGATTGAATTTCTAAGGACTTTGCTAACAAGTTAGTTATGGTTTAACCTGGCTTTGATACCACTGTAAGTCGACGTTAGACACCCCACATGATGCGGGAAGGCGGAATAGGTAAAACAATCATTTTGTTTAAACTAATATCGACTAACTTTACGGATCTTTGCTAAACCCTAACTAACAACAACATAGAAGTGATTATCTACTATGAAAGATGATTATACCTAATGAATCAAGTCCTTCTTGTTCTCGTAGACCACCTCCTCGTCGGCCTCCTCGTTGTGATAGAAGATCCACCCGAGAGCTACTTCTCCAAGCTTAACCTCTCACTTGAGATAACTAGCTTGCTATGAGTGCTAATCAAAGTAACTTAGAGGATATAGAATAGGATTAGAGATCTATTAGTCTTGCTAACCCTTGGATCTCAACACATGAAAGGTTAGGGTTAGTTCTTTGAAGAGAGAGAGCTTGAGGAGAGAGAAGGTGAGAGTGAGAATGATATGAAATAATATCACATGTGTGAATATATGAAGCATAATAATTATTAAATGAATAACAAATAATAATATCAACCATGCTTCATTAACTCACTTTGTGTGATTCATCTCATGAGTCATTAAGCAATAAATGCATCATTAACTCCTTTGGATGAATCACACCATGAGTCATTAAACCATTTAATGCAAATTCCACCTAAGCCTCCAACTTATCAATCTTCTAGAAGCTTCTCGACTAATTACGAGAATGCCCCTCCCATCCGTGAAAACACGGAAATACTGAGACTGTATAAATCCAATAATCCAATAGTAGAATCTGGCTTAAACCAAAGCCGGCCAGTATAAACTATCCGAATATCGTACGTGCGTAAAAACACGTATGTGTCCGAACCCTGTCGTAAAACCATACGACCTCTATATCGTGTCGCCCGAAGCAGGGAAACTCTCTGTGTGGGACTCTAAAGACTCGACACTACGCTGGCAGTGGGTTTAACCACAGACCGCAAGCGGCACTAGCTGTATGTAACGGTCCCCATGTAGATGTCGATAAGAAGGCCGATGAGGAAACCCATCCGAACTCCTACTGAGCCTAATGTGACAATCTCCGTACAGTCCGGTATGTTCATCTATGACTATCGCATATCGGACCTAGGTGGCGGCAAGCGTCAGTCCCCTAAAAGCGGTATAAGTCGTGTCGGAGTGAAGCCCATTACACCTTGAGAAGCTACTGGAAATCCTACCAGTAAATCTCGTTTGCCCTGGACAGGGACTTTGCGTAATGGCTCTCCAAACACAGCGTGATATCAACTCCCAATACCGGGAGAGACGAATCCTATCTAACCGCCACTGCCTTCAAGTGCTTCGGGACTGCACCCAACTGCTACCTGTTTGCACGACTCTTTTGAGCCGTGGTAGGGTAGCAATCTAAGAACAGTAGGAATACACTCGAGACGAAGCAGCAGTGTCAAGTCTGCGGACTATGTTGTACTCATGTCACCTGGGAACTGTTAACTAACGATGAGTATAATACCAACCAACAGTTCCCTGCGAGTCCTGTCCGGTGTACCCGTAACCCAACGAGCACCTGTATACTATCTCCAGTACGACGTACTGATGGCTGTGGGACAGACCATTTCCCCAACTGGGATGAGAAGCGTACACACTACTCTACTCCGGAGTATCGATGCCCTATCTCGATAATCCTACGACTAGGGACCTGAAAAAGGATGTGCTTGTAGACTACCCAGCCCCCACTAGTGTGACTGCCATCACAACGCTGGTAGTCAAACAAGATCCTAAGGGCTCTATCAATATGTATTCTCGATATGCTAACATATACACACATTAAGATAGATACAAACCAAGTAGCGTACTACCATGTTTAGTAAGACTATTAATATAACTGTGAATATCCCAATGTCACGACCCGAGAGAGCACGTGACTGGCCCTTGAACCATATGAAGTCTATAGGACTCCATCTGATCCAAGTAAGCCGAAAGCCCAGATCAGCATGAAAACTGCAACACTACTTAAGCGCGACTCTAAGGTCGAAATCATACATCACTAGTGTCTGAGTCTGAAACAATATACAAGTCTTTGGTTGATGGAAATTCTAGATACAAAGAATAATACAAGTACAATGGTGGTTCTGATGCAAAGAATCCACCTACCGAGCAAATCACCCGCAAGGAAACAAAGTGCCGGAAATGCCGCTATGGAACCTGTACGGCAAACCTGCAAGAACTGTGGCACAACGGGGGTGAGTTGCCAACTCGTGAATAGAAAATATCTACAAGCAGAAAATTGGAAGCAAGACATAAACCTAAGTCATAACGATCAGATATAACATAAACCTCAGATGAATAAGTTGAAGCATAGTAAAGTAGCAATGTAACATCTAAACATAAGTGTAGTGCCGAGTACTCGTACCAGTGCCTCACGTAACAATGTATCACAGATATGATGTATGTATGCGGTAAAATGAAAACAGGAGATATCGTGAATGAAATCGTCAGAAAATCAGCGTCGAGCATTGACACAAACTATATATCTCAATATCAAATAAAACCCATGTATCATGTATCCGACATGTATGCAACATTCATGAGGGTACTCTATCAGGTACTACTAATAAGTGATGCAATGCATATACAATAAATGGGGGTAGGGGAGATATAATATACCATCAATCATAAAGGCCCCGAGCACATAGGCTCCTCTCCAATCGAGCTCATAGGCTCCGAGCACATAGGCTCCTCTCCAATCGAGCTCGTAGGCTCCGAGCACATAGGCTCCCATCACATCGAGCTCATAGGCTCCGAGCACATAGGCTCCCATCACATCGAGCTCATAGGCTCCGAGCACATAGGCTCCCATCACATCGAGCTCATAGGCTCCGAGCACATAGGCTCCTCTCCAAATGTTTATGTAGATTTGCATAGATCATCGTGATGATATATTTAAGTATGCGTATATATATATATATATATTAGCGTCCCATACCACTAATATACATATACTCTAGGGTACACATATATATTCCAGCGTCCCATACCACTGATATATATATGCAGGAATAAAACAATCTAGAATCATCATATGCAACCATATCACAGTGCGAAATCCATGAATTATAATACATGCAACAAGAACACTAATATAAGCATGCAACTATGTAAAGGCATGTGCACAAGGAATATGAATCATTAACATATGCAAGCAATGTGAATAGCAGGAATATGCGGACATTGAATAATCGACGTAACAGTAAAGAATCTACACCCACGTGTACATGTCGTGCGGTTATACCATTTGAAAAGAGTGACTCGGGTCTAGTCTAACATCTACTGTGTAGCTACAGATCTAAGTATCAAGTAAATCAGGAGGGGTAAGGACACCACCTAATGTCCGAGTCGATACAAACATAAATATATATACATAAAATAATCAGTGATCCCGCCTCAATAGTGTCGCTTACAATACAGTATATCATATGGCAATCCTCAAGTCATGAGTGCGGATCTATCAGCAACATAAAGCTCGTACGGTAAATCGTCGTACGGCATCCCAATAGCTAGGTACGGGTCAATATCACATTATCTTATCAAGTACCTGGTATTCTTATCATCATAACACATAATCTGGGATACTGAATCTAATTCTAGTACAAATCGATACCATCTATATAATTATGAATGCGGGGGGTAAAACACATGCCCAAAGGCCCGCTAAGAGTCACATATCGTATCCCACATACGAATCATATCAAATCACCGATCTCACGGCACCAAGCCCAATATCATCGACTCATCTCCAAAGTCATCCAATGGCATCATCAACGCAATGTAAGTGTAGTGAATGTGCAAGGGTGTGCGTGTGGGTTTAAACCTATTCTAGGGTTCGTGGCTATGAACTACACTAGTTTGCTTCTAATCCTATACTATCCATAAAACACCTAACACAATATCCATGACACACTGTAACTATCATATAGTATATCAACTACGGACTGCGGGGGTGCTATACGTCATCCCCCGACTTCCCCCTGTAGATATAATCTACTCACCTTGCATCATCAATTGCGGACGTCACCACGTATTTGCTTGTCGTCCCGAGGTCTTCATGGGTACCTATACATCAAATATCATATATGCGCATTAAAATCACATCCAATCTAAAACGGCGCATAGAATCCAAAACGATACGATAAGGGGCCTATAGGTGAGAACCTATGGCACGCCTTCAAAACCATCAATAAATCCTCTATATCGTCGTATAAACGACAAATAGTCGAGGCAAAACGCATTCCACCATTTCAGAATCAAAAATACGGAATACGGAAACACGACTCCAAAATAGCAACTTAGGATATATGTCCCAGATTTTGTCCTAGAAAGAATCTGTCAAAACTAGAAGTACCCAGGGCCAAGAATTGAGGAAATGGGGGCATGCACGCAAAACGAGGAATTTCCTCACTGGTCTGGCCGCAAATTGCGGCCAGAAAGGCAATTTCGGCGGCCTCACAGTGGAATGGGGAGCTAGGGTTTGGTGTGGTGGTTCTATGGTGCCTACACATCTCACTGTCCACTCAATATTATTTTAGGGGTCTCGGGGTGATAGCAGATTCAAATTAACCTTCCCAGATTTCACATTTTCCCCGATATCGGTTTCTAAAATCCGTATTCTGGTTCTAGCTTCAGGTTTTGGGTTCCAATTCAAACACTAGGGTGTTGGTAGGACCTCTACTGAGCTCAATTTCATAATACAACACCAATTCCCTCAAACCCTAACTAGGTTATCACCAAGTCCATAATATCACACAATATCGGTTAAATCTTAACATGGGGTTATAGGAAAGGCTATAATTAAGCTAATGGTTCAGTAATTACCTCCATTAGCAACTCAAGAAAATTCTTAAGTTGCCCCTAGTGGCCAAAATCCATGCTTCCTTGGTCCATTGCATAGATCTCGAGCTTGTGCATCTTTTTCGTGAAAGGGATGTGAGGTTTTGAATATGTTTTTGAGATGAAATGTGAGGATTTAGTGGAGGGGAGAAAGGGGCAGTAGTAGCAGCAGCAGCTCAAGAATGAGGGAGGGAAGATGAAGGAAAATGGCTAAGGGTTATTGGTCAAATGCAACCCAT
Organism: Agapanthus africanus; assembly: GCA_030015575.1. Taxonomy (NCBI): domain Eukaryota; kingdom Viridiplantae; phylum Streptophyta; class Magnoliopsida; order Asparagales; family Amaryllidaceae; genus Agapanthus; species Agapanthus africanus. The sequence goes on from JASDDO010000014.1 coordinate 557,029,926, forward strand.
ACCCCTTCTCTCACCAACCCCGTTCTTTATTCCTTTTCTTTTCCTTTTTCTTTTTCCCCTTTTCTTTTAAACCATAATCCTTCTCACAAGAATAGTAAACCCAAATAACATGACAATTAAAATGTAACACAAGTGTGGAAAAGTGATATGTGCAAGTTTTGCACAAAATTGCCCAAAACCCGATTAGCGATTTTTAATCGCGATTAGCACTAAATTAGTGTCAAACTAATCACAAAAACTTAAAAATGTCATAATTCACTAATTTATCCTATTTTAGAATTTTCCAAAATTTTTCATAATTTTTCAAACATTTTTCCTATTTATTTGCATTTAATTATAGATTTAATATTAAAATAATCAATAAAATAATATTAAATTATAAAAATTCCCAAAACTAATATTTTATACTTTTGAAAATGTTACACCCAAGCTTCCATTAAGTAATATACAAGCTAGTATGATACAATAATGGCCCATAGGGAATATACACTAACAATACACACATATTGACATAGCACGATTCTCTTTGCAGCATAATTTTTGTGGCGAGTAATACATTTCATTAAAATACCTTGAATTATAAAAAAATGATTTTTCTTTAAAATAGTATTATTAAACTCTTTGCGATTATGTCTCTACAACCCATTTTGGAGAACCCGTTATTGGATGGTGCGGATTATCGCACATCCTCGGACTAATAGAGCGAGATGTAGAGCTCCTCACGGAGCATCCGGTCTCGAAAGAATTTTAATAGGATTTAAAAAAAAACAAGATTTTCTATTTAATAAATAATAAAATTAATTTTTATAAATATATAAATATTATCAAACCACATATTTTCAAGTTATAATAAAATTTCATGTTTTTATAAAAATAAAAGAATGACAAGTTTCACCAAAATACCATCAAGTATCAATACAAGACAAGTTTTACACTTAAATACCTTGAACTATTCAAGCTAGATATATATTCACTAATATACCTCAAACCTTAAAAGTTATATCCATAAAAACCCTAAATACGATAAATAATTACTCGAGGTTTATTTTAAAAGTATATAAAATATTTTTCATAAAACCCCCCTCGAGTTATATAAAGTTACCTTTAAGGACTTTAGTAAATATATGTTTAAACGGGATCAATTCTTTTGAGCCTCAGGGAGACGGAGAAAGTGAGTGCTTGTCTATTTAAGGTAAAAAAAACTTAACGGGGTTATCAATGGTAATTGTCTTGGAAAAAGACACAAATCATGCCGTCCATGTGCAGCAGTTACCGATAACTCCTAAACCTAATTCAGGATCCAAATCAGTTTTAAAGTGTATGACTCAAGTCTGAGTCTAAATCAATCTAAGTTTAACTCAATTTGAATCCAACTAGAATCCAATCCAAATATGAATCCAATACAAATATTGTTCCCCTCCGAAAGACGGCGCGACAGGGACGTCTTGCCTGAGATTCGGGGCAGATGCTAATAGGTGCTATCCGTCCACCTCTCCGAGAATGCCAAGTTGATTTATGGCACCATGTATCGAAGGTTTAAACGGATGCGGCCGATGTAGCAGACTTCGTCAGATTCCCCCTCACTTGAGGGTTTTTTTTATTGTGGGGACGCTCTTCCCTGCAGGCGCAAGCCCCTGCAGTTAATTACACTACCGCATCACGGTAACAACTTTCTCCTTCTCCATATGGTCACTTCGTGTCGTGGGTGTTTGTTTTGTGTTCGGTTGCCCGTGGATTGTATACGGAGACTAATTTGTGCTGTCTCCCGTAGGACGTGGATTAGTCCAAATCCGTATCTTTCTTAGATTTGGGTTTGAGGGGTGTGTTTAAGGATACGTTAGCCTTATTTGAGGCTAAGATCAACTTAAACGTTCGTTAAGGACACGTTAGTCTAATTTTAGACTAAGATCGACTTAACGGGATCATTTAGATCCAACAAAAGAGCGATTGGGGGTCTATTGTTTAGTTTAGTGACATTGCGGTCGATGGGTAGTTTAAGGACATTGCGGTCCAATGTTAGTTTTAAGACATTGTGGTCAAGGTTAAGAACATCATAGTCTGTGAGTTTAAGGACCTCACAGTCCGGTGTTAGTTTTAAGACATCACGGTCAAGGTTAAGGACATTATAGTCCGTGGATTTAAGGACTCCGCAGTCCGATGTTAGTTTTAAGACATCACGGTCAAGGTTAAGGACATCATAGTCCGGTATTAGTTTTAAGACATCACGGTCGAGATTAAGGACAGCATAGTCCATGAGTTTAAGGACCCCACAGTCCGTAGCAGTGTGTGGTTGTCGGGACCCGTTACCTCTCTGACGACGTTGAGGAATTACAACGACAGATATCAGAGGAGTAAAGAGATGTACCCTCGAACCGGGTGTAAATTGATTGGGAGAGCAGTTGTGCTCAGTTCAATTTAGATTGAGGACTTATGGCCAGAATTGGGCTAAGTCCAGTTGAAAATGTTCAACATTTTATTCATGTTCTGCCTATTAGGCCTTGCTTGGGCTCTGCCCTTTTAAACAATGCATAGCATTGGGCTTCTATAATTAAATGCATAGCATTTATTTTTGGTCTGTTAGACTTTTACTTGGGCTGCCCTTTTAAATAATGCACAGCATTGGGCTTTTTAAATGCATAGCATTTATATTGGGCCTGTTAGGCCTTTAATTGGGCTCTGCCCTTTTAAATAATGCGCAGCATTTTAGTGGTCTGACAGTGCGCCACGTGGCTTTTCAGGCGCTTTGCGCCAATTAAAGAGCGCAAGGCGCCAGCACATGTGGAGGCGACACGTGTCACGCTCTGCTGAGCGCAAGTCTGTTAGCGCAGTGCGCTGCGCCAGTGTGCTGCGCTAGCGCACTGCTGACACGTGGCGCGCTCTGGTGAGTTGCGCTAGTCCAAGAGCGCAGTGTGCTATTTTCTTGAAGCGCAAGGCGCAGATCATTCTGTGGTTGACACGTGGCGCGCTCTGGTGAGTTGCGCCAGTCCAAGGAGCGCAAAGGCGCATTTCAAAAGTGCAAGGCACTGTCCAATAGCGCAGAGCGCATCTTGATCCAATTCAGATCAAAGAAACAAGTTTTTCTTGTTTTAAAGAGGTTCTACCTCAAGATTCAAGAACCAATGGTTCATTAAAAGGCTGTGCCTTTATATAATTCAAAAGATCTAGAAATGAAGTAAATTACTTCTTTAATCTTTTATGATTGGATCTTTATGATCTTTTTCTTTTTTATATTGAAGATCTTGATCTTGTTCTTAGATCTTTGATCTTTTTAGAAGAAATTCTTCTTTTTTGTGAGGTGTTTTCATCTCTGCTCTTCCAAGAATCAAATTCTTTACCTTGAAGAAAATGATCTTCTTTCTTCAAAGGCTTGCCTTTCAAATTTTTCAGAGTTCTCCCTTTTCTGTATCTCTGTATATTTGAGACTTGGAGTCTAGGGGCCTTTATATAGGGCCAATTGGTTTGTTGAGTTAGTTATAGAGATCTTTCTCTGATTGATCTGGGCATATTTCCCCACCGTTGGATCTTTGATCCTAAGGCCTCTGTTTTACAGAAGATAATCTTCTTATTTTAATAAGATTGGAAATATCTTTTTAGAATTTTAATTCTGATTAATTAAATAATTTATTATTTAAATTTTAGTGCTAGCGCAGTTGGTGCAAGCGCACCTGCGCTTGACACGTGTCGCGCAGTGCAGCGCAACTGTGCTAGCGCACCTGCGCTTGACACGTGTCGCGCAGTGCAGCGCAACTGTGCTAGCGCACCTGCACTGACACGTGTCGCGCAGCGCAACTGCGCTAGCGCACCGCTGTTTGACACGTGGCGCTGTGCGCAGAGCGCAAGTTATCTGAAGTGTTACTTTCTTTATTTAAAATTTGAATTTTAAAACAGAGCCTTGCTCTGATTGGGGTGCGCTGCCTTGGGCGCAACGCCCCTTGCGCTAGCGTGTCTGCTTTTGACACGTGGCGCTCTGCGCGCAGCGCAAGAGATCTGAAGTGTTGCTTTACCTTTTGAATTTTGAAATTCAAACAGAGCTTTGCTCTGATTGGGGGAAACAAATATAAATCCAATTCAATATGAATCCAATATACCAAACATGACTACTTGAACTTGAATAACAGAACAAAATCAATATGCAAATAAGACTTGACTTGACCAAACCATGGCTATATCTTGACTTGACTACATGACTACTTGATATATCCTGAAACTGTTTACATGAACAACTTGTACCCATTGTCTCGGCAATTCTGATAACTACAATTTATACAATATACATTACGGGGTTTAAAGGAGTAAACTGGTACGGAATGTGTTAAAAGTAGCACAATGATGGACACTAAAAGACGTAGATAACATCCATTGCTGTTGTCTCGTGGGTATTGACGGGGTCTTGTACTTTTCCTATTCCCATAGTCCACGGGATAGTTGGACTCATCTCGTATACACTGACACATTTTGTACCAAGCTTGTAACAACTCCAATTTTTGTATACATAAATTTGATTTAAATTTGAAGTATACTTGGAGTATTTAATGTTGTTGTTATCACTTTAAGTATCTATTTTCCCACAATAATTACAAGAAGGAGCTTGTAGCTCACTGGTAATACCTTGCACTGCTGAACCAAGCCACCAGAGTTCGAATCCCATGCCCCACATTATTTTTAGATTATATTTTCTTTTAAAATTCTTGGAAGCCCAACAGTCCACAGGCCATAACTCCCAAAAGTTGAACTGAACCCCAAAAAGTGAATATACCAGAGCCTACGTCAAAAGAATCCCCACCCAACGGCACCCCGACGCGACCGGCCGACTCGGGCCGGCACCGCCGGGCGGACTCGGCCGGACGACCGAGTCCTCTAAATGAAAGAGGTGTCGTTTCGTCTTCTCAACTCCCCTGTTTACTCCATTTTAATGGATCGGTTCCCGAATGTTAAATACACCCTATTTAATACAAATTTTAATAATTTTTCTTTAATTTTTACAATTTTTTTAAATAAAAACATTTCACCTACCCTATCATAGCCTACCCTATAAATAGACACCCCTACCCCCTACCCTCTCATTCCAAAACACTAGGTTTACTCTCTCGAAATTTTTACAAGAAGGGTGTACTTTGAAATCGAATTCACGGCGAAGCTCTGACGGAATTCCGGCGACGTTTTTTTTGAAACAACCGGCGACGAAACAACGTCTCGGCCACTCACCTAGTTCCCCTATACTCTTTAGTATAGATCGAAACCCGTAAGTCCCATTCTTCCCTTCTTTCTATTTCTCAAAAATACGAACTTACGAAACCCGACGGAAATCGGAACAAAACGATTTCCGATTCGGTTTTCTATAAAATCTCACTTGTCACCAATTCCATAATACCTAAACTTATTCATGATGACTATTAATCACATAACAATTAATTTGGACAAAATTTCTCACATGAAATGATAGCTTTTGCAATATCGTATTCTTTTTTACTTTAATACCATAATGTTTATTTTTCTTCTTCTAATCAATTCAATCATTCCTAAACATCTTCATCTTGACCATTAAACTTGTAAAAATCAATTTGAATAAGTTTTCACACATGAAATGATAACCTTTTCAATTTACCGTATTTTTCACTTTAATACCATGAAGTTTCAATTTCACATTTAACCCCTTAACCTTAATATACATTTAAAGTAGAGCACGAGGTAATGACCTACCTCCACACACACGCAAATACAACCCTAAAATGATATCATCAAAACATAGAATACGATAAAACGAAATTTTCATTAAAATACCATAATCTTCATAAAACCATTCTTAAAGGTTTTAGATTTATTACACTTTTAAGTAAATATTTCTTACTAGGAAAATACGATAAGTTGTGGACATCGATCGTTTATCTAAACCTGACTTTGTGGTGTCTAGACAAGTGTGTCTAAAGCAGGTGGTTACTTAATTAGGGCCACTACTTGTAGTGGAGAGCCTCCCACTTACCTTGCACTTACCTGGCCGCAATTGGCGGTGAAGAGGCGATTTGAGGCTTCTAACGATTTGTCGTTTAGACCATTTAGAAATAAGCTAGTTGGCTTAGGAAACCCTAGAATCTAAAATACGGAAAATTACACTTTTCAAATAAATACATTTTACTTTATAAAATCGTTTTCTAAAAGATTAGTGTTTTACAATCTTTGCAAAGCGCCGCTACAACCCATCTTTGGGGAACCTGTTCGGGATCGTGCGATTTATCGCGCACCCTCGGGCTAGTAGTGCGAGATTCAGACCTCCGCAAGGAGCATTCGGTCTCGAAAGGTTTAAAATGCGACATCTTAAGAAAATGAGATTTTTGAAATATAAAATATTTATTAAAATTATTTTTGTATAAACATATGTATATTTATCTTTTAAATACCTATTTTATTATAATATAAATTTTTCACCTTTTTCTAAAAATCACAATAATAACTTTTACACTAAAATACCATGAACTTCAAATAATCACTATTACAGATAAATACCTAAAACTAGGATATTTTCACTAGAAATGGCACAATATAAAATCCACATTCATTACAACTCTAAAGACGGGTAATAAATACTTGAGGTGTATTTTGAAAAGTATATAAAAGTATTTTTACATAAAACCCCCTCAAGTTTATAAATTACCCTAAGGACCCTGACAGTTATAAGACTTCGTTTCACATTTCTGATTGTCTGACTCGGGCTTGAGTCTGATTAATCTGACTTGAATATGATTCAAGTCAATCCATAATCTACAAGTTTCCAATTCAATATGAACACTTGAATCCATGAATACAATTATCAGTTTATACAATTTGGCTGAACCGAACCATGGATATATTCCTTTTACATGTTTTCCAGTATTCCATTTCCATGACTCTACGGTTATAACCGTTTCCTAATATCATGGTTTCAGTCAGTCAGTCAATCAATCATACAATCAACACAAATTACAAGATAACAATATAAACAAGACATCGCGGGGTTTAAGGGGTAGATTGGTACGGAAGGTGTTAAAGGTGGCACGAGGTGGTCAGACTTAACACACCTAACATGAATCCAGTTGCTGTTGTACCGTGGCATAAACGGTACCTTGTACTATACGTGCCCTTAGTCTCTGGCATATAGAGACTTCCCTCGTATACACTTGCATCCTTCTGTACCAAGCTACAAATAACAGCGTTGACATAACATTACAACAATAGTACACTTTGAAATGTATCTTCTTATTCTGTCTTTTTTACTTCCCTCTTACCTTTGGGACTTACCGAGCGATTTGTTCGCTGACGACATTCTGTTTCTCTCTTCTTTGAATGTCGTCAGGTGGTTTGGACCCGGCAGAAGTTGAGCCATCGCAAGAAGACTTGGAGCAGTTTACTGAAGACCCTGCACTGTAGTTTCATTGTACACTTTTCTTTTCAGAACTTTTCATTTCCTGTTATGCCACTGTTTATGCATCTTTTATTTCAGTTGTATTTCCTTTCATGTATTGTACAAAGAATGTTAATAAATAAAAATTGTTGTTCTTTATATTCTTGTCTCTTGTGTATTATTTTATATTGCTTGGATACGCTTAGCGTATGTACTTCTGAGTATGTACATAGCGGACCTCATCGCGTCACCTTCACCGTACACTGGGAAGCGGGGCGTGACAGGTTTTGTTGGTGGCCCATGCAGGTCAGAGCTGTATGAATCCCTATCATGTAGTTCTGGTTTGCGTGAACAACCTAAGCAATATAACACAAGAACCAGCAACTAAAACATTCTTTACAATTCATGTTCCTTGAATCTTGCCATTTCATATTCCTTGAATCTTATCATTTCATGTACTTGAATCTGTCCTAACCCAATTTTTCTTCAGGGTTATGGATTCTCCAAACAACACCAGCACCAACGTCAACAACACACTACCTCTCACACCAGCTGTTCCTGCGCCACCTACCGAGCAAACAGTGTTATTTGAGGCAATCCGCAGCCTTCTCGAGGGACAGCAACAACTCTTGAACCGTCCCGAGACTGACGCTCCGGGGGTAAAGCAATTCAGGGCTTTACATCCGAAGCAGTTCTCAAGAAAGGGGAGCCCACTGGAAGCTGAGGAATGGGCTCAAAGTATCGAGGATGATCTGGCCGCAGCACAAGTGCCAGACGTCGCTTGGGTCCGTATAGCGAAACTATAACTTACGGACAACGCTCGCAACTGGTGGAAGGCGGAAGAAAGCCGTCTTGCGCAGCCCATTGAATGGAAAACGTTTCGCGAGAAGTTCGACGCGAAATACTTCCCTATAACTTCCAGGTTTGCCATGGAGCAGCAGTTCATTCATCTACAACAAGCAAGGATCAATGTGGGGCAAATCGGTAGATGAATACGACGCTGAATTCACCATGTTAAGCCGGTAAGATATGTCGCAATAGTTCAGTTTTTAAATATCACATACCACACAACTAACACTATCCTTGAACAGATTCGCGGTACATTTGATACCGACGGACGATATCAGAGCCCGTCGTTTCCAACAAGGAATGGACACGGAGATTCAGGCTGCTTTAGCCACAGGAAATTTTTTGACTCATGAGGATGCTTTAGAAGCTGCCCGCAGTTATGAGGCAGTGATAAAAGCAAGGGGCGGACCTCAGTCTGCAGGAGTCAAGCGTCCTGCCAACCAGATGGCAGGTGGAGCCTCGTCCAGACCACCTTTTGTGCCACGACGTCCTGGAACACCAATCAGCAGGCCCAGCCCAGCCTTTTGTAACTACTGCAAGAGAAATGGGCATCTGGCGAGAGATTGCCGACGTGCGAACAATCTTTGCTTGATCTGCGACTCATCTGCTCATGGTATTGGGGCTTGTCCTCATAAACAAAACCGAGTTGCTGCACCCAGGCCAGCAAACAATTATCCACAGCGTCCAGCCATCCAAGCCCCTGCTCCAAGAGCACCACCCAGAGGACCGCAAGCTGCACCACCTCCTCGACAGTTCCATCAAGCTCAAAGGAACGTTCCGAGGAATGCTCCTCAGGCCAGGAGGAATGTGCCAAAGCGCCAGACTTTCATGATGTCTGTGGAAGAAGCTGAGGCCACTGGCCAAGTCATTACTGGTAAACTTTCCTTCTCAAACTTATCTTTTAGTCCTGGTTATCTACACACTTTCCCTATACCTAAAACATATCCCATATACCTTAGGTACAATCCTAGTAACTTCACTACCTGCACTTGCACTGTTTGATACTGGAGCATCCCACTGCTTTATGTCGCAACGGTTCGTCCGAACCCATGCGATTCCAGTCTCACCGCTTGTATCTAGCTGGAATGTCAGTTTCGGAAATGGCGTTCTAAAGGCAACTATGGGATACAGCTTGTGTCCAGTCGTCGTCTGCAGTCGAGAGTTTTATGCTGACTTCAAAGTACCGGACATACCGAACTTCGATGTGGTTCTAGGAATGGATTGGCTTGGAACCTTTTATGCTACCATCGACTTTCGTCAAAGGAGAGTAGTATTCGAGATTCCAGACCATCCGATCTTCTATTTCAAGAGCGGAGATCGTACCCTGGAGCCAGGTACCTACAAAGCGAAGCCAAGGGAAGCAGTAGTTGTGGCAACTCAAGCGGAAGAAGAATTAAGACCAGAGGTAGTTCGAGAGTTCGACGATGTATTTCCTGACGAGATATCAGGTTTGCCTCCCGATCGAGCTCTTGAATTCAGTATTGATTTAGTACCAGGAGCACAACCGGTGATCAAAGCACCGTATAGACTAAGTCCGTAAGGTTTGAAGGAAGTTCGAACACAGTTGGACGAATTATTGGCGAAAGGATGGATTCGTCCCAGCACTTCAAGTTGGGGAGCACATATACTACTGGTGAAGAAGAAGGAAGGTTCATACAGAATGTGCATCGATTATAGGGCCTTGAACGAAGTCACTATAAAGAACAAGTATCCACTCCTACGCATCGATGATTTATTCGATCAGCTAAGTGGATCTTGTGTTTTCTCTAAATTGGATCTTCGTTCAGGTTATCATCAAGTGAAGGTCACGGAAGCTGATATTCACAAAACAGCTTTCAGAACTCGCTATGGACATTACGAATTTCTAGTGATGCCATTTGGAGTGACCAATGCACCAGCAATATTCATGAATCTAATGAACCAAGTTTTCCGGGAGTATTTAGACAGGTTTGTTGTCATCTTCATCGACGACATCCTAGTATATTCTAAGAATCGGAAAGAGCATACAGAGCATCTACGAATTGTCCTAGAAATTCTTCGACAACATAAGCTTTATGCCAAGTACAGCAAGTGCGAGTTTTGGCTAAATCAAGTTGGTTTTCTTGGACATATCGTATCAGGAGAAGGAATTTCTGTGGATCCAGCCAAAGTTTCAGCAGTTAGCGAATGGCCTACACCAAAGTCAGTGAAGGACATTCAGAGTTTCTTGGGTTTAGCTGGATATTACAGAAGGTTCATTGAAGGATTCTCAAAGATAGCAACACCCCTGACTAAGCTCACACGAAAAGATGAAGAATTTGTGTGGTCAGAAGCATGCGAACATGCTTTCGTAGAACTCAAGTCAAGATTGACATCTGCACCTATTCTCGTAATACCGGATCAATCTGGAGGATTCGAAGTGCATTGTGATGCATCCGGTAAGGGTTTAGGATGTGTTCTACATCAGCACGGTAAGGTTGTGGCTTATGCTTCAAGACAACTGAAGACTCATGAGCGCAATTATCCGACGCATGATCTGGAGTTGGCAGCCGTCATCTTTGCTCTCAAGATTTGGCGCCACTACTTACTTGGTGAACGAGTGAACATCTACACAGATCATAAAAGTTTGAAGTATGTGTTTACTCAGAAGGAGTTGAATATGCGACAAAGAAGATGGTTAGAACTCATAACGGACTTTGACATCAACTTGCAATATCACCTAGGGAAGGTGAACGTAGTACCTGATGCTCTTAGTCGCCAACCCTTATCGATGAATCTCACCGCTCAGTGGAAGCTTCAGCAAGACTTGCATCAGATGGAGATTGAAGTAGTCATGCCAGGTAATGCTTCAAGTTTAATGAATCTAAAAGTTCAATCAATCATTGTCAATCAGATCAAAGCAGCTCAAGCAAGTGATGCTAAGTTGCAAAAGATCAGAGAACAAGTGGATAAGGGACTCAGAACAGACTTCATCATCCATGAAGATGGATCTTTGAGATACGGCAGCAGATTGTGTGTACCAAAGGGTCCTGTTCGGAAAGAGTTAATGAAAGAAGCTCACAGCCCTCCCTACTCAATACATCATGGAGGTACCAAAATGTACAAAGATCTACGTCAAAATTATTGGTGGCATGGAATGAAACGTGAAGTAGCCAGAAGCGTCGCAAAATGCTTGGTGTGTCAGCAAGTAAAGGCTGAACATCACAGGACAGCTGGACTACTTCAACCGTTACCAATCCCAGAATGGAAGTGGCAGCACATCACGATGGACTTTGTGACTGCTCTTCCTCGCAGCACAAAGGGTAACGATGCTATATGGGTCATTGTGGATCGACTCACAAAGTCGGCTCACTTCATCCCATTTCGAGTTGGCCAATCAACTGAGGCACTAGCAAAGAAGTACATAGAGGTAATAATCTAATTACGATTTAAACTCTTCATAATGTACTATCTCTGATACCCATGAACTCATACAGGAAATTGTGAGACTTCATGGAATACCGGTCTGCATTGTCTCCGATCGTGACACCAGGTTCCGATCGCAATTTTGGCAGAGTCTGCAAGCTAGCTTGGGAACAAGTCTGAACTTCAGCACGGCTTATCATCCACAAACAGATGGTCAGTCGGAACGAACTATTAAGATCTTGGAGGATATGCTCAGAGCGTGTATGCTCGACTTCAAAGGATCGTGGGAAGATCACCTGCATCTTGTGGAGTTCGCGTACAATAATAGCTACCAAGCAAGCATAGGAATGGCACCTTTTGCAGCATTGTATGGAAGGAAGTGTCGATCACCATTAAGTTGGGACGACATCGGAGATAGGGAACTTCTTGGACCAGAGATGATAGTAGCGATCGTTGATGTGGTTCGTACTATCAGGGAAAGAATGCGCATAGCCCAAGATCGACAGAAACACTGGGCTGATGCAAAGAGACGACATTTGGAGTTCCAACCAGGAGACCATGTATTCTTGAAGATATCTCCGAACCGCGGAGTGATCCGTTTTGGAAGACGGGGTAAATTGAGTCCGAGATACATTAGACCGTTCGACATACTCGAACGAGTCGGTGAAGTGGCATACCGCTTAGCGCTTCCACCCTCATTGGAAGGAGTGCATAACGTGTTCCACATATCCCAACTCAGAAAGTATGTGAGTGACCCCAGCCATGTACTTGATCATTCCGAGCTCACTATACAACCCGACTTGTCTTGTGAGCAACAACCTGTGGAGATCCTGGACAGGAAAGTGAAGTTACTTCGGAACAAGGAAGTTAACTTGGTCCGGGTAATGTGGAGGAAAGACACTCCAGGAGAATCCACGTGGGAAAGGGAAGATGAAATGCGTGCAAGATATCCTCACCTTTTTGTAAACTAGTCCTCAAATAAAAGTTGTAAATTTCGAGGACGAAATTTTTGTAAGGAGGGTAGATTGTAACAACTCCAATTTTTGTATACATAAATTTGATTTAAATTTGAAGTATACTTGGAGTATTTAATGTTGCTGTTATCACTTTAAATATCTATTTTCCCACAATAATTACAAGAAGGAGCTTGTAGTTCATTGGTAATACCTTGCAATGCTGAACCAAGCCACCAGAGTTCGAATCCCATACCCAACATTATTTTTAGATTATTTTTTCTTTTAAAATTCTTGGAAGACCAACAATCCACAGGCCATAACTCCCAAAAGTTGAACTGAACCCCAAAAAGTGAATATACCAGAGCCTACATCAGAAGAATCCCCACCAAACGGCACCCCGACTCGGCCGAGTCGGCCGGCGGACCGGCCGACTCGGGCCGGCGCCGCTGGCCGGACTCGGCCGGACGGCCGAATCGTCTAAATGAAAGAGGTGTCGTTTCGTCTTCTCAACTCCCCTGTTTACTCCATTTTAATGGATCGGTTCCCGAATGTTAAATACACCCTATTTAATAAAAATTTTAATAATTTTTCTTTAATTTTTACAATTTTTTTTAAATAAAAAACTTTCACCTATCCTACCATAGCCTACCCTATAAATAGACACCCCTACCCCCTACCCTCTCATTCCAAACCACTAGATTTACTCTCTCGAAATTTTTACAAGAAGGGTGTACTTTGAAATCGAATTCACGGCGAAGCTCTGACGGAATTCCGGCGACGTTTTTTTTTGAAACAACCGGCGACGAAACAACGCCTCGGCCACTCACCTAGTTCCCCTATACTCTTTAGTATAGATCGAAACCCGTAAGTCACATTCTTCCCTTCTTTCTACTTCTCAAAAATACGAACTTACGAAACCCGACGGAAATCGGAACAAAACGATTTCCGATTCGGTTTTCTATAAAATCTCACTTGTCACAAATTCCATAATACCTAAACTTATTCATGATGACTATTAATCACATAACAATTAATTTGGACAAAATTTCTCACATGAAATGATAGCTTTTGCAATATCGTATTCTTTTTCACTTTAATACCATAATGTTTATTTTTCTTCTTCTAATCAATTCAATCATTCATAAACATCTTCATCTTGACCATTAAACTTGTAAAAATCAATTTGAATAAGTTTTCACACATGAAATGATAACCTTTTCAATTTACCGTATTTTTCACTTTAATACCATGAAGTTTCAATTTCACATTTAACCCCTTAACATTAATATACATTTAAAGTAGAGCACGAGGTAATGACCTACCTCCACACACACGCAAATACAACCCTAAAATGATATCACCAAAACTTAGAATACGATAAAACGAAATTTTCATTAAAATACCATAATCTTCATAAAACCATTCTTAAAGGTTTTAGATTTGTTACACTTTTAAGTAAATATTTCTTACTAGGAAAATACGATAAGTTGTGGATATCGATCGTTTATCTAAACCTGACTTTATGGTGTCTAGGCAAGTGTGTCTAAGGCAGGTGGTTACTTAATTAGGGCCACTACTTGTAGTGGAGAGCCTCCCACTTACCTGGCACTTACCTGGCCGCAATTGGCGGTGAAGAGGCGATTTGAGGCTTCTAACGACTTGTCGTTTAGACCATTTAGAAATAGGCTAGTTGGCTTAGGAAACCCTAGAATCTAAAATACGGAAAATTACACTTTTCAAATAAATACCTTTTATTTTATAAAACCGTTTTCTAAAAGATTAGTGTTTTACAATCTTTGCAAAGCGCCGCTACAACCCATCTTTGGGGAACCCGTTCGGGATCGTACGGTTTATCGCGCACCCTCGGGCTAGTAGTGCGAGATTCAGACCTCCGCAAGGAGCATTCGGTCTCGAAAGGTTTAAAATGCGACATCTTAAGAAAATGAGATTTTTGAAATATAAAATATTTATTAAAATTATTTTTGTATAAACATATGTATATTTATCTTTTAAATACCTATTTTATTATAATATAAATTTTTCACCTTTTTCTAAAAATCACAATAATAACTTTTACACTAAAATACCATGAACTTCAAATAATCACTATTACAGATAAATACCTAAAACTAGGATATTTTCACTAGAAATGACACAATATAAAATTCACATTCATTACAACTCTAAAGACGAGTAATAAATACTTGAGGTGTATTTTGAAAAGTATATAAAAGTATTTTTACATAAAACCCCCTCAAGTTTATAAATTACCCTAAGGACCCTAGCAGTTATAAGACTTCGTTTCATATTTCTGATTGTCTGACTCGGGTTTGAGTCTGATTAATCTGACTTGAATATGATTCAAGTCAATCCATAATCTACAAGTTTCCAATTCAATATGAACACATGAATCCATGAATACAATTATCAGTTTATACAATTTGGCTGAAACGAACCATGGGTATATTCCTTTTACATGTTTCCCAGTATTCCATTTACATGACTCTACGGTTATAACCGTTTCCTGATATCATGGTTTCAGTCAGTCAATCAATCATACAACCAACACAAATTACAAGATAACAATATAAACAAGACATCGCGGGGTTTAAGGGGTAGATTGGTACGGAAGGTGTTAAAGGTGGCACGAGATGGTCAGACTTAACACACCTAACATGAATCCGGTTGCTGTTGTACCATGGCATAAACGGTACCTTGTATTATACATGCCCTTAGTCTCTGGCATATAGAGACTTCCCTCGTATACACTGGCATTCTTCTGTACCAAGCTACAAATAACAGCGTTGACATAATATTACAACAATAGTACACTTTGAAATGTATCTTCTTATTCTGTCTTTTTCTACTTCCTTCTTACCTTTGGGACTTACCGAGCGATTTGTTCGCTGACGACATTCTGTTTCTCTCTTCTTTGAATGTCGTCAGGTGGTTTGGACCCGACAGAAGTTGAGCCATCGCAAGAAGACTTGGAGCAGTTTACTGAAGACCCTGCACTGTAGTTTCATTGTACACTTTTCTTTTCAGTACTTTTCATTTCCTGTTATGCCACTGTTTAGGCATCTTTTATTTCAGTTGTATTTCCTTTCATGTATTGTACAAAGAATGTTAATAAATAAAAGTTGTTGTTCTTTATATTCTTGTCTCTTATGTATTATTTTATATTGCTTAGATACGCTTAGCGTATGTACTTCTGAGTATATACGTAGCGGACCTCGTCGCGTCTCCTTCACCGTACACTGGGAAGCGGGGCGTGACAAAGCTACAAACAAATACGTTAGTTTAACAAACATATACTTGTTCAGATTACCAGTCACATATTCTTTACTTGTTCTATTCTACCATTATTTTTTGGGACTTACCGAGCGCTAGTTCGATGACGACATTCCTGTTTCTTTTTTTCTTTAGAATGTTCGTCAGGAGGACCCGACTCTTAGGAGATCGAGCCCATCCAGGATTAATTGGAGCAGATACCCAAGCAGCTCGACTACTAGTTTACTTGTACTTATTTACTTTTCAGTTCATGTGCCACTGTTTAGGCATTACTTTCTATCATTGCATATTTCCTTTTCAAATCAGTTGTAATGTATATAATAAATATTAATAAAAATTACTGTTTATATTACATCTCTTGTCATTTTTGTGCATTTTATTTATATATTGCTTATTTACGCTTAACGTGTTTATTTGTAAGTAAATACGTCGCGGCCTCGCCACGTCCCCTTCTCCATACACCAGAAAGCGGGGCGTGATACTAATGACATGAAAATTTTTGTTTATGAATTCTGCATTGGCCGTGGGTTAGTGACAAGGGACTAACTTTCATAATGATGTATCAAATTTTAAATCAGTAAACTACGCACCATGCACAGGAGTGACTGGGGTATGGGGACCCGCTGACGCACTAATAGGGGTAGGAGGAGGCGGCGACGCTGCGGGTGATCTGGCGGTAGTATAAGGAGCGTGAGTAAGGATAGTAGGGACAGTCGGGGGTGATGCGGAGTGAGTAGGAGGTCATGGGGGTGATGTGGCGGTAATAGGAGGAGCGTTGCTGCTGCGGCATCCATGCCTACTGAGGGTCCTGGGACTGTCTCGTCGGCGGATATGGATCGACTCAGAATGTTCTGTAAACGATGTCTCTTATGGCGTTTAGTGCTTTTGCCTGCGCCCATGATCAAATCATACATATATATCTAAACGTTATTTCATTATTTATAATTATTATACAATTTAGAACATTCAATTTAACTTCATTACCTAACACATTTATATGGTACATTATCTGAAGATTCGTTAGATGGATTCTCAAAATCTGGATCCGTGGCAATCAATTGGCCGATGTCATTTCTTATAAACGTATGGATGGACGGTGCAGAATAGTTTGGAACTCTGGTACGTTCAATAGATGAACTGAGATGTGTTATCGCGAGATCTTCATTGTCGCTCTCATCTTCAGAGCCATTCAACGTTGGCACGTTATAATAATCTTTCGGTTTCCAACGACAAATAACATCTCTGTCAACCTTCTGTAAGTCCCGAGAATAATATATTTGTGTTGCCATTGTGGGAAAGATAAAGCTGTCGTATTTTGGTAACATCCGTTTGGTCTTTGCCAAAGTCAAATCGAATTAATCGACCTTCATACCTCGTCAGTCTTGGTATCGTACCATCTGCATTGAAAATAACGTGGTTTAGTGTGGTAATAGTAAAACACTAATTAATTTTAACCTTAAACTTGTATGGATATATTTATATGTTAATTTATGAAAAGCCCAATTAAATAAATGTTTTCATAAATAACTATTCATTTTAAATTCCGATTATTTTCCAAAAATAGAGGTATATAATTATACTAATTTACGAAAACTCAAATCCATACTCGGTATAATATCCGTAAAACTCAATATTTTATTATTTAAATTCTAAAACAATATTTTGCATTTTCTGAAATGTTATATCTTTAGTACTTATTTTCTAATTTACTCTTAACGACACTTAACTAAAAAAGAAACTTAAACTTTGATAGCTAATTCCAAACAACTCTTTATTTAGATAGTTACAAGTTGCTCCTTCAAACCTCTACATATTTGAGCAATAAGTGATCTTTCGATGGATATGTGTTATTTTTCAGTGATAAAAAAAGGAGTCATCGGTTATATTGTATTTACAAGTATATATGGGAGCGGCTTAAATCTATGAAACGTTCTATATTCGTACTTTGTACAAGTTATAATAAGGAGGGTTTTTTCAAGCAGTTCCATTAATCACAGAGTTTTAGATAGTTTTAAGATATTTATTACAAATACCCATCAGCATATATCAAGCCAAGGCAAAGAAGCAAATAGTCATAAAAAAAATTCCCTCAATCTCATCATGTATTCATTTAACACTCTCACAGTATGTGTGAGGTATTTGCTAGTACTCCTTTCATCATGCTTCAATATTGGTATATTTCTCACGCTTATTAAGACGTTAAATTATGACTGGTTCAATTTACCGCAACACTCCTAATTAGAGTAATCTCAATCACAAAAACTAAAGTGCAACAGTGACATGCATGCGATTTTAATGAAGGGTAAATTCGATAATCAATTGATAAAGTAACCTAGATTATATAAAATGACTAGAATTATGGGACAAAAAAAAGTCTCTAAAACGACTATTAAAGTGGGACAGAGAGAATATATAAAACAAAAGACTCAATTAAATATCTTTACTGTTATCTTTATCTTTACTATTATAACTAGAGGTCCGTTGATGATGTAATTAATCAACAAAATAAAAATAGAAAAAATGACACAATTCTAATAACACAAGTTAAGAATTGAAAATGTCCATTTCATCCACCACAAATGACAAAAATAAGAAAATGAAAAGTCAACGATTCTCTCTCTCTCTCTCATTCATTACATATTCTATTTCATACTCCAAAGCTAAAAAGAGACATGCCGTGCAAATTTATACATAAGCGCTTATATCTTTGTTATTTTGCATAACTCATAAATTTCTCGATATTAATAATACCATTAACGCATTCATTAAATTTTAATTTTAATTTTGACTTAGAAAAAGTATATATATCTTTAGAAATTCTCATATAATGTCCAGGATTTTAAAAAAATTTACACGCGCGCGGCGTATAAATGATGTTCAAAATATACACACGTGCATAGCACGTGCAGAATACTAGTAACTAGAAGCCATGGGGTATGGCAAAAAGTTTCTCATTTTTTCATTTAAAAAATGCAAAAAATATAATAAAAACTCATGAAAAAAAACTTCTCATTTTTTTCATTTAAAAAGGCTAAAGTTCACTAAACCCCCAGTTCGTTTGACCATATCTTAAAAAATCCCCCAAAAAGTTTGATTGGTGCAGAAAACCACCATAGATAACGGTGACACGTCATTACCGTTAATGCAACAATACCACTATGTCAGCCAACTGCCACATCAGCCAAAAAAATACAAAATTTCCCGTACTATCCTCATTTTCTTTCTCCACTCTAACCCTGGCAAATTTAGCAAAAATCCTAACCCTAGCCCAACATTGGCGCCGGCGCCTCCCTCTCCTCTCCCCCCGACGTCCCTCCCCTCCCGCCTCTCCCCCCGCCGTCTCCCGCCTCCTCCAAATCCCACCAACTCAACCTTGCCCACTCAAGCCATGTTACCACCTCCTCTGCCTCCTCCAAACACAACCAGCGGACCCACCTCGCCACTTTTTCTCCACCTCCTCCAAACACCGTCCATGCTATTAGATTTCACATGGCAGCCATTGTTTTTCCGTTAAACACTGCTATTAGATTTCACATGGCAGCCATTGTTTTTCCGTTAAACACACGCTCTGATAAATCAATCATCTCATTCATGTATGATGGCTCCAAGAAAGTTCCAGAAGAGAATGTCCACAAAAGACAAATCTTGACAGATTCGTAGGCCCAGATCTTTCTACTACACAAATCAATAGAGCCCACATTAGTAATTGAACATCTACGGCACGCTATTGCACGCAAACTTAATTTTAGTGTAAATTTCAGATTTATTGCTTCAAGCATGGTGTAACTATTTATCTCCTGATGCCGATTTTTCTAAAGACTCCCATCACTGGGCAGGGGCGACCCATAGATGGATCATTTGCGGATGATAAATAAAATGAGATACGGGGTAATTATCCGGTGTTAAACGGATGCTAAATTTTATGCCCATCACTCGGCCTGTATATGTCGGGTGGGCGTATTGATAACCTATGTATGAACATATTCATTAGTGGCACTACAAGAAATAGGTCTGTTTTGTCGGGCATCATCCGACGGAAAAAATGGGCACCAGACAGAAAAACGCTATTATGTTGGCTAAAGTAAGCTGGAATAAAATGCGGCGAAAAAAGGTTTATTTCGTCGGGCATACGACTTATTTCGTCAGGCTATTTATTCCATCGGCCGTAAACAGACGGAATAACCTCAGAAAACCCGAGCCATTTTTCCCCCATTTTTCCAGAAATAAGCTTTTTTCGTCAGGTAGTAACCTACGAATAAAGTTATTTCTTCGGTTGACAGCCGACGAAATAAGCTTCAGATAGAGGGAAAAAATGGAGTAGGTTTTGTGTCGTTTACGAGCATTCGATACAAATTCAATTCAATTGCACCAATACAAACAACCACACAGTTCAATTCAATTCAAATACCGATATATAAACAAGCAAAACTCAATTGAATTCAATTCAATTCAGTACATTTACAAATTCAATTCAATTACAAATTTAATTCAATTAAAACAAAAAAACATACGAAAAGGAGTGATTCGTCGATGCACGCACGTTTTGTGATTTTCCACTCTATCCCGAGCTCATTAGACGCCGTCGTTGTCCGAGAAGTTAGTGAAATCTATCAAGTACTATAGTGTTATCAATATACAAGTATTAATACACAATATTGTCGACAATTATATGCAAATTGTATTGAAACCAAGGATTATCAAACTTACGAGGAGGTCGATCACGGGAAGGGAGGAGGTCGATCAAGGGAAGAGAGAAAGTCGATCATGGGGAGGGAGACTCATCATCTTCATCTTCATCTGAGGGTGTAAAGCCCCTGCGATTAAAAGTTTAAAATACATAATTTAGAACATATGATATTTATATATTCATAGATAATTAAATTAGGCTTATCGAACTTACCGGAAGTACTGGCTCTCCTCGTTGTGCATACACACGGATAAGACGAAGTCTCTAACTTGTGCTAAAACCACTGAATGGATCGCCAACGGGAGTACGAAGAGACGAGCCTTCTCATCAAAAGTATCTTTAGAGTCACCAACGGTCATATAAATCAAATTGGACCATACAGATCAGCTTATGATATCAATGGGGTCGATAAAAGATGGTCTAGATCAAGCAAATATTATCCTTCAAACACAAGTTCATTTTTCTCTTGTAATTTCAATATCATTTCCTCAATCATGTTCTCGATCACAAATCTCACAATTCTAATGAACATGTGTAATATGATCAATATGAGAACTAAATGTAGAAAAGGCCATAAAAATAATACGAAGACAATTGCATTTTGATAAAAGCACATGATCGGCTTATAATCGTCGGTGTGTGTGTGTTTTGTGTTTTTCCATTCCATCTCGAGTTCACTTATCGCCGTCGCCGCAATCATCGTCCGGAAAGTTATTGAAATCGAGCATGTACTATAATATTATCAACAAACAAGTATTAGTACACAATATTCTCGATAATTATATGAAAATTTTATTGGAACCAAGGATTATTAAACTTGCATCCGGTACTTTCTTACCGACAAGGGTCCATATGCATGAGGAGACGAGAAGACACGTACTCGATAACCCGCGGGAATATAAGGAGACGAGCCACAAAATAAACTAGGTAAAGACCTCTTGTCACAAATAAATCAAGCAACCATCATAACCTCTCTCTCTTTATCCACTTATTTTTCACATCCAAAAAATGGATTGAGAGTGAGACACAAGGCACATCACTCGCCGACGCTCGATGATATATTTTCACCTCAATTCCAATTTGGAAAATACCTGTCGATATAGCGCTGGTCGATAATAAGACATGAATCATCGCAACTAGGAGTGAAGTGAACATGTAGATACTCCCAGTCACGACGGTTCTTGTTTTATTACCGGCTAGCGCTATATCGACAAGCATTTCCTAAATTGGAATTGAGGTGAAAATATGTCATCGAGCATCGGCGAGTACCGTGCATTGTGTCTCACTCTCTATCTATCTTTTGGATGTGAAAAATGAGTGGAGAGAGGGAGAGAGACCGGGATGGTTGCTTGGTTTATTTATGGCAAGAGATCTACTACCTAGTTTGTTTTTCCTTATTTTTTCCTGCATATTTTTAATTGTATGTTAATATTTGACATTTGCTCTTCGAGGTTAGGGTTTATGGTTTCATTTTCAAGATTTGATTTTTATTCTACCAGTATATCTTTCTCTCCGACATTAGGTTCGGGAATAATATCAGGATCGGGATGCATGCCTGTTCAGAACTCGTCCAACATACTATTCAAACCAGTGTCCCTAAAACGCGTACGAGGAGAATCATTTTTTCTAATCCAACGACTCGTTGACATATCGACTATTGGTGCCGCTTCTCCAGGTACGTCCATTTTGTATTTTCAGACGAAATCTTGTTCTTCAGTAGATGGTCGTACACTATATCTCGATGGAGGTCGTAGCTATTATGGCACTTTTTATACGGACACAAAATCAATTCTTCACGGGATCGGTCTCTCAATGCAAATTCCATAAATCTTTCTACGCCGGCCTTGTATTCATCACTAAATTTGGACACTTTCAGCCAACTCCTGTCTATTACTCTCTGATTTCGGACATCATGTATTACATAATTAGCATATCATTTGAACATTTATTTTATGAGTTGTAGTTAAGATTTAATATTTCAGTTTGATCTATCAATGCATCACATCGGCTGTTGGGGGTAAGGCTTCTATTCCATCAAGAATTTATAATGCATACATCCCTGCATTTGTGTTTTCATTCGTTTCGAGAAAATTTCGGCAGTGTTCTCCGAGTACACTATAATAGAAGGGATAATAATCATTTCAATGCTGAATATCAATACTGAAATGATCATCCACTCTATATTTGTATACGGAGAACCAGCGAAAAGGTGCCGACGAAACTAATCTCGAAACGAATGAAAGCACAAATGCTGGGTGTGTTTGCGTTATAAATTCTTAATTTGTCCACACTGGATAATTCTATCGGTTATAGTATGACCATTTTTTCGTCACATAAACTACATGACGATTGTCATAAACAAATGGTTAGCACTTGATGTAGTTTTATATTACGACGAAAACTGTTATGCATATAACTTATAGATGGGTACTAAGGCGCGCAGCGATTTGTTAAAATCCTCGATGATAACATGAATTTCCATACTATCATCGAGTTATATCTTTAAACTTGGATAAGGTTTCGTTTCGGTTTTGAAGTTCTCAAGTTTTCTTTTAAAGCTTAGGATTTTATTTTTAATATTATATAAGAATCTCGTTAATAATATCGAAATTTTCACATTTAAGATCCTTTGGTTTTATACTATGGTTAAAGGGGTTAGTTAACTTAGCTAGGGATGATATGTTACTTGTTCACCCTCCAAAACAATAATTATTTATCTAATTTCACTTCCCATCTCAAAACCCAAATTGAAAACCGATGTTCAATTTCATAGCAGGCAAAAAATTGAGTTGAGGATGAAAAGTGCGAGGTGAGTGTAGGTGCAACGTTATTTTAAAAATCAATAACTCACTTAGATAATTGCATTAACTTTTATAGAGAGTTTTACCTCATCCTACTTGAGTTCATGATGAATGATGGTCGTCAATTTGGATGCTTGCATCACCTTCCTCAACAAAACTCAAATTTCAAAAAAGTTTTCCCCTTTTCTAATTTCTTCATTTTCAAAATTAACTTAAAGGGTTTATTCAATACCAAATTTCCACACTATCCAATGCCAAAAACTTCCACAATATGCAATTCTGGCATTTATATCCAATTATCATTATTAAACAACTAATTCTTTTTAAAATAACAAAATAAAAAATCTTGGGACTCAGGTGACGGCAAGGTGGAAGGCGATGAACGACGGCGAGGTGGACACGGGATGGCGGCCGTCGATGCTGTGGGCTTGGGATCAGCGGTCCATACACGCGGCGAGTTGGGCCCGAGCTCGGGCAGCAGCAGCGAGGTGGGATAGCGCGAGGATCGAAGGCGAGGCAGGATCGGGTGGCGGTCGTCTACGGCGAGATGGACTCGAGCTAGGGCAGTGGCGTCGAGGAGGAAAAAGAGACAGTGGAGGAGGTCGAAGACGAGAGGGTAGAGGGGAAGGAGGTCGCAACAAAGGGGGAGAAGGAGGAGGAGATCTCGCCGGACGATGGGAGGGGGGACGATGGGAGGGGGGACGAGGGAAGGAGGAGGAGGTCAGAGAACGGAGTTCTACACGAGAGAAGGATCTAGGGTTTTTTTTTGTGGTGGTGGTGGGGGGTGGGGGGGATAGATTTGGAGATATCGTCTCAAACTCGAGCTTTTATTTGTTATCGGGTTATTCCGTCCGGTAATAGCCGACGGAATAACCCAAAACAACTATTAAATTATTTTTAGTAGCAAGTTGGTATAACGAGGGTTTATTTCGTCGGATAACAGCAGACAAAATAAACCCCCAACCAAATATTGTCATTTTCTTGTGGTGTGGGTTAACACTTAACTTATATACAATTCTTTGATGGACCCAGTAAGTTATATTAATATATGGTTCAAAGGGAATTAAAGTCCAATCAATTAAATCGAATTAAAGTCATTACATAAATGAAACATATACATAAACACACAAAAATCTGAAAAATAAAAATGACAAACAAAGTTTCATAACCAAGAAAAACAAAATCCTAATCCAAAATCTTCACATACAATCCATGCTGGTTAGCTTCTCATCGTTATTTCAAGCTTCTCCCTAAGTTCTTACTCCTCAACATCATCTTCAATATGGGCATGATAATACCCAAGAACTCTACGGGTCGGATACATGTAATTTTAAACGGTAGGAAACCTTTGACGCATCACCCTTATTGTTGTAATAATTTCTAATAATAATAATATTATTATTTTATGTATAACTTTTGACATTACGTAGTTACATATTATAATTTTGTACTATTTATTTAAGGCATGAGGAGATGTTGTCTCGGTGAAGAATTTTGGTGGGTCCCCCATGAAGGATGCAAGGTGAATAGTGGCTTAGGTGAAAAGACGTGTATTTTTAATTCAAAATTATACCGAAAGCCCACAGGGAGAAGTCGTGACTACTGGTTTAAGCGTTGAACAGTCGCATCTCTTTGCTTTCAACGGTGTTTTGAAAAGTTTATTCTCTGCATCCTTCTCTATAAATTGGCTTGCATGCCAACAAGGAAAATATATAGAAAAATCTCTTCCTTACTCTTCCATGCTATCATCTACTTTCTATTGAAATATTTGCTTCTATTTTATCAAATCTTAGGTTTGGGTTTATTGGTTCCAAAATCGTTAGAAAATGCAATTCTATTCGATTTTGAATGTGTCGGGCATTGTATCCTGGAGATAGAAATACCGTGAGCCCATTTGCAACTTGTGGAGAATTTACGATCTTAAAGAAAGTGCTTTTGCGAGCCTTGCCCGATCATTTTCTTTTTCTTGTACAAATAAAACTTTTCCACTTTCATTATATTATATTTAAATAAATTTCTAACAATTTTAAGATAGTAAAACTTTTCCATGGAGACGGATGGTATGGAAAATATTTATGAAGTGGAAAAGCTCGAAAGGCTTGACGGACTCAATTACAACCGATGGAAGTTGAAAATTTTCTATCAACTCACCATTACAGAAGTGGCCTACGTATTGTCAATGGCGTACCGAAGTGGACATTCTTCAATCGAGGACTTGGCCGAGAAGAAAAAGAAATGGCGCGAGGATGATTACATTTGTCGCTTCACTCTCCTCAATGCAATGACAAATCCATTATTCGATCAATATCATAAGTTCGCTACGGCAAATGAATTATGGACCGCGCTCGAGAAAAGGTATGTTAATGAGAATGCCGGAAATCGTTCTTTTCTTATTAATAAGTATATTAACTTCAAGATGGATGATGTTACCCCCATAATCGAGCAAATAAATAATTTGCAAAATATTGTTCGAGAAATTGCTGACAATGGAGAAAATATTTCGGAAAATTTTTAAGTTTCAAATATCATTGGTAAACTTCCTCCTTCATGGAAAGACTACCATAGAATTTTGAAACATATGAAAAGTCAAACGGCTTTAAATAAGTTGATTCAACACATCCAAATTGAAAATTAAGCCCGCAAGAGGGATATACTTGGTAATAATGAAAAGAATGACAAAATTCATAACATTGAAGTTCCGAGATCCAATTTTCATAAACGAAAACAAAACAAGAGAAAGAAGAAAAAATTTAAGCCTAAAATGGATTTTAAAAAGGAGAACAAAAAGGGTCATTGTTTCGTATGTGGAAAACCGGGACATTATGCAAGATTTTGACGAAACCGGAAAGGACAACTATGAAATGAAACAAATATTATAGAGGATTACATGGCAGCCACGATTACCAAGATTCTTATGGTCAACATAGATGGTGGTTGGTGGATCGACTCCGGTGCCACTTACCATGTGACTCAATATAGGGATGTTTTCAAGACCTACGAGGCTACAAATGGAAAATTTTCGATGTTCACGGGAAATTTATCTACAAGTAATATTGTCGAAAAAGGGACCGTGCAGCTTCCGCTCTCATCAGGAAAAGTTCTCACTCTCTATATCATATTCCATGACTTAGAAAAAGTCTTATTTCTATCGTAAAATTAGATAATCATGGCTTTCGTATTGTTTAATTTATTCCAACAAAGTTATTATTTCAAAGAAGGGATTCTTTGTTGGAAAAGGTTATGCTAAAAATTATATGTATCTTTTAAGAATGAATAAAGAATTTGTTTCTGTTTATATTGTTGATGTTAATGATAATTTATGGCATTTTCGATTAGGTCATTTAAATAAGAAAACTATGCATAGAATGACTATGCTTGATTTACTTCCTAAATTTGGTTCTTATAATTCATCATATAAATGTGAATGTTGTGTTCAAGCTAAACTATGCAAAATAAACTTTTAAATACGTGCATAGAACTACAACATTGTTAGAGTTAATACACACCGATATTTGTGATAACAAAGATACTCTCACAAGGTGTGGAAAGTGATACTTCATCACATTTATTGATAATTTTTCAAAATTCATTTATGTTTATTTGCTTAAAACAAAAAATAAAGCTTTTGAAAAATTTAAAAATTTTAAATCGGAAGTTGAGAACCAACTTGGAAAGAAAACCAAAAGAGTAAGATCCAACCATGGTGAAGAATATTTATCATCGAAATTTAATTAATTTTGTGAAACTCATGGAATTATTAGAGAAGTAACGACACCTTATTCTACACAACAAAATAGCGTTGCCGAACGGAAAAATAAGACTTTACTCGAAATGGTTAGTACTATGCTCATTCATTCTCATCTACCCATAACTTTTTGGGGAGAAACATTATTTACCGCATGTCATATTTCTAGTAGAATTTTACATAAAAATTATGATTTGACACCTTATGAGATGTGGAGAAATAGAAAATCTATCCTTAATTATTTTAAAGTTTGGGGTTGTGTTGGTTATACCTTAAATCCTTCACATAAGAGACCCAAATTAGAGAGCAAAACAATTAAGTCTATTTTCTTGGGATATGCAAAAAATAATAAGGTTTGTAGATTTTTGAATTTAAAGACTAATAGTTTATTTGAGGCCGTGATTGCTGAATTTTTTGAACACTTTACTAGTAGAGATGTAGACATTTTGGAGTTAGAAAAGAATTTGGCTATTGAAGTTGATCAATTAAACGGCGATTTTGATGATAATGGTAATGATGTTGAAAATGAGAATAATGATCAAAATGAAGATAGTATCAATAATACTCGAGGTATAGTTAGTGATCAACCAGAAATTAGAAGGTGCAAAAGACGAAGAAATCAAAAGGATTTTGGACCGGATATATTTACTTATTTATTAATAATACTTGGACTTTGTCTTCTCTTCAACCTAATAGAAAGACTATTGGTTCTAAATGGGCGCTTATAAAGAAATTTAAACCTGATGGTAGTATTGATAAGTATAAAGCAAGATTGGTGGTTAAGAGTTATAATCAAAAGGAAGGTATCAATTATTTTAAAATATTTTCTTCAGTTACAAGAATTATTTCTATAAGGACTATGTTTGCAATGGCTTCAATTTATAATTTAGAAGTACACCAAATGGATGTAAAGACCGTCTTTTTGAACAGAGAATTAGAAGAAGGAATTTATATCGAACAACCAGAAGGTTATATCGAAAAAGGTCAAGAGGATAAAGTTTGTAAATTAAATAAATATTTATATGGTCTTAAACAAGCATAAAGGTAATGGTATGAGAAATTTAAGGGTGCAATTAAAAAATTTGGATTTAAGAGCAATAAAGTTGAAAGCCGTGTATTTATTAAAGTTGCTGAAGATTGTAAGATTTTGATTACTTTTTAAGTTGATTTATTGATGTTCGGAACTAATATTGATTGTATTAATGAAACCAAAGGAATTTTGAAGAATACTTTTGAGATTAAAAAATTGGGTTCGCTAGATGTGATTTTGAAAGTTAAAGTAATTAGAAAGGATGGTGCATTTATTTTGACTCAATCATAATGTTGAAAGAATGTTAAGAAAGTTAGGATATTTTGATTTTAGGTCTGGTGTTACACCTATTAATCCGCAACATCATTTGGTACCTAATAATGGGGAACCAGTAAGGCAAGGTGTGTATGCTAAAATAGTTGGGAGTCTAATACATTTAATGAATTTTACTAGCCCGTATATTTCATATGCTATTGGTATTTTTGTAGCTTTATTTGTAATCATTGCAATGATCATTGGAAAGAAATTACTAGAATTATGAGATATTTAAAGCATACAATGAATTATAGTTTACATTATAAATGTACTTCACATGTAATACCCGTCATTTCGTATACCAATATCCGTATTTTTTTGTTACCCTTAAAATTTATTTATTTTATAATTATTACTTTTAGTATTTTAACATCCCTAATCCTAATTTATCTAAAACCTTTTTTATTTTCTCCCTTTTATTTTTCCAAAAACCCTAACCACACTTCCAACTTCTCCTTCATTACTTTTCCCTAAACTAGACCAAAACCCTATTACCTATTTCTTTTATATTTTCCATCTCCTTATAACCCAACCCAATTCTTAACATACACAAATTAATTCCCCAGCCCAGTTTCATTTTCTTTGCTTTTCCCATGACCCTTCACAGCCCGGCCCACTTTTCCCCATTTTCCTTTATTCTTTAATTTTAATTCCTAAGCCCGGCCCAAATTCCCCAATTTCATTAATTCCCTATCTTCCATTTAATAACCAACCTGAGCCGGCCCACTCTCTCTGTTATTTTTCTATATTCCCTTTTTCCTTTTCCTCGTAATTTCGTAGGAAATTGGTTGCTAGATTTGTCGTATCTAAATCTTTCTGAACCTTTAAAATCAAAGCCCAGAATTAAAACTAAAATATAACCTTCATCCCCCACCCCAACTGAAAAACAAATCTAAATATATATATATATTTTCCCCAAGATGCCCAGCCACAACTTCCTCCGGCCCAAACTTAAAACAAATAATAATTCCCTCACTCCTTCGGCATAGCCCATTTCCACCAAAACCCGACCCGACCTGCCTCAATCTTCTCCCTCCCTTCTAAAACTTTCCCGCTTTTTTCCCGTTCCGCCCACGTCTCCGCGCTCGTCCCCACGTCGCCGACGCCTCGCCTTCTTCCTCGCTCAACCCCCACTACCCGCACCTCATCCATGACCGAGCCTTCCAACTGCCACTCGAGATCCCCTCGCCCGTCTCCTTCAAACTTGGCCCCTCTCTCTCTCAATCGATCTCTCCCCCTCTCTTCATTTCTCTCAAGCTCTCTCTCCTTCCCCAACCTCACTACCACTGCCAACACCCACGACCGGTGCCACCTCACACCACCGACGAGTTTCCCCAACGTTCCTTCTCCTCCTTCCCACCCCTCCAAATACCCAACACCACAACCATCATCACTTCCTCCATCCATCAACACCGAGACCACCACCACACCTCGCCGGCGACCTCTTCCTTGGACCCTCCGCCGCCGAGCTCTTCCAAACCCCTATGCATTGCAGCCGAGCCCCACTCTTCCTCCATCGACCAAGCTCCTCCATCGCATTCCTTCAAGCCCAAACCGAGTGCTGTCCCCGTCGCCTTCGCCGCCTAGACACTGAGCCCCACCGCCGAGCACGAACGCCTCCCCGGCAACCCCCGATGCCGAGCCCTCATCCGCACCCCTCCAAGCTGCAGACCCGAGCGCACCCCCTCTGCAGGCCACCTCGCCGGCGCCTCCGTCGACCCCACGTCGGCACCGAGCACATCTCTCTCTCTAAATTTCTCTCTCTCTCTCTCTCTCGTTTTCTCTCTCTCTCTCTCTCTCTAAACCCCCCTTCTCTCTCAGCATCTCTGCCTCTCTCACATCAAAGTATGTATAAAGCTTGGAGCTGATGAAAATGAGTGCACAGTAGTTACCTGAGTTTGACTACATTTATCTGATTCCAAAGGCTGAACCGGTGCTGCGTTCGTGACGCGATCGTGCTGTTGCCGCTGCCGTACTATTGTCGACTCGTCATCAGGCAAGTTTAATACTTGCTTCATGCTACTTCTTATATTACAATTCTAGTTACCAAAATTCCCACACATACTTTTCGTGTAAATTGCTATAAGTTAAGTGTTCGATATGAACCATGACCTACAAACCCAGTTAAATTGACGGCACTAGATAACTTTGGATGTCCTGAGTTATAACGAATACCCCTTAAGATTTTGGTTGCAAAATAAGATCGTTTGCTCACGTAAAATGGCGTCCCAATTTCTGTCGTAAAACCTGAAAACCTTCGTACATACCAAACTATAAAATTTATAATAAATTTTGTATAAACCGGATTTTAGTGTCCAATGGCTCGTAACGAAGCTAACTGTTTAACCTACTGTAATATATTGTTGATCACTGAATTTTAGTACACTATGATAGAGATAACTGCAGTGGATTATGATTCTGGACTGCAGTCCAGAATGGAAATCCAGGATAACCCCTGTTGTTAAACCCCTGCACATAACTGTTCTTATAAGAGAATGCGCGGAACCCTGTATAGTTACGTAGGAAATTGGATTAGCTTTCTTACTCGACTAGCTTCACTGGATTTCTCAACCGTTTGATATTTTTAATTTATTTTACCTTGTCGACATGTCTTGCTGAATTCTGCAGAAGCAGATTTTACACCTCAAACTTAATCTAATCATAACTCTCTGTTGGCGTAATATAATACTGATCCACCAATTGAGGTGGAAACCTGATTGGAAATACTAAATATAGTTCAACTATAGCGTCGCCTAATTACGATCCCAACTGGGATTAAAATGCGTTACGAAACGGACTTCCGATTCTGAAGCCGGATTTCCAGCAGTGAACGCTTAAAATTAAATGGCCATATCTGGTGATCCTGAAACCCGATTGACGTGAAACCAAATTTTCTGGATAGATAATCAAACATACTACTAATCCCCTGTTCATTGTTTCGCTAAATTTTGCATGTGTGATTTATGAAGAATTATGCAAGTGGTAGGGCATCGTTTGATGACATCTTAATCATGCCTTAAATACTGTTTTCTCATCACATTATATATATGTCATTGCATTGGTAACCTAGTGATCATGTGCATTCCCCAGTGTTAGGTATTAGTGGTGATTGTGGCAAGTACGTTAGTGTTTGAGCATGAATGGATAAGTGAAAGTGACACGTACTTGTACACAATCAGGGGACCCTAATGATTTATTGCATTGTCGACGTCTGTGGGACGTGTATAAGTGTGACTATAATTGGTATGGGACAATTATGGAAGCACTTGTATGGGTGTCACAGGTAAGGCACCAAACACTGTCCATTTATCTTGGGTATCAGTCGAGACATGCTTGATAGAGACCCTATCTTCAGTTCTCGCATAGACTCGTCATGGACCGACTGGTATTTGAGTTTATGGTTGGCGTTTAATGTAGACCACGGGGTGTGGGGTAGTTTGAGTGTGAGTTCAACAGAGTCTCGGGAGTCCCATGCCAGCACATATGGAGATATATGGAGATATATAGGGATATCACTGATTATCAGCGAGCGACTCGGGCCCGTGTTCCCTTGTCCTTGGGTCCTACCCTTGGGTGGGGGATACTCATGAGTGGTTGACTCTCACACTTGGACCGACGATAGGCTTAGTGACCTGTACAGTGAGACTTAGAGACTGATAGGGATAGTGACATTGACTTGCATTATTTATTGATTCAACACACCTGACATACTATCTACTGCTTTACTGTTTACCTGCTCTATTAAATACCCGCATTTGGCTACCTCATGTTCACGTATTTACTCCCTTGATTTACTGTTACATATTCATTATTATTGTACGAGTTACCATTTGTATCCATATATATATATATATATATATATATATATATATATTGCTATCGTGTCGCTCTGACGACCTGAGTATGCATGCTCAGAGTGAGAAGTGGATCTAGCTTGGACCAGGACTAGACGTACATCGCAGACATCTTGATCAGCCACCCAGAGTTATACTCTCTTGATCTCCATCGGGTTAGTTCTTTTGTATTTGTTTTGATTTAGTTACTGCATTTCTCATTACCTGTGCGTTGATTACTGATTACCACGTAAAGCTAGAAGCCGAAGTGTGACTACGGCAGGATATTTCCTTGACCGTAGGAGCATGGCTGGCCTTGTCAACCCCTCGTATTCCGTATTTTGGGAAGCGGGGCGTGACATGGTTTTGTTGGTATCAGAGCCAGGTTTTTCTTTGAATGGGTTGCAGTTTCCGTGTAGTGCTTGACAATCTAAGACATCCTTCGGTCTAGATTGTAAACTTGTTATTCTTGATCTTGATTCACATAGTGTGTTCTGCTATACATTTTGAACCATCCGCTAGAGTTTTGGGTGACTTAGTAGAGTTACGTGGTTGTAATTGTGAACTATAGCATAGTTACAATATTGTACTCTGTTTGAGTGACTTGGAGTTCTACAGTTGATTTCCACTTGTTTAAATTTCACCGCTCCCGATATTCTTGATTCCTTGCCTAATCCATTTTGTATTTTAATTCTTATAGCTTGTGCTTTATATCGTCTTCAAAATTGTTGTTTCAGGACCATATATTCCAACGACTCTTCTTCTGTCTCCACTCCCCAGAACCAGACCGTAGAAATCCTGAATACACTGCAAAGTCTGAAGGAAGCCCAGGAGCGAACAAACGACCTGTTAGCTGAAGGACTAAGAAGGCGGATGACTCAGACACCAGCGGAAGTCTCCAATCGTAAAGGGACCCCTGTTAGACGAGGAAAAGAGGTGAAGATGAAGCGCCCACTTGTTCCACCACGACAGAAGCAGCAGAAGACCCAATGTTGTGGGTACTGCAAGAAGCCAGGACACCTTCAGAGGGATTGTCGCCGCGCCAAAAGGATATGCCTGATTTGTGGATCCAGCGAACACTTTATCAATAGTTGCCCTAAAAGGAAGGAGCTACAAGGAGGCGGTTCGTCCACACTCTCCAATTCTGCTAAGTGATGGTTATTTCGTAGTTCGAGTTTCGAGGAATAGTACGAACCCAGCGCAGGATTCAACTCGTGAGACGAGAATGCATCAGTCCAGAAATCAAAGAAGAATTATCACGTCTTCTGCTTTCAATAAAAATGTTGTCACTCTTTTATAAATATTTCTTTTCGTTTGAAATCTTGTATCCGTCGAACTTTTAGATGAATGCAAAAAAAAACTCTGAGTTTTGATGTATGTATCGTTCTCTTACTTCTCACTTTATTTATACTATTCATTGCATCAGCATTTTTAAATTTTAATTTTTCAGTCCTTGCCTGCAGCATATCTTCCGTGTGCTACTGTATCCTTGGTTATCTTCTTGATGTGTCCCACTGTCTAATTATGACTCTTTCTTCTCAGGCCATGGCCCACCCTGGAGCGGCGCCACCTTTAGATGAGGACACACGGTCGTGCGTTTCCTTAGACTGCATGCTGGTGAGTTCGGATGATGAGATCAACGGTCCACAGGTGATTTTCGGAAACAGGGATTCCGAGGGCGAGGGATTCGCAGCCCCAGAAGTTGGCATGATCAGCGACTCTGACGACGAAGAAGAGGACCCTGAAGAAGACCCAATAGGAGAAGATCCCGAGGAAGACCTGATAGAAGAAAATCTAGGAGAGGGAGACCTTGGGGAAAATCCAGTGGAAGAAAATCCCATGGAAGAAGATCCAGAAGAAGAGGATCACATAGAATCAGACCTCGATGAAGAAGCTCCAGCCGAGGAAGAAGAGCCAGAAGAAGAAGACCCCATGGCAGAAGAACCTCCAGTGGCGATCCCTGCGAGGCGATATGGGAATGGACGCCCCCATCTGAGCGCGAGAGCCTATCGTAACCTGCTGAACCTCCACAACCGTGACTGACGTGATTTAGCTTTCGTCTCCTCTGGCCAAATAAAACCTATGTATAGTTAGGGCCATCTTTTACTTTTCGAGAATGCCTTGTTTAAAATTTTCTGGAATGAAATAAAATTGCTGAGTTCTCTAATCTTTTGATTGCTAGTTCGCGTAATGCTTGACTGTCTCCCCTATACATGTCTTCTCTCCTGAGATTCATTAGTGTCCTTCACTTCAGCACCTTGTACCGTTTTGACCCTTGCTTAGATTAAAAAGTGTCACACTCCGACCTTTCGAGTGAGCCATACTCCATCGTAATCCCTACCCTGGCTAGCCCTATACATCTTTGTGCTATCTCCTAGTACCCTAACTATATTTAAGGACATCGTTATTCGAAAACTTAGCTTTCACTATTTTGTATTTATCAAAAAAATTGCGTGTTATTGACTACTTCCATTCTACCCGTATTAAATGGTTTACTATCCTTCACATTTTCAATAGCGCAACCATATATCGCGCATATTTTGTTCCATATTTCTTATTTTCACTATGTGGGTTTCCTAAGTTATTTTAAAACTATTTGATCGATACATTATCCTAAAATGTTTTAACCTATCGACAAATCCCTCACTATTTTATTACGGTTACTTTATTTCCCGGGTATTGTGCTTATAGTTTGCTATTATAAATGGTTATGTGTGATGCCATTACTTTTAGCTGTGCTATTTTGAGATACGTATGAATGCATACATTTAGGATTTCGATGTTTATCCAGCATGCCTCGAGTGTTATTAATTGTCATTGCTATTTTATCCCCTTGTACCTACTTAGACCTGCCCTTCAGTTACGTTAGTTTTTTTATATATATATATAGACCTTCAAAATTTTTTTATCTGACTGTTTTTTTAAGTAAACCACTATGTCTTAGTGTTCGATGTAGTAGCTTTTCGCTTATGATTTTATAGTTTATCGTTTATTTTAAATTTCGAGAACGAAATTTTTGTAAGGGTGGTATGATGTAATACCCAGTCCTTTCGTATACCAATATCCGTATTTTTTTGTTACCCTTAAAATTTATTTATTTTATAATTATTACTTTTAGTATTTTAACATCCCTAATCCTAATTTATCTAAAATCCTTTTTATTTTTTCCCTTTTATTTTTCCAAAAACCCTAACCACACTTCTATCTTCTCCTTCATTACTTTTCCCTAAACTAGACCAAAACCCTATTACCTATTTCTTTTATATTTTCCATTTCCTTATAACCCAACCCAATTCTTAACATACACAAATTAATTCCCCAACCCAGTTTCATTTTCTTTGCTTTTCCCATGACCCCTCACAGTCCGGCCCACTTTTCCCCATTTTCCTTTATTCCTTAATTTTAATTCCCAAGCCCGGCCCAAATTCCCCAATTTCATTAATTCTCTATCTTCCATTTAATACCCAACCTGAGCCGGCCCACTCTCTCTGTTATTTTTCTATATCCCCTTTTTCCTTTTCCACGTAATTTCGTAGGAAATTGGTTGCTAGATTTGTCGTATCTAAATCTTTCTGAACCTTTAAAATCAAAGCCCAAAATTAAAACTAAAATATAACCTTCATCCCCCAGCCCAACTGAAAAACAAATCTAAATATATATATATATTTTTTCCCCAAGATCAGCCCAGCCTACAACTTCCTCCGGCCCAAACTTAAAACAAATAATAATTCCCTCACTCCTTCGGCCCAGCCCATTTCCACCAAAACCCGACCTGACCCGCCTCAATCTTCTTCCTCCCTTCTAAAACTTTCCCTCTTTTTTCCCGTTCCGCCCATGTCTCCGCGCTCGTCCCCACGTCGCCGACGCCTCGCCTTCTTCCTCGCTCAACCCCCACGACCCGCACCTCACCCATGACCGAGCCTTCCAACTGCCACCCGAGATCCCCTCGCCCGTCTCCTTCAAACTCGGCCCCTCTCTCTCTCAATCGATCTCTCCCCCTCTCTTCATTTCTCTCAAGATCTCTCTCCTTCCCCAACCTCACTACCACTGCCAACACCCACGACCGGTGCCACCTCACACCACCGACGAGTTTCCCCAACGTTCCTTCTCCTCCTTCCCACCCCTCCAAACACCCAACACCGCAACCATCATCACTTCCTCCATCCATCAACACCGAGACCACCACCACACCTCGCTACCTCCTCGCCGGCGACCTCCTCCTTGGATCCTCCGCCGCCGAGCTCTTCCAAGCCCCTCTGCATTGCAGCCGAGCCCCACTCTTCCTACATCGACCAAGCTCCTCCATCGCATTCCTTCAAGCCCAAACCGAGTGCTGTCCTCGTCTCCTTCGCCACCTACACACTGAGCCCCACCGCCGAGCACGAACGCCTCCCCGGCAACCCCCGACGCCGAGCCCTCGTCCGCGCCCCTCCAAGCTGCAGACCCGAGTGCACCCCCTTTGCAGGCCACCTCGCCGGCGCCTCCGTCGACCCACGTCGGCACCGAGCACATCTCTCCCTCTAAATTTCTCTCTCTCTCTCTCTAAATTTCTCTCTCTCTGAATCTCTCTCTCTCGCTTTCTCTCTCTCTCGCTCTAAATCCCCCCCCCCTCTCTCAGCATCTCTGCCTCTCTCACATCAAAGTATGTATAAAGCTTGGAGCTGATGAAAATGAGTGCACAGTAGTTAACCGGGTTTGACTACATTTATCTGATTCCAAAGGCTGAACCGGTGCTGCGTTCGTGACGCGATCATGCTGTTGCCGCTGCCGTACTATTGTCGACTCGTCACCAGGCAAGTTTAATACTTGCTTCATGCTACTTCTTATATTACAATTCTAGTTACCAAAATTCCCACACATACTTTTCGTGTAAATTGCTATAAGTTAAGTGTTCGATGTGAACCATGACCTACAAACCCAGTTAAATTGACGGCACTAGATAACTTTGAATGGCCCGAGTTATAACGAATACCCCTTAAGATTTTGGTTGCAAAATAAGATCGTTTGCTCACGTAAAATGGCGTCCCAATTTCTGTCGTAAAACCTGAAAACCTTCGTACATGCCAAACTATAAAATTTATAATAAATTGTGTATAAACCGGATTTTAGCGTCCGATGGCTCGTAACGAAGCTAACTGTTTAACCTACTGTAATATATTGTTGATCACTGAATTTTAGTACACTATGATAGAGATAACTGCAGTGGATTATGATTCTGGACTGCAGTCCAGAATGGAAATCCAGGATAACCCCTGTTGTTAAACCCCTGTACATAACTGTTCTTATAAGAGAATACACGGAACCCTATATCGTTACGTAGGAAATTGGATTAGCTTTCTTACTCGACTGGCTTCACTGGATTCCTCAACCGTTTGATATTTTTAATTCATTTTACCTTGTCGACATGTCTTGCTGAATTCTGCAGAAGCAGATTTTACACCTCAAACTTAATCTAGCCATAACTCTCTGTTGGCGTAATATAATACTGATCCTCCAATTGCGGTGGAAACCTGATTGGAAATCCTAAATATAGTTCAACTATAGCGTTGCCTAATTACGATCCCAACTGGGATTAAAATGCGTTACGAAACGGACTTCCGATTCTGAAGCCGGATTTTCAGCAGTGAACGCTTAAAATGAAATGGCCATATCTGGTGATCCTGAAACCCGATTGACGTGAAACCAAATTTTCTGGATAGATAATCAAACATACTACTTATCCCCTGTTCATTGTTTCACTAAATTTTGCATGTGTGATTTATGAAGAATTATGCAAGTGGTAGGACATCGTTTGATGACATCTTAATCATGCCGTAAATACTGTTTTCTCATCACATTATATATATGTCATTGCATTGGTAACCTAGTGATCATGTGCATTCCCCAGTGTTAGGTATTAGTGGTAATTGTGGCAAGTACGTTAGTGTTTGAGCATGAATGGATAAGTGAAAGTGACACGTACTTGCACACAATCAGGGGACCCTAATGATTTATTGCATTGTCGACGTGTGTGGGACGTGTATAAGTGTGACTATAATTGGTATGAGACAATTATGGAAGCACTTGTATGGGTGTCATAGGTAAGGCACCAAACACTGTCCATTTATCTTGGGTATCAGTCGAGACATACTTGATGGAGACCATGTCTTCAGTTCTCGCGTAGACTCGTCATGGACCGACTGGTATTTGAGTTTATGGTTGGCATTTGATGTAGACCACGGGGTGTGGGGTAGTTTGAGTGTGAGTTCAACAGAGTCTCGGGAGTCCCATGCCGGCACATATGGAGATATATGGAGATATATAGGGATATCACTGATTATTAGCGAGCGACTCGGGCCCGTGTTCCCTTGTCCTTGGGTCCTACCCTTGGGTGGGGGATACTCACGAGTGGTTGACTCTCACACTTGGACCGACGATAGGCTTAATGACCTGTACAGTGAGACTTAGAGACTGATAGGGATAGTGACATTGACTTGCATTATATATTAATTCAACACACCTGACATACTATCTACTGCTTTACTGTTTACCTGCTCTATTAAATACCCGCATTTGGCTACTTCATGTTCACGTATTTACTCCCTTGATTTACTGTTACATATTCATTATTATTGTACGAGTTACCATTTGTATCCATATATATATATATTGCTATCGTGTCGTCTGACGACCTGAGTATGCATGCTCAGAGTGAGAAATGGATCTAGCTTGGACCAGGACCAGACGTACATCGCAGACATCTTGATCAGCCACCTAGAGTTATACTCTTTTGATCTCCATCGGGTTAGTTCTTTTGTATTTGTTTTGATTTAGTTACTGCATTTCTCATTACCTATGCGTTGATTACTGATTACCACGTAAAGCTAGAAGCCGAAGTGTGACTACGGCAGGATATTTCCTTGACCGTAGGAGCATGGCTGGCCTTGTCAACCCCTCGTATTCCGTATTTTGGGAAGCGGGGCGTGACATCAAATGTTTTAGAATGTCACATCGATGCTAATTGGGCGACGAACAAAACTAATTCTAGATCTACTAGCCGATGGTTGTTTTCTTTGAGCAGTGATATTATTATCCGGTCATCTAGAAAACAATCATGTGTCGCTTTATCCTTTATGGGGGCCGAATATATTGCTATGTCTGAAACGGGAAAAGAGCTCAGTTGGCTAAGAAGATTTTTACATGGTTTTCCTTTTATCGATATACCAAATAAGAAAATTACCATGTATTGTGATAATCAAGCGGCTATACATATTTCTAAAAATAAAAGGCTTACGCGTGCTAGCAAACACACAGTCATGAGATATAATCATGTGAGAAAACTTATGAAGAAAGGTAAATCAGTGATCGAGTATTTACCCATTTTGCAAATGTCAGCGGATCCTTTGAAAAAACCATTGTTGGGATAAAGAATTGCTAAGACCTGGGATGATATGAGACTATTACCGATTTAATGATAGTCTCGACTGTAGCCTACTCTATAAATATGATATCACAAGTTGATAATCTCATGGTTAAAGTTCAAAGGAAATTTAGTCTGAGATCTATCAAAGAAATATTAACGAGCAAGGTTATATTTCTAGTGCACTAAATTTTTGAAATAGTAGGGATTGACTTTATTATTTTAAAGTCTCATATCTAGTCAGTGCACTAATTACACAACATATAGGCTGGAATTAGTCCTTAACATTACTCATATCCTTTATGTGGAGCGGTAAAGTGGTTATGAACGCTCTTGATGAGTCTGCCTTTGCAAGTATGGAAGACAGGGCCGCATCCTACGTGTTTTCAGTAAGACCCCAAATGTATTCGCTAAGTCAGGATCAATGCATTGCCTATAATGTGTTGCCTTAAGAGGACCAATTATATTCATACACTTGTGTGTGTTTATCTCAATTGTTTTCAATGTTCTGAAATCAAGGTTTAGTCGTTTCAGTCATTTTAAACAATTGTTATTGTTAGGTTTTTCGCTAGGCATGCAAAGAAGACTCGCAAAAATACGTACACGAAAACACCAATATTTAACGTGGTTCGGCCTACATTCACAAGGCAAACATGAGAATCTCTTCATTAATAATCAAGAATACCGATGTATTTTGTATTCTCTCCCATCTCAACGCTCATACAAACACGAAGACTACTTTTGGTAAATCTCTCCACCTTGATCTGTGGATAAGACTACCCTTCGCCTTCGTCTCTTCATACAAAGGTATGAAGACAGACTACTTTTCTGGTGCACCACCTTCTCCTGTGGAAGATTGCTCTTCGTCTTTGCCTTTGCCTTCTTCTTCTTTTTGTTGTTGTTGTTGTTTGGTCACTTTTCTCTGATAAGACCCTTCTCTATTTATAGTACAAAATAATAGAACTATTACTTCAATTAGAATCTTATCAAATTTTCAAAACAAATTTTCAAGTATCTCTTCATAAATCTTCGATTATCTCTTCATGTTAATCTCCCAAAATAATATCTAAAAAGAATCTTTCTAAATCAGCTCAGAATACAAGGCAATCTCAACGGTAATAATCTCAACTGATGATTCATGGGTTATCCATCTATCAGTATACATAGTTTACATTTCCAAGATTTTCTGTTCTTTTCTTTATTA
This sequence comes from Agapanthus africanus, assembly GCA_030015575.1. Lineage (NCBI taxonomy): Eukaryota > Viridiplantae > Streptophyta > Magnoliopsida > Asparagales > Amaryllidaceae > Agapanthus > Agapanthus africanus. The sequence continues at coordinate 557,070,795 of JASDDO010000014.1, forward strand.
ATTTTTGATTTTGTATTATTACTAAAAATTAAGTGGGGAATTGTTGTAATAATTTCTAATAATAATATTGTTATTTATGTATCAAAAGTAGTTACATATTATTATAACTCATTTAATGTACGAGGAAATGTTGTATGGTGGAATTTTGGCGTGTCCCATGAAGGATGCACACTGAAGAGTGGCTTGGGTGAAAAGACGTTGTGGGTTTTTAATTCGAAACTAAACCGCGAGTCCACAGGGAGAAGTCATGAATTTTGGTTTAATTGATGAACAATCGCATCTCTTTGCTTTCAATCGTGTTTCGAGAATTTTCTTCTCAATATCCTTCTCTGTTAATTGAACTGCACTCCAACAAGAAAAATATATAGAAAATTCTCTCTCTTATTCTTCTATACTATCATCTACTTTTTATTGGAATATTTGCTTCTATTCTATCAAATTTTGGATTTGTGTTTATTGGTTCCCAAATCGTTAGAAAGTGCAATTCTAATTGATTTTGAACGTGTCGGGTATTGTATTCTGGGGATAGAAATTCCATGAGTCCATTTGTACATTGTGGAGAATTTACTATCTTAAAGAAAGTGTTTTTGCACGTCTTGTCCGTTCATTTTCTTTTTCTTCTACAAAAAAAACTTTAATATTATATTTAAATAAATCTCCAACACTTGTTTCGATCGTTGATCAAACAAGCTCTAGATCACCATAGATTTTTTCATGGGAAGTTGCTCAGAAATTTCGGCCCTTAAACTCCCAGACTGCGTATTTAATTTTCCCCCACAAATAAACTTCAACCTTCGAATATTCTACAAATTATATATAACCTTCAAACTAATTCTATCTCTCTCTCCGTGGGAAAAATAATGAAGGATGAAACAACCATTGAAAATGCAAAAAGATGCTCAATCTTCACCAAGTTATTCTGCATGCTATCACCAAGCAAGCAAAAACAACCAAAGCCCACAACACTATTTAAATCTCAAGGATTCAACAGGGTCATCGGTTTCTTGGACGAAAACAGAGATGGCAAAATCTCGCCGGCCGAGCTCCGAAACTGCCTAAAAATCATCGGCGAAGACTTATCGTCCGAAGACGCCGAGGATTTTGTTCAGTCAGTAGACTCTGACGGCGACGGACAGCTGTGTTTCGACGAATTTGTTAAGATTGCAAAGGTTGAAGAAGAAGAAGAAGAGAAGAGAAAGTACTTGTTAGAGGCTTTCAGAGTCTACGAAATGGACGGAGAAAACTGTATAACGCCGAAGAGCCTGAGAAGAGCGCTGGAGCGGATCGGGCATGAGGCGAAAAGCGTCGAAGAGTGTAGGGAGATGATTCGGAGATACGATATTAATGGAGACGGTGTCATTTGCTTCGATGAATTCGAGATTATGATGCTATGAACATAAAAAATTTTTGGATTACTCCGCCCTGTTTAAGAATTGTCCTAATAACAACTATCTGGGGATGTTGTAATATGTATCCACAAACTTTTGGTGTAAACTTTAATAGTGAAATTCTGTTTGTAATTATTTCAGACATAAATATTAAGATGGTACGGATTTTGTTGCTGTTATCAAATAAATTTCAGGCCGTGGACGGTCTAATGCAAACATAGTTTTGTATCGTAGCTATAATTAACTTGATCACCGAAGATAAGCAACCAAATTACAGCTGAAAACTTGACCAGATTAACTCATTATCAATTATTAGCTCAGGCCTTTCCCAGGAATCAGATTTGAGAAATTCAAATAGAACTTTCTTATTAATCATGTTTGTAAATCACTACTTAAACTTGAGAAATGCAAAAATAATGCATGTTTGTTCAAATTTTTTTTTTATACATATTATCAGTGGACCATTTCAGTAAAATTGTGAAGAAATGTTCTTTCTTATGATATAATTTGTTGCTTTCTGACAAGTTATTGTTGAAAAAATAGAACGGTCATCTTCTTCTTTTGATAAAGCGAAGTTCTAATAGAAAATTTACGTGTGATAACTGATGATCAACGTTAGGGTGTTAAAGGTTCAAGAAACCTAAAAGCAACAAGAATTGCTTGTAGGATTATATTATTCAACTAGAGGAGATGGTCATGATCACATTATTTTATTCAGAAAGAACATTCTATCAATACTTGCTTCCAATTGATAAACACGTAAGAGTAAACTGGGCTACGGACTCTCGTCGCTTCTAGATGCAGCCTAGGAATGGTGTCAAACAGGTGGCCTAAGGCCCGTGGCTTAAGTGGGTAGGCCCCATCCCAAACGGATGGTCTCTCGTGACAGCAGCCATGGAGTTGCGGCTGATCTCAATCCATTAAAGTCAACACATAAATGAACCAAACAAAGAAGCACAAATCTAGCAAACATGTTTTAATAAATGAAAAGACTGGGCCTTGAAGACATTCCGCAGGGTCCCAGATGAATTGGCTTATTCGAAAAAAAGCCTTGTTCTTTGGAAGATCTATCTCGTATCTGGTACTGTATGATTCCACTCTGCAAGAACTCCGAATCATTCTTTTGAACCTCATCCTCTTTATGATAAATGATCCGCTTGTCCCGAAATGACCCGGCTCAATAGAGAAATCCCAATTCAGTGGGCCTTTTGATACATGGAATGGGAAAAGTAAGGGCTTGTCTTATGGGCTCCCATTTTGAGGTCACTAATGTCACCATCCCTGTGAATCAAATTAAAATCATTTTTAGAGATTTCTCGTATAGCCTTAGAAATATTTCTCATATATAGATTTTAAAATTAGCTTAATTACAATGGAAAAAAAACACTCATTTTAGCCAAATTACGAGCTATTGCCAAAAACTTTTAAAATACACAAGAAACTGCTAATATTTGTTGAATATGTATGCCCTAAAGGTCTGCATTGTATTGGATGCTAGGGATATGTATGTACATGACAATCTTGCTCGGTTGTATATAATATATTATTTGAGTTGTCTTTCTCTTAATATGTGTATTTATTTCTATTGTTACTTTATATTGCTTGCATATATTGATAAAGACTCGATACAATAGTATACTATTACGATTTGATTTTATCTTAACATATGCATATGTTATACCCAATATCATATATTGTGGATACATATTGATAAAACCCGTAGGATTTTACTTGACTACCAGCGTTATGATGGAGATCATACTTGTGGGAGCTGGGTAGTCCATAAGCACATCCTTAAAAGTCCCAAGTTGCAGTAATATCGAGACCTAGTATTGATATTTCAGAGTAGACTTCTCTATACGTTTTTAGATCCCGATGAGGGGCGGTGGTTGGTCCCACAGTCGTTGGTGTGATCACCTAAGATTGTATACATGTGATCACTGAGGGTGAGTACACTGGACGGACTCGCCGAAAATCTCTAGATGGTATTATACCTATCATCAGGTAGCGGTTCTCAGGTGACATGAGTACATGTTAGTCTTTAGACCTGAGATCATCATTTTTCTCATGTAAGTTCCCACTGTACTTTGATCACCACTCTACCATGGCCCTATTGAGTCGTGCAAACATGTTTTGGTTGGGTATAGTCCCGAGCCACATGGATGCAGTGAGTGATTGTCAGGGATTCGTCTCTCCTGATATTGGGAGTCGATATCGTACTATGTCCAGTTGGCGAGAACCATAAGACCTTAGCCAAGGAAGTTGAGATTTACTGATGATTAGATCAGTAGTTTCTCATAATGATCTTGAGCCAAATCGACATGACTTATCAGGTTATTAGGGATCTAACGTTTACCACCCCCTAGACCCGATATGCGATACTCTTAGACGAAGAGATCGGACTATACGGAGATTGTCACGGATAGATTCAGTTCGATATGTATATTCTAGTGTTATCCAGGTTTTCGATTGGACGGTTGATGATACTGGAGGGCTTAGAATTAAGCCGGTTTGTTAATTCAGATATTGATTTAATACTAGTATTATATTAGAAGTATTATTCTATCTCTTGGGCATTCGTATTTTGGTATGAATATGGGTATATATATACGGTAGAAAGTATTTTGTATTTATACAAAATACATTTTAGAAGATGACACCTCATCATGCATTTTTCTATTTTTTTGAAAATAGAAAATGAGGTGGAAAAGGGTGAGATGACATGAAATATGGATGAAGCATGGCTATGGTATTTACTGCAAATACTATTGGAGTATGGTTGTGTTTTTTAATAAAATGAAAAATACTTCATGTAAAAGGAGATGGCCATTCTTCACTTAGCTATTCCTCTCACTCTTTTCTTCTTGAGTTCATTCTTTAGTCAAATCCTTATCATTCTCATGTGTTCAAAACCAGAGAATTTAAGATAGAAAACTACTACTAAATAACATTATCTAAGCAAACTAGATTAGCAAACTAGTTTGTTTAGTTTGCTTCTTTTTGAAATAGGAGCTTGAATCAAGAAACTTCAGGTGGATCATCTAGGACCAAGGAGGCCGTCCATCAAGGTTGATCTAGGAGACCTCAAGGAGCTTAAGAAGAGGAGTGAATACCCGAAGGACACGGATTTTAAGTATATAACCTTGTTGGGGTCAAAAATTACACCCCGGTTGACCAAGTCAAAATCAAAGTCAACCCAAGCCAAGTGGGCCCAAGTCCAGATCAAGTGAGCTCATGCCCGAGTCGAGCCCGAACATGAAGCGGCCGGCCTTCCCCATGCCAAAATAAAAATCATGTAATAAATAATTTTGATGTAATTTTTTATGCATGAATGTAAGAAAAATGAGCATAAAGCCAAATTTTTGTAAAGTCCATGGCTCATTTGCAAAAGAAATGAGCACATGAGGCATGTGGTGGGCAAAATATCATTTTGTAAAGCCCAAGGGGCTATATGTAAATCTGTAAGCCTATAAAAGGCAACATGATAATGAAATAAAGGATAATAATTCATTCTCTCAAATTCTAGGGTTTTTGCCTCCTTCCCCTTCCTCAAGGTTCAAAAACCTTCTCCCCCTTTTGAATTAAATCAATAGTTTAACCCTTCCTTTTTTAAAAAAATAAATAGTTTTTTACCATAAAACCCTTGAAGGGGAGCTCAGATCCGCCATCAAATCACTAGAAAGGGAGATTTTAAGTCTCACCTCTTCTTTTCCCCCATGATCCAGCCAACATAGAGGAAGAAGAAGGATACCCATCTCTAAAAATCCCATTCCAGGAGGATCCAAGGCTTAAAAGAAGATCCAAAGATTTCTAGGAGTTTAACTCCATTCAAGATCTGTTGGAGTTTAACTTCTTAAATCAACCCCCCTTTTAGGAGTTTAACTCCAAATCTATACATAATCCCTGTTAGGAGTTCAACTCCAAAGCCCCCTTGGAAGTTCAACTTCTAACCCATGGGCTAAGCCCCTTTTCCCGCTGGTGTTTCCAACGGTCACGTGACCCGGGGGCACTAAGCGCCCACGTGCGCCTCATGCGATCCGCGGACGCTCAGCGCCCTGTGGTCGCGTGCAGCTCACGTGACCCGCTGGCGACCAGCGGCCGCGTGCAGCTCACACGACCCGCTGGCGCTCAGCGGCTGCATACTGCGCACGTGACCCGCTGGCGCCCAGTGCCCACATGCCATACATGCGTCTTTAAGACGCTCCTCACCTTTCATTTTTCATGCACTCCACCCCCCTAAAACTTTGTGGGGTCCCCGATATATCCAAAACCCTTTCAAAATATATGTACACTGCACATCGAGTTCGCATGACCATTTTGACCCGTCAATCGGAGGTTATTTCGCTCCAAAGGCGAGGGGTAATTAACGGCAACTTAGTCCGCAGCTGCCGGGGATTCAGATCTCTACAATCAATAAACCCCTGTCTACCCTAGGCAGGAAGAATCTGTAGTACGCATGACAAGCGCGCGTGTATTTCCATCTCAATGGGGTGACGAAAACACCCTACAAACCTCTTATCACAGTAGCTAGATCTCTCTAGTTTGCTAGTTTTGATATTTGGTTAGATTCTAGAATGTGTTTTCTAGCGCCAAAGTTTTTAAAAGTGAGTTATTTTTAATTCCGCAAGGGACGCGGTAGGCGGCCAGGGTGCTAGGAAACCCAACATGGTATCAAAGCCACCCAAACATTAGAAACTAGTAGTAGACGATGCGTTGGTTTCAAAATCGAAAAATTTCGATTTCAAAAACCCACTCTCTGTCCTGAAATTTTATTGGTTTCCGAATTTTTTTATAGAGAAGCGCAGATGCTTAGTCTTAACATGTATATAACACATGATGAAAACGAGGCAAAACCACCTAACTAAAACCGCCCATTTTTGCCAAAAGCCCAATTCGGGCGGTTTGCTGTTTACTTCAGGTCCTCGTTTTCATCTAATGTCTTGGGTTTGGTAAATTGGTATTTTTGGTCTTGTTTGATTTGCCCCAGATTTCACTTAGTGTTATCTTTGTTTTGGGGCAACTCGAAAAGTTTAGAAATTGAAACTTTAGCATCGTTGGTCTTTATGATGTGGTGTATGCGTTTTTCAAACGTCGCCTATTTGCTATATGCCATTTAGACGGGGTTGCACAAACTTGCTTATGCTGCTGTGATGTTTATATTTGTGATGGTTTGTTCAGATTGTCGTGTTGGATAGCCCTAGTGCAATGGTAGTTGTACAGTTTAGATTCATTTGTATATTCATTATTACAGGGTTAGCGTCCGACATGTTGACTGTCGTCTCTGCCAGTTTGTATATTCTTTTATCGGGGCACTGTCGGATTGAGATCGATGTCACCATTTGTATATATATATTTTTCTTTTCTGTATTAGGATTACCTCGCGGAGGAGTGCTCGAATAGCCGGGTTCCAGAGGGCAACGGGCCCGCTTCTCATGGCGTTGAGATGGAGAGGGCTTTACTCTAGAATTGGCAAGCTATTTTCCACACTCGTAGGGGGTATAAGATGACCCATGGAGGGGTGCTCAAGTTATCGGATTCCATAAAGTGCTGGGTAGCCCATTCATTTTGTTGATTGGGGTTGTCTCACTTCTGGGATTGGTGGGTAACTTGCCGCACTCGTAGGGGTCTAGGTTCTTTATTGCACAGGCTATCCACACGACTGGGGAACGTCGAGTTTCATTTGCGGTTCAAATGAAACCCGGGGCTTCTAGATTATCCGCTATTCCATGTTGCTTATTGATGTTCTGTGATGTTGCTTATATCATTCCTGTGACGAATGGTTATATATATTTATATATACTAGTAGATGTTGTATATGTTTTGCACCCGCGCTAGTCTTGCCTTGCTCTGCCGTTAGTTAAGTAACCTAACGATGCATGACGGGTCCCCGTGGCGAATGCGGATGGAATATACGTACATTTTATTTTCGTTCTTTTTTGGTGTGATAGGATTTAATTGATGGTACCGTGTTAATTTTAATTAATGCAGGGAAAAAGAAACCTAAAAGATGTTGTTGTAAGTCGATGTAGCAAACCCCATATGGTTAGTGGGGAGGCGGAATTTGCAAACAATGCTTTTTAAATCAACAACATCGACCTAAATACCCGGATCATTTCATAAACCCTAACTAGCAAAAGTAAGGAGGGTTTTAATCTACTATGAAGAGATTTATACCTTCCCGATCAAGTCTTTCGGGTCTTGATTGTCCTTCTTTGTCCTCTCCTTGGCACCTAGGTGGCTTCACACAAACTCGGTCGCTGGTCTTCTCTACGTCAAAGAAGATCCACCCGAGAGCCTCTAATCCAAGCTTTAACCTCAACTAAAAAGTAACTAAGGAGTCTACTTTGCTAGAATAGACTACTAAGTAGATGTAGAGAATGATATATAGAGTATTTTGTCTCAAAGCTCTATGGATCACAACACATATGAAGGGTTAGAGCTTGAGGAAGAAGGAGGAAACTTTTTGGAAAGAGAGTGAGCTCAAGAAAATGAGTAAGGTCTTGTGATACAAATAGAATGGCTAAGTCTCTCCAATCATTCAAGCATGGATTATTTTAGAAGCTACATAATCAACCATGCTTGAATAGTGCAACCAAATGATTAAAATAAAGACCAAGCCATACTATCAACCATACGACAAATATCTCCAAATACCACCTCTTTAATCCATTTATAAAAATGGATAAATCCAATAATGAGGTGTCTCCTTCTAGAAGAATATCTTGTGAAATTACAAGGAAGCCCTCACTGTAGATACATACCCATATTCGTATTCCGAAAAATACGAATACATCGAGACGAAAATAATTCAACAATATAATATTAGGATCCGGCTTAAACCAAAGCCCACTAGTATTATTCGTCCGAACATTATCCGTGTAGCCAGTACACGAATGTGATCGAAACCCTGCCGTAATACCATACGGCCTCTACATCGTTTCGCCTGAACCAGGAAAACCCTCTATGTAGGACTCTAAAGAATCGACAGTACGATGACAGTAGGGTTAACTACAAGTACGTCAGCGGCACTAGCTGTATGTAACGGTAACCCGGGTATGTGTCGAAAAGAAGGCCAACGAGCGAACTCATCTGAACCCTTACTGAGCCTGTCCATGACAATCTCCGTGCAGTCCGGTCTGTTCGTCTGAGAGTATCGCATGTAATGTCTAGGGGGTGGAAAACGCCAGATCCCTAATAACCAGACAAGTCGTGTCAATATGGCTCAAGACCATCCGAGAATCTACTGGTCTAACTACCAGTAATTCTCAATCCGGCCTGGCCAGGGACTTATGGTGTTGACCAACCGATCACAGCGCGGCATCGACTCCCTATACCAGGAGAGACGAATCCCTAACAGTCGCTCACTGTCTCCATGTGGCTCGGGACTGTACCCAACTAAAACCTGTTTGCACGACTCAGTAGAGCCGTGGTAGTGTAGTAATCAAAGCATAGTAGGAACTCACACGAGACAAATGATGACCTCAGGTCGACAGATTATCTGCACTCATGTCACCATAGAACTGCTATCTGATGCTAGGTATAATACCATCTAGTCATTCCCCGGCGAGTCCTGTCCGGTGTACTCACACCCAGTGAGCACCTGTATACAATATTAGGTGCACCTCACCAATGGTTGCGGGACCAATCCATCACCTTTCGTCAGGGTCTAGATATGTATACACTAGTCTACTCTGGAGTAACGATGCCCAGTCTCGATACTCCTACGACTAGGGACACTTTAAGGATGTGCCTATTGACTACCCAGCTCCTATAAGTATGTTCGCCATCATAACGCTGATAGTCAGGAAAAAGATCCTACGGGCTTTATCAACATGTATACAAGATATGAAATATAAAGTAAAACACATCACATGTTAAGATAAAGATAAACCAAATAGCGTACTATCATATCAAGCAATATTTTTCTGTACATACATATCCTTAGCATTCTATACAATGAAGGCCTCTAGGGCATACATATCCAACAATCTCCTATTTGCACTAAGGCCTGTAATTGGCGCAATAAGTACCCACTGTCTGTACTAGATCCAGTTGCTGGCGTACCTCATGCCCAACATCTCGAACAGTCTCTTGAACTGGACTTGAGGGATGGCCTTGGTGAATGGATCCGCCGTGTTGTCTTTTGTGTCCACTCTCCGCACCTCGATATCCTGGCGATCCACGATCTCCCTGATCAGGTGATACCGCCTCAATATATGTCTAGATTTCTGATGGGACCTTGGTTCCTTCGCTAAAGCTACAACCCCATTGTTATCGCAATACAAGGGTATTGGATTGGCAATGGACGGAATCACCTGAAGTTTAGAGATGAACTTCTTTATCCAGACTGCCTCTTTTGCGGCATCGTTAACAGCCATATACTCAGCTTCCATCGTTGAGTCTACGACGGTGTCTTGTTTGGAACTCTTCTAACATACCGCCCCTCCATTGAGGGCAAACACATAACCCGAGATGGATTTAGAGTCATCCTTATCACTTTAGAAGATGGAATAGGTAAAAGCCTCAATCTGGAGGTCCCCATTACCGTATACCAAGAACATCTCCTCAGTCCTTCTCAGATACTTGAGAATGTTCTTTACCGCTATCCAATACTTCTCACCCGGGTTTGACTGATACCTGCTTACCACACTAAGTGCGTAAGTTACATCTGGTCTGGTACATAACATTGCATACATTATAGATTCTACCGCCGAAGTGTAGGGTATAATGCTCATGTGAGCCCTCTCTTCATCAGTCTTTAGAGACATCTCTTTGGAGAGGGTGATCATATGACAAGTGGGTAAATTACCATGCTTGGAATCTTTCATACTAAATCTCTTCAGTATGGTGTCAATGTACCTGGACTGTGAAAGTCCCAAAATTCTTTTAGACCTATCACGATAGATCTTAATCCCCAGAATGTAGGAGGCATCACCCAAGTCTTTCAACTTCTGTGACAAGAAGAGCTTGACTGATTGTAGCATAGGGATATCATTCCCTATCAGGAGTATGTCGTCTACGTATAGCACGAGGAAGACTACTGCGCCTCCTACAATTTTTCTATAAATGCATGGTTCATCAACATTTTTGATAAAGTCAAATTCTTTGACTGTTTCATCAAAGCAGATGTTCCAACTCCACGATACTTGCTTTAATCCATAAATGGATTTAAGCAACTTGCATACCTTTCCACTGCTCCCACTGTCTAAGAAACCCTCCGGCTGATCCATGAAAACACTCTCTACTAAATTTCCATTTAAAAATGCTGTTTTCACGTCCATCTGCCAGATGTCATAGTCATGGAAGGCAGCTATTGCAAGCAGGATCCAAATGGATTTAAGCATAGCCACTGGAGAAAAGGTTTCATCATAGTCCAATCCTGGTCTTTGACGAAAACCCTTTGCAACAAGTCTAATTTTGTAGGTTTCCACTTTTCCATCTGCACCAATCTTCTTCTTGAAGATCAATTTGCATCAAACTGGTTTTACTCCAGGAGGAGCAACTTCTAAAGTCCATACTTTGTTCGTGTACATGGATTCCATTTTGGATCTCATAGCATCTAGCCACTTTACCGAGTCTTTACTCGTGATAGCCTGCTGAAAATTAGTAGGCTTATAATCATTGATAATGCAATCCTATCGATCCCCATTTACGAGAAACCCATAGTATCTCACAGGCAAACGAGAAAGCCTACTAGATTTGCGGAGTAGCGTCGGTTCGTCGGTCTCTATTTAAACCTGAGGTTCTACTAAGTCCTCGGCGGTAGTTTGGGGTTCTGGAATTTCTTCCAGTTCTACCGCGCTCCCACTAATTTTTTTTTGCAAGAAATTCGCTCTTTAAAAAAATATGTGGCGAGCGACAAATACCTTTTGTTCTTCAGTGTGGTAGACTAGATATACCCTTGAATTCTTGGGGTATCCCACAAACTTGCACAAAACCGATCGTGCCCCGAGCTTGTCCGGATTCTGCTTTTTGACAAAAGCCGGCACCCCCATATCTTAAGATACTTGAGACATGGTCTCTTCCCACTCCACATCTCATATGGAGTGGTAGGCATAAACTTAGTTGGAACCCTATTCAATAGGTATGTTGCTGATTCTAGCGCAAAACTCCAGAAGGAAAGTGGCAACTGAACACTACTCATCATGGAACGCACCATATCGAGTAGCATGTAATTCCTTCTCTTTGACACACCGTTACGCGGAGGTGTATATGGAGGAGTAAGTTGAGAGAGAATTCCATTCTCTTTTAAGCATTCAAGGAAACTGGTAGTTAAGTATTCTCCACCTCAATCAGATCGAAGTATCTTGATACTTTTACCAGTTTGTTTCTCCACTTCATTTTTATACTCCTTGAATTTCTTAAAGGCCTCGGATTTATGTTTCATTAAGAACACATGTCCATACCTTGAGAAATCATCAGTAAAAGTGATGAAGTAGGAGTGACCGCTTCATGCATGTGTAGACATCGGACCACATATATCGCTGTGTATGAGTTCCAAGAGCTCAGTGGCTCTTTCTCCGTGTCATGTGAAAGAGGATTTGGTCATCTTTCCTTTGATACATGATTGACAAGTTGCTTATTGATTGATTCTATTTCGGATCGTCAATTTGTATGAAATGAAACGTAATCACAATCAAAATTATTTATAACCGCAATCAATTAACGGTGTCGTTTGAAGTTTCGTTAATGAGAACGGATTGTCCACAGAGATTCGTGTATTTGATCGATCTAGCTTTAGATGAGTCGAAATGAAAATAGAAAAGAAAATTCAAGAAATAGATTCAATACTTAATTGAGTTGTCATTTCAAGAAAATCAAGAAAAATATCAAGAATCAAGAAGATGTCCGAATCAATTTAGTTATCAAGATTATATAGAATAGCTTGTAGGAATCGATCGAATTAATAGCAATGATGAATACTAATAATGACTAATCTTATCTATTGATGGATTGTAGGTAGATCGATGACGATGAATAAAGATTAGGGATCTATTGAAGAAACTAGGGTTTCTCTTTACACTATCCCTTGTCTTTTCATTGAACATCATTCAAATCCAGCCTCTAGAAAAGAGGATCCTCAATCATTTGATCCCTAATTTGCAACGAAATAATTAAGAACATGATCTCGCTCCAAATTAGGTCATTGACAATTCTTTTTCTTAAAGTTCATAATTCTCATAAGATTTAAGATTAGTAAAAGGATTTCATCATCATTTGATCTACCGATTCTCTCGATTCCTTTACAAGCGGAGATTTCACTTACACATCATGAAAATTAAAGAATCAAGTACTAGAAATTTCATAATGCAAGAATGTAAAGAAAACGAGAATTAACAATTTATCACCTTTATTAAATCTTCTTCAAATTACACCTCTCAATTTGAGGTTACAAGACTAGCTCTCGATCGCTATTTTGAAAGGGAATTTGTCGTCGATCTTTGCGTGGCTCGATCGCCGTAAGTCGTGGATCGGATGCGGTTCTCTTGCTCTTGGCGACGACCGGTGTTGTGATAAAGGATCTTCGATTGCTCGCTTGATTTTGCTCTTAATGGATCTTGATTTTGATTGGATTTGGTTTTGGGTTTGGATCACAAGTTGTGTCACTCAACTTGTGTAGTGAATTGGTTCAATGTTCAACAATCAACAACCTTTTACAATGAAGCCCTAGGTCTCCTTTTATAGTTCTCCTAATTTTCCACTAGAAGCTAGGTTTATCTTCCACTAGAAGCTAGGTTGTTATGAAGCTTGCATGAGAAGCTTGGCTGTTGTAGGGAAGCTTCTGGAGAAAGCTAGGGAGTTCGAAGCGTCTTGAGGAAGCTTGGAAGTTATAAGGGATCCTTTGGAAAAGTTTCAACCGCCAACGAGCCAACTCGGCCGCGGATCCGCGGCGGATCGGGCTGGATCGACCGCGGTTCCGCGGCCGTTTGGAGGGATCATTGCATCATTTTTCTGGTATCCTTTGGTGTTGGCTTTAGGGTCTTCTTATGATGTCTGGGATCTTATTATCCTTTCTGAATCTCTGCCAGATTTTATTTCTTTGACTTGCTGCGTTTTATCGGCAATTTTGCGATTCCAGTTCTTTGACCTGAATAATTTTCTGCACAAAATCTTGATAAAAAGTGTTGAGATATACAATATCATGCGTGGAGTAATAAACACACAATTTCTTATAAATAATGTTGAATATATATATAACACTGGGTAATTAGTACTTTCCAGACAAACTGGTAATATGTGTTATATTTATATTAACTATCCTTAGATGATTAGAATAATGAGGAAATTGATGTGTTACAGATTGCATTATTTTCGACTGAACAAATTCCCCCAAACTTGATTTTGATCGTCTCGAGCAAACTTCTTTTATTCAAGAGAAGGAGAAAATATAAAGAAAAAAAAACTAACTAGCACACTTTCGTAGGCAAACACGATTGCACTGAGCACGTGCAACAAGCCTTTAAACCTCTAGGTGTCCCTAGTAGGAGGAGTGTTGTCTCTTGAGGGTTTTCAGCAGATTGCACCCACAAAATCCTATAATAAAAGGAAGACTGTGAAAGTTACATATAAAGATAAGAATTATAAAAGAAAGGCTTTGAAAATCAGAGTTTCCAACTATACCAGCTTTTCAGTTGCTATGAGCCCTATCTTAATAGTCATGAAAAAATGTTAGAAATCATATCATCCCTCAATAAATCATCGTCTTTATTCTTCATTCCTTCCTTTCTTCCAAATATCGATCATATACCCCTACGTGTGTATAAAAGACATCCCTACAATCGGAGAATTCAATTCAAGCTATTATACTCTTGTCCATCTATCTCAGTACTTTTTAATCAATGAATATTTAGATGGAATTGCTCACACATTTTTCATACGACCGTTAATATTTCTTGAGGTACTAACCGACTGATTACTAAATGTGCTCACTGATTAGGCGTAAGTAACAATTTTCTCATTTTGCAACACCTAAGGCTTAGCAGTGACTCCCAAACCAGTTGGTCTAAGACACTAGGTGATGAAGCATCCTCGCTATATTTTTTTATGCTGCCTTGATGATTAAAAAATCAGTGTTCATTTTTCTTCACCATTTTATCTTTTATGCTTCATTTATTTTCTTTATACTTTGACTTTTAGACAAGAGCATTTCAAGGTATTCTCTATTATCCCGAGTTTCAAGACGTATGCAAGTGCATATAGTAGGGTATCAACATTCAAATGTTTGGCTTACAGAATAGGAACTATTTTTCAGACCTATTTTTATCCTTAGATTAGTGTCTTCCTTCATCTTACTAACCCTTGGGACAACGGCTCATAACTACTTATTACTAGTTTCGTTTAAAAAAATATCTAACTTTCTTATTTTTCTTAAACTTTTCCAATCTTTTAAATGTAATTTTTCACTTTCTAATCTTTTATTATAATGTCACGACCCAAAGTTTGGATGTGACCGGCACTTAGATTGTATAATATCTAAAGATATTTACACAATCCGAGTAAGCTGAAAACCAAGATCAAAATCCTTTTTGCGGAATTCTTTATATAAAAATCTAGCTTTTAAGTATAAATCACAATTGTTATGAATTTACGATATAAATCCAAGTATAAAATATTAAATTTAGTTGCATCCCTAGTTGGGATCAACAATAACAACAACGAAATAAAAATTGACAAATTAAATGGAACCAGTAGGATCACAGATATGAACAAAAAGGATATCCCCTATATAACACGATCTCACCAGTCAAATAATATACATATACTCATATCTCGTGCTAAGTCATAATACAAGTATGATGGAGATTTTCTAGATACAAAATACAATACCAAAAGAGAAGGTTACTATATATGTAACCCACCTATCAAAAGATGCGATATAAGCTGCGAAAAGTGGAGCTGTACTGCTGCTAACCGTCCACTCTACCCCTGCAAGGAACTGCGGCACAACGGGGTGAGTTGCCAACTCAATGAATATAACTAACATATAACGGCTAATAATTTAAATATGACAATCATACTAACTGAAATGTGAACAAGTATAATGTATGATAGCATGTGGAAAGCATGAATTTGTACTATAAATAACATAACTAAATTGAAATCTCATCATTTATTTCCAATAAATTTTATCCTTGCCGTGTCCATCATCGACACAAAACTTCCCTTTCTCTCAGGCATCATTCCTCGAACGACCCTATAATCAATAACACCGATCGGTATATCTAGATATCCGCCGTATTTCATAACTATCTCCGGTATCGAGTATCCTCTCTAGGCTCGCCCGCCTCAATTGCGGCTATCCTGCCCCTCGGTCTCGACCGGGTCCACCATGTATCCAACTGTATATCTCCCCCATTCAGTTTGGATAATATATAAATCCGCGATCGTATATCTCCCCAACTCGGTCCGGAATAAAATCAAATCATAAAAACATCTCATGGTGGACATATCACATCAATCATGAAAATCACTGGATTTATGCAATAGTATACAAAAATTCAAAACCATAAATCCTCAATAATACAGTTACCACTTATATCAACTTAGAATACTCAATTACTAAACATAATGTCAATGATGCAACTTATTATTATTATCGGTGTTTAAGATATGATATGAATCATTTTTAACAAGAAATTTACTAAGTGTAAAAGTGACATGGTAATATCGACAAGGTGTGGTGTAATATGTAAGATGTGCATGTGGCATAACTCGTCGATATTTGTGCAGTGTTCTACCAACTAAGTAAAGTATATGTAAATATGAGTGCATATTATTAATTTAGCATACCAAAGTAAAGCATGTATTTAAATAAAACTACGGGCGTAACACGCCATCTTTATAAAATTCCCCGGTAGATGTTTAGTCTACTCACCGGAAAAACGTCGTATCTACTTAGGAATCGCCAATCCTTTTCCTCTCCTTGCCGCCTCCGAAACTCCCGAACTCAAATCTAATATCGAAAAAATTAACTTATATAAGGAAACGGCTACACCGACACGGCAAATATGAATAACACCCGTTCCCACGTACTAGTTATATTGTATACGACTATATCAAGCTATTTAACACATAACCTTACTGGAATTTAACCCGACTCTGCATCGCGACAGAAAACAGATCGCGATACGCTTTAACCGTATCGTATTTTGGGTTTTTAGATATCTTTTCCGATATAAGCCTTCAGATTTTATATACAGTTAAACTAAATTGATTAAACAATACCAAATTAACCAAAATTCTACACAGAAACCTACCCAACAAGCCAAAACTCCTTAACTCCCTAAAAATCCGGCGACGCCGGAATTTTCTTTAAGGTCGCCGGCCAAAATCCGATCTCCCCTGCTCGTATTCCTATGAGTTGTTCTAGGTTCAATATACAACATTAAGACCCTGTTTATTTAAATCAATTCCTCTCTAAACTACATCAGATTCAAACAGAGCCTAGTTTTTACTAAAATACGATATTATAGAACTTGTTCATTTGAAATTAAACTAGTTACAGAATTCAATTTCCTACTATGGTTAAGAATTTTACCTACAATATTTGTTGGAATAACACCCTCCAAGATGCACAACCTCCTTGTCCTAGTTTGATGGTGAGGAAACCCTAGAACTTAGCTTTTCTTCTCCTTTCTCTTGCTCTCCTTTGCTTGGCTTTAGTTTTCTTTTCTTTTCTTTAAATTTTTAGGTTTTAATTTTGCTACTGAACTGAATATATGCTATATATAGGAGAGAAGGAAGGGATAAGGTGAAGGAGGAGGTGTCAAAGGCCAAGGGTGCCATCTTCATGCAAGGAGGAGGTGTTGGTGTGTGTGTGTGCATGCAAGGAAGAAGTTTCCTTGTATTATCTCTTAATTTTGTTTTAATTTGCAATAAAATTCTGAGCTAAATTGTTTTCTACCCCTTTTTCATTTACACCCTTATCAAATTTCCATTTGCACAACAAACCTAAACTTTACCTAGAAACCCTTCACAACTTTTGTTATTATACAACACCCTTTTATTTAAAATGAAGCTAAAATTCTCACTAAAACCCTTATAATTTATTTATGTTGCATACTAAAATTTTAATTTAATTTGTTTTACTTACATCTTATGAAATTGTCTTATTTGGTTTTAATAACTTTTTAATTTAATCTTTTATTATTTAATTATTTAATTTTATTTATTTCTAAATTTTCAAAATGTTACAATATTCCCCCCTTAAGAAAATTTGGTCCCCGAATTTAAAATTAACTAGACATACCTTCAAAAAGATGTGGAAATTTCCTTCGCATCGCATCCTCGGTCTCCCAAGTAATCTCCTCGCGGTTCTTTCCTTGCCAAAGAACCTTTACAGACGGAAGTACCCTTGATCTTAGTTTCTTTGCTTGCCTGTCTAGAATAGCTACTGGCTGCACTGTGTAGGATAAATCCGACTCAAGCTGTAAGGTCTGATGCTGGATTGCGTGAGAAGGATGGTGAAGATACTTGCGAAGCATCGAAACATGAAACACCGGATGCACATCGAGAAAACTCGGTGGAAGTGCTAAACGATAAGCTACAGCACCCACTCTCTCCAGAATCTCGTAAAGTCCGACATATCTGGGGCTGAGCTTCCCCTTCTTCCCGAAACGCATCGCACCTTTCATCGGGGATACACGAAGAAACACATGATCTCCCACATCAAACTCGAGTCTACGATGTCGTCGATCTGCATATGCTTTCTGTCTGCACTGGGCCGCTCTCATTCTATCTTGTATCAATTGAATCTTCTCTGTAGTCTCCTGTACTATCTGCGGTCCCAAGTTGCTACTTTCGCTCAGTTCTGTCCAGAAAACAGGTGATCGACATTTTCTTCCATACAAAGCTTCAAAGGGTGCCATCTGGATCGTCTCCTGAAAACTGTTGTTGTACGAGAATTCTATCAAAGGTAAGTAATGATCCCAACTGCCACCGAAATCAAGGCTGCAAGCCCGAAACATATCTTCTAAAATCTGAATGGTCCGCTCTGATTGACCATCTGTCTGTGGGTGGAACGCTGTGCTAAAACACAATCGTGTGCCGAGAGCTTCTTGAAGTTTCTGCCATAGTCTGCTAGTAAACTGTGTACCCCGATCTGATACTATGCACGTCGGAACTCCATGTAAACGTACAATCTCATCGATATAAATATGAGAATACTGTGCAAACCCATACGTCGTCTTTACCGGAAGAAAATGAGCTGCCTTTGTCAATCTATCTACAATTACCCTAATGGAATCATACCCTCTGCTAGTTCTGGGTAGACCCACAACGAAATCCATGGAAATTTCTTCCCATTTCCACTGTGGAATGGGTAAGGGCTGCAACTCTCTAGCCGGCCTCTGGTGTTCAGCTTTGACTTGCTGACAAGTCAAGCATCTCGAAACAAACTCCGCAATATCCCTCTTCATTCCTTCCCACCAATAAACATCCTTTAAGTCATGATACATCTTGGTGGAACCAGGATGAATACTATACGCTGATCGATGGGCTTTCTCTAAGATCTCACGCCTCCATCCATCTGAATCTGGTACACAAAGACGGGTCCCAAAACGTAATACCCCACTGTCATCAATCACAAACTCCGACTCTCTGCCCTGCCTAACCTGATCCATAATCTCTGTCATACGAGTATTTGCGGGCTGTGTCTCTTGAATACGATCCAATAACTGAGGTCGGGTGCGAACATGTGCTAACTGTCCTCCTGCCGAAGTGAACTCAAACTGTATGCGGCTATCACATAAAATCTTCCAGTCTATAGAAGACTGTCTCTGCAAAATGCGCAAATGAGATAAGCTACCTCCAGGTTTCTGACTCAAAGCATCTGCTACAACATTCGCTTTGCCTGGATGATACAAGATCTCACAATCGTAATCTTTCACCAGTTCCATCCACCTACGCTGCCTTAGGTTCAGATCCGTCTGCTAAAAAATATACTTTAAGCTTTTATGATCTGTGAAGATTTGACACGACTCTCCATACAAGTAATGCCTCCAAATCTTCAATGCGAATACCACGGCAGCCATCTCCAAATCATGAGTGGGGTAGTTCTGCTCGTGCCTCTTCAACTGTCGAGAAGCATAAGCTACAACCCTGCCGTGCTGCATCAACACACAGCCTAAACCCACTCTAGTGGCATCACAATACACAACAAATCCACCTGACCCAGAAGGTAACGATTATACAGGTGCGGTCGTCAAGCGAGTCTTCAACTGGTGGAAACTCTGCTCATATGCATCTGTCCAAAGAAAGGGAACCTTTCCTAGTCAATCCGGTCAACGGTGTAGCTATCCGAGAAAAATCCTGCACAAAGCGTCGGTAATAACCTGCCAGACCTAAGAAACTGCGAATCTTTGTAACTGACACAGGTTTGGGCCAGTGCTGCACTGCTATGACTTCTTTGGGTCCACACGTATACCCTCTCTCATGACCACATGACCCAAGAACTCCACACTGTCTAGCCAAAAAGCACACTTGCAGAATTTTGCAAACAGTCGATGCTCCTTCAATGTCTGCAACGTGATACTCTAATGCTGCTCGTGCTCCTCTCGGCTCCGGGAATAAACGAGAATATCATCTATGAATACTATAATAAACTGATCAAGAATGGGCCTGAAGATACGGTTCATCATATCCATAAAAGCTGCTGGGGCGTTGGTGAGTCCGAATGACATCACCGGAAATTCAAAGTGCCCATATCGTGTGCGAAACGCAGTCTTCAGAATATCATCCTTCCGAACCTTCAACTGGTGATACCTTGACCGCAAATCAATCTTCGAGAAGTAGCCAGCCCCTTGCAACTGATCGAACAAGTCATCGATGCGAGGTAATGGGTACCTATTTCGCACAGTGACGCGATTCAGCTGTCAGTAGTCGATGCACAGCCTCATACTACCATCCTTCTTCTTTACGAATAAGACAGGAGCTCCCCACGGTGATACACTAGGACGAACAAGTCCATTGTCTAACAAATCTTGCAACTGGGTTTTGAGTTCCTTCAACTCCGTCGGGGCCATCCGATAGGGTGGTATAGAAATAGGCCCCGCACCCGGAATCAAGTCAATGCAAAATTCAATATCGCAGTCGGGCGGTAATCTTGGTAACTCAGCAGGAAACACCTCCGGAAATTCTCGTGCGATCGGAACCTGGTCCAATGGGATCTCAGCGGCTCTTAAGTCCTGAACAAATGCCAAGAATCCATGACAACCTTTCTTCAAGAGTCGTCCCGCACAAAGAGCAGAAATCATATTGGCAAGAATAATATTACAGTCCCCCTGCACAACAAAAACCGGTTCACCTGGAAAACAAAATCTCACCGCTTTCCCCCGATAATCTACATAGGCATGACAAGCAGCCAACCAATCCATACCAAGAAGTATATCAAAGTCTATCATATTCAGGAGAATCATATCAACTAGCGAATCTCTATCACCAATACATACAGAACATGACCTGAATACGTGCTGAGCTATAAAAGAATCTCCCACCGGGGTAATCACCACTAATGGTAACTCTAACAACGACGACTCTTTCCCCAAAGAAAGTGCAAAGCGTGAAGATATATAAGAATGTGTAGAACCGGGATCAAATAAAATATGTGCCTCTAACGAACACACTGCAAGAGTACCTATCACGACTGCATTTGATGCCTGGGTATCCTGTGGAGTCAGCGGAAAAACCCATGCCTGGCCCCTGCCCGCATCCTGTCGTCCTCTACCTCTATCTCATCGACCTCTCTGAGAGCGTCCTGCAAAGCCTTGACCTCGTGGTGCAACTGCCTGACGCGTAGTGCCAACTGGGGTAGGAAGTAAAGCCATCGGTGTAGAAGGTGGAGGGGGTAAAGCAACCTGTGGAACAACGGTCCCTCCCTGGGATCTACAATCTCTCGCAAAATGTCCTGGAAGTCCGCAACTAAAACATATAGATGGGGTCCTTTGATCATCTGGGTATGAACTGAACATCTGGCCCTGGGTCCAACCTCGTCCGAAACTGCGGCCTGGAGTGTACCTACCTTTACTTCTGCCAAACTGCCTAGTCATCAGCCCAAACGTTCTACTCCTCTTTGGCTCTGGAACAACCACTGCCTCGCTCAAACGTTCCTCCACTCGTATCGCTGCGTCCATGGCCTGCGCATATGTATCAAAATGCTGGGAGCCTATAGCTAGATACAACTGCGTGTCCAGACTCCTTAGGACCCTCTTCACCCGAAGCTCCTCCGTAGGTACTAAGTATGGAGCATAGTGCGACAACTGGGTGAATCGTAAATCATAATCTACCACCGACATACTCGCCGATTTCCGCAACGCTTCAAAACTGATAGCTCTAGCGTCTCTCACACTCTGTGGAAGAAATCTGGCAAGAAAGACCTCGGAAAACTCGGTCCACGACATCGGAGGAAGACCCGTAGATCATCCTCTCTCCATTGACTCACACTACTCCTGTGCAAGTCCTTCTAAACGAATGCTAGTCAGCTCAGCTGACCTCGCATCAAAACATCGCAATGATCTGCCAATCCTCGCCTATCAAGAAAGGACTGAGGATCCTCCGTTACATCAGTCCCTGTAAATACCGGAGGTCTCAACCTCATAAACTCTGCAAGCGATACCTCCATCACTCTCGTATCTACAAGTGCTACCGTCTGCATAGGCTGTACCTCGGACTCTGCCACGGTCGGTGCCGGATCCTGTCTCAGTACTCGAGTGGCCTCAGCTAACTGTCCTACCACTCGCTGCAATCCTAACATGCCCTCCTCTATCCTAGTCATGCGATCTGGAGGAGGAGGATTAACCTGCTCATGCACCGCCGGAACGTCCGGTGTATCAGTCGCCGTCACAGGCGGATTCACCCTAGCTGCATCTCTGGCTGCGGCTCGCCTAGCTCGCGTAGCCATAGCAACTGGAACAAGAAACGAGAGTTGATAAGGCTTACGAATAGGAACAATCAATAACAAAGAGTCAAAGGAAGAATAGATCAAGATATACATCCTAAGGTTAATTAGACTGAGTATGGTAATGTAAATATGCCGCGGAACATACGTACGGTACTGCACTCATCCTAAATCACCTACTCCATCAAACCAAAGGTCATCCTAATTCATGGACTCACGTCAATGTCACGACCCGAAATAGTAGCTCGTGACCAGCACTTGAACCACGCAACGTCTAAAGGCGTAACGGAATTCAAGTAAGCTGAACCCTAGAAATCTAAACCTTTTTAAGAAAATAAAGGAGGTGAAGTTTTGAAATAAAGGTATAATGAAATCAAGTTTTCTTAATGCATAGAAAAGAACATGAATGATGCAAGTGAAATTTAATAGTTTGAAAACATGTTTCGTCTTTTAAAAATTTTGGCGGCACCTCCTTTGTATATTTTGATCCAAAACCACAAATACATAATAAGAATAATGGCATCCGCAAGCGGGAGCTAGCTCTTCACCAAACGGCGGATCACAACCACGCAATACAGTATAAATAAGTATACGACACCCAACGGCGAAGTTCACCACAAAAGATAAATAAATAAGTAAGACATCAAAACCACAAGCAGTGAAAAACCCCTCGTTCTAAGTCTCGTAACCCTAATCTCACTAAATCTCATTACTTATATAATTCACTAATTTTGATTGATGGAGTTAACTAGATACAATAATGAAATATAGATTCAAGAGCGGATACAATACAAATGTCCCACCTACCAATACAAAACACCCGAGCGCAACTGTGTGCCAGCAAAGCCGCTACTGATCAAAGCGGTCAACCTGCAAGAACTGTGGCACAACGGGGGTGAGTTGCCAACTCGTGAGTAGAAAAAGTATCAACAGATAGAAATCGAATAAACAACGACTCCTAGGTCAACTATATCATAAAAGTAATACTATGATATCTAGGGTGACCGGGTCTGTATATGTGCCAACAAGGTAGTCAATGCCTATAAGCATGCGGGTAACATCCAACAGTAATAATCAATGCATGTATGCATGTGTATCTCGTCCACCCATATAATCAATGTATGAATGCATGTGGATCTCATCCATCCATATAATCAATGTATGAATGCATGTGAATCTCGTCCACCCATATAATCAATGTCTGTATGCACGTAAATATCATAAAAGAGTGTGCATGAAAGTATGAGGATATAAATCAATGGTGTCCCTCACGATACATTAAAATCATGGAACCTGAGTGCCTAGCATCGACACTCAAAAACATCATGAAAACCGTGCCCAGCATCGGCACGTAAATCCTCATATATCGGGCACCGTCAGTCCGGATCGGCCCACGGGCTCCGTCAGTCCGGATCGGCCCATATCATCTCTCGACTCCGGTCGGTATCCTCCGGATATCCGCCGAGCCCAAAACTATCACCGGTAGGTAGTAGTCCCTCTGCCAGGCTCACCGTCTGTATACACAATATCCCTTTCTTTCCCCGGGATACCATACCGGGTCCACCATGTACCCGCAATCGGCCTCATCCGCCTCCTCAAATCGGGTTTCACATGTCGCTCTCAGAACCGAGAAAATACATGGTGGACGCATTGAAATATCATATCAAGAGAAACCGGGTTTTTAAAGCAACACATAGTCTCTTCTGAAATGTCCACGGTTCTCAAATCCAGAAATCTCATGAAAACAGCATATCTCAATGCGTAAAATAATAGAGCATGATGTATGCGATATATAAGAGAAATGGGAGCATATCCGTGTATCATGCAACATGGAACAATGATATGACATATTAAGGGAAAACCGCTCTTTTAAAATGATTCCAGTTTTTAAAATATAACTTGCGGTTCCCAATTTCCCAATAGAACCAGTTATCTATATAGGTACAATATGAATATGCGCAAGTATAGATGTACCAATGTATGTGTGCACCAATATGGATATACAATGTGTATGTGCGCAAATATGGATATGTCAGTGTATATGTGCACCAATATGAATATACAATATGTATGTGCGTAAATATGGATATGTCAGTGTATATGTGCACCAATATGAATATACAATGTATATATGCGCAAGTATGGATATAGCAATGTATATGTAAGCATGTTATGTGAAGAGTCATATCATGATGCAGCAATCCTACTGTGTAGTGACATGGCAATTATCGATGATGAAGTGTGTGAGCCTACAATCTGTGTACGTGTAACATACGCATCATCGATAATAGTGCAGGTGTACTATCACAGGTATAAGAGATGCAATACGAATAACATGAAGGCAGCATAAAGTAAAACATATGCAAATGCTAACGGGTATACGTATCTAACATAATCGAGTCGGTGAATCTATCAATCGGCATCCAGCCAAAACA
Source organism: Agapanthus africanus (assembly GCA_030015575.1). Lineage (NCBI taxonomy): Eukaryota > Viridiplantae > Streptophyta > Magnoliopsida > Asparagales > Amaryllidaceae > Agapanthus > Agapanthus africanus. The sequence goes on from JASDDO010000014.1 coordinate 557,095,511, forward strand.
TCAACGCGTACGGTATAATCCATCGTACGACAACCTCTAGTCAAGGGTAAGGATCAATCATCAAGTCAAACTCATCACGCACGGAAAATCATCGTACGGCGGCATTAAGCTAATAGGGATCCTATCATCCTATAAGACAAATGAGGGTACGGTCTAATATCACATACGGCCCATCATCCATGATTCACAACATTCTATATATATATATATATATATCTCCATATATACCTATGTCCCAGGTCCCATCCGCAATAATCTCATATGAGGGGACCGGCAGGGTATAAATCATCTCGATCGACTCGCATCCGTATATCATCATATCCGTCTTATATTCCTTCATCGCATTTATATCACACATCAAATCGAATTTACATATACATTCTATCTCTACTAAGTATAAGTATCTAATCTAATAAACACACCCGAACCATACAATCAGATTTTTAAAGAAGTGAATCATAGTTTTGAAAATATGGGTTACGGTGTTTTTAAGAAAAAGATATCATTTGAAAATCCGTAACATCTCTCAAGGTATATATTTAAAAGATACATACGACTCTTTGTTTTAGAAAAAGGTATGGTTCGGATGACGCATCTACATCGACTATCTAGTCCTACAGTACCCTAAACGGCAATATCGCTAAACGTCATCCTATGATAGTAGTAACATATCACTTCTAACTATCCTCTAGTTCCTAATATGGTTTCATAGCTATCTCATTCTAACCCTAGTTTCCTAATCTAGGTTTCCTTAACCATATTCTATAATCGGTTTCCACCAAAACTTTGCGGGGGTGCTATACGCCATTCACCCGACTTCCCCCGTGGATATAGATCCACTCACCTGGTCTTCGCTTGCCGAAATCGATGACGCCACACTCCGTCACCTCGGAATCCACCCGAAGGTACCTACAGTAATAAATAATCGCAATGCGTATTAAAATCAAGGCGGAAAAACCAAAACGGCACACGTTTCGCTCATAGGTCAAAACCTATAGCTTTGCGTGCAAAACATGACAATTATCCCTGGTCGTTGACGTACAAACATTCAACAACCAATTACAAATCCAAACATCAAAACTCATCATTAAAAATACGGAAAACATAGCCAAAAACACCCCAATGTGCTCCTAGATTTTACCCTAGGCCAAACTGGTCAAAGTTGCATATGTAAAGGGTCTATTTTACTGACATAGGAGCTACAAACAAAGCAAGAAGCTAAAATGAGGTACCCAGGTTGCAAATTGCGGCCCAGGGGATTAAATATGCAGCCTAGATGTTAAGGTTTGGTCTCGGGTCTTTAGGGTATGCTCCATATCACGTGCACATCCCTCTGTGATCGCAGAATAATTTTCAGGTCACCCGGGTCGCTCCAGATCCTGAAATACCATCACAAATCACACATTTTTCCGATGTCGGGGTTTCTAAATCCGTGTTTGGGTTTCTAAGCTCAGGTGCAGGTCATTAAAACAGCACCCAAGTCTAGTTAACAGCCACTAGATATCACCCAATTCAAACAACACCCAAACCCTTTACTAGGGTTTCCCAAGGTTCACTAAACATCACTAATTCATCTCTAAACTTGCATGAAAGGTAAAGTGAATGAAATATTATGCTAAGGGTGATAAATTACCTCACTTGGGCAACCCAAGAAAAACCCTAGTTTGCCAATGTTGTCCAAATCCCACTTTTCTTGGTTCAATGTGAAGAGGGTGTAGAGGGGATCAATTTTTGCGAAAGGGAATTAGGGTTTTGATCAAAGATTTGAGATGAAATCAAGGGGTGAAGGTGGAGGGAAGAGAGGAAGAATAAGAAGAAGAATAAAATGATGGGGGAGTATAGAATGAGGCAACCCCTCTCTCTTTCCTCTTTTATTCTCATCCACTCTCTCTCAATATTACCCTTATACCCCTTTCTCTTCTTACCCTTTTCTTTTTACTAAAAACCCAAGTCACAAAATACCCAAAATAACACAAGAACACAACATGTAATCAACACATAACATGACATGGTGCACTGGCCACGAAAAACTGTAGAAATGCGGATTTGGCTTAATCGCGATTAGCAGTGCACTAATCGGGTTTTATCAAAACTGCATATAATAACTTTTTAAAATGCCAAATCCTTTAATTATATTTTTAAATGAATAAATCATTTTAATTTCTATTTATTACACAATTATCGGTATATATTTATACCCTTTTTCGAAAACCCCAATTTCGCAAATCGGGCAATTTTCGGGAAAAATATTATTTAATATTAAATTCCAAAAATAATATTTTATATTTTCTGAAATATTACAGTCAACTTATCTTAACTCACTACTCGACTCCGTAAGGTTAATCCTATGCTCTGATACCAATTTTGTCACGACCCAAAGTTTGGATGTGACTGGCACTTAGATTGTATAATATCTAAAGATATTTACACAATCCGAGTAAGCCGAAAACTAAGATCAAAATCCTTTTTGCGGAATTCTTTATATAAAAATTTAGCTTTTAAGTATAAATCACAGTTGTTATGAATTTACGATATAAAGCCAAGTATAAAATATTAAATTTAGTTGCATCCCTAATTGGGATCAACAATAACAACAACGAATTAAAAATTGACAAATTAAATGGAACCAGTAGGATCACAGATATGAACAAAAGGGATATTCCCTATATAACACGATCTCACCTGTCAAATAATATACATATACTCATCTCTCGTGCTAAGTCATAATACAAGTCTGATGGAGATTTTCTAGATACAAAATACAATACCAAAAGAGAAGGTTACTACATATGTAACCCACCTATCAAAAGATGCGATATAAGCTGCAAAAAGTGGAGCTGTACTGCTGCTAACTGTCCACTCTACCTCTGCAAGGAACTGTGGCACAACGGGGGTGAGTTGCCAACTCAGTGAATATAACTAACATATAACGGCTGATAATGTAAATATGACAATCATACTAACTGAAATGTGAACAAGTATAATGTATGATAGCATGTGGAAAGCATGAATCTGTACTATAAATAACATAACCAAATTGAAATCTCATCATTTATTTCCAATAAATTTTATCCTTTCCGTGTCCATCATCGACACAAAACTTCCCTTTCTCTCAGGCATCATTCTTCGAACGACCATGTAATCAATAACACCGGTCGGTATCATCTAGATATCCGTCGTATTTCACAACTATCTGCGGTATCGAGTATCCTCGCTAGGCTCGCCCGCCTCAATTGCGGCTATCCTGCCCCTCGGTCTCGACCGGGTCCACCATGTATCCAACTGTATATCTCCCCCACTCAGTTTGGATAACGTATAAATCCGCGACCGTATATCTCCCCTACTCGGTCCGAAATAAAATCAAATCATAAAAATATCTCATGGTGGACATATCACATCAATCATGAAAATCACTGGATTTATGCAATAGTATACAAAAACTCAAAACCATAAATCCTCAATAATACAGTTACCACTTATATCAACTTAGAATACTCAATTACTAAACATAATGTCAATGATGCAACTTATTATTATTATCGGTGTTTAAGATATGATATGAATCATTTTTAACAAGAAATTTACTAAGTGTAAAAGTGACATGGTAATATCGACGAGGTGTGGTGTAACATGTAAGATGTGCACGTGGCATAACTCGTCGATACTTGTGCAGTATTCTAGAAACAAAGTAAAGTATATGTAAATATGAGTGCATATTATTGTTGGATATAGTGCCCTCAGAGTCAATTATTGGATCACAAGCACGTGGTTGCAATGATTGAGGGAGGACCTATACCGGTAAGACGGTCTTACTCGAGAGGTTTGTATACTATCTGGTTTGTCTTTATCATCGTGTACATGCTATAGGTGATATTGTAGTTCACTATTATATGTTGATAGAGAATAGTATGCTACCATGGTTTGTCTTTATCAGTCGTGTACAGCTTTAGGTGACCTTACAGGTCGCTATTACACGTTGATAGAGCCCTTAGGATTCTTACTTGACGACCAGCAGTATGATGGCGATCATATACGTGGGAGCTAGGGTCTATAAGCATATCCTTAAAGTGGTCCCTAGTCTTAGGAGTTTCGAGACTGGCCATCGATACTCCATTAGTAGACTAGTGTATACAGTCGAGACCCCAACGAGGGGCTGTGGCCGGTCTCACAAGCCACTGGTGTCAGTTGGTTCACCTAAGATGTATACAGGTGCTCATTGGGTTATGAGTACACCAGACAGAACTCGCCGGGAACCTGCTAGTTGGTATTATACCAGACGTCAGATAGCAGTTCCCTGGTGACATGTGTACAGGTTAGTTCATCGACCTGAGATCATCATTTGTCTCGTGTGAGTTCCCACTGTGCTTTGATTACTACCCTACCACGGCTTAAAGGAGTCGTGCAAACAGGTTTTAGTTGGGTACAGTTCCGAGCCACATGGAGGCAGTGAGTGGATCGGCAGGGGTTTTGTCTCTCCCGGTATTAGGGGTGAGACCGCGTTGTGTCTAGGAGAGCCATTACACAAAGCCCTCGGCCGAGGCAGGAGATTTACTGGTAGGTATTCCAGTAGTATCTCAGGGTGTTCTGGGCTACACTCCGACACGACTTGTACCGCTTTTGGGGGTCTGACTTTTACCAACCCCCTAGGCCCGCCATGCGATGCTCATAGACGAACGGACCACACTGTACGGATATTGTCACTGACAGGCTCAGTAGGGTGTCAGGATGAGTTCGCTCATCGACTTCCTTTTTGGTCAATACCTGGTAGCTCGTTACGTACGACTAATACCTCTGACGTGCTAGTGGTTAAATCCACAGCCAAACTATTGACGAGTCTTTAGAGTCCCCCACTGACAGTTTCTCAAGTTTCGAGCGAAACGTTGTGGAGGCCGTATGATATATGGCAGGGTCCGATCATATACGTGCGGTATTGCACGAATCATGATCGCACGGATCATACTAGTGGGCTTTGGTTTAAACCGGATCCTAGTATTAGATTTGTTGGATTACTTTAGTCTCATCGCATTCGCATTCAGTCGAAATACGGATGCAGGTATGTATATACAGGTGAGGGGTATCCTTGTTATCCGTCACGAGCTTGCTTTAGATGTTGCCGTATCTTTTTATTGTTGTAAACATTTAGGTTAATGTTTATAAATGAAAATTATGAGCTAGAAACCATCATTTTGTGCATTAAATGATACATGTACTTCATAGGTGAGTCATGGTATCATTTCTTGTGCAAGCATCACATTATGAGATTGATTTGAGTGATGAAATGAGAAGGAGAAAGAAAGGGGCTGCTATATGCAAGCTTGGTCTTGTAATTTTTGATACACCCTCTCACTCTTATTTTATCATAGCAAAAGAAAAGAAAAGCTCTCTTCTCTTTCTTCTTCCTCTAGCTAATGACCTCTATTAATGGCAACACCTTCAACCTCCATCCAAGCAATGGATGTAAGAGACAAAGTGATCACAAACATTCTCTACAACATCTTGGACACGTCGGCTAGCACACTTCGTGCCTGAGTTGGTTCGGATGAAGCGAAAGCCCGTAAAAAGACTCGTAGATGTGGTGCCCTTTCCGACGAGGAGATCAAGGCTGGAGATGCCGCGAGGAGCTTGGGATGGTGGCCGAAGACCGAAGGACACGGATCGATCGGTATAGCCTTTCTATCCCTTCTCTAGATAGCTAGTTGTAGGTTAATGGTTCGATCCGGGTTTTAAGCATACGATAGCGCCAGTTTTCAAGTTAAGAAAAATTTTCGTTTCCGCATTTTGGCCTCGGAAAGACGGCCGGGGCGCTACCGTAGTCTTACATGGTATCAGAGCCACGCCATTAACCTTTACTAGCTTGCTCTAGCGTGTTTAGAACTTCGATCGGACGAAATTTTCAAAAACCGCGTTGACCAATAAGGAGACACACTAAGATCGATTTTATATGCGGTATGAAATGCCCAAAGAGCATGTGTCAATTTGGTTGACCAATCCTTACGATTTTTAGAAATAGTTTTCTCCAAAATTTGTTTGATTTGTTTGTTTGAAACCTCAGCTTGCCCGCTCGTTTGGGGATGATAGGGTGTCGAAAGTTTGTGGTTGATTGTATATTTTTGCATCAAAGTCTCGAAAGACAGATTACAGAAATGCGTCACATTGTCGCTAATGATAGCGCGAGGGTGTCCAAATCGCGAAAAGATAATTTTTTTAAGAAACTTAATGACAACCTTATTGTCATTAGTGCGACAAGGAATAACTTCCGCCCATTTCGAGACATAATCAACCGCTAACAATATGTACAAATTCCCGAAGGAGTTGGGAAAAGAACCCATAAAATCAATACCCCAAACGTCAAAAATTTCTACAACCAAGATCGGTTGAAGAGGCATCTCATTTCTCCGAGAAATCCGACCCGTGTGTTGACACCGTGGACAGGTTTTGCATTGATCAAATGCATCTTTGAATAAAGTTGGCCAGTAAAAACCGCATTGCAAAACCATTTCCGTCGTCTTTCGTGGACCAAAGTGACCATCGCATGCCTGATCATGACAGAAAGATAGAACGCTCTTAAATTCATCATTAGGGACACATCTGCGAATGATTAGGTTAGGACAATATTTAAACAAATAGGGTTCATCCCAGTAAAAATGTTTTACTTGGGATAGAAATCTATGTTTGTCCTGTTTTGACCATTCGCAGGGAATAAGTTAATATCCATGAACCAAGGTTCGTCGGATACATTCAAGAGTTGTTCGTCCGGAAAAGAGTCATTAATTGGCAGGGTCACAGGTGAAGAAGAGATGCGTGAAAGATGGTCGGCTACTACGTTTTCACATCCTTTCTTATCTCGAATGACGAGATCAAATTCTTGTAATAAAAGGATCCAACGTATTAACCTACCTTTAGTATCTTTCTTCAATAAAATATGTTTTAAGACGGAGTGATCAGTGTACACAACAATCGGTGAGCCAATTAAATAAGGCCTGAATTTTTCTAATGCAAATACAACTGCCAAGTGTTCTTTTTCGGTAGTTGTATAATTAATTTGGGCATCATTCAGGTTCTTACTTGTATAATAAATCACATGTGGCATCTTCCCAATGTGCTGTCCTAAGACTGCACCAACAACAAAATCTGATGCATCACACATAAGCTCAAACGGGTGGTTCCAATCAAGAGATGATAGTATGGGGGCAGTAGTTAGTGACTTTTTAAGTGAGTCGAATGCAGCTTCACAATCCGAGTCAAAGTGAAATGTTGTGTCCTTGGCCAAGAGAAGAGTTAAGGGTCTAGCAATTTTGCTAAAATCCTTAATGAATCTCCGATAAAAGCCTGCATGGCCAAGAAAAGATCGTATATCTTTGATGCATTTGGGATGAGGAAGGTTATGAATGACATCTATTTTAGCTCTGTCGACCTCAATGCCTTTCCATGAAATGACATGTCCAAGTACAATACCTTCTTGGAGCATGAAATAACATTTTTCCCAATTCAAAGTTAAGTTCTTATCTTTGCAACGAGTAAGAAATGCGTCAAGATGAGATAGGAAGTCATCAAAAGAATCTCCGAATATCGAGAAATCGTCCATGAAAATCTCCAGAAAATTCTCGACCATGTCCGAGAATATCCCCATCATACACCGCTGAAATGTAGCGGGAGCATTGCATAACCCAAAGGGCATGCGTCTATAAGCAAAAGTACCAAAAGGATAAGTAAATGTGGTTTTATCTTGATCTTTTTCGGCAATAGGGACCTGGTTATAACCAGAGTATCCGTCCATGAAACAATAATATTCATGTCCAGCTAAGCGTTCTAACATCTGGTCAATGAAAGGTAGAGGAAAGTGGTCTTTCCTCATTGCGGCATTGCGTTTTCTATAATCGATACATACACGCCACCCAGTTTGAGTGCGTGTCTGGATCAACTCATTAGCCTCATTAGATATGACCGTGATGCCAGATTTCTTAGGGACTACATGAATATGACTTATCCATTGGCTATCAGAGATTGGGTAAATGATACCACTATCAAGGCATTTGACAATTTCTTTCTTTACTGCCTCCTTCATAACGGGATTCAACCATTTTTGTGGTTCTCGGGTTGGCTTGGCTTCATCCATTAGATGTATATGATGTTCAACAATCAAGGGACTAATCCCTTTGATGTCAGCCATTGTCCAACCAAAAGCTTGCTTATTAGATCTCAAGATCATCAAAAGAGTATTCTCTTGCTCTAAGGCTAGAGAAGCTGATATGATCACAGGTAAAGACTCATTCTCTCCTAAATATGCATATTTAAGATGAGAAGGTAATAATTTGAGATCTAATATCGACGGAGACAATAGAAGGTGGGGTCAGTGAATGACATTCGGATTCTCGAAGAAGCTCGTAGCCTGCAAAGGATACAGACTCGGAAAGTGATGAGTCAAAAGATTCAGACTCAAGAGTGGACTCGTCAAAAGTGTCCTCACTATTGTATGCAAGATCAAACATTGATGTGCTAATGTCGTCGAGATCTTCAAAGCAAAGTTCATCAACCTTGCAGCTTTCGAAATCTATCTCGTGGACAGAACATATATCAAGAATATAAGCAGAGGGTTCAGACGGCTGACTTCCAATCTTATAAATGTTCATCTCAATTAACATCTTCCTGAAGGATAGGGTCATAGAACCGTTTCGACAATTAATGACAGCATTGGAAGTGGTTAGCAAAGGTCAACCAAGAATCACCAAAATTTGGTTCCGTGGGTTTGCTACAGGCTGTGTATCGAGAACAATAAAGTCCAAAGGGAATATGAATTCCCCGACTTTTATCAACACATCCTCAAGTTCACCCCTAGGTTTGGTGATTGATCGATCTTCCATTTAGAGAGTACAATGAGCTGGTTTCAACTCTCCAATCCCTAATTGCTCGTAAACAGAATATAGAAGCAGGTTAACAGTTGCGCCAAGGTCAAGTAAAGCACGGTTAATGTTTTTACCCCCAATAGAAATCGAGATTGTAGGACAACTAGGGTCTTTACGTTTCTTTGGTAATTGTGGGGTAAAAGCAGTGCTAACATTATTTGTCATGAATACCTTTTTGGGCACTTGAGTCTTCTTCTTCCTAGTGCACAAGTCCTTAAGAATTTTCGCATAAGACAGAATTTGTTGTATAGCATCTAGGAGAGAGATATTGATGTTAACCTGTTTAAACATTTCCAGAATCTTCTCCATATGTGGACTTGGTTTGTTTCCCCTTAACCGATTCGGATAAGGTGCTTTAGCAATAAGAGCTGGGTCCAACATTGGAGAAGGTGGTGTGAGTGGAACAGATCCCAGAATAGAAGTGGGGATCGTCTGAGGTGGACTAGAAGAAGTGGGCTGAGGGTTCGAGCCTTGAGGAAAACAAAGAATAGGCTCGCAAGAAGATGGTGGGGTAGACGAACTAGGGTCAGAAGTGAAAGTGGATGTGGAAGGAAATGCCGGGGTGTTATTGATAGATTCATCATCATTATCAATCTCTTCACCGACTTGATTATTCAGCACTCTTCCGGATCTCAACGTTGTAATGGCATTCACATTGTAGTGTTGTGAAAGTCCAGGATTCGGTAGGGGTTGAGACGGAAGTTTCCCTTTTTCTCTAGCACTCATTTCGGTATTCAATCGTGCAATTTATGCTTCCATTGATTTAATACTCTCATCTTGGGAGGCGAAGTTTTTCTTTATATTATTGATAGAAGTCCTTATATCAGCCGACACTTGGATGGATTGTTTCATAAACATTTCCAAAGTTTGTTCGAGTGAAGAAGAGTTATCGGTATCGGTCAATTGCAAAGAATTATTATACGGTGCAGAAGTGTTGATTGGATTTTGAAAATTTTGTGGTTGATAGGGGTGCTGACTCAGTTGTAGTGGTTGCTGTTGTTGTGGAGGGACCCTTTAGAAGTTGTTTTGGTTTGGAACCGTGTTTTAAGTTTGGTGTTAGTTCCAAGCAAAATTAGGGTGATTCCTCCAACCCTGATTATAAGTGGAAGAATATGGATCGTTTCTAGGTCTTTGCTTTAAAGCAGCATTAGTGTATTCTTGACCTTGAAACGGAGAATTCAAAGGACATTCTTCCGTCAGATGTGATGGATCAGAACAGCATCCACAGACAGTTTTAGGGAGTGTCATCGGATTTAGGGAGGCTAATAAAAATTTGTATTCCATAACATCAAGTTTCTTTTGCATTGCTGCCATTTCAGCTTTGACTCCTATGGAAACATCAAGTTGATAGATACGACCCCTAGACGATGATTGACTTACACTCTCCCATTGTAAAGTTTTTCAGCAAAATCTTCTAAAAATTTCCAAGCTTCACCATCGTTCTTAGACATGAAGTTGCCTTGACACATGGATTCAAGCACCTGTTTATTGTAGGATTAATTCCCTCATATATGATTCTGCACAGATCCCATCGGTGGATTCCGTGATGAGGACATTGAACTAACAGATCCTTGAATCGTTCAAAACACTTCAAAAATTGTTCATTGGGAAGCTGGGTAAATTGATTTATTTCGCTACAGACTCGGGTTGTCTTATGATTGGGGTAGAATTTCTTAAGGAAAGCTATGACGAATTCATCCCAGTTTGAAATAGAATGTGCAGCTGTGTTATAAAGCCACTTCTCGGCTAAATCGCACAAAGTGAATGGGAGAAGATGTAGACGCATAGCATCCACAGAAAGATGTGAAGTACCTATCATAGCATATACGTTTTCAAATTTGGTAATAAAAACGTATGCGTCTTCAGACTCGAGACCGTAAAATTTCGGCAAAAGATTGATGTATTGAGGTTTGATTTCGAAATTGTCCCCATTGGCTTGTGGAATTGAAAGACAGGTAGAAAGAGGACCTCGAATAGGGTAGCATCTATCTTGGAGAGAAATGCGGGGTGGGTTCTGCGCACCTGCGGACGGTGGTAAAGTGGTGTTAAAGAAGTTCGATGGAGATCCGTCCATCGTGGTCGATGTGGTGTGTGGTGAGGAAAAAGAAGATGTAGAATTACCGACTTCGGAGTCGATAGGAGAAACGCGGACAAGACGGGCACTAGAATCCCGTGTCCAGCCGAGCATGCACTAAACAGTTTAGCACAAGTGGCAGCGTAGTGATAATTAGAGAAAAGTGGTTTGGTGTTTGGTTTGTTTTGAAAAAGACGGATTTTGAAAAATCACACAAAAATTGCACAAGCAACCTTAGATCTAATAGTCACCTAGGTCAAGTCACTAGACCGTTCCTAGACTTCCAGAAGACAAGTCGCAAGATAAATCCTCTACTGCCTCTTTATCCCTTCTATGGCCAGGTAAGTGCCAGGTAAGTGGGAGGTTCTCCACTACATAAGTAGCGAGCCTAATTAAGTAACCACTTTCCTTAGACACACTTGCCTTAGACACCACAAAAGAAATGCGGATAAGCAATAGATTACCCACGACCTTCTTCTGTCCTAATTGAGCGCGACGGTCCTTAGAGTCTTGTCTAGATATTTTTTAGTTAATGAGGGTGATGCGGATGCTAGTTTTGTGATTTTTGGGGCTTATGAAGGGTAATGAAATCCCTACCTAATCTGAATTTGGTCTTTGCCCCATAATTTCCGTATTAAAATATGCAAACAACCAATATCAAAATACGCAACAATTTTTTTTCTTTTAGTGGTGCTGCGAATTTTTGCAAAGAATCCTGCAGAAAATGGTTATTGGACAGGAGCAGGGAGGAGATAAGAAAGTAAGAAGTTGACTTGAGAAAAATGGAGCTCTGAATCAACTAAACTGCCGCGGTTCCGCAGCTAAAAGCTGCTTCCAGCCGCGGTTCCGCGGTTTAATGATCTGTTCTTTGAACGAGATTTTGTACTGCTGCTCCTATTGCTCCTCTGTCCTATCTGAAATGATCTGAATATTTTTCCCCTTGCTGCAGAGATTCCATATTTCCTTGCAAAATTCACAACTAATCCTTAAGCACTTGATGCGATTTTGATTCAAATTTTTGATGGAATAATAAAATTTCAACTCAAATAACAAGAACGAACAACATAACATGGGATCCCTGGCAACGGCGCCATTTGATTGATTCTCATATTTCGGATCGTGAATTTGTATGAAATGAAAAGTAATTAAAATCAAAATTATTTATAACCGCAATCAATTGACGGTGTCGTTTGAAGTTTCGTTAATGAGAATGGATCGTCCATAGAGATTCGTGTATTTGATCGATTTAGCTTTAGATGAGTCGAAATGAAAATAGAAAAGAAAATTCAAGAAATAGATTCAAGGCTTAATTGAGTTGTCATTTCAAGAAAATCAAGAAAAATATCAAGAATCAAGAAGATGTCCAAATCAATTTAGTTATCAAGATTATGTAGAATAGCTTATAGGAATCGATCGAATTAATAGTAATGATGAATACTGATAATGACTAATCTTATCTATTGATGGATTGTAGCTAGATCGGTGATGATGAATGAAGATTAGGGATCTATTGAACAATCTAGGGTTTCTCCTTTCACTATCCCTTGTCTTTTCATTGATCATCATTCAAATCTAGCCTCTAGCAAAGATGATCCTCAATCATTTGATCCCTAATTTGCAACGAAATAATCAAGAACATGATCTCGCTCCAAATTAGGTCATTGACGATTCTTTTTCTTAAAGTTCACAATTCTCATAAGACTTAAGATTAGTAAAAATATTTCATCATCATTTGATCTACCGATTCTCTCGATTCCTTTACAAGCGGAGATTTCACTCACACATCATGAAAATTAAAGAATCAAGTACTAGAAATTTCATAATGCAAGAATGTAAAGAAAACGAGAATTAACAATTTATCACCTTTATTAAATCTTCTTCAAATTACACCTCTCAATTTGAGGCTACAAGACTAGCTCTCGCATGCTCTTTTGAAAGGGAATTTGTCGTCGATCTTTGCGTGGCTCGATCGCCATGCATCGTGGATCGGATGCGGATATCTTGCTCTTGGCGAAAACCGGCGTTGCGATAAAGGATCTTCTATTTCTCACTTGATTTTGCTTTTAATGGATCTTGATTTTGATTGGATTTGGTTTTGGGTTTGGATCACAAGTTGTGTCACTCAACTTGTGTAGTGAATTGGTTCAATGTTCAACAACCAACAACCCTTTACAATGAAGCCCTGGGTCTCCTTTTATAGTTCTCCCAATCTTCCACTAGAAGCTAGGTTTATCTTCCGCTAGAAGCTAGGTTGTTATGAAGGTTGTTTGAGAAGCTTAGCTGTTGTAGGGAAGCTTCTGGAGAAAGCTAGGGAGTTCGAAGCGTCTTGAGGAAGCTTGGAAATTATAAGGGACCCTCGAGAAAAGTTTCGACCGCCAACGACCTAACTCGACCGTGGATCCGCGGCTGATTGGGCTGGATCGGCAGCGGTTCCGCGGCCGTTTGGAGGGATCATTGCATCATTTTTCTGGTATCTTTTGGTGTTGGCTTTAGGGTATTCTTTTGATGTCTAGAATCTTATTATTCTTTCTGAATCTCTGCCAGATTTTATTTCTTTGACTTGCTGCGTTTTATCGGCAATTTTGCTATTCCAGTTCTTTGACCTGAATAATTTTCTGCACAAAATCTTGATAAAAAGTGTTGAGATATACAATATCATGCATGGAGTAATAAACACACAATTTCCTATAAATAATGTTGAATATATATATATAACAATGAGTAATTAGTATTTTCCAGACAAAATGGTAATATGTGTTATATTTATATTAACTATCCTTAGATGATTAGAATAATGAGGAAATTGATGTGTTACAGATTGCATTATTTTTGACTGAACACTTATGATACATATTCAAACGGATCTAAATATCCATCTTTATACAACTTAGTCAACCTTGTTTTATTAATATGACCAAGTCTACAATATCATAAGAAGGCTTGGTTTGAATCTGGAGCCTTTCTTTTGAGTGTGTTTTGGATATTGAAAACTTGATGTTGATTGAGTATGTATATGCCGTTTTCCAATGTGCCAGACCGAATCAATTCTTGATTTAGGTGAATGTTCATGACATTTCCTTCCATTGCAAAATTATATCCTTCATTAGACAATAAAAATACTGATATAATATTACAAAGCATACTGTGAATAAAAAATAGCTATACAACACCAAAATGTGCCCACTAGTCAACCCCAGGTGATAATCGCCTACAACAACAGCATCAACGCCTGCTCCGTTGCCAACCCTGAGGGTCATATCGCCTTCCTTCAATGCTCTACGGTTTCTCAAAGCCTGCAAAGAATTACAGATGTGAGAACCTGAACTGGTATCCAGTACCCATGATGTAGAGTTCACTGAAAAACAGTTTTCGATTACGAACACACCGGAATCAGAAGCATCAGCTTGCTTCTTGTCCTTGCCCTTGGATTTGAAAACCTTGCAAACCTTCTTGCAGTGCCCCTTCTTATGATAGTAATAGAACTCATCCTTATCAGCTTTTACCCTCCCCGGTCAGGGAAATTATAGATCGCCGGGAGATCGAGGTCCGGAAAGTAGATACAAAAGATAACACGGCGGATCCATTTACCAAGGCCCTCCTTCAAGCCCAGTTCGAGCGACTTTTTGAGATGTTGGGTGTGCGGTACGCCAACAACTGGCCCTAGAGTAGAAGTTGGGTATTCGGTATGCCAATTACGGGTCTTAGTGCAAGTGGGAGATTGTTGGATATATATGCCCTAGAGGCCTGTATTGTATAAGATGCTAGGGATATGTATGTACAGGACAATCTTGCTCAGTTGTATATAGTATATTATTTGAGTTTTTTTTAATCTTAATATGTGTATTTTTTTCTATTGTTGCTTTATATTGCTTGCACATATTGATAAAGACTCGATACAGTAGTATACTATTACGGTTTGTCTTTATCTTAACATATGCATATGTTATATTCGATATCACATATGGTGGATACATGTTGATAAAGCCCATAGGATTTTTCTTGACTACCAGTGTTATGATGACGATCATACTTGTAGGAGCTGGGTAGTCCATAAGCACATCCTTAAAAGTCCCAAGTCATAGGAATACCGAGACCGGGCATCGATATTCCAGAGTAGACTTGTCTATACATTTCTAGACCTCGACGAGGGGCGGTGGTTGATCCCACAACCATTGGTGTGATCACCTAAGATGGTATACAGGTGCTCACTGGAGGTGAGTACATAGGTCAGACTCGCTGAGAATCTCTAGATGGTATTATACCAATCATCAGGTAGCGGTTTTCAGGTGACATGAGTACATGTTAGTCTTTAGACATGAGATCATCATTTGTTTCGTGTGAGTTCCCACTGTACTTTGATCACTACCCTACCATGGCTCTACTGAGTCTTGCAAACAGATTTTGGTTGGGTGCAGTCCCGAGCCATATAGAGGCAGTGAGTGATTGTCAGGGATTCGTCTCTCCCGGTATTGGGAGTCGATATCGCACTGTGTCCAGTTGACCAGAACCATAAGAGCTTGGCCAAGACAGTTGAGATTTACTGATGGTTAGATCATTAGTTTCTCGGATTGGTCCTGAGCCAAATCGACCCGACTTATCAGGTTATTAGGGGTCTGACGTTTACCACCCGTAGAGACCGGACTGTATGGAGATTGTCACAGATAGGCTCAGTACGGGTTCGTATGAGCTTGCTCGTCGGATTTATTTTCTACAGGTACTTAGGTAGCCGTTACGTACAGCTAGTGCCGCTGACGTGCTTGTGGTTAAACCCACTATCAGCGTACTGTCGAGTCTTTAGAGTCCCACACAGAAGGTTTCTCTTGGTTGGGCGAAACGATGTGGTGATCGTATGTTTATACGTGCAGGGTTCCGATCAAATGATAATACTAGTCGGCTTAGGATTGAGCCGAATTATTAAATCAGGTATCGATTTAATAATTTACATATATATATTTCGATATGTATATTCTAGTGTTATCCAGGTTTTCGATCGGACGGTTGATGATACTGGCGGGCTTAGGATTAAGCCGGTTTGTTAAATCAGATATTGATTTAATGCTAGTATTAAATTAATAGTATTATTCTATCTCTTGGGTATTTGTATTTTGGTATGAATATTGTTAGGGATATTTATACCCTAGAGGATATTATTGTATGATATAGTGGATGCTTGGACATATATATAGAGGACTTTCTTGCTCGACATGATAGTATGCTGTCTGGTTGCTCTTTATCTTAACATGTACACTCGTTTTTATACCGTCTCTCTGATACATGTTTATAAAACCCTTAGGATGTTGGCTTGACTACCAGGACTATGATGTGGATCATACTAGTGGGGCTTGTGTAGTTCGCAAGCACATCCTTTAACAGTTCCTAGTCGAGAGAGTATCGAGACAGGGCATCGATATTCCAGAGTAGACTAGTGTGTACGTTTCTTAACCCTGTATGGGGCGATGGTTGATCCCACAACCATTGGTGTTTGACATCAAATATTGTACACAGGTGCTCATTAGAGAATGGGTACACCGAACAGGACTCGCCGAGAACTCCTAGATGGTACCATACCTATCGTCAGATAGCAGTTCTCTGATGACACTTGTACAGGTTAGTCTGTAGATCCGAAATCGTCATAGTGTCTTGTGTGGTTCCTATTGTGCTTTGATTTCCTCCCTACCACGGCTCAAAGAAGTCGTGCAAACAGGTGGATTTTGGGTACAGTCCCGAGTCACATGGAGGCCGTAAGCGATAGGAGGGGTTTCGTCTCTCCCGGTATTGGGAGTTGATGTTGCGCTATGCTTGATTGGCTATAACAGCAAGTCCCTGGTCAGGGCTGAGGAGATTTACTGGTAAGTGTTATCAGTAGTTTTTCAAAAGGTTATAGGCCACACAACGGCATGACTTATCAAGTTAGTGGGGGTCTGACGATTCCACCCCCAGACTCGATATGTGACATATCAGACGAAGAAACCAGACCGTACGGTAAGTGTTGCTTATAGGCTCCACGGGAATTTGGACAAGTTTGCTTATTGATCATCTATTCGTTCAATACCTGGGTAGACGTTACGTCCATCTAGTACCGCTGACGGCGTGTAGGTATCTGATGTGATCATTACCTACTGCTGGTGTATTGACGAGTCTTTAGAGTTCTACACAGAGGTTTCCTAGCTCAAGCGAAATTAAGTAGGGCACATATGGAGAAATGTGCGGGAGCTTGATTAAATACGAGTATGTGATACCGTATCCATCGTATGGTTATATATCCACAAGTGTTGATTCAATGATATATGTATATGTTGTTTATATTTAATATTAGCCAGATTATATTTGATATAGCCAGATTATTGAATCGAGTGTTGATTTAATAATTATATATATATATTAACTAATATTGAATATAAGCCGGTTGTATGTGATATGACCGGATTATTGAATCAAGTGTTGATTTAATAATTTGATATACATATATATATATATACATATATATATATACATACATACATATACATATACATATATATACATATACATACATATATATATGATATTAGTCAGTTATATATGATATAACCGAATTATTGAATCAAGTGTTGATTTAATAATTTGATATATATATATATATATATATATATATTTGTATATTTGATGTGTGTGTGTGCACACGCGCGCGCGCGTGTTCGCGTGTATTAACTAATTTTAAAGCTCACTTAATATTTTCTTCTCTTTTATATACACTTATTTATATGTGTGATATATATTAATATATGTTTATAATATTGTATCATGGTTGATGATACATAGAACTAGGATGTATGAGAATCACACATGAATTGAGATGAGATGATAATGGTTTTATTTATGAATTAAAGAAAATAGGAAATGAGTCATTTTTCTTAGATGCTTGTGGAAGTCTTGAGAAACCATGACTCACCACTATTTCTTTGTTTTATTCATAGATATTTCTAAACTCATCTCATCACTCACCTCATGGTTCATTCTCTCTCATACCAAGTTCATCTCTTTCTTCTTCCTCTCTAGGTTTTCTTGAGGTGAGAAAACAAAAGAAAAAGAAGAAAAATTAGTGAGTAAAATTCCTACTTCATCAACCTACACTTTTCTAGCCCATTATTTTAAGTTGTTTGCTTCACTAATATCTTAATTAGTGAAGAGTGAGCTTACGTGAGAGAGACTTCACGGTGAATCATTTTCGGCCTCGAAGATTACAAGGAAGCTCGTTCATTTCTCAAGTGGAGTCAAAAAAGAGTTCTAGGGACTACTACTTGGAGTTTTAGAAGTGAAGGACCAGCCTACAAAGGTTGTAACCCTCTTCACTTAGTTTAGATGTTGTTTGCTTACATTAAAACCCTAATTCTCTAGTTCGATTCTAGGGTAGTATAACTTAGCACTCTAGATTTTTAAAATTGCATACTTGATACTTGTATAAACCTAGTAGAGGTGCTAAGACACAATTTCATAGTATTACAGTCAAGCTGGAGACTTAGGTGTAGTCTATACGACGTTAAAGTGTTCGATCGACATTTTAAAACCCGAAATTTATAGTTTCTGTCCACATTTTCAAAAGTTGAAATTTTCCAGATTAAAAATACCCAGAAAATTCAGCAGGCTTTTCTATGGAGGTACATGAAATACGAGCCCCTAACTCCACTAGATGGACGCGGAACCGACGCCTTTACCTTGAATTGGCCACGGTTCAGTGGTTCCTTGGTAGAGTTAGGAGTCGATACTTCTTGTACTGCTTCATTTTAATATTCTGGGTTTTCTGGGAATTTTTAATAAGGCTTAAGTTGTTGAGGTCTCTGTGAAATGGTGGTGTTTGAAATATCGATCAAAATGTTTAACATCGTCTAGATAGTTATGGATATATGATACAATTTTTGGAATCCATATTGATTAGTTTTGTGAAAACTAGTTATCGTTTTGTAAATCCAGCGTTTTAGTCTCAAGTGATGGATTGCCACAGAGTTTCGATTCGGATCAAAACTCCGTCGTAATCCCGTATCGTACGTGAATAGTCGCCGGGAGACACTAGTAAACAGCCGCACCCCATAGCCCTGACTAGGTGACTATAGGAGAACCCCCATAGCCAAAAGCATCCACTTGGGTGCTCGCGGCCATGGTGTTCTGCCCAATTGCACTTCAGTGACGGCCTTGGGGGGTGCGGCCATCTACTAATGTTCCCGACGAGCATTCAATCTTTTGATCAGGAATCTTATTGAATTGCCCGAATTATTTTTGAAAAGTGTTTTCAATTCGAGACTTAAATGCAAGATTTATAGGGTTAGGCATGAAATCTGGAATATGTGATATTCCTGGTTTATGATGTCTAAGGATGACGCGGATTCTAATTATTGTAGTTTTCATTTCTTTTCTGCGACCGTAAGTGTAATATATAGCAGTATCCCCGATCTCATTGCTATACGTCAACGACATTAGGGATACGCATATTTACTTACGTTGATGACATGTGATGTTATTGTGTTGCTGGTTGATATGTTATATTGGATCGTCGTAATTCAATAGCCGGGGGTTTTGCGTAAGATGAGAGTTTTTCAATTTTCATTCATATAAAAATTTGTATATAATATTTTTTTATTGGGACACTTCCGGGTTGAGGTTGTTGTCTCCATTGATGTATATTATTTACTTTTCCGCATTAGGATAGACCCAAGGCGGGGAGCACAAGTAACCGGGTTCTAATGTCCAGTGGGAGGCCATCTCGAGGAGTCGATACCGGGTTGCCTAACTCTAGAATTGGCAGGGTTGCTTGCCGCTCTCGTAGGGGTTTAGGGATATAGGCTTGGTGATCAGTCGAAAATACTGCATTTTTACCACGGCAATTTCCCTATCATTTGCACTCATCTAGAAGTGTTCGGTATTCATATTGCACATATTAGCAAAACATCACTGAAATACCAGATTGCATGTGTTAGACTTTAAAACCGGCACTTTTAGGGAAATTGTGTGTTGTATCATGGCATCGCATCATCCTTGTATTGCGCAACTCTTGTCCCGAGAAATTGTGCAGGAAATTCCAGAAACCGAGCTAAAATTGTGAAACAGTGCTGATAAAATACGCCAACTCAAAGGCTGGAGATCTGGCAGAGATCAGGGACTCAATTAGAAAATCAACATATCAAAAACATGCCCAAAACTCAGCCCAAGCATGTACCAGAAAACTCAAGCCCCAAGGCCCTCAAAGGACCGCGGATCCACAGCCCAAACCCCTTTGTCGCCGTGGATCCGCGGTGGTATGACGTCAGCAGCGCAGCAGATTTTCTCCACGTGTCCTATGTAACGGCTAAAGCTTCCAGAATACTCCAGAATGCCACGTGGCTTCATCTAGAAGGCTCGGCCTAACAACCTTACCCAAGAATATTCCTCATTCTAGAATATTCCCTCCAACAAACTTCTTCTAGAAGATTCTTTCTAACAACCTCATTTTGGAGGGAAAATTCAAATGAGGTAGTTCATTTTGGAGGGAAAATTCAAATTCAAATGAGGTGGTTCATTTTGGAAGGAAAATTCAAATGAGGTAGTCCATTTTGGAGGGAAAAGTTGCTCATTTTGGAGGGAAAAGTGGTTCATTTTGGAGGGAAAATTCAAATTTCAATTCTAAATCTAGAGGTCTATAAAAAGGAGCTTAGATCAAGGGTGAAAAGTGTTCAAGAATCACCACCATCTTCAACCCACAAGTTTAGTGACAAAAACTTGTGCCAAATTCAATCCCCATCCCCAATTCAAAATCAATATCAAGATCCCGAGATCAATTTGAGCAAGAGAGCCTTCAACCTTTAGCAAGCGACGCCGGATTCCAACGGAGCAAGAGATCCACGCCGATCCGCGACTCAAGGAGCCGAGCGAAGCCGAAATCGACGATCTAGTTCCTTCCTTTTGTAAATTCAAGAGAGTTGTAATGAAATTTGTCGATAAATAAAGGTGAATTTTCTATACTCTTGCTTATCTTTTAATTCAAGCATAATGATTAGAATTCAATTTGTGATTGTGTTTGTGATCATGATGTTTGAGTAATCTCCGCTCGTGTAGGAGTTGTGACGATCTTTAGATGATGATGATTTAGATATTTCTACAATTCTTAAATCCTATAATGTTTGGAAATTCTAGTGAATCAAATGATTAATGACCTAGTTTCGAGATGATGCTTTCTTGATCGTGTTCACTCGAAACTAGGGAACAACTATTAAACATTTGATTAACTAGAAGCTAGAATTTGAATGCGATCCATCGAAAGGACAAAGGATTGGTTGCGAAATCCCTAATTTTCCCGCACGATCCTTAAACCTCGATGAATTTTGCATCGATCTAGTATCAATTCATTAATGGATAAGAATTAGTAATCTTTAGATCTCATCACATCTATAGATCCGATCTACTCCTACGAGCCATACTTCTAATCTTGATTGTTGGTTGGAAATTATCACACATCCCAATTCTTGCTTTTAATGTCTTTTCTAGATCTAGATTTTTCTTATTTCTTGATCTTTAAATGCAAATCATGAATTGTTTTCTTTTCTTTGCCCTAAATTTTCAACTCATCTAATTCGGAAATTGAACGGAACTCACTTTCCCTGTGGACGATCCGCATTTACTAACGCGCTACATCCGACACCGTTAATGATTGCGGTCAAAATAATTCTTTTGGTTGTGATTTCTAAAATCTATTTTCTAATACGACACAATCGGAAAATCATCCAATCACTTGGCTATTCATCACAACCGTGGAATCCGTGTTTTTCATTATCGGCTTAATTTAAAACACGGACCTCCTAGTGTTTGTGTGTAGTAGCGCCTCTAGTTAGGTTACAATATCATAAAGTAGTGAACTTTCATTTTAAAGAGGGCTATTACAAACGAACTACGAATTGTAAATAGAGATTAGGGTAAGAACATCAATATGTGAAGTCTAAACTAAAGGAAAAGGAAATACAATCTTTGTAGCCAACTCCTTCGGTCTTTAGGACTCCTACGGCTTTGCACATGGTTTGGAATGACTCCACTCGAGGTCCTTCGTCGTCTACGATAATCCACCCGGAGATTCCTATATCAAGCTCTTGGCTTCACAAAATGAAGCAAACACTCTACACTAAAGGGCTAGGGTAGTGTAGAATGGTTGTGTGGTTTGTAAACTCACTTAAAAACCCTTTCTTTTTAAGTTTCTCACTCAAAACAAAACTCAAGAGAGCTTGGAGAAGGAGGAAGATGAAGATGGCAAAAGCTTTTGTGAATAATAATGAAAACTAGTTTCTAAAAAGAAAAAGAAAAGAATATATATGAGACATTCTCAAATATAACTATAGTTAACTAAATATCTAGATATTTTGTAGATGGGTTAAAGAACAAAGGAAATTAAACCATGGTTAAAGTCAATGGTCAAAGAAGAAGTGTGTAGAAAATGAGTCACTATGCTAATTTCTTTTTTCCTTTAAATCATTAACAAAAATCTAGATATTTATCAACCATGTGAGTCTTATATTGCCATCTCCTTTGTATTATCAACCATGACACATATGTATGTGTGTATGTGTGCATGCACATCATCATGTGTATGTGTGAACATACATGCATACATCCAAAAGAAAAGGGGTTAATTAAAAGTGAGCTAAAAGATAATATTAAATCAACACTTGATTTAATAAATCGGTCACATCAAATGCGACCCGACCAATATCGAACGTCCGATTAAAATACGGTATCACATATTCGTATTTAATCGAGCTCCTGCGCATATCACATATGCACACCATAACATTTTGCCCGAGCTAGAAAAATCCTGTGTGGGACTCTAAGACTCGTCGATACGCCGGCAGTAGGTGATAATCATATCAAAACACCTACAAGCCGCAAACGGTCAGCTAAACGTAACGGCCACCCAGGTATTGAACGACCAGAAGAAAAACAAGCGAACCCGTCAAAACTCCCATCGAGCCATTGGCAACACTTACCGTACAGTCTGGTCTCTTCGTCTGATATGCTGCATATCAAGTCTAGGGATGGAATCGCCAAGCCTTAATAACTCAATAAGTCATGTCGATTTGGTCTATGACCAGTCGAGAAACTACTGATAACACCTATCAGTAAATCTCATCAGCCCTGGCCAGGGACTTCAAGTCAGAGCCAATCGCACGTTGCACAACATCAACTCC